>CM055118.1:267043646-268541146 GCA_029206835.1 Rana muscosa | reverse complement strand
ACGGCCGGGGAGCATCGATTTTTTTTTTTTTTTTTTTTCAAAGCTGGGCACCCCTTCCATAGACTTCCATGTTAAACGTCAGTCTAGTCATGGGCACAGGGAGGCATGGGCACAGTGAGGCATGTAGATGGACACCCTAGGCTTATACTCGAGTCAATATGTTTTCCAATTTTTTGTGGTAAAATTAGGTGCCTCGGCTTATATTCGGGTCGGCTTATACTCGAGTATATACGGTACTTTTGAAGGAAGAATAAATTTTGGATCATCTTAAGAACCAAGTGTGTGGATGTGCAAGCTCCATTCATCTCGCCTTTTTTGCCTCTTTAGAGAGAGAGAGATTTTTACCGCTCTAGGTGAACACGCTCCAGCAATCTGTAATGTCAGGACTACCGTGGGTGCCAGCAATGCACGTAGCATATAAAGAAGAAAAATAAAAAATATGGACAGCCGCACTCCAAAAACCTTTGACGGTCGCCTTTATTGTCATATGAGTAAGCACTGATTTGCAGTGTGAAACATGTAAGCAGTTACCCCGGTTATGCTGTGATGATTTTTGGTGTAATCTTCCATCCTTTACAATAAAGGCGACCGTCAAAGGTTTTTGGAGTGCGGCTGTCCATATTTTTTATTTTTCTTCTCTTTTGCCTCTTTGCTTTGGGTGCTGGAAGACCTTGTCCATGTAGCAGTGCATTCTTCTTCACCCTGCTCCATAGCCCTGGAAATGAACAACCAACTGATGTCACTCTTCATGCCTGGGGTATTGTCCAAGTACCGGCTGTATGCCATTTTTCCACATCACCTTATCTTAACTAAAATGACTTGGCCCAGACATCTAATTTGGGTTTAAATGGCCATAGCAACCCTTTTATTACATAACCAACCATAAAACTTTTATTACATCATATACGGAATGAAAAACATGTTATAACCTTTCTGACTGAAAATCGCTGCCTGCTTTTTGTCTTAGGATTATTGAAGGCACCCACTGACTGGCCCAATGGCTGTATATGGCCCACCTTGCCTTTCCACGGCCCCCAGCTGTAAATTACACCAGCTCGGGGACAATTGTTTGGCCAATTAACCAGCCGATACAGCCAACTGCACCATCACGTGTTACATTCCCCTTTAATAGGGCAGTTACACCCATACCATAGATGGGCCCAACCCCTCGTTCTCCAAAGAGCGTAACCATCCCCGCCTTCAAAAACCCTACGACCTCTGCCACAGACGCCCAGCGAGAAACCTCACGCCTGGGCGGCCCGCCACACAAGCAGGGCACGCTGGATACCATCCTGCAGGCCCAACGACCACAGATCTATCCCCACCGCACTCAAATGAACCCCATCGCCTCTCAAAAACAGCCCAGGGTCCCTCTCCAATTCTCGATGGCGGATAGCCAACCCACCGTTACGAGCAAAGAACGAGGCCACCGCTTTATTAACTTTGATCCTGGCTTTATTTACGCGGTCCACCGACACTGCCAAGCGCCAAGACGCTCTAGCAACCATGTCAGACCACACCACCACGGTGTCGGGGAACATAGACCTCAAGCGCAGGAAATCAAATTTTATGTCCCTGCACAGCTCCCGGGATGCCCGAAGCCCCAGGTCATTACCCCCCACGTGCAGCAGCAGCACATCCGGGGGCCTATCCAGCCTGGAGTAATGATGCACTTCCGGCAGCACCCTGGACCACAACATACCCGGAACCCCGATCCACCGTATCCTGACCTGGCCCCTGGGGAAACCTAACTGCCGACCCTCGGGCCTAACTGCAGCCCTCTTGGCCCCCCAGAACACATATGAATGGCCCAGGATCCAGACCAAGCATTCCGAACCTGCAAAACAAGACCGAAGCAGCAACTAACACGGAGCCGTGAAAAACAACACACATAAAACAAACGACAGAGACCCAACAACACAAACAGCCAGCCAAACCTTCCCCACTCCCGACCGGAAAGAACCGCGGACCACCTACCACACTCAATGGCACCCACCAGGCCCACCCCACCCTACAACAGGTGAGGCCTGACATACAACCTGAAACGCTGAGACTCCCAGCGCTCAATACGCTGTACCAGACTGTCCTCCAGCCCCCATCGTTTTGCTTCCGTGGCCGCTCCGATCCTGAATGAATGCGAAAAGTATCCCTGCACTGAAAAGCCCGCAGCCGCGAGGCATTTCCGGAAAACTGACCCAAATTGGAACCTAGACAATGCGGACCCATCTCTGTGATGAAGGAAAGGCCCAGGGCCCGCCCCCCGGAGCGCGAACCAGTCACTAACCGCCCGTACCGGGCAGGCCGGGGACCCGTGAACCACACCCAATGCAATCCAAGCGCCCTTCCCTCTCTGGTCAGTCTTTGACCTGTTGATGAAAAGAGAGACCTCCCCCTCCCGGAGCACCACGTTGCTCACATCTAAACCACCCTCGCCCTTTTTGGACTTGCACACCAATTCACTGACCCTCAACGCCCCAAAAAAGGCCAAAATAAAAGCCGTCCTAAAAAGAGCCGCTTCATGAGCCGACGTGCACACCCCGTCCAGGCTACCCAGGAGGGCTCCCAACATGTCAAAGGAGACCGGCCGACGCGAGTCCGGCACGGCCTTGCCCCTACGATAGCCTCTCAGCACCTTTTTAACCAACGCATGCTTAGTGACATCCCGGACCCCCGAAACCTGAAACAAAAAGGCCAGGCCCGCCATGTTCTGCCCCAATTTAGAGACAGAAACCCCCTTTTCCACATTCCTCCCAATAAAATCCAGAATCAGGCCCAAACGACTATCATCATCAGGACAGCCTCCTGCCCCTTGTACCAGAGCCCGCCACTCACCCCACACCTTCTCGTATGCGCTCCAAGTGGCCGGGCACACCGAATTCCGAAGAAGCACAGTCAGCGAGCGAAGGCGATGTCCGACAAGTGATCCGGGCAAGGCCTCCCGTGTTGCTCCGCTCCCGGCGCCAAGACACGGAATCTGTCCCACTGCAAGCGAGACAACGCATCAGCCACATCGTTCTGGACACCCGGTACATGCACCGCACCGCACACACAAAGCAATTGAAACACAAGCACTGCAACACCAGATGTCTAAGGAAACGCACCACCGGAGGCGAGGATGCCGAAACCTTGTTAATGGCCTGCACCACCCCCAAATTGTCACAATGAAAACGCACTCGCCTGTTCCTGAACTCTTCCCTCCAAATATCCACAGCCAGCACTATGGGAAACAATTCCAAAAGCACCAGGTTGCCCAGCAATCCCGCCTCACTCCATGAGTCCGGCCACCTGCCCGCACTCCACTGATCCCCCAGAATCGCCCCGTACCCCACTGCCCCAGCCGCATCGGTAAATAAATCCAAATCACAATCCGACACCATCTCCTCCATCCACAAGGACCGCCCGTTGTATTGATCCAGAAACATCTGCCAGACCCGCAAGTCATCCTTATGCTCCGCGGTCAAACGAATGTAATGGTGCGGTGCTTTGACCCCAGACGTGGCAGCCGCCAAACGCCTGTAGAAAATCCGACCCATTGGCATGTAATTGAATCTTTTTGCTACCGAGAGCAACGGACACCCCAGCACGCACGTCCTCCACCTTATCACTCGGGAGCCTGCACTCCATCAACTCTGAATCGATCACGATCCCCAGGAATTTAAGCGAGGTAACCGGACCTTCCGTCTTCTCGGTCGCCAACGGCACCCCGAACAACCCAAAGACATGCTGCAAAGTGGCCAACAGCGTATGGCACACCCTGCCCACCCCAGGGCCGATCACCAAGAAATCGTCCAGGTAGTGGATAACGGACTGCAAACCTGAAACATCCCGCACCACCCAGTCCAAGAACGAGCTAAAAGATTCAAACAATGAACAGGAAACCGCACAGCCCATGGGCAAGCAGAGATCCACATAGTAATGCTCGTCCCATACGCAGCCCAACAGGCGGAAGCTGTTCGGATGCACCGGCAAGAGGCGGAAAGCCGACTCAATGTCAGTTTTAGCCAGCAGAGCCCCTTTTCCAAACTTACGCACCCAAGCCACCGCCTTGTCGAACGACGCATACGAGACAGCACAAAATTCGCGATCAATGGCATCATTGACCGAATCACCCTTAGGATGGGACAAATGATGGATCAGCCGAAAGGAATTGGGCTCCTTCTTAGGGACTACCCCCAACGGAGAGACAACCAATCCGTCCAAAGGGGGCGAAGGGAAAGGGCCCGCCATCCTACCCAAGGCCACCTCCTTAGCCAGCTTGGCCGACACCACCGAAGGTTGTAGCCTGGCTGACCGCAAGTTGGAGGGGACGGGAGGAACGCTAGCCAACTCACAGGGTATCACGAAACCGTCAGAAAAGCCGTGGAATAGGAGCCGAGCCGCCGCCCGGTCCGGGTACCTACTTAGAAACGGAGCCAACTTTTCCACCCTCACCGGAGTCCTCCCTCTTGCCAGCCTCACCGGACTTACCCTTGTTATGCTTGAAACACTTTGCGAGCGGGTGCGCTCCCCCGCATTCAGAGCACTCATGGCGAAAACGACAGGACCCCCCGAATCTGCAGGTCCCTTCATTGTACTGCCAGCAGAATCCCTTACGCTTTCCGGCCGATGGCGACGAGGATCCGGATCCACCACCAGCCCCCCCTTGAAAGGGAGCGCTGGCGCCTGAGTCATCAGCCTCAGCCATAAATTCATATCCTTGTGGTTCCACCGAAGTTCGGGCCGGATAGCTTTCCGCTGCCGGAACTGCTCATCGTATCTCAGCCAGGCCACACCCCCATAGACCCGCTGAGCCTCGGCAATACCATCTGAATAGCCAAAAAGCACCGAGCAATGCTCGGGAGCCTTCTCGCCAAAAACGCTAGCTAGAATGTTAAACGCTTGGAGCCAATTACCAAACGTCCTAGGAATAAGCCGGTAGCGCCGCCGTTCTTCCTCCTCCTTTCTGCTCTCGTCCGGCTTGCCCTTGTCCAGGTTGAATTTTTCCAGGGGCAACAAGGAGAATATCTCCACATATTCCCCCTTCCAAATCTTGTCACGCACCTCCTGTTTCAAATGAGTACCCAGCGGTCCCTCGAAGCATGCGTAGAACTCGCACTTTGCCGCATCCCCTAAACGCACGTCCTCCACGGCCCCCGACGTCTTCTTGCACCCTTCCGCAGACTTGTCCAGCGCAGTCGGCGGAGCCTCCACTGGGGCAACTGACCCCCCTTGTTGACCCGCCTCCCCCACAGGAGCCGCAAACGACTGAACCCCCGTCTCCTTGTTGTGTGACCCCCAACAGCGAACCCTGGCTGACCGCCGCCCCGGATTGCACCGCGGGAGCCCGTGCTTCCGTCCAAGCCGCCGCCGGGGAAACGACCCCAGCCGACCCCACTGTGTCACAGCGAGCCAGCATCTCACTGAACCCTGTAAGAAAAGCTTGCAGGATGCTGGCCACGCTACCCCCCGCGGCTGCCGTCACCGGCACCACCGTCGGAAGCACCCCCGGAACGGCGCCCGACCCCTGCAAGAGACCCTGTACTCCACTGCCACCCTGCAACCCCACCTGCTGAGCCACCCCCAGACCAGAGCCTGACCCCACCAGCAGCCCATGCAACCCACTGCTACCAGCCCTAACCCCCTGCTGCGGAACCCCCGACACAGAGCCCACCCCAGGAGCCTGCCCCCGATTGATGACCCCTAAGACACCACCATCCATCCCACGCTGCACACCAGACCTGACAGGAGACACATACATGTTATACTCACCAGGCTGTCCAGACCTCACAGCCGTCGATCTAGATCCCTGCAGCGCCTCATCCGACCCCGCTCCGGGCCCTCCACAGCGTCCATCTCTTCCTCCTCCGACGAAGACAGCTCCCCCTCCGAGCGGACTACATCTCCCAGCAGCCCTCGGCCTCCCGACCTGTCACCCGGCGCACGCGGGCCGATGATGTCACACGCGGCCGCTGCAGCCGAACGTCTCCCACGCTGCGCTCTCTGCCTGGACGGACGAGCAGAAGCCGTCCACAGCTCCTTACTAGGTGCCGATGCGCCGCCCGCTCCTCCTCGCACACCTCCGCTTCTCCTCTTATCAGCCCCGGCCGTCCCAGGAAGCAGGCCAGCACTGGGCGATCTCGCTCTCCCTCGCAGGGCCGCACCAGCGGCGGGAAGGGGACCCGCCGTGACGGCCGTAGGGTCCCGGGATTCAGACGCGGGGGCGAGAGCGGGAAGATGACCCCCGCTTACCCCCGGGGCACGCCTCTGAAGGGGATTCCTCCCAGCTCCGCCAGCCTGACGAGATGGCGTTTTCTTGGCAGCGGTAGCTGAAGGGTCCAGGGTTGGGCTCCCAGCGCGGCGACTACCCCTCGGGGTCCATTCAGGGCTCAAACGCACAGGAGGCCTAGACCTCCTAGCGCGTGGATGTTCAGGGGCAGGTGTAGAAGGTACCTGCCCCGACCCCGGCATAAGTCCAGAAAACTGCGAACGCAGCCACTGCGGCCCATTGGTAACCGCCGCAGCGCGAATGTCTGCCATCAAGCTCTCAAGGTCCTCCATTACAAAGCACACCACCGCAGCAACGAGGAGAATCTTGTCTTTAGCTGTCCTCTGGTCTGACTGAAACCTGGAGGGCAGTCCCCCTTTAGTAACCCCTTAGGACCACCCTGCCACACCCTACTATCCTCCAATAAAATGTATTTGGTATTATAACTCCTGTATTCATTTTTATTAACCCCGACCTAACCTTCTAGCCTTCCTGTTCAAACCCCATCATGTAGGCCTTACGCTTATGCTGTGCTTGCGCTCCTGGCCTGTCCTTTAGACTTTAAATTGGGATTGGTAGGAGTTCATATTTAGGAATGCCCCATTCACCCATCTGTCTGGCCTGGATATATGCTTTACAAGTGCTTATTTCTTATATCTGCTTACAAAAAAAAAATCTTCTTACATTTCAAAAGGCACATGTGTTCTACAATTTGTTTGGAATATTTACACAATTCTCTGGTTCTGAATTAGAAAATGGAACCATCCTTTCTGTAGAATTTGAGGTCACGGTGTGTCTTACAGGATCGACTAGTTTGTGCATCTCCGGTTTCATAATACAATTAATAATATATTAGAATGAAGCCTTGTTGTGTCGCTCTTTTTAAAGGGATGCCCTATTCCCGGCTGGTGTATCTGTTGACTTTTGGTAATTACAGACCCTTGGTTGCCTCCTGTAGGTGTGTCTGGGTCTTTAAAGTGAAAGCCTGGAGGACAGGTTCCTGCCATTATCCTCACACCCGTCATAAAATCTGACGTTCTGAGAACACATGTTATGGAGCAAAAGATGATTTATGGGTCATTCATAAAAGAGGACGACATTTTGTCTTTTTTTTTTTTCATCCTCAAGAACAATTTTTGTTTTGCGTGTCAACATAAACCTATATTTAGAGTAGGGTACTCAACATAACATATCATCGTGATTGACTGAAGTTGAAATTATGCAAAGTTGCTCTTTTCTAGACATTTCTTCTGCTTGTACGTCCATCCAATGTTGTCAAGCGGCTTAGATGTACAAGAACAATGCCAGATTCAATGGTATCTTGACATTTTGTAAAGGGCTGATCTAAAATTTTTTTATTTTTTTTTACGGTAGGCGGTTTTTTTTTTCTCATTCGGCTCACGTTTTCCACCTTGCACTTATAAAATATTAATATAGAAAATGCAGTTTTTTACTTGTCGTCCTAGTCCAGTTAATCTAAACGAAAAGTACAGTTTTACCTGATGGTTTACATATTTAGGCTAATTCAAGTAGTGTGTAAAACAAATACCATGTTTCCCCGAAAATAAGACCTAACCAGAAAATAAGCCCTAGCATAATTTTTCATAATGCTTGTCATATAGGCCCTACCCCAAAAATAAGCCCAAGTTAAGATCGTCAGCCAGACAGACTCAAGACTCACTGCCGATTGACCAATTGCAGTATAGACCCCACGCACATGCGTACTTGATGCGTATAGTAATCTCTCTTGATCCCCAGACAAGATAAGTGCAAAAAGAAAGAGCTATTCTGGAGGACTCCCGAGGCAAGAATCTTACGGATTTCTGCAAAGCGAAGAAGTTAAATCTCCAAATGGTCCAAAAATAGTGAGCAGAGTACAATGACCTCAGTCAACAGGTGACGATGTTCCAGAAGAAGATGACATGACTGTAGTTGAATAAATAAGACATCCCCTAAAAATAAGCCCTAATGCGCCTTTTGGAGCCAAAATTAGTGTAAGACCTGGTCTAATTTTCGGGGAAACACGGTATAAAGTGCCAAGCAACCCATGGCAGCCACATATTTCAGCTTACTTTATTCAGACCAGTGAAGACGTTATTGTGATTGGTTGCTGTAGTTTACTCCACTTCATGATGTCAAAGGATGGCTCTAAACAAGCAGGTGTCTCCTTGAGAAAGATGGGTAGACACATGGACCCACTAAAAAGTCCTGACCTGATGGTGCCCTTGATTTGTTCCATTTTCTGAATAAATAGAGGAAAGCGTTGGCCTTGCTGTGCAGAGATGTTGGAAAATCTGAGTGCAATAATGAGTGCATCCAATATTCTCAAACACTTATTGTTTAAGGGTTGAAACAAAAAACCCAATTCTGGCCTGAGCATTGCAGAGATTGGGGCATGAGCCCATTTGTGTACTGGATGTTTGCAGGCTTTTGTTTTATGTTTTTTGGAATTTTACTGGTTGAAAATATTTACGATTTTAAGTTGCAATCATCAGATTTCAGTCACTCTTTTTCCAATCTGCCTTTCACTGTTTGTAAACTTCAACCTGATGTCATGTACTTCCTTTTCCATCTTCTATAAATTCTACTAAAGTAAAAAAATTCTTGTTAAAAGTAAAATATCAAGCCAAATGCAGCAAAAATAAATAAAATCTGACCCTTACAAATAGACCCTGTACTGTCTTTTATCATATTATCTTTGTTTCCTGAAAGCAAAAGTTGTGTATGTACACATACTGGAGAGCTATGCTCAATGTTTTTAAGATCAACAAGGAGGAGTCAGAAAACACGGCCTTCTGTAAATATTCTGACAAATATTAGCTCTGCTAGATCGTACACATGGTAGTTTTCTTGCAATTTTAACACTTTTTTTTTTTTTTTTAAACTGACTTTTAAACACACAAAAATTGTATTAAGTTGTACTAATAGTTTTTGTAATTGAAATCTGGATTACATGCAAGTTTAGTTCATTTTCTGTGAGCACTTATCTTGAGTTATTGCAGTGCTTATCTTAAAGTCCAATTGAAGGGTAAGTAAAAAGTGACCTTTCCACAGTCTGTAAAAGGCTTTGGTAGGTTCTTGATTAGTGACTGTGATTAGTAGTGAAATGGCTCCCCAGCAGCAGTCCAAAATCCAAGGCTGCAAAAAAGGATCGCTGTGCTACTCTCTGTGCAAAAGCAGCAGTCTCTCTGCACAACTGCAACGGTCTGACACCCACTTCTCCACCAAGTCGCAGTTAGCCTAGGTTCACACTGATGTGGTGCGATTTAAATCCTTTTGCAGTGCGATTTTTAAAGGAGCAGCTGCAGTACGAGTTAATGCGGGTCTAATGTGTTTTTCGTGCAATTTGTCTACAGCTGCGATCTTTTTTTTTTTACATGGTCCCTGGATGGGAGGTCAAGAACAAAGCAAATACTAGCAGAAAACTTACTGGAATTATGCTACATTAGGGCAGATGAGCGTTTTTGCATGCAGTTACCATTCAAGTCTATGAAGCTTAAAATCGCACCACTCTAAACTTGCACAGACCCTTTTTAAAATCGCATCAAATTCATGACTGGCCTATGCAGAAAGTCATGTCATTTCACTTGTCATGCGATTCCATGCTTTCTGGAACACATCTGAAATTGCATCAGTGTGAACCAGGGCAGCTGCTCTTTCAGATGGGAGGCGGAGTCTACTGCCTCCTGAAAAGCAGTCTGCGGAGGATCCCTTTTTAAAGAGGGTGGTAGAGCAGCGACCCTTCCACCTTCTAAATTTATAAAAAAATTTAACCCGACTTCAGCTGGTTCAATTAAGCTTTGGCAATAAGCCTAGGTTCACATTGGAGCGATTTGTCATGCGATTTGAGAGATCAAATCGCATGACAAGTCGCAGCCTATTGGTGGCAATGGCACTGTTCCAATCGGTGCGACAAAGATTTTGCGGCGCCGCACCGATTTGCAAAAGTAGTTCCTGCACTACTTTTGCCGATTTCAGGTGCGACTTCAATAGACATGAAGCCACACAGATGTCTATCAAGTAGCAGCTGAAATCGCACTGACCTTGCTACTTTGAAATCACGCTACTTCAAGTGAAGTAGCGCGATTTCAAAGTAGCATCAATGTGAACCAGGGCTTAGGCCCGGTTCACACTGCCGCAAGTTCAAAGTCGACATTCTAGCATGACTTGCATACGACTTCTTTAACCTCTTGGCGCCGACCGCACGCAAATATGCGGCCTCTTGGCAGGTGGGCCTTGGTGCCGAGTGGCCGCATATTTGTGTGCAATATTGCAAAATCTGCTGTGCCGAGAGCGCGCCCCATACACGTTCCCAGCACAGTTACCCGTGGCCAATGATCATGGCGGCTTCCCGATCATGTCACAGTGGTTACATGATCATAACCCCACCCCGCCTTCCAGCATCCAAAACCCCTTAAAGTCCCAGGAGGTGCCAGTGCCAAGGAGTGAGCAGAAGTCAATGCAAGACATACCGAAGTCACACCATAAGTACTGCAAGAACACTTTTCTATGTCAGAGCGATTCAATTTGCTTCTATTTAGAATGGTTCCATTGCACTTATTGGGGCACGACTTGGTCATGCGTCATTTGCTCTCAAAGTCAGGGGAGAAGGCATTATCGCACAAGTGTGAACTCGGCCTAAAACCTGGAAGCTGATTGGTTACTATGTACAGCTGCACCAGATTTTTTTTTTTTTTTTGAGAAAAAAGTTTTTTATTGAACAATTTACATTTGGAACATAATTCTGCAAGTTACAAGGCAATACTGGAGAAATGCATAAAACAAGAAATGTGGCTTATACATATATAGGCACAGTAGATCAAAAAACTTGTTCAGATTGAACACTGGATTCAGTGACTATCAATAAGTGGAAAACCCTATGTCCACGCTATTCATGGAATTGCACGCTAGAAGGATGTATAATATTACGGACCATCAGTGCATGTGTCTGCGGACTCAAGCCATCGATCCCAGATTTTGTAGTACTTATCTGGACAACCTCTGTTGATGTATATGAACTTTTTGTAGGGAAGAGTGTTATTTATATCTAGTTTCCAATCGTTGAAGCTGGGGGGAGTGGGTCTCATCCACTGTCTGGCTATAATTTTTCTAGCATTAAACAATGTTTCATGCAAGAATGTTTTAGTGAATTTGTCCATCTCAGAGTCGGGGAATATCCCCAGTAAGCATTGTTTGGGGTCCAGGGTCAATGGGGATCCCATGTCATCATGGAGGAAGTCAACAATCTGCTTCCACAGACCCTGAAGGACCGGGCACGCCCAGAGTAGATGGAAGAATGTGCCCGTCGTTTGGTTACACATTGTGCACAAGGTAGAAAACTGTCGTCTAAAGCGGGCGATTCTTAGGGGGGTGAGATACGCTCGGTGCACCACGTATAACTGGGTCAGCCTGTCAGAGAGCTTGGGGGATACAGTCTTGCACGAGTCTAGTGCTTCACTCCACTCCTCATCCTCCAGTGGGCCCACCTCTCTTTCCCATCTTGGTTTAAGGCTGTAAGCTAGCGTGGTAGATGATGGGGTGAGAAGCATGACATAAAAATCAGAGATCAGCTTTCGCGGGTCCACACCTTTAACCACAGCCATAATAACATTAGGCGTAGATTGTGGCAAAGGCTGGGGAAACTGAGCTTGGGCTGCGTGACGCACCTGGAAGAATCTAAAAAGCATAGAATTGGGCAGCAGGAACTCATTTTGGAGGTCCTCAAAGTTTTTAAGTGTGCCATCGGAAATTATGTGGTGCAAATAATATATTCCATATTCGCACCATATCTCTGTGTCAGGGATCAAGAGAAACTCTGAGAGTAGTCTATTGTGCCATAAGGGGGTATAGTTGTTGTGTTTAGGGGTCGTTAATGTTTTAGTGGTGATGTCCCATACGCGCCTATATTGGTATAATAGGGACCCACGGTCTCTATTGGAGTTATTCCCACTATGTCCCACTGCAATTGCAGTGAGTGGGTCAGTGGTCAGTTGTGCCCACCGTGGACAGAGGAGGGTGAGGAAGCTGAGTCTGTCGGTTTTATCTATGTGGTATAGTTGAGACAGTTGGGACGCAAGGTAATAAAGATTTAAGTCAGGGAGGGCTGTTCCACCTAGGTCAGTAGGGTTCTTAAGGACTCTCCAGGCCAGCTTGTGTCTGTTGTTACCCCAAATAAATGTCTTGAGTATGGCCTCCATTGACTTGAAAAATTTCAAGGGTAAGTAAACGGGTGTGTGCCAGAGTATATACAATATTTTCGGAAATAATATCATTTTAACAATGTTAATACGGCCCCACACGCCGAGCGGCAGTCTCGCCCATACCTGGGTTCTAGACTTGATGAGATCGAAAAGGGGTTCTATGTTCAGGGATATATAGTCAGCCGGTGTTCTATTCACCAATACTCCAAGATATTTGATAGTGTTCACTCGCTGGAGTGGTAACTGTGCCTGTAGCTTGGGAGAGGGGAAACTATCCATAGGCAGTATTTGAGATTTCTCCCAATTAATTTTAAGGCCAGAGAACTGACCAAAGTGTTCAATTGTATGCAACGCCTTCCGAAGCGATGTGGCAGAGTCGGCCAGGTATAGTAGCGTGTCGTCTGCGTATAAGCTAATTTTTTCAGTCAGGGAACCAAGGCAGAGACCCTGAATCTCGGGGTCCCCTCTAATGGAGATTGCAAGGGGCTCCGCCGCCAAGGCATAGAGGAGCGGAGACAGTGGGCAGCCCTGTCTAGTGCCCCTGGATAAGTCAAATGTCTGGGAGGCCCTCCCGTTGGCCACTACTTTACCCCTGGGTGCCAGATATAATAATTGAACCCACTTAATAAATTTAGGTCCAAAACCAAAGCCACGGAGGCATCCCCAAAGGTACCGCCACTCCACTGAGTCAAAGGCCTTGGCAGTATCCAAAGCCACCACCACCCGGGACCCAACATTAGTATGTGTCGCTTGTAAGTTAATATACAATTTTCTGAGGTTGAAGGAGGTGTTACGCCCCGGCATAAATCCAGCTTGGTCAGCATGGATCAGGGTTAGAATCACTTGGTTAAGGCGTAGGGCAAGTACTTTAGCCAGAATCTTTATGTCTACCTGGAGTAGCGATATTGGTCTATAAGATTCCGGGAGGCCTGGGTCCTTGCCTGGCTTAGGTATGAGGATAATTACCGCCTCGCCCATCGATGGGGGTAAGGTGAAATTGTCAAATAGATGGTTGAAGAGGGACAATAACTTGGGGGCAAGTATCTCGATGTATTGGGCGTAAAATTCTATGGGCAACCCATCTGAACCCGGGGCCTTGGATCTGGCGAAGCTCCCAATCGCTGTGGTTATTTCGTCGAGTGTAATAGGTGCGTCTAGCATAGCCATTTGGGCATCGTCTAGCTGTGGAAAGATGATTTCCGCCAGTAGATCTTCCAATTGAGAGTCAGTGGTAGAAACCTGGGACGTATATAGTTGAGAAAAGAAGTCCCTAAATTCAGAAGTGACAGCCTGGGGTTCCGTAATCTTTTCCCCATTAGGACCAGTGAGGGAAATGACAGTAGGGGGTCTATCCTCACTATGTGCCAAGTAGGCCAACAGTTTAGCTGCACCAGATTTAGCTTTCTCCAGTTTTAGTAAATAACCCAGAACATACAGCTCAGTTAGTAGAATGCATAAAAGTTATGAAAAGAAGATTAAACAATGGGCGTTCTACACTCTAAATTCTCTGTGATCAATTTTGATGTAAAATCTGGCCATTGTTAGAGTATGTTTCAGAAAAGCTTCATGGTAAGGTGCAGATCCATTTCCCTTCCACCACGATCACTCCCTCAGATTGATATGACATACAGTAGTTTGAACTGATGTGACAACCCTGGAAGCCCTGTCCTGACTCCTCGCCTTTCGCGCTTTTACCTGAGAAATAACCGAGTCCCTGCATTTGGGAAATTGAGCTAGTGATTATCTGGCCTGCGGCTGAAGGAATTTTGTAAACCCCTCACTGAACTTGAGACGGCTTGAGGAGGACCGTCTGGGACGCACGGGGGCTACGGTGACCTAGTTTGCCCACTTGGTTGCCATGGTGATTGTAGAAGTAGTGTGGTGGTGTGAGAAGCCACTTCTATAATCTCATGCATGCACCCGCCATGGGCGCCTGGCTCATAAAATGTTAATTCCAGTCAGGTGGTGGGCAGACTGAGAGAGGTGACCACACTGTGGGGTGCTGGGGGCCACAGGGATTTCAGATGGAACGGCCCTTGACCCCTGCAGAATGTTTTCCTCATAATAAGTCTTGGCTACTTCAGCACATACGGCTTATTAAATAAAGGAAGTAGTGCTGACTTTATTAACTGTAAATCTGCCGGTCTTGAGTTAGTGCACTCCTTACACTTCTAAAATGAGTCTAAAATGAGTCAATATGTATCATTTATATAAATTTAATAGACAGATGCCCAGAGTTTTAATCCATTTCAAGTGGGGGGTGGGTGTTTTAAAAAAACAAAACGAAAAGCAAACACCAGTAAAGTAAGAATAACGAGAAGTTTTATATAAACACTGTGTAAGGTGGTGTTGTCCAGAGCAACCATCAAACTTGTTTTTATCGTGTTAATTATAGAAGAATGACACTTACATGGGATATTTGCAGCATTAGAGTTTCCAGTAGCTGGCATGAATGGACCCTCCAGCTAGGGTTGCCACCTCATCCCTTTAAAACCAAACGCATATTAATTACACAGGTTCTGTGGCTGATTAGGGTGGTAATTAAACGCACTTGAATGCACAAACGGCTTCAGAATCTGTGTAATTCATATGTGTTCAGATTTAAAGGGATGAGGTGGCAACCCTACCTCCAGTACCCATTGCCAGTGCACACAATCAGTTCTGGAGGTGCTCGAACTGTGTACCATTGCATTCCCAGCTTAAAATTAACAGCAATTCTAGCCAGGAGTGACCCTGGCAACACCAATTGGCTCAACAAACTTCAAATAAGAAATCAAAGAAGCTGAGTGGAAAAAGTTGGCCAAACAGTGACTGCAGCCAATTGGGTGCAATCACTTTTCATCGATTCTGATGGGTGCATTTCAGAATACAATAGCCAGCACTGGGAGATTCGTTAATTGGCATGAATGGGGGAATCTATGGATTTCTCTCATTCAGCCCAGCTTACGGCTTATGTTTCTTAAAATCTCGAGACTTCAAGTCAAGGTAGACAGCAAGTGGTTAGCACTTCCACCTAGCAGCACTAGGGTCGTCGGTTTGAATCCCAACCACGGCACTACCTGACTGAAGTTTGCGTGTTCTCCCTGTGCCTGCGTGGGTTTCCTCCAGGTTCTCTGGTTTCCTCCCACACTCCAAAGACATGCTGGTAGGTTATTTGGCTCCTGTTTAAATTGGTCCTAGTTTGTATATGAATGTGAGTTAGGGACCTTAGATTGTAAGCCCCTTGAGGGCAGGGACTGATGTGAATGTATATAATATGTAAAGCGCTGCGTAAATTGATGGCACTATATAAATGTGTGTTGTCAGCCCCAGTAAGGTGAAGGTTCCTACATTACGACACATGCAACAATATAAAGATTTTTTTTTTTTTTTTTTTTAAAGAATGAGGAAGGTTGTTCGTACTTTCTGTGCCCCAGTGGATAGAAAGATCTCTTTCTTCCTTGACAGGTCATCAGGAAGAGAATTAGTGGGAAATCTCCAACAGTAACGTGGCAATAAAAATGAAAGGGGGGAAAAAAAGGCAGAGATTCTAATCCTTTCCCATTCTTTTCAAAAGTAAACATAAATGTTGGCTTGATTTCACTCACATAATTATATTGATATCTATTCTGGGATGGGGAAAAAAGGTGATGTATTCGACATGTTGGCTGAAAACTAAAGATAGAAACGTATAATCGTGAAGAATACGTTTTAATTTTGCCCGGAGTAAGCTCACAACAATCCATGCCAAGGTTTCTCTATACCTTGCGAGTCCTTCACTAATTTTCTTCAAAAATTCTAGATTTTATATTTTTACATAGTTACATTGGTCCAGCTTGGGCCAATGTAACTGTGCATATACCATACCTGTGGGATTCTTCTAGAAGCACAGGAGGTCCACCACTCGGCATGGGCACTATTTAGAGAACACTTTTCATTCTTTGATTGGAGGAGGTGGAGAGGCAGGGCAGTGATGTCACACACTGGTAGACAATGCTTTGCATTCATTAAGAAAATGCAAAGCATTTTTTATTTCTTTAAATAGTGCCCATGCCCAATGGCCGACCTCCAGTGTTCTGAATGCAGCAGGGCAGCCAAACGGAATGGGATAGTGGAGATCACTGTGGTAGCGGCAGGGGCATTACTAGGTGGCAAAAAAAACAGGGGCTTCAGCACGAAGTCCGAGCCCGGCACTAAACTCACCTACCTGACACAATGACCATTACACTGACCCGCACTGACCTACCTTACACACACTGACCTACCTGACAGACATACACTGACCCACCTGACCAGACTTCAGGTGTCCTGCAGCTCAGTCCTAGCGTGCGGCGCACCCATCATCATCACAGCAGGCAGGCAGCCAGAGCCAGGAGAAGAGAGCTGCCCGCCCGAGCGCCGAGTGGGGATCTTCTTACAGTGACGCGGCGCGGCGGCCACATTGTAATTCCCGCCTTCTGGAGCCTGCAGCACCTATGATGGACCTCACACGTCCCGCGGTCCTGGCATTGGACCAGTGGGACGTCCATCATAGCATATGATGGACGTCCCACTGGTCCAATGCCGGGACGTGTGACGTCCATCATAGGCGCTGCAGGATCCAGAAGGCGGTACCTGCTATGTCACTCGGCCGCGCTCTGAGTTAGATCGGTCCCCGCTCTGGGCTAATAGATTTGTGAATGCCCGAGACCCAGGGCTTTTTGGGGACCCACTCGGGGCTTCAGCCCCCCCTCCCAATGCCACTGGGTAGCGGTGTCTACTTTAGTGGTTTCCAGCATCTAGAGGTATGGTATAGGCATAGTTACATTAGTCCAAGCTAGACCAATGTAGCTATATAAAAAAATTTCATATCTGGAATTCTTCTTTAAGGGCCTGTGTCCACGAACTTTGACCTAGTGTCAATTACATCAAATTTGAAATCAATTTGGAATGCTTTTGAGGGCATTTAGTGCATCTGACCTCCTTCTGACTGTATTTGACCGGCTTTGGCTCACACCAGGCGGTGCACCTGAGTTTTTTGCAAGTTCCTGCTTGTCGTGTTTTAGGGCAGCTCATTAATTTCAATTGGCTGTCCTGAGCACGAGATACTCAGAAAAAGGTGCCAGTATTTTTTAAATTGTGCCTCACCAAAATGCAAATGCACGCACGTTTGCTAGATGTGAGGGTGGTTTCTTAATGTTACCTGTGCGTATCTGTAAAATGGAAACACAGTTTTGTGCAGCATGAGAAAACAAGTGATTTTTGCACGCGCTCTTGCATGCACCTTGTGTGAATGAGCCCTCAAGCAGGTTTTGCATCCCCAAAGACTTGCATGGCAATGAAAATCAGCTTGAAGTGAACAAAAGCCCATTGGCACTGGCTCTTATCTGTTTTGGGTATTTTTACCTGCTTTTTTGAAAACTGGTGTATAAATTGTGCTGTATAATGTGACTTTAACTACCTGCTAGCCTGTATTAATCACAGAAGAAGCACAACTGTCACTTGAATGTTTTACACACTTTTTTACACACACTGATTGGATAGAGGGTGAAGTGTCCAGATCGAGTAGTATGTGGCCTTTCTAGTGGAAAATTGCAATGCCTCTGCCAATTTAAAGGCTTTAAATAGAAAAAACGTAATCAATAGCCGTATGCTATGCAAGGTTGCTGTCAGCTCAGTCATTTACCTGATGTAGATGAGTCTGAGTGACCTGTTCACCTAGAATGTAAGTGAGGGGAGCTATTTTAAGCCCCCCGAGCCCATGGGAATGTTGCAGAGGGGAAGTTTCTAGTTCCCCCTCTCACACCTGTCAGGTAATAAGGGTCAATTAGTAAGGTGAGGTAAGCTAGGGACCAATGAAAGGGAATAGTTTAGGTCACATGACAGCAGGGAAGGTTCTGGAAGTTAGGAAGGTAATTTAAGGCAGGTGCAGCAAGCCTGCTGTGACCAGAGGATCAGAAACGCCTTACCTGTGAACTCCCCTCCCTTGTCGCAGCCTTATATTATTACGGGGTACCCCCTCTTGGTTTGAGGTTGATAACGAGAGGGTTAGTTAATAAGATGTTAATTCCAACCTGAGTCGTAGTGGCTGGGTTGATGAATGTATAGTGGTTTAAGTAAATAAGTGATGTGTTTTATTCGATATCTAGCAATGGTTATTTGTTTAAATAAAGTATGATTAAAAAAAATGGAAATACCAGTAATAAAGGCCTGCGGCCAAGTTTAACCCACTTGTATTTGTCTCTGAGGGCATTATTTCCATTCTGCATACAGTCCCATGGGGTGGCAATATGTTTTGTGTTGAAAGCTAAAATATCGCAGTGCACTTCTTTCATTCTGTTGGGAGGCAGGAAAAAGATTAAAGGGATAATCTGTAAATGGTTTCTAGGTCAGATTTCTCCTTTATTTTACCTCTGGCCGGAATTCCAGTGTGGGGACAGCAGCCAGCTTCAAACCTGCTTTTCGAGTCCTTGTTTTTCCAGTTTTTCTTTCCTCCACTACACTTGCTATCATTTGTTTTCTGGAAAAATGTATTATTTATGCTGCTGTAGGTGGCATATCCCTCGATTTATATTCCCCCAGCTGTCACCACTTTCCTTGAGTGCACGTCAATTGAAAACATGGTTCCTTTATCTGGCATGGTGATTAATTTGTGTTTTTACTAGCTGCGTTCCTTTTAAGTCCTGAAGATGTTCTTGGCCTGAAAAAAGAAAATGAATGCAGCCACCACATCTAAGGACGTAAGCTGCAAAGTATTACAATCTTTTGTCATTGCCCAGTTTTGTTTTGTTTTTTTATAGAAAACGGTCATAGACTGAACATAGTGTGTAGGAGATGGCCAAAGACTGCAGACCTTCTGCAGGAGATGGTCAGAGACTGAGGACGTATGTTACAAGAGACTGTTTGAGCGCAAGGTCATTACAGTGTCTTTGCAATTCAGCACTCCTTACAGTCCCCATAAAAAAATTCTGCCACCACATTTGAGATTTCTCTTGGCAAGCTCTCTTTGTTGTACAGTATATTGTAATAATTTGAACAAAGCTTTCTACAGGTAAGCTTTTCACAGGCTCTGTTACCATCTGAGTTTAACCGCTTGCTGACCAGCCGCCATCATTATACTGCGGCAGGTCGGCACGATCCCGCGAACCGTCGTAGCTGTACATCGGTTCCTTTTAAGCGGGATAGCAGGCGTGCGCTGCACAGCAGGGGTGCGATGCTACAGGCCAGCGGTCCCGATGATCGCGGGCACGAGATGCAGAACAGGTGTGTGTAAACACACATCCCAGTTCTGTGAGGAGAGGAGAGAGAGAGAGAGAGATTGTGAGTTCCTACGAGCTGGGAACCACGATCTCTCATCTCCTATAGTCAGTCCCATCCCCCACAGTTGGAAAACGCACACAGGGAACGCGGTTAACCCCTTGATCGCCCCCTAGTGTTAACCCTTTCCCTGCCAGTGACATTTACACAGTACTCAGTGCATTTTTATAGCACTAATCGCTGTATAAATGCCAATGATCACAAAATGGCGTCAGTCCCGATAAAAATACAAAATAGGGAATAGATTTATGGCAGACGCTATAACTTTTGGTCAAACCAATCAATATACGCTTTTTGCAATTTTTTTTTTTTCTTTCAATTTTTTATTACCAAAAATATGTAGACAAATACATATCAGCTTAAACTAATGAAAAAATTAGCTTTCTTGAAAATAAAAATAAAAATTGGGGCTATTTATTACAGCAAAAAATACTAAATATTGTGGGGGTTTTTTTGTTTTGTTTTTTCAAATTTGTTGCACTTTTTGTTTTATAGCACAAAAAATAAAAACCACAGAGATGATCAGTGAAGTGTCACTCGTAGCCACGCCCCCTAACAGTTAGAATCACTCCCTAGGACACACTTATCCCCTTCCTAGCCCCCTAGTGGTTAACCCCTTCACTGCCAGTCACATTTACACAGTAATCAAGGCATTTTTATAGCACTGATCGCTGTATAAATGTGAATGGTCCCAAAATAGTGTCAAAAGTGTTGTGTCTGCCATAATTTCTCAATCACGATAAAAATCGCTGATCGCCGCCATTACTAATAAAAAAATATTCATAATAAAAATGGCATAAAACTATATGGGATAAAACTATCTCCTGTAACTTTTGCGCAAACCAATCAATATTATATTATAATATTCGCTTATTGCGATTTTTTTTTTTTTTTACCAAAAATATGTAGAAGAATATGTAGCGGCCTAAACTGAGAAAAATGTTTTTTTATATATATTTTTGGGGGATATTTATTATAGCAAAAAGTTAAAAATATTTCCTTTTTTTCAAAATTGTCGCTCTATTTTTGTTTCTAGCACAAAAAATAAAAATCGCAGAGGTGATACCACCAAAAGAAAGCTCTATTTGTGGGGGGAAAAAAAGGACGTCGATTTTGTTTGGGTACAGCGTCGCACGACCGCGCAATTGTCAGTTAAAGCAACGCAGTACCGTATCGCAAAAAATGGCCTTGTCATTAAGGGGGAAAATCTTCCAGGGCTGAAGTGGTTAATGGAGCAGGATTCTTGAGAGAGTTTGAGTATATTTTATATGTATGTGTATAGGTACATTTTAAAGTGAATCTATCATTATCCCAAATGCCTGCATGAGAAAGGTGTGATGAAACCAGCTAATACCGTATGTGAGCTGCATGATAATTCCAGGGTGTTGACATCAAGCCTGCTCACATTCACTGTTAGCCATGTCATAACCCTGGAACTATAATGTGGCATGAGTCGGGGTGCTTTCATCAGTGTTGCCTTACACAGGAGCTATGCTACAAGCAAGAACTTTAAAGAATGCCTAAAGCCAAAACTGATTTATTTTTTTATTTTTTGTTTAATTTGATAGAGTCGGGGAAGGTTAAAAACGCTGTGTCCCATTAGGAAGGTTTACCCTTCACTTCATGCCCAATGCACTCAACAGGGAGATCCCCCTCCCAGGCACTGGCAGTTGTCATAGGCATAACTGTCACATTGAAAGGTTTCCGCTCCATTCCTGTTTTGGTGGCAGCTCAAAATTTTCTATTTCATTCCTAATTATTTTGGTGATGCTGGGGACAGTTAGAGAGTGAATCTTTCCAATGAGGACACAGACAGTAATATTAACCTTAAACTCCTGTGATCTAAAATATTCCTAAAAACACTTGTAGCGACCTCACCCCTCTCACCCCTTCTCATTCACGGCTTGTCTGTCTCGTCTAGGGGTTAATACTGGGGGAAGGGATGAGATGCACCTTGGCCCATGTCCTCCAAGGTGTAGAGGTGAAGGCCAGAACTATCGGGTTTGTGTATGTGTCCCAGAGTCCAATCCTCTCCTCAGATTGACTCCCCTTTGCTCCTAGTAACCAGAGTTCCACACACTGAATAGGTCCAACTCGTATTTATTCTTCTCAATAAATAGTCATACAGCACAGACAGGTTGAGACCCATGTAACACTTCAGTATTTGTGGGGCGTAGGCCAAGGCACAATTCTTCTAGATAAAGCTTACCACTGTATAGGGATGAGCTCGGTGTTCGAGTCGAACATAGGTTCGACTCGAACATCAGCTGTTAGCGCGTTCGGCGAACAACAAACGATTTGGGCCGTTCGCGCCAAATTCGAGTGACGCGAACGGCCCACAATACACTGCGCCATCGCAGTGCAATCCTGGCGCTGTGATTGGCCAAGCATGCACTGTGACCCCGCATGCTTGGCCAATCACAGCGCCGGCAGCGAGGAGAGCAATGATTGGCCACAGGCAGGATGCCTGTGGCCAATTATTGCTGAGGGGGTTTAGTACACGCCCCACACTATAAAAGGCCGCCAGCGCGGCGGGCTCGTGTAGTGTGTTCCGGCTCAGGGAAAGAGAAGGATAGGCAGGGACAGTGTCATATTTTTTCTTTGCTAAACCTTGTGTGTAGGGACAGAGAAGGATAGGTAGGGAGAGTGTCAGTGTCATATTCTTTGCTAAACCTTGTTTGTAGGGACAGAGAAGGATAGGCAGGGAGAGTGTCTGTCCGTTTCATATTCTTTGCTAAACCTTGTGTGCTGAACCATATTGCTAAACCTTGTGTGTAGGGACAGACAAGGATAGGCAGGGAGAGTGTCAGTGTCATATTCTTTGCTGAACCATATTGCTAATCCTTGTGTGTAGGGACAGACAAGGATAGGTAGGGAGAGTGTCAGTGTCATATTCTTTGCTAAACCTTGTTTGTAGGGACAGAGAAGGATAGGCAGGGAGAGTGTCAGTTTCATATTCTTTGCTAAACCTTGTGTGCTGAACCATATTGCTAAACCTTGTGTGTAGGGACAGACAAGGATAGGCAGTCGAGAGTGTCAGTGTCATAATCTTTGCTAAACCTAGTGTGCTGAACCATATTGCTAAACCTTGTGTGTAGGGACAGACAAGGATAGACAGTCGAGAGTGTCAGTGTCATAATCTTTGCTAAACCTAGTGTGCTGAACCATATTGCTAAACCTTGTGTGTAGGGACAGACAAGGATAGGCAGTCGAGAGTGTCAGTGTCATAATCTTTGCTAAACCTAGTGTGCTGAACCATATTGCTAAACCTTGTGTGTGTAGGGACAGACAAGGATAGGCAGTCGAGAGTGTCCGTGTCCTATTCTTTGCTAAACCTTGTGTGCAGGGAGAGAGAAGGATAGGCAGGGGACAGTGTCAGTGTCATTGTTGCTAAGCCTCCTGCACAGTATACACCTGAAGCTAGCCCTTATTGCTGTTTTTTCCTGGTGTGTTACACTGACAGGCATTTGCAGCACTTACAGCAGGCGGAGTGTGCTTCCTGCAAAATAAACACCTGAAGCTACCCCTTATTGCTGGTTTTCCCATCTCCCTGCAGGCCATTAGAATGTCTGGAAGGCAAACAAGGAGAGGCAGACAGTCAGGAGCCAATAAAAGAGGGCAAGCAGGCTCTGTGTCTGGGGGCAACAGTGCTGGTCGTGGACGCGGTGCATTGTCATCAGCACATGGCCATGGGACACGCTTGTCCTTCTTTTCGGCAGCTGGACATGTTGAGCCTCATCATGCCGAAGACTTGGTAGAGTGGATGACCAAGCCCTCCTCATCCTCCTCATCCTCTCTCACCCAGGCTCAGGGTACTGGCAAAGCAGCTGCCAAAGCGTCCTCTTCCCTGGTATCAATGTCATCATCAGTCACTCCTTCCCTAGACCCACCATGTCCTCCTCCTGGGGAGTCCCCCGAACTGTTTGAGCACAGTGTTGGGTACATGCTCCAGGAGGATGCCCAGCGTTTTGAAGGGTCTGATGATGATACCCAGCTAGAGGAAGGCAGTAGCGTGAGAGCAGAGAGAGGGGATGCTCAAGAAGGACACCAATCTGGCAGTCATGTTCCAGCAGCTGCAGCATACTGCCAGATTGGCTCCAGTGATGAGGAGGGAGGGGATGATGAGGTCACTGACTCCACGTGGGTGCCTAATAGGAGAGAGGAGGAGGAGGAGGAGGCACATCTCCAACGAGGCAGGATGCCCTTGGGTGGCCAGCGTAAGGGCAGCACACCGACGGAATCACACCGCAGAGCTCCGCCTGTGCAGGGCGCTGCCTCTGCCCGTTATTCAAAAAGTTCTTTGGTGTGGGCCCTTTTTGAGGCGAGTGCATCAGATCGCACAGCTGCTGTTTGCAACATATGTCTCAAGCGTATATCGCGTGGCCAAAACATCAGCCGCTTGGGCACCACATGCTTGACCAGACATATGTTGACCTGCCATGCAGCTCGTTGGCAAGCCTACCTTAAAGACCCACACCAAAGAACAAAGCGGACCTCTCCTTGCACCGCATCAGCTGGGATCTCCAACCCCACTATACCTTCAGTCCTCTCTGAAACCTGCACTGAGAGGAATGAAGGTGTAGAATTAGGTGTGTCACAGCCAAGTACTTGCGGCCACTCTGCTAGCAGTACACCGACGTCCGATTCTAGCAGGCAAATTTCCCTGCCCCAGCTGCTGGACCGTCGAAAGAAGTTCACTCCCAGCCATCCACATGCCCAGCGGTTGAATGCTAGCTTGGCTAAATTGCTAGCGCTTCAACTGCTGCCTTTTCAGTTGGTAGACTCGGCCCCCTTCCGTGAGTTTGTGCAATGTGCGGTTCCTCAGTGGCAGGTTCCCAAACGCCACTTTTTCTCACGGAAGGCGATTCCGGCTCTCTACCGGCATGTGGAAGGCAATGTCTTGGCCTCGCTGGACAGGGCGGTAAGCGGTAAGGTGCATATTACCGCTGACTCATGGTCCAGCAGGCATGGACAGGGACGTTACCTTTCTTTCACGGCCCATTGGGTCACTCTTTTGGCAGCTGGGAAGGATGCAGGACAAGGTGCAGTAGTGTTGGAGGTTGTTCCACTGCCACGCCTCCAAAATGCTACTACTGGTTGTGACACACCTCTGTCCTCCACCCCCTCCTCTTCTTCTTCCTCTGTGGCCTCTTCCTGTGCTTTGTCCTCGGAACCAGCGGTGCTCCGTAGGCGTTCAAGGGGCTACGCAATACGCAGGCAAAAAGATGCCATGCCGTGCTTGCGCTGGTGTGTTTGGGGGACAGGAGCCACACTGGGGCAGAGGTTCTGTCTGCTCTGCAGGGGCAGGCCGAGAAGTGGTTGACGCCACGCCAGCTTAAGCCAGGAATGGTAGTTTGCGACAATGGCACCAACCTCCTCTCCGCTCTCCGACAGGGACAACTGACCCATGTGCCCTGTGTGGCTCACGTCCTTAACCTGGTGGTGCAGCGGTTCTTGGGCTGGTACCCGGGCTTACAGGATGTCCTGAGGCAGGCCAGGAAAGTCTGTGTGCATTTCCGCAGATCTTATAATGCCAGTGCTCGCCTGGCTGAGCTGCAAAAGGAGTTGAACCTGCCCAAGAACCGCCTTATATGTGACATGCCCACCAGGTGGAACTCAACGTTGGCCATGCTGCAGCGGCTGCACACGCAGCAGAGGGCCATCAATGAGTACCTGTGCGACTACGGCACCAGGACAGGGTCAGGGGAGCTCGGGTTTTTTTCACCACGCCAGTGGGGCATGATCAGGGATGCATGCACTGTCCTGGCACCATTTGAGGAGGCCACGAGGATGGTGAGCAGTGACAGTGCATGCATCAGTGACACTGTACCTCTTGTCCACCTGTTGGAACATAAGCTGCATGGAATAATTGGACAGGGCACTTGAGGCAGAACAGAGGCAGGAAGAGGAGGACTTCCTTGCCTCTCAAGGCCCCCTTTACCCAGACACTGTTCCTTCTGTCCCACCCATTGCACAGGAAGAAGAGGAGGAGGAGGAGGAGGATTGTGTCAGCATGGAGGTGGAGCCTGTTACTCAGCATCATCAGCAGCAGTCTTTTAGGGATGATTTACAGTCCCAAGAAACCAGTGGACTTGTACGTGGCTGGGAGGAGGTGGCTGCGGATCATGTCGTCCTTAGTGACCCAGAGGACTCCGGACTGAATGCCTCAGCTAACCTATGCTGCATGGCCTCCCTGATCCTGCAAAGTCTGCGGAAGGATCCTCGTATTCTTCGGATCAAGGAGAGGGACCATTACTGGCTGGCCACTCTCCTTGATCCACGGTACAAGGGTAAGGTTGCGGACCTTATCTTACCGTCGCAGAGGGAGCAGAGGATGAGACAACTCCGGGAGGCCTTGCAGAAAGGTCTGTGCAACGCGTTCCCAGAGACTGGGAGGTTACAAACTCCTGGTCTTGGACAACGAGTTGCTGAGGCTTCGGTCAGTCAAAGAAGGAGTGGTGGGGAAGGTGGCCGTCTGACCGAAGCGTTCAGACAATTCTTTAGTCCTCAGCCCCAAGGTATGATCGGTTCCAGCAACCATCGCCAGCGTCTGATATACATGGTGCAGGAATACCTAGGGGCAAGGTCAGACTTGGACACCTTCCCCACCGAAAATCCTCTGGCTTACTGGGTCTTGAGGATGGATCACTGGCCAGAGCTTGCACAGTATGCAATTGAGCTACTGGCCTGTCCTGCATCCAGCGTTCTTTCAGAACGCACATTCAGTGCTGCTGGAGGATTTGTCACGGATCACAGGGTGCGCCTGTCCACCGACTCTGTTGATCGACTGACCTTCATAAAGATGAACCAGTCTTGGATCACCACCAGCTACCAAACACCTGAAGCTGATATAACAGACTAATTTATTTTCAAATGTCACATCCCTTCAAGACTGATGCTGATGCTGAGAGTTTGTCCCGTTATGTTGACTGACTATCCTCCTCCTCCTCAATGATCCGATTGACGATGATAGCTTGGAAGAACATTTTTGTTTCTGGGTTCCGCCACCAGTGGCTAAGGCCCAATTTTTCAGCCCCTGTTTAACAGGGGTGTGTTATTACAATTTTTTATGCAATGCTTTGCAGCAGGGCTCATTCCTGCACTCCAACTAGAGTATCTGGGAGAGGTTGCAGTGTCGTGGCACCAGCACCAGTGGCTAAGGCCCAATTTTTCAGCCCCTGTTTAACAGGGGCGTGTAATTACAATTTTTGATCTAATAATTCACAGCAGGGCCCATTCCTGCGCCCACCAAGACTAACTGTGAGGCCTTACAGTGTTGTGTCAACACCACCACCACCACCAAAGGCCCAATTTTTCAGCCCCTGTTCAACAGGGGCATGCAATTACAATTCTTGATCTAATAATTCACAGCAGGGCCCATTCATGCGCCCACCAAGAGTAACTGTGAGGGCTCACAGTGTTGTGGCAACACCAACATGTAAGGGGCAAATTTCAGCTGAGTATATACGGCAGACCCCTACTTTCAAACATCCAACTTACAAACGACTCCTCCTTGCAAACGGAAGGATACAACAGGAAGTGAGAGGAAATCTACCCCTAGGAAGGCAAATTCTCTCCTGTAAGAGTTAATATGGGAAAAAAGTGTCTCCTCTCCACTGATTCTTTATCACCAATTCTTGTTTCAATAAAAACCCCAAGTTTTCAAAAAACATTTGTCATTAGGACGGAAAGTGAGGTGAACTGTTCTGAACAGGTGCACACTGCACAGACAGCAAAACAAATGTTACAGGGGTGATAACCCTTCCCTATGTTTTCCAAAAAGCTTAAAAATATATTTTTTGGCTGGAGCTACACTTAAACAATGTACCTGTTCAAAATTACAAACAGATTCTACATAAGAACAAACCTACAGTCCCTGTCTTGTATGCACCGCCTGTATACGGCTGTTCAGAGTATATAGGGCCTTTTTTATTTTGTATGCGGGGTTCCCCTTAATATCCATACAAGACCCAAAGGGGCTGGTAATGGGCTGGGGTAAGGGGGGGGTGTGATGGGGTAGCTATGTCATTTTTCTTAAAGATTTTCATCCATATTACCGGGACCAGACATTACATTAAAGCCGCAAGCAGTTTTAAATGGCTTTTTTTCCTTTAGAAATGTAATTTTGTGCAGGGACATTTCTAAACACGGGAAACACGTGGCACTTCACAGGCATACTTTAGACACCCCCCAGGTACGATATTTAAAGGAATATTTGACTTTTTTTTTTTCACTTTATGCATCATTAAAATGACTGCTCCAGAAAAACTGCCGTTTTTAAAACTTCTTTTTGCATTGATACATGTCCCCTGGTACAGAACCCGGGTTCCCAAACCCTTTTTAGGACAATAACATGCATAATAGTCGTTATAATTAGCACTTTAGATTTCGAACGTTCGCATCCATTGTATTTAATAGGGTTCTAAAGTTGGTGCGAACTTTCGGTCCGTTCGCGGGTTCTGGTGCGAACCGAACCCGGGGGTGTTCGGCTCATCACTACCACTGTAGTATCACCAGTGGCGAATAGTCACTGCCCCCGACTATATAGAACAGAACGTGAATTACCTTTGCTATTGTAGCCCCTATCAGGGGAAGGACATCCGTCCAAGACAGTTACCGGAGGCCTCTCCGTCACCAGTAATGCTGCGCTGGACTCTCCGGAGAAGTTCCGCTCACCGGCCTCCTCGTCTCAGACACGGGCACCCAAGGAGTTAGGGCCCCCTCGGATTCCTCCACCCTCGCGGAACTCAGTCGAAGGCACTGAGCTCCAGGCTTCCGCCATAGTACCTCACCCCAGGCTAAAGGTGCCTGAGATGGACTCCATCTCTCGCTCCGGCCAGGTCAAGGGCACCTGGGCCCGGAACTCCGGAAGGCCAGCACCCAAGCTGAAGGTGCCTGGGTGTAGCTGCGTCCTCCGACTCTGAACCCCAAGGTCAGGGCGTCCGCCCCTTTTATCCCCTCGCATCACAGCGGGTTCCCCGCCCTGCTGTACCAGCGCCAGTAAAGGCCAAAAAGGAACAGTCTTGCGGTGAGTGTTCAACTCCAGCCCATGGCGACAACGCCACCTGCAGGCCGCAGGGAACCTCACACCACCAGAGTCCTCCAAGAACCAAAAAAAGGTCTCGGATTCCCTGACAATCAATGCATCTGAGTTACACTACCACCCAGATGCCTCCCCTAAAATCAAATACCCGCTACACACTTAATAGAATATTCTATAACATAAGCAGCGCTATATAAGCTAAAAACTTCCACCCAATTTGTCCTTAATTAATCAATAAAAAATTATTCAATAGAATTCAGTCCATCAAAATTCTATTGAATAACTTTTTCTTGATTAAAGGGGTTTTAAAGGTTCATGTTTTTTTCACCTTAATGCATCCTATGCATTGCGGTGAAAAAACACCTGGCAATCACGGGCCCCCCAGCCCCCCGTTTTACTTACCTGAGCCAGTTCCCCTGCTCTGCGCGTCCCTGGCGTCCTTCTCCATGGAGTCTCTGCGTTGATTGGATAGATTGATAGCGCAGCAATTGGCTCCCGCTGCTGTGAATCAAATCCAATGATGCGGGGGGCGGGGCCGAGTCATACAATCGGCGGCTATGGACCCCGAGTGTATGACACGGGAGTGCACACACAAGGTAACCCCCTCGAGAGCTTCCCAGAGGGGGTTAGCTATTGCGGGGAGGAGCCGCGAGAGCCGCTGTGGGACCCCAGAACAGGAGGATCGGGGCCACACTGCACAGTGGAGGTAAGTATGACATGTTTGTTATTTTAAGAAAAAAAAAAAATGAACCTTTTACAAGCACTTTAAAGTGGTTGTAAACCCACTTTGTAAACAAACACCTACAGGTAAGCCTAGATTAAGGCTTACCTGTAGGTGCATGAAATATCTCCATAACCTACACGGTTAAGGAGATATTTGCATTTAAAAGCGGCGACGCTGACGTCATGCGCATGGGGTTAACCCCATTCACAAATTCGGCTAGGTCGCAGCATTCGACGACGTAGCCGAATTCGACGGCTCATGCGCGGAGTCATGTCTTCGCCGCTCCGGCAAATCACAGCGCCGGCGCGGCGCTGTGATTGGCTGGTGCGGCGATACCCGGAAGTAACATTCCGGCTATCGCCGCAGCGATGGATGCGGCTGAAGAGGGAGACGAGGATGGCTTCGGGGGCCCTGATCTAAGGTAAGTGATGCATAATGAGCTATTATGCTAGTCATATTAGCTCATTATGCCTTTCTCTTACAGGTCGTTGGGGGGAAAAAAAAAAATAGTGGGTTTACAACCACTTTAAGGACACATTGGGTGGAAGTTTTTAGCCCATGCAGCGCTGCTAATGTTATAGAATATTCAATTAAGTGTTTTTAGGAATATTTTAGATCATACGAGTTTCTTAAGATTGTATATTTATAGTAGCCGCTTTTTGTGTTTAAAAATATTTTAGAATTAAAAAAATATATGCATATTTTAGAATTAACATATAGGAGTAACAATTACATCTATGTGCGCTTGGAGAGAGGACTCTTTTTAACTGAGGTTGGTTGATCCACTTGTGTTTTATAAGTAATATTAACCTGGGCAGTGGTTCTAACCCCTCTTTACTCTATCCAAATTGTTATTACATTTTTAATTTTGTTTTTTGCATGAATTTTTATTGGGAACATCTTGTTACATTGTAAATTGGGTTCAGTCATGTTGTAGTAAACACAGTGATATCCATACTTTCTGTATTCATCTACCGCACGTGTATGAAACTTTATGAATAACAAAGAGATGACTATGGACTGATTTCTCAACATCCTATCATAATTACTTTCCAGTGAATCGTCTTAAACAGTAAACGTGTAACTTAAGTGGTTCAAATACAAACATAACATGTGATGCACTTAAAGGCCGGGTTCACACTGGGGCGACAAACGCTCCGACATTGGGAGCTCATGTCGCATGAAAATCAATGTTTCCCTATGGGAGCCGTCTTAACTGGTCCGACACATGTCGTTCCGACTTTGAAAATGCTTCCTGTACTACTTTGGTCTGACTTTGATCCTTCTTCAGCCCATTGAATATCATTGAAGTCGGATCAAAGTAGGATCCTTGTCCTAACCATCCGACTTTTGACATCCGACATGGTGAATACAGCAGCAGTAAAAGGAATTTATCTCACACTGGGATTGTTTTGATTGGTCAAAGGACAAGTCAGACTAGCACAAAGTCGGATCAAAGTAGTATCCTGTTCATGAAAGTCGGATGGATGTCGGACCAATGTAGGATCAATGTAGGACTGATGTCGCAGAGCAAAGTAGGATGAAAGTTGTATGACTGTCGTGTCGTACCAGTGTGAACCCAGCCAAAACCATGTTGGGTACAAGTCTAATATGGATCTCTTGTCTCCATGGGGGGGGGGGCACAGCTAGTCATATTCCCTTTATTGAGTTTCATACTCTTTTATATTAGGACTTTGATTGGGCGAACTGGCATGTGAATGAAAAGTTATGAGTTTCTGGTGATGTCATGTGGATGCCCAAGTCTTTAGGTTTAGACTTCTGCCCATATTCCTAGGGTGACTTTGTGTTGCTCTTTGTGGTACCATGTAGTTTTTTTTTTTTGTTTTTAGGTGGCTACAATGCGCCAGTTGTTTTATAGGGTTATGGTATGGGAAGAAGATAGGAAGGGTATCCAAAACTTGAAAAGGTTTATGGTGTTTGGGCATGTCAATTTTATATGACCATGAGTTTGTGCAGGCATTGTTTAGGTCTTTGATATTTGGCAAGGACAGTTTGAGCCGTTGCATTGTAATACTTTTTTTTTTTTGTGGCTAGCATACATTTGTTCAGATCTAGTTAAAGAAGGGCTAGTTCCGGGACCACCAGGAAAATCCTGCACTCGCCAACTTTTTTAAACTTCTGCTGTTTTATCCTAAAAAAATTGATGGTAATACAATGGAAGGTTCCACAGACTCCTAATTTTTTTGAATAGTGTTTCCTCATAAATTGAGCCATACATCTTTACAAGCTTACTTACAGAGCTAGGGGGTGCCCGAAATAACTTCCCCAAGAATTTAGAAAGATGGCTGGAAAATCCCTCTTGTTTTTGTTACTATGCCTTTGTGAATGACTGACGGGAGTATGTAAATAGTTGGTTCCCTTTTTTAAACATCCATTGTTGACCATACTTTAGTAGTGTTTTGTATCGCTGCCACTTTCTTTTTGGTGTTTTCTACCCTGGTATGACTACTCCACTTGTCTGTGGGCACTATTTACTGGACCACTTTGTTGGGTTAATGTACTAGACACTTATGTTAAGGTTATTTTTAGATTTCCTTTTCAAATGTAATCATTTTTATTAGAAAGATTTTTGCACAGTTGGTCATACTGTATATTGGTCACGTTTACTGTTAAAATTGAGAATGTCATCTACTCATTTCTCATAAGCTAGATCTAGAGAGAATCCAAGCTCTGCAGTGCCTTCTTTGTTAAAGATGAGAAGTATAGAGGAAAGGAATGGAAAATAGGAAGGAGAGAAAAGACAATAATAAAGTGTGGGTGTGGGAGGAAACAAGAGTAGCAAAAGACAATAAAGCGTTAGCCATAAGAGAAGGATCTCATAAGTGGAGCAAGAGTAGCTAAAGACATGCCTGGGGTATTGCCCAAGTACTGTCAGTATTCTATATACCCAACACCACTTTGCTTATGTAAGACAAACAGACCAGACATACTTTTTGGGTTTAAATGGCCATAGCAGCCCTTTTATTACAATCACCAACCATGAAAATAACTTTTTACATATTATAACCGTTAATAAACAGAAAAACATACCCTAACTTCTTAGCCTGAATGTAATTGCCTGTTACTATGTCTTAGGATTTTTGAAGGCACCCTTGACTGACCAACTAGCTGTATCTGGTACCACCTTGCCTTTTCACGGCCCTCAGCCGCAACTTTCGCCGACTCGGGGACAATTGTTTGGTAACTTCTCCAGCCTATACAGCCAACTGCCCCAATATGTATCACTTCCGCTCTTATTAGGGCAGGAACACCCATACCAGAGATGGGCCCAACCCATCCTTCACCAAAGAACGTAACCATCCCTGCCTTCAAAAACCCTACAACCTCTGCCCGCTGCTACGACTTCCTTCCATCACCCTTTACCAAATAACACTAAAGAATGGAAATAAAATGAAACCACCCATGGCCTATAGTCAACAATGGAGGGTGGGAAAATCCTAGTCAACAAAGGGGAGGAAGGGTGGGAAAATCCTGTCCAGAGCTGTCCCCTGGGTCAACTGAAGCTGGGAGGGCCGCCTCCCACCAAGGAACCCCTAGGAAACAACCCTCCTCCAATGAGATAAGACCTAATTCCCCTCCTGTTGACCAAACCTTGAATTAACTCCTAAGTGACCGTAGCCTCTCTGGACAAACCCCATCATGTAGGCCCTATGCTTATGCTGCGCCTGAGCTCCTGGCCTGTACTATAAGTATGCGCTAAAAGGAGACCTCTTAAGGGGCAGCGGAAGAAAGATAAAGACCTAGAGAGGGAAAGGTTCCAGATTTCCCAGTGTGCATCTCCCTTCAATAATGGCCATGTGGATCGACTGGACATATGATCTTATCAACTGTATACTGACTGTATAATTGCCTCCACCATAATATGTGTATGCCTTTTTAGTTTAAAAATGGTAATTTGTGGTGTAACCCCTATCTGAACTTTTACCTGATTTAAAGTGTACTGCCAGTCTGTTTTTCCCAGCTTTATATGGTAGTTATGGTATACCCTGCTCTGACTATGATATTGACTTTAACTTGTATTGCAAAATCATTTGGGGAACTTGCCGCATTGTTCTGTCATGTTTTGCCTTATAGTTCAAAGAAGCTAACAAAACTACATTGTTATTCACATTAAGGAATTTTTAGTAGCACACCTTTTTTTGTATGAAAATGATGTGTCTTTGATTCCGCCATCCAAAAAATCGCATCACCAATGTTTGAAGTCTCTTGCTGCGCTCTGTGGTTCCTCCGGTCGACCTCCACTACAGTATATAGGGGTCAGTAGGGGGAAACCATTGTACGCAGTGGGGAACACAGGAGACAAATGCTTTCAGAAGTGCCAGTTTCTGAAGAGGCTTTAGGTGTTGATTTACATAACCTGAATTAAGCAGTGTTTATTTTTCTTTTTTTGAAATACATTCCGGAGTTCAGCTTTTAATGTAAACTGTGGTCTGAGGAGCTGTGAATCGGGATAATGAATAAAATGTTTGTTTTTTCTATGCAGTAATTGTTCTTTTGAGGGTTGAACATGACAGGAGATCTGTCTGTGTGCCTTGATTTCTAAAGAGGCATCAGTCCCCTTACAACTCGGCTTTCGTCCTATGTGGCAAAAGGGGGAAAAAAAAAAAAGTTGCCTAACGAGTTTTTCCTGCTGGTGTGAGTAGGTTAGGCCGCAGCCTGTGTCTTATTTTCCATTCACGTTTGGAGAGCTCAAAGTTCCTACACTCCGGTGGAGTTTTCTTATTTTTTTTTTTACACAGATTGAATAGATCCCTGCTGTCTGATCACCCTTCCCTGCATTGCTTGTAAGGGAAAAGAGTGAAGGTACTCCATAGGCAGGGCGAGTTTTCCTGGGGAGTCCTTTTTTATTTTTTTAATTTTCTACTACAGGTTCCTTTTTTCCTAATGTCATTGATTTGGTCTTTAAGGAGGTTTATAAACTGGTTACTGAGATTATCCGCTTTCTGCGGTTTTCTGCTCCGTACTGTATAAGACCTGATGGGATTATAAATACCTAATTCTTAACAAACGCCCTGCTGGCATGACGGCTTTACTAGGGTGTATTGCTAGTTGTGTATTCATGAATGACAAATAGAATGGTAGAAATTCCAGACTGCTGGAAAAAAATGATCAGTCCTTCACTACTGTGTAATGAGCGCCTATACTGTATCTTATCACAATATACATCTTTAGCAACTGACTCAGTGGGAGAGTCTTTTGCTAGCATACACTTTTAGATTTCTCTGATCAATAGAATCCTCTGTCTATGCTACAATTTTTATACAATTTCCATGTACAACTTTAATTTAGATTTACCAAAATCAAACCTAAACACTTCCAAATTATATGCAATCAGGTAGGCCCGTAAATCTAAAGGAAATTGAACAACAAAATTTGTATAATGTGTATCCAGCTTAAAGCAGAGTTCCACCCAATATACAACTAGGTCTTAAACTAAAGACTGCCCCAGTCGAGTAGGGTGACCACATGTCCCGGATTGCCCGGGACAGTTCTGTATTTTGCAGGTCTGCCCGGGCACATTCATTCCAGGACAATACAGTGTCCCGGAATGAAACTGACACAGCCACCCACCGGGCCAATCTGATGCCCCCAAAAAAGGCGGCCACCTCACCGCTTTACTCACTGACAATACTTGTCCTGGCCAGGAATGCCTGGAGGAGCACAATTCCGCCCCCTGCTTGTGATTGGAGAAATCATAAATCCCGCCTCTTGTGTCCAATCACTGTGCTGTGATTCGTTACAGCACAAGCTGATTCTTGGGAAGGGAGGGTGTCCCTGAATGGTAGTTTGGAAATGTGGTCACCCTAATTACGAGCCCCACTCCACTGCCGGTTTCCCTTAGTTGCAATATTGCCTGCACCGAGCCGATCGACAAATATGCTTCAGTGGGCCGACATTGTGGGCGCCTAGGACAGGTAAGTGTCCTTATTAAAAGTCAGCAGCTACAGTATTTGTAGCTGGCTTTTAAAAATCTTTTTTTTGAGGCTGGAACTCCGCTTTAGCCTAAGTTTACACTTACAGCGGGAATGAAATCGTGCAAGTTCAGCTGAACTCACACAATTTCATTCCCGCATGTCCGTCCCAACTTTGGGGGCGATTTCAGAGACCTCTGTGTGGGTTGCTGCACAGATTTCAATGGAAATCACACCCCGAAGTCGCCAAAAGTAGTACAGATTAGAAACTACTTTTTGGGGAATCGGTTCAGTACCGCAAATGCGGCGTTGCACCGATTTGGACAGTGCCATTGCCGGGAATTGCCACCAATTTGGCATGCGATTTGACACTCCAATGTGAACCAGGGCTAAATGTCCATTCATTTGAATGATTAGGATACTCTGCAAATTCCATGCAGCATGAATCTGCCTACTAAGCAATAACAGGCTGAGGATGACTGCAGCTATCCGCACCTGTTCACACAGCCAGTAATTACCTGCATGACCATGGCTGGATGCAGACAATCAGCACCTGGCCACAACCATCTCTCCCTAACAGAAGATAATTGCTGGCTTCGCGAACAGTCAAGGATAGCTGCGGCTGCTGTCAGCCCATCATTGCATTCTATGGGCTGAGTGGTCACAGTTCTTTGCGCCCACCCTGCCCCTGGAATTTTCAGGGTGTTCTAATCCCCTACGTCAATGGACTCTAAGGCTGGTTTCACACTGGGGCGATGGGTGTGGTGGCGGTATAGCGCCGCTATTTTTAGCGGCGCTATACCGTCGGAATTGCGGAGGTATTCGGCTGCTAGCGGTGCGGTTTTAACCCCCGCTAGCGGCCGAAAAAGGGTTAATACCGCCGGCAATGCGCCTCTGTAGAGGCGCATTGCCGGCGGTATTACCGCGGTTTCCCATTGCTTTCAATGGGAAGGAGCGGTGTAGGAGCGGTAAACACACCGCTCCTCTCACCGCTCCAAAGATGCGGCTAGCAGGACTTTTTTTCACGTCCTGTTAGGGCACCGCTCCAGTGTGAAAGCCCTCAGACTTTCACATTGGAGAGAAAGGAGCCGCTGTTTAGGCTCGGTTTGCAGGTGCTATTTTTAGCACAATAGCGCCTGCAAACCGCCCCAGTGTGAAAGGGGCCTAAACGGCATGAATGGCAGAACCTCTGCTGATTGCTATTGTTTTCAGACAGCTGTGGCACCCTTGGCTGCCTAAATACCTGAACAAAGACTACATCTAATAGGATTTTCCACCAAGCTCAGTCGATGTTTAAATAGACTTTTGTCGAACTTGTTGGTGGTGATGGGGCCAACCATGGCTCAGATTTTAGTAAAGATTTGTTAGGAATTGACTGAAATTTGAGACTGCTAGCTTTTGTTTCGGATGCAGGGGGAATGGGTTAGGTTTTCATTGCTGTCTGTGCTAATGCTGGGAAACTTTACCCTCTCTTTATTCCATAACCAATGTTCGGGAAAAAGTGAGCAGAAACTCAAACTTTTTGAGCTGTAATCAGGAAAAAGAGTTGAGGGTGAATTATTGAATGAGAACACCTGTTCTGTTGACAGCTGTCTAAGATGAGAATTCCCCTTACTTTTGGAAGATTTCCTCTAGTTTCCTGTTGCGTCTCCTTCACAGGAAGTGTAGAGAAATCTCCCGAACTGGACACGGACTACAAAAAATGGCCTTCCCTACTCCGTGCAAAGCAAAAAAAAAAGTTTTGGGCTAGCTATACAAACTTTATTAGCTTTTCAGTTTCTTCTCTCTTGGCACTTGAGTTTCAGCATTTGACTAAAAGACACGAATGTGCGAATTGTTTATATACCACAGTAGCTACAAAAAGCATTTGTGTGTTTTTATAAAATATTAGACCTTGAAAAAAGTGCAGTCTATGCATAGAAATGCAAATCATGGAATACCCATGGTTTTTTAGACTTTGCCATTTTTTTTTTTTTTACAGGTCCTTCCTCGTCTCATATTTATGAAGGCTGATGCATTCACTTTTAGCGCCTCAGAAGATCAGCAATAATAGCTTAGCTTCTGTCAAAGAATTCCCAGTGCAGGGAGAAATATCCTAAGGGCCCATGTGACATGAGAATATTTGCAGAAGCTACAGAATTATTTGTTGCTAAGAAAAAATGAATCGCAGTGAAAACTGTCACAGAAATTCCAAGCGATTTAAAGCTCAGTCTCTGTGTCTGTGTTGCAGTGTTTGGAGCTAGCTACAGTATCCCCAGCTTTGGTAGCTATTAGATCTCTGAGGCTCATTCGCGGGGTCCGTATGCCACCAAGAGTCAGCATTTTGCTGCAGAGGGTATACATATGTAGCGCCCTTCCCAAATGGTTGGGACGCTATGTGTAAATTTAGGGGTATGTCTGAGCCATAGTTGGGCTCAGATCAGTTGATTGTCCAAAATTGCTTCTGCTCTGGGTGTGATACTGCCTGGCAGTAGTGTTCCCTGTTCGCCTGTAGGTGGCACTGCCACCACAGGCCCAGGTTGAACTACAGGGGTATCGCAACACCTTGGGTGTCTTTTCTCGGCAGCCGTGCAGTGGGCATGGTTAACCCGCTGTGCATTCTGGGAGAGGGTACATAAGGGCCAAACGTCATTAATTGTGTTCGTTCCTAGGGGCTCATCGGGCCTGGAGAGTGTGTGCGCCTCGTATGGCACAAGATGCGTGTGTGTGTTCCAGCCCCGGGCACCTTCAGTCCGAGGCTGCATCGCTGCCTGGTAGGCCCTGCTGGCTGGGGCCTATGCCTTAGGAAAGGATCCCAAGCTACTCACCTGCGGGGGAGCCTGCTTTTAGGAAAGGAGACCAGGGGAGGATCTGCCCCAGAGGAGACCAGCGAAGGTACTGCTGTCTCGGGAGGAGGCCTGGAACTCACCTAAGGAGGGATCCATTATTACAAGCCCTGCAATACGCTGATCTGGCATAAAGATTCTCGCTCTATTGCTTGGCTGGGAGGTTCGGGACTTTAATAATCCTGTGGAAGAGGATTCCTGATCATATCCCTAGTTCTCAGATAAAGTTAATTCGTGCTTCATCCCGGCTGCTAGGACTATTGAACGGGACTATCCGGGTGAGCAATACCCATTTAGGCTTGAGTGGCGACGTTGTGATTTTAGTGCTGCGTGCCTGAACCTTCCCCTGTTCTTCTCTCGTTTCCTGCTTTCCTCTCATGTTCCCTCAGCAAAGTAAATAAAGCCTGACTGTTTGTTTGGGTTTTACATCTGTGAGGACATTGGCTTTTCTAAAGACTTTCTATACCCTGACAACGGAAGCCTTGGAGGTAGTTTGCATGACCCAAAACAAAACCAGCAGCCCGATCTCAGAGAGGGGGGTTATCGCTACACATAGGTGCGTGGTATTTGCCACGGCCAGCAGTCTGTGCAGATCAATGACAGCACCACAGCTGTTCGCACATCTGAGCGGTTACATGTGATTGGGAAAGATCAGGAACCTAGAACCCAGACCGTTTCCATCCCTGACTCCTCGCACCTGTGCATACCCACTCCAGAGAAGCGCTGATTCTGGTCGGTGCAAGACCCGAATCGGCTGTGTATATGAGCCCTTACAATGTAAATAGTTTGACCTAGCGCAATAGTCTTTATTCTCCTCATAACAATAACGCTAAACCTTGCGGTAGTCTTCACATTGGCTTTCTGTACAACCTCAATACTGACCGTTCTACATTTAAACTCAACTCCTATTTTGTGTACTTCCTTTTCCTGCACCAGGATCCTGTACAGGATTTACCAAAAGACTGAAAAGTGTTGAGGGCAAGGTTTTCACTCCAGAGATTGCCTTACTGTAGTCAGCGGCAGAAATATAATGCAAATTGTAAGAGTAGATTGAGACAGTCAGGCTATAGGTGTAGTGCAGCATGTCGTGCGGAGGCAATAATTCACAAAGACAGGTGCAATAGAAGACATGAATAAAGCAGCAACAGTTTTCAACGAACCCAGTGGGAAGGCTACCCAGCCAGGTGCACTCCGTTTCCAACAACGTGAAAGAAGCAGATTCCAGCATTTCTTGAGAGAGGCCTGGCCATCTAGTTTCCAATTGGGAAGGTGTCTACAAGAGATGTGTCCCTACACTGTCCCTCCTCATCAGGAACCTTTGCATAGCACTAGTACTGTCCCTAACAGACGGGGTACCTTTTCTTGCTCTGTCCACTCACAAAATGTGTGCCAAGCCTGGGAGCCAGGGCCTTAAATAGGCTCTGCCTGACCCGAGATGGATGATAAAGTCACAAGGGGTGGCAGGATCCAATTGGACCGCTTCCCTGGTGACCCAGGAAACCATAGAAGAACCATGTTTCTCTTGACTTCCTCTCCAACTGCAGTGCGGAACAGCGCCACCTGCAGGGTAGAAAGCAGACTGTACCTGCCTACAAGGCTGTTGCCTCACTCTCTCTATGAGAAGGCCTAATTGTTTCCTCTACTCTAAAACAGTCATAAATGATTCCAGTGAGTATGGTGCTTTCATATTAAGGAGCTCCTCTAGCAGAGGAAGCTCGCTTTATCACTATTAAGGGAAGACCAGTATAGCCTTAATCTAAGCCAATCATTGTATGTAATGTTGTATTTCGGCTGTGTGTGGCAACTCTTTGTCTACCCACAAACTTGAGATTGATGTTTTGATAACTGGATCAGGGAATGATTGTATGCTTGTGGACATTGTGATCTGCTCCCAGGATAACCAGTCTGGAAGGACACAGATCGGTAGTTTGGGAAGCGGTTTCCATTAATCACTGTTTCCTCAAATAATAAGTCTGACTTCTGTAAACAGACATAATGAAAAGATTAAGCCTTTTGGAGGTTGGACCTTCTGGCATCTGACCTCCTATCACTAGCCTATTCTGTTTCTCCTGGAGCAACTAATCTGATTCTCCTTTTTATTGTTCTGTTCTACAAAGGGAAGATCAGCCTGCAGTGCTGATCAGTGTATTCTGGCAGCGGGGAAGTCTCCCTGCTGTCAGAATACAATAGTTCAGCGAGGAGGATTTCTCCTTAGATGAGTCAGATTTTTTTTCATTCAACCAGCAAATTGAACACAAAACTGACCCCATCCACACATTCGAGGTAGATAGGGGATCCTCCCCACTGTGGCAATGTATTCTGACAGCATAGAGACTTCCCCACTCTCAGGATACACAGATCAGTGCTGCAATCTATAGCCTGATCAAGTGTTTTCTTCCAACAGGGTGGTTGAACAGAAATCAGTCAGTAGATAGCAGTGGCGGCTGGTGTTGATGTGTTTCTTTTTGTTTTGTGTTTTGTTTTTTTTGGGGGGGGAGCGGCAAACAATCCACTTGGTGTGCAGTGTTTTGCGCCCCAAGACCACCCTTTTTTGAAGCCCATTAGAGCCTCTGGCTCTAATCACGTGCTTAAAAAAAAAAAAAATTATTGGAATCCATGCATCCCGCGCCCCTGCATGTAGATTAGGGGGCCGGATGCATGGATAGGGGAGGTGGCGCCGTGCGCCCCTAGTGGATGGGCTGCCACTGGTAGACAGACTTCTGTTCAACCACAATGGCCATACATAGATCGAAATTTGGCCGGTTCCTGCTGTACCGGACGAATATTAATCCATGTATGGCCAGCTTGAGAGAATTCTGTCCTGAAAAGCAGAAATGAATCTCTCTAAAGCCCCAAACACACGGTCTGACTTTTTGCCAACAAACTTCTAAATTCCCAGGTTTTTAAAAAAATCCGACCTTGTGTACGCTCCATCGGACAAACTTTTTCGGTTTTCATCGGACAAAAGTTCGCTCTGCAAACGGACAAACTTTTCGGCAACAAAAGTCCTAAGGTGCAAAGTCCTATCGTGTGTAAAGAAATCCATACGGCTTTTGTCCGAAGTACAAATACGCATGCCCAGAACCAATGTTAAAATCAACCAACAATAGCAGAAGTTGACCAAAGGTAAAGGGCAGAAAAGAGCAGAAAAACCACGTGATGTTGGGAAAGTTTTGGGAAAGTTTGCAGTGTGTATGCTATGGGTGTGCCCGGCCAACTCCCTTCGGACAAAAATCCACGGAAAAGTTTGTTTGAAGTCCGACCGTGTGTACGAGGCTTAACTTACTGAAGCACCAGGCTAGAAGAATAAGGGGTAGACCCAGCACGAATATAATCCATAATATATTATAAAATAAGTAAGTTTTTTGGCAAATTGTGTATACAAGTGTGCAGCAATTACGCATCATTACTTCATAATTCCATTGAATCTACTAACTGACTTTTATGTTTTCTGTTGCAGATGTCCCTGAGGAGCTGGTCTCCCCCTGCTATACAGATCAGTATGAACAGGAACATGTGAAGCCAGCTGTGATCAGCCTCTTACTATCAGCAGATGTGTACTGCAGAGCATACCGCAAGGCATTGCCCCATGACCACTCCCCTCCTAGAGACAATGCTGCCCTCCTGCTACTCTTCGCCCGGAAGGGGTCTGCTCCGGTGCACCAAGGGGACCCTGTAAAGACCAGTGATCTGAGAGAGAAGCCCATACGTATGGTAAGAGGATAAGGACACTAGGTTGGAGGCAGGGGATGATGAAGGGTATTGTGTGTCCGCAAAGCTTCGGAAGGCATTTTAGACATCCCCACCAATGTTGTTCAACTTTGCAAGAAAACCCAATCATTCCTTAAAACCATGCTGAGCCAGTTTTAGGTGACCATAATTGAAAAATGACACTGTCAAAGCTTCAGTCTATTTAGTCTTGTTCATAGTGCAGGGTATTGAAATGAAGTACGGTAAGTCTATCTGGAGATATCCTGATGCTGAGTAGAGTGTTTTAGATAGAAAAATAGAGACTCTTCCCTTACTGGAAAAATAGAGGCCCTTTCCTTAATGGAATGACTGGTTGATGTTTCAGCAGCAGCAGCCTTATTTCTTCTTATAGGGAATTAAAATGAAGAATCTACAGTTGTAGATGTGGGGCAATGGAGAAAAAATTGTATTCTAAGCAAATTGGCAAAAAAAAAAACATTTCTTGGAACTCATGAAACCAATCAGATCTGCTAAAGGTATCCAGCAAACCCTGTACCAGTCAATAGTCCTTCTGTTGGGTCATATTTTGTCTGTTAGAAATACTTGTTTTTTTACCAGGTACCAAAAATACGTTCTAGAACTTGTGCATTAACCAGCTTTTATATATTTGGCCATATTTGATCATGCAGTCATGAAAAACACTTATCCTCTCTCCCTGATCAAAAGTATTCCACCCTCCTAAAATAATTTTGATCAGTGGAACAAGGAAGACCGGGTAAATTTACTTTATATAAAAGCACACTTTTTCTTTAGGCCTATGACACACTAATGATCCTGTTGCAAATAGAAACTTGTCAGCTGGACAGACCCACAAAGTATTGCTGTCTCCGATGTCAGGTCAACAAGGTGTTGATCCCTCCATGGCCAGAACAAGATGTTGCTCCCTCTGAGGTTGGACCAACAAAGTGTGGCTCCCTTCCTGGATGGACCAACAAGGTGTTGATCCCTTTGAGGCCAGAACAAGGCGTTGTTCCCCCTGAGACTAGACCATAGGTGTGCGTAGCCTATTGCATTAGGGTGTGCACCCCAAAGCTCAAACAGGTGTGTGTGTCTACATATATATGACCCGGGCACATTGATCTCCCTTCCAGCACAGTGAAAGAAGAGCGTAAACACTTCTCTTATGGCATAACCGGTAAGAGGGAGATCTTTCCCATCTTCCTGTTAGCACATAGAGCGATAATACTAACACACATGGGGGGATTAAGGTGTGCCCAGGCACACCCGGAAACACCCTGTGCGCACACCCTGTGCGCATGCCTATGGACTAGACCAAAAGAGTTGTTTTCTCTGAGACCAGAAGAATAAGACATTTGCTCCCTCAGAGGCTGGACCAATATGGCATTGTTCCTTCAGAGGCTAGACCAACAAGACATTGCTCCCTCTGAATCTAGACAAACAAGTCATCACTTCCTCACTGGCAAGAATGATTTTGCAAGGTTGTGGCTAGAGAGGGTCAAGAAGGCAGTGATGCAGCAGAAAGAGGTGAGTAGTTACTTTTCTCCCTTTTAGCGGTTCTATCACTGGAGCGTTGCGGTGGGCCTAATGCCGCGTTCACATGATCGGTTTTTCTGATAAAAAAAGACCGATGGACTTTTTTCATCGGACAAACCGATCGTGTGTGGGCCCCATCGGTCTTTTTTCTATCGGTATAAAACAGGGCTCGACAAACCCCGGGCGCCAGGTCGCCATTGCGACTAGAATTAGCGACCTGGCGGCTGGGGCAGCACAGCTGGGGAATCCTGTCTCTCCGTGCCCCCCCACCCCTCCGGCCAGTAATTGAGGTTGCGGCTTTCTGCGGGCCTATGCTTCCTTCTGTGATCTAGCGCCATCTTGTGGTGGCCGTTGGTATGACAAGACAAACAGCAATGCTAATGGAGTTTCCCTGTCTGTTTTCACTACCATCTCCTTCCCTCTAATTAGAACCCCCAAACATTATATATATTTTTTATTCTAACACCCTAGAGAATAAAATGGCAGTCGTTGCAATACTTTCTGTCACACCGTATTTGCGCAGCGGTCTTACAAGCGCACTTTTTTTGGGAAAAAATACACTTTTTTTAAATAAAAAAATAAGACAACAGTAAAGTCAGCCCAATTTTTTTTAATATTGTGAAAGATAATGTTACGCTGAGTAAATTGATACCCAACATGTCACGCTTCAAAATTGCATCCGCTCGTGGAATGGCAACTAACTTTTACCCTTTAAAATCTCCTTAGGCAACGTTTAAAAAATTCTACAGGTTGCATGTTTTGAGTTACAGAGGAGGTCTAGGGCTAGAATTATTGCTCTCGATCTACCGATCGCGGCGATACCTCACGTGTGATTTGAACACCACTTTCATATGCGGGCGCTACTCACGTATGCGTTCGCTTCTGCGCGTGAGCTCGGCGGGACGGGGCGCGTTCCTGGCTCCTAACTTTTTTAGCTGGCTCCTAGATTCCAAGCAAATTTGTCAAGCCCTGGTATAAAAAAATAGAACATATTTTTCAAAAAAACGATAGCAAATTCCGATCGTCTGTGTGGAACTCCATCGGAGAAAAAACCCACGCATGCTCAGAATCAAGTCGACGCATGCTCAGAAGCATTGAACTTAATTTTTCTTGGCTCTTCGGAGTGTTTTACGTCACGGCGTTTGGGACGGTCAGATTTTTGACTGATGGTGGGTAGGCAAGACTGATGGAAGTCAGCTTCATCGAATTTCCGATGGAAAAATCCATTGGATTTTATTCCATCGGAAATCCGATCGTGTGTACAGGGCATTAGGGTACTTGAGGCCTGAAGGTACTGGGATTAATTTGTTTTTCTGCCTGTGAACTGCACAACTTGGTTTTCATTAGGGCTGGAGTTTAGCTGTGTTTTCCCATAATCGCGTGTACAGCACAAATCAGACTAAGCCTAGCTATACAATGCTCTAATTTAGAATAAATCCTTCTTAATTGGCTTAAATTTGAGCTGTGAAAGGCCTTGTCAGCCCTACCTGGCTCAACAAACTTTAGTTGAAAAATTGAAAAAGCCAGGTGGAAAATTGTCAGCTGAACAGTAACTGCATCCAGTCAGTTGCAGTCACTGTTTGGGCGTTCAGACAGCTGCCGATGTGGTGGCTGTTTTAAATACAGCAGCCATCAGTGCAGATTTCTCCTGTTTAGCATGGATAGGGGAACCAGGTGATTTATTTTGTTCAGCGAGTGGGGCTCAGCAAGAGAAATCTACAAGTGTATGGCTAGCATAAGCGTGGGAGCTCTTGCGGTATAAGCCAATCCAGCCTATTTGCTTTGGACAATGCTCCAAATCTTAAGTTTTTAGACCTTGAGAGTTGGAGGAGTTTTATGTAGGCAGCCTAAAGAAGGAGGGAGGCACAGAACAGATTATGTGCAGCATGTGCGATTTAAAAAAAAAGTGGCTGAACAGAATATAAAATCTACTCACAGTATTAATAACACACTCACATTTTTATCTTTTAATATTGAGGATTGTGTATTCGCAGCCATGTAGATTTCAGCAGGTGTGATTTGTTGGTATCTGCGCCATTCTTACTGCTTTTGCTTGTATTTTTATAAGTGAACCAGGTTGTTGAACAGATAAGTCCATGTAAAGAACATCTGTTGGTCACCTCACCAGAGACATTCTTTGTCTGTCTGTGGCAGAGCTGGCATCTGCCATGATTGTGTAAGTGGAATGTGAATGAAGTACTTGATTGAAGGTTATTGCAGTATATTCACCGCATACTGAGTGTAGTGCTTGCACTGAGACAAGGAACAATTGCATGCGGTCTTTGGATGCCGGCCATGTACTGTCTGCAGCATCTGAAAGACGAGAGCTCTTGTCGGATTAGCAGGAGGCAGGGTGAAGAACATGGAAAAACTACTGGTAAATATATAGACACACACAAGACCCCAAAGCTGAATTCATCTTGATCTTTAAATTGATGGGAGAGGGAGAAACACGGGTAAAATCCTAAAAAAGAGAGCTCATGGTAGACCTTGCCAGCCTGGTGATGATTGCTGCTAGTCCAAAGAGTAGGCAGGAGCTGGGGCATTGGAAATGTAATGATTTCTGCCAGGGTATGCAAACTTTTGAGCACAACTGTATGCCAAAAAACTCAGTGGTTTAAGTGGTTTACCTTAGAGAAGAACAGAAATGTATACCTTTCAAGCCTGTGATGAGGGAGCAAGAGGCAGGACTGGGCCACGCTGTGTGTGTCTATAGATGCACACAGCCCAGCTCTAGATTTCCATAGCACTAGAATAGGAGGAGCCAATAGCACCAGCCAGGGAACCCAGATGAGGAGGTTTAGAGCCGCTCTGTACAAAGCCATTTCAGGCACTTTAGGGTCATTACCAGGCACATTTTACTATACGATTTTTTGATTTGTATTGTCTACAATTCTAAGGCTATCACATGGAATGCAGGAAGCTTTTCTTTTTCTTTTTTTTTGGCGTCTTACAATTCCTTTGACGGTAAACCACTTGAGTCTGTAACCATTGTTTTACCAAAGGTGACATATAAAATGCTTTAAATAGCTTGATAACTCTAGAGGGGGGGGGGGGGGGGGGGCTTTGTAATGGGGAGGGAAGAGCAGCGATTGGTCAGTATTGGAAACACACCTTTCTGTCTTTCTTTTGAAAACCTTTACCGCATCCACTTTCCAGTCTTCTGCTCTGATTAACTAGACAAACATCTCGTGTGTGTGTACTGGAGCCCGGATGCAGCGTGCATTTTTTAAAACATTTTCAGTGCCTTGTGAATGTCATTCAGCCACTCCTCTGTATTAGGCATTTTGAAATTAACATTTTACGAGTCATTGATGCTGCATTATGTAAATCGTAAAACCGTATAATTGTCTGGTGATACATGTAAATGTTTCATGTATATCTGACCCTCAGCGATTCTGTGGGCCAGCTCTCTGGGCACCATGGCTAATACACTTGACAGCCTCTTCCACATAATTTCTTTGCAAATTAAATTTTTTTTGTATTTCTGTGCAATGCACAAGATTGTGACGCAGTAGTACGGTAATTAGAGGTTTAAATCGGGCGTGAGGAGGCAACACTGGGCAACAATTTGCCTGGTGATCTTTGACTTCCCCCTTCTTGTTCAGGTAGATCTCCGCCTCTTTAAGGTTGCCTACCCCTGCTCTAGAGTGTGGAAGGAAACCCACGTCAGCACAGGAAGAACATGCAAGCGCCATGCATCTTGTGTCCAGGATTCAAACTGTGCTCCAAACTCCTTGAAGATGGTGCCCAAGATTCAAACCAAGGACCTCGGTGCTGCAAGGCATAAGAGAGATCTGCTAAGGCGCTGTGACCCACCATTTTATACAGCCAGGGATTTTTTTCTCAGGGAATAGGTGCAGGTACTCACTCCCTCCTTCTGAATCACCCATGGTCTCTGACTCCTACCCACCTCAGAGCACCGTCCCTTGGTTCCACCCCCTACCCACCATCCAATACCACCCCTTTTTCACTCCCAGCAACAATAGAGCTGCCACAAAAAATATCCCACACCCTAGTAACAATAGATCTCCTAGCAGCCAGCAACAATAGACCCTCCCTTAAAGGAACACTACAGGTTCCCGTTTTTTTTTTTTTTTTAAATAACAAACATGTTATACTTACCTCCACTGTGCAGCTCGTTTTGCACACAGTGGCCCCGATCCTCCGCTTCTGGGGTCCCTCGGCGGCTGTCTCGGCTCCTCCCCGCAAGGACTCCACACCATAATACGAGCGAGCTCGCATGGTGTGGAGTTACTGCGGGCGCGCTCCCGTGATACAGCGGCGGCCATAGCCGCCGACTGTATCACTCGGCCCCGCCCCCCGACATGCCGCGTCATTGGATGTGATTGACAGCAGCGCCAGCCAATGGCTGCGCTGCTTTCAATCCATCCACAGTAGCCAATCAACGGGCAGGCACAGGAACTCGGAGGATGACGGGAGCGAGCGCGGGACTTTCGAGGGGCCAGGTAAGTAAAACGGGGGCTCGGGGGGGGCGGTATTGTCAAATGTTTTTTCAACTCAATGCATAGGATGCATTAAGGTGAAAAAACATGTAACTTTACTACTCCTTTAACATTAGATCCCTCCTTAAAGCGGAGTTCCGCCAAATTTTTTTTTTTTTAAAGTCAGCAGCTACAAATACTGCAGCTGCTGACTTTTAAAATAAGGACACTTGCCTGTCCAGGGCGCCCGCGATGTTGACCCCTTTTGAGGCCGATCTCTCCCTCGGCTCTCGGATGCTGCCGCCGCCATCTTCAGTAAGGGAATCAGGAAGTGAAGCCGCAAGTCGCGCTGTGCGATCCAAATGGTCCCTGCTGTCTTCTGGGACCTGTGTGTCTCCCGGAAGACAACGGGGGGGAGGGGCGGAGGAGGCACCGGACGTGGTGTAGATACCCACAGATAATGTGGCTATCTATGCCCGGAAGTGGGAGCAAATACCTGTATTAAACGGGTATCTGCTCCCCCCTCCCCCTGAAAGGTGCCAAATGTGACACCAGAGGGGGGGGGGGGGGGTTCCGAAAAGTGGAAGTTCCATTTTTGGGTGGAACTCCGCTTTAACATTAGATCCCTCCGAGCAATAATTGACTCCCATCCAATAGATCATCCACCAACAATAATAAACCTCCCTAGCAACACTAGACCCCCCCCCCCACAACAATAGATCCCATAGCAGCTAGCATCAATAGACCCTCCAGCACACTCTAGTACCCCTTGCCATTACATACATTCTTTGCTGGATGTGCCGGAACTGCGTTCCCCCACAAAAGCCCTGCATACAGCTAAAGAGACCCTGTCCACAAGAGTAGAGTGCTATGACATGAGGGATCTCATCCAGGAAAATCTATCATGAAAGAAATATAGAGGCTACTGTTGCTGACCTCCAATGCTTTTTGCTCCAATGTCTATCTGATGCTCTAATTCCAAGGCTTTTTGGGTTGCCTACCTAGAACATGTAGACCGAGAGTAGGATAATATTCATGCACACAAATGCATATATGCTAATCTGCAATATATTGCATTTTTGTTCTTGGGTTTAGGTATAGTTTAGTAGAGTCAGAGAAATTTTTGCTGAGCTACTGAGAGCTCCCCCTAGTGTGTAAACTACAAATATTTTAATACGAAAGAAAATATGGAAGAGCAAGCATAAACAAAAGACTTGCCAAAATGCAACAATATACGCAATATCTCTTTTCTAAAAATACATTAGACTTTTTAGGTGAAACCTGTATTCAGTATCTAATTTTTTTGTAAAAGGGCACAAAGTAATTGTATACTTTAAAGGTTTTACAAAAAATACATATTTTCCTTATTACTCTCATGAACACAATTGGTAAGTTATGAGGCATCTTTAGTTTTTATTAGCCCTTTAATGTTGAGCTGAAAGTAGAAAATTACCTTTCTTGTGGAATTGAAGAGCGTCAGTAATTGCATATGTGTGCTTTAAACAAAGGGCCTATTCTGCGTGCAGAGAAGACGCAGGCGTCTGCCGATCTCCCAGGATGCATCGCAGGCGGTTTTAATGGTGTCTGTACCATAAAAGAGATGTTTGGCAGAGACATAAAATTCTACATCAATAAAAGCGTGTTTTCTTCTTTTTCCAGCAGTGGCATGACCATCTCTTACTTTCCCTTCACTACGTTGTGAATTCGTTTTTACCATTTGCAGTCAGCCATGAACAGCTCCACCCAATGCTGTTGTCTTGTGTGCAGTCGCTGTGAATTGGATTATGGGTCTGTTCCCAGCTGGGTGAATGGAAGCTTTTTGTAACTATAAGCCCACTTGTGTGTTTATAGCGGGTGTGTACAGGTGTATTGTTCATGTAGTTGTTGTTCATACAAGTTCTCCCTTATGCAGATGAAGCATGATGACTTGAAACATGGAAACCTAATTATGCTTCCAGTGGGCTTACTCCTGTACAGAATCCTGGTACAGGGACAATACTGTATCTGTACTAAATTAAACAGTTGGTAAGTTGTGTAATGTCCTACTGTTTCTTTTTTTAAATGTAGTGAAGCCTCACTCTCCCTCTCGGGTTCTCTCATTTGAATGGCTTGTGTCTAGGGGTACCTGGGAGAGGAGAGTGCAGGAACACTACGCCAAGCTCTCCCCTCGTATGTGTATGAGGGTTGAGCAGAGTTACTTGAATTACCTCCGGGTCTGTTCACTGCATACGAAGCCTCCAGCTGTCCCGTGGAGATGTGTCTGCCAATAACATAGAGCCCCACACCAATCGAAAGTCCAACGCTCCTTTATTTCTCCTGGTTTCAGGGTGAACACAATCGGTTGAACCTTCAGTAACAGACAGACAGGGGTGTGGATACGAGTAGGCCCAGGCACAACTGAACTCTCCTATTCCTTTGCTAGCGAATAGGCCTGGCGCACGGTCTCTGCCACCGACCGTGAGTTTTGGTCGCTGCCACTGACCGGATGAACCGTTGAGGCCCCTGCCACAGGCCTAATAGTAGATCTCTGCCACTGACCTGAGTTGAATAGTTGGACCGCTGCCACCGGTCATTGAACATGAACCACCTTCCTCTTTGAACTTGGCCCCTGTTCAGGAAAGATATCTCTCCGGGCGGTCTCCAGAGGTTCACCCGCCACTGGCAATCTGCTGCACCAGGTCTTCGGATTAGTCCCTCCTCCAGTCCCTTATGCCTCTGGATTCGGGTGCCCCACTCCCGGGGCCCCCTAGGACAATTCCTCCCTCACGGGACCCAGCGGAAGGTACTGGGCCCCAGGCCTCCAACCGAGTACCTCACCCCAGACTGAAGGTGTCTGGGATGGAACACGAACTCCAGGTGTCCAGGCCTAGGCCGCCTGGACACCGACCGCGAACAGCAGCCCTCAGGCTGAAGGTGCCTGGGACTCGAACCTCGTGGCCAAGATGTCCGCCCCCTTTATACCCTCTCCCAGCAAGCACGGCGGGTTCCCCGCCCCGCCGTACAACCGCTGCGAGAGGTCACAAAGGGTACGGCACTGCAGCGATGGTTCAACCCCGGCCCAAAGTGACAGCGCTACCTGCTGGGCCGCAGGGAACTATGCATCACTGGTGTCTTGACCAGTTTTAAAAGTATATACCCGCTACATAAGAAAGTACTAGTCACATCTCGATAGCACTAGCTGCTTTGAGGTCACTCATTAACACTTCTATTGTAGAAGCAAACTACAAGGTATTGCTGAGGTGGTATTTGGTACCGGTCAGATTGGCTACTTATGTTCTGAGGGCTTCCTCTAAATGTTTCTGGGGCTTTGGACAGGAAGGGACGGCCTACCACATATGGTGGCAATGCCCCAAGCTACGACAGTTCTGGATCAGAGTTTATAATTTCATTTTTACTCTTACTCTTAGGGTCCTTTCACACGGGGCGGATCCGTGAAGATCCGCCCCGTGAAGCTCCGCTTGCTCAGCGGGGATCGCTCCGTTGATCCCCACTGAGCCGACGGATGACTGGGCGGTCCCCGCACACTGTGCAGGGCCCGCCCTGTCGGAGCGCCGCTCTCCCCTATGGGGAATCGGATGACGACGGACCGTAGAGTCCGTTGTCATCCGATCCGCTCCGCCGACGGAAGGAAAAATAGGGTTTTCCTCCGTCACACTTTGGCGGAGCGGATGTCAGCGGACATGTCTCCGCTGACATCCGTGCTTCCATAGGGGTGCATGGAGGATCCGTTTCAGGTCCGCCTAAAAAACTGACAGGCGGACCTGAACGGACCTCCGTGTGAAAGAGCTCTTACTCAAATTAACCTGACCAAATCCCCGCAACACACATTACTGAGATGTAGGGTTGAAGAGGCCTCCAAAACCCAGAGAAGACTCCTCACGTTTATATTTGTTTCTGCTAAAATTACAATAGCTAGGAACTGGAGGTCGGCTGCCATACCATTTGACCAACTCAAACATAAACTTTCCTGGCTTATGTTAAATGAACGCTTGATCACAATCTTGCAGGTTAAATTGAAGGTGTTTGAAAAGATATGGGCTCCATGGATCCGATATTTGACTAATGATCCTTGGACTATTCCTGACTAGGTTCCCTCCTGGTTGACTTGGACCAGATTCCTTTCCCCCTTCTCCTCCTCTTCTCTATTTTCATCCCTTCTTTGCTCCTTTTGGTCCCCCCCCCCCCCCCGTTTTTTTTTCTTTTTTCTCTCTGGTTTTTGGTGTTGAGGGACTCTGAGTGCGTGACACCACGTTTCTGTGGGATGGAACGTCGTCATATATTCATTTGGAGGATGCACATTCCTTGGTGTGAGGAACGTACTCTGAGCCTATGTTGTTACCATAACATAGAAGGACATACTGAGACCTCAAGGTTATGCAGTCTGTTATACAGTTTGTTTTAAGCTAACAACTAAGACTGAGGTTAACAGAGCATCATTATTACAGATTATGGTTATATACCCGGAAATATAAGAGGCTAGTTGTCTCGGGAAACGTGGCCTATTGCCATGCTGATAGCTGTAATATGTCCTTCGCATTGTACTCATGTTATTATATAGTATAACATTCTATCTTTATACAGTATATCATTCGAATTGTGGAAGTTGCGTATTGTTCAGAATCAATGCTGAAACCTCTATTTTTGTTCTGGGAAAACCTTTAATAAAAATATTGAAACAGAAAGTAGCCACATTATGAGTAGAAAAGTCTATCCTCTTGATCTCTTTGTTGAAGCAGTGGTTTCTCTGCAGAGGTCCAAATCTCTTCCCCCTGTGTTCCCCAATCAGCAATCCCCATTCTCACTGCTGATTTGAAAGCAGTAGCTCTGACTCGGCAAGGGGCGTGTCAAGCCTCTGCAGAGATACCTCTGCTTCCACATAGAGTGCAAAGGTCCTTATCTGCAGCAAGTCGGCAGGGGACGGGCATTTCTGCTCAAGCTGTGGTTGTTTTCTACTGGAAATAAACAGTAAGACTTGGAACCATTTTATTTTGATATAACTGGAATGTATTAAGCTGGTTTAAAGTGGTTGTAACCCTAAAACAAAAAATAAAAAAATATGCTGACCATGCTAATTATGGCTGCTGATCCATGATACTGTGGTGAGTTTACACGCCCCTGACAGCCCGCAGTCTCTCCCTCTTCCCCTCCCTTCCTGTCACCTCAGGAGTCTGCGCGCCATCTCCTCCCTGCCCCGCCACTTCCGCCGCTATGTCTGTAAAGTCACTAATACCGAATTCTGGAAGTCCCCCTGTTGTAGAAAGATATACTGTGCAGTATCTGTGTTTTAAAAATTATGCTGCTAAATGGGGAATCTCAGCCCCTCCCACTGTAGTCCTCTGGAAAGCTGGGCTCTGGGAGGTCACGTGAGCGCACAGCGGCGCTCTGAAATAAGGCACACATTTAACCCCTTTTGATCACCCTAGATGTTAAACCCTTCCTGCCCAGTGTCCATTAGTAACAGTGCATATTTTTAGCACTGATCACTGTAATAATGTCACAGGTGATGTCAGTGGCAGATTGCCCGCCACACTATTGCAGTCCCGTTATAAGTCGCTGATTGCTGCCATTACTAGCACAAAATAAAATTATATACACCATAGTTTGTAGACGCTATAACTTTCACACAAAACAATCAATATACACATGTTGGGATTTTTTTTTTTACCAAATGCATGTAGCAGAATACATTTTGGCCAAAATGTATTAAGAGATTACATTTTTTTTAAATTGTATGGGATATATTTTATAGCAGAAAGTAAAAAAAAATAAAGTTTTGTTTTTTTTTCAAATTTTTCGCCATATTTTTCATTTATAGAATATAAAATAAAAAAACAGAGGCGATCAAATACCACCAAAAGAAAGCTCCATTTGTGTGAAAAATAATTATTTAAATTTAGTTTGGGTACAGCGTTGCATGAGTGAGCAAATTGTAGTTAAAGTAGTGCAGTGCCGCATAGCAAAAAATGGCCTGGTCATGAAGGGGGTAAAAATCGTCCGGAGCTGAAGTGGTTAATAGGAGTCCCCTGAGACTGGAAAAGTATTTCAAAGGTTCCTGTTAAAGAGGTTGAGAGAGGCTGATATAGACATTACACACAATGCAGACTGATATCACAGGAAACACCTTTGCCACACCCCTACCCACAATCTGCTGTAATTAGAGCAAGCACTCTGCAGCAAGGAACCTATTAGTTGAGATAATTCTGCTGTTAAAATAATATAGATTAGGAAATAGTTCATACAAACAGACCTACCTGTAGTAATCTCTAGAATTGTTGACCTGTCCAGTGTGGGTCACATGATCACTGCTATGGCTTTTCAGAGATTTTTAGCCATCGTTCACATTGAATGTGGCTTTGAAATCGCGGGACTGTACCTGAAATCGCACGATTTCAAAGCCGCAAGTCAGTGTGACTTCAGATGCGACTTGGAAGACATCTCTGCGGCTTCATTCACAAATGTCTATGCAAGTTGCACCTGAAATCGCCAAAAGTAGTGCAGGAACTACTTTTTCAAATCGATGAGGCACCGCAAGATTGGCATTGCACTGATTTGAATAGTACCATTGCCAACAATAGGGTGCAACTTGTCATGCGATTTGACCTGTAAAATCACATGACAAGTCGCTCCGGTGTGAATGGGGGCTTACGCAGATTTGGCCAGGCAATGGCTGTGCTTGTTCATTGGTCCTTATCTTTGTTAGGAAACGTGGCCTGTACCATGGCACTGGTCATGTGGCCAACACCCAGAGGGTTGCCTAGGGGTGGATTGTTTCTTGATTATTCCTTGAGTTGGTGGAGAAAAGGGTGTGTATAAATGAAGGTTATACTTATGCCCCGTACACACGATCGTTTTTAATGTCATTTTTTAAACCGACGTTTTTCTCCTAGTTTTTTTTTTCATGTTTCCTCTCAAGCCTGCCTTGCGTACACACCATCATTAAAAAAAACGATCAAGCAAAGCGCAGTGACGTTCAACACGTACGACGGCACTATAAAGGGGAAGTTCCGTTCGAATGACGCCACCCTTCATGTTAGTAAAGTTTGTTGAGCGACGATTCGCGCTTTTCAGTCCGTTACTGTGTAATGAATCTGCTATCTCCATTACGAACGCTAGTTTTACCAGAACGAGCGCTCCCGTCTCATACTTGATTCTGAGCATGCGCGTTTTTTTTCACGTCGTGAAAGCATACACACTATCGTTTTTCACGTCGTTAAAAAAAACGACATGAAAAACGACGTGAAAAAAGAGAGCATGTCCGGAATTTTTAATGGCCGTTTTTCACGTTGTTAAAAATGCTCTGGAGCCTACACACGATCATTTTTAATGGCCATTTTTAAAAATGGCATTTTTAACGGCATGAAAAACGATCGTGTGTATGGGGCATAAGGATATGGGTGAGCTAATCTGAAGGTGCCATAGACGATTATTACACAGTCCTGCCAGTTTCAGACTGGTCTTCTGGGTATCACAGAAAGCAGTTACAGAGAATGGAGAATTTATTGGCAAGGCTGAATGTACTGGCAGATATACGCAATACATTTTCTGATGGGATCTAGGTGGCATGGAGCGTGGCATTATTGGGGCAAAATTGTATAAATGGTGGATATTGGCCGTACTGGAAAATGACGAATATATTTTGCTCCTTTTGTTTCTGCAGAGTGCCCATCTTGCTGTCATTGACTCTCTGATGATTGTGTACTCAAGCCACTGCTCAGAGACCCTACCTGCCAGCGAAGAGCCTGGACTGGCTGGTGTGGAGAGTAAACTGCTTGCTTGGGTTGATAAGGTAGGTCATTAAAGCTGTTCTTTTGTTGTCAATTAGGTATGAACCTATATCTTAACGCTATCTAAACTTTGTCTATTTTGTTCCTCTTCTCCCCCTCATAAACAAGCTAACAAAATTTCAAAAAAAAAAAAACATCCCATTTTCATTACGTACTTTTTTTTTTTTTTTTTAATGTAATAAGATCATCATTGGTCTCTGTACTTCTCTAGGTAATGCAGGCAGATCATGGCTGGTGAGAGGGCCAGCAGGATCCTGTACGTACATACATACAGTGTTTTGAAAAAGTATTCATACCCCCTTGAAATTTTCCACATTTTGTCATGTTACAACCAAAAATGTAAATGTATTTTATTGAGATTGTATGTGATGGACCAACACAAAGTGAACTGGAAGGAAAATGATTTGCATTTTTTTTTTTTTTTTTTTACAAATATGTGAAAAGTGTGGCGTGTATTTGTATTCAGCCCCCCCCCCCCCCGAGTCAATAATTAATACTTTGTAGAACCCCCTTTTACTGCAATTACTGCTGCAAGTCTTTTTGGGGATGTCTCTACCAGCTTTGCACATCTAGAGAGTGACATTTCTGTCCGTTCTTCTCTGCAAAATAGCTCAAGCTCTGTCAGATTGGATGGAGAGCGTCTGTGAACAGCAATTTTCAAGTCTTGCCACAGATTCTCAATTGGATTTAGGTCTGGACTTTGACTGGGCCATTTTAACACATGAATATGCTTTGATCTAAACCATTCCATTGTAGCTCTGGCTGTATGTTTAGGGTCGTTGTCCTGCTGGAAGGTGAACCTTCTCCCCAGTCTAAAGTCTTTTGCAGACTCTAAGGCCTCATGTACACTGCTGCTGGTAAAAGGACATGTGCCATTTCAACTGCCCCTGAACTCTCCTCTGTTATGCTTATGGCTTCATGTACACGGGACGTTTTTACAACTGCTCCTGAACTATTTAACTTGACAGATTGTAACCCACGTTTAAAACTTCCATTTTGCTGCGTTTACATGCCGCATTTAGTGGCGTTTTGCCGCGTTTGCGTTTAGAAGCGTTTAAAAAAATATATATATTTTTTTTTTTTCAAAAATGGGCAAAAACGAAAAATCCCTATAAAAGAAATATGTGTTGCTGCGTTTAGCAGCGTTTGGCATCTGAAACTAATTTTTTTTGCCTTCAAAAAGAGGCCTATAAACGCAACTGCCTAAAAACGACAGTAAACGAACCTGTGTACACATAAGGCCCCATGCACACGAGACGCAGGTGCAAACTCTGCTGAACACACGTTTTTAAACGCTGAAACCGGCGTTTATAAACGCGCGTTTTGCCGCGTTTGCGGCCGCGTTTAGCGGCGTTTAACCGCGTTTGCGTTTATAAGCGTTTCATCATAGACCCTCCCTAAGCTCAAAAAACAGTAAATTTTAACCATTTCAGCCAGTTTGTGAGACCAGAGTGAGTAGCAGCAGCTGAGAGAGCAGCAGTGTACTTGTATTTAGCGTGTCACTTGCCACATCATCTGCCACAAGTTGTGGATTGTCCACTTGCCACGTCACCTGCCACGTCACCTGGCCACATCACCTGGCCACGTCACCTGGCCACGTCACCTGCCACAAGCTGTGGATTGTCCACTTGCCACGTCACCTTGCCACATCACGTGCCACGTCACCTGCCACAAGTTGTGGATTGTCCACTTGCCACGTCACCTGGCCATGTTACCTGCCACGTCACCTGGCCACGTTACCTGCCACGTCAGCTGGCCACGTCACCTGCCACAAGTTGTGGATTGTCCACTTGCCACGTCACCTTGCCACATCACGTGCCACGTCACCTGCCACAAGTTGTGGATTGTCCACTTGCCACGTCACCTGGCCATGTTACCTGCCACGTCACCTGGCCACATCACCTGGCCACGTCACCTGGCCACGTCACCTGCCACAAGCTGTGGATTGTCCACTTGCCACGTCACCTTGCCACATCACGTGCCACGTCACCTGCCACAAGTTGTGGATTGTCCACTTGCCACGTCACCTGGCCATGTTACCTGCCACGTCACCTGGCCACGTTACCTGCCACGTCAGCTGGCCACGTCACCTGCCACAAGTTGTGGATTGTCCACTTGCCACGTCACCTGCCACGTCACCTGGCCACGTCACCTGCCACAAGTTGTGGATTGTCCACTTGCCACGTCACCTTGCCACATCACGTGCCATGTCACCTGCCACAAGTTGTGGATTGTCCACTTGCCACGTTACCTGGCCACGTCACCTGGCCATGTTACCTGCCACGTCACCTGGCCACGTTACCTGCCACGTCAGCTGGCCACGTCACCTGCCACAAGTTGTGGATTGTCCACTTGCCACGTTACCTGGCCACGTCACCTGGCCATGTTACCTGCCACGTCACCTGGCCACGTTACCTGCCACGTCAGCTGGCCACGTCACCTGCCACAAGTTGTGGATTGTCCACTTGCCACGTCACCTGCCACGTCACCTGGCCACGTCACCTGCCACAAGTTGTGGATTGTCCACTTGCCACGTCACCTGCCACGTCACCTGCCACAAGTTGTGGATTGTCCACTTGCCACGTTACCTGGCCACGTCACCTGGCCATGTTACCTGCCACGTCACCTGGCCACGTTACCTGCCACGTCAGCTGGCCACGTCACCTGCCACAAGTTGTGAATTGTCCACTTGCCACGTCACCTGCCACGTCACCTGGCCATGTCACCTGCCACAAGTTGTGGATTGTCCACTTGCCACGTCACCTGGCCACGTCACCTAGCCATGTTACCTGCCCACATTACCTGCCACGTCATCTAGCCACGTCACCTGCCACAAGTTGTGGATTGTCCACTTGCCACGTCACCTGGCCACGTTACCTGCCACGTCACCTGGCCACGTTACCTGCCACGTTACCTGCCACGTCACCTGGCCACGTCACCTGGCCACGTCACCTGCCACGTCACCTGCCACGTCACCTGCCACGTCACCTGCCACGTCACCTGGCCACATCACCTGACACAAGCTGTGGATTGTCCACTTGCCACGTTACCTGCCACAAGTTGTGGATTGTCCACAATGCAATGCAAGAAATTACAGTTTTCTTTTATATTTTTTAAGTTTTTCATCATTTGCCATCATTTTTGAGATTTCTAATGTTAAAAAATAGGTCACCTTTAAAAACGCTTATAAACGCAAACGCGGCAAAACGCCGGTACCCGCGTTTAGCGTCTGAAACGTGAAAACTTTTGCGTCTGAACCCATTTTTTTGCTTCTGGAAAAACGAGGTTAAACGCAACTGCTTGTAAACGCCAAAAAACGAGACTGTGTGCATGGACACATAGGATAACATTGAATGGGTTCAGGAGCAGTTGAAAAAAGCGTCCAACTGCCTCTGAACGCGCGTTCAACAGCAAATAACAGCGTCTCGTGTGCATGGGGCCTAAGATAACATTAAATGAGTTCAGGGGCAGTTGAAAAAAGTGTCCAACTGCCTCTGAACGTCCGTTTAGCAGCAGCAGTGTACATGAGGCCTATCGGTACATGTACACAGGTCATTTATAGTCGTTTCTAGGCAGTTTGAGTTTAGAGGCTTTTTTTGGAAAGCAAAAAAAGAGTTCAGACGCTGAGAGGCATTTTAATCGGCAAGCGCTTCTAAACGCGGTAACCCGCATTTAGCTGCGTTTCATTTACAGGCGTTTTTGGCTATTTAAAAATGCTTCTAAATGCAAATGCGGCAAAACGCCGTTCAGGAGAGGTTATAAATGGTCCCGTGTACATTAAAGCGGAGTTCCACCCAAAAATTGAACTTCTGCTTTTCGGATTCCTCCCCCCCCCCCCTCTGGTGTCACATTTGGCACCTTTCAGGGGGGAGGAGAGAACAGATACCTGTGTAATTCAGGTATTTACTCCCACTTCCGGCATAGGTCGCTGCAGTATCCGCGGCGACCTACGCCATGTCCCGCGCCCCCCCCACTGTCTTCTGGGAGACACACAGGTCCCAGAAGACAGCAGGGACCAGTGGGATTGCGCAGCGTAACTTGCGCATTCGCGGTAGGGAACCAGGAAGTGAAGCCGCAAAGCTTCACTTCCTGAGCCCCTTACCGAAGATGGAGGTGCCTCCACCTGAGAGCCAAGGGACAGCTCGGCTTCGGGTGCTGACATCGCAGGCGCCTAGGACAGGTAAGTGTCCATATAATATAAAGTCAACAGCTGCAGTATTTGTTCCAAGCTTGCGGTTGAACTAGTTTCCTCTTCTCCTTACTGTAGCGCTACTCCCAGTTAAGAGAGCCGCTGAGTTTTGTTTCAGGCCATGTATACAGCACCGCCAGCCCCCGGCAATCTACTCAGCCCACACTGGCACAGTTAGTTTAGGGATTGTTACCTCGTAACGGTCTATACCTGATTATACACATTCTGGCAGCATTGATAGATAACTATCTGCAAAGATGACACCAATACCCATGTGATAAAATATAACTGGATTTACTTTGATGTAAAGATTCAAAGTTAAAGCGGAGGTTCCGCGGCATTTTTTTTTTTTTTTTTCCGCTTGCATGCAAAGTATTTGTAGATCACCAATTAGTACTCACGTGTTTGGTGACTTTAAACCTCCCCTGTCTTTTTTCTGGCAAAAGATGCACTTTTAAAATCATCCGTCTGAATTTTCCATTTTGCTTGTGGGCATTTTGAAGCCCACAAGCACTGACTTCCTGGTGGTGGACGGTGTAATGCAGAAAAAGTTCCCCGGCGGATAAGGTTCCCCCCCCCCCTGTACTGCGCATGCGCGGCACGAACCTCAACGGAGTTTCCGAAAGTAGCCGAACATGTAGAGCTGCGAGTTAGCTCTACACGGCGCCTGCGCAATGACTAGGAGTCATGTAGAGCTGACTGCGCAGGCGCTGTGTAGAGCCGACTCGCAGCTCTTCCTGTTCGGCTACTTTCGGAAACTCCGTTGAGGTTCGTGCCGCGCATGCGCAGTACAGGGGGGGGAACCTTATCCGCCGGGGAACTTTTTCTGCAGGACATGTCACATCTGGGCGAACTCCCAGATTGCATTGCGGGTGAATAGAAACGCCTACTCCCGCGGGAGTGAGTACCCGGAAGACGAAATTGGAAATGACATTAGTACGGTATGTACTACATAAAAAAAAAAAAAAGTGGCTAATGTACATGTTCGTTCTTTAAGGAGTGTGCTTGTATATGGATGTTATTTTGCCTGAACCTCCGCTTTAAGCACATCACATAATATACATGCAGAGCCCTGCAGCAGTAAACATATACCTCAGTGATAGTGCAGAGTGATCACCCGCCACGTTCAACTATCTTTTTTTTTATGCGCAATATGGCGCAGCAACAACGTTTTAACCCCCACCCTGGTCAGGCCTGACCCAGATTAAAACTCAGTCCCTTATGAGAATAATTCTTTGCATGCAACTTGAACGGTGGTGCACTTTCAGGAAACAATATTTGTAATCCAACGGTTGTAAATTAACAAGATGGGCCAAGGCATTCACTAGGCCTAACAAAGTAAAAGGGTAACAAAGTGAGCAAGTGCTCGCTCACCACTCCGGACGCGATCCTAGTCCGGGCTTCCACCACTGTGTATCCGCACACAGTGTCTCCAACGACCGGGTCTCCGGTCCAGCTGATGTCCGCAAACTCGAACAGAAACAGGTGCCACCCAGGCTCCGCAGTGGGGTGGAAGGCTCTTTGGTCGGTATGCAAGGCCCAGGCTTCAGGCCTTACACAGCAGCAGATCCGCACAGGGAGTCCTATTGCTTGCAGCGCGGTGTCCAAAGAGGCCAAGCCTAGCCTCGCCCTATTCTTATATAGCCCCACCCATGAGTGTCTGCGGTGGCCCAATGCACCCTGGGTGCCGAACGGGGTTCTGGGTAACGTAGTCCAGGGGCCTTAAAGGAGACCCCGCTACATTACATTTGTGTGATGGGCTATCTCTGCTGCCTTTCAGCTGGCTGTGGCTTCTCGGTTGATATTTCTAGTTATTGCTTCATCCAGGGAAATAAATTCTCAACACTTATGTAGCGGCCTCACCCCTCTCTCCCCTTCTCATACTCGGCTTGTCTTTCTTCGTCTAGGGGTCTCAGTGCTGGGGGGAGGGATGAGATACACCACGGCCTATGTCCTCCATAGCTAAGAGGTGAAGGCCAGAAGATTGGGTTTTGTGTAGGTGTCCTAGAGTCAAGTCCAGTACTTCGTCCCTGACTCCTTTGCTCCTTGTAACCAGAGTTCCACACAGTGAATAGGTCCAACTCCGTTTTATTCTTCTTGCCAAACAATAAACAGTTTCTTCTACTGAGTAGTAATGGGGAATAGATCAAGGCACAATCCCTTCCCTTCTGATGCTAACCACTGTGATATCACCAGTGGCGGATAGTCACTGCCACTGACTATATTGAGTAGAATGTGAATTACCTTTGCTAGCACGGCCCCTGTCAGGGGAAGGAGATCCGTCCAAGGGAGAAACAGGAGGTCCTCTGTCACCAGCAATGCTGTGCTGGACTCTTCAGAGAAGTTCCGCACACCAGTCCTCACAAACTCAGACACGGGCACCCAAGGAGTTAGGGCCCCCATCGGATTCCTCCACCCTTGCGGAACTCAGTCGAAGGTACTGAGCCCCAGGCCTCCGCCATAGTACCTCACCTCAGGCTAAAGGTGCCTGGGATGGACTCCATCTCTCGCTCCGGCCAGGTCAAGGGCACCTGAGCCCGAAACTCCGGAACGCCAGCACCCAAGCTGAAGGTGCCTGGGTGCGGCCGCATCCTCCAACTCTCTCCGAACTCTGAACCCCGTGGTAAGGGCGTCCGCCCCTTTTATCCCCTCTCCCTTCGCGCCACAGCGGGTTCCCTGCCCTGCTGTACCAGCTCCAGGGGAGGACAAAAAGGTACAGTCTTGCGGTGTGAGTTCAGCTCTGACCCCGGGCAACAGCGCCACCCATGGACCGCAAGGATCCTCACCAGAGTCCTCCAAGAACCAGAAAAGGGTCTCGGATCCCCTAGCAATTGGTGCATCTGGGTTACACTACCACCCAGATGCCTCCCCTAAAAATCAAACACCCGCTACACTTATAATTATTACCAGCATTTGTGTAACAGTGATCTTTGGGGCATAATGTTGAAACCTGGACCCGATTCTGTCAATTGTAAAGTGTCAGTGGGATTGTACCTGTTTCAGGAGACAAGTTCACTGACGAGAAAAGGAATATCCAGCTGAGTCACAAAACCTTATAATACATCAAACATTATATACGATATATATATCCTTTATCCCTATACATATCTCCTTATGTATTTCTACCAGATAAACCGCCAATTGTTGGAGGAAGCAGAGAGGGAACAAGAACGGAAACAGCAATCTGCCCCAGAGGGATCAAACCAGGCCGGGGTAAGGAACACGAGACTACTTAACCTATTTGTGTGTGTGAATGATCCTAAACATCCTGAGCTATCTGTGCCTACCTGTACCCTGGAGGTGTAAATCTGTATGTTACGCCATGTGTCTGGTGCCCACTTTCTATATGCTCTAAGTGTTCACACAGCAATCTGCCCTGTATCCTGTACAATCTCAGTCTTTAGTCGCTCCCCGTTTTCCTACCTTCAAAAAACTACGTCATAAAGCTAATTTCTGTTATTTTTCCGGTTCTGTAGATATCTGACTCAATGGACAGTATGTATTATGGGATATGCTTAGATTACCTCTTCCTGTCTGCTGGTCTGTCTCTCAACACTGTTTTCCCAGATTGCTCTTTTTTTCCCCTCCACCCTCCTTTTGTTCCTTTTTATCCACCTTTGTTACCTAGTAATACTGACTCTATGTAATGTTTCTGTTGTTCTCTGTATCTGTGCACATATCCCCATTGCTCCCTGTGCACCGATCTTTGTTACTTTCCAGCCTCCTCATTTTTATCTTAAGGGCCAGTTCACACCAGACGCAGTTCCATTCAGTTCCGTGTGCTTTTTTTCTGCACAAAATGCATGCATAGTGTTTTCCATGTATTCCAATGGCTCTTGTTGGCTCTAGTTCACACCATGCAGTCAGTTTCTGCACCGGAAACTGACTGCATGGTGTGAACTAGAGCCAACAAGAGCCATTGGAATACATGGAAAATACTGTGCATGCATTTTTTTTTTTTTAACAAGAAGTCTGTGCATGCATTTTTAGCGCACAAAACTATACGGAACTGCATCTGGTGTGAACTGGCCCTAAAGGAATTCTTTCCATGGTGGAAAATAGGAGCCCATTTGAAGAACTTTCCATAGTAACACACCCCTTAAAGATAAAATCCAGGTATGGCATATTTTTACATAGTTACATTGGTACAGCTTGGACCAATGTAACTATGGTTATACCAGGGGTGGCCCATCCATTAAGGGCGCACGGGTGCAGCCTACCCTTTCCATCACCGCCGCCGCCACCCCCTGTTCATGCGTCCGGCCTCTTTTTAGGACGCCGGGCTCATGAATTACAGCGGCAGGGTTTTTATTTTTTAAGCACCTGATTAGAGCCAGAGGCTCTAATAGGCTTCAAAATAGGATGAGCTCTGGACGCAGAGCATTGCACTCAGAGCCCATCTAGGTGTGTTAGAATAGCAAATATTAATTTGCTATTCTAACACTGAATTGCCTCTCCGATACCTCAAGAAGCATGTGAGATGCGTGTTCTGATTGGCCGCCAAGGAGGAGGGAGGAGACGGAAGTCGCCGAGCAGGGAGAGGAGATGCCTGCACAGGAGAGCCGGGAAGCCACCTGTGGTTTAGGTGTGTGCATCTGCCAATCGACCTGACCCGGTGGGGGGGGGTTGGATGCACTGTTTGCGCCCCCCCCCCCCCCTCCAAAAAAAAATTACTTGGCTGATGCCCCAGAAAGATGAAAATCACTGAAGTAGACACCGCCACTCCAGAGATCTCCACTTGCCTCCAGGTCCCACGCTGGTTGTCCGGCCTGATGCATTGTGGACAAGGTTGGCCACTCAGCACAGACACCATTCAGAGAATGCTTTGCATTTTCTGAATGAACGCAAAGCATTCTCTGATTGGAGAGCGTGATGTGGATGTGATGGTGGAAAGCAATTGGACACCTCTCCAACTTGTCCAATCAGAGAATGCTTTGCATTCCATAAGAAAATGCAAAGCATTCTCTGAATGTTACCCATGCTGAGCGGGTGATTTTCCTGGATTCCTGTATTCACATTGCATTAGGTCAGCCGCTCAGCATGGGACTTGGAAGCAAGTAGAAATTACTGGAGTGGCGGTGTCTACTTCAGGTATTTTCTATCTTCCAGGGGCATCCGCTAAGTATGGTCCAAGCTGGATGTGACTATGTAAAAATATACCATACCTGGAATTCTTCATAAAAGCCCAGCTCCAGTTTAAATGTTTTGTTTAGATAGAGGGCGGAAAGGTTTTCGTTGCTGTCAGTACCCCAATTGGGAAGATTTTCCCCTCACTTTGTGAGGACAGTAAAGCAATAAAAGGATGATGTTGGCACCACAAAGTTTGGTTAAGTCATGTAAGAATTTTTTATATTTTGTAACAAAATATCCAACACATTACGGGGGTTTAGAACTCTTTCTTTACCGCTGGAAACCCAGATCCCATGTCATTTGGATCAGTCTGCAATTGTTGTCCACTGGTGAAGGGCGAGTGATAAGTGCCTGGAAACGCATTGGTTAGTTGGTACAACGCATTTAATAGCACATGTCATAAAAAATGTTAATTCTTACAAGACAAAAATCAAAAGGCTAACATACAACAAATATCCTGGCCACACCTCGGACCCCACTGCACATAGCACAATGATGACCAGTGCTGCCAACGTAGCAGACCGCACACTTCAATACACATAATGGCAAGCGCTCATTGGTCAGCGCCATGTGACTGTGCTAACCAATAAGAAGCGCACCCGAGGCTTCCTCTTCCAGTAAAGTGTCCCAGAAGAAAGGGGTGCTTTTCATTGGTAAGTGCTGTCGTGGGATTGCGCTGACCAATGGGCACTTGCCATTGCAAGCATTATGATAGGCACTCCAGAACTGTGCATTGCGGTAAACAACCCTTACACCGACAGCACAGGGAATCGCGGTCGCTATGTGCAGCAGGTCAGGAGGGGTGACCAGGATATCTGGCGTTAGTTCACCTTTTTATTTTCCATGAAAAGGTGAATTTACCCTTTTAAGCTTTGTGCAGCTCTCATCCTTTTTATGCCCTATAGATTATTTCAGGGACTCTTTGGAATATCCCAGTTGACAAGTCCCACCTTTTTAAAAGTTATTCTTTCTCTCCTGATTTCTGTCTAACATGTGATCCAGCGTTCCATCAACGCATTTTGAGTATAGAAGGGTTCAGACCTCTGACAATGTTTTTATTGCTATCCCTGCCTCTGTTTTCCGGGGGACAGCTGTATCCCTCATTTCTTGTAATGGTATCACAGAGACAAATTATGAAAAATGTTTCTAATGTGATTACAGACAGAAATAAACACCCAACAAAATTTTGAACCCCTCACTAAAAAAAAAAGGGCAAGAGTTGGTCTTTAACTATAATTATTAATTTTCCACACTGCTATAAGATTTGCCTGATGGACAAAGTCCATTCATCTGTGAATGGTGGTGTGGACCGTGCTTCTCTATATGACTTACTATGGATGAGCAGTGAAAGCAATTTTTACTTGGATCCGCACTGCAGGTGAGAAGTGGTCTTGTCAGTCGGGAGAAGCCTGAAGGCAGGGAACCTCAGAGTTATTATATAAAGGCCTTGTAGATTTTTGGCACCAGTTACTGTTATGGAGGTAAATTTGTCCCCAATATGCATTTGGCACTAATGTTTTTACTGTGTGATATTTTTGTGCATACTGTATTTGGGGCGAATTTACACCTTCCACACTAAAGCTTTGCAGCAGCAATGCATGAGTTGGAGTGCAACACAATGCACGGTAATGGATGACTGTGTATTGTAATGCACGCAGCAACACCCTCGACAAAAAAGGTGCATGTCCAATTTTTTTTTTAATGTCATTCATTTGAATGAGCTCTCTTAAAGAATAAGTTCATCTTCTGGAACATGTTACACCCATATTTAGGGTGTCGCGTGTAACATGCTCCAGTGCATGTCCACACAACCCCCTTCCCATGACAGTGGGTGGGCTATCACGTTTTGAAAACTCCACCTGCACAGATGCATCATTCGTTCAGAGAAATCTGTGAATAAAGCTTCGTACACACGATCAGATTTTTTGACGACTGTTCGTCCGTTTTTTGTTGCATGCTAGTCTAATGTCGAAAGTGAAGATGTTACTCGCCATACAAAAATTCTCGTATGACAGAATACAACATCAGAAGTGACAGAATGTGTTGAAAAGTTTTATATGTATTCTTTTGTTTCAGGGCATGCGTAGTCTTGCTCTTACAATTTTTTTGTGTATGAAAACCATACCAAATAAACAAAAATCGGACGTTGAGCTCATGTACGACAAAAGATTTATAGTCTGCACATCCAGCTTTTGTCTGATGATAAACGGGAATCGGCTCTCGAAAGGCACCATACTTAAACCCCTTTCACACTGGGGCGCTTTGCCGGAGTTATAACGCTAAAAATAGCGCCTGCAAAGTGCCCTGAAACAGCCGCTGCTGTCTCTCCAGTGTGAAAGCCCCGAGGGCTTTCACACTGGAGCGGTGCGCTAGCAGGATGGTAAAAAAAGTCTTGCTAGCAGCATCTTTGGAGCGGTGAAGGAGCGGTGTGTATACCGCTCCTGCCCATTGAAATCGATGGGCACCGTGGCTATACCGCCGGCAAAGTGCTGTGGTTTTAACCCTTTCTCGACCGCTAGCGGGGGGATAAAAGCGCCCCGCTAGCGGCCGAATACCCCCCCCGCAAATACGACGGTAAAGCGCCGCTAAAAATAGCGGTGCTTTACCACGGACGCCCCAGTGTGAAAGGGGCCTTATTAGATTTTCTGCAGATTTTTGTCTTCAGATTTACCAAAACCATGTAGTGCAAGGGCCTGCCTGATTGCATACAAATTAAAACTCTTAAGGTTTGACCTCATATTTTATGGTTTTGTTAAATCTGAAGACAAAAATCCAATAGTGTGTAATGGGGTCTAACGATCCAAAAATCGGCAGATCGTTCGTCGGGATGAAATTTTACTTCTGATTTTCGTATAGTGTGTACGGTCCTTCAGAGAACTAAATGTAATATCTTCTACGATAGGAGTAGACGGCTTGTAGTTCTGAAAGAACAGCAAGGGTGCCGATGAGCTCCTTTGCAGTTCATTCACAAGCCCTGCAGCTTTTAATCTGACAGCCCATACAGAGGTACAGGCTGAAAGCAGTAGGGCTTGTCTGCAGGAGCATTGCAGGCTCCTGAAGGAAGAAATAATCAATGCACATTTTTTTCCTTCAAAAATATTTGCCTTCATTATTTTTTTCCCAAAAGTTACCTTCGCCTTTAATGCAATACATGCAAAAAAAAAAAAAAAAAAGCATTTTTGAACGTTTTCTTTCCTTTTCACCTACCTTTAGTGTGCCAAGCTATCCCACCCTTCCCAGCTGAATACTTTGAGTTCAATCTGATCTCTGTCCTCTTCTTGAAAAAGGTATATTTTCTGGCCTTAACCTGGACCTGGAATATATATGCAGCAAGCAAAGTCAGAACTTGTGCATACTTGTTCTAGGTCAGCAACTCTTTGATCATTAAAGCCAGAGGATTAGCATGGTAGCCTGGAATTTAGCAGTCTCAGAAGGAAAGATCAGTTGTGTTAAACTCTATATTTCTCTCATGATGGGTTTCCTTTAACCTAAGCTTGACTTCTAAATCAAACTCTTAAAGCTAAGCTCCATAACCTAAGCTTGACTTCTAAATCTATCTCTTATGCCGCGTACACACGATCGGTTTTTCTGATAAAAAAGACCGATGGACTTTTTTCATCGGACAAACCGATCGTGTGTGGGCCCCATCGGTGTTTTTCCCATAAAAAAATAGAACGTTTTAAATTTTACCGATGGGAAAAAAAACGATGGTAAATTCCGATCGTCTGTGGGGAACCCCATCAGAGAAAAAACCCACGCATGCTCAGAATCAAGTCAACGCATGCTCAGAAGCATTGAACTTCATTTTTCTCGGCTCTTCTGAGTGTTTTACGTCACAGCGTTTGGGACGGTCGGATTTTTGACTGATGGTGTGTAGGCAAGACTGATGGAAGTCAGCTTCATCGGATTTCCGATGGAAAAATCCATCGGATTAGAATCCATAGGAAATCCGATTCGTGTGTACAGGGCTTTTAAAGCTAAGCTCCATAACCTAAGCTTGACTTCTAAATCGAACCCTTAAAGCTAAGCTCCATGTATGATCTGTACTGCATTCTACATTGGTACATTGGTTTAGCTTGGACCAAAGTAAGGATACATATCTCATAGCCGAGGGACCGCTGGAAAAGCTAACAATTATTGTAGTAGTTAGCGTTACTACACAGTTATAGCAGCAATTTTCCGGGTCTTGTGCTAAGTGGCTTTCCCTGTACACACTGTCCAAGGGGTCACTCGCTCTGCACTGCTGCCTAGTATTTTTTTCAATAAATACAAGACATTCTCTGATTGGACAAGGTGGAGATTGTGATGACACTGCTCATCCTTTCTTTGGCCCCTTTCACACGGACGGATAGAATGGTGCTTTTAGCTGCGGATTTTCTAGTTTTCTACCGCAGCTAAAAGCACACAAGGCTTTCTTATGGCCCCCATTCACACACAGAGTTTATCTGCGATTTCGTTACATGCGGTTCGGTGCGAATAGAAAACATAGAATTGAATGCGTCCAGGTGCGATGTAGCGCAGCTATCTGCACATAACTGCAGGTAATCGCAGTGCACTGTGTCAGCTGCGGATAGCAGCGTGAACAAAAGAGAAAAAAAACAGGAAGCACATCAAAATAAAAATGGTTGCTATGGGGATGACAATAATGGCCAACCGCGGCTGAACGCAGCCTGCATGTAAACGCAGCTAAAAGCAGTGTACAAATGCAGCTGATCGCTGTGCCTGGGTTCTTGAATTTCAAAAGAAAGAAACATGCTTTTAACTGCGGCAGAACAGCCACCCGTGTGAAAGGGGCCTTAAGCCCCGTACACACGATCGGATAACCTATGGATTTTCGTCCGATGGATTTGTCCATCGGAAATCCGATGAAACTGTGTTTTTCATCAGTCTTGGCCACACACCATCAGTCAAAAAACCGACCGTTCCAAACGCGGTGACGTAAAACACTCCGATGAGCCGAGAAAAATGAAGTTTAATGCTTCTGAGCATGCGTCGACTTGATTCTGAGCATGCGTGGGTTTTTTAACCAATGGACTTGCCCATAGACTATCGGAAATTCCCATCGGTTTTTTATCCATCGGAAAATTTTAAAACAAGTTCTATTTTTTACAACCGACGGAAAAAAGACCGATGGGTACCATACACGATCGGTTGGTCTGATGAAAACCATCCATCGGACGGTTTTCATCAGTCAAACCGATCGTGTGTACGGGGCTTTAGAGTTATTTTGGTTATTTCCTACAGTACACAGATAAAGCTTAGCATTCTTCTTCTTGAAAGCATCAGGTCTAGCAGTGTGTGTGTGTGTGTGTGGGTGTGTGTGTGTGTGTGTGTGTGTGTGTGCTATCTCATTCTAACTCAGCAGGCAGACCACCTAGAAACTTTGTACCCTGGGTTACAGGAGAGGCTAAAAAAAAGTTTGAACATTCTTCTTTAAAGGGTAAGAAGACATTCCCACAAATTTTTCTTGCCCTTTTGCCACCACCCTCTTTAGTAAGGTGTAGCCCCCTTACCAAATCATTATATTTAACAAAATATCACTCTGAGACCAACTGTATTGCTTACATCCCTCTGTTGGCTTTTTGGTCTGACAGTCATGACAACGCACTTGGCCCCGTATACTTTTATGGGGTTGGTCGACAGATTGGATTGACTCTTATCTGTCTACCAGCCCCATTACAATATGGCCTCTTGGATTTCTATGGCGATGGTAGAGGGATCAACTCCTACACATTTGCCTTTTATTATAGAAGCTTATGGGGCCAAACTGTGCAGAAGCGGATGTCGGATGAAGAAGCTGATAGAGAGATGTATACAATGTTGTGGGCCTTGGAGCAAAATCTAGGCAAGTATAGAGTTTTTTTGAAGAGGGCAGGGTGGTCTTGATCTACTTAGGGGTGTGGGGACAAAAGGGAAAAAAAAATTTGTCGGAGAGTTTTCTCACTATTTGAAGCCAGCATTTACAATTGGTGCAAAGTGTTGAAATGGTGTCTGCAGATTGGATGAAAGCTTCAGTCCGCCAATCCCCCCCATACCCTTGCAGTGGTAATCTTCGGGTGCTGTGGGGGTGAATACGAGCTGAGGTACCTGTCGTGTAGTCATCAAGTGTGCCAACTATGACTGCTCTTTCCACCCCCTTCTCTATTTGTAGAAGCTGCACTATAGCTTCCATGATTAAAAAACAATCTATGAATGGAGGAGGTGGACCTTTTAGCTATAGTAGAGCTTCTAGAAATGGAGGAAGGAAGCTGGAAAGGCGGGCATAGACAGCACTCTTGACAAGTCCATATATCTTCTATTCCCTACGGGGGGGGGGGGGTCTTCTATTCCCTATGGGGGGGCAGCACCAGAAGAGTACTATTGGGGGTAGGGGGGACCAGAGGGTTGAAGATTCCAGTTAAACCCACAGCCAGCGGCATAATGGACACTTCACATTGATTGTAAGTATGGTCCCTTGTGCTGATTTTTTTTTTTTCTGTCTAAACTTAGGCTTTAAGCTGGGCACTGTTAATAGCACTGATATTATCACATCCACTGTTATACTGACTCACGTGGATGCAAATCGCTTCCACGAGCATCAACGTGGTGTGTTGAAAAGAGTTTGTGCTAACAAAAATTGTTGGTCCTACACCAAAATATTTCTGATCAAAAATAAAAATTGTCCTAAATGTCCAAGCCAAATGCAACTGATCTGGTAGCAGGGGTGTCCATTTTGTTTAAAGTGGAACACCCATATATATATATATTTTTACTGAGTCATTTGTCTTGATATTTAGCTTTTTCTGTTGTTCTAAATCCCCCCTTTTCAATAGCTTTTCCTGCCTTTTCTTGCCTACTTCTATTTTACCCCCATATTTTCCCTACCTATTTACCTATTTTGTGTGCTGAACATGAGAACAGGTGTACAGGTGATAGTTTGATCTAATTTATTCATCTCTGACCTGTTTATAGTGGGCATGATAAAAAGAATACGGCTCATTTGTATTGGTTACAGTGCCCCGTACACCAGTTTTTACAAATGCTCCTCCTTATCTTTTCTCTAGTCATAGTTTCAGGTACATATATAACCTACACACGGTTTGAAGGCAGTCATTCTGTTGGACCAAATCTATTTTTGTTATAAAAATACGTGGCCTGTAAGTCTACTGTGATACTGTTGAGGCAGGATCCAAAATGGCTGCCATCACCGCGCGTAGGCTGACTGTGTTCTATATCTCCTTCTACTACCCCATCTCTCTCTGGTGTCCTGTACATTTCTCTTCGTTACTCCACCCTGCCATATTTTTCTCTTTCTCTCCAGTGCCCCTCCCGCTGGTACTGGAAGCTGGTCCCTGTAAGTGGCTTTTCTTGTTTCCTTTCCCTTTTAAAATTCTGAGTACCCGTTATACTTCTTATTTTGCCATACAAGTGCTTCCTTTTCTATTAGTCCATGCCTGTGCGGTTGTTCTGTTATGCTTTAAAATGCACGTGCAAGACCAGGGTCCTAAGCAAAGGGTTATGGGATAAATGGTCGTAATTTTCTTTTGTGCTTTAACACCTTACATGTTTTATTTTAACATTATCCATTGGTTTCCATAATTGCCTTTCGAATTGCTTTTATAGCATTTTCTTTGCACAATTTCCCTTATTTTTTATTTATTTTTCTATTCTTTTGTCTTTGTTTTTTAAACTTTGTACTTTTAGATTCTTTTTGCTCCTACTTATGTATCCCAGAATCCTTTGTAAGCCATCCTGTCCTCTTAGGCCATAAACTGTTGGGACTGTTGTAGTAAAAAGTGGGAGAGACTTTTCCAAACTACCCTCTCTAGCTGTCCCGGACCATTATCGTTTTGACTATAAAATGAATATCACGGCTAAGAGGTGATGCTTTAACAGACCCAGTCCATGTCTCAGTTTGATTAAATCCATTGTGGCATGCCTGTCATCTTATATTATTATTTTTTTCTTTAAAAATTCCAACTTGATTTTGTGAGAGTGATGGTGCAGTTGTTAAAGGTTTAAAGCAGCAATGTCCTGTTTTAGTAAGTTAAGGTAACCAGTGTTTCTGTATTACTTGCTGGCCCTGCAGCCACAGATGAACCACAAGTCCCAGCATGCATTGTCACCTACTGGCATGCTTATTAGATGTTTAGAATCCTGTTATCAAGGATTGACCTAAATGTGCAGTGTTTTGGTTAGCCCAACAAATTTTATAGCAATATGGCCGCTGAACATGCATTTAGTGTAAAGTGTATGCAAAACCAAAATGTTTATTAATTGACTTTGATTGAAGTGACCCCATCACTACAGGGTCAAAACTAAAGTAAACCCAGGCTATAAAAGAAGATCTGTATACTTTTCTAGGGTGCCCTTTGGCAAAACTCCACTGCATTCATAATTACTGGTCACTGCAAGTACTGTATTCAACATCTGGGTTATTGAATACTGCTCCCCCTGCTGTGCGCTGTGGTTCCTACATCACTACAGGAAATACAAGCTCATGGGAGAAGCCACAGCATGCAGCAGGGATGTTTTAACTAACAGACTGTTGGAAAGGTAGTAGTAAACAGTATCTTCTTTTAAACTGGCCATAGATGGATTCAAATGTGTCTGGTTCAGCAGGGACCAACTGAATTTCCATCCATCTATGGCCATTTCCGTTCTAGAGAAATTGATCTAATGATCTGCTTCTCTCAAATTGACTTGTTGACTATTTTTCCTTCAATCAGCGCTGCAGCACCGATTAGTTTTCTCTGACACCAGAGGAGTCCCCACTGTCAGAATACAATAGCATAGAGGGGAGGATTCCTCCATGTGTGGACAGAGGGATCCATGTATGGCCAGTATTACTGGTTGGGCTTACTTTTAGTTTTAACCTTGTAGTTTGTCAATTTAAAGTGGGCAATAGTTAAAACCTTTGTCAGTTTTTTTTTTTTTTTGTCTTGTGTCCTGTTAGTGAGATTTCCCCTCACTTCCTGCCCTGGAGGCACAACAGGAAGTGAAAGGAAATATCTCCAAAATACTAAATAGTAGTCGTTGGAATAAGTGTCTCTATTGGGAAGTATCCCCTCTCTTCCTACAGCAGTTTCAGCTGTAAAGTTTGGATTTCCAATCATTTTATGTCATTGTGAAATGATCACCAGTACAAATAGAGAGAGAGACTCTGCCCTGTGGGGATATAGCAAAAAACACCTGACAGAGGTTCTAACTGTTAGTCATGAAAGAAAGAAAGTCTTGGCTTTAGATACACTTTAGGTGTCTGGGGAACAATAGGTGGCATTGTAACAGTATCTTAATTTTTCTTATGTATATAGAGGTATTATAGTAACATTGTAAAATCTGATTTGTGTATGCTATCAATATTCATCAGCACATGCTGTCTCTCTGAGCCAATGTATTATCAGCTGTATACATGATATGTTGCCCGTGGAACTATGTAGGCTCAGCTTTCATTCCACTGGGCATGTTATTGGTTGCTGAGGAGGGTAATGGCATCCATTTCTTTGTCACTAATTCTCAGTACCTTAGTGTATGCATTCTAAATATTGATTTAGCCCCAGGATGGCTGCTTGCATATTCAGTGTGTAATAGAGAGGTGACTTGCACAGCATGCCATGAGGTTAAAATTAAATTTGGCATACCACTCCAGCCAACAGTTTTGGATAGAGTTAAAATGTCTGTCAGGTTTTATCTTTGCTTGTGACCCCATTATGATGGTTTTCTTTACTTCCTGTTCCTGTGGCACCCACACAGGAAATGTGTAGCGAGGGTGTCCCCAGTACAGAAAGGCACATGCAACAATTAAAACCATTATAAGAAATTCTATCCCTTCCCCTTTGTACCCCAAAAGGTGTGTTCTTATTTGCAGGATTGTGCCGCCAATGAGGCCAACTGGCGGCACACATGGCGACAAATTGGGGGTCAGCACTAAGGCCGGAGTGTCCATTCTTTTCTTGGTGTTGCTCAGTATCACTGATCCTGTGTTTTGTTTTGTTTTTTGTTTGTTAGTTAGTTTTTTTATGAGGCTTCCTGTTACTGAACTCCATGACCAGCCACTGCGCCTGTCATACAGGAAGGCACATCGGCTGAGCCACTTCAGTGACGCAAAGCCTGTTAGCACTGATGCAGTGGCCGGTCAGAGACATTTACTCAGTGATGCTGATCCGGCACTTTTATAGACTGAGCTGTGAGCTGATCAAAATGAGCTGACAAAAATGGCCGCCTCAAGTGGCAGCCACCTTTGACACAGCCCTGCTCATTTGTCTTCCTCAATTGACTATGTGCCATGTTGTGTCCAGTGAGGGGTAATCTCCCCACAGACAGTGATAAAAAAAAACTGGGAGGGTATAACCTTTGTCAGGTGTGTGTTTTTTTTTTTGCTGCGTTTTGTTGGAGCGATTTCCCTTTACTTCCTGTCCCATAGCTAAATGGGAAGTGAGAGGATATCCCTCCAAAAATTAAGGAATCCCTGGCTGTCACCAGGGTCATCAGAATTAATGTCCCCATTGGAAGATTTCCCCTCTATAACTGCACTGGAGATGACCCAAAATTCGGGATTTACTTTTTTTTATTCTTTGATTAAAGTTTTCAAAATATAGAAAAAGAAAATAGGGGTAGGAAGCATAATAAGTAACAGTTAGCCTATGTTAGTGGCTTATGCCATATAAGGGCCCTTTCACAGGTGTTTTTCAAGCTCTTTTGTGTTAAAAGCTCAAGAAAAATGCTTACCTTTTTAAAATCCATGAATGTTTTCACACTGGAACAGGGTGCTTTTGTTGCGCTGAAAAAAATTCTGCTTGCGGCATCTTTGGAGCATGTTTGGGGAGCTAAAAAAAAAGTGCACCAAAAATGCTCCTCTCCTTTGAAATGAATGAAAAGCGCCTCAAAAACGCCCCTACCAGCCGCTGTCTTTAGACTGCGTTCCCACAAATCGCCGTAGCTGTACGTCGGCCTTTTAAACAGCTATAGCAGACACATGCGCTTGCTGCACGGTAGGGGAGCTGATGTGCGTGCCCGGTGGCCGTGATGTCCGCTGGCCACCCGCGATCGCTCCACAGCGAGGCAGATGTAAACAAACAGATCTCCGTTCTGTCAGGTGAGTAGAGAGTGATCATTTGTTTCTAGTGATTAGGAACAGCGATCTCTCTCCTCCTCCAGTCAGTACACTGCCCCCACAATTTGAAACACCACCCAAGGAAACACATTTAACCCCTTGATCGCCCCTAGTGTTAAGCCCTTCCCTGCGATTGACATTTATACAGTAATTGGTGCATTTTTATAGCCCTGATCGCTGTATGAATGTCAATGGTCCCAAAAAAGTGTCAAAAGTGTCCGATCTTTCTGCCGCAATGTCGCAGTCCCGCTAAAAATCCCTTTTCACCGCTATTACTAGTAAAAAATAATAATAAAAATGCCATAAATCTATTCCCTATTTTGTAGACACTATAACTTTTGCGCAAACCAACCAATCAATATACGCTTATTGTGATCTTTTTTTTTAACCAAAAATATGTAGAAGAATACATATTGGCCTAAACTGATGAAGAAATTTTGTTTTTTTTGGATATTTATTATAGCAAAAAGTAATATATATATATATATATATATATATATATATATATATATTTTTTGTTTATAGCGCAAAAAATAAAAACTGCAGAGTTGATCAAATATCACTTAAAGAAAGCTTGATTTTTTGGGTACAGCGTCGCACGACGGCGCAACTGTCAGTTAAAGCGACTGCAAAAAATGGCCTGGTCATTAAGGGGGGAAATCTTCTGGTCCTTAAGTGGTTAAAAGCCACACCAAAAGCGCTCCATTAACGCATAGGCATTTTATTGGCAGTTTTGAAGGTAATCAGTGTGAAAGTGCCCTAATACTTATAGTTAAAATGGGGCAATACAATAGAAGCCAAAAATGGTAGCTCAATAAGTCTTTTGAAGTATGAATTGTCCAGAAGTTAGGGGAGACCTCCCCAATAGTCAAGGAAAATATCCAACCAACGTGAGTAAAATAAATCTCAAGAGACCATTTGAGATTTACCTTTACTAATAACAGTAAACAGGACAAATAGGGGTGAATCTCACTAACAGGGGCACGGACAGCAATAAAACCGGACGGGGTTCTAATTCACTCTATCCAAAACTAGAAAAAAAAGGTTTGACTTTAGTTATACTTTAAGATTTGGTATTTTTAAGTGTTCAGCTTACAATATGGGCTGTGACACCCGTCCCCCATGCTGAGCCACTTTTTACTGCGTGCGCATGCACCTAAGAGCTGCATGCAGGAAGTGAATAGAAATTGATGCACACGCAGCGGCTGCGCGGACAACATTGAACGTCAAAATTTGAGGTGCGGTTGGGAGCAGGTGCATGGATCAGAATGCAGACACACTGCGTTTTGGATCCATGCACCTGTTCCTCCTCACGTGTCAACGTTTGACATGTGACTGTGTCCATGCACGGCATGCAGCCACTGCGTCTGCATTCACTTCTATGGGCGGCCTGCACATGCAGCAAAAAACGACTCTGCATGGAGGACGAGTCTCTGCTCCCATCTGAATGAGCCCCTTTTAAGCCAATATTATTATGTAATGGATGTAAACGTATGTCTGTCTGGTGTGTCCAGACTGCATTAGAAATCTTCCTATTTGTTTTAACAGAGGGGCCTACACAACAGAAATTTGGATTTTGCCCTGGTTATATTGGGGCACCACTCAAATATTTGTTTTTATTCTCTCTCCAAGATAAACAGTCTACTTTTTATAAACCTATAATGATGTCAGTCTGGTTAAGCTACCAAGATCTGATATCCTATATATGAACCCTCCTGCTTTTATCATTGCTTGCCTCAGGCTAGCAGCCATTTTTAGTCTTGCTCATTATACCAGAGACGCTAACGACTACCCCCAGACAAGTGTACTGCTGACTAAAACAAGGACACTTCTGCTCTAGGCCCTGCTGTCCAGACTCTCTGTCTGTCATTCCCTCTGATATGAAGCTGCCCTGACTTTCTCCGTTGCTCTTTTCCGTTGCGTTTAGCATGCCATCGCTTTTTGTTTAAAGGAGTCTGGGAATAAGCCTCCTGTGGTAACGTATTGTGCACGCCATCATTTCCAGAATTCTAAAACTTAGATTCTTTCTTTCTTTTTTTGTATCAAAACATTTATTGTAATTTTTTTCCTTTTTATTTAGGGCAAATCTGAGTTTCCTCCTTTTATACACCTGGCAAAAAAATACTTTTTTTTAATTTTTTTTGTTTCTCAACAGATATGTTTGAAAGGCCTTGTACACCGCTAGCTTTTCTCTGCTATTATTTTGCAGTGCAGAAATCAAGATTTGCATATTTTGTTATGTGATATCTCCTGACAGAAAATTTGCAAGGAAACTTCCGCTGTAATGTTTACAAAGTGAATATCGGTGTTGCAGCTTTCTGAAGAATATATTTTTTTCTAAACCTTGTCATCAAGGCTTGTGACCTCACCTGGGTTATGTGAGGTAAAATTAAACCTGGAGTTCAGTGAACCTCGGTTTGATCGGTGCAGTGAAACAATAAGATAGTACTGTTGCCCAGAGCAAACCAATCTGATTCTAGGATTTGTCTAACCTCAACTGGAAATGTGAAGCGGGATCAGACTGGTTACCGTGGGCAACCCATGCAGTTCTCTCTCCCCCAGGTCTTTTAAATCGACCTTTTAGGCCTCTGTTGTCCTTTTTCACAGAGCTAATTTAAAGTGACCCCTTTCCTGAAAGAAATTTGGGAGCTGCGATTGCTAAACTCTTTTTGAAAATGTTAGTCTCCTGGCCCTTAGGCTGGGTTCACACCTATGCGAATTGGATGTGGATTTTTCCACATCCAAAAGGCATAGCAGCAGATTGTGAACAGCTCTCTCTGGAGCCAGTTCACACATCTCCACAGTGGCTCCGGTGCGAATTGCCCAGGAGTCCTGTGCGTCTTTTGGTCCCTTTTTCAGGTCCTTTTTCAGCCCAAAATTCGAGCTGAAATCTAACCTGAAATGGTGAATAGAGACGCATCGGACTCCTGCTGTGAGCCGCTGCGTGTTCCAGAGTGAACCCAGCCTTACAGTATACTGAACCAGTACTTTAAAGTTAGCCATATGTGACTTGATTTTCTTTTGTTCCGTCCATGGGATAAGGGAGTGAAAAATTGATTGCTACATCCACATCATTTAGCATGGATGGGGCAATCTCACTGGACCGGATGGGATAGAATTTTCCAACTGGCTCGGCTGATATTTGAATCCGTGTGGTACTTGAAGGGCCAATTCAGTGGGGACCCTCATAGAGCAGAGCTGTGGGAGGGACCCAGCAGGCCCAACCACTACTGGCTACTTGAGGAAAACTATAGGAAGGGGTGGAGACAAGACCAGTCACCCTGCTCAAGGAGTGAGCGCATCAATTATCGGTCTTTATTACAAGGAGTTCCAGCTCTGAGGTAAAGTTTCTGGGCAAAATACACAAAATACAAGAAGATTCAAGGAAGAATACACATGACTCTTGTATTTAGACAAAACTTGCTTATTCAGAACTTCAGCTTTAAAGCAGGCCTGCCACCTAGAATTGCAGTTGTAATTCTCAGTCAGTCACCATCGACTGTGAGTGGGATCTCAGACACCAAGGTAGCTTTTAGACCATTGGCTCTGCATGGTACCCTATGATGTCATTGCACAATGGCCGGTTGGAGTGTCTTTGAGGCTTTGGGGAACCAGTTGCACAGTCAGAGCCTGACAGATTGAGGAATAAGATGAGTATTACAGCTTACACATCTACACCCAGTCTTCCAGCATTTAACACTTGCAGTTCAGAGCTGCCACACTGCAATGGTAAAAAAGTCAGGCTTTAAAGGAATAGGTCACCTTTACCAGAAAACTGCCTATGCAGATAATGGCCATCTATAGATATAAACAAACTGTGCAACTTTGACCAAAGTATAGGTGTAGGTTATTTCTGTATCTCATGAACCCTGACTGGAAAACTCCCAGAGATGGCGTAATACTGTCCTGCCTTGTTGCTAGGATGTTTCTAAGAAACTCTGAGCTGTTACGGTTCACCCCCACAATCACAGGAGCGAGCTCAGAAGAGAAAAAGAGAATTTGAGGGGTTTGAATCCGAGCAAAAGCTTGCTCCTGTGATGGTGGGGGTGAACGGAAACGGCTGTGACATCCTAGCAACAAGGCAGGCTGGGATGATGGGAATTTTTCAGTCAGGCTTCATGAGTTAGGCAAATGGCCTACATCTATAGCAAGGGCATTATTCAACTTTGGTTCAAGCTGCACAGTTTGTTTTTTATCTGCAGATACCTCTTATCTCCATAGGAAGTTTGGTAAAGGTGACCTATGCCTGAATGGGCTAACACAGTACAATGGATACAAAAACACCACAACACTCAGTATATGACTTGTGCTGTACTTTACTATGTGCTGGGTTGCCATTCACAATGAATGGCACCACAGTACACCACACATAGAGCAGGTGCATCACCATGTGTTGCGTCAATGTGCTTCCTTTAGTGTGCATTGCCACAGTGTGAATGAGCCCTCATTCTTCTTGCTGGGATTGCTCTAAACTGATTAAACATAACCTCCTTTTTTTTTTTTTTTTGCTTGGTTAGTACATTTTGCACACACCATCGTCCTGTTTTGCACTGCTTCTTTATTGAGGAAAAAAAAACAGAATCTCTTTAATTTGTGTAGAGCTCAGATGCAAAGCTCCTGTTCTCCAATGAAAAACCTCTAACACATGATAATGATGTTGTCCTCATCTTGTCCTTGACTTGACATGATGGCTCCCCCTGTGACTGACAACTTGTTGTCTGCTTTTCCAATCGGGCCATCTGCTACCCTTGTATGTTCATTGTACACAGCAAGAACAGTAAAAACAGGTTTTCATGCCGCTGTTGTGTTTAGACACTTTGACATCTAACATGGGATATCTTCCTTTTGTATTAATCTCTGCTGGGTGGCTTTACTAATGGTAGCACATCCCCATAGGAGCTGTTGGTGAATGCAGTCCTTTTTTCCCCACTTAGGGCATACGCAGCCAGGCACCCAACATTTTCCTCACTCTTCCACTGGTTTCTTCCCAGTTTTTTTAAATGGGAACAATTAACTTGGATAGGGAGAGGAAGCATAGGATACCCCCAATAAACTGTAGAGCTGAATAACTTGAGGACTCCTCAGCTTTCTGGCTGCACAGTACAAAAGGTATGTCCCACAGGATCTAGATGCTGATGGTGACTAGTACTCCTTTTAGAGTTTAAAAGCTACACAATGGGGTTGATTTACAAAAGCAAATCCACTTTGCACTACAAGTGCACTTGGAAGTGCAGTCACATTAAATCTGAGGGGAAGATCTGAAATGGGGGGAAGCCCTACTGATTTTATTCTCCAATCATGTACGAGCACAAATGCTGTTTTCTTTTTCGTACATCACGGGACACAGAGCGACATAGTCATTACTAATGGGTTATATAGATACCGTCAGGTGCTGGCACTGGCAACTTCCAAAACCGGAAGTACCCTCCCCTATATAAGCCCCTCCCATCCGGGAGCACCTCAGTTTTTTTTGCCAGTGTCTAAGGTGTTGGCCAAGAAGAAACATGTGTTTTTCACTGAGCTTGCGTACAGGTTCTTTTGGGCCTCAGTAAGCTATTCCGGATCCGACCAAAAAAGCTTCATAGCTAAACGGTCGGTACCCGGGCCTTGCAGAGAAGAGCAAGGTTTTGCCTGTAATGCTTCTCTTAGGAGAGCTGGACCCTGGGATCCAGAGCTCTGGTCATACCCACGACCAAGATGTTTTCTGTGCAGGGTGCTATACAGGTCCAGGGGAGTGGAATCCTTGGGAACCCGGTCCCTGAAGGTTTGATTACAATGCCTGCCGTGATAGGTGAAGTTTGGGCTTTTGTGGACCAAACAAAGTCCTGCGGCGGGGAACAGGTAAGTGGGGGCCCCCAGGAACTTGGTTCTATTGGGGGACCCCCAAGCCTAATTTGTCTTTCTGTCTGTTACCTAATGGTATTCCCGCAAAATTCTGTGCATGCCTGTAACTACTAAAAAAATGTAATAATTTTTAATGGTGGTCAAGAAAAAAAAAAAAAAAAAAAATTTTTTTTATATATATATATTTAATATATTAGACTGCGGTACCTGTGTTTGTCCACTAGAGGCCGCTGTGGAATGTTTTCTTGTCATGTGGACTAGCTTCTTTTCAGCAGAGCAAAGTCCAGGCAGATGGTGAGTTCTCTTATAGGAAACTGCTTCCTCTGCCATGTTGCAGTGCTCGTCCATCCCCCGGCCTGCGGCAAAGAGGGCCCTGGCTCCTGTCCCTTGTTACCCTATTTGAAATTAGCGCCGAAGGCGCACGTGCCCGCGCGCGTGCGCGTGCACGCGCCTCTATATATAGAGGTGAGCCGGGAAAGGGGGCGGAGCCTGGGGGATGACGCTCTGTGCGCGCCGCAGCGCTTCTGCGCATGTGCGGGCGTCCCAGCAGTTTAAAAAAACCACAATATTGTAGTGAGCTGGCTATGAAGTACAGAGACAGAGCTGGCAACATTTAAAGGCATACAGCAAGCGGTTGATACAGGCATCCCCTAGAAAGGCACATTAGTAGACACCAACTGTGATATAGCAGCAATTGTGCTAGACTATTCTCAGTAAAAGTGGTGTATTACGGCTGGAATACCTCAGCTTTAGGCTTAGGAATATGCCGTCCAGAAGCTCCGGAACTGAATCTTCCAGGAAGCGAAGGGGGTCTCATCGGGCTCGGAGGATCTTGGGCATACTCCTGCTGCACCAGTCTCCCCTGAAGTTCAGAGGTAAGTGACCGTAGAGACCCCGCAGGGGTACTTGGTACTGTGGCTGTCCTCAGTCACCTGCTCCTGTGTATGTAACAGAGGAGGTTTTTTCCTCAGCTCTGGGAGGATTAGAGAGAGATTGTCAACATTTATCGCTGCCTCCCTGTCAGGGAAAGCACGCCCGATCTCCGTCTCCTCCTTCAGAATGCCTGTTAGCAGAGCAACAGTCCCATACAGGGATCGACCTGCCTGAAGGGGATCAGGATAAGGTTGATTCTGTTATAGAGGAATCAACAGTGGGGGAACCTTTTCTCAGCATCTCAAGCTGAAAGATTATGGGTTCAGTCTCTGACTAACATGGTCCGATCAGCATTTAAAAATGCACCTTGCGGAACCATCAACCACTACTGTATCCTCGTTGGGGTCGCTAGAAGCCCCAGACTGTCTGTTCTTTTCCACTTCACCCTTTACTGAAAGGGCTCATTTACCAGGATTGGGAACGTCCTGAGAAAATATTTATTCCCCCAAGAGATTTCCGGTGGTCTATCCCATGGAGGATAAGTTCATCAAAAAAAAAAAAAAAAAATGGAAGGTCCCTACAATGGACGCAGCCATCTCTTGTATGTATAAATCACTGACATGTCCAGTGGATAATGTCCAAATGTTCAAGAACCCAATAGATAAAAGATTGGAGTCCTTATGAAAATCTGCTTGGTGATACAACCAGCAGTAGCAGCTATTGGGGTCTGCTAAGCAGTGAAGGATCAGTTGAAACAGGTCTTGAGGGACTTGACAGATCAGCAGGCTTTGCCCTAGCTGATCTACCTAGAGCCTTAGGCTTTGCGGTTGACGCCATAGAGGATTCAGTCCATCAGGCCTCCCGCCTTACGCTGTCTATAGTACATATGCGTAGGCTCCTATGGCTCAAAAACTGGTCTGCTGAAGCTCCCTGTAAAGAATGGCTGGTTAGCGTCCCATTTCATGGTGAACGCTTATTCAGGGAAAACCTGGACAAATATATCCAGAAAATTTCCAGCGGTAAAAATACGCTCTTGCCGGTTAAAAGCAGAGTTAGAGGTCCCTCTTTAAGAGGCCTGCTTCTCAAGTCCCTGGGGCATCGGCTGTGTAACAGTTCCGACGGCCTCCTCGGTCAAATCCCGGGGGTAAAAAACAGGGACAGTAGCAGGGTAATGAGAAACCCTGGGTCAGGGGAGGTACAAAACCTCCCCCAAAGTTAAATTCATGAAGCCCCCACTCAGTCGGGTGGGGGGAGGACTCCAGTTGTTCGCAAGAGACCTGGCGGGACACGATCAAGACAGATAGGTGCTCTCCGCAGTAGGTTTGGGATACAGTTTGGAGTTAAAAGACTCTCCTCCTTCCCATTTTTGAGGTCAAACGTGCCAAGGGATCCCCGGAAGAGAGAGTCCCTCCTGTTGGCACTAGAACAACTATTGCTCCAAGGAGTAATTATGGAGGTTCCCCTGGAAGAATGAGGGTTCGGGTTTTACTCAAACCTCTTTACAGTCCCGAAGCAAACGCGGACGGGAGGCCCATATTAATTCTAAAAGGGCTATACAAATTCCTGTATATCAGGACTTTCCGATGGAGTCGATCCGATCGGTGGCCACTGCCCTACAAGGGGAGGATTGGTTAGCCACGATCGACATCAAAGATGCTTATTTGCACATTCCCATCTTTCCAGTCCACCAAAAATTTCTACGCTTTGCAGTAGAAGGGCGCCATTTTCAGTTCAGAGCCTTACCCTTCGGTTTGGCCACAGCACCACGAGTGTTTACAAAAATTCTGGCCCTTTATTGGCCAATCCAAGAACACAAGGTGTAATGATAATGGCATATCTGGATGACTTGTTGCTGATAGACCACTCAGTGAAAAAACTAGACGTGGTCGTTCACAAGACGATCAAGTATCTGGAATCTCACGGTTGGATTATCAACCGAGACAAGTCAGCCCTAAAAACCAGTCAAAAGTCTGGAATACTTGGGGCTAAGGTTGGATTCAGGCCAGAGAAAAATATTCTTGCCTCGAGGAAAGGTGTTGTCTTTGAAAGATTTGATCCACTTAGTGGGTACAAAAAAGACAGCCGTCCATACGCCTGTATATGAGGCTGCTGAGAAAAATGGTGGCATCATTCGAAGCAGTACCCTACGGTCAATTCCATTCAAGGAATTTGCAAGGGGCCATACTGTCAGCCTGGAACAAAAAAGTTCAGGCCTTAGACTTACAATGTCCTTGTCCCCTTCCGTTCGCAAGAGCCTCCGTTGGTGGTTGGTTCCCCAGAATCTGGAAAAAAGGAAATCCTTCAGTCCGATTTCTTGGAAGGTGGTCACTACAGATGCCAGCCTTATAGGCTGGGGAGCAGTACTGGAGCAATAGTCTCTCCAGGGCAGATGGTCAGATGCAGAAAAGGCCCTGCCCATCAATCTCTTAGAGATACGAGCAGCCCGGTATGCCCTAGTAGCATGGACATCCAAACTCCAAGGGTCCCCTGTCAGAATGCAATCAGACAATGCCACAGCAGTGGCATATATCAATCATCAGGGGGGCACCAGGAGTCGTGCAGCCCAGAGGGAAGTAAATTACATCCTGAAATGGGCAGAAAAATATGTCCCAGCCATATCTGCGGTATTCATTCCAGGAGTGGAGAATTGGAAGGCGGACTTTCTAAGTCGCCAGCAATTAGGCCCAGAGGAAGGGTCCCTTCACCCCGAGGTTTTCTGGACAATATGTCAGCGGTGGGGAACATCGGATGTAGATCTTCTAGCATCCAGATTCAACGCAAAGGGGGACAGGTTTGTCTCTCGGACAAGGGATCCCCTAGCTTGCGGCTCGGATGCCCTAGTGTTCCCTTGGGATCAGTTCAAGCTGATATATGCATTCACACCGCCACAATGGTTACCTCGATTACTCCGCAGAATCAGGGTAGAAAAGAAACCGGTGATTCCGGTGGCTCCAGCGTGGCCCCGAAGAGCGTGGTACGCGGAGATTGTAAAATTTCAGTGGGCAGTCCTTGGACTCTCCCACGTCGTCCGGCTTTCGCAAGGACCGATATACCACCCTTCCTTACCAGCCCTAGGTTTGACGGCCTGGCTATTGAAGCCCACATTCTAAAAAAGAGAGGGCTCTCTAATCCTGTGGTATCTACCATGATCAATGGCAGGAAGCCGGTATCCAGGCAGATCTACTATAGAATCTGGAAGGCGTACATCGCGTGGTGTGAGGCCAAGAAATGGCATCCACATAAGTACGTAATAGGTAGGATTCTGGACTTCCTACAGTGGGCTGTAGATAGGAAGCTTGCCTTGAGTACTATCAAGGGTCAGATTTCGGCCTTGTCAATATTTTTTCAAAGGCCCTTGGCTTCGCATTCACTAGTCAAAGCCTTTATACAAGGAGTGATGCGTATTAGTCCTCCGGTTAATATTCCCATATGTCCATGGGATCTAAACTTGGTTCTGTCGGTTCTACAGAAACAACCATTTGAACCATTACAGCATATTTCCTTGGTGCTTCTCACCAGGAAATTGATTTTTCTAGTAGCCATTTGTTCGGCTAAAAGAGTATCGGAATTAGCAGCTATGTCCTGTAAGGAGCCATATCTGGTTATCCATAAGGACAGAGTAGTGTTACGTCCTCATCCAGCCTTTCTTCCTAAGGTGGTATCGAGGTTTCATTTGAACCAAGATGTGGTTCTTCCTTCTTTTTTCCCCAAACCTACTTCGGTAGAGGAAAAGTTATTGCATTCTTTGGATGTAGTAAGAGCAGTTAAAGCTTATCTAAAAGCCACTGCTCAGATTCGCAGAACGGATACTTTGTTTATTCTGCCGGAAGGCCCCAGAAAGGGTCAGGCAGCGTCAAAATCTACTTTAGCCAAGTGGATTCGACAGGTCATTATGCAAGCTTATGGCTTGAGAAGGAGACCGCCTCCGTTCAAAGTTAGGGCGCACTCCACGAGAGCAGTTGGAACTTCATGGGCAGTGCATCACCAGGCCTCCCTGGCTCAAATCTGTAAGGCCACAACGTGGTCTTCAGTTCACACGTTTACTAGGTTCTACCAGGTGGACGTTAGAAGTCAGGAGGATGTCGCCTTTGGGCGCAGTGTGTTGCAGGCCGCAAAAGATCCTCATGTCTGATAGCGCTCAGCTTATATATGGTGTATCCCCCCCCTCATTGGGCATTGCTTTAGGACATCCCATTAGTAATGACTATGTCGCTCTGTGTCCCGTGATGTACGAAAAAGAAAATAGGATTTTTATAACAGCTTACCTGTAAAATCCTTTTCTTAGGAGTACATCACGGGACACAGAGCTCCCGCCCCTCTTTGGGGACACTTATTGCTTTGCTACAAAACTGAGGTGCTCCCGGATGGGAGGGGCTTATATAGGGGAGGGTACTTCCGGTTTTGGAAGTTGCCAGTGCCAGCACCTGACGGTATCTATATAACCCATTAGTAATGACTATGTCGCTCTGTGTCCCGTGATGTACTCCTAAGAAAAGGATTTTACAGGTAAGCTGTTATAAAAATCCTATTTTTTATTTTCCTTGCATGTCCTCCTCAGATCTACAGCAACTGCACTCCCAAGTGCACTTGCAGTGCAAAGTGGATTTGCCTTTAGTAAATAAACCCCACAGTCACTAAGGCTGGTTTCACACTGGGGCGGTGGCGGTATAGCGCCGCTATTTTTAGTGGCGCTATAACGTCGGTATTGTTGAGCTATTCGGCCGCTAGCGGTGCGGTTTTAACCCCCGCTAGCGGCCAATAAAGGGTTAATACTACCCGCAAACCGCGGCTACAGCCGCGGTTTGCGGGCGGTATTACCGCGGTATCCCATGCATTTCAATGGGAAGGAGCGGTGGAGGAGCGGTAAACACACCGCTCCTCTCACCGCTCCAAAGATGCGGCTAGCAGGACTTTTTTTTACCGTCCTGCTAGCGCACCGCTCCAGTGTGAAAGCCCTCAGGGCTTTCACATTGGAGAGAAAGGAGCCGCTGTTTAGGCTCGGTTTGTAGGCGCTATTTTTAGCTAAATAGCGCCTGCAAACCGCCCCAGTGTGAAAGGGGCCTAACTCTTCCGAGCTTAGGCCGCTTACTCCCATAGCCACAGGATCATCAGTTGCCTCCTGCCGATATCCATCAGGCTCTTCCTAGTAAGGGAGATGCAGACTCACACCACCATAGGACAGCTGGACTCTTTCTCACCAATTTCCTTCTAGCTCTCTCCAAACCCAACTTGATCCCTGGACTTAAGCTTGTGAATAGGCCTCCAGCTAAGCCTAGCTGTGACGTTGGTGCCTTCCTAACTGCTTCTTCTAGAAATCTGCCCCAAGGGCACAGTCCCCCTGCGCAGGTGTCCCCTCCAGCAGGACTGGACCCTGGAACTCTGCACTCTGCTGCTTAGGCCTCATGCTATTTATGGGCTCTCTTCCACCAACTGGGAATGCGTATACCAGTGTTAATTTTGGCAGCAAATTTCGATTTAGTTTCAGTCTTAGGCCTAAAATGGCATTTTAGTTTTAGTCCCATTTTAGTCTTCTGCAATTGTTTTAATTTTAGTTGTATCTAGTTGACTAAATCTCCAGCACATTTTAGTAGACTAAAATGTATTTTAGTCGTCTAAAATCGAATGGGTGTAATTAAATTGTGATGCATTAGTTAACATTTCTCTACAATTTCCAAACTCATTATATACTGCTGGAGTGAAAAATCGAATATGTTATTATTTATGGTATTGAGGTATGAACATGCACTACAGACTAGTGTTAATTTTGAAGTAAAATTTCAATTTAGTTTTAGTCTTAGGCCCCTTTCACACTACTGGGACTTAAAAGTCGCGCAATTTTACCGCGGCCGCGAATTTGTTGCGATTTTGCCGCGATTTCAGGGAATGCCTGTGTAAGTGGCATCAAAATCGGGCCAAAGTAGTGCAGCGAGTACTTTGAAGTCGTACTAATAGGAATGGTTGTCATTGGAAATCATGGGAAATGACTTGTCATGCTACTTTGCCATCACAAATCATGAGACAAGTCGTACAAGTGTGAAAGGGGCCTTAGTCTTTTGACTAAAATGGCATTTTAGTTTTAGTATTATTTTAGTCATCTAATTTTTTTTTTAGTTTTAGACGTATTTTAAATGAAATGTCGAAAAATAGTGTAGCGCTACACTATTTTTCGACATTTCATGTTAGACTTTGAGTGTCAGCTGCTTTTTCACGTTCTTTTTGTTTAGCGCAGTATATTCCCCCCACCTTCTTATTCGTCGTATTTTAGTATTCATTTAAGCGACTAAAGTGTTTTAGTCATTTTAGTCAATGAAATTAACACTGGCGTATACATATTCAGGCTGCCCACTTTGTTCTTCATCCCACTATGGCTCTAGAATCCTCTAGAATACAGCTGTGAGACACTGAGCAGGCCTAAACAATCCACCCCTGTTCCACTGATTACAGAAGAGCTAAACGAAATTTACCCAACAGCCTACACTACTAGGAGTGTGCTACACTAGTAATGTCAGCCATTTGAAATGGGATAGGCTACGCTAGCTCTCATTGGGAATACTGGACCTAATCTAAGCTAAACATTCTCCCCACTTTAACAACTTTGACACTTATAAGTTCACCATGAAAGAAACTAGGATCCAAAGGCAGCCATCTTGTGCTCGGAAACTCCATTCACAAAAGCCATGACTTCACTTTGAGGCGTCTGTAAATCATTAGAGTGGTTCAGTAATAGGTTTTCACTAAATCCAATTTGTGTAAGTAGTACTCCTATTAAAGCAGTCCATGGATTAAACAAAGTGCGTTTTTTTTTACTTTATGCAATAGGTCTTTATTCCACCAGTGTAAAGGGAAGAAAATCAGATTTGCCGAACGTTTCTATTATTTTTGTGGATGTCCTATTCAACCACTTAGAAAAAAAAAAAAAAAAGTTAAAATTCCTATATGCATTGTTTCATTTCTTTTTGTATTCCACGGCTTGCTGAATGTATGTATTGTGCACTCACCCTTGTAGTGGCTGCATGTTCTGTACACGCACCGGCCTGTATAGTCTTTGATGTGCGGCACACACAATGTAAAATGTAACATAACAGACGTAGTGTTAGATCACATTATGCGCACCACGCTGTAGGTTTATAGAGACTTTTTTTTATCGGTAATTGGTGTCTGTAAAATGCTTGCTAGGAGAAGTATCCACACTACTAGAGTTATAGAGTGGTTTATAACTACTAGTGCATTACGTATTACACAGCTACACAGTAGATAGGTGTAGAAAGACGGTAGTATTAAATGTTTAAACTGCCTGCTGTTTCTCTGCTAGATCCGGTATCGGAAGGACAAGGCGCTGTCTAGGCAGACCCCTTGCTTCACCTCAGTGTCTTCCATCAGAGACCTGTCTAATGGGAGTGCACTGGCTGCTACTGTCCACTACTACTGCCCCAGCGAGCTCCGGCTGCAAGGTAAGTACAGATTTCATGTGTGCAAATCATATGTGATTGGAATAATGCACCCCTGATGTAAAATATAAGAGATACTAAAGGGGTTCTACGGTCGTGTGAAGGCTGGAAGGTGAATTCCATGATTCAAAAGGGGGAAATCTAACGTAATTCCTTGTTTCCTGTTTATTAATGGAACCCTGCCATGTAAGAAGTACTGGCCTCCTGAAAATGCCTATATCTGGGTGTGGTTAGTGAAGTTCCCAAACTCCCCGACCTGCATACTTGTTCTGGTTTAATGAATTAAACCATTGAAACCACTGGATTGGCATGACAGTCAGGCAACTATCGTTATAAGTACCACCTGCCTATTTAACAGGTAAATGGGCCTTTTAGACACCCGGGCCAGATCCAGCCTATCTGATCTGGGGGTAGGGTTGCCATCTTTTCTCAAACCCGAACACTTTAGCGCCGCAATTTTTTTTTATAGTGTAAACTATACATATATTTTGCTATTAAATAACATTTCTAATCATATTAAGTTAATAACACGAGTCCCCCTTTACATGAGAGTCCACAGAGTACCCCTTTTACATTTGAATCCACAGAGTCCCCCTTTTACATCTGAACTCGCAGAGTTCCCTTACACTGTAAGGGGGGAATCTGCAGACTCTGATGTAAGGGAGAACTCTGAGGCCTCTAACATAAGGGATGCTCTGGAAACCCGTATTTAAGGGGGAACACTGAGAACTCTGATGTACGGAGAAGGCTCTGATGTAAGGGGAAACATTGTGGCCTTTGGTGTAAAGGGGAACTCTGATGTAAGGGGTGCTCTGAGAACCCCGATTTGCCTTAGTGTACCTAATCAGAGGCAGGAGGGAGAAGGGGGGGGGGAGACTTCAGTCACAGAAAGGGATGGATGGTGAGCTCACTCACCCCTTGGCAGTCAGCACCTCTCATCCAGATGTATCTGAGGCTGCTGGACTTCAAATTTCCAGTCCCAACTTTCCTTTTCTGAGGCACAGTGCCGGGGGTTGGAGTGTGGGCAGATACAGAGGGGAAGGGGTGTTGGGGGGGATTGTTAGTGTTGGCTTTGGGCAGTGTGAAAGAGTGTAACAGACACTCTCAGCTTAGACAACTGCAGCCAGCAACCCTGCTGGGAAGCCATAGTCCAGTCTAAATAATGTGTCCGGGTTTCAGGCTGTCTGAAACCCGGATGCATGATTGCAAACCCGAACTGTCCGGGTGAATCCTGGACAGGTGGCAACCCTATCTGGGGGTGCAGTATAAAAAGTCATGGGGTGTAATGTCAACAGTATGAGAGAGATGCAGGGACAATGTTCTTCTGCACCACAAGTCACAAGCTGGAAATAACATTTGACAGTGCAGAGGTGGTGCAGGAATGAACAGGGAACACTAGTATGTATTAGGCTGTCATTAGATTAGGGAGATTAAACAGAACCTATGCCTCCTTATATCAGGTATCCCTATCAGAGTTTCCCCTTACATCAGGGATCCTCATCCAAGTCCCTCTTTACATAGCTGTCCCCATCAGGGTGTCCCGCTACATCAGCTGTCCCCATCAGAGTGTCCCATTACATCAGATGTCCACATCAGAGTGCCCCCTTGCATCAATCAGAATACCTCCTTACATCAGATGTCCCCATCAGAGTTCCCCCTTGAATACCTCCTTGCATCAACTGTCCTCATGGATCAGTGAATGCACTCTTAGTGCCAGTTCACACCAGACGCAGTTCCGTGCACTTTTTTTCTGCACTAAAAATGCATGCACAGTGTTTTCCATGTATTCCAATCGCTCAGTTCACACCATACAGTCAGTTTCCGGTCAGTTTCTGGTGCAGAAACTGAACGGAAACTGACTGCATGGTGTGAACTAGAGCCATTGGAATACATGGAATACACTGTGCATGCATTTTGTGCAGAAAAAAAGCGCACGGAACTGCGTCTGGTGTGAACTAGCACTAAAGCCTAGTAAATACTATCAGTTTTTTTTTCCTTCAACCCAGCCGGCTGAGTGAAAACAAACTTAAGAGCTCGGGCGAAGATCCTGTACTAACAATCCAATGTTAGTACATCGATCTCCCCACTGAGCTATTGTGTTCTGACAGGGTGAAGGCCCCCTCACCAGAACACACCGGTCAGCACTCTCAGCTGTTGGCTCTGATTACACTGATCGAATGCCGATTAGCAGACCATTTTTGGTCATGCCCCTTCGTCAAAAGCTGGTCGTTCGGTTGGCTTCTGTTGGACCGTCTGCCACTTCAATGTCAGCCAGTTTCTATTGAACCACCCGATACTTGGCCTGTGTGTACAGGGCTTTAAAGACCTGGGGTGTCTCCAGCACCCCCCTAGATCCAGGCCTGTTAGAAACCACAACTATTCACGGGTTGCCCACCACATAACACATAGGTGCGGTTTAGGGTTTCCACCTCATCGCTTTCAACCCAAACACATGAATTACATAGGTTCTGAGGCTAATTTAATGCAGATAAGGCACAGATTTAGTTTATTTACCACCTTAATTAGCCACAGAACCTGTGTAATTAATATGTGTTCAGTTTTAAAGAGATGAGGTGGCAACCACAGTGCAGCGGCAGAAGGGGTGGGATTTAATGCCCATATGCCGTACATATGCATCATTGGGGCGGCTGATGTCTCTGTGCTGAGAGTGCACTCACATTCCATTACTGGCACAGAATTACAAGGATAAAATGCTAGGATAATAATCATTGGGGCTCTTTCACTTGGAGTGAATTGTCCCCTGAAAAGTGATCTGTGTTTGGATTGCTTTTCTGGTGGCATTCGATAGGTGAGGAGGAAATGTTATAACACCTGCTCACCGACTGATTTAACCCTAAAATGTCGCACTACCAAGTGCTAGTCCCATTAAACTCAATGCGCGAGATTGATAGTTTGTACCGCCTGTCAGTCTTTACCCTGAGTTAAAAATGCCACGTCCACGAAGCAACGTTTTTGCAACCAAGGCATCTGTACTGCCCCATCTGCCTGTAGTGGGACAGTTCAGATAGGTTCACGGTGCAGCCGCCAGTTTTTACCATCATCCAGCTGCCCGTCAGTTATTTTCAAAAGAGTGATTTGTTCTTTTTAGGCCAAAAGATTTGAAATTTACAGTCACGTGGCTGAAAATACAGAAAATAAAGATCCTTATCCTTGTGGAAAGCTTCGTAGTCTCATCTTTATCACTGCTGAAATGTACCCTGGATAGCATTAGTAGTTAACAAGGTTAATCTGGTGTGCTGGTTTTTAATTGATAACCGGGATCATTGCAGCTGCTACCATTATAATTGTCTGTTTCCTGCAGATGTCTGTCTGAAGGATACTATGTCTGTAGCTGACAGCCTGTACAACCTGCAGCTCCTCATAGATTTCTATGCCCAGCATCTACTTCTTCCATTTTGTCCACTTTCCCTGGAAGACTTGCTGTATGTGCCCGCCGCTCTGCGGGTAAGTAACAGATCACACCCCATGTATACTGCTTTTTGCCCACTTGTCATAAACTATTATATATGTTAAATTGTTTTCCTTTGTTCTGGTCATCAGGTGAATCTTGTTGCACTCCTAGCAGACCTTTATTACTGCTTTGAAGTCGCCAAACCAGAGTTTGTACAGCCTAAAGGTATGCATTTCTGTGGGCTATCCAATCTTCTCACAAATCTCACCTGTAAGGTAAAAGCTGTATTGTCATAAACTCTTTTTAGGGGGGATTTTGAGGGTTCTTCAAAAAGTTTCCGCATTTTTTTTTTTTTTTTAACTCTATTCGATAAAAAAAAGTGCAGAAACTTTTTGAAGATTCCTTTTGGTAAAGTCCTAGTGACACTTTTTTGGTGGCATGACCACCAAATTAATAAAAATCCCTGCTACCTGTTTCGGTATCTTTAAGTACATGTGTGGCAGATTCAGGTAGTTCTTAATAGCGCTTACCTTTACAAAATTGGACTATTACTGCATCAAATAAAAAAATAATTACCTCCAGTTCTTACATAATGAAACTGGGGGTAATTAAGACCAACTCCTAAATTGGCGCACAGAAACAGACAGCGTGCTTGTACGCTGTGTAGCAGGTGGCATATTCATCCGTTTTGTCAGGGCACCTTCCTTTATAACCAGGAGCATCTGAACAGGTGAGCACAATCATTGTGCAGCATTGGCAAGGAAGAAGCAGAGCCTTGATGTAAGGTAAACTAGATGTTATACATGACTATACACAAAACAACTTTAAAAGTGAAATGCACATTTAAAATATTTATAATAAAGCAGAACTATTAATCCTGATTTAGGGCTGGTTACACCAGAATTCCTGTGTTCCAGATTTGTTTCTGGATGGGCATTTTTGATGCGTTGCGGTGCTGTTTTTTTCCTCTTCTTTTTTTTTTTTTTCCCCCGGTTTCCTAAAATCGTAAGGCCTAACTTTGATTCCTGCAGCTGCATTCACAGATGTTTGCTAATAGTTGTGGCCATAAGGCTTTCCTAAGCAAATTTCCTTTAGATTTACCTTGAACTATGTAGTGCAAGGGCCTGCCTGATTGCATACAAATTGAAAGTGTTTAGGTTTGACCTCATATTCTATGGTTTTGGTAAATCTAAAGAAAAATTGTATAGTGTATGGCCAGCCTTAGGCAATGACAGGCTGAAAGCAGCTGCAGCTATCCACAGGTGTTTGGATGTAATCACACATGGAGCGGTTACTTGCGGTTAGGGACAGATGATCGCCCCTGGAGGCCAGCTGTTTTCATCCAGGTGTGATCATCTGACCCAGAGTTTGGCCATAGATTATGCAATTTTTCTTCCTTCAGCCACGGCTTCAAGGAAACAAAATTGCTTGATTCCCTCAGTGTTGATGGGAGAATCCCTCCCACTGCACTATTGTATATTGGCAGCTGAAAGTTTCCCAGCCGTCAGAATACAATGATCACTGCTGGCAACTATAGCCACTGGCAGTGATAAAAAAAAAATACCTAAAAGGCTGGTTGTACTGAAGTCGATCAATCAACTTCAGTACAACCAGCCTGCCCATAGATAGATAGATCGAAAGCATTTTGATCCTTCTATTGCCAGGTTAACTGGAGATAACTGCTCCATGTGCGATTTACAGTCAGACAGCTGCGGCCACTGTCAGCATGTCATGGCCTTGTACAGGCTGAGTGGCCGCATCTATCGGCATCCAGTCGCAGGATTCTGCTGAATTCTTGCTGCAGCTGGCACATAAATGAAGGCCCCCTAAACCCCTGTAGCACTACCCTCGTAGGAGCTGCTGGTTAGTTTTGGGTTTTGTACGTTACCTCTTCAGCTTCGTTGTCCGGGTAGAGAAAGTCTGTAGTAATGCAATGTCCACACAGATGTAAAACCTTCAACAGTCAGGCTTTATTTTCTTATGCAGTAAACGTTGAGAAAGTAGAAGGTATAGAAGAGCAGGGGAAGGTTCAGGCACTCGCCACTAAATGACAAAGGTATCAGTTCAAAGTCACTCACTACACTCTCAATGTTAGAGTGGTTATTGGTCACCCGGATAGTCCCCTCTCACATGGCCTAGCAGCCGGGATGACACACGAATCAGCAACGGGGCAGTCTCTGCCACAAACTGCCCTAGGCGAAATGGGTCTCTGCCACAGACCTTTGTAAGTGAACAAAGTCTCTGCCACAGACCTCTTGGAATGAATAAAGTCCCTGCCACAGACCTTTTTGAAGTGAACAAATGGATAGTCCAGGAATCCTCTGCCACAGGATTTCAATGTCCCAAACTTCCAGCCATACAGTTAAAGAGCCTTTAAGCCAATCCGGCGAACTGTAGGGCTTGTAGTATAATGGATCCCTCCTTAATAAAGTTGCCAGGCCTCACCCGAGACAGCAGCATTTTGCCGGTCCCCTTCAGGGCAGGTCCTCCCCTGGTCTCCTTCATTAGGATGCTTCCTCCCCATTTGGACGGACAGCTTGGGATCCCTTCTCCAAATGTAGGCCCCAACCAGAGTAGCTGGGCCTACTAGATAGCAATTCAGCCTCGGGCCAACGTGGCCCCGAGACCAGAACCACTCACACACCTCAAGCCCGGAGGGCCACGAGGCGAAAAAAGGCCCCCAATCAATGGCGTCTAACCCTTAAGTATCCCTTTCCAGCAGGCACAGCGGGGCGACCACTCCCACCATACCACTGCCGAGAAGGGCCACTCAATGCACCATGTTTTGTCCGTGTTCCAACAGGTGCCTGAGGTGGTAACGCCACCTACAGGCAATAAGGGATAATGCTATCAGGCAAACCACAGCTAAAGCAGAGGTAAATTTCAATGTAATTCAACCATCTGAGCCCAACTACTGGCTCAGACATCCCCCTAAATTTAAATAGCGTCCCAACCTTTTGGGGAGGGCACTACACCCCTCTTAGGGAAAGGGAGCTTTGACTACTGGAAGCATGGCATCTCCGTGGGTAATCTAACACAGGGAGGTTAAGTGGCTCCCTTTTGATTGGCTACTAAGACACAAGGTAATTGGGTGGAGCCTGAACTCTAGAAAAAGGCTATGCAGGGACACGTCCCAATAATCTGAGGAGATTCAGCTGCCACAGGAGTTGCCCATCCACCTGCCCGTTGTGAGGTTCGTCACAGCTTTATTGGTTTTCACCTTGCCTGCAATTGATGTTGTTTTATGGGCTATGCCCTCAAGTTTAAATCTGGGGTCATTTTAATGCCTGCCTGGCACTGATGGTGAAGACAGGCCTCTTAGGCCCCTTACAAACGGGCAGGCTCTGCTAGGAGTCTGCTTGCTCAGCGGAGAATCTTTCTGCTGATCCCCACTGAGCAGGCGGATGGCTGGTCCATATCTGCGATGCTTATGCAGAGCAGACACAGTCCGCTCTCCTTTATGAGTGGTCAGATGTAAAGGGGCCGCCTGTCTGTTTACAACCAACTGCCATCCGATATACGGAAGGAGAATGTTTTTAGCAGATTGGATGTCGGCTGGTGTAAACGCACACATGTCCGTTTACACCCGCTGATCCATAGAGGAGAATGGAGGGTCTGATCAAGTCTGCCTGAAAAACTGCCAAGCGGACCTTATCGGTCCGCTTGCGTGAAAGAGGACTTTGACTATGGGGTTGATTTACTAAAACTGGAGCACTCAGAATCTGGTTCAACTGTGCATGGTAGCCAATCAGCTTCTCTTTTTTTCAATCAAATAATTTTTTTATTATTTTTTGTTATTGCTTATTCCATAAATAAAGTTACTTATATATAAATAGTACAAATTTAATTTAGTTTCTTAAAGGGGTGTTCCGGGCAAAAAATAAATAATTAAAAGCCAGCAGCTACACATACTGCAGCTGCTGGCTTTTAATAAATGGAGACTTGCCTGTCCTGGTGTCCCTCGATGTCCGCACCACACCACAGCACATCAGCTGTCAGTGCTTCCGTCGCCATTGCGGGTAAGGGAACCCGGCAGTGAAGACTTTCGGCTTCACGCCGGGAACCCTACTGCGCATGCGGCCGCGGCCGGACTCCAGTAAGTGGGTAAGGATACCTGTCTTTGACAGTTATCCTGTCCCCCCTCCCCCCCGAAAGGTGCCAATTGTGGCACCGGAGGTGGGGAGGAATCCGATGAGCGGAAGTTCCACTTTAGGGTGGAGCTCCACTTTAAGTGATCCTATGAAGGAGAGGAAAAACAAATGAAATCTTGATTCAAGCAATTGTCATAATATACAACTATTTTTAAGAACACATCTAGCGGGACAATACAGCAGACATCAAAAAACAGACAAAAAAAAAAAAAGACAAACAAACAAAAAAAATAAGATATTAGATGGTCACATACTCCAGTAGTTAGAGTTTCATATTCTTTCTATTTTCTACTTATTAATTTATTATGAGTCAGTCTCCCTGCCCCCGTCTAATCTTCTTCCCCCTCCCTGCCCTCCGCCAATCAGCTTCTCACATCAGCTTGTTTAATTAAGCTTTGACAATAAAACCTGGAGGCTGATTGGTTTCTATGCAGAAGTGCATCAGATTTTGGACTCTCCAGCTTTGGTAAATAAACCCCAATGTGTTTATGTAATGGATGCTCACGGTATACCTGGGACTGCCCTTGTTACTTGGTATATTTGGAAAGTTGTTTATATATCTGGAAAGTTCAATAAAGCTGTGGCCTTGCGCTATTTCCAACTTAATCAGTCTCTGTGTCCTTTTAGGGGGGGGGGGGGAGGTTTTTTGGTTTGTGATTACTAGTCAGTCATAAAACAGAACAGCCTGTGCTTCTCAGCAGTCATACTATGTGAATGAGGTCTAACTGTTTTGGAAAACCATTAACCACTTGCCGACCTCCGCACGAACATTTACATAGACAGAATGGCACGGACAGGCAAATGGGCGTACAAGTACGTCCCTTTAAATTTGCTGCCGTGTGGTCACGTGCGCACCGCCGGCGGCGCACGCGCTACCCTGCCCGTGGGACCCGTGGGCTCGGGGAGTTGTCAGTGTAAACACAACATCTCCCCGTTCTTCCTAGTGACATATCACTGATCGTCTATTCCCTCTCATCGGGAGCCGCGATCAGTGAAGTGTCACTCGTAGCCACGCCCCCTAACAGTTAGAATCACTCCCTAGGACACACTTAACCCCTTCCTAGCCCCCTAGTGGTTAACCCCTTCCTTGTCAGTCACATTTACACAGTAATCAAGGCATTTTTATAGCACTGATCGCTGTGTATAAATGACAATGGTCCCAAAATAGTGTCAAAAGTGTCTGATGTGTCCGCCATAATTTCTCAATCGCGATAAAAATCGCTGATCGCCGCCTTTACTAATAAAAAAATATTAATAATAAAAATGGCATAAAACTATAGGGGATAAAACTATCCCCTGTAACTTTTGCCCAAACCAATCAATATTATATTATAATATTCGCTTATTGCGATTTTTTTTTTTTTTTTTTACCAAAAATATGTAGAAGAATATGTATCGGCCTAAACTGAGAAAGAAATGGTTTTTTTTATATATTTTTGGGGGACATTTATTATAGCAAAAAGTAAAAAATATTTAAATTTTTTTTCAAAATTGTCGCTCTATTTTTGTTTATAGCACAAAAAATTTAAATCGCAGAGGCGATACCACCAAAATAAAGCTCTATTTGTGGGAAAAAAAGGACGTCAACTTTGTTTGGGAGCCACGTCGCACGACTGCGCAATTGTCAGTTAAAGCGACGCAGTGCCGAATCGCAAAAAGTGCTCTGGTCTTTGGCCAGCCAAATGGTCCAGGGCTTGAGTGGTTAAATGAGGATTATTATTTCCAATTTTAATATAAATATTTTGAATGGGCATTACATTTTTGTTTAAAAGCTGTTTTGTGTTTGAATGTGAATAAGGCATGTCTGTGGTATACAATGCCTGGAAAAAGTATTCATACCCCTTGAAATTTTCCACATTTGGTCATGTTACAACCAAAAATGTAGATGTATTTTATGTGATAGACCAACACAAAGTGGCACATAATTGTGAAGTGGAAGGAAAAAGATAAATGGTTTTCAATTTTTTTTTACAAATATGTGAAAAGTGTGGCGTGCATTTGTATTCAGCCCCCCTGAGTCACTACTTTTGTAGAACCTCCTTTCACTGCAATTACAGCTGCAAGTCTTATTTGGGGGATGTCTCTACCAGCTTTGCACATCTAGAGAGTGACATTTTTGCCCATTCTTCTTCTTTACAAAATAGCTCAAGCTCTGAAGCTCTGTCAGATTGGATGGAGAGCGTCTGTGAACAGCAATTTTCAACTCTTGCCACAGATTCTCAATTGGATTTAGGTCTGGACTTTGACTGGGCCATTCTAACACATAAATATACTTTGATCTAAACCATTCCATTGTAGCTCTGGCTGTATTTTTAGGGTCATTGTCCTGCTGGAAGGTGAACCTCTGCCCCAGTCTCAAGTCTTTTGCAGACTCTCGAACAGGTTTTATTCTAAGATTACCCTGTATTTGGCTCCATCCATCTTCCCCATAAGCTCTGATCAGCTTCTCTGTCCCTGGTGCAGAAAAGCATCTCCAAGATATGATGCTACCACCAGGGCCGCTGATAGGGCAGTACAATCAGCCCTCCTGTATCGGGCCCCAGGCGAACTTCATTCTCCAGCTATCGTGAAAGCACTTTGCCCAGGAGAAAGCATTTGACAATGCTCCTAGGTTTGCTGTAACATACATATATTTTACCTGGGCCCTGTTAGCACAGCAGAGGGGCCCAGGTGGTGATTAGCAGAGGGGGACTATTTTCCTTATTTCGGGCGCTGGCGTCTAAAGTCGGTGCGGCACTTTTCTAAAGTTCCTGCTGGCCGCGGCTGATGACAGCCGATCTCTGGCGGAGTGATTCTCCTTTCCTCCCACCGCAACTGAGGAGGGCAGAGGACGGGGCTGTAGCCGGGCAGCGGGAGATTATTGAAGAGAGAAGTGGCCGAGAGCGCAGGCAGCACAAGGATCCCGATGCATGGGCAGGCTCAAAATGTCTTCTTTCTGGAAGGTACAGAGACGCATCCAATCCATACATACAGAGAGACCTACAACACCTTTTGTACTGTGTGATCATCATGATAAGGATGATGATCACATAAGTACAGTGAGATGCTGTTAGGTCTTGTTTACCTTTTGTATTTGGGTGGGGCAGTAAAAATGTGCAGCTCAGCCACAGTTTTATCATCCTCCAATCACTCCCCCTTATGCTTCCAAGGCACTACTGCCATAGTGCGGCAGTAGTGATTGGATGTTGTGTAAAACACCCTGCAGCCATACTACAGAAGCAGTGCCTTTGCAGCCTAAGGAGAATTGGTTGGGGGATGGTAAAATGGTGTCTTAGCTGCACATTTTTACTGACACACACACACACACACACACACACACACACAAAATTAAACAAGACCTAACAGTTAGCATCTCACTGTACACTGCCAATCATAAGCTGAGGCATTACCCAACCCACAGTCACACATATACATGGATCTTGTATACATGTGGCTCTGGAGAAGGGAATTTCTTGACCACTTATGATTGACAGGGCACTGCCGTTGCGGGATGGCGGCAGGGGTGGCCCTGTCGGGTAAGCTGTACGGGGCCCCATGATTTCTAACAGCGGCCCTGGCTACCACCATCATGTTTCACGGTAGGGATGGTGTGTTCAGGGTGATGTGCAGTGTTAGTTTTCTGCCACATGTTTTGCTTCTGACCAGAGCACCTTCTTCCACATGTTTGCTGTGTCCCCCACATGGCTTCTTGCAAAACTGCAAACAGGACTTTTTATGGCTTTCATTCAACAATGGCTTTCTACTTGCCACTCTTCCATGAAGGCCAGATTTGTGGAGTGCACAACTAATAGTTGTCCTGTGGACAGATTCTCCCACCTGAGCTGTGGATCTCTGCAGCTCCTCCAGAGTTACCATGGGCCTCTTGGCTGCTTCTCTGATTAATGCTCTCCTTGCCCAGCCTGTCAGTTTAGGTGGACGGCCATGTCTTTGTAGGTTTGCAGTTGTGCCATACTCTTTGCATTTTCAGATGATGGATTGAACAGTGCTCTGTGAGATGCTCAAAGTTTGGAATATTTCTTTATAACCTGACCCTGCTTTAAACTTCTCCACAATTTTATCCCTGACCTGTCTGTTTACTACAGTTCCCTAACAAACCTCTGAGGGCTTCACAGAACAGCTGTCTTTATACTGAGATTAAATTACACACAGGTGGACTCTATTCACAATCTAGGTGACTTCTGAAGGCAATTGGTTCCACTAGATTTTAGTTGGGGGTATCAGAGTAAAGGGGGCTGAATACAAATGCACGCCACACTTTTCACAGACCCGTATTTATCGGCGTATAACACGCACCCTAACTTTAAGAGGGAAGTTTCAGGGAAAAAACTTTCCACGGCCCCCTGCGTATAACACGCAGGCACAGTTTACCCTCTTTTTTCGGGGTAAAAAAGTGAGTGTTATACGCCAATAATACAGTATTTATTTGTGAACAATGTTGAAAACCATTTATCATTTTCCTTCCACTACACAATTATGTGCCACTTTGTGTTGGTCTATTACATGAAATCCCAATAAAATACATTTACGTTTTTGGCTGTAACATGACAAAATGTGGAAAATTTCAAGGGGTGTGAATACTTTCTCAAGGCATTGTAACTGTCACAATTGCCAGTGTGTCCACTCAGTCATACTTTCAATCCCTCGTGTGGCTGCTGTCATATATAGCTGATCACATGTGCAGCTCCATGGCAACTACAGATCTAAACTGAGGCTAATATGGCGCTGTCCTCAGCTGTAAAGGATAGGAGGATTTAGTTATTTGTTTATATTATTTCTATGTTTATACTATTTCTAAAAAAAAAAAAAGTTCTAAAGGCTAAGGCCCCATGCACACGAGACGCTGTTATTTGCTGTTGAACGCGCGTTCAGAGGCAGTTGGACGCTTTTTTCAACTGCTCCTGAACCCATTCAATGTTATCCTATGTGTCCATGCACACACTCTCGTTTTTTGGCGTTTACAAGCAGTTGCGTTTAACCTCGTTTTTCCAGAAGCAAAAAAATGGGTTCAGACGCAAAAGTTTTCACGTTTCAGACGCTTAACGCTGCTAAACGCGGCTAAACGCGGTACCGGCGTTTTGCCGCGTTTGCGTTTATAAGCGTTTTTAAAGGTGACCTATTTTTTAACATTAGAAATCTCAAAAATGATGGCAAATGATGAAAAACTATTAAAAAATATAAAAGAAAACTGTAATTGCTTGCATCGCATTGTGGACAATCCACAACTTGTGGCAGGTAAAGTGGCAAGTGGACAATCAACAACTTGTGTCAGGTGATGTGGCCAGGTGACGTGGCCAGGTGACGTGGCAAGTGGACAATCCACAGCTTGTGGCAGGTGACGTGGCCAGGTGACGTGGCAGGTGACGTGGCAGGTAACGTGGCCAGGTGACGTGGCCAGGTGACGTGGCAAGTGGACAATCCACAACTTGTGGCAGGTGACGTGGCCAGGTGACGTGGCAGGTGACGTGGCCAGGTGATGTGGCCAGGTGACGTGGCAGGTGATGTGGCAAGTAGACAATTCACAACTTGTGGCAGGTGAAGTGGCCAGGTGACGTGGCACGTGATGTGGCCAGGTGACATGGCAAGTGGACAATCCACAACTTGTGGCAGGTGACGTGGCCAGGTGACGTGGCAGGTGACGTGGCAAGTGGACAATCCACAACTTGTGGCAGGTGACGTGGCCAGCTGACGTGGCAGGTAACGTGGCCAGGTGACGTGGCAGGTAACATGGCCAGGTGACGTGGCCAGGTAACGTGGCAAGTGGACAATCCACAACTTGTGGCAGGTGACGTGGCACGTGATGTGGCAAGGTGACGTGGCAAGTGGACAATCCACAACTTGTGGCAGGTGACGTGGCCAGGTGACGTGGCCAGGTGATGTGGCCAGGTGACGTGGCAGGTGACGTGGCAAGTGGACAATCCACAACTTGTGGCAGATGATGTGGCAAGTGATACGCTAAATACAAGTACACTGCTGCTCTCTCAGCTGCTGCTACTCACTCTGGTCTCACAAACTGGCTGAAATGGTTAAAATTTACTCTTTTTTGAGCTTAGGGAGGGTCTATGATGAAACGCTTATAAACGCAAACGCGGTTAAACGCCGCTAAACGCGGCCGCAAACGCGGCAAAACGCGCGTTTATAAACGCCGGTTTCAGCGTTTAAAAACGTGTGTTCAGCAGAGTTTGCACCTGCGTCTCGTGTGCATGGGGCCTAATGGGTTTTTGCAGTATTATGGACTATAAATGTAATATTCCTTCTAATGTTTAGCTAAATTTTTTGTCTTTTAGATTTGCAGTCCAGCACTGAGAGCACCACACCCACACCATCAAGTGCGCACAGTGGAGGGTAAATATATTTTTATTTTTTTTATTACAATCAGTGACTACAAGTTACCTTTTGGAAAATTCATACCAAACAAAATCAGGAATTAAGGAATTGGTTCTTAAAGTGGTTGCAACGACATATGTTTTTTTACCTTAATGTATTCTCTTCATTAAGGTAAAAAACCTCCCAGGATCAGCTCCCCCCCCCCCAAAATACTTACCTGAGTCCTATTTCAGTCCAGCGCTGACAGCACTGTGCTGTCTCTCCTCACAGGACTCAGAGGTAGCAAAGGGCACCATTGGCTCCTGTTGCTGTCAATTAAATCCTGTGAGGAGTAAGAAGGGAGAGGGAGAGAGGTGCACAGTGACACACTCAGCCAGGCTTGGGATTGAGTGCACCCAAAACAAGCACCTTGCTATGGGTGCACTCGGAAGGGAGGAGGGGCCCAGAGCACCAGCGGGGGACCCCAGAAGAGGAGGAAAGGAACCACTCTGCAAAAGAGCAGGTATGACATGCTTTTTATTTTAGAGGGGAAAAAACTGAAGCTTTACAATCGCTTTAAATTGTGGGAAGTGACATGCAAATTGCCCAGTAGGTTTTGGCAGATATGCAGTGCATTTTTTTTTTTTTTTTTTTAGCTTGAATTCATTTAAAGCTAGAAGGGTCCGCAGAAGACCAGTGAGATTTAAAAGCTATATGATTTATTATAGGCATGTTATATATTTACAATACCACACATTCACACACGTCCCTGCCCTCAAGAAGCTTACAATCTAAGAATCCCTATCTCACATGCATACAGTATATACATGCACACACATGCTTGATGACCTTCAGAAATTATGAAGAGTTGAAGAAGTCAGTGACAAATGATCTCAAGCAGTAACCAGCTTCAAAGTTTGTGATATGTTTTTCCTTATTTACTTCCTTCTTTGGGCCATATCTGGACACTGTGGCTATAGTCTATAAAAGAACTGTAAGGCTGCATTTACACTACAGCATTTTGAATCGCAGGCAGATTTGCCACGAATCTGCCTGTGATTTGACAGCGCCGATGTGTGAATGACAAATCGCGGGACTCGCATTTGAGATGCCATTCATTTGAATGACACCTCGAATGGTGGTGCGGGTCTTCCGCGATTGTCGTGCGATAATTCGCATCACGGCAAGCATGTTGCCCAAAAAATGTTCAGTAGCTACTGTGGGGTGACATGCTTCCCGCGATGCGGATTGCCGCGCGACAAGGTGTCATTCAAATAAATAGCATCTCAAATGCGAGTCCCACGATTTGTCATTTACACATCGGCGCTGTCAAATCGTGGGCAGATTCGTGGCAAATCTGCCCGCGATTCAAAGCGCTGTAGTGTGAATGCAGCCTTAGGGATGGGAGAGCACAGGGGATGCTAAGAGGAGTCAGAAGGCTGCCTACAGCTCAGGAAACTTACAACCATCTTTCTTTCCTCTTGTGTGTTGCGGTCTATACAGTTAGTTAAAATATAGTTCTGCATATAAAGCACACCCCATGCTGCTTCTCATTACTACATCCTTACAAATTATTATTTTTATTTTTTTTTACAATAATTGCTGTCACTAGGGGCAGAGCTTGCAAAAAAGTGTGTACCACATACAGGCCTCTGTGTGTAATTTGTTTCCTGTTACTTTGTGTTTAAAGAGGAATGTCACTCTCTCTCAATCCTTTGATTAGTAAATATTTAGTCTTCAGGAGGGGAGGAGGGGTTTTCTCAGCTAAGCACGCCCTCCTGCATGCATGTCTGAGCTAAGGGCAGATAGATTCCAGGAAGTAAATACTACATGAATCATCTGCTCTTACTCAAGAGCCAGCAATGCTAATGGGTATTTTTGCTTTTTTCAAATGGATTTCTCAGCATAATAAAGCATGTAGACATGGATGGGTAAGTTTGCATTGAATATTAAAAATGAATAAAATAGGGTTTTTGGTTTGTTGTGCTCAGATGCAGGGAAGGTCCACTTTAAATACTAGCCATATTTACCTTAAACAATGTGTGCTAACCTGCCTTGCATCTGTGACTTGATTTGGAGACCATGACCATGACCATGGAGCTGGGCACCTGTGTAAGAATTCCTGAACTTAACAGGTAAATGTTCTGTTATTTAGATTCCCCCTGGCAACACGGAGATCTCCCTCACAGCGCAAAGAATTTACTTGGTAGTCAAGAGTAATGGGTATGTTAGGGAAGATGCTCTCTGGTGGTCAAAAATTATGATTAGGGAGTGAGGTAAAACAATTTTTGTTTAAAATCGAAATACGTTTAAAATCAGTGTGTTTTGTCTTTTATATTTTTTTCTCAGGTGTTCTCCTGTCTTTAACTTCCGACCTGGAACCACAGGTGAGTCTCACTTACCACCACTATTAACGTTTTAAGGGTCGACTTGTATTGTATTGACATTTTAAACACTAAGTTATCCTTTTTTATGGTAGGATCCCTCCCTCACTCTTCATCAATGTCTCACATGGAAGGATTTGGAAAGTCCTGGGCAAAAAATCCATTAAGGTAAGTGTAGAAGTTCTTCATTTAAGGTGCTCTGAAAGCAATGTATACATTTTTTTGTATTTTATGGGGTCAGTCCCATATCTTTTTATTAAGATTTCAAATCGTAATAGAACATTGTAGGTAGACAAAGTCAAGTACAAAAATAGAATGGTCAGCAAAGGCAGTGTACGGACAGTGACAACCATAATGGATAGAAAGAATAAAGGGGTCCAACCATGGACCCATAAAAAGTAGATAAGCAGGTATGAGAAACTACATCAATGTGGGTAATCGTGAAGAGTCCCATGTAAAACATATGCAGCTTTATTTCTAGAAAAGGCTAGATCAAAAAAATGGGCCTTATTTCAGGACAGCATTGTAGGCCCAGCGGAAGGGTCAAGCAGGACTACACCCACCCAACCCCTCGACAGGACAAATGAAAACCATAGTAAAATAGAACTAACTTTATCTAATAAAGCAACCACTATAGAAACAAGCCATTGACTCGTTTAGCTGTCAGGTGAACATTGAAAATAGACAGAATATCAAATATATCGGTTACATATTATATAGGGTATTTTTCACATATAGAGCTTAAACAAAAACCCTAATCCAAGGATAAAGGTCCAGCTAAAGGACCCAGAATGTACTGGAGTAAAAAGGTAAATCAAGCTAATAAAGAAAAGAAAGAAAACAGGGCGAAAGGAAGAAAGAGTAAGAGCATGCCCATCTCAGAGTCTGTCAACAGAAACCAATGTCAACCTTAAAGGGGTTGTAAAGGCAGAAGGTTTTTTATCTTAATGCATTCTATGCATTAAGATAAAAGGCCTCCTGTATGCATCAGCCCCCTAATACTTACCTGAGCCCCATCTCTATCCAGCGATGTCCATAAGTGCCTCGGCCGTCCAGGACTCTCCCTCCTGATTGGCTAAGACACAGCAGCGGCGCCATTGGTTCCCATTGCTGTCAATAAGGAGAGGGCTCCATGTCTGAAAGAACACGGAGCTGTGGCACGGCTTGTGTGCCCCCATAGCAAGCTGCTTGCTGTGAGGGCGCTCGACATGAGGGAGGGGGCAGGTGCAATGAAACGGGTAAGAACAGGTACTGTATATACTCGAGTATAAGCCGACCCGAATATAAGCAGAGGCACCTAATTTTACCACCAAAAAATGGGAAAACGTATTGACTCGAGTATAAGCCTAGGGTGTCCATCTGTATGCCTCCCTGTGCCTCACTTTGCCTCACTGTGTCCATGTGCCCATGCCTCACTGTGCCCATGCCTCACTGTGTCCTTGACTAGACTGACGTTTAACATGGGAGTATATGGCAGGGGTGCCTGGCTTTGAAAAAGTGGTGCTCCCCGGCCGTAGATCCTCCAGACAACAACCTTTGCACACTTGTAGAGAAGAAATGGGGCTGCATGTGTTCCAAGTTTCGGGTCCAGGGGACTTACGACCGGCCAGTACCAGGTCCCCAAAGTCACCGGAGAAATTACCGTTTAACATTGGAGTCTATAGAAGGGGTGCCCGGCTTTGAAAAATTGGTGCTCCCCGGCCATATGTCCCCCGGACAACAAACTTTGCACACTTGTAGAGGAAGAGTGGGGCTACATGTGTGCCAAGCTTGGGGTCCAGCAGACCTACGGCGGGCCGGTACCGGGTCCCCAAAGTCCGGGAGATCAGGTACAAAAAAGTGACTCGAGTATAAGCCGAGGTAGGCATTTTCAGCACAAAAAAATGTGCTGAAAAGCTTGGCTTATACTCGAGTATATATGGTAAGTATAACCTGTTTGTTATTTTTTTTTTTTTTTTTTAAACAAGACTTTAGTATCACTTTAAGCAGTTGGATTTGAGGCTCTTTAGAAATGTTATCCAGGGTGACTGAGTAAATTTAGGGAATTAACTCGTATGCAGAAATGTCAGACCTTGGGGCAGGTTCATCATGTGTGAAGAGCAACAATGTTATACATGTTACACTACCCGTACAGTTCTGAACATATCTTTTTTTTTTTTTTTCAGCTCCCCGCTGTCTCAGGCAGTTTCCTTCAGCATACCATTTGGCCTTGACAGTGATGTTGACATTGTAATGGGGAACCCTGTGAACATTCTTCGTTCTGTCAGCTCAGATAGCCTTACACCTCCTGTGTATGCTCCCTCTTCCCCAAAATCCCCCCAGTGCATTACTCGAGCTATCTACAGCCCTCCTGAGGATGCAGCTGAATTTCCAACACAACCACGCACCTTTAAGAAGGTCCCATTGACTGGAAAGTGCACCACAGACCTGCAGGTTCAGGAGAAACCAGGTGGTGGACAAGGAACACAGACAGAATTGCCCACAATTGAAGAAGCGCTGCAAATTATCCACAGTTCTGAGACTCGGATGCACCCAGAGGGAGCACCAGATGGATTTTACCTTCACTCACCAGAAGAGTCAAAGCCAACTAAAGTAGAGGATATGGTCCCAAATATGGGGGTGTACAGGACACATGATACATCCAGAAGATTGTCTAGAGATGACGATTCTGTACTAAGAGACAATAGCCTGGATTCTGATGTGGATGAGAACAGGGCAAATCAAGAGTCTAGTCGCAGCTCTCTTAGCTCACAAGCGGATTCCTCTGCTGGATCAGGTACAAAGATGACAAGTTTTGCTGAACGCAAGAAGAAACTTGATGCCAAAGTTAACTCAGATGGTTCCCCATCTGGTTCACCCAATACGACCACATGGGCCCAAAAGGCAGAGGAGTCTCCTGTAAAGAGTCCCGCTTTAAACTCTGAAATGAATCAGCTTGGTGCCAGGCTTGAAGAGAAGAGAAGAGCTATTGAAGCCCAGAAAAAGAGAATTGAAGCGATTTTTGCAAAGCACCGACAGCGACTTGGAAAGAGTGCCTTTCTTCAACTGAAAAATAAGGAAGGGGAGGATGACTGTGAGGAGGATGATCTGAAATTATCACCAGATGAGGGCCTTCATAAAGAGTTCGAAGAAGAAAGACAGATGAAACAAAACGAAGAAGAAAAGAATGAGAAGATGAATGATGGGTCTGTAAAACCACGGGGAGAGAAACAAGTGAGCTTTTCCCCTGAGGTGTCAAAAGCAGGACCAGATAACAATCTAGGCGACTATAATAAAGCAGTAGCAAAATTAAATTCAGCACTATCATCTCTACAGACGGACATGAAAAGATTATCTGACCAGCAGGAAAAGATGATGAAGAAAGAGAGCAAAGCTTGGGTCATCCCAGTTCCAAAGTCCTCCCCTCCACCCCATCGACCCAAGTCTTCACCGCCTACTAGACTTACGAGAGAGTTCCAAACTCCTCGTTCCTCATCTGCATCTCCTTCTCAGTCACCTTCACGAATAGCTCCAAAGTCCCCCCAACCCAACACCAGGAGGTCTTTGCAACCTGTGCCTGTAACACCTAAAAGTCCCAAAAATACACGGCCAGTAGAGCTGAAGCTTCCACCTCTCAACAGAGTCCTGACTCCTCCTCAAAATGTGGACACCATACCTCACTTGCGTAAATTCTCCCCAAGCAAAGTTCAAGTCCAGACGCGATCCTCTCTACATTTTGCAGAGGATACAAATGAAGGTGAAAACGAGGACAATTTGCCAACTAATGAAGTTCATGGAAACAACTCGCGTCCAGTAGCCTCTGTGGTTCCTCAGAGTAGTGGCATTGGGCCACTGGCTGGGGAGGAGAGGGAAGGGAAGAGGAGCAGTTTGATTGAGATCCCATTGTCTGATCTGCAACCAACAGAAGACTCAGATTTAGAAGGAGAGGACTCGTTGGATGCAACTCCTGGAGAGGATGGTGTAACACAGAGAGGACTTGGATTCTTCTTCAAGGTAAATGCATTGAATAAGCTGACTTCGTTATAAATCCTTGGGTTACATTTAAACCTAGCCCAGTACCTTTATTCTTGGGGTCAGAAAGACTGAGGAGGTGATTAGCATGGTTAGGATTTTCCAGAGATCTGTTGTGTGACAACACAGGTCCCTGGGAAATTTTCAAATTAACCTGTGCCCAGACTAAAGTATTTTACATATTTTGAACACGCAATAAAAGCACTTTAAAACAAGCTCTCATTTTAGTTTTAGGCATTGCAGAGACATTTATCTACAAAGTTCACCACAGAGGCACTGAAAAATTGGCTCTTTTCCTATTGTGTTCTATTGCTATATAATCTTGGCAGCCTGTCAGCTCTCTAATGAAATTACACAGCAGCGGGTTCTAAGCTGTTGGACACTAGCTAAAATCCCAGTTTAGGGTCTTTGTCGTTATCTTTGAAAATGAATCTGCAGCTAGAGAGGTCAGGGATGGCTTGTTATGCTCACATTTCCCTTGTTAAAAATATGTGTATACTTTAATGGGCAATACTTTTTTATGCTGCCTCTCCTTCTCCTTTCATCCTTTTCATGGTGCCTCTGTGCTGCCTGTGACCTCACTTCTTTGCCAGCATTTTGACGCCTTTCCGGGGCCAGCTCGCAATATAGTCCTAGTGCGGATGTGGGAGATGGAATGCATGACATCATGTGACTCATCTCGTGCATGTGCCATATGAAATAAATTAATCTTTTCATTAAAAACAAAATCCCAGGGGAAGGCTTTTTTTAAATGGATTAATGTAACGTTGTGTGGCGCATGTGCATGATAAGCTGTATGATGTCATACATTCCACATCAGGCATGCCACAGTACAACAATATTGCGAGAACCGAGCTGAAACACAGGAACACCAATCTTTGAACATTCTACGAGGAAGTGAGCTGCCATCTAGATGGGGGAAGGCCTGTGGATGTGGTGTATCTAGATTTTGCAAAAGCATTCGATACAGTTCCCCATAAATGCTTAATCTATATAAATACCGTGCACTCAGACTGGTCTGGAGTGGTAAGTGGGGTACCCCAAGGCTCTGTCTTGGGACCAATTCTGTTTAATTTATTCATAAATGATCTAAAGGATGGGATAAATAGCTCAATCTCAGTTTTTGCGGACGATACAAAAATAGGCAGTGCAATAACTTCACATCAGGATATAGAATTTTTTTCAGAAAGACCTGAATAAAATACAGTGGAACCTTGGTTTACAAATAACGCGGTTAACGAGCGTTTTGAATAACAAGCAACTTTTTTTTATTTATTCTGACTCGGTTTGCGAGTGTCTCGCAAAACGAGCAGAATTCAAGCTAATGGGGTGTGCAGTACTGCATTTGGCCAGAGGTGCGGGGCAGTGTTGCCAACCGTACGTTAATTTACGTACAGCACGTAAATTTAACCCCCTTTTTGGGGTGTCCGTAAGGTCCGTTATGGGCATCGGGTGCCCATAAAAAAGATGGCCGCGAGCCGACCATGCAACAGCGCATGCGCCGTTCCGAAGCCGGCCGGGCTCGGGAAAGTTTGTATGCGCTCGGCCGGGCGGCGCATGCGCAGTAACGTAATGGCGCCGCCCGGCGCCATTTTTGAATAGATCGGGAGTCTCGGCACTCGTCGGGACACTATGGTGGTCGCCCTATATAGGAGGACTCGGAGCCGAGCAGGCCAGCCAGGGTAAGGAGGAGAGTAAAACTGGGGGGGGGGGGGATATCAACTATAGGAGGACATCGCTGGGAGCCCAGGAAGGACAAAGGATCAGGTGTAGTCACAGATCCATTCACAAGATTCTCCACTCCATCTCCTCCAGCCATGCATCTTCTATTAACCCCTTCACTGCACTGCAGCCCCCTGACAACATACAGTAATCAATGCACCATCCATTCCTAGTCTTGTCACTGAGCAGATCCTGGGTGCACAGCTCCCCAGAATGACATCCATCCCTACTCCTATCACTGAGCAGATCCTGGGGACACTGCCCCCACAATAATCCATCCATCCATCCCCAGTCCTGTCACTGAGCAGATCCTGGGGACACTGCGTCCCACAATGATCCATCCATCCCTACTTCTATCACTGAGCAGATCCTGGGAGTGTGTCATGTCCGCAGCCACTGTCCCCCTCCTGTGTCATGTCCGCAGCCACTGTCCCCCTCCTGTGTCCTGTCCGCAGCCACTGTCCCCCTCCTGTGTCCTGTCCGCAGCCACTGTCCCCCTCCTGTGTCATGTCCGCAGTCACTGTCCCCCCTCCTGTGTCATGTCCGCAGTCACTGTCCCCCCTCCTGTGTCATGTCCGCAGTCACTGTCCCCCCTCCTGTGTCATGTCCGCAGTCACTGTCCCCCCTCCTGTGTCATGTCCGCAGTCACTGTCCCCCCTCCTGTGTCATGTCCGCAGTCACTGTCCCCCCTCCTGTGTCATGTCCGCAGCCACTGTCCCCCTCCTGTGTCATGTCCGCAGCCTCTGTCCCCCTCCTGTGTCATGTCCGCAGCCTCTGTCCCCCTCCTGTGTCATGTCCGCAGCCTCTGTCCCCCTCCTGTGTCATGTCCGCAGCCTCTGTCCCCCTCCTGTGTCATGTCCGCAGCCTCTGTCCCCCTCCTGTGTCATGTCCGCAGCCTCTGTCCCCCTCCTGTGTCATGTCCGCAGCCTCTGTTCCGCTCCTGTGTCATGTCCGCAGCCACCGTCCCCCTCCTGTGTCATGTTCGCAGCCTCTCTCCACCTCCTGCAGTATGTCCACAGCCTTGCACTGTAAGGGGGAATCCTGCAGACTCTGATGTAAGAGGGAACTCTGTGCTGGCTGGGTTATAGTAACCTAACCTTCATGAAAATTGATAAATACATTTTTTTACTTTTGTTTAACTTAAAGACATTGATAATAGCATTAGCTGTGTGTTTATAGTTCAAATATTGATATTTGCACTGTTTAGCACTGAAAGCAGTATTTTTTTGCAGTGTCAGTAAAAAATGTGGATCTGCCAGTAAATTTCATGTTTTTCTGCCAGTAAAAAAGAGGTGTTGTTCATAAATTTTGTTGTTCTGCCAGTAAATTTCACTTCGGGGGGTTGGCAACACTGGTGCGGGGGCGCCGGTGACACTCTGAACGGTTCGGAGCCGTTCGGAAATACTCGGAATCACTTGGAAATACTCAGTTCCCGAGTGTTTCTGAACCTTTCCGAGGGTTTCCGAGATCAGCCGAGCTGTCCCCGAGTATTTCCGAGGCTCTCCGGCGCCCCCCCCACCTCTGGCCACATGCAGAATTGCATGCCATAGAAGTCAATGCGGAACAAATTATCTTTGTTTCCATTGACTTCTATGGGGAAACATGCTTTGATATGCGAGTGCTTTGGATTACAAGCATTCTTTTGGAACGGATTATGCTCGTAATCCAAGGTTCCACTGTAATGGGGTGGGCAACTACATGGCAAATGAGGGTTAATGTGGAAAAACGTAAAGTAATACACTTGAGGGCTAAAAAAAAAAAAAGGCAAACTACTCACTAAGGGGAGAACCTCTGGGGGGAATCAAGGATGGAGAAAGATCTGGGGGACCTGGCAGAAAACAGACTGAGCAATAGAATGTAATGTCAAGCTGCGGCTGCCAAAGCTGACAGAATATTAGCATGAAAAAAGGGGATATACTCCAGAGGTAAAACTATAATCCTGCCACTTTATAAAGCTCTGGTCAGGCCACATCTGTAGTGTTCTGGTCACCAGTCCTTAGAAGGGATGTGCAGGAGCTGGGGAGAGTCCAGGGGACTGGAGGACCTCCATTATGAGGAACAACTACAAGCTCTAAACTTGTTCTCGCTGGAGAAGAGACGCTTGAGACTTGATATTGATTTACAAATACCCCAATAGTGAGCCCAGCGTAGGAAAAAAAATATTCAGTCTCAGGGAGTGTAAGAGGACATAGAGCCACACAATGAGATTGGAGAAGTGATTTAACCTTAACCTGCATAGGGGTTTTTCACTGTCAGGACAAAAAGGATGTGGTACTCTTGTTGTTGTCAACGGGGAGTATTGATATTTTTTAAAAGACTCTCGGACGTGCATCTTAAAGAACACAACATACAGGGATATGGGAAATGATTACTGACACACATACGCCTACACAGCAACCTGGGGTTGCATGAGTGGGGAGCTACAGTTCATTGAGGGAACCATGAATGCCAACATGTACTGTGACATACTGAAGCAGAGCATGATCCCCTCCCTTCAGAGACTGGGCCGCAGGGCAGTATTCCAACATAAGGACTCATGCAGCCCCAGACCATTACACTCCCATCACCATGCTTGACTGTAGGCAAGACACACTTGTCTTAGTACTCCTCACCTGGTTGCCGCCACACACGCTTGACACCATCTGAACCAAATAAGTATATCTTGGTCTCATCAGACCACAGCACATGGTTCCAGTGATCCATGTCCTTAGTCTGCTTGTCTTCAGCAAACTGTTTGCAGGCTTTCTTGTGCATCATCTTTAGAAGAGGTTTTGTTCTGGGATGACAGCCATGCAGACCAATTTAATGCAGTGTGCGGCGTATGGTCTGAGCACTGACAGGCTGACCCCCCCACCCTTCAACCTCTGCAGCAATGCTGGCAGCACTTATACGTCTATTTCCCAAAGACAACCTTTGCATATGACACTGAGCACGTGCACTCAACTTCTTTGGTCGACCATGGCGAGGCCTGTTCTGAGTGGAACCTGTCCTGTTAAACCACTGTATGGTCTTGGCCACCATGGTGCAGCTCAGTTTTAGGGTCTTGGCAATCTTCTTATAGTCTAGGCCATCTTTATGTAGAGCAACAATTCTTTTTTTCTCTTGTCATCCATGGACTGACACAGCGTGTCTTATACACCTTTACACGTGGGTTATGTCCCTGCTTGCAGGAGAAGACCTAGGCAGAATGTGAGATGTTATACATACATTCTAAACAGCCAGAGCTGAACAGCCCCGCCCAGGGGGCGGTCCCTCCGGCATAACCCTCCCACTGCAGTCAGCAGACCTCAGTTTTTTTCTGCCTAGCAGAAGGAGAAGACGTGGCTCTCTCAGGAGCCAGTCTCCTGACCTATTTTTTATTCCTTTTGGAATTTTTTCCTATTTTTTTCTTTTGAGATCTTCTATCAACTGTCGGCTGGGCAACAGGTTGGGTACAAGATATCCTCGTAGTCTTCCCTGTCCGACCATCGAGCGTGCTGATCCTCGCCTTGTGTGCGTGAGACTCAGTTCACGACATGCCCCACGACTCCAGGGGTGGCCGGTGGGCTTCCAGCTCCGCGGTCCTCTCAAGATAGAACAGTCCGGCTGTATCTTTCGCGGTGGACCGGGCCGACAGCTACCAGTACTCAGTACCGCACTGTGATAGTTCTGTCAGAAACACACCAGTGGGTCCCTCAGGGGACGGGTAAGTAGTCTCTCCTGGCTGCAGGTGAGTACATGCTGTGTGTTTCTTGTGTGGGGGATTTCCCTGTCTCCCCCTGTGTTTTTTAATGTCACTCTCTGTGCACTTCGCTGGCGCTGTACTGTGTGGGGTGCCTGGGGGCCATACTGTCCTGGGGGGGGGGGGCTCATGCTGCTCTGCATTTCGCTGGGGCTGTTTATTTGAGAGTGAGGGGCCTGGGCGCCGTTCGGCGCCATGTTTGGTGACTGTGCTGTTTTTTACATTGGCGGCCATCTTGCCGTGGCCCGCCGGAGTACATTGCGGTGGCCATTTTCTTGTAGCCGCACGTTTTTCTAGCACTAGTTTGGCCTCTAGCGCCGCTGGGAACGGCGCGAATCTCCTCACACTCTCTCCTCTCAGCTCACTCACGCTGAGCAGCGCGGCGCAGTGAGACAGAGCGGCGGAACCGAGCGGTCCTGGTCAGGTTGGTGGGTTCCCTGGGCATTCCCCTACTTCAGTCAGCACAGCCTGTGGGTGGTCTCAGAGAGGGACATTATGGAGTCAGAGTCACCAGCTTCCCCTAACATGCCAGAGGCAGCAGCCAGTGCTCCAGCACCTGCGGTCCCTATGGACCAGTTGTCGGCAGTCCTGGAATCATTTCTGACCAGGATGGAAGCTGTGTGTGTGAGCACAAGGGAGCAAAAAAGCGCCCTCTCCCCACTTTATCTCCACAAGGGGAGTGCTCTGATTCAGATATGGGCCTAGCTATTGCTGCTCAGGACCCTAGCTCTGAATATTTGGATGGTTTTGAACAGGACATTCCTTGTGAGGAAGACTCCAGTTCTGAGTCAGTAAATGACAGGGCGCTTGTTAGTGAACTCATTGATGCTGTGAGGGACACTCTCAAGCTAGATGCTGCGACCGCAGAACCTCAGGCGGATACAGTCTCCTTTGGTTCTTTTAAGACCAAGCCTTCTAAAAAGGTTTTTCCATATGTATCTTTCTTTGACCAGCTCATTGACCAGGTCTGGGAAAAGCCGCAGAAGACTTTCATGGTCCCGCGGCGTTTGTCTATTAGATACCCCTTTGAAGACGCCCTGCTTAAAAAGTGGGCTTCTCCCCCGGTGGTCGACCCTCCAGTCGCCCGTTTAAACAAGGCCACCACTCTCCCGATGGAGGGGACTCCTGCGTTTAAGGACCCCACTGACAGGAGGTCAGAAGTGGTGAGTAGAGCCATGTTCGCCTTGTTGGGATCCGCCCTACGGCCCGTAGTAGCGGCGACCCTTGTGTCTCAGACACTCACGGAATGGGCAAAAATTTTGCACCAAACTGTGCAGGAGTATAACCTTCCTCCAGACACTATTGCTCTGGCCCACCAGATGGTGCAGGGTCTGATATATGTGTGCGACGCCACGTTGGACACGGCCCCTTTAATATCCAGGGCCTCTGTCTCGGCGGTGGTATTGCGTCGTCTCATCTGGTTGAAATGCTGGTCTGCTGACCTAGCCTCTAAGAAGCTCCTGACGGATCTACCTTTTAAGGGTGGTAGACTTTTTGGTGCTGCTCTGGATGACATCATCAAGGATGTCACGGGAGGTAAAAGCACTCTCCTTCCTCAAACTATCAAGGGTAAGGAGGCCCGACGTAAACCGGGTCCTTCCTTTCCAGCAAAAAAGGGTTTTTTTTCGTCCGTCAGAGTCCACGGGTAAGCCATCCCAGACTGACAACAGTGCGGCTGGCGGGCACAAGCGCCCCTGGGTGCGTAAGCCGAACAAGCCGGCTCCCAAGCCCGCCTCCGCGTGAAGTCTTGCCCCCGGCCGTCTCTGGGGTGGGGGGACGACTTCGCAGGTTCACGGATCGGTGGACCTCCCGGATCTCCGACCGGTGGGTGTGCGAGGTGGTCACCTCAGGATACAGAATAGAGTTCCGCTCCTGGCCCCCAGACAGATTCTTTCCCTCAAATCTCCCTCTCCTTCCTGCCCGTCGGGCAGCCCTCTTGGGGGCTGTACAGGATTTGATCGGGTCCGGAGTAATTGTGCCGGTTCCGTCCCAGGAGAGGTTTCAGGGGTTCTACTCGAATCTGTTTGTTGTTCCAAAAAAGGACGGGGTTCGGCCAATCCTGGACCTCAAGGCCCTGAATGCCTTCGTGAAGGTGCAAAAATTCCGCATGGAATCCATTCGCACGGTGATCGCTACACTCCATCAAGGGGATTTTCTGGCATCCTTGGACATCAAGGACGCCTACTTGCATGTTCCGATCTGCGCAAGCCACCAGAAGTTTCTGCGCTTTGCGGTCGGCGAAGTCCACTATCAATTTGTGGCTCTTCCCTTCGGCCTAGCCTCAGCACCGAGGGTGTTCACCAAGGTGCTTGCTCCGGTCCTAGCTTTGCTGGGACAGCGAGGCATTGCTATCGTGGGCTATCTGGACGATTTTCTTCTAAGAGCAGACAGTGGCTCAGAATTGGAAGAAAGTGTGACTATCGTCAGTCAGACCCTCAGGGAGTTTGGGTGGCTCCTGAACGTTCAGAAGTCGGTTCTAGTCCCGACTCAGCGTCTGGAGTATCTAGGTCTGATTCTGGACTCCTTGGAGGCAAGAGTCTTCCTAACTCCAGACAAACTACTGACATTTCAGTCTGCAGTATGGGTGCTGACGTCCCGAAAATGGTCGTCAATCCACTTTTGTATGAGAGTCCTGGGACTCATGGCGGCCTCCTTCCAGGCCGTTTCTTATGCCCAAGCGCACACCAGGGCTTTACAGAAAGAGATCTTGTCCACTTGGGACAAATCCCCGTTGTCCTTGGATCTTCAGATCCAGGTGAGTCACCTGGTCAGGGCGTCCCTGACGTGGTGGTTGAGGTCCCCGGCTCTTCGGTCCGGGAAGTCGTTCCTCCCCATCCAATGGACGGTGATCACAAAGGACGCCAGCCTGATGGGCTGGGGGGGAGTCTGGGGAGTCCTGTCGGCCCAAGGGCTTTGGACTCTGGACGAAGCCCTCTTACCGATCAATGTGCTGGAGATACGGGCAATCAGACTGTGCCTCTCCTCATGGTCGGAGAAACTACAGGGTCACTCCATCAGGATCCAATCGGACAACGCCACAGCAGTGGCGTATGTCAACCATCAAGGGGGGACTCGGAGCTCAGCTGCGGCTTCCGAGGTCGCCCGCATCCTGAGGTGGGCAGAAAGAAGCGTGCCGGCTCTGTCGGCCGTCTACATTCCGGGCGTAGACAATTGGCAGGCGGACTATCTAAGTCGCCAGACGCTGGACCAGGGAGAGTGGTCCTTGCACCCGGAGGTCTTTCAACTCCTTTGCAGACGGTGGGGCATGCCGGATGTGGACCTGATGGCCTCTCGACTCAATCGCAAGTGGTCGAGGTTTGTGGCCAGATCCAGGGATCCCTGGGCGGACGCCTCGGATGCGTTGGTGGCCCCATGGGGTCAGTATCACCTGATATACGTTTATCCTCCGCTGCAGTTGCTGCCTCACCTGCTCCGCAGGGTAGCGACCGAGGGAATTCCGGTGATCCTCATTGCTCCGGATTGGCCTTGGCGTCACTGGTATGCCGATCTGGCACGTCTCGTCGCAGACGTTCCCTGGCGGTTACCAATGCGGGGGGACCTTCTGTCTCAAGGTCCTATATTTCATCCTGCTTTACAGTCTCTGGCTTTAACGGCATGGTTATTGAAAGCCAGGTGCTGAGAGACCGAGGTCTCTCGGATTCGGTCATTTCGACCATGTTAAGGGCACGGAAGTCTTCCTCCAGAAAGATCTATCACCGTACTTGGAGAGCTTACATCGCCATGTGCGAAGAGCTGGACTGGCGCCCACGAACGTATTCCGTTCCCAGAATCCTGCATTTTCTGCAGCGTGGCGTGACCCAAAAGCTCGCTTTGAGTACCATTAAGGGTCAGATTTCGGCCTTGGCCATCTTCTTTCAGCGACCGCTGGCGGGTCATCCCTTGGTTAGCACCTTTGTGCAGGGGGTTCGCCATGTGCTCCCCCCTGTCAAGCCTCCTCTCCCCCCGTGGGATCTGAATTTGGTGCTCTCGGTTCTCCAGGAACCTCCCTTTGAGAATATTAGAGATATTCCCCTCTTGACTTTGTCTCAGAAGGTGGCCTTCTTGGTGGCCATTACTTCCATTAGACGAGTGTCTGAGTTGGCGGCCTTGTCCTGCAAGTCGCCCTTTTTGGTCATCCATAAGGATAAGGGGTGTTGCGTCCGCGACCTTCTTTTCTGCCAAAGGTGGTCTCGGCCTTCCACTTAAATGAGGACATTGTCCTCCCGTCCTTGTGTCCTCACCCATCGCATCCCAGAGAGTTTGTGCTTCACACTTTGGATGTGGTACGAGCCTTGCGGGTGTACCTGTCTGCTACTGCCTCTATTCGGAAGTCTGACTCACTATTTGTGGCTGTCTCTGGTCCAAAACAGGGCCAAGCGGTTTCGTCTGCCACCATTTCTAGGTGGATCAGACAAACCGTCATTCAAGCTTATGCTCTCAAGGGGCGGGCGCCTTCCTTTCCGGTTACGGCACATTCCACCAGGGCAATTGGTGCTTCCTGGGCTTTCCGACATCAAGCGTCGGTTGCACAAGTGTGCAAGGCGGCGACCTGGTCGTCTGTTCATACCTTTTCTAAATTTTATAAGGTTGATGTGGCTGCATCTTCGGATGCTTCCTTCGGCCGCAAGGTGTTGCAGGCCGCTGGTTGATGTTGCAACTCCTCCGTTGAGGGGCTCTGCCTTGTTTGGAGTGAAGTTTTTGGTTTTCCATTTATACTGCTCCCATCCCTCTTGACACTGCTTTGGGACATCCCACGTGTAAAGGTGTATAAGACACGCTGTGTCAGTCCATGGATGACAAGAGAAAATAGGATTTTTGTACTCACCGTAAAATCCGTTTCTCTGGCATCCATGGACTGACACAGCACCCACCCTTCTTTTCGAGTTTGTACTGCTTTGTTACGAACTGAGGTCTGCTGACTGCAGTGGGAGGGTTATGCCAGAGGGACCGCCCCCCTGGGCGGGGCTGTTCAGCTCTGGCTGTTTAGAATGTATGTATAACATCTCACATTCTGCCTAGGTCTTCTCCTGCAAGCAGGGACATAACCCACGTGTAAAGGTGTATAAGACACGCTGTGTCAGTCCATGGATGCCAGAGAAACGGATTTTACGGTGAGTACAAAAATCCTATTTTTCAGGTCCTCAGAGAGATCTTTGCCATGAGGTGCCATGTTAAAATTCCAGTGACCAGTAAGAGAGTGAGAGCGATGACACCAAATTTAACACACCTGCTCCCCATTCACACCTGAGACCTTGTAACACTAAAAAGTAACATGATACCGAGGAGGGAAAATGGCTAATTGGGCCCAATTTGGACATTTTCACTTAGGGGTGTACTCACTTTTATTGCCAGCGGTTTAGACATTAATGGCTGTGTGTTGAGTCATTTTGAGGGGACAGCAAATTTACACTGTTATACAAGCTGTACACTCACTACTTTGTAGCAAAGTGTCATTTCTTCAGTGTTGTCACATATTTACAAAAATGTGAGGGGAGATACTGTGTGTGTGTGTGTGTGTGTGTGTGTATATATTATATTTATATATATATATATATATATATATATATGTATATGTATTGAAATATTGTAGCACTACTATAGCATCACTCAAAATTATATATACAGCAGGGATCGAAAGTTTGGGCACCCCAGGTAAAAATGTGTATTAATGTGCATAACGAAGCCAAGGAAAGATGGAAAAATCTCCAAATGGCATCAAATTACAGATTAGACATTCTTATAATATGTCAAAAAAAGTTAGATTTTATTTCCATCATTTACACTTTCAAAATTACAGAAAATAAAAAAATGGCGTCTGCAAAAGTTTGGGCACCCTGCAGAGTTAATATCTTGCACTGCCCCCTTTGGCAAGTATCACAGCTTGTAAACGCTTTTTGTAGCCAGCCAAGAGTCTTTCAATTCTTGTTTGAGGTATCTTTGCCCATTCTTCCTTACAAAAGTCTTCCAGTTCTTTGAGAATTCTGGGCTGTCTGTCACGTACTGCTCTTTTAAGGTCTATCCATAGGTTTTCAATAATGTTGAGGTCAGGAGATTGTGAAGGCCATGGCAAAACCTTCAGTTTACGCCTTTTGATGTAATCCCCCGTGGATTTTGAGGTGTGTTTAGGATCATTATCCATTTGTAGAAGCCATCCTCTCTTTAACTTCAGCTTTTTCACAGATGGCATCAAGTTACCATCCAAAATTTGCTGAAATTTTATTGAATCCATATTTCCTTCTACTCGTGAAATGTTCCCTGTGCCACTGGCTGCAATACAACCCCAAAGCATGATTGATCCACCCCAATGCTTAACAGTTGGACAGAGGTTCTTTTCATTAAATTCTGTGCCCTTTCTTCTCCAAACGTACCTTTGCTCATTCCGGCCAAAAAGTTATATTTTAACCTCATCGGTCCACAGAACTTTTTTTCCAAAATGCCTCAGGCTTGTCTATATGTTAATTTGCAAAGTTCAAACGCTGATTTTTGTGGTGAGGACGTAGAAGAGGTTTTCTTCTGATAACTCTTCCATGAAGACCATATTTGTACAAGTATCTCTTTATAGTGGAATAGTGTACCACAACTCCAATGTCTGCCAGATCTTTCTGGAGGGATCGTGCAGTCAAACGTGGGTTTTGAATTGCTTTTCTCACAATCCTGCGAGCTGTTCTGTTTGATCTTTTTCTTGGTCTTCCAGATCTTGCTTTAACTTCCACTGTTCCTGATGACTGCCATTTCTTAATTACATTCCGAACAGAGGATATTGACATCTGAAAACACTTTGCTATCTTCTTATAGCCTTCTCCAGCTTTGTGAGCGTCAACTATTTTCAGTTTCAGTTTTCTAGACAACTGCTTAGAAGAACCCATGGTGCTGATTGTTGGGGCAAGGTCAGATGAGTCTGGCCATTTAAAACCTTTGAGATTGACATCACCTGGTCTTCCCAGACGATGATTGAGAACAAGACACTGGCAGGTCTCAGCTTTGCAAAGGGGGCAGTGCATGCTATAAATTCTGCAGGGTGCCCAAACTTTTGCAGACGCCATTTTTTTGTTTTCTGTAATTTTGAAAGTGTAAATGATGGAAATAAAATCTAACTTTTTTTGACATATTATAAGAATGTCTAATCTGTAATTTGATGCCATTTGGAGATTTTTCCATCTTTCCTTGGCTTCGTTATGCACATTAATACACATTTTTACCTGGGGTGCCCAAACTTTCGATCCCCACTGTAGTGCACAGTGCATCCATATTCACAGCGCTTCACTTTTTCCACATTTTGTTATGTTCAGCCTTATTCCAAAATGGATTAAGGCCTGGTTCACACCTATGCAGGTTGCAGTTTGCATATTGCGGGTGCATTTTGCATTCTTCAATACACATTTTTGATCCATTGAAGTCTATGGAACCAAAAACCAGAAAAAGTCCCTGGCCCGTTCCATAAAATGCACAAATGTAAACGTGACCCATAGGAAACCATGTTAAAGAGGAGTTCCACCCACCCCTTTAAAATTAAAAGTCAGCAGCTACACATACTGTAGCTGTTGACTTTTAACATTAGGACACTTGCCTGTCCTGGAGTCCAGCGATGTCGGCTCCGCAGCCGATGTTTACATCGGCTGGTCAGGTGCTGCTGCCATTGCTGGTAAGAGAACCCAGCAGTGTAGCCTTTTGGCTTCAGGGCTGGGTCCCTACTGCGCAAGTGCGCTTTGCTCTCACTGGACTGGCAGAAGGGGAGGGAAGAGGGGGGTCGAGCTGCTGATGTACTATGTTGCGGCCCGGTCTCTCGGAAGTGGGGACAGGATACCTGTGAAAAACAAAACAGGTACCCGATCACCCGCCCCTCCCCCGAAAGGTGCGAAATGTCGCACCAGAGGATGGGGCGGAATCAGATAAGTGGAAGTTCCACTTTTGGGTGGAACTCTGCTTTAAATGGACTGCAGTGTGTTTCTGCAAAACTGAAAACACACAAAAAGATGCATAGATGTGAACCAGGCCAAAATTCATTATTTTACTCAAAATTCTACAAACAATACACCAGAAATGACAACGTGAAAGAAGTTTGTTTGAAATCTTTGCAAATGTATTAAAACTAAAAAAATCCCATGTACATAAGTATAGAATTTATAAAATAATTAATTTAACCCAATTTGGATTTAAGGCTGTAACATAACAAAATGTGGAAAAAGTGAAGCACTGTCAATACTTTCAGGATTGTGTGTGTGTGTGTGTGTGTGTGGGGATTGGACATATAATTGATAGTTGTAAATTTAGATGTCTTCTTTCCTTAGGGTGAGGCGAGGACAGAGATGGAGATGGCCCAAAGGAGAGCAGCCTTGCTAGAGAGACAGCAGAAGAGGAGTGAGGAAGCCAAAAAACGAAAACAGTGGCAGGAGGAAGAACGAGAGAAAAAAGAGGAGGCCAAGTATGTTCTACCTGGGCACCATAAATTCCATTATCTTTTTTTCCTAATAAAAACTGGGAAGTTTCCAGTTAAATAGTCAAAATACTCTTTCTGGACTAGCTATAGGAGTCATATTTTTCAATATCTACAATTTGGGTGGATAATATGTTTTTTTTTTTTTCTTACTTTTTTTAGACCGCAGGAGGAGCAGCAGCAGCAACAACCACCACAGCGGCAGCGTAAGGATGAAGATGCTATTCTACGTCGTGGTGACTTCACAAGGCTGGAGTATCAGCGTCGACACCAGCTGAAGATCATGGAAGACCTGGACAAAGTTCTCCGGCAGAAACCAATGACCGTTCGGGCTGTTAAGAAGCCTCGACCCAAGACCGTCTTCCATGATGACTCGATGATTGCCCGAAGCCCTGTCAGAGGATTGCTGGGTAATATTTTCTTTTTTTTTTTTACAATTAGTGCTGGGTAATATTTTAGATTACAGAAATGAGTGCAACTCATAGAAGTTCTTTAGAAGTTGACTTTTGCTGTATCTGCAAAGAATGGTACTTATTTGTGGTCTGTTTTCAGGTTCCAAGCTAAGTAAAGTTTATTCTCAGTCCACCATGTCCCTCTCCACGGTGGGGAATGAAAATGGCAGTGGAACTATGAGGAAGTCTCCCAGATCTCCAAGGTAAATTTTACCTCTGTGGACAACATGTAGGGGATGTAGACAGCATGAAAGATAGTCTAAAGAGTGTTGTCTTTTTGTCTTCGTTTTGGCATCTTGCGATGCATACAGGGAGCCTACCTACCTGCCAAGTACTTCAGTTTGCCTTTCCTCTTCATCTCTGTAATCTACTGATCCTGGAACACATGTGCAGGGGATTGTTGCCTTTATAGACACAGAAATCCTGATGTAAAAGAAATGTCAGTATGAAGAGCAGGTTTCCCACAGCTACCAATCAGAATCAAACGTGCCTTAGAAGTTAAAATATTATTGATAAAGAAAGTGTAGAGTGCAGTTATACTGGACAACACGGAGTGCACTGTTCCGTTTAGACTTTTTTATGCTTGAAGTCCTTTACAAAAGGGGTGGAAATATTACAGGGTGTATGAAATCTCTAGTTCTGCTGTTTCCAAAAAGGCCCAATAGTAAGGTGACCAGATTTTTTAAATGAAATCCGGGGACATATTTTTTTTTTTTTTACTAGTAATGGTGGCAATCAGCAACTCTCCGCCCGCCTCACAGCCTGTCAAGTCTTACTCTCCGGGCCCCCGGCTACTACTGGGTGGGGAGCGGAGGAAGATCACTCCGCCAGGGAAGACAAGGAGATAAGCAGACAGGCGGCTGGCTGGGACTTGAGCCAAGGCAGAAGAACGTGAGAGCGGAGCTGACTGGGCATGCACCCAAAACTGAAGAAATATTCCCTCCGCTCCGACCAGCACATGATCATCAGAAAGGGGCACATGGAAAAAATACACCCCCCCCCCCCTAAGCTAGTAGGTACGGTGGAGCAGGGGTGTGTAATTCAGAATTTAATTTTTTTAATTCTGCACTGATTGTCTTTGAAATTGCCCCAGCCCCTGTTCAAATCAAAACCGGGGACAGTGTACTCAATACGGGGACTGTCCGCGGAAACCGGGGATGTCTGGTCACCCTACCCAATAGACCATTTTAATGAGAATTTATAAAGTATTCTGGTAGCATGGTCTGGTTCAAGCCACATTCACACTTTTTGCCCATGTTGTTGCACAATGTTCCGTGGCTTGTGGTGTATTGCTAGTCATATTCAATGAAGAACCTTGCAGTATGCAAGACTTGTGGACCGTGTTTTGAGGGCCCAATAAAAATGGATGTGTATACTCAACAAAGCGCACATCAAACTCAAAAAAAACAAAAACAAGCACCTTAGCCTATGTGAATAGGCACTTAATATTTAAAAAGGAAACTTTGAACAGAGGATGAAAGCATTAACACCCTGGTACAAAACCCATGGCCCAAAAGACACATGTGGCCTTTTGGTGTTACCATACGGTCCTCAGGCACAGCAGTCAGTAGTAGTGATTTTTCCATACCTAGGTCCTTTCTCAGGGACAGAAAATATTTGTTAAAGCGGAGTTCCGCCTTAAAAAAATTATATTAAAAGTCAGCAGCTACAAATACTGCAGCTGCTGACTTTTAATAATCGGACACTTACCTGTCCCAGGGTCCAGCGATGCGGGGGAACGAAGCCCCGCTCGTCTCCCCCTCCTCTCCGCGCCGTTGGCATTGTCACTGTGGGCGCCCGGCTGTGGTTTCACAGCCGGGCACGCACTGCGCATGCGCGAGCCGCGCTGCGCACCGTGATTGGCGGAGCAATCATCTGGGACGTGACGTGTCCCGGATGATTGCGGAGAGGGAGGGGGAGAGGTGACTTACTTACGAGGTGACCTAGGGAGGAAGTGGGAGCTGTAACCCTCTAAAAAGAGGGTTTCTGCCCCCCCCCAAAAAAAAAAAATTACATGCCAAATGTGGCATGTCAGGGGGTCACCTTTCTTTAAAGTGGAAGTTCCATTTTTGTGTGGAACTCCACTTTAAATATTACTACATTGCAGTTCACTATTAGTTTTCTTTCTTTAAGATTAGTTTTTGTTCTTTTATTTTCACCTGGTGATCTGACCAGTAAGTCTGTTATTTTTCAACTTCCTTTAAAAAGAACAGGGTGTATTTTTTTTTATTCCCAGTACAATGTTTCATATGCAAACATATTTGTATACTCTGTATAAAAATTTAAAACCCATTGTAACTTTTTGTGAAATAACAGACCAAGCTGTCCTGACAAAGTAGCAGTTAGAAGATTGAGACAAACCATTTACCACTACGGGGCACTTATAATGGTCAACTTTTATTAATTTATGTAAAGCCTTAATCCCAAAAGGAAAAAAATTCTTGAATCAAAAAGGGCTGGCAACTCTGATGCTCTTGAATAAAAGTCCTTTATTGGGTACATGGGTACAGCCTATATGCTGACGCGTTTTGGCTAAGAAGCCTTCATCAAAGCAAAGAAAAAAATAATATAGTGTATACAATTGCGAAACAAGTCATATTGTAATTGAATGTTATTAAAAACGACCTTTCCTTTTCAATCTGCAGCGCTGTTATTTTCTAAAAATGCAATATGGCTACCCGGAGCTGTTCTGTACAAACGCCCCCCAGAAACATAACTTCCTGTTTGTGTGATTGGCTCACTGATTTTCCCAGAAGTGTGCACTAAGATACAAGTCAGATTTCAGGCATCCCTTGCAACAAAATTCTCATTTTTGGTGAGATACTCCCAATAGGAACCCGTCTAAAGACCCAGCAGCTTTCCTCATTATCGCCCTGCAGCTGATTGATAATTAGGAAACCACTCCCATTAGACCCACTGTACACAGAGCCACAGATAAACACACAGGGATTTCTTCAGAATAACAAAAGGTAGGAATCTGCAACAAAACTTATCACCCTTGTAATGTACATAGATCACCCAGAGGGGAATGTTTTTTTCTCAACGAAAGTGGAGTTACACTTTAATAAGTGTTAGCTGAGCTTCAATTTGTAAGTCGAGTCCATATAAATGCGCTAGTCTAAAGCCTCGTACACACGATCGGATTTTCAGACGGGAATTGTGTGTTGACAGACTGTTGGCCTAAAATCCGACCCTTTGTACGCTCCATCTGACAATTGTCGGATTTTCCGCGGACAAATGTTGGATGGCAGGCTTTTAAAATTTTCCGTGGACAACGGTCTGTTGTCAGATTTTCTGAGCGTGTGTACATAAGTCCGTCGGACAAAAGTCCAATATACAAACACGCATGCTCGGAATCGATGCTCACCAAACACGACATTAGCAGAAGGTGCCCAAAGGGTGGCGCTCAAGAGCTGAAAATTCACGTAGTACATAACTACGTTCGTGTTTGTTGGCCGACAATTGTGTGCCGTTTGTATGCAAGACAAATTCCTTACCTACACTGAACATTATGAGTGGCCCATTGGTGAGGTAGGAACTGCATTTGAGATCCCTATGTTGAATAGGTTGACCGGCATTGGATTAGAACCTCTGTCAGGCTTTTATTGCTATGTTCACCTGTCCCAGTAAGCACCCAGGCAGTAAGGGGACACAGAAAGCAACACATCTGAAGAAGAGTGCTTTTTTTTTTTTGTATAATCAGATTATACACTAATAGACTTTCTCTTTTATCCCCACAGAGCGGTGTCTCCCTCTGGTCTCATGTCTCCCAGCCGGGGTCTCTTCACTCAGAATGGCGATAAGGATTGGGACACTGGATCCACAGCCTCATCCCCTGCCTCCATCCCAGAATACACTGGTAACTTTTCAACCCTTCTCTCATAATGATTTGTAAATTATTGCTCTGTCAATGTCATTCATTCTAAAAATAGATTTTTTGCATTGCTATTTTTAGTTCTACAAAATTTCCACAAACTGAGCAGCCAACCATACTCCATCTTCCTTTTATCTAGCCTGTTCAAACAAACTAGATCTCTCTCTCTCTGATATAGATAGATAGATAGATAGATAGATAGATATATTCCCTCCACTCTCTCCCCCTCTTCCTTTTTCTCCCACTCCTCTCACCCCCCTGCCTCCTCTGGGCAGTAAAAAAAAATGATCCCTTGCAGTGGGGCTTTGCCCGCACTGCAAGGCTTAGTACCTTGTTTTGTCCAGGGTAAAGGAGAGAAATAGTTTTACTTACCCGATCCTCCACTCCCCCATGATCTGGCGGTGGACTATCCTTTGGTGTCCTCATTTCCAGAGCAGGGCTTTGAATCATTCTCTGGTCTTGATGACATCCAGTGGCGGCTGCTCATCAGGGGCACCGCCCCCCTAATCCATGCGCCCGGCCACTAATCTACATGCATGGTGCCGGACACATGGATTCCAATGGGGCTCTAATTGGCTTCAAAAAGGGTGGGCTCGGGGCACAGAGCACTGCACCCTGAGCCCACCCTGTTGTGTGACATTAACGAATTTATTATTCGCTAATGTCTTCCTGTTTCTCCTTCCGGCCAATCAGGAAGTGGGTCCTGAGACCCCATTGGCCAGGAGTCCGAAGACCCGATTGGCTGGGAGGAGAAGCGATGGCCGGGACACGGGGAAGCCACAGCCGTGACCTGCATGGGGTAAGTGCAGGGCTGACCGGGGGCCTGGTGGGCCAGAGGGGCTAGCTAGTGGGGGAGTTGTGGGTATGGTGTGCGGTGGTGGGCTCGAGCGACAGGGGGGTTGGAAGATTCTAGTGTGGGGTGGCGGGCTGGAGCGACGGGGGTGGTCTCTGTTGTCTGGTCTGTCCTCTCTATCTTTTTTTTTTTTTTTTAACCACTACTATTCCTTTTTATTGGCTTTTGAAATTTACAAATGCAGCAATTTTGGAATTGGGTTAAAAGTTTAGCACTGAAAAACACTTTTTGAAAGATAAAAAGTGCATTTTATATACAATTATATAGATCAGACCAAAATGAGGTGCAAATGAAGAGGACAGAGGGACTTTGCTCCAAATCAGGGACAGTTGGGAGCGATGTATATGTGACAACACAATGCTATATTTTTTAAGAGATGGGCATTTATACAGATGCCTCTGCTTTTGTTTTTCATATCTAATTACAGTAATGTCCATTTTTGTTTCAGGGCCAAAATTGTACAAGGAACCAAGTGCAAAATCAAACAAATTTATCATACACAACGCATTATCTCACTGCTGTTTGGCAGGCAAAGTCAACGAAACACAGAAGGGCAAAGTCCTTGAGGTTGGTAACTCCTATAGGTGTTAGACTGCTGGTCAAAATGTTTAAATGGCTCTGAAAAGAGCAAGAATCAGTGGTAGATGGCATGGATCTGCAGGGTTTCCAATTTGTGCTTTGCTACAATCCCCCAGATAACTCTCCTTGCAAGTAGTTTGCAGGCTGACTTGTAAGGCAGAGCGGTGACTCCTCATAAACTGTTAGTGTCCGCAGCTCTTATACAACAGGAAGCTGCAGGATGCTGAACAGTAGAGCAAGGCAGAGAGTCAATTCGCAGAGGAGATGTGTGAACTGGCTCCATAGAGAGGCGGTTGCAATCTCCTGACATGCGAAGAAACCTGCATCCAATTCGCAATAGTGTGAACCCAGCCTGAAGGTTCGACATGCCTGCACTAATTTTAGCTTTTGGTTCATGTTAATACTTTCAGACTGGAAAAAAAAAAACGCATTACAATCAATTGGCAGGCCTAGGTTGCTGTTCCTTTACCTTATTTATTTAAGCATATATGAAAACATAATCAATTTTCCAGTTAGTTTGGCATAATACAAACTAACTGTATTTCCTAAGCTGAATGTGTTGCAAAATTTGTTGACTAGAGATACTGTCGGTAACAGCGCTCCCTGTTTCAGGCTGACCACAATACACTTCTGCCTTGCAATTGTAGCAGCATTGTTTGTCTGACCTGTGCACACCTTCAGATGGCCATTGGATGGCCTATCTTGTCTTTGCATGCCTCCTGAAGGCCAACAGCCAAATCTCCATTGCTTATGTATTACAAGTCCACATAAAGGGTTAGTTCACATTTACCAAAAAACTGCCTATGCGGGTAAGGGGCACCTGTAAAAGAACAAACTATGCAGCTTTGACCGAAGCTAAATAATGCCTTGCTATATATAGGTATAGAAAAGAAAAAAGAAAGGAGGGCGCACCAACCTCGTGCATTACCGCTTAAAAGTTTTATTAAAATATGAATAAAAATGCAATAATCCTACTCACAGACGGAGCTTAGGTATAAGCTTATCGGACAATTGAGCTGGACGTTCTTGGCACCCACCGACTGAACTTGACGACAGAAGAGGTCAGACAGCACCTCAAACATCTAAATAGCTGACGCGTTTCGGGGGCACACCCCTTTCCTCAGAGCTAAGATGGTCCATGATGGCTCATATATCATATTTCTTTATCGTACACCACGGGACACAGAGCCAGTCATTACATAATGGGTTAAGGGTCACCAGCGGTGATTGGACACTGGCACAACCAATGGAAGACAGTTCCCCTCCATATAACCCCTCCCATCAGGGAAGTACCTCAGTTTTTTCGCCAGTGTCGAAAGGTGTTGGACGCGTTAGGAGGTGCTAAAGGAAAGCTCTACCAAAGAGACCCTCTGGGGGTAAAAGAGCTATGCTTTCGGATCCATCCAAGACGCCTACAAATGAGCTGAATCTGGATGGGATCCGGGCCTCATCCATGAGGCGTCGCCTGTAATGTCTCTCTTCGGAGGACTGGGCTCTAAGATCCAGCACTTTCGCTATTTCGCTATAAAGTCCTGGTAAGAGTCTTGTACAAGGCCCAGGGGAGAGGTATCCTTTAAATAGGAACCCATATCCCTGAAGGTTGGCACACATAGCCCACCGTGAAGGGTGAAGTTTGGTATCTGTCTGAAAACTTTCAGCAGAAAAACCTGCGGCGTGGAAAGGTAAGATTAGAAGGTCCATAAAAAAAAAAAAAAAAAAAATAAGTTGGGACCTTTTTTTTCAAGAAGTGGATGTCTTCTTTTTTTCCACCACTGGGGGGAGTAAAGAGCTGAATATACTCACCTCACTCTGTTCAGTGTCGGCTTCGGCGAAGTACACTGCTCGTCACCTCCGCTGCTGAGCTTGCTGGGGCACCCCGCTCCTCCTTTCGGTGGCCGATACAGACACCTGCAGATGCAGGTAAGTGGGGACAGGGGCTGATGAGAGTCCTCTCTCACTATGGCCACCACCATAGCGCTAAAGGCCGCGCGCAGCGCGCGGGAGCGCGCTTTATCGGAGGGGGGGGGCCGAAGGCGCGCGCGGGCACGTGGCGCGCGCAGGCACAGAAACGGCGCCAAATTTAAAAGACTGTCAGTGTAAAAAGCACTGCAGCAGCAAGCAAGCTCGTTAGTTCTCTTGTTCCTGGCAGAGAAACACAGCAGCTATACAGGGACGTAAGACTCCATGTGGTTGGATTGGGTACTTCCTAGAAGACATCCATGTTATGCATAGTTATGTGTTAAAAGTTGCGTACTTAATGTATTTGCTAAACTGAACACGGTAGTATATGCATTTAGGTACCTTGTATTTTGTCTAAACAGTAAGTCTTCCAGGGGAAGTAATGCGGACAAAAAGAGATAAAAGAGCACCGCCGCCTGAGACAGGGGGCTCTAGCTGTGCTGACTCGGTACCTTCCTCTCCTGTGTTGCCAAAAGCACCTGTACAGGATGAGCCATTACCTCTGTCAGGTATGGCGGCTTCCCCAGTGAAGCCTGGGCCTGCATATGTCACTGAGGACACTTTATCAGCTGCCCTAAATAATCTGGAGGAGAAAATTGCTACTTTAATCGCTAAATCCTCTAAAAAGGTCAATAAGCGAAGCAGATCTCCTCCAGTATTGGACCTCCCTTCAGAAGTACCTGAGGAGGAGGAGGATGAGGAGGAGGCTACATCAGCAGAGGATGAGGAGTCAGACGGATCAGGGATATCGGATGAGCCTTTTTCGGTATCCCAGATTTTAAAGTCACAGGTGCAATGCTATGCAGGAGCCGTGCGAGCTGCATTTTAGGTTACCCTCTTTGGAGGTAACAGAATCACCTGTCTCCTCCCTAGGATCATTAAGATCCCTGCAAGGTGCATGCTCCTTCCCGGTTCATCCGTTACTAGAGGATCTATTGTACGCAGACTGGCAACATCCAGATAAGCGTTTTTCACCTCCAAAAAAGTTTAACATTCTTTATCCTATGGAGGAAATTTTTTTAAAGAAATGGAGCCTGCCTACGGTAGATGCGGCTATTTCTTGTGTAAATAAAAACCTGACATGTCCAGTGGATAATGTACAAGTGTTTAAAGATCCTTCTGAGAAGAAGTTGGAATCCTTACTGAAATCCTCCTTCCTTTATCCAACCTGCAGTAGCAGCAGTCGGTATGTGTCAGGTCGTCAGCCAACAGGTAAAGCAGGGGCTGAAGGAGCTGCCTTCAGAGCAGGCTAAAAATTGGGAGAATTTGCCTAAAGCCTTATGCTTCACAGTGGATGCCATGAGAGATTCTATCATACAGGCATCACGCCTTACACTCCAGCTGGTACAGATGCGCAGAGTACTTTGGCTTAAGCATTGGTCAGCGGAAGCCCCATGCAAAAAGTTGTTGGCAAGTTTCCCGTTCCATGGCGAACGCCTTTTTGGGGAAGATTTAGAAAGATATATCCAAAAGATATCAAGTGGTAAAACGACACTTTTACCTGAGAGAAAGAAAAACAAGAGACCTTGTTTTAAACACACTCTCTCCCCAGCTCCCGGGAAATCTGACTCCAGCCAGTGGCGACGGCCTTTTCAGCCGCCCAAAAAAGCCAAAGAACAGGCTCAGAAGAACAAGAAGCCGTGGGGTTCAAGAGCTAATAAGCAAGCCCCCAAAACCTCTCATTGAAGGGGCGCCCCCGCTCGGCCGAGTGGGGGGAAGGCTTCGTCAGTTCTCAGCGACTTGGCGGACAGAAACACAGGACAAATGGGTGGTATCCACAATATCCTCAGGGTACAGACTGGAATTTCGAGAGATCCCATCTTCTCAATTCCGAAGTTCAAGACTCTCCAAGGATCCACAAAAAAGAGGATCCTTCTTCAAAGGTTTGAATCACTTAATAGCTCAAGGTGTGGTTACAGAGGTACCCCAAAAGGAGCAAGGTTCAGGTTTTTACTCAAACCTCTTTGTGATTCCAAAACCGAACGGAGAAGTCAGACCCATCCTGGATCTAAAAAATCTAAACCAGTTTCTGAACGTTCGCCATTTTCGAATGGAAACGATTCGATCCGTGGTCGCTACTTTAAAAGGTGGAGAATTCATTGCGTCCATAGATATCAGACGCATATCTACACATACCAATCCTCCCCGCTCACCAAAGATTCCTAAGGTTTGCGGTAGAAGATCGCCACTTTCAATTTGTGGCCCTGCCATTTGGTGTAGCCACCGCGCCCAGAGTATTCACAAAGGTGCTAGCTCCTATGTTAGCAAACCTGAGAACACGGGGCATTGCGGTAACAGCCTATCTAGACGATCTACTATTAATAGATCAGTCAAAGGAGGGATTGGATCACGCTGTAGACACTACAGTAGGATACCTGGAGCATTTAGGATGGATTATAAACTTACAAAAATCCTCTCTCCAGGCCCAAAGAAGGATAGTGTACCTGGGCATGATCATAGATACAGCCCAAAACAGGGTATACCTGCCAGAGCCAAAGATACAGTCTCTGAAAGACCTGATCCACAAGGTCAAAGCAAACAAGAGGCCGTCTATTCGCCTTTGCATGAGACTATTGGGAAAGATGGTAGCCTCCTTCGAGGCGGTCCCTTACGCCCAGTTTCATTCGAGACTACTTCAAGGCAATATTTTAGCCTCCTGGAACAGAAAGAGCCAAGCTCTGGATATACCCATGCGCCTGTCCTCACAAGTACGCCACAGCTTCAATTGGTGGCTAGAAGCCAAGAATTTACGGAAGGGAAAGTGCTTCCTCCCAGCAGCCTGGAAGGTGGTGTCTACGGATGCCAGCCTATCGGGCTGGGGTGCAGTATTCGAGGAGGCTTCTACCCAGGGAACCTGGGCCAAGACTCAGGGGATCCTGCCCATCAACGTGCTAGAGATCCTTGCAGTATATCTAGCCCTCAAAACCTGGACATACAGGTTACAGGGCTACCCAGTTCGGGTTCAATCCGACAATGCTACGGCAGTAGCTTACATCAATCACCAAGGAGGCACCCACAGTCGGGCAGCCCAAAGAGAGGTGAACCGGATCTTGGCATGGGCAGAAGAGCATGTACCTTGCATCTCTGCAATCTTCATTCCAGGGATAGAAAACTGGCAAGCAGACTACCTGAGTCGTCAGCAGCTGCTACCAGGAGAGTGGTCTCTTCACCCAGAGATCTTTCAGGCCATATGTCTGAGATGGGGAAACCCAGATGTAGACCTGCTAGCTTCCAGGTTCAACAAGAAATTGGACAACTTTGTGTCCAGAACGAGAGATCCTCTAGCCTACGGGACAGACGCTCTAATAACTCCATGGAATCAGTTCTCACTGATCTATGCATTCCCTCCGATCCCTCTTCTACAAAGACTGCTTCGCAGGATCAAGGAGGAGGGAATACCAGTAATCCTAGTGGCCCCAAACTGGCCCAGGAGGCCTTGGTACGCCGAGATTGTAAAAATGGCGATAGGAAGGCCCTGGAAGCTTCCACTTCGACACGACCTGTTGTCACAGGGTCCAGTATTCCACCCTTCCTTACAAAGGCTAAATTTGACGGCCTGGCTGCTGAGACCCACATTTTGAAAAAGAGAGGGGTCTCTGGCCTGGCTCTTTCTACGCTCATTAATGCTAGAAAGCCAGCCTCCAGACTCATCTATCATAGAGTCTGGAAAGCATACGTTTCCTGGTGTGAATCCAGAAGTTGGAATCCTCTGAAATATGAAATAAGTAGGATTCTTGCTTTTTGCCAGTTAGGAGTGGATATGAAATTAGCCCTTAGCACCATCAAAGGGCAAATATCGGCTCTATCAGTCTTCTTTCAGAGACCATTGGCATCTCACTCCCTAGTTCGGACATTCATTCAGGGGGTACTGAGGATAAATCCTCCAGTCAGGTCTCTCTTGTGTCCATGGGATTTGAATTTGGTATTGTCAGTGTTGCAAAAGCAACCTTTTGAACCTATTCGCCATATTCCTTTAATTATATTAAGTAGGAAATTGGCCTTTCTGATTGCTATAGCTTCTGCTAGGAGAGTATCAGAGCTAGCAGCTCTTTCTTGTAAAGAGCCTTATCTAATTTGTCACAAGGACAAGATCGTACTACGACCCCATCCGGCTTTTCTGCCTAAGGTGGTGTCGGCTTTTCACTTGAATCAAGACATTGTTCTGCCTTCCTTTTTTCCAAACCCGCGGACGGCGGGGGAAAAAATTATTACACTCTCTAGATCTAGTGAGAGCGGTAAGGGTGTATCTGCAAGCAACCGCTCAGATACGTAAAACAGATGTTTTGTTTATTTTACCAGATGGTCCCAAGAAGGGCCAAGCGGTATCAAAATCCACCATTTCCAGGTGGATTAGACAAGTAATTGTTCAAGCTTATGGTTTAAAGAACAGGACTCCTCCTTTTCCTGTTAAGGCGCACTCTACCAGGGCGATAAGTGCTTCATGGGCAGTGCACCACCAGGCTTCGATGGCTCAGATCTGTAAGGCTGCAACTTGGTCCTCAGTCCATACATTTTCCAAATTCTATCAAATAGATGTGAAAGGACATGAGGATTCCGCCTTCGGGCGAAGTGTGCTGCAGGCAGCAGTATAGGGCTTCTGGTCCGCAAGCGGTCGGTTTGATCTGTGTCTCCCCCCCCCTTCATATGAGCATTGCTCTGGGACGTCCCATTATGTAATGACTGGCTCTGTGTCCCGTGGTGTACGATAAAGAAAATAGGATTTTTATAACAGCTTACCTGTAAAATCCTTTTCTTGGAGTACACCACGGGACACAGAGGTCCCACCCTTCTTATGGGAACCTTACTGCTTTGCTACAAAACTGAGGTACTTCCCTGATGGGAGGGGTTATATGGAGGGGAACTGTCTTCCATTGGTTGTGCCAGTGTCCAATCACCGCTGGTGACCCTTAACCCATTATGTAATGACTGGCTCTGTGTCCCGTGGTGTACTCCAAGAAAAGGATTTTACAGGTAAGCTGTTATAAAAATCCTATTTTTAATAAAACTTTTAAGCGGTAATGCACGAGGTTGGTGCGCCCTCCTTTCTTTTTTCTTTTCTCTAGCTATATGAACACCCATTGTTCTGAGGAGGGCTGCAAGACCTTAGACTTTGCCTTTGGACGGAACCACACTACCCGTGTTTTGACATTACACCGAGAGCGCAGGAGATTTTTGTTTTTATATATAGGTATAGGCCATTTATGCACCTCCTGAAGCTTGGCCAAAAAACTGCCTGAGATGGCATCATCCTGCCCTGTCGCTAGGATGTTGCTAAGACACACCCAGTCGATTCAGACACCTTTGCATGCGCTCTCTTTCTCCCCTGTTGCATTGGCTCTGAACTTGGCTATACTTTGACACGGAAGATGCTGGACTACACATGTGCAAGGGTTTGAGAGCTTGCTCCTGTGATGGTAAGCAGTAATGGCTGGGAGTGTCTTTGCAACATCCTAGCAACAAGGCAGGATGGGATGATGCCATCCCTTGGCTTTTTTTCAGCCAGGCATTGGGAGGTATGTAAATGGCCTATGCCTATAGCAGGAGCATTATCCAACTCTTGTGAAAGCTGCACAGTTTGTTTTTATCTACAAATGCCCCCCCCCCCCTTTTTTTTTATATAAAGGTGAACTAACCCTTTAAATATAGAGCTCATAATCTTTACCATAGAGATGCTAACTTCCTAAACTCTTTAATTCATTCTTAGGACATGGACAAGAGTCAGTCCAACCATTTCCTCATCCTGTTCCGTGACAGCAGTTGCCAGTTCCGAGCAGTCTACACTTTTTCAGCTGAGACAGATGAACTGACCCGTTTGGCGGGCTTTGGCCCTCGCACAATCACCCTGTCTATGGTGGAAGATATCTACAAATACAGTTCTGACAGAAAACGCTTCACCCAGATCCCCAGCAAAACCATGTCCATGAGTGTTGATGCCTTCACAATCCAGGGCCATCTGTGGCAGACCAAGCGACCCACTACGCCGAAAAAAGCCAGTACTCCCAAATGAATGCCCTGTACAGTCTTCAGCATGCTACTAAGCAGATGGTTATTTTTATCCAGTGTTGGGATATTGTGTTCGACCTCTGCCCGATTTAAGCTAGGTCAAGGTATTCTGTTCTAGGAACCTCACTGCTTCTACTTTGACCTGGCCGAGATGGTCATACTTCTAAATTAAGTTGGAACGTAATGTTGAGACCTTTCTGTAAGTTTGGTTGGAACGTCAAGTTTAGACTTTCCTATAAGATGTAACAGTTGCCTATTCCACACTGTCTGGAGGTGGTTTGGCTCTTAAGACACTTGTATGCAACTTTCTGAACTAGCTTCTTTTTTTTTTTTTAAAAACCTGTTCTGTGAGAATTGCCTTTTTTCTACTTTTGGTTTAGCTGCAGTATATGTCCCGGTCTCAGGTGGGATCTCTTGCTTAGGTTTTTTTTTTTCCTCTCTCCACTGCCCCACTGGAACGTGCCAAGCCTACTACCCACTGTCTATTAATGCAGTGCAGCTGCCTTTCACTAACATGGTGCCACCTTCCAGGCTCTCGCTCATGACCATTTATTGGTGCCTTTTATGGTTTGTATTTTAGGACATAGTGGATAAGTCAGTCCATGTTTTCCATCGTAAGGCTTTTCTCTCTATTTCTTTATTTGCATTACCATAGAATAGATACTTGTGTTAATTTGCTATTTCAATGGCATACATTGTAAGTGTTTGCATACAATCCCTGCACTTAAGAGTTTGGACACTAGGCAAGGAAGTCGGTTGATCTTCTCCTAAGGCTGTACCCCCTAAACAGAAAGCTAGTTTAATGATCAACACACTTCTGCTGCTCTGCACAGGCAACCAAGATCCTACAGCTTGTAGCTTCTTGAGGTAACTTCCTTTTCAATTGACTATGAATGAGTAGCAACAGACTGTAACTTATTGCCCAATGAGCAGGCACTGACACAGGAAGTACCAAAGCTCAAACAGGGAATAAGTTGACCCCTCCTGTACTTTCAGTCCTTTGTTTATTAGCAGAGGTAGGTGACTTATGAGGTAGGACCATTTACATTATTGTAAAAAGTTACCTTGAAGGCATGCCATGTTTGGTAACTGCCACAGTTGCTTGTGCCATCATCAAAATGGTCAAGCCATCAAATGGCTGGTGTTCTAGCTGATCACATGTGCAGCAATATGGCAACTGCAGATCAAACCGAGGCAAATATGGCTGCTTCCTTGGTTGTAAGATGGGAGTGTTTAGTTCGGCTTTAAAGAGATTGTAAATAAAATAACATAAAAAAAAAAAAAAAAAAACTTTCCTTTAATGCAAGGGATGCATTAAAGGATAAGTTCACTTTTTGACAATAAATGAATAAATGCACATTTGTTTGATTCAGGACCCTCAAAAGCATTGCACCAGCGATTAGCAGATCTCCTGCAGACCTGTTAGTGTATCTGTGTACCCATGAAAGGTATGGACAAGCAGATACAATCTGACAGGAAGACTCGATGAATTACCACGGCATGGCGCTACATAGTGCAGTGGTAGTTCATTAAACACTACAAGCCGACAGCTCCCAAGCCTGTCGTGTCTTGTAGTTTTCCATTCACAGAGGACTGTGAATGAGTGATGTGTCCGGAGCCCCGCTCGGGGAGGAGAAGAAGAGAAGATCCCCACTAGCTGTCAGATCAGGGGCTGGTCAGTTCGTAACATGTTACATCCTGAATATGGGTGAAACGTATAACGTTACGAAAGGTGAACTTATCCTTTAGGCTGGGTTCACACATGTATGCAAATTGGATGTGGGTTTTTCCGCATTCAATTTGCATGATAGGAGACCAGCTCTCAATGGAGCCAGTTCACACATCTCCACGGCGGTAATGAAGTGCACTGGAAAAGGGTCCTGTGCATTTTTGGCTTTAGTCAAATTCGGACCTGATTCGCACCTGAAACGGAGAACAGGGACGCACCGGACCCCCTGCTGTGCCTGCGGCCACAGCTAGTGTGAACCCAGCCATAAGTTTATGCTTTAGAACCACTTTAGGTGATTCATTTTGAGTAAAACCACTAATTGCATATCTCTATGATTCCAGTGATGAAACAAATATGTAGCACTTGCCAGTGTAGAGGACTTTTAGAACCACAGCCCGCGTTACTGAAATTCCACCTAGAAGAGCAGCTTCATCTTCCTCGTATGGTTTGCCTTTAAGGGATTCTGGGGCCTAAGCTGCTGTTCAGCATTTAAGCTGAGCTGTGGCAGTACTAGGTTGTTCTTGACCCTTTATATGAGGATTCCAGTAAGGGGTAGGCTGACATCAACACCATGTCCCCCTCCTCCCTTCAACTTTATTATTTATAGGAAAGTAAAGAATCTCCACTTTGGCTAGATACCAACTTAAAACCTAAGCTATGTTACAGATGAGAAGAGAGATCTAGCACTGCCCTGAACCCTTTGCCACCCATCACGAGTTCTGCTTTAACCCCAGCAACCACTTCAGTGTGAGGGAAAAAATGTTAGGTTTAAGCTGCTCACTCTTCTCAATTTTTTTATGCCATAAGCATAGTCAATGAGTTCACTGCCTTTGCTCCTTGTCCTCTGTGACTGATCTTAGTATTCTTATACCTTTTTGGAAGGTTTCCACTGCCCGCTGTTTTCGCCCATACACTGCCTTCACATGATTCCACTGCCACCTTCAGCTTTCCTCACTTGTTCTGCATTGTCTGGCTTTGTATTTGTTTAATGAATTGCGCTAATGTCTTGTAATTTGCGCTTGCTTAGCTCATGCTTTACAGTAGTCACTAAGCACAAGTATTTGCTCCTGTTTTTTGGAGTGCTCATGGTAGGATGCTTTTTAAAGTACAGGCTTGTGAGACTTGGTCTTTTCAGTTGTCGTAGATATATTTGTTTAACAAAATCCATGTTTCAGGGGCTGGAGCCTAGTCAACTAGGTACCCCTAACTTGGCAAGGAAAGAAATGGTTCTGGTGCCGTTTACATAATTTTCAGATGGAGCTATACTTTGTTTTTTTTTGCTCCTCTTGTAAATGTAGAGGTGTATATTCAGTATGGATGGACGTTGTTTATTTGTATGGAGTGTGGTGGGGGGTTATCCAGTTGTGGGTTGCATAGCTTTATGCGTTAGGTCACTGTATAATTTTGAAATAACCTAATCTATTGTATGGCAGTTAGGAGACAGTAGCATTATTTATCAAAGAACATGACTGGATTGTGCTCTTGGAGATTGAAATCCAGCTTTACTTTCTGTAAGGCTGTATAATGTGCAACACTTCTCGGTGTTTGTAGTGAGATAAAAAGGACCTATGTTCAGCTTATGTCTGAATGCAGCTCATACATAAACTGCCTACTTGCTGGTTTCATTGTGGATGAAAAATTGTCATGGCTTATCTGTCTGCAGGATCTCCTAGACTCTGTATTCCGAGAAATGGTGAAATGAGGGGTGCATAAACAGCTTCAGCCTCAAGTACAGTATCATTCATTCTTTAAGATCTTACAGCAGAAGTTTAAGATTAATAAATAAATAAAAAAAACCCTTGCAGCAGGCTGCCAACCCCTCCTCCCTGTCAGTTCACATATCAACCGCATGTGGCTCACAGCAGGAGTCCGGTGCGTGCTGGTTCATCGTTTCAGGTCCAAATTCAGCTCGAATTTTGGGCTGAAACGGACCAAACGACGCACAGCGTTTTTTCTGAAATATGCACCGGATCTGCTGCAGAAATATGTGAACACTCTCCATAGAGAGCCGGTCAAAAACTCCCGCTATTGCAAATTGGATGCAGTGATCCTGCATCCAATTCATAATGGTGTGAACCCAGCCTAAATGTTTATTAAATCTAGGGGTAGATACTTTCCTTATTCTTCGCTCCTCCAGGTTGTAGGCAGGCTCTTGTTACCGGGCCTGCATTGAATGCAACAGCCCTTTCACACATGCGGATCCCATAGGGATCTGTTCCTTAAACATCTGCTTGCTCAGCGGGGATCGCTCAGTTAGTTGATCCCCACTGAGCCGGCAGATGACAGGGCGATCTCTGCTATGGGGCGGGGGGGGCGCGCGGTGGGATCGGATGAACACAGACTATCTGTCTGTGTTCATCCACTCTGCAGACGGATGGAAAAATAGGATTTTCCTCCGTCTGCAGAAACGGAGCATGATGAGATCGGATGAACATCCGCAATCCCATAGGGATACATGTATGTCCCTTTTTCATCCGTAAATGGATGGATGAAAAAACGGACATACGGTCCGCATGTGGGAAAGGGCCCTTAGAGTGCAACTGCCAAGTAGAGCCCTGAAGCGGTCTCAAGGGGACTAGTCGCCCACGATGGGGGAAGCCTACCAGAGCAAAGAATAAGACGTACTAAAGCTTATTCCACTACCCCTAAGCTAGCATTTAACTTTTGCAGGCAGGAGCCAGATCACAAAGAATTAGACTTTGTACTAATTTCACAACTTAGCGTAGCTTAAAGAAAAAAAAAAAAAAAAAAAAAGGGGGGCTTACAACTGTGCAAAGAAACCTTTTCTCTGCTAAAACTTCCCTAAGTTCAAAGACCTACATAAGAAACCTCAAATAGAAGCTTCTATTAGGATAATGTATACTAGTGCTGGGGGTGCAAGGCTCACCCTATTCTCTCCCCCCCCCCAAATTACCAACTCCATACCGCTTTGGGGTTAACGGCTTCCAGAATGCATCTTCCTGTGTGAATGCCCTTGGCTAGGTAGTCTAGCTATCTAAAAACAGCTTGGGTTGTATAGATCTACAGTCTCAAACAGCTGTATGTTTGTCCATGTTCCATTCACACGAGTGTCTTCTAATTCTACACCCTTAGCACAAAGTACACAGCAGCAGCTGAAGAAGGCAGAGCCCACAGACTCTCACACCCGCACCAGAATGTTGAAGCACACTTTGTATTCAACTGATTCAGATCACATATTGTTGGAGCAGTTTTTACCACAATGATTGGTGTACCTCTGACTGGACCAGGAGATCCAAAGAGAGCACTTTTTTTTCCCCCTCCATTTTCCTTCTTTTATATACTTGAGTTTGATACAGTTAAGGGGCTATAGCAGCTTTGGGCCCTGGAAAAAATAAACAAGTGGGTGGGGGGTGTGTATATATGGCAGATCATCTCTACACTCAATGTAAGAACCTCCAGGGTGCTTAGCCCTGCCCCTGAGGAGCAAGCTCACGCCCTCCACAGAACACAAACGATGCATCATACACTATTTATAAATATGCTACAGATGATAACTTGGATGAATTGTAGGTGGTGCTGTCTCAGCGAGTCTGGACTCCATAGCTGACGACTAGCTGCCCACCACATGTTGTATTTATAATATACATACAGATTTATTATAAATATCTATATTAAATGATTTTGCAATTATTTGTATATAAAAAGAATCAATGAGAATGAAAAAAAAGTGTTTGTCTTTTATTACATTGCTATTGTTTGGTAAAGAGTGTACGAGGCGGGGGGTCAGTCATCAGCAAGCCCAGAGAAGACCGAAGCAGGGACCGATTTCTGCTCCAATTGTACTTCTGTGTGAAAAAAAACAAAACAGAAGTTTGAATTATTAATGATGGTATCACAGAAGACAACTATATATACAGTGCCATCTAGTGGCCTGTCAGTGATGCAAGAAACAAAACCACACACATTTATAATGCATTTTGCTATATATACAAGTTTTTTGACTTATCGGCCTGGATGTCAATCTTTTGTACCAATGAAATAGGTAAACAGAAATTTGCCATTTAAAGCAGAACTTCAGTAATTTTTTCATCTATTAAATCTTCTGCCACTTCCTGTTTCTTGTCTGGTAAAAATCCTAGGCTTATGACATCATGCACAGCTCTCTCTCCTGAGAGTTTTCCAGGGGGAGGGGGGTTATGAGCCATAAGAGGGCCAATGAGAGCTGGATCCAAGAAGTGAACAGGCAGCAGCTTCAGCTGCCCACAGTTAAAATGATTGCAGCCAGACTCAGTGGAGGGAGATTTCTGCAGCATATTTGGCAAGTACAGAATCACGGTATATATAAAATATACAAAGTGGTTGGAGGGAAGCTTCAGAATGCCAAAAATGTTTTTATCACAAATTATGTGAGCAGACTCCTCTAGAGCAGACCTCCTCTAAGGCTGGGTTCACTCCATTGCCTGCATCCAATTCGCAATAGCAGGAGATTTTGACCGGATCTCTATGGAGCCGATTTGCATATCTCCGCAGCAGGTCCGGTGCGATTTGCACAAAAACGTGCGTCTTTTGGTCCATTTCAGGTATGAATTCAGCACAAATTTCGGTCTGAAACAGTGAACAGGGAAGCCCCGGACTCATGCTGGGAGCCGCATGCGGCTCATACGTGAATACATAGCTGAAGTGAATAATCACACAATTCATTAAATACACATCAGCCTCACTCTCTTGTTACCGAAGGTAAGAAGGATTGTATATTATCCTGTGACCCCATTAGATATTAAACTATAGGGATTAACACACCTGTATACACTTTACATGTGTACAACTCACACAAGATAAAAATCCCTCCTAATGCTGTTATGTAGTGTTTACAGATTGTAATACATAACAGATGGATTTATATTGGCTCTCTTTATACCATTACATGCACTGAAAATGCAGCACATAAAAAGGATTTCAAAATACGTAAACGGCTCCCACCAAAATGTTCTAAATTTAGAATGGACTGTGAACAAAATCTAAAAACTTAAAACAAGGCCATAATAAAGTGGTTGCAGACATGAAAAACTGAACAAGGCATATCCCTCTATAGCAGTGGTTCTCAACCTGGGGGTCGAATGATGATTTGCCAGGGGTCACCGAATCCTGGGCTGTTCTCCCAGCCTTTTTGCGGCTGCCCAGTAGGGCTCTCTCTGGAGCCTGTGGCAGCCCAGCTGGGCTGTTCCTGAAGCCCGCGGCCGCCCGCTCAGCCTCCTCGCAGCCGCCCATTTAGTTCACGGCATGGCTGGGGGGCAGAGACTAGAGGAATGTGCAGTGGGCGGGGCTGGAGGAGACCCTATCTACTGATTTCGGCATAGGTGTCACTGCTACGAGACACCACAAAGTCGGAGACACAGGGAAGCCGGAGACAGTGAGTAACACTACCTGTGATTAGAGTTGCCATTAAAAGTCCCCACTACAGTTCTCAGATCAGCAGATGACCTTGATCAAGAGCACCTAAGTTGGCTGATCAGAATTCCCCGTCAGCATTGCCACTCATCCCAACTTCTTGCCAGCACTGCCACTCATCCCATTCCAAGGAGTAAGAGGAGGAATAAAAATAGAGAATACATGGAAGAGAGAGGAAAAGAGGGGGAGGAACAAAGAAAAAGGGAGAGAAAGAATAAGAAAGACGGCTAGAGAGAAGGATGGGGGGGGGGGGGGGGGGGGGAGAAAGAAATTAAGATGGAGAGAGATAAAAGGGAAAGAAAGGAGAACAAAGAGAAAGACTGGTACATCCTAAAATGTACCATAAGGGGTTTAATACTGTATGAGTGGAAGGGACTCGGGGAGCGCTAAATGTCCTTGGGTTAGGGGCGCAAATTACTTGTCTTGCCTTGGGTGCTGACAACCCACGCTACGAAAATAATTTTACTGTTAGGGGTCCCCACAACTTGGGAAATTTTATCAAGGGGTCACAGCACTAGAAAGGTTGAGAACCACTGCTCTATAGTGTATACATGTCTCAATCCAGAGCATGAAGTAGTTCTACTGATATTAAATTACAAACAGGTGGACTATTTACTAATTAGGTGACTTCTGAAGGCAATTGGTTCCACTAGATTTTAGTTATGGGTATCAAAGTAAAGGGGCTGAATACAAATGCACACATCACTTTTCAGATATTTGTAAAAAATGTTAAATCATTTTCCTTCCACTTTCAAGGGGTGTGAATACTTTTTTTAAGGCACTGCATCTGTAAGGGTTTACAACCACTTTAAGGGCTTGTTCACACTTGCTCAAAATACTTTCTCCCATAGAACTACCTGGGTTCCTTCCCATCACCATTTTTTCCTCGTTTATCAAGTGTGTCTATAGCGTTAATAGGTACGGTTAATGAGCATTAAAAAAAAAAAAAAAAAGGTTGACGTGTTTTTGGCACGTTAAAAACTGCACCACAAACACCTATTAACTGTAATGTACCACATGCAAGCGCTATTGCGGCACGTTACCACAGACTTGAATGGAAGCAATTGAAGTGCTTCAACTCCTTTCAAACTCGACATGAGGCTTCAATTATGAAGCGACGCCAACGCTTCATGTTTTGATAATGTCAATAGCACTGTGTGCTGCCCATAGTATAATTTGCATAGGCATTTGAGGGGCATTAAAAACGCCCACTTTCAATGCCAGTGTGAACTAGGCCTAACACACAATTAAGAGGAGGTGGATCATCCTACACGTTTTTGAGCTAGACCCATTACCTAACCTCTTCATGACGGAAGGTAACAATGCCTGAACACAGTTTTGCCATATGTTAAAAAAGGGTACATATCAATGCAACTAGTGTATCCAGGTGAACTATACCACATTTCAGGACAAATTGGGCTTTCATTTTGGTGGTAAATGGTGACGGAGATCTACTGATTTATTTATTTTTATCTGAAAACTGGCAAATACTGTAAAATATAATTTAATAAAATGTACCTGTATATTTTTTGCCATTACCTATAACCCACCAACAAAGAATAACCCAAAATAAATTCTCCTGACGACTGCAGCGATACCACAAACGTGTATATTATTTGTTGTTTGTACTGATAGTGGGGTCCAGAAACAATAGTGCACATTGTGCCTGCCTCCCCCCATCCAACTAAAACATGCTGACCCCAGAGCTGCATGATTCTGGATAAAATGAGATTTAGAATAAAGATCACAATTCTCTCACGATTTTTGGCATAACATCATCTTTCACATTATACAAATAGATTGGTCTAACTTTACAGTTTAGTTGTTTTTTTACATCATTAAAGTATATTTTTTCCTAAAAAAATTGCTTTTGAAAGCCCGCTGTGAAAATACAGTGTGACATAAAATATTGCAACGATCTCCATTTTATTCTCTAGGGTCTCTGCTAAAAAAAATATATATATATAAAATGTTTGGGGGTTCTAAGTAATTTTCTAGCAAAAAATACTGATTTTAACGTTAGTCTTTAAGTCGTTAAACTGACCTCATTTACAGACTGAAGTTCATTCCTTTGTTCTAAAAAAAAAACCTGAGAGATACATTGTTTCTCTTTATCTCTGTTGATAAACAGTTGCCAGCTGAGTTTTTGTATTTCTTTTGACCGCTCAGCACTTGTTTAACATGAATCGGGTAAATGCTGTATTAAAATCGTGAGGTGAGGGGGGGTTGAATTCCGATCGCGATTAATCGTGCAGCTCTAGCTGACATCGATACTAAATTTAATTAAAACTGTTTTATTTATTTTTTAAATCCTACCTAAAACACACCGATCCTGACCTACATCAAAAGCTGATCTAGCTAATTTTTCTTTAATTATTTTTTTTAATTTTGCACACACACATACAGTATGTCATATTATGAGAGGACAGCAAATTTCAAGCTGTACACTCAGTACTTTACATTGTAGCAAAGTGTCATTTCTTCAGTGTTGTCACATGAAAAGATATAATAAAATATTTACATAAATGTGAGGGGTGTACTCACTTTTGTGATATACTGTGTTGTGTGTGTATATATATAATATCTGTTCTCTTCTACAATGTATCTTTTCTCCATTCGATGGGGAACAAAAAAAACATTGGCGGGCTATATCATGAATGATCACTGTGACAGCCAGTCAGAGGCCATCACAGTGATCAGGTGATGGGTAATCAGGACGCCCAGTTCCCAATCATTGGTGCGCTGTGCAACCTGCATTGACAGCCCACTTAAAATCAATAGGCTACTTATCACAAAGCGTGTTAACACACTGCAATAGTGTGGATACAGCTTAACCATCAAGTTATAAAAACGAAAAGCACCTTTTCTCAACAAACTTGAGGGATCAATATATCCAATTTCAACCTAACTAGCATTTTATGTTTGTGTCTCTCTCGGTCAAAATGTATTGGATCTAAAGTGAACAAAATCACATCATGAGTATGAGATGCTAATGGCTCACCATCCGGCTCCAGCTCCTCCTCCGACTCATCTTCCTCCCCTATGTTGATCTCATCTGGATTTACCTGCCGTGTCATCTCTGCCAATTCTGTCTTAGAAGCATCAGACCTGCACAGAATAGAATGAGATGTAATTTCTTTTGTTGGAGAACACTTAAAAGAGGCGGGAGTGAATCTCCATGCAGCTACAAACCTAACAAACAGGATCTTCTCCTTCATCTGTGGTTTATCTCTTTCAGCCTCTGCTGCCACCACCGCTGCCTTCTGCTCCAGTGCCTGCATCTCATCCACCGGTTCTAGAAGAAAAAGCAAAGTTACACAAGTAGTGCACTTGTCATTATTAATGTGAAACTGCGTTTTTTTTTAGAGGTTCCAATTCTTCCTGGCCTAGTATTCAAAAAGATAAGAGGGAAATTCTGTAATGGGAACTTAGCAGTGGCGGTGCGTCCATAGAGGGCGCCGGGAGCGCCGTCCCCTCTCGCTCCCGCACCGCCACTGAAAGACAAATACACAGATTCATGCATTGCATGAATCTGTGTATTGTCACCGCTGCCGCGCTGCCCACTATTCATATGGCCGGCCTCCTGGTGAGCGCCGGCCATATGAATTAGAGCGGCGGCCGCTGGCTCTGATAGGCTTTCCGAATACAGCTCTCAGGCTGTATTCGGCTTCCAAAAACTCCTCCCAGGTACGCACGGGGGTGTGTTCCTGGAAGAAGACTGTGTGGAGGTTTCAGCCAATCAGGTTCACCGGATCTGGTTACCGGTAACCTGATTGGCTGAAGCGACATCGAGGGCGGGAGAACACAGAGGACGGCGCGGACCGAGGAAGGCAACTGCAGAGCTGAGGGGGGGGGGGGGACAGGCTGCATTTGGGGGACAAACTGGCTGAATGTGGGGCACAAACTGGCTGAATGTGGGGCACAAACTGCTGAATGTGGGGCACAAACTGGCTGAATATGGGGCACAAACTGGCTGAATATGGGGCACAAACTGGCTGAATATGGGGCACAAACTGGCTGAATATGGGGCACAAACTGGCTGAATATGGGGCACAAACTGGCTGAATATGGGGCACAAACTGGCTGCATTTGGGGCACAAACTGGCTGCATTTGGGGGACAAACTGGCTGAATATGGGGGACAAACTGACTGAATATGGGGGACAAACTGGCTGAATATGGGGGACAAACTGGCTGAATATGGGGGACAAACTGCTGAATATGGGGGACAAACTGGCTGAATATGGGGGGCAAACTGGCTGAATATGGGGGGCAAACTGGCTGAATATGGGGGGCAAACTGGCTGAATATGGGGGGCAAACTGGCTGAATATGGGGGGCAAACTGGCTGAATATGGGGGACAAACTGGCTGAATATGGGGGACAAACTGGCTGAATATGGGGGACAAACTGGCTGAATATGGGGACAAACTGGCTGAATATGGGGGACACGCTGGCTGCATTTGGGGGGAACTGGCTGTATATGGGGGACACGCTGGCTGCATTTGGGGGTAACTGGCTGTATATGGGGGGGGAACTGGCTGTATATGGGGGGGGGTGGAACTGGCTGTATATGGGGGGGGAACTGGCTGTATATGGGGGGGGGGAACTGCTGTATATGGGGGGGGGGAACTGGCTGTATATGGGGGGGGGAACTGGCTGTATATGGGGGGGGGGGAACTGGCTGTATATGGGGGGGGGGAAACTGGCTGTATATGGGGGGGAACTGGCTGTATATGGGGGGGGGGAACTGGCTGTATATGGGGGGGGAACTGGCTGTATATGGGGGGGGGAACTGGCTGTATATGGGGGGGGGGAACTGGCTGTATATGGGGGCACACTGGCTGTATATGGGGGCACACTGGCTGTATATGGGGGCACACTGGCTGTATATGGGGCACACTGGCTGTATATGGGGGCACACTGGCTGTATATGGGGGCACACTGGCTGTATATGGGGGCACACTGGCTGTATATGGGGGGCACACTGGCTGTATATGGGGGCACACTGGCTATATATGGGGGCACACTGGCTATATATGGGGGCACACTGGCTATATAGGGGGCACACTGGCTATATATGGGGGCACACTGGCTATCTATGGGGGCACACTGGCTGTATTTGAGGGGGCACACTGGCTGTATTTGAGGGGGCAAACTGGTGGCGTTTGGGCACAGTGGCTGCGTTTAATGGGCACAGTGGCGGCAATTGATTTTTTTATTTTTTTTCAGTTTGTTTGCGCCCCCCCAAAAATTTTGAGCACCAGCCGCCACTGGAACTTAGGAATAACACCTGGCAGGAGATCTAATCTAACCCTATTCCCTACTCAAGTGAAAAAAACTTCTTTCCCCTGTCTATGTCCTTATTAGAGACCTTCTGCTCATTTCCAGGTCCAGTGACCACACAGGAACCAAGATGAGAGGACACAGAAAAAAAATAAAAGACTATGCCTAAACACTTTAATTCTCTATCCCAAAATAGAATGCCGTTTTGGTTGGATCTGCAGTCATGAAGGTTCCTACATAGTTCTCCTTTTTTTCTACAAAGAAATATGTTTGTGTGGATTAAAGGAAAGATACAGGGGAAAAATAGAAATGTTTACTCTGTGGCTTTCAATGAAAGCTATAAAGACATCATGTGACCCAATCAGTTATGTAAGAAAAAAACCTTATTTAAAGTGGAACTTTAGTCAGAAAATGAAGTCCTGCTAGATTACTTCAGACTGGCCCCTTTTGCAGGTATAGCCATGTAAAACATTAAAAATAAGTGCCTAAAGCAGTGGTTCTCAACTCCCGTCCTAAGGCCCCGTACACACGATCCGAATATCGTACGACAGATCGTACGACTTTTTTCGCTTAATAGTCGCAAGTAAAATTAAATAGGTTATTAAAGTCACGAAAATTCACGTATGACAGAAAAAAAAAATCGGAAGTGATGTCATGTGTTGTAATGTATTGTATTTTCGGACGACAACTGTACTGACTAAACGAAAATCGTATGATTTGTTATCGTGCGAGGAAAATTTTCGTGCATGTCCGATAAAATATCGGATGAACTGTCATAATCGGCTCCCGTAGCTCTGTACTAACGATCCGATTATCGTACGATTCTTCCTCGGACAACATTTTCCGTACGATATTCGGATCGTGTGTACGGGGCTTAAAGACCCAACTAACAGGCCAGGTTTGCAAGATAACTGAAATACATCACAGGTGATATCATTTGCTGCTCAGTGATTGCAGTATTCTAGTCTGCATCTCCCCATGGTAATACTTAAAATCTGGCCTGTTCGTGGGTCCTGAGGACCGGAGTTGAGAACCACTGGCCTAAACGATTTAAAATCCAGTAATACACGGTCTCACCCTGCTCTGCATATTGCTCAGTTGCTCTCTATTTTTCAGCACTGCTGAGTTGAGTTTGTGGAGGCCAATCTGCTGACAGAGGACTTAAACCCTCCTGTTACAGCCAAGGAAGCTGCTTCTGTTTGATATTGCAACTGCCATGATGCTGCACGTGATCAGTTATGACACCAACCATTTGATGGTTTGACAGTTTGGTTGAGGATACAAGCAAATGTGACAGTTACCAATCCGGGCATTCCAGAAATGTATTTTTTTTTAAATCGTTTAATCGATGGGTTTAGTTCTGCTTTGATTTACTGCTGTTCAGGGGCTCTGGGCTTCAGCAAAATGGCAGCCTTCAGCAAGAAGAAAATAGGATTTTTATAACAGCTTACCTGTAAAATCCTTTTCTTGGAGTACATCACGGGACACAGAGCGACATAGTCATTACTAATGGGTTATATAGATACCTTCAGGTGCTGGCACTGGCAACTTCCAAAACCGGAAGTACCCTCCCCTATATAAGCCCCTCCCATCCGGGAGCACCTCAGTTTTGTAGCAAAGCAATAAGTGTCCCTAAAGAGGGGTGGGAGCTCTGTGTCCCGTGATGTACTCCAAGAAAAGGATTTTACAGGTAAGCTGTTATAAAAATCCTATTTTCTTTCTCGTACATCACGGGACACAGAGCGACATAGTCATTACTAATGGGATGTCCTAAAGCAATGCCCAATGAGGGGGGGGATACACCATATATAAGCTGAGCGCTATCAGACATGAGGATCTTTTGCGGCCTGCAACACACTGCGCCCAAAGGCGACATCCTCCTGACTTCTAACGTCCACCTGGTAGAACCTAGTAAACGTGTGTACTGAAGACCATGTTGCGGCCTTACAGATTTGAGCCAGGGAGGCCTGGTGATGCACTGCCCATGAAGTTCCAACTGCTCTCGTGGAGTGCGCTCTAACTTTGAACGGAGGCGGTCTCCTTCTCAAGCCATAGGCTTGCATTATGACCTGTCGAATCCACTTGGCTAAAGTAGATTTTGACGCTGCCTGACCCTTTCTGGGGCCTTCCGGCAGAATAAACAAAGTATCCGTTCTGCGAATCTGAGCAGTGGCTTTTAGATAAGCTTTAACTACTCTTACTACATCCAAAGAATGCAATAACTTTTCCTCTACCGAACTAGGTTTGGGGAAAAAAGAAGGAAGAACCACATCTTGGTTCAAAAGAAAACCTTGATACCACCTTAGGAAGAAAGGCTGGATGAGGACGTAACACTACTCTGTCCTTATGGATAACCAGATATGGCTCTTTACAGGACATAGCTGCTAATTCCAACACTCTTTTAGCCGAACAAATGGCTACTAGAAAAAACAATTTCCTGGTGAGAAGAACCAGGGAAATATGCTGTAATGGTTCAAATGGTTGTTTCTGTAGAACCGACAGAACCAGGTTTAGATCCCATGGACATATGGGAATATTAACCGGAGGACTAATACGCATCACTCCTTGTATAAAGGCTTTGACTAGTGAATGCGAAGCCAAGGGCCTTTGAAAAAATATTGACAAGGCCGAAAACTGACCTTTGATAGTACTCAAGGCAAGCTTCCTATCTACAGCCCACTGTAGGAAGTCCAGACTCCTACCTATTACGTACTTATGTGGATGCCATTTCTTGGCCTCACACCACGCGATGTACGCCTTCCAGATTCTATAGTAGATCTGCCTGGATACCGGCTTCCTGGCATTGATCATGGTAGATACCACAGGATTAGAGAGCCCTCTCTTTTTTAGAATGTGGGCTTCAATAGCCAGGCCGTCAAACCTAGGGCTGGTAAGGAAGGGTGGTATATCGATCCTTGCGAAAGCAGGTCCGGACGACGTGGGAGAGTCCAAGGACTCCCCACTGACATTTTACAATCTCCGCGTACCACGCTCTTCGGCGCCACGCTGGAGCCACCAGAATCACTGGTTTCTTTTCTACCCTGATTCTGCGGAGTAATCAAGGTAACCATTGTGGCGGTGTGAATGCATATATCAGCTTGAACTGATCCCAAGGGAACACTAGGGCATCCGAGCCGCAAGCTAGGGGATCCCTTGTCCGAGAGACAAACCTGTCCACCTTTGCGTTGAATCTGGATGCTAGAAGATCTACATCCGATGTTCCCCACCGCTGACATATTGTCCAGAAAACCTCGGGGTGAAGGGACCATTCCTCTGGGCATAATTGCTGGCGACTTATAAAGTCCGCCTTCCAATTCTCCACTCCTGGAATGAATACCGCAGATATGGCTGGGACATATCTTTCTGCCCATTTCAGGATGTAATTTACTTCCCTCTGGGCTGCACGACTCCTGGTGCCCCCCTGATGATTGATATATGCCACTGCTGTGGCATTGTCTGATTGAATTTTGACAGGGGACCCTTGGAGTTTGGATGTCCATGCTACTAGGGCATACCGGGCTGCTCGTATCTCTAAGAGATTGATGGGCAGGGCCTTTTCTGCATCCGACCATCTGCCCTGGAGAGACCATTGCTCCAGTACTGCTCCCCAGCCTATAAGGCTGGCATCTGTAGTGACCACCTTCCAAGAAATCGGACTGAAGGATTTCCCTCTTTCCAGATTCTGGGGAACCAACCACCAACGGAGGCTCTTGCGAACGGAAGGGGACAAGGACATTGTAAGTCTAGGGCCTGAACTATTTTGTTCCAGGCTGACAGTATGGCCCCTTGCAAATTCCTTGAATGGAATTGACCGTAGGGTACTGCTTCGAATGATGCCACCATTTTTCCCAGCAGCCTCATGCACAGGCGTATGGACGGCTGTCTTTTTGTACCCACTAAGTGGATCAACTCTTTCAAAGACAACACCTTTCCTCGAGGCAAGAATATTTTTCTCTGGCCTGAATCCAACCTTAGCCCCAAGTATTCCAGACTTTTGACTGGTTTTTAGGGCTGACTTGTCTCGGTTGATAATCCAACCGTGAGATTCCAGATACTTGATTGTCTTGTGAACGACCACGTCTAGTTTTTTCACTGAGTGGTCTATCAGCAACAAGTCATCTAGATATGCCATTATCATTACACCTTGTGTTCTTAGATTGGCCAATAAAGGGCCAGAATTTTTGTAAACACTCGTGGTGCTGTGGCCAGACCGAAGGGTAAGGCTCTGAACTGAAAATGGCGCCCTTCTACTGCAAAGCGTAGAAATTTTTGGTGGACTGGAAAGATGGGAATGTGCAAATAAGCATCTTTGATGTCGATCGCGGCTAACCAATCCTCCCCTTGTAGGGCAGTGGCCACTGATCGGATCGACTCCATCGGAAAGTCCTGATATACAGGAATTTGTTTAGCCCTTTTAGAATTAATATGGGCCTCCCAACCGCGTTTGCTTCGGGACTGTAAAGAGGTTTGAGTAAAACCCGAACCCTCATTCTTCCAGGGGAACCTCCATAATTACTCCTTGGAGCAATAGTTGTTCTAGTGCCAACAGGAGGGACTCTCTCTTCCGGGGATCCCTTGGCACGTTTGACCTCAAAAATGGGAAGGAGGAGAGTCTTTTAACTCCAAACTGTATCCCAAACATACTGCGGAGAGCACCTATCTGTTTTGATCGTGTCCCGCCAGGTCTCTTGCGAACAACTGGAGTCCTCCCCCCACCCGACTGAGTGGGGGCAACCCTTCAATGAATTTAACTTTGGGGGAGGTTTTGTACCTCCCCTGACCCAGGGTTTCTCATTACCCTGCTATTGTCCCTGTTTTTTACCCCCGGGAATTGACCGAGGGGGCCGTCGGAACTGTTACACAGCCGATGCCCCAGGGACTGGAGAAGCAGGCCTCTTAAAGAGGGACCTGTAACTCTGCTTTTAACCGGCAAGAGCGTATTTTTACCGCTGGAAATTTTCTGGATATATTTGTCCAGGTTTTCCCTGAATAAGCGTTCACCATGAAATGGGACGCTAACCAGCCATTCTTTACAGGGAGCTTCAGCAGACCAGTTTTTGAGCCATAGAAGCCTACGCATATGTACTATAGACAGCGTAAGGCGGGAGGCCTGATGGACTGAATCCTTTATGGCGTCAACCGCAAAGCCTAAGGCTCTAGGTAGATCAGCTAGGGCAAGGCCTGCTGATCTGTCAAGTCCCTCAAGACCTGTTTCAACTGATCCTTCACTGCTTAGCAGACCTCACTGCTGGTTGTGTCACCAAGCTTGCTGTAGAAAGAAGCAGACTTTCATAAGGACTCCAATCTTTTATCTATTGGGTTCTTGAACATTTGGACATTATCCACTGGACATGTCAGTGATTTATACATACAAGAGATGGCTGCGTCCACTGTAGGGACCTTCCATTTTTTGATGAACTTATCCTCCATGGGATAGACCACCGGAAATCTCTTGGGGGAATAAATATTTTCTCAGGACGTTCCCAATCCTGGTAAATGAGCCCTTTCAGTAAAGGGTGAAGTGGAAAAGAACAAACAGTCTGGGGGCTTCTAGCGACCCCAACGAGGATACAGTAGTGGTTGATGGTTCCGCAAGGTGCATTTTTAAATGCTGATCGGACCATGTTAGTCAGAGACTGAACCCATAATCTTTCAGCTTGAGATGCTGAGAAAAGGTTCCCCCACTGTTGATTCCTCTATAACAGAATCAACCTCATCCTGATCCCCTTCAGGCAGGTCGATCCCTGTATGGGACTGTTGCTCTGCTAACAGGCACTCTGAAGGAGGAGACGGAGATCGGGCGTGCTTTCCCTGACAGGGAGGCAGCGATCAATGTTGACAATCTCTCTCTAATCCTCCCAGAGCTGAGGAAAAAACCTCCTCTGTTACATACACAGGAGCAGGTGAACTGAGGACAGCCACAGTACCAAGTACCCCTGCGGGGTCTCTACGGTCACTTACCTCTGAACTTCAGGGGAGACTGGTGCAGCAGAAGCATGCCCAAGATCCTCAGAGCCCGATGAGACCCCCTTCGCTTCCTGGAAGATTCAGTTCCGGAGCTTCTGGACGGCATATTCCTAAGCCTAAAGCTGAGGTATTCCAGCCGTAATACACCACTTTTACTGAGAATAGTCTAGCCCAATTGCTGCTATATCACAGTTGGTGTCTACTAAAGTGCCTTTCTAGGGGATGCCTGCATCAACCGCCTCTGTGTGCCTTTATACTGTTGCTAGCTCTGTCTGTGCACTTCAATAGCCAGCTATAATGTGCTTTAAAACACGCTGGACGCCCGCACATGCGCAGTAGCGCCGCGGCGCACACCTGAGCGTCATCCACCCGCTCCGCCCCTTTTTCCAGATCGCCTCTATATATAGAGGCGCGGGCACGTGCGCCTTCGGCGCCTTTTTTGAAAACAATAAGGAGCTAGATGGGAGCCAGGGTCCCTTTGCCGCAGGGCCCGGGGATGGATGAGCGCAGCAACAGGGCAGAGGAGACAGCTTCCCAGGAGAGAACATACCAACTGCCTGGATTTGATCCTGGAAGAAAAAAATCCACATTACAAGAAAAAGAACCATAGCGGCCTCTAGTGTCTAACACAGGTACCGCGGTCTTACATTTTTTTTTTTTTTTTCTTGCCTACTATTAAAATTTTTACATTTTCTCAGTAGTAACAGGCATACACAGAATATTAGCGGGAATACCTTAGGTAACAGGCAGAAAGACAAAATAGGCTTGGGGGTCCCTCAATAGAACCAAGTTCCCGAGGGCCCCCACTTACCTTTTCCTCGCCGCAGGACTCTGTTTGGTCCACAGAAGCCCAAACTTCACCTATCACGGCAGGCATTGTAATCAAACCTTCAGGGACCGGGTTCCCAAGGATTCCACTCCCCTGGACCTGTATAGCACCCTGCACAGAAAACATCTTGGTCGTGGGTATGACCAGAGCTCTGGATCCCAGGGTCCAGCCCTCCTAAGAGAGGCATTACAGGCAAAACCTTGCTCTTCTCTTGCAAGGCCCGGGTACCGACCGTTTAGCTATGAAGCTTTTTTGGTCGGATCCGGAATAGCTTACTGAGGCCCAAAAGAACCTGTACGCAAGCTCAGTGAAAAACACATGTTACTTCTTGGCCAACACCTTAGACACTGGCAAAAAACTGAGGTGCTCCCGGATGGGAGGGGCTTATATAGGGGAGGGTACTTCCGGTTTTGGAAGTTGCCAGTGCCAGCACCTGAAGGTATCTATATAACCCATTAGTAATGACTATGTCGCTCTGTGTCCCGTGATGTACGAGAAAGAAACAGGAGCAATGCTGGAGACAATTTACAGCACATACTAATTTTGATAGCAAAATTATTCATGTGGAATATGTATGTTCCTTGCTAAAGAACATTATTTTTTATCAAGTTGTTATGGATAAAGTTCCACTTTAAGGGTTCCTTACAGCAAGGGTTAAGCTTTTGAATACTTTAAGGTGGTAATGCAAAAAAATAAAATAAAAAATGACTGGGGAGGAAGAGGATCAGAATTCCTTTTAATATTTTTACTTCCTCGCCCACAGGGTTTGGTTTTGTCTTCAGGACCAAAACTGCAGGTGCTCCGAGAGGATGAACAATAGGCATTAGTCTTTTTTTAACCATATGAGAGATATTATTTTATAAAAGCTGAACAAACATGTTTGTAGATGATGGATAGATCTGTGTAAGGCCCCTTTCACACGGGCACCATAGTGGAACGGAATCTGCTTGCTCAGCCGGGGATCGCTCTGCTGATCCTCGCTGAGCAGGCGGATGACAGGTCTGTGTCCACTCACTGTGCAGAGTGGAGATGGACAGAATCCCGCTCTCCTCTATAAGGGAATTGAGTGAAAACAGATCGCCAATTCGTTTTCATCAGATCATATCCGATCCACCAGACAAATGGAAAAAAGGACCACCATCTGTCGGGATTTTGCGGATCGGATAGCAGCAGACGTCAGCGGATATGTTATACAAGTAAATATGCGCATGAGTCCAAATCGCTGTTATCCTTAGAGTATGGGGTTTAGGATAGTGTATGTACAATGCATGTACAATCGGTAAACATAGAGACCAGGCTCTCGGGGCATGTGGAGGGGAGAGAGAAAAAATGAATAAATGAATGAAGGGGAGGGAGCCGGGCGGGGAGTAGTAAAAACAGTCACATATACAGTCTCAGGGCTGCCATCAAGGAGAAACAGAAACCGTGTTCCAAAAGTACTGAAAAGAAAAGCAAGGGGAGAGGCGCCTCTGAGTGCAGATGTTTAAAACAATTTAATAAGAGATTGCAGTACAAGCAACTCACATTTTACTGGATAAAAACAGGCATTGTACGATTTCCATATGTAGGAGAGGGTATCATCAGGTCAGTCATCAGCCTCCTTCTCCTGCTGGGGCGCTGTGTTGCTGGTTCTTCCTATCTGCACCGCTTTAGATGGATGGAATAGCCGGCGGCGGTGGACATACTGCAGAGCATGGCCTGGGTGATGGTTTTTCCGGCAGGCGAGGGCCGATGACGTCACTGGCATGCGACGCGTTTCCTGAGCCGGCGTGCTGCGTGTGACGTGGCAGTCGCGCTCCTTTGTCAAGCTTGACAAAGGAGCGCGACTGCCACGTCACACGCCGGCTCAGGAAACGCGTCGCATGCCAGTGACGTCATCGGCCCTCGCCTGCCGGAAAAACCATCACCCAGGCCGTGCTCTGCAGTATGTCCACCGCCGCCGGCTATTCCATCCATCTAAAGCGGTGCAGATAGGAAGAACCAGCAACACAGCGCCCCAGCAGGAGAAGGAGGCTGATGACTGACCTGATGATACCCTCTCCTACATATGGAAATCGTACAATGCCTGTTTTTATCCAGTAAAATGTGAGTTGCTTGTACTGCAATCTCTTATTAAATTGTTTTAAACATCTGCACTCAGAGGCGCCTCTCCCCTTGCTTTTCTTGTCAGCGGATATGTCACTGTTGACATCCAGAGACTGGAGGGTCTGATCATGTCCGTCTGAAAAACTAACAGGCAGACCTGATGGGACAGCCAGTGTGAAAGGGGCGTAATAAGGTAATAAGAGGATTAATAAAAATGATGCAGCTCTGTATTTATAAATATATCAAGCAATGTAAATACCAGAACTTGATTTGGTATTAAAGCGGAGGTTCACCCACATTTTAAACATTGCTGTCACCAGTCCCTCTTAACATGAATAAAAACAAATGCCTAACCTTTTATTTTTTTTGTTGTGTCGTTTTCATTAATCTTCTTTATTCATTCGTACTTCCGGGATTTCCTCCCGCGGGAGTAGGCGTGTCCTTTGCTGTGTCTCCTGGGAGCAAAGTGTCCTGCTTCCCAGGAGTAATAGAGTAACGCCTTCCTTGCAAACAAACATCACGATAATTCAATCGTCACGTGACTCGTCTACCTGGTCACGTGACGAGGGCGGATCTAATTCCGCCATTTTAAATAATGGCACGTAGGTGTATTGGCATCACAACGGGGCGTGTACTTTTACTGTTGACGCCTGTTGTGATGGCAACCAGGAAGTGTTGACGGCGCTGCTCGCCGTCAACACTGCGCATGCGCGAGATACAGCGATGAATGCCGGGAGAAGCGCATTCATCGCTACCCGTAAGAATGTGCTTGTCGGCTTCAAGATGCCCACAAGCAAAATGGCAAATACAGGAAGAATTTTTAGAAAGAATAATTTATAACGAAAACGGACGGGGGAAGTTTATGAGCGCCGGACAAGTGAGTACTAAAAATACATAATGCGTAGCATAGAATGGACTGAAAAAAAAAAAAATGTCCAGACCGCGGAACTTCCGCTTTAACCTCTTACAATTCCCTGTACCGCAAAGCACATACTGGGAGAGGAGGGAGAAGAAGCACAAGGAGTCAATCGGTTCAGCTGCAGTCCTCATGTTATAAAGAGCATGCTGGTGGGGGTGTGTGGTGTGTGTGTGTGTGTGTGTGTGTGGGGGGGGGGGGGGGTTGGGTGGTTAGGCAAAATGAAAGAGATGAGCTCATCAGTGTGCTGCTTCTCCTTTCACTGCCCAGTCACAAGCCGGAATCTGTAATTGAAAGTGAAACGGAAGCAAAGAAAAATCATTTTTTGGCTGGCTAAGTTGCTTTAGGACATTACCTTTAGATTCCTGGCCAGCCCCTGCTGCTTCTGCCCTCAGTCTCTGGGATACAAGGAAAGTGCCCTGTGTGTTGTATTTGGCTTGCACACTTCGTTTTACACGCAGCATCTCCCGAATTGTGTCCTCATTGCCATGGCGCACCTCAAAGTCTCTCCAATTCTGCCAGAACCCTGCCGTCAGCTGCAAAGATTAATATATAGAACACATGCACATGTGACATTGTGGAGATAAAATATTACCAACAGAGACCATATACACTACGAGTCATAGAAATTGGCTTTCACAGTCCAGTCTATCAAAATACTCACCCTAGGATCGCACATCTGGGAACAGTAGGAATACACGGCTCGGGCTCGATCAATCTCTCCAAGCTTGGACTCCATATCTGCAAAACGCTGGCACATCTCTCTGGACTGCTCGTCTGGCAACAGCTGAGGAGATAGAATCATAAAACTTAAATACTTTCCTGAACAATATTTAGTACAAATGCCTACTAATGTCAACGTCACCCGCACACAGGTCGTTTATATTACATTACTTCCCTGTCAATTATTGGCTGTTTTCTTATAACTGTAGGCAACCCGCTCTTAGGAAGCGTCACGTCCGGCGTGGCTGAGACTATTCTCGGTCCCCACATAATGGCGACGGTGCACTCGCAGCCGCTGATCATAGGAGACTGGAGCGGGTCAGCCATATCTTCTGCGGCTCTCCCCGAGCACCTAGGAGAAGAGGAGCCCGCACCTACCGCTGCAGATGCCCTGGTAAGAGAGGGGTCTCAAAATACAAAGGAGGAAAAAAAATGATGAGGAACCCCCGTCTCTCAGGACCACCTAAGAGACCATGGCTCCCCTCACTGGATTCTCCCCCTGGGCCAGAGGAAACACAAAAACTGATGTGTGGTAGGGAGGTGTCTCTCTTTAAAGATTTGGAGGAAGGAGGGTGTTTCCTGTGGTCCGTGGGAGGAGTCACGATCTCAGGTGCTGTCCTGAAACACGCTTTGGGAAAAATGTATTCGATTTTTATTTTATCATGGTTGGTGAATTTGTTACAATTTTGAAAGGTGGACTATGCCTTTAAAGCGACTGGTTTTAAATTCCAGTTTAAAGTGATATTAAAGGTTTACATGTTATACTTACCTGCGCTGTTCAATGGTTTTGCACAGAGCAGCCCAGTTCCTGCCGAGTGCCCCCAGAGATATCAGCTTGCAGGGAGGTGCACCCCCAATCTGCGGCTTTGCGTGTCCATTCACACACAGAGCCGTGGCTTGGCACCACCCCCTCTCTCTCCCCTCAATGGCTCACTGGCTGCGTATGGCTCTCAGCCAATGAGGAGCGAGAGTCCCCGGAGAGCCGAGGTTCTCATGCACAATGCACATCGCTTGAGGAAGATGGGCTCAGGTAAGTCGGGGGGGGGGGGGGGCTGCTGCACAGAGAAGGTTTTATGCATGAAGGTAAAAAAAACTTTGAGCCTTTACAAACACTTTAAGACTGGGTTCACACATGTCCAGCAGTGGTTTGCAGGTCAGAGCGGTTTTGTTCACCGGTTCAGGTGCAAATTTTTACTTGAATTTGCAACAGAACCAGACCCAAAATCGCACAGGAACCTTTTTAAAACCGCACCGCGGCCACCTCGTACATGTGTGAGCCGGCTCCATTGAAAGCCGGTCCGATTCACGTCTTATGCGATTAAAAACACATCTAATTTGCATATACGAGATGAACCGAGCCTAAAGGATTTCAAATACACTTAAAAAATACAAATACACTTAAAATATGTTTATGCAAGAAGTTAGGTACTGTACCTCTATAGCTCGCTCATAAATGCTTCGGGTGTGTGTGACTCCATATATTTCAGCGGCTCTCTTGATGTAAATGTTAAACATCTCGTACTGTTCTCTTGGCTCTACAGCCAGAGTGGCACGCTCATATAAAGCCATGGCATGTCGGGCCATACCATGCTCCTCCTCCAGCTTGGCATACAAGAGAAAGATATCTACACAGAATACAGAAGAATGAAAGTTATTAAGTCTGATAAATCTGTGACCCCCATCAACCTGTCCACTTCTCTGGAGAATACAAACTTTTGGCAAATTTTTTAGGACAGCCATCCAGAGCCTGTTCAAACAGATCACGAGCTCTTTCCAGCTTCTTTCCTCCATATCGAGCAATGAATTTGGACAGATAAGTACTCCAGATATCGTAGACATTTGGCCAGCGGAAAAGGGCGATGCCACGCTCGTAGGCCTGGTGTCATAGAAAGAAAAAAGATAAATGACTATTTTATGGAGATTTAACCAGTCCGATTTGCCTCATCTCTCCTGAATGCCACCATTATTTCTTGTCATCTTCACCTACCTTAAAACTTTCTTCAAAATAGTTGTGCTCCTCCAAGAACATAGCATAGTTGATTATAATCTGTGGGGTGGCTATGCGGAGATCAATGATCCTATCGTATACAGCCTTGGTGGACTAAGAACAGAGATTTCATATTAGGAATGTGAAGTACATAGATTTGTCATGACATTAAAAATAAGAAGGTAGCATTAGTGACATTATTGAAGTGGCAGCATTAGGCCTCATGCACACTGGACGTTTTTGGATGTTTTTACAGCTGCTGTTTTTGGCAGTAGATGTTTTTTTCTAGTCCTTAAACTCTGCATCATGTTATCCTTTGTGTCCATACACACATGGCTGTTATCAGCAGTTTTGGGCAGTGGCGTTTTTGAGCAGTAAAAAAACAAAACAAAACTAGTGGGTTCTGAGAGACGTTTTTCAGCTGTAAAAATGCTCAAACGCTGATAAACGCATTCTCTGCATTAAGATAAAAAGCTTTTCATATTTTGCTGCTGAAAAGAAAAACAGTTATTTCAAGCACCCTGTTACCATACAGCACACCTAACATCAATTTAAAGGACAAGTTCCCCTTTCTGAACATGTTACTTACATATTTAGGGTGTAACATGTTCAGCAACCTCACCCCCGCACAGCCGATACCCCCCCCCCCCAGGTGGGGGTTCTGCTCCTCATACAATTTGAAAATAGCGTGGCTGTACAGGGCTCAAACCACAGAGTTGCATCATTCATTCATAGGTTTCTGTGAATGAATGCACTACAAGTACGGTCTTCCATTGTGGCAGACAGCTTGTAGTTCTCAATGAACTGTGAGGCTGCTGATGAGCGGCTCTTGTAGTTCATTGATCCTCCTGCTCCCCAGTAACTGTCTGCCAGTACAGGAGGTACAAGCAGACAGCTTTACTGAGAGTCTGCAGGAGCCTGGCATGGCACCCATGATCTGCCGATTGCAGGTGCAATGCTCTGCAGACTCCTAAGAAAAAAATAAAATAAATGCACATTTATTTTTTACCTGCAAAACAAAGTGCATTTATTATTTTTTTTCCTTTGAAAAGTGATCTTATCTTTTAAATGGATCCAAGCAGTTTTTGCACTTTAATAGAGAACTCAATTTAGGGGAATGATGTAACAATGACGTCTTACCTTAAAAGTGCCTAAACTTTCCTCCAGATCAGCCAACATAGACCAGACCTTCAATGACTTGTACAATCTGTTCTGAACAGGCTCCGAGGCGTCAAAGTATTCAGCCTTACGAGCTGGCACTGCAGTGGCTTTCTATGGGGACAGAGGTGAGACAGTCAGGTAGGTCCTAATAAACTGAGCAGAAAACGCTTAATTTATCTCAGTCCCTACATACTCACTCTGAGTATTGTCAGAGCCTCCTCATAGTTCTCATGTCTCAGCTCCATCTCACCGAACTGGCACCAGACAGAGGCCAAGTCATCCACATGTGTGTATCGTACCTGGGTCGCTCTTTGGAGGATGTCTCTGGCCTAAATCGTATAAAAAGGAACATATAATTTTGATAATCATTATGTAAACTTACAGCCCATTAAGATTTGTAGAGTACAGATGGATGAAGAACTTCAGTCAGGGTTTTTTATGCTAGAAATCAGCCAATCCTTTCAGCAATATTCCCATATGCCCAAAGGTGGCGTGCGTGGCTTACAGTGACACGGTGTTATAGCTCAAGAAATAGCCAGCACACCACCTATGTAACTCAAAAATTTCGGTCAAAATAAAAGAGTGGTCACATATAAAAAAATAAATAAAGATGGCACATAGAAACCAATGACATTTCAGGGCCACAAGCGATTTTAAATGATGTCTGCGTCCCAACTTAATACATTTCTCTTGGCTTCCTGTTATGTCTAAAACCTGAACAGGAATGGAGAAGGAAACTAACAAATCCAAAGTGTTTTATTGCAGCCTTTGTGCCTGAAGGGGCATTCCCGTCACTTCCGTTTTTCTCCACAACACCTGTCAGACAGGATAAACAGAGATGTTTCATCGTTTCTTGTTCTGTATGACACCAGCAAAATGGACAGGAGGTAAGAAGAAATTTCCCAAATAGGAACAGAAACATAAAAAGGTGGCTAAAATTTGGGCTTAAAGTATATCTGAAAAGTAAAACTTTTTTTAGTTTTGGAAGTGTGGAAGGATTAGAACCCCCGTTAGGTTTCTACTGCTGTCCCCGCTAGGCAGATTCACTTTATTTGTCCTGTAACCAATGTCACTGGGACTGAAAGTGAGAGACACTAAGCCCCGGTTCACACTGCCACAACTTATCATGCTACTTGAGAGTTTAAAGTTGCATGATATGTCGCGCCCCTTTATTGGCAATGGAACCGTTCTAGTCGGTGCAACTCAAGTCGCTCTGTTTTAGAAAAAGGTTCCTGCACTACTTTGGGGCGACTTTAACACGACTTCCATTGAGTTCTGTTAAAGAAGTCGCATGCAAGCCGTGATTAAGTCACGCAGGGACGTTGGCTTCAAAGCTGTGTGACTTTCATGTCGGAGCAGTGTGAACCAGTGCTAACAGAGGAAAACGGGAAATCTTTCAATGGGCACATCTGTTCTGGTGGCAACCTATAGGATTTACCTCATAAATGTGACACAAAATTATATCAAAATATAATTCAGGGGCTTTAAAGCAGAGTTCCACCCAAAAATAGAACTTCCGCTTTTTGGAATCCCCCCCATAACAGGACAGTTGAACTATTTTTACATCTAGATGGACTGCCTGAAAAACATATTTTTATCCATACCTATTCACAATAAACATTTTACTGTAAGATTTAAATTAGGACACGTCAGGAAAACATGGCGGTTTGCCTGTCAATATAAATTACTCACATCATCAATCTGTCCGTTGTCTTCATAAAATTTAGCAAAAGCAACCCAGAGTGAGTGCGGCTTCCCAGTGGCCTTTGCTGGATCTACAGTCTGAACAGCTTCTGTGTAAGTGCTGATGATCTTTAAGGAATAAATACGTTAATAAAAAAAAAAGAGAGAGAAGGAAAGCGTGAGTAAACCTTACCTTCCATAACATCATAAAACATAAAAAAAATGTGCTGCTTGTGTCATCTGTGAGCTTTTCCAACTATATCCAGCTGAAGTTCATACGCATTAGTAAATGAGAAAGGGCCACTAATAAAATATAAAGTGCTAAAACAAGTTACAGTATACAGGGACAAGTGAGCCTGCTGTGGTTAGTGGGCCACACAATGCAGTGGTGAGATCTGCTAGTCATAGCTCCAATAGCAATAGATCAAAAGTGGAAAATGTGACTCATTAGTGACATACAATATCTTGTGTTCACTTACAGAATAACTACTGCTTTTATACAATATATCAGCATTTGAACTTCCCATAATTCCCTGCACACATAAAATCAGACTTACAGTGGGCGGGCATACACTGTGAGACTACGACACTGTACTGTCTATACAACATATGTCAGTCATTGGCAGAATATGAGGGAGACATAGGCATGGCCTCTCTACTATGCTGATGTTCCCTCAATCCAACATTCAAGCGGGAGTTATAGAAGGGTTGCAATTCTATGCAGTGGCCTCGCTCTACTGGCAATTTGGGTGGCAGTGGGATGTGTAAAACAGACTGGCTGAAAAGTATTGCATACATATTGTCATATAAAATGGTTCACAAAATGTGTAAGGTCCTGCTGCACTCAAGGTGAAGAGAGCTGAGATGACCCCGCAAGTAAAGTCCAACTTTTTAACTACTGTATTTAGGACGGACACGAAAGACTGAAAAATGGAACAGCATATAAAAAAATCCAAAAACAAATCAACATTATAAAATCATAAAGATGGTAGAAAAATACAGTAGCTTGGGCTAAAAAAAAAAAAAAAACCCTGACTATTCAAGCTATGACTGCCAGACAAGACACACAGAATCCATAGAGAGAACACACCTCCCGTGGTTTGTCTTTGTACAGCTGCACCCTCTTGTGCCACTCATGGATATTGTGTGGGTTTTGTCTCAGTAGCACCCCATTCAGTAGGATAGGCCTCCTCTCCATCAGCTGCTCGAAACGGGCTAATCGCAGCTCTAGGTCTATGTCATCTGACAAGATGAAAAGGAAAACATTAGGAGACTCAACCATAAAACAGAAATGTAAGGGTTAAAGTAATAAAAAGGCAAAACTTATTTTTTTTGCTTTGGATATAGTGGAGAGGGATTAGAACACCAGTCAGTTTTTTTTTACTGTCTGTACCCATTAGAGAGATTTACCCCATTTGTCCTGTTTACCATTATCATCACAAATTAGGGATTTCTTGTTTTGACGATGGGACAGGAAGTTGAGGGAAATTTCCCCAATAGGACACAGATGGATAATAAAAAAATAAAAAATGAGCGTCATCACCCTCCCTTAGACCCCTTTTACACTGAGGCGCTTTGCAGGCACTATAACGCTAAAAATAGCGCGTGCAAAGCGCCCTGAAAGAGCTGCTGCTGTGTCTACAGTGTGAAAGCCCCAAGGGCTTTTACACTGGAGCGGTGCGCTAGCAGGACAGTAAAAAAAGTCCTGCTAGCAGCATCTTTGGAGCGGTGTGTATACCGCTCATCCAACGCTCCTGCCCACTGAAATCAATGGGCACCGTGGCTATACCGCCGGCAAAGCACTGCTGCAGCGGCGCTTTGTGGGTGGTTTTAACCCTTTCTCGGCCGCTAGCAGGGGTAAAAGTGCCCGCTAGCAGCCAAATAGCGCCACGAAATTGACGGTAAAGCACCGCTAAAAATAGCAGCATTTTACCGCCGATGCACCCACCGCCCCAGTGTGAAAGGGGCATTACTCCATTCAAAATTAAAAAAACTTTTGTCTTTAGTTACCCTTTAAGGTTGATTCTTACCTTCCTCTTCTCTTCCCATCTCACTGACGGTTTCCATTTTGGCTGCAATGACGCTCTCTTCAAACTGAGCATAGCTGTCAAACACCTGAGTGAAGTCACGGACAGTGGTGACTGTCTGAATGGCCTCTTCATAAACATCTCGAGCCTGAGAAATCAAAAAAAAAATTACTCACCATGATGTACAGTATGTGGCTATAAAACCAATGAATAGGGTGGTAGAGTAATTTGATTCTTAAGCACCTTGACAAAGTACAGGCATGTAAGGAAGTCATATGTTTGTTTTCCTATACCTGTGAATTAGATCTAAGTACATAATTTCACTGTGTGTGGACTACCTTTTCTTTAAAAGCAGCACTGAGGTTCTGTTTACGGAATCCTGTTCTGAGCTAGGGACCAAACGCTTTTGGTAGGATTCCCACAACAGAATGGCCCAGTGACTTTGGTACACTTGAAGAGGTTAACGTGGTTGTAAAGCCGCAAGGTTTTTCACCTTAATGCAGTCTTTGCATTAAGGTGAAAAACCTTCTGTGTTGCAGCATCCCTCCAGCCCCCCATCAGCCCCCCTCCCTTTTACCCGAGCCCGATCTGGCTCCAATCGATGTCTCTCTCTCCTCATTGGACAGATTGATAGCAGCAGGAGCCATTGGCAATCCAGTGACACTGGTGCAGGGGGGAGGGACCAAGTCCCGCTGTCTGTGTCAATGGACGCAGCAGTGGGACTCAGAAGCAAGCCCACACGGGTGCCCGCAAGTAAAGCTTCTTTCCGTGGGGGTACAGGATGAGGAGGGGCTTGGAGCGCCAACAGGGCACCCCAGAAGAAGGGGATCGGGGCTGCTCTTTGCAAAACAATTGAGCAGAGCAGGTGTTTGTTATTTTTCTTTAAAAAAACAAACAAGGGTTTACAACCCTTTTATGCCGGCCATTGATGGTTCGAATCTCAGGCTGGTTCAGCAGGGACCGTCCAAGATCTGAGCCATGTATGGGCAAGCTGATTGATCAATCAATTTTTCATAAGATTATTGCCAGCGGCTATAGCGGCTAGCAATAATCGCTGTGTGTTCCCCTGCCAGGGACAGCTCCCCCCCCCCACCCCACTGCCAGGAGAACACATTAGCTCTGTGGGAGGGATTCCCCCATCAACACTGACTGTGTTGACAGTGGAATTGAGCGTTATTTTTTTCTTATGGCCGGCTTTAAGCTTACAGAGTAGAGGTGTGCAGGAGGGACAATTTTCTTCACACTGGTTTCACTGCTGGAAGTCCTGTGGTATAAACTACCAGGCACTAGGTCCTTTATAACCACCAATCTTCTGAGGTTCTAATCCAAACAGAAGCCTATGTAAAAGATGTTTAAAAGCTTTAAGCTTGAGTGTCCTATCAATCCATCCTATCCATCCAAAAGATTACTAGGTCCAAGGCATTCTAGCCATCACTAAAATGTGCCATGTGTATGCACTTCTGTGACTGCAGTAAACACATCGGACTATAATCCTGAACGCGTCAGCAGTTGATGTGACCAGTCCAGTGCTCACTGCTGGTCAGAACAGATGAAGATGAAACTGCCCTACAGGCTGGATGATGGGGGATGAACAATGAGCCATGGTTACCTTTTCAAAATGACCACTCCGAGTATGGTACTCAGCAAGGGCACACCACAATTTCCCCCTCTGATCTGTGAAGCGAGTGAGGCCACCACGAATAATGGCTCCAGAGTCCAGAGAGCGGATAGATCCTGGGTTCTGTGAAAGGAGGGTACACAACTCCTGCCACAGCTGTAACAGAGAAGACTTGGGTCAGATTTGTACCTTATATAACCTCTGTCATCTATTGATCCATAACAGCCCTCCATTTCTTATCCTGTAAACAAAGTTACTGCCGTCCTACACATGTGCTATTTTTCTTCAATGATCGCAACAAAGCGATCAGAAGCCATTGCTGTCTGCACGTATACGCACATGCAGCAGTTACCTACGGTTAGGGATGGATGTCTAAGCCTGGATACATCTTTTTGCTGTTTGTCCAGCAGTGATTTATCCGCCCCTATCTGCAGGTAACCGCTTCATGTGCGTTTACTGCCATTCATTCATTCGGACAGAGTGGCCAAAGCTAATCGTAACCACCACTGATTTTTGCAGCTGGAATTCGTAGACAGCCCCTAAATCACCTGTATGAATAAGGTCTAAGCCCTGGTTCACACTGGTGCGATTTCAGGTGCGACATGCGATTTCAAAATCGTACCTGAAGTTGCACCACATGGCTTTCAATGGAAATGTGCTAATTGGTGCGACACACGACACTAGCGATTTCCAAAAGGTTTTTGTATTACTTTTTTGTGATTTCAGGTCGATTTACCATCCATAGAGTGCTATGTAAATCGACCTGAAATCGCAGTACTCTTTATATCAGTGCGATTTGGAGCAGTCTTTTTTTTTTTTTGGTGATGTCATTGCAGCGTCAGTTTTCGTGAGGAGTTTGGAGCAGGATTTTTTTTTTTAACCCTGCCAGCGCTGCTATGTGTATGAAAACAGCTGACCTGTCCCCTCCCCTAGAAGGTGTTACAGTGAGGAGTTTGGAGCAAGACGTTTTTTTTTTTTTTTTTTCACAGCCAGCGCTGCCATCTTTATTAAGTCACAAATCAGCTTGCTTTTCATTGGAATAAGTACAAATCATACTGTCTGCAAATCGCAAGTAGGCTCCATAAATCGCAAACAAATACAAAAGAAATCAGAAGTGACTGGGAAAAAAATCGGAGTGCCAAATCGCACTCAAAACATGAGATTTGTAAATCGCACCAGTGTGAACCAGGGCTTATAGATAGAGGAATTGATTGGGGTATTCATCTGTTGATTTTACTGTTTTTTCAGAACATGGAAACACTTAATTTTAGTGTGTGTGGTCTGAGCATAGGTTCATTTTAAAAGTATAAAAATAGGTAAAATTAGAAATCAGTCTGTGAAATAAATACTAATAAATAAGATTGCGAACTTTAATTTTCTCATAGCCCTTTTATTCATATTAAAAATAACCAATAATTCTGCCAGTCCACATCTCTTCCTCCACAGGGTGACAATTCTGTTTTGTCTGCAGAGTGTTTACTGCAGCATTGACAACTTTGAACCCTCCTTCCTATTACACTTTCATTGAGAAGGAGGGTTATTAGCATTGTTACCATGGACAACCTTTGCATTCACTGCCAATGGGCACTGGTCATGCAGTTCAATGAAGCACCCTGCACCTGGAAGAAGTAGCACAGGGCAACCTCTTGAATCTCACCTCCTGAAGGTTTTCACAGTCTCTGCAGTGATGTCACAGGGAGAAATACAAGATTTTTTTTTTTACCCATGGAGAAGGCAAGTAAAAAAAGAAACATGGGGGGAATTGGGAGTGAACAAAACACTATGGCCAGAGAGGGACTTTAACAGGTTTCACGCCAGCCACATATGCCATACTTTACATTAAAAACCCAACAAATTTTTTTAATGAAAAAAAATGCAGAAAGAAAACACTGGTATGACTATGTCTTGATTAATGCCATAAAAAATTGAGAACAAATCAGCGACATTTCAGCCCATGCGCTTTGCAGCTATCAGATTTACCTGGTAGTTTGATTTTCCCTCTTTGGACACAAAATCCTCTTGGTTCACAATGGCTGCCAACCTAGATGCAGCCTCATCCAACCTGTCCACAGAGCGCAGATACTCAATATACTCCTCTGCATTCTCAGGTGACAGCTGGAAATAAACAAGGAGGCATTATAATGACATCACATGATTCAGGTGACCGGTAACAACATTGGATGTTACAGTCTAACAATAGTGTACCTTTAGGTATCTCCTGTAGACCCTGACTGCTGTCTCTGGAAGAGGGTGAGCACGGACAAATCTTAGGTACAGTGGCCAGATACGATGGTGCTGTGTAATGGGGAGAGCACGAAGAGCACGATCAAATGTCCTTCTTGAGCGGGTAATTTTACACTGATCCATAAGGAACTGGCAGTAATCCAGCCAAATTCGGGGCATCTTAGCAGTGGAGAGAAAATACAATTGAAGACAGTCAAGAAAATGCTGAAAAGCAGTAAGTGGAAAATAGGATTTTTATAACAGCTTACCTGTAAAATCCTTTTCTTGGAGTACATCACGGGACACAGAGCGACATAGTCATTACTAATGGGTTATATAGTTACCGTCAGGTGCTGGCACTGGCAACTTCCAAAACCGGAAGTACCCTCCCCTATATAAGCCCCTCCCATCCGGGAGCACCTCAGTTTTGTAGCAAAGCAATAAGTGTCCCCAAAAGAGGGGTGGGAGCTCTGTGTCCCGTGATGTACTCCAAGAAAAGGATTTTACAGGTAAGCTGTTATAAAAATCCTATTTTCTTTCTCGTACATCACGGGACACAGAGCGACATAGTCATTACTAATGGGATGTCCTAAAGCAATGCCAAATGAGGGGGGGGATACACCATATATAAGCTGAGCGCTATCAGACATGAGGATCTTTTGCGGCCTGCAACACACTGCGCCCAAAGGCGACATCCTCCTGACTTCTAACGTCCACCTGGTAGAACCTAGTAAACGTGTGAACTGAAGACCACGTTGCGGCCTTACAGATTTGAGCCAGGGAGGCCTGGTGATGCACTGCCCATGAAGTTCCAACTGCTCTCGTGGAGTGCGCCCTAACTTTGAACGGAGGCGGTCTCCTTCTCAAGCCATAAGCTTGCATAATGACCTGTCGAATCCACTTGGCTAAAGTAGATTTTGACGCTGCCTGACCCTTTCTGGGGCCTTCCGGCAGAATAAACAAAGTATCCGTTCTGCGAATCTGAGCAGTGGCTTTTAGATAAGCTTTAACTGCTCTTACTACATCCAAAGAATGCAATAACTTTTCCTCCACCGAAGTAGGTTTGGGGAAAAAAGAAGGAAGAACCACATCTTGGTTCAAATGAAACCTCGATACCACCTTAGGAAGAAAGGCTGGATGAGGACGTAACACTACTCTGTCCTTATGGATAACCAGATATGGCTCCCTACAGGACATAGCTGCTAATTCCGATACTCTTTTAGCCGAACAAATGGCTACTAGAAAAATCAATTTCCTGGTGAGAAGCACCAAGGAAATATGCTGTAATGGTTCAAGTGGTTGTTTCTGTAGAACCGACAGAACCAAGTTTAGATCCCATGGACATATGGGAATATTAACCGGAGGACTAATACGCATCACTCCTTGTATAAAGGCTTTGACTAGTGAATGCGAAGCCAAGGGCCTTTGAAAAAATATTGACAAGGCCGAAATCTGACCCTTGATAGTACTCAAGGCAAGCTTCCTATCTACAGCCCACTGTAGGAAGTCCAGAATCCTACCTATTACGTACTTATGTGGATGCCATTTCTTGGCCTCACACCACGCGATGTACGCCTTCCAGATTCTATAGTAGATCTGCCTGGATACCGGCTTCCTGGCATTGATCATGGTAGATACCACAGCATTAGAGAGCCCTCTTTTTTAGAATGTGGGCTTCAATAGCCAGGCCGTCAAACCTAGGGCTGGTAAGGAAGGGTGGCACATCGGTCCTTGCGAAAGCCGGACGACGTGGGAGAGTCCAAGGACTCCCCACTGAAATTTTACAATCTCCGCGTACCACGCTCTTCGGGGCCACGCTGGAGCCACCGGAATCACTGGTTTCTTTTCTACCCTGATTCTGCAGAGTAATCGAGGTAACCATTGGCGGTGTGAATGCATATATCAGCTTGAACTGATCCCAAGGGAACACTAGGGCATCCGAGCCGCAAGCTAGGGGATCCCTTGTGCGAGAGACAACCCTGTCCCCCTTTGCGTTGAATCTGGATGCTAGAAGATCTACATCCGATGTTCCCCACCGCTGACATATTGTCCAGAAAACCTCGGGGTGAAGGGACCCTTCCTCTGGGCCTAATTGCTGGCGACTTAGAAAGTCCGCCTTCCAATTCTCCACTCCTGGAATGAATACCGCAGATATGGCTGGGACATATTTTTCTGCCCATTTCAGGATGTAATTTACTTCCCTCTGGGCTGCACGACTCCTGGTGCCCCCCTGATGATTGATATATGCCACTGCTGTGGCATTGTCTGATTGAAATCTGACAGGGGACCCTTGGAGTTTGGATGTCCATGCTACTAGGGCATACCGGGCTGCTCGTATCTCTAAGAGATTGATGGGCAGGGCCTTTTCTGCATCCGACCATCTGCCCTGGAGAGACTATTGCTCCAGTACTGCTCCCCAGCCTATAAGGCTGGCATCTGTAGTGACCACCTTCCAAGAAACCGGACTGAAGGATTTCCTTTTTTCCAGATTCTGGGGAACCAACCACCAACGGAGGCTCTTGCGAACGGAAGGGGACAAGGACATTGTAAGTCTAGGGCCTGAACTTTTTTTGTTCCAGGCTGACAGTATGGCCCCTTGCAAATTCCTTGAATGGAATTGACCGTAGGGTACTGCTTCGAATGATGCCACCATTTTTCCCAGCAGCCTCATATACAGGCGTATGGACGGCTGTCTTTTTTGTACCCACTAAGTGGATCAAATCTTTCAAAGACAACACCTTTCCTCGAGGCAAGAATATTTTTCTCTGGCCTGAATCCAACCTTAGCCCCAAGTATTCCAGACTTTTGACTGGTTTTTAGGGCTGACTTGTCTCGGTTGATAATCCAACCGTGAGATTCCAGATACTTGATCGTCTTGTGAACGACCACGTCTAGTTTTTTCACTGAGTGGTCTATCAGCAACAAGTCATCCAGATATGCCATTATCATTACACCTTGTGTTCTTAGATTGGCCAATAAAGGGCCAGAATTTTTGTGAACACTCTTGGTGCTGTGGCCAAACCGAAGGGTAAGGCTCTGAACTGAAAATGGCGCCCTTCTACTGCAAAGCGTAGAAATTTTTGGTGGACTGGAAAGATGGGAATGTGCAAATAAGCATTTTTGATGTCGATCGTGGCTAACCAATCCTCCCCTTGTAGGGCAGTGGCCACCGATCGGATCGACTCCATCGGAAAGTCCTGATATACAGGAATTTGTATAGCCCTTTTTAGAATTAATATGGGCCTCCCGTCCGCGTTTGCTTCGGGACTGTAAAGAGGTTTGAGTAAAACCCGAACCCTCATTCTTCCAGGGGAACCTCCATAATTACTCCTTGGAGCAATAGTTGTTCTAGTGCCAACAGGAGGGACTCTCTCTTCCGGGGATCCCTTGGCACGTTTGACCTCAAAATGGGAAGGAGGGGAGTCTTTTAACTCCAAACTGTATCCCAAACCTACTGCGGAGAGCACCTATCTGTCTTGATCGTGTCCCGCCAGGTCTCTTTGCGAACAACTGGAGTCCTCCCCCCACCCGACTGAGTGGGGGCTTCAATGAATTTAACTTTGGGGGAGGTTTTGTACCTCCCCTGACCCAGGGTTTCTCATTACCCTGCTACTGTCCCTGTTTTTTACCCCCGGGATTTAACCGAGGAGGCCGTCGGAACTGTTACACAGCCGATGCCCCAGGGACTGGAGAAGCAGGCCTCTTAAAGAGGGACCTCCAACTCTGCTTTTAACCGGCAAGAGCGTATTTTTACCGCTGGAAATTTTCTGGATATATTTGTCCAGGTTTTCCCTGAATAAGCGTTCACCATGAAATGGGACGCTAACCAGCCATTCTTTACAGGGAGCTTCAGCAGACCAGTTTCTGAGCCATAGGAGCCTACGCATATGTACTATAGACAGCGTAAGGCGGGAGGCCTGATGGACTGAATCCTCTATGGCGTCAACCGCAAAGCCTAAGGCTCTAGGTAGATCAGCTAGGGCAAAGCCTGCTGATCTGTCAAGTCCCTCAAGACCTGTTTCAACTGATCCTTCACTGCTTAGCAGACCCCAATAGCTGCTACTGCTGGTTGTATCACCAAGCAGATTTTCATAAGGACTCCAATCTTTTATCTATTGGGTTCTTGAACATTTGGACATTATCCACTGGACATGTCAGTGATTTATACATACAAGAGATGGCTGCGTCCACTGTAGGGACCTTCCATTTTTTTTTTTTTTTATTTTTTTTTTTTTTTGATGAACTTATCCTCCATGGGATAGACCACCGGAAATCTCTTGGGGGAATAAATATTTTCTCAGGACGTTCCCAATCCTGGTAAATGAGCCCTTTCAGTAAAGGGTGAAGTGGAAAAGAACAAACAGTCTGGGGGCTTCTAGCGACCCCAACGAGGATACAGTAGTGGTTGATGGTTCCGCAAGGTGCATTTTTAAATGCTGATCGGACCATGTTAGTCAGAGACTGAACCCATAATCTTTCAGCTTGAGATGCTGAGAAAAGGTTCCCCCACTGTTGATTCCTCTATAACAGAATCAACCTTATCCTGATCCCCTTCAGGCAGGTCGATCCCTGTATGGGACTGTTGCTCTGCTAACAGGCACTCTGAAGGAGGAGACGGAGATCGGGCGTGCTTTCCCTGACAGGGAGGCAGCGATAAATTTTGACAATCTCTCTCTAATCCTCCCAGAGCTGAGGAAAAAACCTCATCTGTTACATACACAGGAGCAGGTGACTGAGGACAGCCACAGTACCAAGTACCCCTGCGGGGTCTCTACGGTCACTTACCTCTGAACTTCAGGGGAGACTGGTGCAGCAGGAGTATGCCCAAGATCCTCAGAGCCCGATGAGACCCCCTTCGCTTCCTGGAAGATTCAGTTCCGGAGCTACTGGACGGCATATTCCTAAGCCTAAAGCTGAGGTATTCCAGCCGTAATACACCACTTTTACTGAGAATAGTCTAGCACAATTGCTGCTATATAACAGTTGGTGTCTACTAATGTGCCTTTCTAGGGGATGCCTGTATCAACCGCTTGCTGTATGCCTTTAAATGTTGCCAGCTCTGTCTCTGTACTTCATAGCCAGCTTACTGCAATAATGTGGCTTTTTAAAAACCTGCTGGGACGCCCGCACATGCGCAGAAGCGCTGCGGCGCGCACAGAGCGTCATCCCCCAGGCCCCGCCCCTTTTTCCGGCCACCTCTATATATAGAGGCGCGCGCACGCGCGCGGCCACGTGCGCCTCGGCGCTAATTTTCAAACATGGAAACCAGGGACAGGAGCCAGGGCCCCCTTTGCCGCAGGCCGGGGGATAGACGAACACTGCAACATGGCAGAGGAAACAGTTTCCTGTAGGAGAACTCACCAGCTGCCTGGACTTTGTTCTCTGAGAAGAAACTAGTCCATATGACAAGAAAAACATTCCACAGCGGCCTCTAGTGGACAAACACAGGTACCGCAGTTTAATATACTAAACATATATAAAAAAACATTCCTTTTTTTTTTTTTTTTTTTCTTGACCACCATTAAAAATTATTACATTTTTTTAGTAGTTACAGGCATGCACAGATATTAGCGGGAATACCGTTAGGTAACAGACAGAAAGACAAATTAGGCTTGGGGGTCCCCCAATAGAACCAAGTTCCTGGGGGCCCCCACTTACCTGTTCCCCGCCGCAGGACTTTGTTTGGTCCACAAAAGCCCAAACTTCACCTACCACGGCAGGCATTGTAATCAAACCTTCAGGGACCGGGTTCCCAAGGATTCCACTCCCCTGGACCTGTATAGCACCCTGCACAGAAAACATCTTGGTCGTGGGTATGACCAGAGCTCTGGATCCCAGGGTCCAGCTCTCCTAAGAGAAGCATTACAGGCAGAACCTTGCTCTTCTCTGCAAGGCCCGGGTACCGACCGTTTAGCTATGAAGCTTTTTTGGTCGGATCCGGAATAGCTTACTGAGGCCCAAAAGAACCTGTACGCAAGCTCAGTGAAAAACACATGTTTCTTCTTGGCCAACACCTTAGACACTGGCAAAAAACTGAGGTGCTCCCGGATGGGAGGGGCTTATATAGGGGAGGGTACTTCCGGTTTTGGAAGTTGCCAGTGCCAGCACCTGACGGTAACTATATAACCCATTAGTAATGACTATGTCGCTCTGTGTCCCGTGATGTACGAAAAAGAAAGAGATATAGACATACTGAAAACAGAGAAAAGATGAAGGAAAGGGAACTGGAGGTGTTATCTATAGTAGCAAAATGCTTGAATCCATTGCATTTTGGCCCATTTATGTGGTACCAACATATTGATTAGCATCTTATAAAAAACACACAGAACCATTCACAACAAGCCTGATCCTGCAACTCTTCTACAAGTACACAAATGTACTGATATTGTCAAGTATCAGTCATTCTTTCAGTATGTCTGTGGGCTTTGGAAGGAAATCCAAGTACCCAGAGAAAACCCATGAAAACACAGGGAGGAAAATAGGATTTTTATAACAGCTTACCTGTAAAATCCTTTTCTTGGAGTACATCACGGGACACAGAGCGACATAGTCATTACTAATGGGTTATATAGATACCTTCAGGTGCTGGCACTGGCAACTTCCAAAACCGGAAGTAACGTCCCCTATATAAGCCCCTCCCATCCGGGAGCACCTCAGTTTTGTAGCAAAGCAATAAGTGTCCCCAAAGAGGGGTGGGAGCTCTGTGTCCCGTGATGTACTCCAAGAAAAGGATTTTACAGGTAAGCTGTTATAAAAATCCTATTTTCTTTCTCGTACATCACGGGACACAGAGCAGCATAGTCATTACTAATGGGATGTCCTAAAGCAATGCCCAACGAGGGGGGGGGATACACCATATATAAGCTGAGCGCTATCAGACATGAGGATCTTTTGCGGCCTGCAACACACTGCGCCCAAAGGCGACATCCTCCTGACTTCTAACGTCCACCTGGTAGAACCTAGTAAACGTGTGTACTGAAGACCATGTTGCGGCCTTACAGATTTGAGCCAGGGAGGCCTGGTGATGCACTGCCCATGAAGTTCCAACTGCTCTCGTGGAGTGCGCCCTAACTTTGAACGGAGGCGGTCTCCTTCTCAAGCCATAGGCTTGCATTATGACCTGTCGAATCCACTTGGCTAAAGTAGATTTTGACGCTGCCTGACCCTTTCTGGGGCCTTCCGGCAGAATAAACAAAGTATCCGTTCTGCGAATCTGAGCAGTGGCTTTTAGATAAGCTTTAACTGCTCTTACTACATCCAAAGAATGCAATAACTTTTCCTCTACCGAAGTAGGTTTGGGGAAAAAAGAAGGAAGAATCACATCTTGGTTCAAATGAAACCTCGATACCACCTTAGGAAGAAAGGCTGGATGAGGACGTAACACTACTCTGTCCTTATGGATAACCAGATATGGCTCCCTACAGGACATAGCTGCTAATTCCGACACTCTTTTAGCCGAACAAATGGCTACTAGAAAAATCAATTTCCTGGTGAGAAGAACCAGGGAAATATGCTGTAATGGTTCAAATGGTTGTTTCTGTAGAACCGACAGAACCAAGTTTAGATCCCATGGACATATGGGAATATTAACCGGAGGACTAATACGCATCACACCTTGTATAAAGGCTTTGACTAGTGAATGCGAAGCCAAGGGCCTTTGAAAAAATATTGACAAGGCCGAAATCTGACCCTTGATAGTACTCAAGGCAAGCTTCCTATCTACAGCCCATTGTAGGAAGTCCAGAATCCTACCTATTACGTATTTACGTGGATGCCATTTCTTGGCCTCACACCAGGCGATGTACGCCTTCCAGATTCTATAGTAGATCTGCCTGGATACCGGCTTCCTGGCATTGATCATGGTAGATACCACAGCATTAGAGAGCCCTCTCTTTTTTAGAATGTGGGCTTCAATAGCCAGGCCGTCAAACCTAGGGCTGGTAAGGAAGGGTGGTATATCGGTCCTTGCGAAAGCAGGTCCGGACGACGTGGGAGAGTCCAAGGACTCCCCACAGACATCTTTACAATCTCCGCGTACCATGCTCTTCGGGGCCACGCTAGAGCCACCAGAATCACTGGTTTCTTTTCTACCCTGATTCTGCGGAGTAATCGAGGTAACAATTGTGGCGGTGGGAATGCATATATCAGCTTGAACTGATCCCAAGGGAACACTAGGGCATCCGAGCCGCAAGCTAGGGGATCCCTTGTCCAAGAGACAAACCTGTCCACTTTTGCGTTGAATCTGGATGCTAGCAGATCTACATCCGGTGTTCCCCACCGCTGACATATTGTCCGGAAAACCTCGGGATGAAGGGACCATTCCCCTGGGCATAATTGTTGGCGACTTAGAAAGTCCGCCTTCCAATTCTCCACCCCTGGAATGAATACCGCAGATATGGCTGGGACATATCTTTCTGCCCATCTCAGGATGTAATTTACTTCCCTCTGGGCTGCACGACTCCTGGTGCCCCCCTGATGATTGATATATGCCACTGCTGTGGCATTGTCTGATTGAATTCTGACAGGGGACCCTTGGAGTTTGGATGTCCATGCTACTAGGGCATACCGGGCTGCTCGTATCTCTAAGAGATTGATGGGCAGGGCCTTTTCCGCATCCGACCATCTGCCCTGGAGAGACCATTGCTCCAGTACTGCTCCCCAGCCTATAAGGCTGGCATCTGTAGTGACCACCTTCCAAGAAATCGGACTGAAGGATTTCCCTCTTTCCAGATTCTGGGGAACCAACCACCAGCGGAGGCTCTTGCGAACGGAAGGGGACAAGGACATTGGTAAGTCCAGAGCCTGAACTTTTTTGTTCCAGGCTGACAGTATGGCCCTTTGCAAATTCCTTGAATGGAATTGACCGTAGGGTACTGCTTCGAATGATGCCACCATTTTTCCCAGCAGCCTCATGCACAGGCGTATGGATGGCTGTCTTTTTGAACCCACTAAGTGGATCAAATCCCTCAAAGACGACCCCTTTTCTTGAGGCAAGAAAATTTTTCTCTGGTCTGAATCCAGCCTTAGCCCCAAGTATTCCAGACTTTTGACTGGTTTTAGGGCTGACTTGTCTCGGTTGATAATCCAACCGTGATATTCCAGATACTTGATTGTCTCGTGAACAACCACTTCTAGTTTTTCCACTGAGTGGTCTATCAGCAACAAGTCGTCTAGATATGCCATTATCGTTACACCTCGTGTTCTTAGATTGGCCAATAATGGGGCCAGAATTTTTGTGAACACTCGTGGTGCTGTGGCCAGACCGAAGGGTAAGGCTCTGAACTGAAAATGGCGCCCTTCTACCGCAAAGCGTAGAAATTTTTGGTGGACTGGAAAGATGGGAATGTGCAAATAAGCATCTTTGATGTCGATCGAGGCTAACCATTCCTCCCCTTGTAGGGCAGTGGCCACCGACCGGATCGACTCCATCCGGAAAGTCCTGATATGTAGGAATTTGTTTAGCCCTTTTAGATTTAATATGGGCCTCACGTCCCCGTTTGGCTTCGGGACTGTAAAGAGGTTTGAGTAAAACCCGAACCCCCATTCTTCCAGGGGAACCTCTATAATTACTGCTTGGAGCAATAATTGTTCTAGTGCCAACAGGAGGGATCCTCTCTTCTGGGGATCTCTTGGCACGTTTGACCTTATAAAGCGGGAAGGAGGGGAGTCTTTTAACTCCAATTTGTATCCCAGATTTACTGCGGAGAGCACCCATCTGTCTCCGATCGTGTCCCGCCAGGTCTCTGTGAACAACTGAAGTCTTCCCCCCACCCGATTGAGTGGGGGCAACCCTTCATGCATTTGACTTTGGGGGAGGTTTTGTACCTCTCCTGCTCCAGGGCTTCTTGTTACCCTGCAATTGTCCCTGATTTTTACCTCCGGGATTTGACCGAGGAGGCCGTCGGAACTGTTTCACAGCCGATGTCCTAGGGACTGGAGAAGCAGGCCTCTTAAAAGAGGGACCTCTAACTCTGTTTTTAACCGGCAAAAGTGTACTTTTACCGCTGGAAATTCTCTGGATATATTTGTCCAGGTCTTCCCCGAATAAGCGTTCACCATGAAATGGGAAGCTGACCAGCAATTTTTTACAGGGAGCTTCAGCAGACCAGTTTTTGAGCCATAAAAGCCTGCGCATATGTACTACAGACAGCGTAAGGCGGGAGGCCTGATGGATTGAATCCTTTATAGCGTCCACCGCAAAGCATAAGGCTCTAGGTAGGTCAGCTAAGGCAAGAGCCTGCTGATCTGGCAAGTCCCTTAAGACCTGTTTCAACTGATCCTTCACTGCTTGGCAGACCCCAATAGCTGCCACTGCTGGTTGTGTCACCAATCCTGCTGTAGAAAAAGCAGATTTTAATAAGGACTCTAATTTTTTATCTATTGGGTCCTTGAACATTTGGACATTATCCACTGGACATGTCAGTGATTTATTCACACAAGAGATGGCTGCGTCCACTGTAGGGACCCTCCATTTTTTGATGAACTTATCCTCCATGGGATAGACCACTTGAAATCTCTTGGGAGGAGTAAATATTTTATCAGGATGTTCCCAATCCTGGTAAATGAGCCCTTCCAGTAAAGGATGGATCGGAAAGGAACAAACAGTCTGGGGAGCTTTTAGCGACCCCAACGAGGAGACAGAAGTGGATGATGGCTCCGCAAGGGGCATTTTAAATGCTGATCGGACCATATTAGTCAGGGACTGAACCCATAACCTTTCAGCATGTGATGCTGAGAATGGCTCTTCCACTGTTGATTCCTCTACAACAGAATCAACCTCATCCTGATCCCCTTCAGGTAGGTCGATCCCTGTATGGGACTGTTGCTCTGCTAACAGGCACTCTGAGGGAGGAGACGGAGATCGAGCGCTTTTCTCCTGTGACAGGGAAGCAGCGATCAATGCTGACAATCTCTCTTCCAGCCCTCCCAGAGCTGAGGAAAAAACCTCCTCTGTTACATACACAGGAGCAGGTGAACTGAGGACAGCCACAGTACCAGGTACTCCTGAGGGTGCTCTACGGTCACTAACCTCTGATTCTTTAGGGGAGACTGGTGCAGCCGAAGCATGCCCAAGATCCTCAGAGCCCGATGGAGACCCCTATGCTTCCTGGAATTTTTAGTCCCGGAGTTTTTTGACGGCATTATTCCTAAGCCCAAAGCTGAGGTATTCCAGCCGAAATACACCACTTACTGACAATAGTCTAGCACAAATGCTGCTATAAAACCAGTTGGTGTCTACTAATGTGCCTTTCTATGGGGATGCCTGCATCAACCGCTTGCTGTATGCCTTTTTTAAATGTTGCCAGCTCTGTCTCTGCACTCCATAGCCAGCTCACAACACATAATTGTGGTTTTTAACATGCTGGGACGCCCGCACATGCGCAGAAGCGCTGCGGCGCGCACAGAGCGTCATCCCCCAAGCTCCGCCCCCTTTCCCGGCTCACCTCTATATATAGAGGCGCGTGCACGCGCACGCGCGCGGCCACGTGCGCCTTCGGCGCTAATTTTTAAAAAGGAAACCAGGGACAAGAGCCAGGGCCCCTCTTGCCGCAGGCCGGGGGATGGACGAGCATTGCAAGATGGCAGAGGAAGCAGTTTCCCACAAGAGAACTCACCATCTGCCTGGACTTGCTCTAATAAAAAGAAACTAGTCCACATGACAAGAAACGTTCCACAGCGGCCTCTAGTGGATTAACACAGGTACCGCAGTCTAATATATTAAATATATATATATATATTTTTTTTTTTTCTTGACCACTATTAAAATTATTACATTTTTTTAGTAGTTACAGGCATGCACAGATATTAGCGGGAATACCGTTAGGTAACAGACAGAAAGACAAATTAGGCTTGGGGGTCCCCCAATAGAACCAAGTTCCTGGGGGCCCCCACTTACCTGTTCCCCGCCGCAGGACTTTGTTTGGTCCACAGAAGCCCAAACTTCACCTATCACGGCAGGCATTGTAATTAAACCTTCAGGGACCGGGTTCCCAAGGATTCCACTCCCCTGGACTTGTATAGCACCCTGCACAGAAAACATCTTGGTCATGGGTATGACCAGAGCTCTGGATCCCAGGGTCCAGCTCTCCTAAGAGAAGCATTACAGGCAAAACCTTGCTCTTCTGTTGCAAGGCCCGGGTACCGACCGTTTAGCTATGAAGCTTTTTTGGTCGGATCCGGAATAGCTTACTGAGGCCCAAAAGAACCTGTACGCAAGCTCAGTGAAAAACACGTTTCTTCTTGGCCAACACCTTAGACACTGGCAAAAAACTGAGGTGCTCCCGGATGGGAGGGGCTTATATAGGGGAGGGTACTTCCGGTTTTGGAAGTTGCCAGTGCCAGCACCTGAAGGTATCTATATAACCCATTAGTAATGACTATGTCGCTCTGTGTCCCATGATGTACGAGAAAGAAACAAACTCTAGGCAGATGGTATTTCTGGAGGCACTCCATTGGAAACAGGTGGCATCTGACAATTTTTCAGCACATTGGCAACCTGTGAATTATCCAGTCCTGATTAAAAGTTTTACCTTGTGCATGAAGACAAGGGCTCGCTCATGGCAATTATTTACTTCTTCAAAGGCCGGATCAGTTAGGCATCGTCTCTTCACCTGCTTCCTGCGCTGTTTTAGGTAAGCATACCATAATTTGTAACTAGAAGAAAACAACCGTTTAAAAAAAATGAGATCATGTTGCATTGGTAAAAGGACATTAAACTGGACAAAGTCCACAACAGAGGCAATCACAGCTTATGTGTCATAGTATAAACTGCTTTCAGGATTAACTTTGTATTCCATGCTGGCCATTGGAGGTCATATTGTCTTGAACCTTCCACCTGCTAGGTAAATAAATGAACACATTATACTTACCTGCTAGGTGCAGTTGGTTTTGCACAGAGCAGCTCAGATCCTCCTCTTCTCGGGTCCCTCTTTGGCGCTCCTGGCCCCTCCCTCCTGTTGAGTGCACCCATAGCAAGCAGCTTGCTATGGGGGGACCCGAGCAGTGGCTCCCTGTGTCCATTCAGACACAGAGCCACGGCCCGACCCCACCCCCCTCTCTGGCTCACTGACCGATTGACAGCAGCGGGAGCCAATGGTGCTTCGCTACTGTCTCAGCCAATGAGGAGTGAGAGTCCTATACAGCCGAGTCTCTCGTGCAACATTGCTGGATCGCGATGGGGCTCAGGGAAGTATTAGGGGGGCTGCTGCACACAGAAGGCTTTTTTGTCTTAATGCATAGATGCCTTTACAACCCCTTTAAGCTTGTATAAGAGCAGTGTGTAGAAGATTTTACAACACATTTACAAAGCTTTTAAGAAGCTTCGAGCAAACTTTAATGAAACCTTTAGTTCCAGTGGAAGGATGTTAAACACAAATGACAACGGAAGTGCTGAATGTGCAAACTGATCTTCTTCAAGCTGCAAAACAAAAGGATGAAGATGACATCCCCAAAGTTTGCACTTGAAAAAACATCACTGGCAGCTCCCATACTTCCATCTTACTGTTAAAGTGAAAGTAAGACCAATATACTGTACTTAAGGTTTAAAATGCTGCTTTCCCCACTCTGCATAACAAACTTTAGGCAGGATGGGTAAGTAGCTCAGTGTAAATACCTTTTTTAATGTGGTCACATGATCACTAAGGTATGGCTCCCCTGTGTCAGCAAGTGGCTGCTGCAGCTGATGGGAGCAGCAATGGAAGCCGGTGTGTGACGTCACGGCTCTGGGAATTCAGCCGCTTTGTAAAGCTGTTCGCCGACGCAGGGGAGCTGCAGCTTAGAGATCACGTGACTGCACCAAAGGACATTAAATAACATTATTTTAAAAATCATGTTACCAAACCAAAGAACATAAAAAAATCTTATCAACATAGGACATTTCTACAATTCCCTGACAGGCATAACAGTGATTGTACAGATCTTTATGTTCACCTTCCTGGCAGCTCCTTTAGTGCTCTCTCGTATATCAGGTTAAGTGCATGTGCTGAGCCAGTCTGCTTGAATTCAATATATCGCATCCAGCACTTGACTGAATACGGGTTACGCAGGATCTCCTCTTCATACTGAAGGTCATCCTCCTCCTGTGTTAAGAACAAATGTCAAAGCTTGGTTTACATACCTAGAGTAAAAGTGTGTTATTAAAGCAGAACTAAAACTCTATCGTTTTCAGCCAAGAAGTCATCTTGGCCTCTGTTTGATCTGCTATTGCCATGGTGCTGCACATGTAATCAGTTATGACACCAGCCATTTGATGGTTTGACAGGTGGTTGGGAGCAGCAGCATATGTGTCAGTTGGCATTCCCAGCATACTGGTAATGTAACTGCATTTTTTTTTTTAAACCGCTAATTTGATGGGTTTAGCTCCACTTTAAAGTGGAACTATACCCATGGATTTAGAAGTTACTCAAAACAGTTACATTCAAGGCATGCCATGAATGATAATAGTCACATTTACTTGTGCTCTCAAACAACTGTCAAGCCAATAAAATGTTAGTTGTCATAATTGATCACACGTGCAGCACCATGCCAACATAACTGTGCAGGCTTGCATATAAAAAATAAATAAATAAATAGGGGAGTGTGTTCAAATGCAAAACTTTCTGTTTTCATGGGTAAGAAGATTCGGCCCTTGATCTGTCCTGGTGATCACTGAAAGTGAGGGGAAAAATCCATAATTCCAGAACAGGAATAGAAGGGAAAACTTCCAATGGAGACATGTGCTCTGGTGACAACTGTCCAAGAAGGAATCTACCCTACTTTGGAAAGATTTCGTCTCACTTCCTGTTGTGTCTACAGGACAGGAAGTAAAGTGAAATCTCTCCAAAGGCACACAGATGACAAAAAAACACCTGGCAATGATTTTAACCATTTCCTACTCTATCCAGAATAAGAGAAAAAGGTTTTTGATCAAGCTACCCCTTAGGCCAATCTTTTTATCCTTCAGGTCATTTATCCTTGGTCAGTGTAGATGGCAGTGTGTCCTCTGAGTTTATATATATATATATATATATATATATAGGGTTTCGCACTTAAGAGAAAAATGCAATTCAAACAAAATACTGTGCACCTTAATAAATATATAAAATACGACTATGGATCTGAAAATATTCAAAGTGCAAAGTGAATGAATAAATCAAGATTCTACCAAGTCCATAAAAGAATCATGGGTGAAATGATGCCAACCGTGGCAAAAAGTGTAAACAATCAATACATAAAGTGCAATCAATAAAGTGCAAATGGTGTCAAGGTGCGTGCAAATGACTGCAAAAAGTTCAATATTGCAATTGGTAAACAAAATAGTGGTGGTGAGAAAAAGGTCTCAAAAAAGTCCCATACAAATGACTCAGATGGAAAAAATCCTCTATTGGGTCAGATGTTAGTATAGCTGTGTCATCAACATCCGCAATGGGTAAGCAATTGTAGGATTTCCACGTTGGTTCAATACTACACCAGTCTCCCAGAACTCTCACCTCTGCAGTAAAATATCTGGCATTAAGGCCCCTTTCACACTGACACGTTTTTCAGGCGGTTTAGCGCTAATAATAGCGCTGCTATACCGCCTGAAAAAATCGTGCCCTGCAGTCTTCAGTGTGAAAGCCCAAAGGCTTTCACACTGAAGCGGTGCGCTAGCAGGACCGCTCCAAAAGTCCTGCTAGCCACTTCTTTACAGCGGTAAAGGAGCAGTGTGTTCACCGCTCCTTTACCGCTGCTGCCCATTGAAAGCAATGGGAGACCGCGGTAATACCGCCCGCAATGCGCCTCTGCAGAGGCGCATTGCGGGCGGTATTAACCCTTTTTTCGGCCGCTAGCGGGGGTTAAATTCACCAAAGGCTTTCACACTGAAGCGGTGCGCTAGCAGGACCGCTCCAAAAGTCCTGCTAGCCACTTCTTTACAACGGTAAAGGAGCGGTGTGTTCACCGCTCCTTTACCGCTGCTGCCCATTGAAAGCAATGGGAGACCGCGGTAATACCGCCCGCAATGCGCCTCTGCAGAGGCGCATTGCGGGCGGTATTAACCCTTTTTTCGGCCGCTAGCGGGGGTTAAATTCACCGCGCTAGCGGCCGCATACCGCGGTAAAAACTAAGGTATAGCGGCGCTAAAAATAGCACCGCTATACCCACAGTGCACCTCCCGCCCCAGTGTGAAAGGGGCAGAGTAATCTCATCTCTCCTGTGTTTCTTCTCCACTGTAATCTTTACTGGTCTGTGTCCTCCACCACTCACGCTGATCTCAAAGATGTCAGCTGTCCTAAGGGGAAGGGGGGGGCAAAGCTCCATCCAGGCACAGAGGGTAGGATGAGAAAGAAGCCTCTGATAGTGTAGTATAATAAGTTTTGGACTTTATTAAAATGTCAAAAAAGTGATTCTTCCATCACATGAAATAAAATAGGCAGTGCGGGTGAATAGCGACATTAAGAGTGCCGTCTTACTTGTTCTTCCGCTGCTTCCGATCTGCGGTGTGATGCCTCAGGAGGAAGGAGTGAGGCATCACACCGCAGATCGGAAGCAGCGGAAGAACGAGTAAGACGGCGCTCTTAACCCCGCTATTTCCTCTTAGGACAGCTGACATCTTTGAGATCAGCGTGAGTGGTGGAGGACACAGACCAGTAAAGATTTCAGTGGAGAAGAAACACAGGAGAGATGAGATTACTCTTAATGCCAGATATTTTACTGCAGAGGTGAGAGTTCTGGGAGACTGGTGTAGGATTTCCAAGTTGGTTCAATACTACAATTGCTTACCCATTGCGGATGTTAATGACACAGCTATACTAACATCTGACCCAATAGAGGATTTTTTCCATCAGAGTCATTTGTATGGGACTTTTTTGAGACCTATTTCTCACCACCACTATTTTGTTCACCAATTGCAATATTGAACTTTTTGCAGTCATTTGCACTTTATTTATTGTTAGCACTTTATATATTGATTGTTTACACTTTTTGCCACGGTTGGCACCATGATTTCACCCACGATTCTTTTATGGACTTGGTAGAATCTTGATTTATTCATTCACTTTGAATATTTTCAGATCCATAGTCGCATTTTACATATTTATTAAGGTGCACAGTATTTTGTTTGAATTGTATTTTTCTCTTAAGCGTGAAACCCTTTATATATATATATATATATATATATATATATATATATATATATATTTTTTTGTACATTTATGTGTAAGGTGAACACGGAGAGGTTTTGCAGCTTTTGCACACATCACCTCAGTTTATTTACTCTTGAGTAGCGCGAAAGACACCCATTCTATATCCTCTGAGTTTATACTTTCTGCCTAAGGGTGTCCCTCTGTCTCCTCTTAGGGCTCACTCACCGTGGTGGCCAGGGGGCAGTAATAGCAGGTGGTTAAGCTGCAGTTATACCACCCCCTAAACACAGAAATGCAGTAAAACAGAGCTACAAATAAGCGCCAGTTGACGTGAAACACATTCGAGTTTGCAGGACCAAGTGGAACAACAGTCTGTGCACTGGGATGTCATTCTCGCTTAGGCAATGACTGCGAAAGTGGGTGCCGATAAAATCAACACTCAACCCCCTCAAAATCCTGTAACTCGGCTACAGCAGGCTGGGTGGAGGAAATGAGCCAACGGGACATCACTTTTTGACTGAAGTTCTGCTTTAACCTCTTTACTGCTGCTGACATACATCTGTGGCAGCAATAGGTTTACACACACTTCCGGAGGCTGTGCTTCCACATACCCCAGTAGTGTTCACTGGACTCCTATTCCTGTTACCCCTGATGCCCGATAACCTGTCACCAAAAAATGCATCACTTTTGTGTCCAATATGAAAAAAATAATAATAATAATTTAAAGTATTAAAAATTTAAGTTCCAGCCAAGCACTTAAAATCAGCCCCCCCTAAATACATGCACGAATGTAAATGCACACGTCAAGGGCGCCTGCGCACAAACATGCCGACTGTGCTACACGTTACATATGGTTGTGCACCCTGGAGTGAGAGCAATAATTTTAGGTAGGGTTGCGCCGATATTGAGCATTTGCTCCTGCAAATGCTCTGGATACCCAAACTGATACCTTGCGGTGCGATTGGAGCCCATACAAAATTAATGGGCTCAAATTGCACCTCAAAGAATATGCATGCGATTTGAACAGGAATGCGGTGCGATTACTGTGCGAATCGTATACGATTTCCTGCACGAACCCAGGCTTGTCATAGTGACTTCAACCTGGGTTCACACAGGAGCAGTGCGGGGAAACTGCATGCGATTCGGACAGGAATCGCACCACATTCCTGTTCAGATTGCATGTGCCTCTTTGCAGTGTGATTTCAGCCCATTCGTTTTGTATGGGCTCAAATCGCACCACAAAATATCAGAAAAAAAAAACGGTATTGGTGCAACCGTTATTCGAGGCCGATTGTTCGTGGTTAAATCTAAGGATGAGCTCAGGCGTGTTCACAAGTCCACAAACTTACGCCCACCAGGAAGCTGACACTCCGCAGTGCTAATCACAGGCAGTGAGACATTTCCCAATCCGCGGCTGCACAGATCGGGAAATGTCTGTGATTAGCGCTGCGGAGTGTCAGCTTCCTGGCGGATGCGGGTACGTGGTCTTATGAACACATCTGAGCTCATCATTAATTAAATCTAAACTGATGACCTGTAGGGGGCTTTTAAAGCATCACCAGTGGAAAAATACAGGGTACAGAACCTTGTCGATGTTTCACAGGGGCACGCAATGCTTGACATGTTTGGTATCTATTTAGTGGGCGAAATGTCATGTTTTACTGTTTACCACAAAATTGGGTAACATATTGTGTTTGTGTGCCCCAAAACTACATTTATAGTTTTTTACTGAAATTTTGCATTTCATTAACTGATGCAGTATTATCGAGACATAAAAAAAATAAAATAAACTACCACGGCTTTATTCTTTAGGGCATGTGCTTTCAGAAAATATATAATGTATGGGGGATGCATGTAATCTTCAAGCCAAAAATTATTTTTTTTGCCAAAAAATAAAAATACGGCCCTGGCAGCGAAAGGGTTAAAGCAAAACTAAACCCATTGATTGAACAGTTTCAAAAAACAGTTACATTTCCTGGAATGCGGGGATTTCTAACTGTCACATTTGCTTGTTTCCCCACTCAAACTATCAGATGGCTGGAGTCATAACGGATCACATGTGGAGCACTATGGCAGTTGCAGATCAAACAGAAGCACGGGTTCCTTGGCTGTAAAGCACGGGTCTCACATTGAACACGGTGGCGACGCAGCCCCATTCATATGAACAGGTCGTGTTCCCACCCCGATGTGATGTATAGCGTAATGAAACCCTCCTATCCTTTACACTGGAGGGGTCTCAAACTGGCGGCCCTCCAGCTGTTGTGAAACAACAAGTCCCATGAGGCATTGCAAGGCTGACAGTTACAAGCATGACTCCCACAGGCAGAGGCATGATGGGACTTGTAGTTTTGCAACAGCTGGAGGGCCGCCGGTTTCAGACCCCTCCAGTGTAAAGGATAGGAGGGTTTCATTACGCTTTAAACATCACATCGGGGTGGAACACTGCAGAACACAGCCTGTTCATACGAATGGGGCTGCGTCACCACCGCGTTCAATGTGCCCGGTGGGTTGGCATTTTGTGGGTTAACACAGGCGGCAAGGAGGCAACATGGCTCACTGGAGGTCAAACGCCCTCTGAAAAGCGATTTACCATGGATCATTTTTCAGAGCAGCGACAATAATATACACATGCGTGAACAAGCCCCTAAGGTTGCGGGAGGGGGACAAAAAAACAAAACAAAAAGGGAATGTGTATACATTAACACTAATGCCAGAATAAATAATTCACCACCATAGTGGTCCCTGACATGGGCCATGGAGTTCACCCAGCAGCAGCACCTCCTACACCTGCAGTCAGACAGGAGGTAAGTAGACTGACTGCAAAGCTAGAAGGAGACTCCACTACATGACTCCCAAGCCCCCCCGGCCTCCCTCTCCCCGAGGTGATCCCATCCCCGCCATCACTTACGATCAGGATCTGTTTGTCAGGCATGTTGTGATTCTCAGGTCTCAGGAAAACAGCGTCACTTCCGGGAACCGCCCCCTGAAGCGATCCGTACCGCCTACGTAAGTCTGACGTAAGGAACGTGATCGTTCTTCCGGGCTGCGAGGACTTGGCGGCCATTTTTCTTGTGGGCTGTTTGGTAGTTTTATTGGAGCCGTGAAAAGATGTGGTACAAGTTGGCTAAATACAACCTGTGTTTATTATGACTCCAGAACCTCACCAATAAAAATGCTCTTTCTAGGTGATGATAGATGCTCGTAGTGCTGGTGAACAGATACAACACAGAGGGCAGCTCATCCCTGGTTTACAGGACAGGTTGTGCTTTTCAATTCTGGCCTATGGAGATTTTCCTTTTTTAACCACTTCAGGCCCGGACCAATTCTGACACTTCGCTCCTACATGTAAACATCATCATTTTTTTGCTAGAAAATTGCTTAGAACCCCCAAACACTATATATGTTTTTTTTAGCAAAGACCCTAGGTCATTGCAACTTTTTATCTTGCATGGTATTTGTGCAGCAATTTTTCAAACGCATTTTTTTGGGGGAAAAAACAGTGTCATGCTTTAAAAAAAAAAAAAAAACAGTAAAGTTATCCCAATTTTTTTGCATAATGTGAAAGATGAAGTTACGCCGAGTAAATAGATACCTAACATGTCACGCTTCAAATTTGCACACGCTCGTAGGATGGCGCCAAAGCTTCGGTACTTAAAAATCCCCATAGGCGACGCTTTAATTTTTTTTACTGGCTACATTTTTTGAGTTACAGAGGATGTCTAGGGCTAGAGTTATTGCTCTTGCTCTAACGTTCGCGGCGACACCTCACATGTGTGGTTTGAACACTGTTTTCATATGTGGGCGGGACTTGCGTATGCGTTCGCTTCTGCATGCGAGCACACGGGGACGGGCACTGTAAAAAATCTTTTTTTTTTTTTTTTTATTGTTAATTTTACTTATTTTTTTTATTTTGACACTTTAAAAAAAAAAAATTGATCACTTTTACATAGTTGCCAACATTGCAAAAAAAACATCTGGGACACTTTTTTTGTATTGAGGCGGAGCCTTGCTATAATCAGGGGGTGGGGCATTCGTTTGTAGGCGTGTCATGTCGGAGTGAAAAATGCGTTGCGCGAAGCGCGCGGCGGCGAAAAATGGGCGTGGTTTACGCACGATAGTGGGTGTGGTTTAAATGGGCGTGGTTCAAAGGGGTGTGGCTAGAGTCCGAGGTGAGAGAAAGAAATAGAAAGAAAGAAGCCAGATCCTACACCACAATAGGAATGTGTAACAAAATTGGCAGATAAGGATACTCCAAAACACCTGTTGGCGCTTCAATCATCCCGGCACCATGGTTGTTATGGTGTCAGGGTGATTGAAGCGCATTATTTCTATTATTACATTGTAATATAAAATGAAATCATTCAACTCACCATAATGCCGAATCAGTGGAAGCCCTGAGCGTGTTACCTGCCACGTCGCCTGCCACCAGATGGCCTCCCCAGCAGTCCGTCCTTGCATCAGGTGCCTTCCCAGCAGTCCGTCCTTGCATCAGGTGCCTCCCCAGCAGTCCGTCCTTGCATCAGGTGCCTCCCCAGCAGTCCGTCCTTGCATCAGGTGCCTCCCCAGCAGTCCGTCCTTGCATCAGGTGCCTCCCCAGCAGAGCCCCCTCCACACTTGTGGACAAGGGTCCAAAAATCGTGCTTGTCCCGGGAAATTCGGGACTGTTGGTAACTATGCAGGCGTCCCCAGTGGAGTCCCCCCTTACATCAGGCGTCCCCAGTGGAGTCCCCCCTTACATCAAGTGTCCCCAGAGGAGTCCCTCCTTACATCAGGTGTCCCCAGCGGAGTCCCTCCTTACATCAGGCGTCCCCAGCGGAGTCCCTTCTTACATCAGGCGTCCCCAGAGGAGTCCCTCCTTACCTCAGGCGTACCCAGCGGAGTCCTTCCTTACATCAGGTGTACCCAGAGGAGTCCCACTTACATCAGGCGTCCCCAGCAGAGTCCCCCCTTACATCAGGCGTCCCCAGCGGAGTCCCCCTTACATCAGGCGTCCCCAGCGGAGTCCCCCCTTACATCAGGCGTCCCCAGTGGAGTCCCCCTTACATCAAGTGTCCCCAGCGGAGTCCCCCCTTACCTCAGGCGTCCCCAGCGGAGTCCCCCCTTACCTCAGGCGTCCCCAGCGGAGTCCCCCCTTACCTCAGGCGTCCCCAGCGGAGTCCCCCCTTACATCAGGCGTCCCCAGCGGAGTCCCCCCTTACCTCAGGCGTCCCCAGCGGAGTCCCCCCTTACATCAGGCGTCCCCATCGGAGTCCCCCCTTACATCAGGCGTCCCCAGCGGAGCCCCCCCCCTTACATCAGGCGTCCCCAGCGGAGTCCCCCCTTACCTCAGCCGTCCCCAGCGGAGTCCTCCCTTACCACAGGCGTTCCCAGCGGAGTCCCCCCTTACCACAGGCATCCCCAGCGGAGTCCCCCCTTAACCACAGGCGTCTCCTGTCTCGGCCGCCATTATTGTTTCCCCTTCCCCGAAGGGGAACAAAATAGAGGCGGAGCCGACAGTGTGGCTGAAAAAAAAAAAAATTAAGCTGTGGCGCTGCCGACCCCCGCCCCTTTCCATTACAGACAGACCTGCAGCGGGGCGGGGCGGGGCGGGGGGGGTGGCCTGCCGGCCAGCCAAAACACAGATGTAGTACAATAGAAGATAAAGCTGCTGCGGCGCCGCCCACCCCCGGGGAGGTGCGGGGTGTGGGCGGCGCCGCAGCGGCTTTATTTTCTATTGTACTACATCCGTGTTTTGGTCTTCTTGAACATGGCGGCCGGCCGAGACATTGTCTCCGCCAGCCGTGGACCTCTAGCGGCGGCGGCCTGCGGCGTCCAAATTCGGGGAAAACTGGAAAAATCGGATTGGCCGGGACATTGGCCGGGACAAAATAAATCCGGGAAAAGGGTTTGAATCCCGGGAACGTCCCGGCCAATCCGTGACTGTTGGCAACTATGCTTTTATTCCTATTACAAGGAATGTAAACATCCCTTGTAATAAGTGTAGCGCTACCCCCAGTTAAGAGAGCCGCTGGGTTTTGTTTCGGGCCCTGTATACAGCACCACCAACCCCCGGCAATCTACTCAACCCACACTGGCACAGTTAGTCTAGGGAATGTTACCTCGTAATGGTCTATACCTGATTATACACAATCTGGCAGTATTGATAGATATCTATTATCTGCAAGGATAACACTGATACCAATGTGATAAAATATAACTGGATTTACTTTGGTATAAAGGTTCAAGGTTAAACACATCACATAGCATACATGCAGAGCCCTGCAGCAATAAACATATTCATCAGTGATAGTGCAGAGTGGTCACTCACCACGTGCAACTATCTTCTTTCCTTATGTGCAATATGGCGCAGCAAACAAAGATTTAACCCCCGCCCTGGTCAGGCCTGACTCAGATTAAACGCAGTCCCTTATGAGAACAATTCTTCGCATGCAACTTGAACGGTGGTGCACTTTCAGGAAACAATATTGTAATCCAATGGTAGTAAATGAACAAGGTGGGCCAAGGCAGTCACTAGGCCCAACAAAGTAAAGGTTAATGAAGTGAGCAAGTGCTCGCTCACCACTCCGGACGCGATCCCAGTCCGGGCTTCCACCACTGTGTATCCGCACACAGTGTCTCCAACGGCCTGGTCTCCGGTCCAGCTGATGTCAGCAAACTCGAGCAGGAACAGGTGCCACCCAGGCTCTGCAGTGGGGTGGAAGGCTCTTTGGTAGGTATGCAAGGCCCAGGCTTCAGGCCTTACACAGCAGCGGTTCCGCACAGGGAGTCCTATTGCTTGCAGCGCGGTGTCCAAAGAGCCCGAGCTCCGCCTCGCCCCCTCCTCTTATAGCCCCACCCATAAGTCTCTGCGGTGGCCCAATGCACCCTGGGTGTCGAACGGGGTTCTGGGTAACGTAGTCCAGGGGCCATAAAGGAGACCCCGCTACATAAGAATATGACATGACAGGTCCTCTTTACAGTGAGATATGGGGTCAATAAGACCCCACATCTCACCTCTAGGCTTAGAAGCCTAAAAAAAAAAAAAACGATCACCGCTTCAAAGCCGAAGCGGCGCTGGTTTTTTTAATGCAGAGGCCGGGTGTGATGTCATAACATCGCGCCCGGCCTCCGACGGTCATAGAGACTCCGGCGACCATCTGGTCCGTCGGAAATCTCTGTGATCAACATCCGGATCTTGTCACCGACTCACCGATCGCACAGGTAAGTCGGTAGAAGCACCGGAGGGCGGCGGGAGAGGGGGGACGTCCCCTTCCACTGCCCATAAGAACGATCAAGCATTCTCATGGTGTAGGGAATCGCCGTCTGAAACCGGCAATATCTGAATGATGCCTGTAGCTGCAGGCATCATTCAGATATACCCCCACAAACCCGAGGATGTCATATGATGGCCTGTGGGCCTGAAGTAGTTAACCACTTACAGACCGGAAGATTTGCCCCCTTAATGACCAGGCCATTTGCGATACGGCACTGCGTCGCATTAACTGACAATTGCGCGGTCGTGCGACGTTGAACTTGTACACAAACAAAATTGACGTCCTTTTTGTCCCCACAAATAGAACTTTCTTAAGTGGTATTTGAGCACCTCTTCGGTTTTTATTTTTTGCACTATATACAAAAAAAGAACAACAATTTTGAAAAAAAAAACAATATTTTTAACTTTTTGCTATAATAAATATCCCCCCAAAAATGTAAAAAAAATATTTTTTTTTTTTTTTTTTTTTATTCTTTATTTTCTTAAAACAGGGTATACAGATATAACATTGCCATTTAGGGAAGAAAAAGGACGGGTACTTCACATACATAAATCAATAAAGAAAACCTTATTTAAACCATATTATTTCACTTTCGTTATTTTATTATCGTCTTCTAGGCTCTTCTTCCTATTATCCCCCTCTTTTTTTTTCCTCTACATCTCCTTCTTCCTTAATCCCTATTTCCCTTTCCTATTTCCCTAATTCTCCCCCGATCCCCTCCTTTCGACCCCAGTTTCCCTCTTCCTTTATCCCTGCTGATGCAGGGGAACATTTGACCAACATCAACACATAATAAAAAATAAAAATGTAATTTAAGTGTGGAACTTCTCGAAAATCCCCTACTTACTCTTTCTACCTGTCGGCCTAGTTTTTATCTTTACACTCCTAATAACCTCTTCCCTTCTTCAGATTTTGCAAATTGCTCCCATGGTACCCATATTTCTTGTATTTGTTTTTTTCCCTCCAACGTCATTGGTAGGAGTTTCTCCATTATTCCCACCCTTCTCAGAGGCGTTGCTAGGGGGGTGCGGGGGGTGCGGTCCGCCCCCGGGTGACACCCGCTAGAGGGGTGACACCCTCCCTTTTTTTTTTTTTTTTTTTTTTTTTTTTTTTTACAGCTGACCCATTCATTGATTAATTTCACCCCGCTGGGCTGGAAGCCTGGAACAACACCTCCAGCGCCGCGGCCGCGCCTGGTGTGTGTCCTCCGGCTCCTTATTCTTCCTATTCCTAAATTCCAATCCTCCTCCCTACCCTACAGAGCCAGCGAGCTACTCAGCCTGTCACATCATCACACTGCACTGTGATGATGTGACGACACGTCACTGCAGCACACACACAACTTTCTCCGCCCGGGCGGCGCGGCTGCTGTGTGTGACGGTCGCTGCCCACAGTGCCCAGCCCTCCTCCTCTCCACTCTCCAGGAGTACAGACTGTCTGAGACTCCAGCTGGCGGCGGCGCGGCGCACAGAATAAGAACAGGTGGGGGGGGGGTTCTCCACCGTCGGCCCGCCGGAGCACAAGATGAGGTGTGTGTATGGGGGGGGGGGTTGCCTTTGTAAGAGAGCTAGTGTGGGACAGTGGGAGGACTCAGTTTCAGTGTCTGGCGCCCTGCCCCTGACGGCCTGTATATGATATGATAAGGAAGGGGGGGGGGATGCAAGGTGGTCTGCTGCTAGACACAGCTATAGATTTTATATATATATATATATACTATGTAATATAGCTGGTCCAGCCGCCCCTCCCCCCACCAGACCAGCTAACTCCTGTGCTACTGTGCCTATTATATGTAATATAATATATCTGTGTCCAGCAGCCCCCCCCCCCCATTATCAGACAGCCAACACTCACAATATAATTTATATTAGCTGACTGAGACACCCCCAGCCTGAGCTGGTCTGATGATGATGATGATGGGGGGGGGGGAATGCTGCTGGCCACAGATATATTATATTAGATATAGGCACAGTAGCTGAGTGACACACCTACCCACCCTGAGCAAGCTGGTCTCATGGGGGGGGTGCTCTGTGTCACCAGGTATGATAGCTGAGCGGAGCCGCCCTAATCTGGCCTGATAAGGGGGGGGGGGGTGTCCACAGACCACAGCACAGGTGTAGGCAGACAGTGACCCACACCCACATCAGATCCATCCAGCAAGCAGAAGGTCACAGCAGCATCTTCTCGTCTTCTCTGTGGCCATCAGATCCGGTCCAAGCAAGCAACACGCCTTGTTGTCACTCAGCAGGTCACAGCATCTTCTCGTCTTCTCTGCGGTCATCAGATCCAGTCCAAGCAAGCAACACGCCTTGTTATCAGCAGGTCACAGCATCTTCTCGTCTTCTCTGTGGCCATCAGATCCGGTCCAAGCAAGCAACACGCCTTGTTGTCAGCAGGTCACAGCATCTTCTCGTCTTCTCTGCGGCCATCAGATCCGGTCCAAGCAAGCAACACGCCTTGTTGTCAGCAGATTACAGCATCTTCTCGTCTTCTCTGCGGCCATCAGAACCGGTCCAAGCAAGCAACACGCCTTGTTGTCAGCAGATTACAGCATCTTCTCATCTTCTCTGCAGCCATCAGATCCGGTCCAGCAAACAACACACCGTTTCAGCAGGTCAGTTCCAAAATCCAAATCATGCCAATGATGCCATTATCTGCTGTCCCCAGGGACAGATCCGATCCAGAGATCACCATACAGTGGGATCTCTGGATTGGATCTGTCCCTGGGGACAGCAGATAATGAAAAGTGTGGGGGCAGAGCTGCGATGAAGTCACTCATCGTGTTGGAGCCCTCGGTTAAGCCCCTTTTACACTGGGGCAGTTGGTGCGTCGGCGGCGCTTTACCATCAATTTCACAGCGCTTTTAACCCCCGCCAGCGTCCGAAAAAGGGTTAAAATCACACACAAAGCGCCGCTGCAGCAGCGCTTTTCCGGTGGTATAGCCGCAGTGCCCATTCATTTCATGGGGCAGGAGCGGTGGAGAAGCGGTATACACACCGCTCCTTCACCGCTCCAAAGATGCTGCTAGCAGGACTTTTTTTAGCATCCGGCCAACGCACCGCTCCAGTGTGCGGAGCGGCTCTTTTAGGGTGCTTTGCAGGCGCTATTTTTTGCGTTATATCGCCTGCAAAGTGCCTCAGTGTGAAAGGGGTCTTACAGCACAAGACTCTGAAAGTCCGGCGCGGTATGCTGGACCTTCAGAGTGCATACGCCAGTGACGTTGCCGGATGCATCTAGTATGAATATGTCCTAAACGGTGCCCGTTTAGGAGATATTCATTTTACCTACAGGTAAGCTTTATTATAGGCTTACCTGTAGGTAAAAATCACAAAGCGGTCTTTACTAGGCTCCCTTTCTTTAGTACTGCACTGTTTTTTATCTTTAAAATGTTATATCTTATATTGTTTTCCAGCAATAATGTGTCAGCAGCTTTACTAAGTTGAATTTTAGGTAACCCTAGTGCAACCTAATTTGTGTATTATATAATTGCCACTGGGATTGATTACAGTAAAATATTATAAATAAGAAATGATGGCTACACATTCATCACACATGATTAAATTACACAGTGCAGACATTTTTTTTCATACATTCAATGTGTAATGGGACCATCCAAAAAGGATGTGTGAAAAAATTCCGTGCACTTTAATAATTAGCCATAATATATTATAGTTTACTTATGATATGTACTGATGTGTAGCCAAAATGTATTATATATAATATTTTATTGTAAGCAATTCCAGTAGCAGTGTCTAGGCCTGTCACTCAGCTCACTGGAATTGATTACGCTAAAATTGTTATATATAATTATACTCTTACTAAATACATCAGACTTTCTACTTTACAAAAAGGTCATTTGGGGGGTATTTGGACTGTCCTGGTGTTTTCGGGTCTCAAGAAATGAAATAGGCCGACAATACATCAGGATTGATCAATTTTTACATAAATTCCATAGATTGTGGACTATAACTTTTCACAGACTAAATAATATACTCTGTTTTGGGTTATTTATTTTCACCAAGAAAATGTGGTCATGATGCAAATCTCCCGGTCACATCCCAAAGGGTCTCTATTGGATGAGATGTGGTGAGTGTGGAGTCCATTGGAGTACAGTGACCTCATTGTCCAGTGGTGAGATGATAGGAGCTTTGTGACATGGTGCATTATCCTGCTGGAAGGAGCCATCAGAAGATGGGGACACTGTAGTCATAAAAGGATGGACATGGTCAGCAACAATACTCAGGTAGGCCGTGGTGTTTAAACAATGCTAAATTGGCACTAAGGGTCCCAAAGTGTGCCAAGAAAATACCCACCCACACCATTACACCACCAGCCTGAACCAGTGATACAAGGCAGGAAGGATTAATGCGCCAAATTCTGACCCCACCATCTGAATGTCGCAGATGAAATTGAGACTTATCAGACCAGGCAACGTTTTTCCAGTCTTTTATTGTCCAATTTTGGTGAGCCTGTGCAAATTGTAGCCTAAGTTTCCTGTTCTTAGCTGAGAGGAGTAGCACCTAGTGTGGTCTTCTGCTGCTGTAGCCCATCTGCTTCAAGGTTCAAGGTCTACCCATTCTCCTCTGACATCACCAAGGCATTTTCCTCCAAACAACTGCTGCTCACTGGATATTTTCTCTTTCCCACCATTCTCTGTAAACCGGAGAGATGTTGTGCATGAAAATCCCAGCTGATCAGCAGTTTAAAAAAAATATTTAGACCAGCCCATCTGGCACCAACAACCGTGTCACGTTCAAAGACACTTAAATTCCTTTTCTTCCCAATTCTGATGCTCAGTTTGAACTTCAACAATTCATCTTCACCACGTCTAGATGCCTAAATGCATTGAGTTGCTACCATGTGATTGGCTGATTAGCAATTTGTGTTACCAAGAAATTGAACAAGTGTACCTAATAGAGTGGCCAGTGAGTATATCATACTTTATTGTAATCACATCGCTGAGATTGACAAGGCAGGCCATAGGGCATATAGCCTGGTTAATGACACTGGGTCTTCTCAGGCATAATCTGAAATACAGAATATATATCTGAACAGAATATGTTGATATTTACAGCAGGAATGCCACATGGAGTACACAAGTCAAAGAGACAAAGTGGATACCAGCAAAGGAAAGCAAAGGAGGCAAAAATGAAATCGATAAAAACACTTGCGGGATCCATGCTTCAATATGTGAAAAGACCAGATGATGGGCAGGGTTCATCAAAAGACCCTGCTTGTCAGTCTCCACTTGAAGCTGATTCTTCTGATGCTTTTGCTAGCATGCATTCTGCAGAAGAGCAAGAAGTGGAAATGGCAGAATCTGATGCAGAAGTGCAAGAAATGGAAATGGCAGAATCTGAAGCAGAAGAGAGTTCTGAGAGTGACTCTAGCCACAGTCATGATACTGTAAAGGAGATGAGTGCCATTCAGAAGAAAGATTTCCAAATGTTATCTGATGTTTCTTTCTGGGAGATACCAGTTCAAGATCATGTTCGGGTTGAAATAATCAAACAGGGAAGTGCTTCTTTCCAGAACAAGGAGGGCCCTTTCAGTGTTGCAAAAAGGCAAGATACAAAAGCTGCAACAAAGGGACACGTGCGGCAACTTTCAAAAGAGTGGTTTTACAAGGTGATGCCAAATGGTGAAAAAATTTTGCGGTCATGGATGGTTTACTCACCTGTCAGTGAGAATTTATATTGTTTTTGCTGCCGACTGTTTGCCATTTGTACTATAGATACAGCATCCAAATTTGTGACTGGGTTTCAAAAATGGTGGAAGCTAAGCCCGAAAGTACACAATCACGAGACCTCCGAAGAACACCTAAACTGCCTTGAAAAATGGAAAACCTTGGCAGCAGGACTTAGGCTGCACCAAACTATTGATGCTGGAGCTATTACTGTGATGGAGAATGAGAAGAAAAAGTGGAGGGATATCTTACACAGATTGCTTGACATCACATTGTTTCTTGCCAAGCAGAACCTAGAATTCCGTGGCCACAAGGAAGATGAGTGCTCATTTAATAAAGGGAACTTTCTTGAGATGGTTGAAATGCTATCAAAATATGATTCAGTACTCAAAGAACACCTAATTAGATTGAAGCGGAGCACCTGTAAACTTAAAGTATCGGTCTCATATCTTTCTCCACAAACTCAGAATGAGTTTATAAGTGTCCTGGCAAATCACGTGAAGGAGAAGATTGTCATGGACATAAAGTCTGCAAAGTACTTTGGAATCATGTTTGATAGCACACCCGACATATCACATACTGACCAGATGTCCGAAGTGATCAGATATGTGAACATCAAGAATAGGAAAGTTGAAGTAAAAGAAGTGTTTCTAGGATTTTTCCCTTTAAAGGGGAAAAAAGCTGCTGATCTCAGTGTGGATATCTTTAAAAAATTAGAGAGTGATGGACTGGACATAATGATGTGTCGTGCTCAGGGTTATGATAATGCTGCTACTATGGCTGGAATTCATGGAGGTGTACAATCCATTATTAGGGAAAAAAAGCGATTTTTAATGGCTGTGTGGACCATTCACTGAACTTGTGCGGTCAGCACTCTTTTGCTGAGAATGCTTCATGTGTGACATTTTTTGGAACACTTCAGTCAATGTTTTCTTTTTTTGCTGCTTCCACCCATCGATGGGATGTGTTAATTCACCATACTGGAGTGTCAGTGAAAAGATTATCAACAACACGCTGGAGTGCTCATCATGCTGCAGTTAAGCCAGTAAAAGAAAAATTTAATATGTTTGTGTCTGCAATCGAAGCGCTTTGTGATCCTTCTGAAAATATGGACACAAGAGGAGCAGCAGAATGTCTACTGCCTGCTGTCTGTTATTTTATGTTTTTGTGCTACCTATACTTCTGGGGTGATGTACTTCAAGAAGTTGATGTTACACAACAGTACCTGCAGACCAAAGGCTTAAGTCTGGACAAGGTGGTGACAAAGCTAGAGTCACTAAGACTTTTTCTGTTTGAAGAGCGCAGTCACCTAGTGGAACATGCAATTAAGCAGGCACATTTAAAATCTAAAGAATATGGAATTGCCGTAGAGAGAAGAGCCAGGTTTAAGAAGAGGATGGCAGGGGAACAGGCACGTGATGCTGGAGGCATAAGTCTACAAGACGAGAACAAGAGGGCAATGCTTGAGTGCATTGATCGCTTCCATTCTGAACTCCAGATCAGATTAAGAGCCATCATGGAAGTTGCAGCCATGTTTGAGGCTGTTCAAGCAAAGAGTCTCATATATGAAACTGAAGAAACATTAAAGGTGTCCATTCCAAAACTGACCACTTTTTATGACGAAATATCTGAGAGTGAGCTGTTAATGGAAATACCCAGACTGAGGAGACATCTCAAAGCAGCCAAGATCAACCTAGAAGAAGTCAAAGATTGGTCGGCTTTACAAGTTTTGACCTTCATAGCAGAATGGGACTTCATTGAATCTCTTCCAACCCTTTCACTATGTCTAAAAATATTTCTGACAATCTGTGTGTCTGTGGCTTCATGTGAGAGGAGCTTTTCAAAGTTGAAGCTGATAAAAAACTATTTGTGTTCAACGATGGGACAGGCAAGGCTTTCTGATCTTGCAATATTATCAGTTGAAAGTGAACTAGCGAAATGTATTGATTTTGATGATGTTGTTCACAATTTTGCAGCTGTCAAGGCTAGAAAAGCAAAGTTTTGATTTAGATGTTAACTAAATGCTTTCATATTTGTTCCTGTTTTTGTGTTATTTATTTATTAATTCAGTAAAGTTTAAAGTTAAAATAAATACAGTTCTTTAACAGTTTAAGCTTTGATTTCTATTATTTTCATATGATTTTGTTATTCAAATTTGCTAGTTGATTGATAGTTATTAACGGCACTACTGTTGCCAATATATGCAGTGTTATTAGGGTGAAAAAAAATATTGGGGGGGGGTGACACCATGTTATACCGCACCAGGTGACACCAACCCTAGTGACGCCACTGACCCTTCTGACTTTGTTTAACCACTTAAGGACCGCCGTACGCCGATGGCGCGCGCGCGCTTGTGACCCGGTCCTCTTCTCCGTGACCGTCCCCGCGGGAACAGCGGACCCGATCGCCACTGGTGTCCCGCAATTGGGTCACAGAGAGGAAGAACGGGGAGAGGTAAGTGTAAACAAACCTCTCCCCGTGCTTCCTAGTGAGCCTGTCACTGATCGTCTGTTCCCTGTCATAGGGAACGACGATCAGTGATGTCACATGCTAAGCCACGCCCCCCACAGTAAGAAACACAAATCAGGGCACACTTAACCCCTACAGCACCCCTCCTGGTTAACCCCTTCACTGCCAGTGTCATTTTTACAGTAACCAGTGCATTTTTATAGCACTGGTCGCTGTAAAAATGACAATGGTCCCAAAATAGTGTCAAAAGTGTCCGATGTGTCCGCCATAATGTTGCAGTCACGAAAAAAATCACTGATCGCCGCCATTACTAGTAAAAAAATAATAAAAATGGCATAAAACTAACCCCTATTTGTAAACGCTATAACTTTTGCGCAAACCAATCAATAAACGCGTATTGCGATTTTTTTTTTACCAAAAATATGTAGAATAATACGTATCGGCCTAAACTGAGGAAAAAATACATTTTTTTATATATTTTTTGGGGATATTTATTATAGCAAAAAGTAAAAAATATTGCATTTTTTTCAAAATTGTCGCTTTATTTTTGTTTATAGCACAAAAAATAAAAACCGCAGAGGTGATCAAATACCACCAAAAGAAAGCTCTATTTGTGGGAAAAAAAGGACGCCAATTTTGTTTTAGAGCCACGTCACACGACCGCGCAATTGTCAGTTAAAGCGGCGCAGTGCCAAATCGCAAAAAGGGGACTGGTCCTTATGCTGCATATTGGTCTGGGTCTTAAGTGGTTAACCACATTGAGATCGTAGGGGCACTTGGGTCTTTCCATTTCATCGCAATACAACTTTTTGCCACATTTATCAGGTGACACGGAACTGAGTTTATATATTTTTTCGGTGGGATTGGTGTATGGTGTAGCAAGAAGAAAGCTGGGTCTTCTACAATCTGGTCTTCAGTAAATATTTGGGTAATTCTCTGTACAGTTTGCCAAAATTGTCTAATTAATGGGCATGCCCAGAAAATGTGTATCATTGTCCCTTTTTCATCACATCCTCTCCAGCACCTGTCAGATGTTTCTGAAAAAAATGTATTCAAGGCCGATGGCGTATAATACCAGCGTGTTAAAGTTTTGTAATTCAATTCCTGCGTTTTTGTACACCTTGAAGATTTCGCCTGGGCAGGAAGGGGGTATATGTGCCCAGTAAGCAAGTGGTTAAGCTAGTGCATTGTTGGTTCACTTACCTTTTCTTTCGATTTCCTTTCTAAATGTTTTTTTTCTTTGTCTGAATTTCTCACTTCCTGTTTCTCCTCAGTAGGGATGAGCTCCGGTGTGTTCGCACACTGCACGTTCAGAGCCCGCCAGGAAGTCGGCACGGTGCTGCGCTAATCACAGGCAGGGAGACATTTCCCGATCTCTGCAGCCGTGCATCGGGACAATGTCTCCCTGCCTGTCATTAGCGCAGCGCTGTGCCGACTTCCTGGCGGGCTCTGCACGTAGAGTGTGCGAACACGCCGGAGCTCATCCCTACTCCTCAGTAAGCTTGCCCCCATCATCCGAGTGGTGGTTAGTCAGCCAGAACAGCTTACTAACAGCTTACTGAGGAGGAACAGGAAGTGAGAAATTCAGACAAAGAAAACAAAGAAAAAAAACATTTAGAGGGGAAATCGAAGGAAAAGGTAAGTGAACCAATATTGCACTAGCTTTAAGCAAAAATAAAGTGTTTTTACATCTTCCATATACAAAAAAAAAAAAGAGAACAAATAAACAAAAACTTCATTGTCCTACATTAAAGCGGTAGTAAAGTCCTAGAAAGAAAAAAAAAAGTTCTCGCTGCAAGATAAAGCCATAATGTACCAGTATGCATCGCATACTAGCACATTATGAAAGATTTACCTTAAAACTAAGCCCTCCATTGGCTCTCTGTCACCGCTGACAGGGCTTCCATCTTCACACGGTATTTTTTCCAGTTTAGCCGGCTGCGGTTGCTTGATTGACCGAGCTGCGATGATGTCACTCCCGTGCATGCATGCAGGAGTCTCGCCCATGGCACACAGCTCTGAAGGAACGGCACGGGTACGCTGTTCCTTCAGAGTGCATGCACCGATTACATCACTGGCTGCTGCTCGCTAGTTTAGCGAACATTCATTTAACCTACAGGCAGCAGAGGTGGGGGACTCGAGTCACATGACTTGACTCGAGTCAGACTCGAGTCACCTCTTTGAGGACTTGCGACTTGCTTGATAGTATTAGAGAAATGACTCGACTTGACTTTGACGTTGTGACCAATGACTTGCGACTTGACTTTGACTTGGGCTATATGACTTGGCAAGTCATAGTCAAAGTCAGTCACCTCCGCGGCCGCCTCCCTTCACTGTAAATTTTAGTATTTTACTGTCTCCCCCTACGGAGGAGTATCATAGACTAGTCCCTGCCAGCGGCGTGACGTCACTCCACTTACGGCCGGAGGCGAGGTGGGAGCGGGAGAGGTGCGCTGCGCACAGGGAGGGAGCTGTGTCGGGTGTGCTGTGACTCACAGCCTGTGAGCTAGAGGAGCTGAGGACTCGTCTCGAGGAGCCTGCCTGGCTCTATCTGCCTGGATTGGAAGCCGTGCACTGTGCTACAGAGGAGAGCAGACGGACTACTAAATTCAAGTTGTAAAGTAAGAAGAAGTTACTTCAACTTAGGAGATAAATAAATGGCTGTATGGGGGGGAGGGGAGGAGGCTGACTGAGGCAAGGTTATTAATAATGACCAGTGGCAAGCATGGCTCATTTACAATAATGCAAAACCATATTTTATCTGCTGTTTTTTGTTATTACACACAGTGGTCATTGACCACTGTGTGTATTAACAAAAAACAGCAGATAAAATATGGTTTTGCATTATTTTAAATAACCTAGCTTGCCACTGGTCATTATTAATAACCTTGCCTCAGTCAGCCTCAGTGAGCCTCCTTCCCTCCCCCCCATCCAGCCTTTTTTTTATTTATCTCAATGACCACTGTGTGTATTAACAAAAAACAGCAGATACAATATGGTTTTGCATTATTTTAAATAGGCCATGCTTGCCATCTCTGTTCCCAAAGTGTCACCCCCACTGTGAAAATGCATAGATAAAATAGGATTATGAACTGTATGTGAATTAAACAAGTGCTCACTCCATAAAGGAATGTGCAAAAAGATGTGGGACTTTAATTGTACCTCTTAGGCCTCCTTCACACTGGGATGGGGGCGGCATCAGCGGTAAAGCGCTGCTATTTTTAGTGGTGCCTTACCACCGTTTTTGTGGAGGTTTTCGACCGCTAGCGGGACGCTTTTAACCCCCGCTAGCGGACGAAAAAGGGTTAAAACCACCCACAAAGCCCCCCTGTATTGGCGCTTTGCCGGCGGTATAGCCGCGGTGTCCCATTGATTTCAATGGCCATGAGCGGTGGAGGAGCGGTATACACACCACTCCTTCACCGCACCAAAGATGTGGCTAGCAGGACTTTTTTTACCGTCCTGCTAGCGCAACCGATCCAGTGTGAAAGCCCTCGGGGCTTTCACACTGGAGGGACAGCAGCCGCTGTTTCAGGTCACTTTGCAGGCGCTATTTTTAGCGCTATAGCGCCTGCAAAGTGACCCAGTGTGAAAGGGGTCTAAGAAGATTATTAACATACCGTACAGACAACTGATAAAAATATATTAATTACTGAAAACTTTTAGACCCCTTTCACACTGGAGCGTTTTGCCTTGTGCTAGCAGGTAGTTAGAAAAAGTCCTGCTAGCCGCATCTCTGCAGCAGTGAAGGAGCGGTGTGTTTACCGCTCCTCCACCGCTGCTGCCTATTGAAATCAATGGGACAGCGCGGCTATACTGCCCACAATGTGCTCCTTCAGCAGCGCATTGCGGGCAGTTTTACCCTTTATCAGCCACTAGCGGGGGGTAAAACCGCCCCGCTAGTGGCCGAATTGCGCCGCAAATCCCCCCCCATAGGACACATTGAGGCATGCAGATGGACACCCTAGGCTTATACTCGAGTCAATACGTTTTCCCAGTTTATTGTGGTAAAAGTTAGGTGCCTCGGCTTATATTCGGGTCGGCTTATACTCGAGTATATACGGTATATAAATATTTTGTATTGGGGCACTGACTATCTTTTAGTAAAGACTACAGTTGAATGTTATGTTTCAGTGAGAAATGGTGTAATCCCTTGATTTTGCACTTTTATATATTAATATTTTGTATTGAGGATTCCTTTTTTGCTGAAGGCCATGTATGTTGTTTGAGAAATGTTTGTTTGTTGTTATTTTCTTGCACTTTTCATATTTACATGAATATTTTGTCTTGGGGCACGGACTACCTCAGGAAAGATTACAGTTGAATGTTAGATATGTTTCAGTGAGAAATTAGTGTAATCCCTTGATTTTGCACTTTTATATACTGTATTTATTGGCGTATAACACTCACTTTTTTACCCTGAAAATAGAGGGTAAACTGTGCCTGCGTGTTATATGCAGGGGGCTGTGGAAAGTTTTTTTTTCTGAAACTTCCCTCTTAAAGTTAGGGCGCGTCTTCTACGCCTGTGTGTGTTATACGCCGATAAATACAGGTATTAATATTTTGTATTGAGGATTTTTTTTTGCTGAATGTTGGTTGAGAAGTTTGTGATATTTTTTGATTTTGCATTTTTCCTATTTATGTGAATATTTGGTATTGGGGCACTACCTTACACAAAATAATGCAAAACTGAAAATTTTAGTATGTTCACATGGGCCTTGACAGAAAAAACAGTTAACAGGCCTTTCTACAAGCACATGAACTAAGCATGGGCACAGTGAGACACGGGCACAGTGAGGCATTGGGCACAGTGAGACACGGGCACAGTGAGACACGGGCACAGTGAGGCATTGGGCACAGTGAGGCATTGGGCACAGTGAGACACAGGGCCAAGTGAGACACGGGCACAGTGAGGCATTGGGCACAGTGAAGTCTGCTCTGTTCCCTGCGGTTTGTTTACATACCATCACCCCAGCTTGTTCTCGGGACCGGAGTGGCTGTGAGTCTGTGACAGTGAGTGATGTAGAGACGGCTCTCTGTGATGTCCCTGTCCCCCCTCCCCCTTCTCCGGTCAGCAGCACAAGAACGATGATCCGACAGGGCTGTGTGCATTCTTATTAAGATACATTACTGAGTCTGCTCACCATTCGGTTGCTAGGGGTTACTGCAAAGTGATTGCCTGCCACTCAGTGTCCCCCTCTGTAAATTGCTCAGTCCTGAGCAGTAATGTATAGCAAACCCTAGCAACCGAATGGTGAGTGAGCGGTAATGTATAGCAACCCCTAGACAACCGAATGCTTTGCCGCTCACGCCTACTGTTTTTTCACGAATGCTAATGAGCAGAGGGCTGGAGAGGTGGGGCGGTATTAGGAGCATTTGCATTCGTGAGGAACAGTAGGAGAGAGCGGCAATGTACAGGGCTGGGGGGGCGGAGTTCCGATAGAAGCCGAGAGCCAGGGGAACAGAATCCGGCGGGGGGGAACAGAATCCGGCGGGGGGGAACAGAATCCGGCGGGGGGAACCATTCTCGGCACAACAGGTATGTTTTTGCTTTAAAGTAAAACAGATATTATACTTACCTGCTGATCTCCTGTAGCATGTCCGCAGTCTCTCTGACCATCTCCTGTAGCATGTCCGCAGTCTCTGGCCATCTCCTGTAGCATGTCCGCAGTCTCTGGCCATCTCCTGTAGCATGTCCGCAGTCACTGGCCATCTCCTGTAGCATGTCCGCAGTCACTGGCCATCTCCTGTAGCATGTCCGCAGTCACTGGCCATCTCCTGTAGCATGTCTGCAGTCACTGGCCATCTCCTGTAGCATGTCCACAGTCACTGGCCATCTCCTGTAGCATGTCCGCAGTCACTGGCCATCTCCTGTAGCATGTCCGCAGTCACTGGCCATCTCCTGTAGCATGTCCGCAGTCACTGGCCATCTCCTGTAGCATTTCCGCAGTCTCTGATCATCTCCTGTACTAGGTCTGCACTCTCTGACCATCTCCTGTACTATGTACAAGATGTTGTCTGCTTTGTTTAGACTTTGCTACATGCAGAAAGTGTTGTCTTTTTTTTAAAAGAACAGATATAATAAAAAAAAATGGAGTTCTCCTGACTGCTTGAATTTTTTTGATGAAAACCATGCGCACTTGCGCTGTAATCGTGATGCATCGTGATGAATCGCGGAATCGAATCGAATCGTTAACCTGATAATCGTAATCTAATCGAATCGTGAGGCCAGTGAAGATGCGCACCTCTATTTGAACTTAATTATTTTCCCCCTCAGCAAGGACTACATTTTTTCAGGCTTGTTGGCCATTTAATTGCTGATGTTCTGCTCCTTGTCTGCTGTTTGGGCATTCAAAGTGTTTCTTTAATATGCCAAGAAAAAAGCACTAAGCACTTTGTTAATGTTGAAATTAAAACGAAACCTTTCCTGAACACTGACTTTTAACTCATTTAAAGGTGGAAATGGGCGCATGCGCGGGGACTCGGAGACAGACGTGCGCTGACCGAGCTCCCGGCACCCCGACCCACCGGAGCTAATAATAGCGCAGGCAGCGAGGTCCGAGAGCCAGGACCGATCACACACGAACCCCGAGGCGGTAATGAACCGGAGAGCTCAGGGACAGCTGCGGAAAGGGCACCACAAACAAAACATAGCCCAGAGGAGAGCGGGACCTTCCCCTACAGCACAGCCTCGATACAAGATGGCGCCCGGCAAGCCAGACACGCGGGGCAGCACTGCAACAGCCAGATTTGATGGCGCTGCACAGAGAGGAGACAAGCAGCAAAATCCGGAGCCATCCAGGGATCCATTCTCCTCTCAATCCTCAGGAGAGGTGGAGACCGGACAGCGGGGTGAGTCACTTTCACATCCCCCATCCCCAGTCCTATACACTGACGGACATGACCCTATTAACTCCCCTGTCTCCCCTGCCTCCTCCATGGATAGGAACATGGCTGATCTAACAGAAGTCCTCATCAGCCAATCCAGCCAGGATATGCCACTTCCCCAGCTATCGCATTATTCCCCTGATGCTGTACTGTTGGGCAGATTCTCCACCATGCTGCAGCAGGAGCTCTCTAAGGCCTGCACATTAATTACCACAGACCTAAAAAAAGATATCCACAGCTTGGGAGAGCGTTTTGAGCTAATTGAAACCAAAGTAGACGGTACCATCAAAAGGGTCAATCAGAACTCAGCCATGGTGACAGACCTTCAGGAAAGATTGGAAGAGGCGTTCACAAAAATCGAAGATTTGGAGAATCGTTCACGTAGATACAATGTCCGCGTGCGTGGCCTCCCTGAAACTCACACTGATCTAGAAGGGGCTATAAAGGACCTGATGAAAACCCTTATCCCTGACATCGCTACCCACCAAATGGAAGTGGATCGCGTTCACCGAGCACTGACAGCCCCAAGGGCCGACGGCCTACCACGTGACATTATCGTTAAGCCACATCACTACCGCATTAAAGAAAAGATGATGCTTGCGGCCCGCAACAGCCCGGACCTGTCGCTATTTGGAGCACCAATACAGCTTTTCACAGATTTGGCGCCATCAACGGTCCAGAAACGCAGAAACCTACGACCATTACTCCAGCAACTAATAGCCAAACAGATTAAGTATCGATGGGCGTTCCCTTTTAAGTTATCATTCACCTACAACGGAAAGTCCCACTCCTTTTCCACGTTCCAAGCGGGGGAAGACCTGCTGCTTGGTCTCGGCATCATTGCGCGGGACTCTCCGACTTCGTCTCCCCCTCACCCGGGTTGTCGTCCCCTCTCCCCGATGTGGCAGGATCGCACACGCTCACAGGCCAGAAATGCTCGCCGGAATGCCTGAGTATTATTGCTCTTTTCTCTTATCTACCCCTTTTTGGGAACTGTTAGTGCTTGGTTGCACAGATATGGCCTGGGCTCATGGTGGACTATGGGCCTGATGGGGCCATCGTTACCGTTCACGGGTTACAAAGTTACTTGAGTTCCTGGTTTTTCGGAATGGCTATCAGCCGACTATTTTACAACCCCGACTGGCCCCAACTTGGTCAAAGGAACTTTGCTATTTTGCAGTATGGAGACCCTAGTCGGACCGCAATGTGGTTCCCCTGTTGGGCTGTGGCTCGGGGGCCGGAACGACCGATGGGGACCCTTCCGGCCCCGGCGTCACTGGCCTTGGGGACACATGTTACTATAGGTAGCCTGTTATGTTAAACTGTATTGATTGGTTTATGTCATTCCCGATATGACCTCTAATAGCCTGCTTGTATAGAGTGTATTCATATTTGGGTCGGGGTGGTCATGCTTGCCCCCCAACTGCGAGACTACCTATCCTCCGACGAGGATGGTACCCTTGCACTTAATTTGCCGGATGTTGTCTCTGGCAGGGGTTATTCCCCATACCTTTGTTTATCAGTTAGGATTGATTTATGTTGGTTATTTGGGCCTAAGGCCTATGCTTATATTTTATTGCTTTTATTTTTGTTTTTCTGCTTCTCTAATGCCTTTTCTTTTTTTCCCTTCCTCCTTTTTCTTCGGAGCCTCGAGTCGGCACCCTTCCCCTATGTCATGGTCTGAGAGGTCACCCAACCGAACAGCCTTCATTTTCGGGGCCCTTCCCGCTTTATTCACTGCGCAAGGTAAGAGTGCTCTGCCCTACCACGATGGCTACCACATATAACACAGACTACTCGATAGTTAGCCATAATGTACATGGATTTAATTCCCCTGCTAAGAGAACTAAGGCCTTCCAGTTTTATTATAAACAGAAGGCTGATGTCCTGCTATTACAGGAGACTCATTTTTCCAACGTCTCAGCGCCCCGTTACCTTAATATGAAGTATCCACAGTTTTATTTAGCAGGGGGTCGGGAAAAAAAGGGCGGTGTAGCCATCTGCTTTTCGAAACGGACCCCCTTTACCCCCATCACTATTGTTAAGGACAAGGGCGGTAGGTATATTATGGCAGTGGGGCGGCTCCATGACCAGGAGGTGTCCTTTATATCATACTATGCCCCGAATACTGGGCAGCCGGAATTCTTTAGCAAAATGCTGAAGATTCTAATGCCCAAAGTCCAGGGTCAGGTCATTATGGGGGGCGATAGCAATATTCCCTTGGACAGAATTATGGATAAATCGGACTCCTCTAAACCAATATTAAAGCGCCCACCGACTGGCAGCAGCAAGGTTGCACGTCTGTTTCATTTACATGACCTCATTGACGCCTGGCGAGAAAATAACCCTACGGTCAGGGACTTTACACACTTTTCGCAGGTCCATCATACTTACTCTAGGATAGATCACGTTTTAGTACGCACGCCTTTGCTCCCATTTATTAAGTCAGTTAAGATCTTATCTACCCCTTGGTCTGATCATTCCCCGATCAAACTCTCTACTACAGGGCTGTGGACTAAATCTAGACCCTCCCCGTGGAGACTTAATGTAAGCCTGCTGAATGACCCTATAATCTTTTTAGAGATTCAAAAGGAAATACAGGAATACTTTAGACTTAATAAGGCGTCAGACACATCCCCCGCAATTAACTGGGTGGCCCATAAATCAGCGATTCGGGGCATATTGTTGCAAGTGGCGGCCAGGGTTAAACGCAATAGGGAACAGGCAAATAAGCGTCTTGAAGCAAACTTAGACGACTTACTTAGCGAACAGTATAGGAATCCCCTGGTAGATATAAGGCAAAAAATTGACGAGGCTCGATTAGCACTCAATCTTAGCTTGACTACACAAGCGGAGAAACATATTAGCTGGTCTAAACACAGGTTCTACACGATGGGGGATAAGCCTACCACAATGTTAGCTAGAAAGCTGGTTCCTCGACCGTACACTCCGACTTTGCCTAAACTAAGATTATCCACGGGCCTTACCTCCCAGAACCCTGAACGGATAATTGGAGAATTTCACAAGTTTTACACTAAGCTGTATGGAGCACAGGACAAATTTGATCCATCCGGAGCGAACACATTCTTTCACGACTTACAGCTGCCTAAATTGACACAAACCCATGCGGAACTGATGGACGGTGCTCTTACAGAGCCTGAAATCAGGGCTGCAATCAAAACCTTGCACCCTACTAAGGCCCCTGGGCCAGATGGATTCCCGGGCCACTACTATAGGAAGTATCAAGATCTTCTAGCAGCACATCTCTGTACTTACTTTAATGATCTGAGAAGCGGTAGTGAGCTCCCCTGCCATGAAAATGTAGCTTATATAAGTGTTATCCCGAAGCCGGGGAAGGATCATGGAGACTGTACCAATTACCGCCCAATTTCCTTAATCAATACGGATCTAAAGATCCTGACCAAAATACTGGCCCAGAGACTTAATACTTTTCTTCAGTGTTATATTCATCCTGACCAAGCAGGTTTTGTCCCGACAAGACAGGCATCAGACCAAACCCGCCGCTTAATTAACCTTATTTCGGTGGTTCAGTCTGATTGGGACGGAAAGGGGACTAGGAGGGGGATGTTACTTTCCTTGGATATCCAGAGGGCGTTCGATTCCATCTCCTGGGACTATCTCTTTGATGTACTCACTCGCTTTGGATTTGGGGGACGCTTTCTGGGTCTCCTTCATATATTATATGATTCCCCTAGTGCCTCGCTAATGCTCAGAGGATATACTTCCCAAACATTTCCGATCAGGAGAGGAACTAGACAGGGTTGCCCGTTGTCACCGTTATTATTCGCCCTGGCGATTGAGCCACTAGCGATCAAAATTTGCGCATGCAGAGATATTCAGGGCATTTATTGCGGAGACTATGAACACAAATGTTTACTCTTTGCGGATGACTTGTTGCTGACCTTGACCTCACCGATCACATCCCTGCCTAATTTATATGCTATTTTGCAACCTTTTTCCAACATCTCTGGGTTGGCAATCAACCATAGTAAGTCAAGGGCACTGAACTTATCTTTGCTAAGCTCCACCCAGGCAACACTTGAAAAATCATTTCAATTCCGATGGGAATCCACAGCTCTCCCTTATTTAGGCATACAACTGACCTCATCTGTCGGCAAGTTGTACAAAGGGAATTATCCAGCCCTTTTCAAACGGCTAACAGAAGACTTGGCTAAGTGGCAGGTTCACCCGCCATCGTGGTTTGGCAGACTTCACTCAATTAAAATGAATGTTCTACCCCGCTTATTGTATTTCTTCCGCACCTTGCCAGTCTCATTGGTTCGTGAAGACCTTAAACGATTTCAGAATAAAGTTCTACAGTTTATTTGGGGTGACAAAAGACCCAGGGTGAATAGGAGCACTTTATACGCATTGAAGCGGAGAGGAGGACTTGGTCTACCAGACTTCTTAAAATATTTTTATGCTGCCCAGGTAGCACAACTCACAAAGTTTCACACCCAACGGGCACAGGCCATTTGGATGGCTATGGAATCTTATTCTTGCCGTCCCAAACCTATTTCCCATATTTTATGGCTACCTATTAAGGAGCGACCTCCTATACTTTGCCCTACTTTATCCATGTCATTGGAAATATGGGACAGACTCTCCAGATCTCATAAATTCAAGTCTCCTCATTCTCCGCTGGCACCTCTGCTTCAAAACAATGCATTCACCCCGGGTCTCGCCCCACTAGCGTTCGAATGGTGGACTAATAAGGGGTTCATGCGTATTGCAGACCTTTGTGATCATAGAGGTATGCTGTCCGAACGGACTATGACTGACAGGCATCAAATGCCCCCAGCAGAGGGTTATAGGTTTGCCCAGATCTCACATTATGTACAAACCTTGGCTCGTAAGAGCGACCTAGCAACCCAAACTCCCATGGAACATTTATGCAAAAATTATGACAAAATTAAGGGCCATTTATCTGCTATATATTCAATATTGCTGAGCGCATCGACAAAGCTGAACTATATGATCCAATGGGAGACCGACTTGCAGGAAACCCTGGATCTGGACGAATGGCATAAGATAGCCGAGACGGCATCACGTTCGCTCATCAACACTTCAATAATTGAGGCCAATTATAAGGTTCTGCTGAGGTGGTATATGGTGCCGGTCAGACTGGCAACTTTTGTTTCAGGGGCTACCCAGCTGTGCTTTAGAGGATGTGGCCAGGTGGGCACAACCTATCATATTTGGTGGACGTGCCCAAAGGTTAGGAAGTTTTGGATCAGGGTGTATAATTTTGCTTACTCCCTTACCCAACTAAACCTGACTAAATCAGCTAAGCAAGCACTACTGGGGGGTGGAGATGTGAAAGCCTCCAAATCCTGCAAGAGGCTTTTGACATTTATATTTATTTCAGCCAAAATCACCATCGCTAGGAACTGGAAATCGGCAGCTCTACCATTCGAGCAGCTTAAAGGTAAATTGTCATGGTTGATGCTAAACGAACGCTTGACCGCATTGGCCCAAGATAAAATGAAATTGTTTCATAAAGTGTGGGACCCATGGATTTGTTACATAACAAATGACCCCAGGATGTTTGCAGCTTAACCTAAAGGGTTAGGTTGGGGTGTCCGGGTGCTGAATCAGAGCTCCTTCCCCCCCTCCCCCCCATTCCCCCTTCTCAACTGTTCTTTCCTCACTCTGTCTTCTCCCTTCTATTCTTTGCCTCTGTTCTCTTTTTTTTTTTTTTTTTTTTGTTTATTTTTGGAGTCGGATCCAGACCTTAGAGGTTTGTGCGGCTCCCTGTTTTCTAAAGCTCCTACGGGATCATTGTCAGTCTGATCTGGCCTCTGGGCTGCCCGCACAGCCAGCGGAGTTGCGCCCCCCCGATAGGCTGATGGGGGGACGGCTCTTCTGGGCGGGCGGTTCAGATAGGATCTGGGATGTGAAGAGGGGCCAATGGCTCTGCGGAGCATTGGATTTATGTGAGCTATTAAGTGGCGATAATTTTTTCTTTTTCTTTTTTTTTTCTTTGCATGGACCCCTACACGCAGGGATCTTCACTATGTGGCCTCGAATGTTGATTGTGACTGTACAATGTTATGATGCGGCTTTTATACATTTTGTATGACAAAACTTGAATAAACATATTGAAACATAAAGGTGGAAATGGGGTAGATCAGTATTTTGACTTGATTTGTGACTTGACCAAAATAAATGACTTGACTTGACTTGCTTGACTTCTAGCAGGGACTCGACTTGACTTGCTTGCTTTTCGCCACAATAACTTGGGACTTGCTTATGACTTGAAGGTTAAGACTTGAGACTTGCTTATGACTTGCACATGTGTGACTTACTCCCATGTCTGACAGGCAGTGGCTAACTAAAAGTTCTGAGCAGTCATTATTAATTTGCATCCGTGTCTTAGAGGCTGAGTAGAGTGGTCTCACCCAATTTGCAAATCATGGGCCAAATTGAAAAACCACCAGTACCTGCCAGAAATAGGGCTGCTCGATGCTGTCAAAAGCTTTGGATGCGTCAAGGGAGGGAAAAGCCCTTAATCCCTACAGGTGGGAAACTGTAGGTTTAGAAATACGGGTCTCATATTAAGACTGGACGACCTGTCAGTAGGGTTGAGCCGAACACCCCCGGGTTCGGTTCGCACCATAACCCGCGAACGGACCGAAAGTTCGCACGAACGTTAGAACCCTATTAAATACAATGGATGCGTACGTTCGAAATCTAAAGTGCTAATTATAACGACTATTATGCATGTTATTGTCCTAAAAAGGGTTTGGGAACCCGGGTTCTGCACCAAGGGACATGTATCAATGCAAAAAGAAGTTTTAAAAACTGCCGTTTTTCGGGAGCAGTCATTTTAATGATGCATAAAGTGAAAAAAAAAAGTCAAATATTCCTTTAAATATTGTACCTGGGGGGTGTCTAAAGTATGCCTGTGAAGTGGCACGTGTTTCCCGTGTTTAGAACTGTCCCTGCACAAAATTACATTTCTAAAGGAAAAAAAGCCATTTAAAACTGCTTGCGGCTTTAATGTAATGTCTGGTCCCGGTAATATGGATGAAAATCTTTAAGAAAAATTGAATAGCTTCCCCATCACCCCCCCCCCCCACCCCAGCCCATTACCAGCCCCTTTGGATCTTGTATGGATATTAAGGGGAACCCCGCACACAAAATAAAAAAGGCCCTATATACTCTGAACAGCCGTATACAGGCGGTGCATACAAGACAGGGACTGTAGGTTTGTTTTTATGTAGAATCTGTTTGTAATTTTGAACAGGTACATTGTTTAAGTGTAGCTCCAGGCAAAAAATCTATTTTTAAGCTTTTTGGAAAACATAGGGAAGGGTTATCACCCCTGTAACATTTGTTTTGCTGTCTGTGCCCCTGTTCAGAACATTTCACCTCACTTTCCGACCCAATGACAAATGTTTTTGAAAAGTTGGGTTTTTATTGAAACAAGGATTGGTGATAAAGCATCAGTAGAGAGGAGACACCTTTTTCCCATATTAACTCTTACAGGAGAGAATTTCCCTTCCTAGGGGTAGATTTCCTCTCACTTCCTGTTGTCTCCTTCCGTTTGCAAGTAGGAGTCGCTTGTAAGTTGGATGTTTGAAAGTAGGGGCCTGCCCTATATACTCTGCTGAAATTTGCCCCTTACATGTTGGTGTTGCCACAACACTGTAAGCCCTCACAGTTACTCTTGGTGGGCGCATGAATGGGCCCTGCTGTGAATTATTAGATCAAGAATTGTAATTGCATGCCCCTGTTGAACAGGGGCTGAAAAATTGGGCCTTTGGTGGTGGTGGTGGTGGTGTTGACACAACACTGTAAGGCCTCACAGTTACTCTTGGTGGGCGCAGGAATGGGCCCTGCTGTGAATGATTAGATCAAGAATTGTAATTACATGCCCCTGTTAAACAGGGGCAGAAAAATTGGGCCTTAGGCACTGGTGCCACAACACTGCAACCCCTCACAGATACTGTACTTGGAGCACAGCAATGAGCCCTGTTGCAAAGTATTGCATCAAAAATTGTAATTACACGCCCCTGTTAAACAGGGGCAGAAAAATTGGGCCTTAGGCACTGGTGCCACAACACTGCAACCCCTCACAGATACTGTACTTGGAGCACAGCAATGAGCCCTGTTGCAAAGTATTGCATCAAAAATTGTAATTACACGCCCCTGTTAAACAGGGGCTGAAAAATTGGGCCTTAGGCACTGGTGCTGGTCCCACGACACTGCAACCTCTCCCAGATACTCTAGTTGGAGTGCAGGAATGAGCCCTGCTGCAAAGCATTGCATAAAAAATTGTAATTACATGCCCCTGTTAAACATTGGCTGAAAAATTGGGCCTTAGGCACTGGTGGCGGCACCCAGAAACAAAAATGTTCTTCCAAGCTATCATCATCAATCGGATCATTGAGGAGGAGGAGGATAGTCAGTCAACATAACAGGACAGTCACTCAGCATCAGCATCAGTCTTGAAGGGATGTGACATTTGAAAATAAATTAGTCTGTTATGTCAGCTTCAGGTGTTTAGTAGCTGGTGGTGATCCAAGACTGGCTCATCTTCATGAAAGTCAGTCGATCAACCGAGTCGGTGGACAGGCGCACCCTGTGATCCGTGACAAATCCTCCAGAAGCACTGAATGTGCATTCTGAAAGAACGCTGGATGCAGGACAGGTCAGTAGCTCAATTGCATACTGTGCAAGCTCTGGCCAGTGATCCATCCTCAAGACCCAGTAAGCCAGAGGATCTTCGGTGGGGAAGGTGTCCAAGTCTGAACTTGCCCCTAGGTATTCCTGCACCATGTATATCAGACGCTGGCGATGGTTGCTGGAACCGATCATACCTTGGGGCTGCGGACTAAAGAATTGTCTGAACGCATCGGTCAGACGGCCACCTTCCCCACCGCTCCTTCTTTGACTGACCGAAGCCTCAGCAACTCGTTGTCCAGGACCAGGAGTTTGTAACCGCCCAGTCTCTGGGAACGCGTTGCACAGACCTTTCTGCAAGGCCTCCCGGAGTTGTCTCATCCTCTGCGACGGTAAGATAAGGTCCGCAACCTTACCCTTGTACCGTGGATCAAGGAGAGTGGCCAGCCAGTAATGGTCCCTCTCCTTGATCCGAAGAATACGAGGATCCTTCCGCAGACTTTGCAGGATCAGGGAGGCCATGCAGCGTAGGTTAGCTGAGGCATTCGGTCCGGAGTCCTCTGGGTCACTAAGGACGACATGATCCGCAGCCATCTCCTCCCAGCCACGTACAAGTCCACGGGTTTCTTGGGACTGTAAATCATCCCTAAAAGACTGCTGCTGATGATGCTGAGTGCCAGGCTCCACCTCCATGCTGACACAATCCTCCTCCTCCTCTTCCTGTGCGATGGGTGGGACAGAAGGAACACTGTCTGGGTAAAGGGGGCCTTGAGAGGCAAGGAAGTCCTCCTCTTCCTGCCTCTGTTCTGCCTCAAGTGCCCTGTCCATTATTCCACGCAGCGTATGTTCCAACAGGTGGATAAGAGGTACAGTGTCATGAATGCATGCACTGTCACTGCTCACCATCCTCGTGGCCGCCTCAAATGGTGCCAGGACAGTGCATGCATCCCTGATCATGCCCCACTGGCGTGGTGAAAAAAACCCGAGCTCCCCTGACCCTGTCCTGGTGCCGTAGTCACACAGGTACTCATTGATGGCCCTCTGCTGCATGTGCAGCCGCTGCAGCATGGCCAACGTTGAGTTCCACCTGGTGGGCATGTCACATATAAGGCGGTTCTTGGGCAGGTTCAACTCCTTTTGCAGCTCAGCCAGGCGAGCACTGGCATTATAAGATCTGCAGAAATGCACACAGACTTTCCTGGCCTGCCTCAGGACATCCTGTAAGCCCGGGTACCTGCCCAAGAACCGCTGCACTACCAGGTTAAGGACGTGAGCCACACAGGGCACATGGGTCAGTTGTCCCTGTCGGAGGGCGGAGAGGAGGTTGGTGCCATTGTCGCAAACCACCATTCCTGGCTTAAGCTGGCGTGGCGTCAACCACCTCTCGGCCTGCCCCTGCAGAGCAGACAGAACCTCTGCCCCAGTGTGGCTCCTGTCCCCCAAACACACCAGCGCAAGCACGACATGGCATCTTTTTGCCTGCGTACTTGCGTAGCCCCTTGAACGCCTACGGAGCACCACTGGTTCCGAGGACAAAGCACAGGAAGAGGCCATGGAGGAAGAAGAAGAGGAGGGGTTGGAGGAGAGAGGTGTGTCACAACCAGTAGTAGCATTTTGGAGGAGTGGCGGCGGAACAACCTCCAACACTACTGCACCTTGTCCTGCATCCTTCCCAGCTGCCAAAAGAGTAACCCAATGAGCCGTGAAAGAAAGGTAACGTCCCTGTCCATGCCTGCTGGACCATGAGTCAGCGGTAATATGCACCTTACCGCTGACCGCCCTGTCCAGCGAGGCCAAGACATTGCCTTCCACATGCTGGTAGAGAGCCGGAATCGCCTTCTGTGAGAAAAAGTGGCGTTTGGGAACCTGCCACTGAGGAACCGCACATTGCACAAACTCACGGAAGGGGCCGAGTCTACCAACTGAAAAGGCAGCAGTTGAAGCGCTAGCAATTTAGCCAAGCTAGCATTCAACCGCTGGGCATGTGGATGGCTGGGAGTGAACTTCTTTCGACGGTCCAGCAGCTGGGGCAGGGAAATTTGCCTGCTAGAATCGGACGTCGGTGTACTGCTAGCAGAGTGCCCGCAAGTACTTGGCTGTGACACACCTAATTCTACACCTTCATTCCTCTCAGTGCAGGTTTCAGAGAGGACTGAAGGTATAGTGGGGTTGGAGATCCCAGCTGATGCGGTGCAAGGAGAGGTCTGCTTTGTTCTTTGGTGTGGGTCTTTAAGGTAGGCTTGCCAACGAGCTGCATGGCAGGTCAACATATGTCTGGTCAAGCATGTGGTGCCCAAGCGGCTGATGTTTTGGCCACGCGATATACGTTTGAGACATATGTTGCAAACAGCAGCTGTGCGATCTGATGCACTCGACTCAAAAAAGGCCCACACCAAAGAACTTTTTGAATAACGGGCAGAGGCCGCGCCCTGCACAGGCGGAGCTCTGCGGTGTGATTCCGTCAGTGTGCTGCCCTTACGCTGGCCCCCCGAGGGCATCCTGCCTCGTTGGAGATGTGCCTCCTCCTCATCCTCCTCCTCCTCCTCTCTCCTATTAGGCACCCACGTGGAGTCAGTGACCTCATCATCCCCTCCCTCCTCATCACTGGAGCTAATCTGGCAGTATGCTGCAGCTGCTGGAACATGACTGCCAGATTGGTGTCCTTCTTGAGCATCCCCTCTCTCTGCTCTCACGCTACTGCCTTCCTCTAGCTGGGTATCATCATCAGACCCTTCGAAACGCTGGGCATCCTCCTGGAGCATGTACCCAACACTGTGCTCAAACAGTTCGGGGGACTCCTCAGGAGGACATGGTGGGTCTAGGGAAGGAGTGACTGATGATGACATTGATACCAGGGAAGAGGACGCTTTGGCAGCTGCTTTGCCAGTACCCTGAGCCTGGGTGAGAGAGGATGAGGAGGATGAGGAGGGCTTGGTCATCCACTCTACCAAGTCTTCGGCATGATGCGGCTCAACACGTCCAGCTGCCAAAAAGAAGGACAAGCGTGTCCCATGGCCACGTGCTGATGGCGATGCACCGCGTCCACGACCAGCACTGTACTCTCTAGACCCAGAGCCTACTTGCCCTCTTTTATTGGCTCCTGACTGTCTGCCTCTCCTTGTTTGCCTTCCAGACATTCTAATGGCCTGCAGGGAGATGGGAAAACCAGCAATAAGGCCTAGCTTCAGGAGTATATTTTGCAGGAAGCACACTACGCTCGCTGTAAGTGCTGCAAATGCCTGTTGGTGTAACACACCAGGAAAACACAGCAATACGGGCTAGCTTCAGGAGTATTTGTTGCAGGAATCACACTACGCCTGCTGTAAGTGCTGCAAATGCCTGTTGGTGTAACACACCAGGAAAACACAGCAATATGGGCTAGCTTCAGGAGTATATTTTGCAGGAATCACACTACGCCTGCTGTAAGTGCTGCAAATGCCTGTTGGTGTAACACACTAGGAAAACACAGCAATACGGGCTAGCTTCAGGAGTATATTTTGCAGGAATCACACTACGCCTGCTGTAAGTGCTGCAAATGCCTGTTGGTGTAACACACTAGGAAAACAGAGCAATAAGGCATAGCTTCAGGAGTATATTTTGCAGGAATCACACTACGCCTGCTGTAAGTGCTGCAAATGCCTGTTGGTGTAACACACCAGGAAAACACAGCAATACGGGCTAGCTTCAGGAGTATATTTTGCAGGAATCACACTACGCCTGCTGTAAGTGCTGCAAATGCCTGTTGGTGTAACACACTAGGAAAACAGAGCAATAAGGCGTAGCTTCAGGAGTATATTTTGCAGGAATCACACTTCGCCTGCTGTAAGTGCTGCAAATGCCTGTTGGTGTAACACACCAGGAAAACAGAGCAATAAGGCGTAGCTTCAGGAGTATATTTTGCAGGAATCACACTACGCCTGCTGTAAGTGCTGCAAATGCCTGTTGGTGTAACACACTAGGAAAACACAGCAATACGGGCTAGCTTCAGGAGTATATTTTGCAGGAATCACACTACGCCTGCTGTAAGTGCTGCAAATGCCTGTTGGTGTAACACACCAGGAAAACACAGCAATACGGGCTAGCTTCAGGAGTATATTTTGCAGGAATCACACTACGCCTGCTGTAAGTGCTGCAAATGCCTGTTGGTGTAACACACCAGGAAAACACAGCAATACGGGCTAGCTTCAGGAGTATATTTTGCAGGAATCACACTACGCCTGCTGTAAGTGCTGCAAATGCCTGTTGGTGTAACACACCAGGAAAACACAGTAATACGGGCTAGCTTCAGGTGTATATTTTGCAGTAATCACACTACGCCTACTGTAAGTGCTGCAAATGCCTGTTGGTGTAACACACTAGGAAAACACAGCAATAAGGCGTAGCTTCAGGAGTATATTTTGCAGGAATCACACTACGCCTGCTGTAAGTGCTGCAAATGCCTGTTGGTGTAACACACCAGGAAAACACAGCAATACGGGATAGCTTCAGGTGTATAATGTGCAGGAGGCACACTCCGCCCGCTGTAAGTGCTGCCAATGCCTGTTAGTGTAACACACCAGGAAAACACAGCAATAAGGGCTAGCTTCAGGTGTATACTGTGCAGGAGGCTTAGCAACAATGACACTGACACTGTCCCCTGCCTATCCTTCTCTCTCCCTGCACACAAGGTTTATCAAAGAATATGACACTGACACTCTCCCTGCCTATCCTTCTCTCTCCCTGCACACAAGGTTTAGCAAAAAATATGACACTGACACTCTCCCCTGCCTATCCTTCTCTCTCCCTGCACACAAGGTTTAGCAAAGAATATGACACTGACACTCTCCCTGCCTATCCTTCTCTCTCCCTGCACACAAGAATATCACAAAGAATATCACACTGTCCCTGCCTATCCTTCTCTTTCCCTGCGCCGGAACACACTACACAAGGCTGCCGCGCTGGCGGCCTTTTATAGTGTGGGGCGTGTGCTAAACCCCATGAGCTATAATTGGCCACAGGCAACCTGCCTGTGGCCAATTATGGCTCTCCTAGCTGCCGGCGCTGTGATTGGCCAAGCATGCGGGGTCACAGTGCATGCTTGGCCAATCACAGCGCCGGGATTGCACTGCGATGACGCAGTGTATTGTGGGCCGTTCGCGTCACTCGAATTTGGCGCGAACGGCCCAAATCGTTCAATGTTTGCCGAACGATCGAACAGCCGATGTTCGAGTCGAACGTATGTTCGACTCGAACATCGAGCTCATCCCTACCTGTCAGGTATGAAGCTGGACTGGCCCGGATGAATAATGTTCCATATAACTTTACTCAGTCTAGTAGCCAGTATCCTAGCCAGCAACTTAATATCAGCACACAGCAATGAAATTTGCCTTTACGAAGTGGGTTGTGATAAATCTTTTCCTTCCTTAAGAAGGACAACTATAGTAGATTCCATCACGGAGACGGGCCAAATAACTTTTTTTAAGCTCTCTATAAATCTTTATTGAACATCAAATGTGCATTTTTTTGTGTGTCACTTTTGGGACTGTAGGATGCCTAGTCCCCTTCCCGTCGGTTCCTTTCCCTGACCCAGGCCCTACGTTACTACAGAGTACAGTAGTGATGTAGGGGCCCAAGAAAGGAACCGCTGTGGGGAGCAGCTAAAACTTTTTTAGTTTTGGATTCAGTAGAAAAGGATTTGTTCTGTTTCAAATGCCAAATTATGCACTTACATACCTCAGTCTGTACAGAAAGCATAGTCACCTGCTGACTTAGCGCCATCCACAGGCAGCTTAACTATTCAGTAAAAGCCAGTGCACACGATCGTATATTCCGACAACAATTGTCCGATGGACGTGTTTTGTCGGATAATCCGCCCGTTTGTACGCTCCATCAGACAATTGTTGTCGGAATTTCCGACAACAAATGTTGGATGGTCATGCCCCTAAATTGTCTGACAACAAATGTGTTCCGTCGCATTATCCGATCGTGTGTACACAAGTCCGTCGGACTAAAATCCAAAGTACAAACACGCATTCTCCGAACCAATGCTAACCATAAGACAACATTAGCAGAAGTTGCCCAAAGGGTGGCGATAAAGAGCAGAAGAACAACGTAGTTTTGTGAATGTTGGCTGTAAAAGTTCTGCTGTCTGTATGCAGAACAAGTTCACGACCAACGCCCTTCGGACAAAAATCCACGGATTTGTCCAATGGAAGTCCGATCGTGAGTACGAAGCCCAACATAATTTTGCTTTAACAGTACAGAGTGGGACAGAGCAGTACAGAGGATGTTTTTCCATTCTTTTTTGAAGACAACCATTTTCCTAAGCCCCGTCTGTCAGGTCACCTGAGGCCAGGTGACAAATGCACACCGTTGGGGTCAGGAGTGCACCGCTAAGGTAGTGGCTGACTGCTGTGGATGGAACTCTGGTTAGTTAAGGAAGGCAGGTCCACTGGAGCACTAACAGGGATCCCACAGGGAGCTAGAGCCTAAGCTTCCCCAGGGCGCAGAGTCTAAGATTCAGCAGGTGTTCACCAGAGCCTCTAGTGGTGAGGATGGACTGGGCTGCAACTGGATCCAGGTTGCGGCCCCCAGAGTCTCCCAGTTCACGCTCACAGTAGGCTATAGGGGATAGAGGGGAAGCAGCAGCTCAGGGTAACAAGAGATAGTAAGGGGATAAGCCAAAGGTCGGGGCGACTAGCAGACAAGGATAAACAAAAGACATGCCAAAGGTCAAGGTCACAAGCAGACAGGGATAGTCGAGAACAAGCCAAGATCGGTAAAACAGAGACAGACGTAGAGCACACAGTAAGGAGGAACCCGAACACACAATAGCTAAACAAACACTGTTGATCAGCACGGCTGGCTTGCAGTGCACAGGTTAATATATAGGGGGAGCCATGCTTAGAGGAGAGATTACTTAAGCAGCCAGGTGAGAGTGGCTGGCCTCTAAAGCAGGACACATGGAGGAGGTAAGCTGACAGACAAACATTACTGCAGAACCATGACACCGTCTCTGCAAATAACTAACGCACTAAGGGAACATGGAAGAAACAGGGAGGGTCTAGCTAGGGCTGAATTAGCTAGCAGTAAATGGGGGAGATGGTTGTAGAGTTGTAGTGCCACCATGGAAAAATTACACAAAAGTGGGGCAGAACAAAATTACAATATTTTATTGCTGCGTGAGGCTCCATTGAAGAGATATGAAGATCTTTCTTCTCTATTATCATTGGGTAGACAAGTACACCCTTAAAGTAGGGTGACCAGACATCCCCGGTTTCAGGGGACAGTCCCCGGATTGAGGACACTGTCCCCGGACCAAGTCTGTCCCCGGTTTTGTCCCCGGATTGGATTTGAACAGGGGCTGGGCTAATTTCAAAGACAGTCAGTGCAGAATAAAAAAAAAACAATCTGAATTACACACCCCCGCTCCGCCGCTCCTACTAGCTTAGGGGGGTATTTTTTTCCATTATCTGTGCCCCTTTCTGATGATCATGTGCTGGTCGGAGCGGAGGGAATATTTCTTCAGTTTCGGGTGCATGCCCATTCAGCTCCGCTCCCATGTTCTTCTGCCTTGGCTCAAGTCCCGGCCAGCCTGCTTATCTCCTTGCCTTCCCCGGCGGAGTGATCTTCCTCCGCTCCCCACCTAGTAGTAGCCGGGGCCCGGAGAGTAAGACTTGACAGGCTGTGAGGCAGGCGGCGGCGGCGATGGGCAAGAGAGTCACTGATTGCCGCCAATACTAGTAAAAAAATAAAAATATGTCCCCGGATTTCATTTAAAAAATCTGGTCACCTTACCTTAAAGTGGCTTGTGATTTATTGACAAACTCACAAAACTGTTATTACCAACAAACAATATGGTGCATATCAAACAAGAAAAGTGCAGTAGCTTGCAGTCACCAATCAGATTACAGCTTTCATCAGTTTAGGACAAACAAAACATTGAAAAATTGTTTGATTGGTTGCTATTGCCTAGTATTTATTTGCATTGCCCATAACTCGTTTCCTTTGGAAATAAAGGCCTGTGTTTCACAAAGGACATGTCTGATATATAAATGTTTTCAATCATTATTAAAATACATACCAGTTGATAACAAATACCCTGTGCTCACCTAACTAAAGTATGTGTACATATATGGCCAATACTCCCAATTTCATAAGCCTTCTAGGCGTACAGTTTCGAGAAAGTGTTTGAAATGATCTGGATTTCTGCATGAATGACTCCTAATATGGGGTCTGAACTTATTAAATGAAAGCAAAATGTACATCATCATATCTTTATGCTCTGTGTTTTATCTTTAAAAACATGGCTCAAACAATCAAGGTTATTGATGGAAAAGGATGTGACCCTCTATATAATAACAAACTATTACAGTAATTGAGGTTGATTTATTAAAGGGACATACTGTAGGCTGTTCCGTTTTCAGTTTTTTTTTCCCCCCAGAGTTTAGTGAAGGATCACATGCAAGGGAAATAAGAAAACAGCATGTTTGCTGGCACATGATTGGATGACGGAAGTCAGCAGAGCTTCAACTCAATAGCTAAACTTTTGGGAATATTCTCTTGTGCAACTTCCATTGCAAACTGAACAGTTTAATAATGCAATTTGAGGATCCCCAAAATCAGCACTTGCTTACAAAGTGTGTTCTTCTCAACAACAATTTCAAGGACAATGTTCTGAACTTACAAGAGGACCTTAGAAGACAAATTCCTGAAAATATTTTACAAAGGCTTTTCTAAAGGCCTGGGTATTGATTAATCCACAGTAAAGTGAGCAGTCCCTGAATGGAGCAAATGTGGTACTGTCATTACTGTAGGAGTGGGAATCCTAAGGGATGAAGGTGTGCAGCATGCAATGTTGAAAAAGGTGATGAAGAACCTTAGGGTAACGGAGAAGGACCTGCAGGATTCTCATAAACTTGCCAAAGTTTCTCTTCACGTTTTCACTATAAAAAGAAAAAAAGAAACCATTGCTTCCCAGTGTAAACTATTTCTGCTCATTTCAATTTTTGAAGGCCATCTGGAAGCCTTATAGTGCTCCTCGGGTAATGTTTTGTGAATAAATAAGACAACATTTAATCACATCAGTACAGAAGGAAAAAAAGCATTGCAAATTAAAACATCATCCCAACAATGAAAAGATTCAAGACTTAGCCCTCGTACACACGGCCGAGATTCTCGTTGAAAAAAACATGTCGTTTTTTTCGACGAGATTCTTGGACAAGAAACTTGTCCCGGCCGAGTGTACACACGCTCGTTTCAAAGAACCCGCGGTTCTTTGAATGGAGCGTACGCGGTGACGTCATCGACTACGACGAGCATGCGCTCGTCACATTCGATGCCGTCGCCGCCATCTTGGTATACCCTATGTATGCCTAGGAAGCTACCGCGCATGCGTCGAATTCATTTCGAACATGCGCGGGCTTCCGGGAGGACAGGTAAGTGTACACACACTCACTTTTCTCGTCGAGAAACATGCCGAGGAGAATCTCGACGAGAAAATAGAGAGCAGGTTCTCTATTTTCTCGTCGAGGTTTCTTGTCGGTTTTTTCGACGAGAAACCCGATAGCCGCGTACACACGACCGATTTACTCGGCAAGACCTCTCTGCCAGCAAGTTTCTTGCTGGTTCTTGCCGAGAAAATCGGCCGTGTGTACGAGGCCTCAAGCCGCGTACACACGATCGGTTTTACCGATGAAAACAGTCCGATGGATTTTTTTCATCTGACAAACCGATCATGTATGGGCCCCATTGGTCTTTTTTCCATCGGTGTCAAAAAATAGAACATGTTTTACATTTTTCCGATGGATAAAAAACCGATAGCAAATTCCGATCGTCTATGGGCAAGTCCATCGGTTAAAAAACCCACGCATGCTCAGAATCAAGTCGATGCATGCTCAGAAGCATTGAACTTCATTTTTCTCGGCTCATCGGAGTGTTTTACGTCACCGCGTTTGGAACGGTCGGTTTTTTGACTGATGGTGTGTAGGCAAGACTGATGAAAGTCAGCTTCATCGGTTTTCCGATGGAAAAATCCATCGGTTTAAAAACCATAGGAAATCCGATCGTGTGTACAGGGCTTTAGACTTGGCTACATAGAAAGAGCAATTCATTTAAAATTGCATCAGGAAATTTTACAAGGGCATGCTTGGTTCATCAACTTAAACTCAAGAAAAGATAAGAAAGCTATTAATGCATGCTTGGTCCATCAACTGAAACTTAAAAAAAGTTAAGAAAATGACAAGGGCATGATTGGTCCATCAACTGAAACTGACTTAAAGCCTCGTACACGCGACCGGTTTTCTCGGCAAGAAACTACAAGAAAACTGTTGGGAGAGCTTTCTTGCAGAGAAAACCGTTCGTGTGTACGAGGCTTTCAGGTTTCTTGTCCAGAAAACTGCCCATAATCTCAACGAGAAAAAAAGAAGACCTGCTTTCTTTTTTCTCATCGGGAGTCTCAGTTTTCTCGTCGTGATTCTCGTCAGACTGTATTTGGACGAGAAAACCGTTCGTGTGTATGCTTTTCCGAGTCTTCAAAAACCGTGCATGGTCAGAATCAAGTATGAGACGGGAGCGCTCCTTCTGGTAAAACTAGCGTTCGTAATGGAGATAGCACAATCGTCACGCTGTAACGAACTGAAAGCACAAAGAATGAGAATCGTCTCTCCCCAAACTTTTACTTCACACGCGGTAACACGAGATCAGCAAAAGCAGCCCAAGGGGTGGCGCCATTGGAATAGAACTTCCCCTTTATACTGCCGTCGTACGTATTGTACGTGACCGCGCTTTACAATGACGAGATTTTTGATTGACAGTGTGTGTGCAAGGAAAGCTTGACAAGAATCTCGTCAAGCTTGACAAGAAACCCGTCGAGAAAAACAACGTTTTTTTTGCGACGAGATTTTCGGCCGTGTGTACGAGGCTTTAAGACTTATGCCGCGTACACACGATCGTTTTTTCTGATGAAAAAAGACAGATGGACTTTTTTCATCGGACAAACCGATCGTGTGTGGGCCCCATCGGCCTTTTTTCCACATTTTACCGATGGAAAAAAAAAACGATAGCAAATTACGATCGTCTGTGTGGAACTCCATCGGACAAAAAACCCACGCATGCTCAGAATCAAGTCGACGCATGCTCAGAAGCATTGAACTTCATTTTTCTTGGCTTGTCGGAGTGTTTTACGTCACAGCATTTTGGACGGTCGAAATTTTGACTGAGGCAAGACTGATGAAAGTCAGCTTCATCGGATTTCCGATGGAAAAATCCATTGGATTTTATTCCATCGGAAATCCGATCGTGTGTACAGGGCATTAGACTTGGCTATCATAGAAGGAGCAATTAATTTAAAATTGCATCAGGAAATTTTACAAGGGCATGCTAGGTCCATCAACTGAAACTTAAGAAAATTTAGGAAAACTACCAAGGCATGCTTGGTCCATCAACTGAAACTTAAGAAAAGTTAAGAAAACTACAAGGGCATGCTTGGTCCACCAACTAAAACTGACTTAAGACTTATGCCCCGTACACACGAGCATAATTCCCGTCAGAAAAAACTTGGATGGTTTTTCCGACGGAATTCCGCTGAAGCCTGCCTTGCATAGACACGGTCACACAAAAGTTCGGTGAACTTTTGACTGCCAAGAACGCGGTGACTTAAAAGACTACGACGAGCCGAGAAAATTAAGTTCTATGCTTCCGAGCATGCGTCGATTTGTTTCCGAGCATGCGTTGGGATTTTTTCCCAACGAGAAAATAGAGAACCTGCTCTCTATCTCTTTCCGGCAGTTTTTCCGTTGGAAAAAGTCAGATGGAGCATACACACGGTCGGGATTCCCGACCAAAAGCTCTCATCTGACTTTTTCAGACGGGAAAACCGATTGTGTGTACGGGGCATCAGACTTGGCTATCATAGAAGGAGCAGTTCATTTAAAATTGCATCAGGAAATTTTACAAGGGCATGCTTGGTCCATCAACTGAAACGTAAGAAAAGTTGGGAGATGTGACAAGAAAACGACCAGAAACACAGGCCTAAACAAACAACAGAATAAAATCTGATTTCTGGAAGTTTAAACATCAGGCCAGTTGAGATGTTGTTCAGATATCAGACCTGTGTTTCAGGCTGTTTACTTATTACATCTCCCAACTTTTCTTACATTTCAGTTAATGGAACAGCAGTAAGGGCAAAACCTTTTTTTTTTTTTGTTTTAGAGTGAAGAGGGATTAAAACACCTGTCAGTTTTTATTGCTGTCTGTGCCCCCGTTAAGGAAATTCACCCTCTCTATTTATCCTGTTTACCATTATCATTGAAAGTGAAAGTAAAAGAAAATCCCAAATTTTGGGGTATCCCCAGAAAAGTAATAGAGGGGAAATCTTCCAACGGGGACACTGGTTCTGGTGAATTGGGGGTCCCCAATAAATCCCCTTAATTTGCAGGATTTCCTCCCACTTCCTGTTTGACTATGGGTCAGAAACTGAAGGAAAATCCTTGCAATGGGACACAGATTGTGAAAAAAACCTTACAGGGATTATAGCCCCCTCTTCCCAGATGCTTGCAAATGTGCTGTAAATTTGCAAATACTTTCCTAAGCTATTGCTAGACTTTCCAGGCTTCAGAAGTTTGTTGCACAATTGTAGCAAGTCCGCATTGCATGACTTCAGATCAACTTTCTTTGCAAACATTCTGCAAGTCTGCTGCAAGTTCTGCTTCAGTTATGTTGTCCAATAGTCATTCTACCACAGTGGTCACCGTGGCTGAATTTTCATGCTGTAGACTTGCAGAGCTCTTGCTGTAGACTCACCACTGCAACTTGCTAGAGACTCGCCACACAAATTTGCTACGAATTGGAAAAGTGTCAACTAGAACTTGTGCTTCAAGTGCTCTGCAAGTGTGAAACGTGCCAGTGAAAATGTGCAGCAAGTTAACAGATTTATAATTCACCACTGCCAAAAATTAGAGGCAAGTTAACCTTTCTATTTGGGTTACTCTAACCAGATTGAAAAAAATAAGTTTTTCTTATAGTTCTAGCTTAATTGCTGCATCTTTGAAAGTCCAAGTTCTGAGTCTCTTCTGCATCATATTTCATGGTTGGGATTTAAGACCTTTAGGCTCCTTTCACACAGGTGGCAATGGGGCAGTGAAAACAGGTGGTTGATCCATGTTTTTATTGCCCCCCCCCCCCCAACCACTCACCCACAAGTGGAAATGGTGCAGCTCGGGTGCATACATATTGGCGCAGCAATTTTAATGCTGCGCCAATATGTCAAACTCTCCCATGTAAGTGAATGGGGCTGCACTGCTACCACAAGCTAAGCTTTTGTATCCTGGTTGTGGCTCATTCCCGCAATGTAAAATTGACACTCGTCCCTCCTTATTCTTGCGCAAGTCTTTATCAGCAGCTACAGGAAGCATTTGGTGCAGTTTATTGCTTCTAAATGTGTTTCAAACATTTACTAAATATAAGGGTTCACATCATTTTCCACCCTGGACTGTACATGTCTAATCAATGTATCCAATAAAGACTTAAGAAAATACAGTTTATATTTGATTATTTTAAGCAGATTATGGTTATTTGTAAATGTGACTTAGTTGAGGGCCAGACCACTCATTTGGAAATATGGTTATTTCCAAAGGGTTCACAAACTTTTTTTTTTTAGCACAAATGTATATTTAAAAAACTAAAACTTTTCATTTGCTATTACGCTGCGCTAAAACAATATATTTTACTTATACAATCACCCCTGAACCTGTCAGAGGTACCTACCAATTTACACCTACCACCTGTGGAAAACATCTGTGTTACACCAACAATCCACTGTTATACATCTTCACAGTATGCATTTTTTAATAGTGTGTTCTATAGTACAGAGAGAGACTCAGTTATAAGAAATAATGTGTCCACACCAACCTTTTAGTGCTAAAACCTATTGACCGCATTTTAACTTGTGCTCTGAGATGCTTTCAATGAAAGATTCATACTTTTACCTAACTTTTTAACATTGGGTACTAAGTTGCTTTGTTGCATTAATTGGGCATGATATTATAAGCCATACCATGCCAGTAACAAGGCCCAATAAATGCCACATATGGGTTGTTTTACTAAAACAGGAGAGCGTAAAATCTGGTGCAGTTGTGCATGGTAGCCAATCAGCTTCTAACTTCAGCTTGTTCAATTAAGTTTTGACAAAAAAAAAAAAAATGAAAGCTGATTAGTTTCTTTGCAGAGCTGCACCCAGATTTTGCACTCTCCAGTTTTAGTAAATCAACCCCATAGTGACTTAGCACCCAAAGTACAGTATGCCATGCTGGTCTACAACACTGATAGGAAGGGGATTGAATAAAAGAACTGGTTCATGAGAGCTTGCTGCCCATAGGGAGGGTATAGACTTTAGTAGCTGAACTGTCAGGCATGCTACAGGCAAAAAAATAGGAAAATTCATTCTACTATCTTTCTTATGTCAATTTGTCCCCTTGGGGACACTGAAATAAAGTGGTAATACGTCTATGGTTCCAGTGGTTCACCCTGCCATGAACTCATGATTTCCTAATGCATATTCCCATGTTGGCATCATCAAAATCTTCACACTAGGTGCATACAAGTTCATAGTTCAGCTGAAGTGTGCCTGGGGTCTTTATGACTTCTGATTTCGACCTCCTGGATTCTTCAGCAGTTTTTCAAGGTGCCGACTGTGGACTTGATTGATGAAGCTGAAATAATCATCTCCACCAGATAACTGAATAGCAGGGGCTTCTTTATCCTGAAAAGAAATAGAACCAGGGTCAGTGATAAACTGATTAAACACTGCATAGATAGTGCAAACACTGCATTTACCATAGCTCCCAACTGTCCCTTATTTTGAGGTACTGTCCCTGATTTGGAGCAATGTCCCTCTGTCCCTCTTTCCTCCTCATTTGTCCCTCATTTTTGGTCTGATCTAAAGCTGTATATAGTTGTATATAAAATGCACTTAATATCTTTAAAAAAGTGTTTCTCAGTGCTAAACCTTTCATCTGATTTCTAAATTGCTGCATTTGTAAATTTCAGAAGCCAATATAAAGGAAAAGTAGTGATAAAAAAAAGCACTTTTTGTATATTTCTCCTTTAACCTCCCTGGCTGTTTAATTATTCTAAAAAATATTTTTTTGGTATATTTCTCCTTTAACCTCACTGGCTGTATAATTATGTCAGATTTTTGAATCTCAAAGCGGTACATTGTTTTGCATGGAAATTTGGCGTTTTATATTGTAGGCCTGTAATTCTTAGTAATAACACACTTAAATCTGTCCAAACAAGAGTCTAGTAGACATCCCGGGTATGATAAAGTTTGAAACACGAAATCATAAAAATAATATAATAAATAACTATAAATAATTTAAAAAATATTAATATAATAATAATAAAATGAATTTCCCCACTTATCACTATCGCTCAATTCTGCAAGTGTTCTAATTCACTATCGCTGTATTCTTGGTGGACTAAATCCACTTTTGACGTAAAGGCAGGCTTTTTGGTTGCTACGGACAATCTCAAGTTTCCAAGCAGAAAGAACAGTATATATAATTATAAAAGTGCATGCAGGGCACTGGACAAAGCACTAGGGACAAAAGGGAGGTGAAATGATTTGATACAGTAATGTAATGTAATCTGTAAGATTACAGTGTACTGTATGTGTTATTTTTTTGTACATTTTGAATTTGCCGCTGGGCTCCACCCCCAATGCGTTGCAACGCTCGCAGGGAACGGAACTCGGAACACAGAACATCGGGGGAATGATCCATTGGAGAAGGAAGTTTCACCAGCACACCAGGATCTCCAAAATTGGGTCCAGAACTTTAATCACATAGTATCAAAAAATAAAAGCGACGTTTGGGAGCCACGTAGGACCCCTTCATCGCTTTTATTTTTTGATACTATGTGATTAAAGTTTTGGACCCAATTTTGGAGATCCTGGTTTGCTGGTGACAATTCCTTCTCATGATTGCAGTCGGTTCCAGCCGTTGGTCATTTCAGCACCCAATCTAAGATACAGCTGTTTCTGTAGGAACGTGTGTGTTGGGAGTATTGCATTGACAAAGTAAGTATGCTGTACCAGGATTCTGCAATGCAATTGCAGTGTGGCTCTGGGTTACCGCTAATGGTACTGAAATGTAACTCCGAGCCACACTCGGTAATACCGCCAGGAGGGTTAAGGGGGCCTATCCCTACATACAATTTAGGGGAATGGGTGCGTATATTCCACCAGTGTTAAACAAATAAAAAATGTGACAATATAATTTGTCATATACAACAAAAGTAATGTATACGTGAACAAACATAAAAGTAATATGTGATAAGTGATGAATAATTAGATGTAATTGTCCCACATAATAATATAATGATAAATTGGGATCCTCCTTTAAAATTTGTGCTTCTTTAAGTGCCTCCTCACAGTAAACTTCAGTGATAAATACCACCACCTCCACTACCAGGTGAATTGCCCTCTCACCTTAGAAAGCGACCCCACTGGGTCTAATCACGTCTTTTGGCTGGTATATCTTTAATGTTCCTGACGGGGACTGCGTCTTGGTCTTTTTTAGTCTCCTCCAGTGGAATGGACAGACTACTTCTCTGGAATGGCTCTGAGTAAAAAGAAAGCTTTCATGGCGCAAAATTGTATAAATAAAGGTGTTTTATTTAGACTGAAAATTGCCCAGTCACATAGTTATCATCTTGTATACAGCCAAAAAACATCATATACTGAGAGGCTCTCCCCCTCACCGCTTCTTCCGGGTTCAAGTGACGTCACTTCCGGTGTCGCTTTAACCCTGAAGAAGCGGTGAGGAGGAGAGCCTCTCAGTATATGATGTTTTTTTGGCTGTATACAAGTAGATAACTATGTGACTGGGCAATTTTTATGTCTAAATTAAACACCTTTTTTTATACAATTTTGCCTGGTGAAAGATTTCTTTTTATTTTAAGCCACTCCAGAGAAGTAGTCTGTCCATTCCATCGGAGCAAATTTAAATAGACCAAGACACAGTGGCGTTTTTCCTCATCAGGAACCTTAAAGATATACCAGCCAAAAGACATGATTAGACCCAGTGGGGTCGCTTTGAATGAGTGACTTGTATAGCGCTCACATGCGAACTGAATCGCCTCTAGGCGCTTTTTGCAGCCAGTGTCTGCTTGGCTGGTGCGGTCATTTTACCCCGTAGGATCTCAACACGCTTGGGACACACAGACGTACACACATATATACATATATACTAGGACAATTTGGACAAGATCCAATTAACCTACCAGCATGTGTAATTCACAGGTAATTCACCTGATGGTGGAGGTGGTGGTATTTATCACTGAAGTTTACTATTAGGAGGAACTTAAAGAAGCACAAAGTTTAAAGAAGGATCCCAATTTATCATTATATTATTATGTGGGACAATTACATCTAATTATTCATCACTTATTGTATATCACTTTTGTTCGTTCATGTATACATTACTTTTCTTGTATATGACAAATCATATTGTCACATTTTTTATTTGTTTTACACTGGTGGAATGAGTGAACCATTCCCCTAAATTGATATGCATTTACACTAATACAGCAAAGAGGTTCTAAATAGTACAGTTTGTGTCTATAAATTACGTTATGTGGCAATTGGTACATCTGCATTCTATACCGTAACAAACATTGAGCCTTTTCTTCATTTTTGCAGGATTTAGGATTTCACATGATCATTCAACCCTATCGTGGCCTACATTTGATCCTCCCTGGGTTTTATTATAGATTATGTTATCTCTGCAATGTTTTCTTATAGATTATGGCCATTCATAGAATTTCCTCTCCCTGTTTCCCAAGAGGTAAATCTGCTAATTAATGGTTTGTATTAAGCTCTTGCATATTGTGAATGTATCAATGGCAATGACACCCATAGGTTTATAACATCTTCCTAGGGACAAACAATGATGTTCTGCAGGTATGGATGTGCAGCCATGGACAGTTCCAAAGCTGCAGATAGTATTACAAATGTCTTCTTGTTGTGCAATTCATTTTAGATCTTCATAAATTCAAAACAGCCTCCTCCACATGTTAAGGCAATCCAAGATCCCAATAATAAACTTCATTAACAAATCCAGGGGCACCACATCCCATCACAAAACCAAAAATAATTACTAAGAAATATTGGGATTTTTACAGGTGCCTTCCATCAATAATAACAAGAGTGATATAATAGCACATAGTGATATAGATCCATTTCTCTGTAGACCAGCTCTCACATGTCACCAAAGTTAATCCCATGTAAAAGAATCATCCTATATCCATATATAGCATACAGTTGTCTTGAGACCATACAGTGAGAGTGACCGTACAGTTCAATACATTTCACAGATTATCTTCATCAGGAACCTGAAAGTATTATGAATATTTGGCAAATATATATTAAATTGGCCACCTAATACAAATTATTTACGGCATTGATAGTAGGCACCTGCAAAATCCCCAAATTCCTTTGCAGCATTTCGCCCTTTGGTATTTAATATATTGAATTTCCTCTAAGGCCAAGGGAAGATATGCATTACACGGCCTTCTGCTCCTTAAACTCTGAGGAGAACATCAATAGTTGCAACTTTAATTTTTAAAGAGAGCAGAAATAAGAGAACACTGATTTGTAATGGCTATTATTATCTAGGAGCCTCTTGTATGACAATCTAACTTTATCCTGCCGCATACCTCTTTTTTTTGTGTGTGTGTGTGTGTGGGGACGGGGGGGGGGGTGGTCTGTACTGGCGGGATTAGGGAATCTGTATTGGGGGGAATGGGGGGGAGCTCTTTAATTTGGGAAGTGGAGTGGAAAGATCTCTGTTGGGGGAGATTTGGTGGGAACGTGATCTCTGGGCCTAGTGTGTGTGTGTGTGGGGGGGGGGGATTAGGGGCTGAAGAGTTGTACTGGAAGGGGGGGTTTATTCCATTGTGTACACTGGTCTGAGCCTAGTGCGTTATTTACACCCTCTGCATTACACACTTCTCACCCCTGCATGCAATGCGTTGCACACTCCTGATCCCTGCCTTCTGTGCATGATTCTTTCCTAACCCCTGCGCTGTGTGCCTAATGTACTCCTGACCTCTGAAATCTGTGTTATGCACTCCTGATCCCTGTGTTATGTACTCCTAAGCCTTGTGCTCTGTGCCTTATATACTCTTGACCCCTGCACCCTGTGTGCTACGTACTCCTGACCCTTGCTCTCTGTGCCTTACATACTCCTGACTTTTGTGTGCATTACATACTCCTAACAGCCACATTCTGTGTATTACATATTCCTGGCTTCTTCACTCGGTACCTTACACATGTCTGACCCCTGTGTTCTGCCTTCTGCATTCATGACTCTTGCAGTCTGTGCCTTACACACTCGTGACCCCTGCACTCTGAGTTACATGCTCCTGACTTCTGTACCCTGTGGCTTATGCACTCTTGAACCCTATGCTCTGTGTGCTATGCAGTCCTAACCCCTGTACTCTGTTTGTTATGTGCTCCTGACCCCTGCATTTTGTGTATTACATACTACTGACCCATGAGCTCTGTGCCTTATGCACTTCTGTGCTGTGTGCATTATATAATACCAACTACTTGCATTGACCCCTGTACTCTGTGCCCTATGTGCTCATGAGACCAGAGCTCTTTGTGTTATGTACCCCCGACACCTGCACTCTGCTCCTTATGCACTCCTAACCCAAGTTCTCTGTGTGTTACGCACTCCTGACCCCGGTGCTCAATGTGTTAAGTAGCCCTATGCTCTGTGTGTTACACACTGGTAAGCCTTGCACTTGGTGCATTACACACTCCTGATGCCTGCTTTCTGTACCTTACACGGTCCTAGGCCCTGCGCTCTGTTCTTTACACACTTCTGACCCCTGCACTCTATACCAATATACTTCTGAGCCTTTCGCTCTGTGCGTTAGACACTCCTGACCACTAAGCTCTGTGCATTGCACATTCTTGACCCCTGCGCTAAATTATGTTGTATAATTCACTGCACTCCAAGTACATTATATACTTCTGACCCCTGAACACTTTAGGCAATAATATACATTACATACTCCTGACCAAGGTGTTTATTGTCTCAACAGTTGCTGGCTGCTAATTAGTCACTGACTACTTTAATGAAGTTCCTCTGTAAAGTAGGCTGTGTGCACAAAAGCATATTTAAAGCGGAGCTCCACCCTAAAGTGGAACTTCCGCTGATTGGAGCCCTCCCCCCCTCCGGTGTCACAATTGACACCTTTCAGGGGGAAGGGGGTGCAGATACCTGTCTAAGACAGGTATTTGCACCCACATCCGGGAGTCCTCTCTGCGGGAAATCTGTGGGAAGCACGTCACTTCCCGCAGATTCCCCGTTGTGTTCTGGGAGACACTCGGCTCCCAGAACACAGGGGACCAGTCAGAGCAGTGCAGCGCGACTCGTGCATGCGCCGTAGGGAACCGGGCATGAAGCCGCAAGGCTTCATTTCCTGGTTCCCTCACCGAGGATGGCGGTGGGGGCAGCAGAGTGATGAGCGATTGCTCGTCCTCTGCTGCGGACGTCGCTGGACTCCAGGACAGGTAAGTGTCCGTATATTAAAAGTCAGCAGCTGCCGTATTTGCAGCTGCTGGCTTTTATTTAGTTTTTTTCCGCGGCACCTCCGCTTTAATGATTGTTCTGAGGTTTCTACACATGTTAGACTATCGAATGTGGCACAGTAATTATAGTGTATTTTTGTAGATATTTTGTAGACTGTGGCATATGCGTGCAATGTATGCAGTGAGTATACTCCTTTAAAACCACCCAGTATTAGCGCAATTTAGCCAAATCAACCATACCTCACCTTTGGGTACCCAAGGGTGTCCCAGGTCTGTCACAATCCTAGCAATGCCCTTATGTTAAGCTCTTTGGTGATGTTGGCAACCAAACTAAAGGACCACTATATTCAGTAGGTTAGCCACCATTTATCTAACTGGCGACTCTGAGCTCTGTTTTTGTGAGCTGTGGGATGGGGAATAGTACCTTGTCACAGAAGGTGTTAAGATGCCAACAGATATTAGAGAATATTACATTGTCTGTAGGCCATTCCTTCCGTGGCTGGCTGAGTATTTCCTTAGGGAGAGTTGATTTGCTTTAATCAGGGTGATCCCTACTTTTGTCCTGTGAAAAGGGTCATCACTGGGAAAGGATCCATCCTCTTTGTCTTGTGATCAGTGCAGATTTGGTTACTCATATACTGATCTTTGATTAAACAGGTGAATCACAAATGTTTGTAGGAAGTTTTAGATACGGCATACTTGCAGATTTGAAAATGAGTTGCCCTATTATTGCAACAGATTAAGGCGCATGTATTAACTGATTATATTTTGTGGTTTTAGATGCTTACAACAAACTCCTATTCATTTTCTGATTTATTCAGGCTTTGCTTTTTTTCCACTGAAAATAAGCCACAATGTTTATCAAGTCACAAAACATTTATTTAGCAGGACAAGCTAATAAAGCAGGGTAGATGTGCTTTCCTAATTTCAGGTTCTTGGAACCTTCAGGAAATCAAGCTCTTGGCTGATCTGTATTCTCTTCTTAGAAATAGGTAGTCTGAAAATTATGCTTTGTTCTAAATGGAGACAAAAGGAACATGTAAACAGTGCAAAGAATACCAGTGAATTTAATAATTGGAAAAAAAAAAAAAAACACTGGTCTACTTATAAGTCAAGCTGTTGTTTTAAAATGATAGGTTTTAAAAATCAGAAAATACAATCAGTTAATTGTTTTACCTCTTTTTTTGTGCAATAGATCAAATAATACATAGTGCAGTGACTGACACCCTGCATACACAGTGCACATAGAGGGGAGAAACAGTGGCTACACATAGGGGGTTATTTACTAAAGGCAAATCCACTTTGCAATACAAGTGCAAAGTGCACTTGAAATTGCACTGAAAGTGCACTTGGAAGTGCAGTCGCTGTAAATCTAAGGGGTAGATCTGAAATGAGGGGAAGCTCTGCTCATTTTATTATCCAATCATGTGCAAGCTAAAATGCTGTTTTTTATTTTTCTTGCATGTCTCCCTCAGATCTACAGCGACTGCACTTCCAAGTGTACTTTGCACTTGTAGTTTGCACTTGTAGTGCAATGTGGATTTGCCTTTTGTAAATAACCCCCATTGTTCCGAATGTCTCCGTCTCCTGGGAAGGAAGGCCGTCCACAAGAATTTGGAGAGTGTTTGTGAGAATTTTTACCCTTTCAGCCAAAAGAAGATGTGAGGTCTGGTACTGGTGTTGGATGAAAAGACTTGGCTCAAAGTTGATATAATTAATCTCAAAGATGTTTAATAGGGTTTAGGTCCGGGCTCTGTGCAGAGCACTCCAGTTCAAGGTTTGTGAACCTGAATTCAATCATTTGGAGGAGTGTTCACACCTACCATTTAGTGTACTTCCATACTGTATGTACCTGACTTTTAGAAGCACGAGGAGAAAAAGTGTTTACTAATAATTGCTATGTTCCATGGCCAGACTGGAGACTAGCAGTGCGTAGCAACATTGTTGTATGCATGGTGTGTAGTGGGGTAATCTGGCTATAATGTTATGCTTACGTATGCAACCCTACCATTGATATATATTTTTTAAGAACCTGTAATGTTCCTACCTCCTCCCCAGTTATACACACTTCCCATTGCTGCATGTGTGAATCTCATTGTCTGTAATAGGAATGACAAAACAACCACATAGGGTCATTATCAATGCATGCATTAAGGAATTTAAAAACCTTAAGGTTAGGGAGTGAATTTTTCCATGGGTAAACATATATATAAATATATATATATATATATGCACAATGACATGACACCGAACTTAGAGGAACAAAATGAGTATATTAAATGGATGGACCTGCAAGGCTCAGTCTGGAACTGTTCTATGCATAATCATCTCAGGGCAAATAATATTTTAGAACCAGAGAACACTGATGGAATTCTGTTGCTCATTTAGGCAACATAATTCATTTAGTGGTATTCATCTGAGTGTCCCAGGAAGAGATCACTGTTAAAGCTCTGGTGAGGCATCACAAATGTTCTTCAGGTCCACCTGTAGCACAAAAACACTGAAGAAAAGTCTGTATTTTATCTAGTAAACTATTTAGAGGTAGCCCATGATAGTAAACATTGATAACCCAGTGGAGCATTTTCTTATAGTATGTAAAATCTTCATTATTATATGGTACATGATATATGTAATACAGATTGGGAGCATGGAACTTGCATGTCTGCTTTGGTCCACATTGCTATGCGTCATTATACACCTTACTTTTGTTGTGCAAATATGGCTATGGTTGCCGACTTGCTGTACATTTGCAGTGGGTGCTGTGTAGGTGGTACTTGCTCTAAGGCAGGCTATTTCTCAACCCTTTAACATGGCGGGACCCTTAAAAACATTCCAGTCTCAGGGAATCCCTGCTAATAATTACTATATGTACAGCTCACAGTACATTATTGTGATGGTTACTTGGAACTAGTATTCCTAAATTTCTGGTCCCCCTCCCCCTTTCAGATAAAGTAATCACTAACAAAGATTGTTTAGTCTATGTGAGAGACAGGACCCTGGTTGAGAAAGGTTGCTTTAAGGTTTCCATATTAAACATTATGCTTCCTTCTGCATCCAACTCAACTTTTTTCCGCATTCAGCATAACCTCAATAGATCCATATTGTGTATATATTGTGTATATGTTGTTGAAAGTATAAGTATTGTCTAATTTTTCTTATTGTTGTAATGTAACGTGTCAATTGGTAATGATATGTATGTACAATTTTTTTTTGAATAAAAACAAATTTAAAACAAAACCTCAATAGTGCAATCTTACCTCATTTTGCATTTATAATCCTTCATCTTGCACCTGACCTAACAAAACCTTATTCCATCATCTTCAAAACATCTACCATTTGATATACCATCCTTCATTTAAATCTGATAAATGTTCATCCATCATTTAGCATAGTGTCCTCCTTCATTTGAACAAAATGTCCAATCCATCTTTTAAAATAACATAACATTTTTGTCTGAAAAAATTGTATCTATCACCTGACATAATATAAATCCACTAAAATTTCTATTGTAAATAAGTGGAAACACTATCTTTTTTAACTATTAGTAGTCAGTCACATCCTGGACTAAAGTTGAAGATGTTTTGTCATACAGCCAATTGGTTTCCTCACTTCTAATTCGTATCCTACAACTGACATACAATCATCCTTCATCTAATACATTTTTCTCCTACATTTGAAATAACCGAATCCTTGAATGAATTCCAATAAAGTCTAATTCTATCCTTTGTTTGATACATTTTTATCCTACACAAGGCATAATTTAAGGCTTTATCCAAATAATTCACATCCCGAACCTGACATATTATCATTCTTCATCTGATAAATTTCCGTAAAGCTTATATATGTAATAGTAGGCATCAAGTGGTCTACTTTAGGGGAGGCAGTTACCTATAAAAGTGTAAACTGAAGTGCGGGTTCATTTTAAAACTAAAGGATATATTAAATAAAAACAGCAAAGGTGACTTTCACTAACATATAAAACATATAAAACACATTAATGCGGTGAATATTTGATGAATCTCAGGTTAACTGCTTTGTAAATACGACCCTACCGTAATTGTATCTGAATGTTCCCCTATGCACCAATGATGTCTTGCTTTCAGTTCCATTCAGCCTAGACACAAAAGTGGCTTGATAAAATTTTAGGATTGATTTACCTTTGTGTAAAGTACCTTTATCGAGTACTGAATTTTGTACATCTTATTGGCTTGCTTCTGGTTCTGAAGCCTAAAGCGGTAGTAAAGTCCGCTTTGTAATTTTTACCTACAGGTAAGCCTATAATAAGGCTTACCTGTAGGTAAAATGAATATCTCCTAAATGTGCACCGTTTAGGAGATATTCCCCCTGGATGCAGCCGGTGACATCTCCGGCGCATGCACTCTGAAGGTCCGGCATACCGCGGTGAACCTTCAGAGCTTTGTGTCAGAACCGCAGGAGTGACGTCATCATGGCTCTTGCCACTCACACCGCCAGAGCCCGCGAACCCGGAAGAAAGACGGGGGCAAGATGTCAGCCCTCTCAGTGTCAGCGTCATTCTAAGGTAAGTTTTTTATAATGTCCTAGTATGTAATGCATATTTTACTACCGCATTAAGGTGCTTAATTACACTGCAGTCTAACTCTGTATAGCAGTGGTTCTCAACCCTGTCCTCAAGTACCCCCAACAGGTCATGTTTTGGGAAAAGCTCTTAGATAAAACAGCTGTCCAAAATACCAAGCCATTGACTGATTTAAAGCACCTGTGCAAGATAAAGGAAAACCTGCAAACATGGCCTGTTGGGGGTACTTGAGGACAGGGTTGAGAACCACTGCTGTATAGGGTCTAATACAATGTCCAAATGTCTATAGATTAGCTCACTTCACCTTGCACCAAACAAGCCTGAGAAAAATGTTTTTGTCTGTCCTCTCTACCTCTGCCACTCAATTAGCGGACCTCCAGCTGTTGCTAAACTACAAGTCCCATCATGCCTCTGCCTCTGGGTGTCATGCTTGTGGCTGTCAGAGTCTTGCTATGCCTCATGGGACTTGTAGTTCTGCAACAGCTGGAGGTCCACTAATTGCATATCCCTGGACTAGACCATTACACCAAAGAAATCAATTATCCATGTAATAGCACCAAAAGTCCTTATACTGTACATTGCATTGAATACATTTGGTGAAAAACACATTTAGGGGATGACTTGGGGAAATCAATTAACGGTCAGCAGCAACACTCACTGTGCCACAGCAAACAAAATCTTAGGATATATGTAGCGCCCTGCTCCTGATGACCAGGCGCTATGTTAAATTTAGTGGGTGTCTGAGCTGGTAGTTAGACTCTGTAAATAATTATGCTAAATCAGCCTCTGTTCCGGCTATGGCTGTGTTGGAAGACTTCCCACTGTTCGCCTGTAGGTGGAGTTACCACCCCAGGCCAATGTGGAAGACTGACAGGCCAGAGTGCATTGGGCAGGAAGCCACTCAATGGAGGAAACCAGGGGAGGACCTGTCCTGGAAAAGACCAAGTGGAAGGCTGGTGTCTTGAGGAGGGCCTGGTAATTCTTTTGGAGGATGCATCGTAGCTAAAGTTCACCTTGCAGTCTGCCGGGTTGGCTTAAAGGCTTTTTGACTGCTTGGCTGGAAGTCCGGGCGTTAAGTCCTGTGGCAGAGGATCCTGGATTATCCAATCTTGTGCACAACCAGTGGCAGAGACTGGTCCTGATCATTGTCCGTGCATCATTCCGGCTGCTAGGCCAGGTAAGAGGGGCCTATCCGGGTGAGCAATACCCACTCGAGGAGTGGTGAATGACTTTATAGTTGAGGAGTTTCCCCCAGTGATCTGTACTGCGTACCTGAACCTACCCATTCCCTTCAACCTTCTACTATTCTTCATATGTTTTATGCAAAGGGAAAATAAAACCTAACAGCTTAAGGTTTTACATCTTGTGTGGACATTGGAGTTTTTACAGACTTTCTTCCCCTAGACAATGAATACTGAGGTAACATGCAAGGCCCAAATTTAAACCAGCAGCTCCTACGGGGGTGTGCTACACGGGGGCTCGAGTCCGGGATTTGCCGTTACCTCTTGCAACTATAAAAAGGATTTTGCTTTATTGAAAGTCTACAAGAAGGTGTTGGACTGTGCTTTGAACTGAAACCAAAGGGGTAAAGGTACAGATCACGTTGCTAACTGGCTAGGTTGTGGGTGGAGCCAGGAAAGAAAAGCCAGCGAGCTACACGCAAAAGAACCTAAAGGGGAGGAGTTCCCACCAACTGCGTGAGACACGTGAGTGTGTTTGGCGCCAACAACCAGGAGCTGCCAGATCAAGTGAGTGGATCGGAAAGCAGCATGTCGTTGGCACCACCCAGGCCAGGGCCTGGAATGTTCCCCATGCCCGCCGCTGTGGGTGCTACGCTATCCGGAACCTTGCTCACAGATACAGGGATCCGATTGAAGCCACGCGGATGCTTCATACTGTACACAAGCCGAGATGTAGAGGCGCTGGGCATGCTGTGCCCTGGATGTGAAGGACTAGCAGTGCAGTTACATCCATTTGCCCGATGCCCATCCTGCGGAGAATACTTGTTTGAGGTGGAACAACCCACTGCGTTGCCTTGTGCCTATCGGATAGACTGGGATACAGGCACCGCTACGTTGGAAGATGTCGCCTTTGCCCCTGCGGTTCAGCCTGTGTGCACTACGTCTGCTGCAGAAAGTGAATCTGGAAGAGATGTCACTACCAACACAGAGGTACCAGCAGACACCGCAGCGGATACCACATCCACAGCATGTGCCCCCGTCCCACCCGTGAAACGGAAGGTGGGGTACGTGAAGGCTTCCCGTGGCCGCGGTCGAGGCCCACCCCAGCGTTTACCAGAACCAGACCCCGTGAGCGATGATATTCCCGGGATGTCCACGTCAGGAGCTGGTAAGAAACCTGGGGGAAAGTGACTGGGACTTTGGTTAACTACTTGCCGTCAGAAGAGTTAGCAGACTCTGACTTAGACTCTTTGTCGGATGCTGGAGATGACTATTTGTTTGAGCCCATGCCTAGAGAATTGTTATGGAACAACATGGGAGATGTTATCTCAACGCATAGCTGCTCAGAGTGGACAGCTATGGATTCCGGGGAAACTACCCCCAGGGAGGGAACCCCGAACATTGCTAAAGTGACTTTGCCTGTTAAGAGGACTGTTCCTAAACCTACCAAGTCTATGGTAAATAAGTCACCGGATTCATGTGTGTTGCCCGGGACGGGGAGCTCTCGGACATTGCCTAGACTCGCCCGTCTACAACGAGTGCTGATGAAGAGGGTAGCCACGGAATACGGCCCGGAGTTCCCGTACGTGCCGAAGGAGGTAATGCAGGAGATTGAAGTTAATAGGGAACAATGGTGCAGTGAGGCCATCTGGGACTATTTGAAAGTGCCAAAGCCATTCAGAAATCTGGACTATTTGTTCATGATGGCTGATCGGTTCAAAGGGTGCCAGTTATATTGGAGCTACGGGCGGCATATCCATGCCGATCGGGTAGTCATTTGCAGACCAGGGAAGGATGATGTTACCTATTTTATTACTACCCTGGACAAGCAAGGAAAACCTCTGACTTTGCCGGACCCCAGGTTTTACCTATGAGTATTTAAAGTAACTCTTTGTCTTTAATTCCATTTTTTTTCTTTTGTGCAAGAAAGAAAAAAAAAAACACTTTCAACTAAGAGAAGGATTTTTTTTTGTTTACCTTCTCATCTTTACTATGCTAACTGGACTTTGGGGAAGTTAGACAGTTAGGAATAGGGTTGCTGAGGGCGTCGGGATCAAGATGTCATCTGTTTCAGCCCCTGCTTAAAGAACTCTTGTGTGCTATCTCTGCCACTAGGTGGCAGTGGTCGATAAAGTAGGGAGAGACTTTTCTACGTTTGTCACATAGGCTTTAAAATTCAAGAAGGAAAGTTCCACCGCTAAAAGAGGTGTAGCTCTGCTTCTGTAGAAATGTTTTAGGATTGCTACAGTTATTTTGCTGTGTGTCTCTGTGTTTTGTTTTCTCTTTTAGGTAACAAGATCTTCTTTCAAGACCTCCGGAGAATGGGGAGGGCTAGTTAGATAGTGATGGGTGGTAATGTGTAATGTATAATGTGTGATATACTAATATCTCATTGGAAAATTTATGTCATTGTTATTTCTTTGCCTTTTTTTCCTTCCCTTCCCCATCCAAGTTTTTTTGGTTCAGGTACCAAATCCTCAGGCTTGAGGAGTTGATTTTTTTTCCAGACACTGGGGACAGTGTCTTTATGCAGCAGAGGGAGTATGTAGCGCCCTGCTCCTGATGACCAGGCGCTATGTTAAATTTAGTGGGTGTCTGAGCTGGTAGTTAGCTCAGACTCTGTAAATAATTATGCTAAATCAGCCTCTGTTCTGGCTATGGCTGTTTTGGAAGACTTCCCACTGTTCGCCTGTAGGTGGCGTTACCACCCCAGGCCAATGTGGAAGACTGACAGGCCAGAGTGCATTGGGTACCTTCCCCCGGGCGTGGTCTACCCACTGAGCATGCTGGGGAAGGGTACTTAAGGGGCAGACGCCATCTTTTGGGGTCCTTCTTTCCCTCGCGGCCCTCCTGGCGCGAGGAGTGTGTCGTGTGATTTCGGCCTCGGGACCATGTTGGTCCGAGGCTGCAACTCTACCAAGTAGGCCCAGTTATGCTGACTGGGACTACACTTTGAAGGTGATCCTGTGCTGTCCGTCCTGTGGGAGGAAGCCACTTAATGGAGGAACCAGGGAGGACCTGTCCTGGAAAAGACCGAGTGGAAGGCTGGTGTCTTGAGGAGGGCCTGGTAATTAATTATATTGCACCATAGCTAAAGTTCACCTTGCAGTCTGCCGGGTTGGCTTAAAGGCTTTTTGACTGCTTGGCTGGAAGTCCGGGCGTTAAGTCCTGTGGCAGAGGATCCCGGATTATCCAATCTTGTGCACAACCAGTCTGTGGCAGAGACTGGTCCTGATCATTGTCCGTGCATCATTCCGGCTGCTAGGCCAGGTGGGAGGGGCCTAACCGGGTGAGCAATACCAACTCAAGGAGGAGTGGTGAATGACTTTATAGTTGAGGAATTTCCCCCAGTGATCTGTACTGCATACCTGAACCTACCCCTTCCCTTCACCCTTCTACTATTCTTCATAGGTTTTATTTTCCCTTTGCATAAAACATAACAGCTTAAGGTTTTACATCTTGTGTCGACATTGGAGTTTTTACAGACTTTCTAACCCTAGACAAGAATACTGAGGTAACATGCAAGGCCCAAATTTAAACCAGCAGCTCCTATGGGGGTGTGCTACATGTATAAGAAGGAAGATAAGATATGATGATACTATATAGCCCACGTACGTCAATCACTTGTAAGGTCACATTTTGATTACGTTTGCCATTTTGGCCAACACATTGTAAGAGGGACGAGAAGGGTTTAGAGGCAAATACCTGGCCTAGGCTAATAAAGTGATTGAAGGTCTCACTTGACCCTAAAAATGGCCATATGTAAATTAGGAAAAAGATGTCCAAAAAGCTACATATAAATAAAATATATTAAAGTTCAATATAAAATTTTTACAAATTAACTTTTTTATATAAATAGCTGTACAAAAGAAATAATAGATTTTACCATATGTTTGGGAAAGGGCTGATTATGTAACAGTGCTACTGTTATATAAGTTGAAAAGGGGACCATTTCAGGGTTGGGTCTTTCTTAGCTTATCAAAACAAAAGCCCTTGAGTTTTTTTTTTACCTTTGTCCTTTTTAAAAAAAATGTATTACATTTTTTTAATTATACAAGTTAAAAATGTGGCATAAAAAATAAACCAAATGAAAACTCATTATGTTAGCTTGATGTGTGTGGTTATAATTATTGTCTTTTTTTGACTACCACTACTGGGCAATTTATTAGTAATGACATGATTGGTATAGATACATGAGATGGCACATTAGCAGTAGTTTTCTACCAGCTCTTGTACCAACTGCTCACCTTCAGGGCCCCATTGTCCTGTGATACTCTCCTGGTAGGCATGGTGTCTGGGCATCCAACAGACTGATTGAACTCTGCTCTCTGATCATCCAGTCTCCGACTTTGTGACTGTGCCAACATATCCATCAAATGATTCATTTCAGGAGGAGGGGTGACCGGAGCTGTGAGTTAAAATAAGGGTTTATTGTAATTTTAATAATCACAATAGTCAGCATGAATGCTTGAACAGCACCAGTTTATGACATTTCAGGCAGTGAAAAGATATTAAGAATTAGTCGGTATGGTTTTTCTGATTGTCTGGGATTATGTGCGTTAACCATGATCATTTATCATTATTATTATTACCATTTTTTGAACACCATTATCAGTTAACACCATTAGTCATCATTTTAAATAATTGATTTGTTTAATTAATTACACAATTGATCACATGTTTAATATGCACTAGTATATATTTGTAGCAAAGTTTTGTGGTTGTATAGTTATGACTAAGCAATGTTGAGAGTGTGAAACGCGTCAGATTTTTATCCTGTACCCTGCTGTAGTTTGTACTTTTGTTATTTTGCACAATAAAGGCGTTTTTATTGGAGTGCGGCTGTCCAGACCTTCCCTCTTCTAATTGCTATATGCTTAGCCTGCACCTGATGCTTCCACCTTGAGCAGAGTGCCATTTCCACACATCCACCTGGAGCGGTGATCCCTTCACCATTAGTCATCATGTTATAAAATCGAAATATGTTGACATATTTTAGACATAAAGGAATGCCTAATAGATGACACTTTTATCTCTGTAACCGCGATGTCCGCCGGGCACTCGCGATTGCCCGCGATCACAGCAGGACCGTGGATCGGTGTGTGTAAACACACCGATCCACGTCCTGTCAGAGGTGAGGAGACCGATGTGTGTTCCCAGTACAGAGGAACACAGATCGGTCTCCTCCCCTTGTGAGTCCCCACCCCCTACAGTTAGAATCACTCCCCAGGGAACATATTTAACGCCTTGATCGCCCCCTAGTGTTAACCCCTTCCCTGCCAGTCACATTTACACAGTAATCAGTGCAGTTTTATAGCACTAATCGCCGTATAAATCTGAATGGTCCCAAAAACGTGTCAAAAGTGTCTGATATGTCCGCCGCAATGTCACGGTCACAATAAAAATCACAAATCACTGCCATTACTAGTTAAAAAAAAAAATGCCATAAATCTATCCCCTATTTTGTAGACGCTATAACTTTTGCGTAAACCAATCAATATATGCTTATTGCGATTTTGTTTTACCAAAAATATGTAGAAGAAAACATATCAGCCTAAACTGAGGAAAAAAATTGTTGTTTTTTTTTAAATTGTGATATTTATTAAATCAAAAAGTAAAAAATATTGTGTTTTTTTCAAAATTGTCGTTCTTCTTTTGTTTATAGCGCAAAAAATAAAAACCGCAGAGGTGATCAAATACCACCAAACGATAGCTCTATTTGTGGGAAAAAAAACATAAAGATTTCATTTGGGTACAGTGTTGCATGACTGTGCAATTGTCATTCAAAGTGCGACAGCGCTGAAAACTAAAAATTGGTCTGGGCAGGAAGGGGGTGAAAATGCCCTGTATGGAAGTGGTTAACGTCCAATACCAGCCTCCCTGTTCTCTCTATGTACTTTTAATCTAAAGACATTTATTCTCAATAATCTTCAAAGAACACAACAAAGACTCTAGAGTTACGTTTCTAACAGCTTAGGCTACATGCACACAGGTGGTTTGGCCCGCCGGCATCAAATCCTGGCATTTTAGGGCACCTAGGAGGCACAGGATCCAGTCCCGCTGCCAGGAGCCTGTGAAAATCTATGACAATGCTCAGTGGCTGTATGCAGCTGGACATTGTACCAAGCAGTACTCATGTTTAAGGCTGCATACATTTGGGAAACTACAGTATGTCCCAAACATACAATTCTGTGTTAAGAATGATAAAAATTATATAACTGAAGGCAAATACCTTTTTGTTTTGTCCCCATTGAGGAGGTTCACTTAGTCTCTAATGGTCCTGATAACCAATGTCACTATGACTGAAAGGCGGGGGGGGGGGGGGGTCACCAGAAAAAGAAAAGAGAGGAAATCTATCAATGGGGACACTTGTTCCCATGACAGCCGTTTAGGACAGGATATCTGTCACTAAATATACTAAAATATCCCCTTATTTCTTGTTGAGTCTGCAGGACAGGAAATTAAGAGGAATCTCCCAAATCAAAGACACTGATGCCAAAAAAAAAAACTGCCAGCTCCTTTAACCCTCCCCTACTCAATCCGCAATTAAAAACAAGTTTTAGCTTAGATACAGTTTAAATTTCTCCACAATGCTTACAGATACAGAGATGAATGATGACTTGTTTTTAAAGTGCTTTTACTGCTTGTTTAGAACATGTGATCTGGGCACAAGTTCCCCACTCCACACAAAATAAAGAAAACTATTTTGGTTAGGCTTAAATTGTGTTTAAATGGAAAATATAGTAAAACACGTACAGTTAAAGAAACATCTATATCAGTGGTCATCAACCCTGTCCTCAGGACCTACTAACAGGCCAGGTTTGCAAGATAACTGAAATACATCACAGGTGATATCATTTGCTGCTCAGTGATTGCAGTATTCTAGTCTGCATCTCCCCAAGGTAATACATAAAACCTGGCCTGTTAGTGGGCCCTGAGGACAGGGTTGATGACCACTGATCTAGATTACAGAGACATAGAGGCTCACTAAATAAGTAACCTCAAATTAGTATTGAATTTAAGATAAATCTGAAATGAGGACCTGTGATTTTTGTGCACATATTAATTCTTCTTTTTTCGAGGAGATAAGTGAGAAGATTCAATGCAGCGGATAACAGGATTAAAAGGGAAGCACGATGACAACCAGTAAGCTCAGATGTGTTGAGCTGTGTATTTAGTGTACTTTCAGTAGTTATCTTTATTATTATACTATATGACCAAAATTTGTGGACACCTGACCATCACACCTATATGATATGATAGGTGATCCCATTGCAAAACCATGAGCATTAATATGGAGTTACCTTCCCACCCCCCATCCTTATGTATATAACAACTTATGGGATGGCTTTCCAAACAATTCGGAGTGTGTCTGTGGGAATTTGAGCTCTTTCATCCAAAAGAGCATTTATGAGCTTAGATACTGACGCTGGACGAGAAAACCTGACTCACACTTGACATTTCAACTCACCTAAAGCCTCGTACACACGGTCGGACTTCCATCTGACTTTTCCGTGTTTTTTTGTCCGAACGGAGTTGGTCGGGAACACCCATAGCATACACACGCTCTGACTTTTCTGCAAACTTTCCCAAAACTTTTTGCAACATCACGTGGTTTTTCTGCTCTTTTCTGCTCTTTACCGCCACCCTTTGGTCAACTTCTGCTATTGTTGGTTGATTTTAACATTAGTTGTTTTGTCCATCGGACAAAAGTCCGATGGTTTTCTGTACACACGGTCGGACTTTGCTCCATTGGACTTTTGTTGGGCAAAAGTTTGTCCGTTTGCAGACCCAACTTTTGTCCGATGAAAACAAGAAAAAAGCAAAAAAAGTTTGTCCGATGGAGCGTTGGTCCAACTTGCTCAAAATGAAGTTTGTTGGCCAAAAGTCCGACCGTGTGTATGGGGCTTAAGAGATGTTCAGTAGGTTTAAGGTCATCATCTCACTGCATGCCATTTGAGTTCCTCCACAACAAACTCGTGCACCTGAACTCAATAATTTTGGGGGTGTCCACATACTTTTGGCTATATATTGGATGCATCCTGTCTCCTCGTTGAATAAGTCAATTTCCTCTTTTGTCTCTTTGCTATGTATGTTTTTTCTTTTCTTCAATAAAACATTTGAACAACAAAAGCCAATTTCAGGGAGTACCTGTATTGCTAAAAACTGGAGTTTAAGACACTAGCAAATCCAACTTATGGATATGAGAGACTATGTAAAGAAATTGCTTCCAGGCTGGAGGTTCTCCAGTGTTTGAGACTCAAGTTTATCAGTAAACACAACAGGTACCCCTTGCATTTGCCTTTTTGGGCAGAATGCAGAGACAATTAAAAATTAATTTTTCCCAATTTGCCTCAACAGAGAACATCTGTGATCCCAGGAAACCTGGATATGCTGTTGGTAAAGATAAAATAAACTTTTGTTGCCTGGCGGATTTGCTCATCTTACTGCCCTGGCCACTTTTATTTGAACCAGTGCATGCAGAATAAGATAAAGTGAGTGATCTGTGAAATCCACCCTTGGAAAGCCAAACTGGAAGGCAGGAAAAACAATATGAAATTTAACATTTGTCATTTAATTTACAAGACTGCGTAATGTGAAGCAAAAAGGAAAAAACACCCTGAGCACACCAGGGTCTATATATTGGAGGCCACTTACTGCTATTTTTTGCATCTGGATCCCCTTTGCTGTGCACAATTTGGATGCTGCATCTCTGCTCATCCATCCGCGCCCCCTGAACATGGCTGAGAAGGTTAAAGAATCCTTCATGTTCCTGAGGGACTTCCTGCAATTGGAAACAAACACACATTTTGTTAATTTTTCCAACTACGGTAAATATAAAAAGCAAACCTGTCATGAAATACATGAGCTGGTAGCCCTCACCTGCTAATGCTAATTCTCTAATAGTCTAGCTGTATCTGTCTGTACTTCAGAGCTAGAACTAGCATTTTTAAGAGGCCATCCAATAGCAACCCCAATATTTCTATCATGAAACATGTCTTTAAATGCCTGGTCACTTCCATACATATTGAAAGAACAGGTACTGTCAGGGAATACCTGCTGGCTGGCGGATCAAGGCACCTGCGCACACACATATACTGGATAAGCCCTTCACTTAGAGTCAGGACTGGTCATTCACCTGTACAAGTGCAGGGCCTTGGCGGAGCATGCACATACAGAGGTGCCTTAATCTGCTGGCCAGCAGGCATTCCCTCATATATACACAATTACCCATAGATTTTCACATTGCATTTTTAAAAGCCAGATGCACGATGATACAAAATGCCACGTGTTCTATACCCTGGAGGTAGCTGAGCATGAGGAGTGCATATGATCCTTCATACTGGTGAATTTGTGTCTTCAATGGATCCCTTTTTTTACCCAACATAGAAGTTTATTTTTCAAAAGATGTTGGGTGATCTCCCAATCACTCCCCATACAGAGTATGGTTTAACACTGCCTTTCCTCTGCTATATCAGTGCAAGAAAACACAGAAGTGGTCAACCAAGGTTCTCACATACAGTCAGCACAGTTTTTGCATGATTTTACTGAATTCACTCCATTTGTGAGACAGCAGTTGTCCATAATTTTTCTACTTTTATCTACTTTTTATATTATTAAGATTTTGAAGAGCTTTTCCACACACAAATAAAGCTACTCTTATATACAACCCCATGAAAAATTATGATTAAACCAATGAGCACCCCTGTATGTACCACCTCAAGCCTCTAACTCAATCCTCAAACTTTTTCATTTATGTTTTTTTATAATTTTATTTAAATTTATCCGAGTGCGAAAAATTGCTGCTGTTTGCTGGTTATGTCTTTTCTTTAGCCCACACTGCTAATCAACATTTGTATCAAATTATAGAAATGAGGAACAGAACTCTACATGAATAATTATTGTGTTGATTGGAAAAAAGTTGGGTGTTCTTTCCAAGAGTTTCTGTAGAGCACACAAGGCCCGCGGGCCGAATCCGGCTCCCCAGGCCATTTCATATGGCCCTCACACCTCTCCTGGAGCTGCAGGAAAGTTCCAGCCCACCTCTGGTCCTCCTCCAGACCCTTACTTTCTGCTTTCAAGCAATGCATCCAGCTTCTTCCCAACAGCAGCATAAGGAAAGGGGGGTGCACTGTGATTTAAGGGAGAGTGGGGGACTCAACTTCTGATGGTGGGTTGGCTCTTGACATCTAATATATGGGGAGGGGATGCGCTGGACATCTAATCTTACAGATACAACCGGCCCATTTGAGGGCAATCATAATGCTGATGCGGTCCACAATGAAATTGAGTTTGACACCCCTGCTGTAGAGGGTTCACATACCTTGGATTATGTCTTTAGGCTCAATTCACTAAGCTACAACAACTGTTATTTTCAGCAATTAGTGTGCTAAAAGTAACAGTAACATGAAAGTAGCAATAATGGTTGCAAATAACATTTCTATATATTACATTTAGCATTCTCCATAGTGCTGCTGGGCTTACTGTTGATAAAAGGAGCAGACATTGGGTGATCTGCTAGCCTTCTGTAGAAGGATCACTGTTTCTACAAATAGAAAGGATCCAGTTTGGTGGTTACATAAAAGTCCAAGGGAAGTTTGCATTGGAAGTGTTCCATACAGGCTCATAAAGATCACACAGGTTAGATTAGCTCTTTCAGCTTTACAATAATTTATTTATATATACCAGGTAGAGCTGGAGTCTACACTGGCCTACTTCTTCTGCTAATTGTGAATCCCCCCCTACTATGATATGTAAGGAAGGTTTTTTTCTGCTAAAGTGGTCCTGTGCCTAATGTGAAAGCACTGAAAGTTAATATAAACTGGATGTGCTCAACGTTTGTTTTCTGGGACCCTCAAACCATACTTGGGTGACCTCTGAAAATATATGATCCCCATTAATGCCAAGAGTACATACAATGTTTGTTACCCAAGCACTATAGACTCTAAAAACCCACATGAAAATAAATAACAATCAGGTTACACTTTTCTTAGATCTACAAATAAATTGACTAGATAAGCAGAGTAGGAGACCCCCCTAGTCCCCTAGAGGATTCCCGATACAATGAGTGGCCTAGATCTTCTTAGGCTCAAACTTATAATACAAATAATCACACAAATAGGCAATACAAATTCCTGCAGGAATTCAGCCATAGAGCTGTAGATAACCATGCTGATGGTGTTGCCATTGTCCTGTCTGAACAATGTATCTTTAGTCTAATTCATCCAATTTCCACCATCTCCACCAACTTATGATGTCCATTATATTCACATCTATTCTTCTCCCAGTTTCCAAAGCTGATCTACCAACATCTTGGCTTAGCTCATATTTTTCTGGGACAATTTGTCCACATGACTTCTAAAGTTTCTTTCCCCTCGTCAGCTGTCCTTATGAGAAATGTAACATCTGTGTCTACTCTGACAGGTCCACTGTCTCAAATTGTCCTTTACTCACCTTCTTAGTGGACACCAAACACTGGTCCTCTGTTATAATTCATGGTGAGACTTAAGCCAGCCATAGATGGTTTGAATCTCCACCAGTTCAGCAGGAACAGGCTGGGATTCAAATTATGTATTGGCAGGCTGAACATATCCAAGTTAATAAATCGATCAACTTGGGTACAACCAGCCTGTCCAATTTTACACGCAATTATTGCTAGCAGCTACTATAGCCACTAGCAATAATCACTGTGTTCTCCTGGCAGGGATTTGGCACCCCCCTCCTCCTGTTGAGAGAACGCAATGGCTCTGTGGGAACACTGTGGTTGCAGGAAATTTGCTCTGTCTATGGCTGGTTTAAAGCATTAACAATGTTTCTCTGCTCTGAGATAAAGAGAGAGAAAGAGATTTCTCAAACTCTTTTTCTCCACTGTGCCTTTAGAAATTGGGGTAGATTTACTAAAGGCGTATAGGCTTTTTGCTCTGTGAGGGAATTTTTACTTTGCAAGGGAAAGTTCCCTTAGTTTTGTAAATGTGGCAAAAATGCACTTTGCAATGCATAACCAATCATGTGCAAGCAACATATTTTTACTTCCACATGATTGGATGATGAAAGTCAGCAGAGCTTCACCTCATTTACTAAGCTAATGGAAAAACCCCCCTGCAAAGTGAACAGCCTATTTGCCTTATTAAATGAACTCCATTGAGTTCTGTCACAGAAATATTACTGATTGGGCACAGTGTATGCCTCAAAGGCCAGCACAAGCTTATTAGACCACTATAGGTCATTTGGACTATTTCTGCACTTGATTGTACAATGTCAAATGTCAAATGTCCCTATTTTTTAAGCCAAGTCTCTTGGTCCTTTTCTTCACAGTAGTCACTCATTAAGATCTACAGATTTGTACAAATAAATATACAATTTAACTATGAGAAACATGGCATGTGCCCTGCAATTTATCACACTAAGTATTTTTAAACACCATTATATAAGTATATATAGTTATTAATGTCACCCATAGCAGCTTGGTAAAATGTCTGTTTTCGTTTTCAAAACTGCTGGTTTTCTGTAGGAACCAAAAGCTGCCGTGTGTTTGAGTGATTTGTGTTTTTAGAATATCCTGTTTATTTGTGGATTTTCTTGTTTCTACAATAGCCTAAAATTGTTTCCTAAGTGCAATACAAGAACTGGCGGTCTAGCTCTGCCTTTCTGCATACCAGCACTCTGCTCAGGGGTGTAGCATTGCCCTGTCCAGGGAGACATTTTCTACTTTAATTATTCTAAAATATTCTGTCCTTAGAATTTGGATTTGAAAGAATTCCTGACGATAATGAAAAAAATAAATAAATAAAAACCCATAATATACAACTGATAGTTTGTTCAGTGACTCAGTATTCATAATACCCCATTAAGTACTTTCGCCCACACACTGAGAATGTAAATCCCGAGATGGGTTGTATATAGACTCTTCTACGCATCCACCATCCTCCCTACCCCCGGCCCCAGGCATTATGAATGTTCCTCTCACCACAGGCACCGATTGAGGTTCCTCCACTGGGCTTTTCTTGGCCTGGTCCTCTTCAGCTCCATCTACAGGATCCATAATGCTGTTCTTAGTCTCTTCTCTATGCAAACAGTTATGTGCCCATATCAGCTGTGCAGTCCTATAAAATGTCCTGCGGGGTCATCGTGCCCTCCCTTCCCTTCTGCAGATCATTAAATCATCTCATAATAAGGGAGGCCCCATCTGCAGGAAGGAGCTGGGTAATCCCCCATTAAGATTATCTGGGATAATTGTTAGTGCAGCAGAGGGTATATGTGTATCTGTGTGTTTACATATTTCTGAGTTTATGGCAGTGCTAAGGCATTACTGCCATATGTACAAATATGTATAACGGCAAATTATATATATATATATATATATATACATATATACACACACACACGTACCATACCTGCATATACATACTCTATATGCACCAGGGTCAACACCCCCTGGAGGCAGGGTTGGGAACAGCATAGAATAAACTATACAATTACTGTTTACCGTGTACTCTTTTCAACACCTTTAATTGTTGGATTGGGAACACTGAGAACATATTTGAGGTATTTTTTTTTTCATAAAGTAATTTTTAACATGGCTTTCATATTTTGACATATTTTTGTTACCATATTAAATATAGAGATTTGTAGATAAACCACTAGAGGGAACTATTGCTGACTTGGTGCAATAACTCTTCCTCTGTGTTAGGCTCCTTTCACACTACTGCGACTTCAAAGTTGCATGATTTTACCGCAATTTCGCGGCCGCGATTTCAGGGAATGCCAGTGTAAGTGCCATTAAAATCGGAGCAAAATAGTGCAGGGACTACTTTGAAGTCGGAACGACTTGAAGTCGTAACAATATGAATGGTTGTCATTGGAAATCATGGGAAACAACTTGTCATGCTACTTTGCCATCACAAATCGTGGGACAAGTCGTATAAGTGTGCAAGGGGCCTAAAACTGAACTCTGGTCAGGTCCCAAAGGCACATAATAATGCAGCTCTATATTTATTGTATTCAATAATACATTTAAAATGTATGTTTTATGCAAGCAGAGTAAGTATCCAAATTTGATGTGGCAATAGCATTTTGCAGCCTATTGTACAGGCTGTACAGCAGAGCTCAGAGAGGGGAGGGAGAAGCAGCACAATCAGCCAGATCAGTGTACTGCAACCTGGCAATTGAAAAAAAAATAGTTTATTTTTGTATAGAAGCAGTATCTATTATACCTTTATTAACCCTTTACTGATAGGGGGAGAGAGCTGAGTGACAGATAGATAAGCTGCTTCTATTTTCACTATCCAGTCACAGGGTGGGAGGGGAGGAGACCTGTAAGGGAAAGTGAAATTGCAGCAGATTAAGATCAGGTTCTCTCACCTTAAAGCAACCTGGCAAGTTAAAAAAAAAGTTTCATTTTGTATTGAAAAGGTATCTATTTTTATTTACCTTCATGAACCCTTTAGCTAACCTTAATCAGCCCTAATTAACTTCTTCTTCTGAGAGTCATCGCTCTCTGCTCAGAGCAGACCCGAGAACTTAGTGATTAGTGGTCCTTGATCGCTCAGTTCTTGGTGTAGTTTTCAAATTTGAACGTTTTTTTTACTTGGTGTCAGTAGCCCTGGGCACTGGTCTATAACTGCCTTTGCAGTAAATGTTATTAATATTATTACAGGCGGTCCCCGGATTACAAACATCCGACTTACAAATAGAGGGAGACAACAGGAAGTGAGAAGAAATCTACCCCTAGGAAGGGAAAATCACTCCTGTAAGAGGTATCATGGTAAAAAGGTGTCCCCACTGGAGCTGTATCACCAATCCTTGTTTCCACAACAACCCAAAATTTTCAAAATCCAATTGTTATGGGGACAGAAATTGAGGTGAAATGTTCTGAACGGGGGCACAATTAGCAAAACAAATGTTACAGGGGTGTTAACCCTTCCCTATGCTATCCCAAAAACGTAAAAATTATTTTTTTGGCTGGAGCTACACATAAAAAAGGTACCTGTTCTGACTTACAAACAAATTCAACTTAAGGAGTTCCACTCACTTTTACAACTTTATCTTAAAGGAATGACAATCCTCCCTCGACGGCTCCACCACTCGATTTGGGATATTTTAATTTTTTTTCCACCATTACCTTTTTATGAAGTACCTTGTGTACTTCCATCCCAGCATCACCGCGGCCCAGTGCGTCACGTCCTCTTCTCCCCCGCTGCTTTCTGGGACCTTAGTGTGTCCCAGAAGATGGCGGGGCCAATCAGGAAGCGCCGTGCGACTCGTGCATGCGCAGTAGTTCCCTTAGTTGGTATAGCGGCACCTGCACCCAATCCGATGGACGGATCGGCCTCGGGGGGCCGACATCGCAGACTCCCTAGACAGGTAAGTGTCCTTATTAAAAGTCAGCAGCTGCAGTGTTTGTAGCTGCTGACTTTGGAAAATAAAAATAAAAAATTGCAGCTGGAACTCCGCTTTAAGAACAAACCTACAGACCGTATCTTGTTTGTAACCCGGGGACTGCCTGTATACAGGATTTATATAGTGCCAACAGTTGCACAGTGTTTACAATATAATAGGAGACAGTACAGTTACAACACAATTCAAAACAAGAGGGTTAGGAGGGCCTTGTTTAAGAGCGCTTATAATTTAAGAGAGAATGGCAAGTGACACAAAAAGGTAATAAATGTGAGGAGATGAGGTAATGGACAAAGTAAAAGTTCAGTTGTAGGTGAGGGATCACCTAAAGGAAGACAAAGTAGAAGATAGGCAGACAGATTGGGGTAGGGTGAGGCACTTTTGGGCATGTGCAGTCCATTGTCTCCACTGCAGGTGGATTTCAACTGCAGCAGCAGTGCAGAGGGAGAGGAAGTCAAAATTAACATGGTTCCTCTATAGTTTCCTGATTCACAGGGGCAGCGATCCGATTGGATGCTGGTCACCCATGTGACTCTTGCGGCCATCTTAGGTGTGGCAGTGTCTATTTAAGACCCTGGCCCCTGGGTTTGGCACGCATTCGCATGCCGTCTGTCAGGGAGAGTATTAGTGGCAAGAAAAGGTTCCAGACGAGTAGGGAAACCTTAGGGTTCAGCACTCTCCTTGGCCACCTTCCCATTTGGGCTTGGAATAGCCAGACCGCATTCGGCCCTTCCAGACAGACACTGATGGCTGATACCTGCTCCGCTACATGCTGTTGGCATCTGTGAGTGTTCATGGTTGGGCCTCAGCAATAGGGGAACCCCACTGGTTTTCAGGTATCAGAGCATTTGCACGAGTAACGATACTCGTGCAAATACTTAGTATCGGCACCGATACCAGTATCGGTGCAACCCTACTTGGTACCGAAGACTGGCTGAGCAGCGGGCACAAGACCATCAGAGGCAGGCTGGGCAGCAAGCACCAAATCATCAGGCAGGGCAGCAGGCACCGTGTCATCAGGCTGAACAGCAGGCATTAAACCACCAGAGGCACGATGGGCAGTGGACCAAGGATCAGCAAAGTCACAGGATCAATGGAGTCAAACTGGACAGTAATCAGGGTATCAGTGACATCAGACTGGATAGCAGAAGGTATATCATGGAGACAAACTGGGCAGTAGGTCGAAGATCAGTAGAGTCAGACTGGGAGGCTGAAACATGGGCTTGATGCATAGAAGTTTTGAGAAATGGCTGAGGACCCTACTTGGCTGAATGAGTCAATCTGTCCCAAGGATGGAGAAAAGGCTTGAGCAGATATAATTGTGGTAGAGTTAGGCCAAGGTACTGATAGTCCTAAATATGAAAGGGCAGAAGTCAGAATGGTGGCAGAGTCAAGAGTAGACTGACTCATAGTTGCTGAAGTGGTTCGGTAATCAGGATAGAGCAGTTGGCATGGACTTGGCAGGTATGATTGATGTTGGCTGGACTGGAGCGAGAGGCATAAAGGCAGGCTGGACCAGAACGAACAACTGGTGTGGTGGCAGACTAGACTGGATCAGCAGACATGGTCGTGGAGTGGACCTGATCAGAGGCCATAGAGGCAGACCGGACCAGAGGGCATGGAGGCAGACTGGACCAGATTAAAGGGCATGGAGGTGTACTGGACCTGATCATCAGGCATGGAGGTGTACTGGACCCGATCAGTGGGCATGGAGGTATACTGAACCTAATAATCGAGCATGGAGGTGAACTGGACCTGATCAGCAGGCATGGAGGCAGACTGGACCTGATCAGCAGGCATGCAGGCAGACTGGACCCAATTAGCACCCATGGAGGTGGACTGTACACAATCAACAGGCATGGAGGTGAACTGGACTGGCATAGAAGTGAACTGGACCTGATCAACAGGCATAAAAGTGGACTGGACCTGATCAGCAGGCATAGAAGTGGACTGGACCTGATCAGCAGGCATGGAGGTAGATTGGACCCGATCAACAGACATGGAGGTGGATTGGACCTGATCAGCAGGCTACCTCCAACAACTCCCAACAGTACACCTCTACCTCCAACACCTCCCCCAGTACACCTCTACCTCCAACAACTCCCCCCCAGTACACCTCTACCTCCAACACTTCCCTCAGTACGCCTCCACCTCCAACACCTCCCCCCTGTACGCCTCTACCTCCAACGCCTCCCCCCAAGACACCTCTACCTCCAACACCTCCCCCCAGTACGCCTCTACCTCCAACACCTCCCCCCCAGTACGCCTCTACCTCCAACACCTCCCCCAGTACTCCTCTACCTATAATTCCTCTTCCCAGCATATCTCTGCCTCCAATGCCCCCCCTCCATCTGTGATTTTAACGACCCTCCCACCACACCTCATCTTCTGATCTCCCCTCTCCAGAAAACCTATGCCTCCAATCTTCCCCCCAATCCATCATACCTATGCCTCCAATTCCGACACCACTCCCCCCCCAATCTATCATACGGGGGGGTGGGGGTGGTGAAGGCATAGGTATGATGGATTAGGAAGGGGGGGGTGGAATTGGAGGCATGGATAGGATTCAGACCTCCATTTCCACCCACCCCCCCCAATCCATGACATCTATGCCTCCAATTAGTACCCCCCCCAATCCAGAACATGATTGCTCTCAATACCACCCCCCAGCACACATCTTGTTTAATCCCCCATTGTACCCTTGCCTAACAGCACACTGTCATATTTACAATTTTCCAGCCACGGGGGTCAGTCATCACTGTGCCCACTGAGGGCAGACCGAGACGGTTTGAGCCTGCCCACTTAGGACCGCCCCACTCTTTAGATGTGCAGCATCCCAGGCGGAGTGGGTGGTCCCAGGCGGCTCTTTAATGCCTATTGAAGTGCACGGACTTTGTGCCTGGGTGGGGGTGTGCAGTAGAATGAAGGCGGAGAGGGGTCAGTCCCAGGAAGCTCTTTCATGCCTAATAAACAGCATGGTCTGTGTGCCTGGGCGGGGATGTGCAGGAGGGAGGTGGAGAGGGGTGGTCCTTGGCGGCTCTTGAATGTATATTGAAGTGCATGGTCTGGGTGGGGATTGCAGCAGAACAGAGGCGGAGAGGGGCGGTCCCGTCGGCTCTTTCATGCCTATTAAACAGCATGGTCTGTGTGCCAGTGCGGGGATGTGCATGAGGGTGGTGGAGAGGGGCGGTCCTAGGCGGCTGACTGTATGTATTGAAATGGCCGTTCTGCTAGCCTGTGCGCGGCTGGGGCACTGGCTATACATTCCTGGGGCAACACAGCCCTGTCATTACTCGCACTCCTCATTTGTTTACTCGTCAAATGCGAGTAGGCAAGTGCAAATTTTGAGGGCTGCTCTATCGGATTGAGATCTGGTGACTGTGGAGGCCATTGGAGTACAATGAACTAATGGTCATGTTCAAGAAACCAGCGGTGAGATGATTGGAGCTTTGTGACATAGTGCATTATCCTGCTGGAAGGAGCCATCAGAAGATGGGTACACTGTAGTCATAAAGAGATGGACATGGTCAGCAACAATACTCAGGTAGGCCGTGGCGTTTAAACGATGGTCAATTGGTACTAAGGGGCCCAAAGTGTGCCAAGAAAATATCCCCCACACCATTTCACCACCACCAGCCTGAACTATTGATACCAGGCAGGATGGTTCCATGCTTTCATGTTGTTTACGCCAAATTCTGACCCCACTATCTGAATGTCGCAGTGGAAGTCGAGACTCATCAGACCAGGCAACATTTTTCCAATCTTCTATTGTCCAATTTTGGTGAGCCTGTGCGAATTGTAGTCTCAATTTCCTGTTCTTAGTTGACAGGAGTGGCACCCAATGTGGTCTTCTGCTCCTGTAGCCCATCTGCTTCAAGGTTGCATGGTTTGTGCATTCAAAGATGGTATTCTGCATACCTTGCTTATAATGAGTGATTATTTGAGTTACTGTTTCCTTTTTTATTATCTCGAACCAGTCTGCCCATTCTCCTCTGACCTCAACAAGGCATTTTCTTCCACACAACTGCCGCTCACTGGATATTTTCTCTTTTCTTTTTTTTTGGCCTATTCTCTGTAAACCCTAGAGATGGCTGTGCGTGAAAATCCCAGTAGATCAGCAGTTTTTGAAATACTCAGACCAGCCCGTTTGGCACCAACAACCATGCCACTTTTAAAGTCACTTAAATCCCATTTCTTTCCAATTCTGATGCCCGGTTTGAACTTTTCAGGGCGGGTCTTAAACAGCAAGGGGTGTGGCCTTGGCAGGAGGGGTGGGTCATATTTAAATTAGGGGATGCATGAGTTTAGTCAGGCCTAGGGCAGCACAAAACCTAAATACACTACTGTGCCTAAACGCATTGAGTTGCTGCCATGTGATTGACGAATTAGCAATTTGTGTTACCAAATAATTAAACAGGTGTACCTAATAAAGTGGCCAGTGAGTGTAGAAGTTGCATGGCTTGGCAGCCATGTGGATTTGGCAAGTGAAATAACCTGTTATTGTTGTGGATTTATTTTTATGGTGTATCATCACCAATGACTCTTGAGCAGTTGTGCTGTGGATCCTATGCCATCAATTCTTGCACTCCAGGAGGGGAATGTTGGGAACCTTTCCACTTTGCTTTGCCTTTGAATACAAATATTTGACCAGTGTATGGAATCCTCTCACTTCGCTTTGCCTATAAGCACAAAAGTTTGACACAGTGGCGTCGCTATGGGGGAGCGGGGGGCAGGTGACACCCGCCAGAGGGGTGACACTGGGGCCGACGCTACATAATGTACTATATTGCTTGCACTTGCAGAGCTGCAGCAAAGCGGTGCGAGCAGGACACGCAGCCGTGTGGATTGAGGCTGCCTATAACACTCCCCCGTCATTAAATCAGGTGAAGCTGTCCCTCTGGGATCTCCAATATCTCCAGAGTCCAGAGGCAGCCGGAGTTGGTGGGCGGAGCTAGGGGTGTGGCTGCCTCCTCCACTCCTCCCACAGACTCCTTCTCCCTGGCTAATCCCGCGGCTGAAGGAAAAAGAGGCAAGGACACAGCAGCCTGGCCTGCCCAGGTGTCTTAATCTGCAGCTATGCTGTAAGTTACTGCACACTGTGACTACATAGAGCCCTAACCTGCCAATATACCACCCTTACCTTCCATATATCACCCCAACCTGCCCTACGCCACCCCAACCTGCCCTAAGCCAACCCCAAACTGCCCTATATTACCCCAACCTGCCCTATACCACCCAAAACGACCAATACCACCCCAACCTATCCTATATTACCCTAACCTGCCCTATACTACTCCAAACTGCCCTCTATTACCCTAACCTGACCTAAACCCCTCCAAACTGCCCTCTTCTACCCCAACCTGACCTATATTACCCTAACCTGCCCTATATCATCCCAACCTGCCCTATATCACCCTAGCCTGCCACTATACCACCCTATACGACCCTAAACTGCCACTATACCACCCTATACTATCATTTAAAGTGGTCAGTTTGGGGTGCGCCTTGTGACTGTGCACTGCAGGATAGATGGGGGGGGGGGTGTGACACCATGTTTTACCGTACCAGGTGACACAAACCCGAGTGACGCCTCTGGTTTGACAGTTTAAACCAGTGTTTCTCAACTCCAGTCCTCAAGGCGCCCCAACAGGTCATGTTTTCAGGCTCTCCATTGTTTTGCACAGGTTATTTGATCAGTTTAACTGCTTTAGTAATTCCCACAGCTTTTTCATCTGAGGGAAAGCCTGAAAACATGACCTGTTGGGGCGCCTTGAGGACTGGAGTTGAGAAACACTGGTTTAAACTGTTCTCACAATTTGTCACAAATTAGGAATGGATCGTGTACAAAAATGATAGGCTTTCAAGTTCTACGTAAGCGAACAGCCATGGTATCAGTTTGCAAAGGTCCTCACTTCTTAAATCTCATCTTCTGGCTGCTGCTAGTTGTTAGGTTGTCTAAGGTACTTATTTAGACGAGAATGAAAAAAAGTCATTTATATTAATGACAAATAGAGGTTTTCAATAATTCAAAATGCATAGAATGCGGAAAAGAAATAACCGTAACCCACACCTATCATATTCTTTATAAATGTTACTTGTCGATGAGAACATTAATGTTAGTTTAAATAACTACAGTTAAAATAGCTTTTTAGCTTTGAAAATTGACCCTGTATTTAACGTGAAGAAAGGTAGAATTACATTTTGAATTTACTTTCTGATCTAATCCATGATTTTATGCAATAACTGTAGCTCCTCTTGTCCACCTACAGATTACGGAGTCATTCTGGGTCTATGGTAGATCCCCTGTGTGTATTAGGGACAGCATCTGGTCTTGGCCTGTGGTCCACCACTGGTCAGTTCTGGCTCTTCTCCAGTAATTAGTAGATGTGAACTATTTGGCAGATCTCATTAATATGCAGAATATGGTAATATCTTAAGAGGATTGAATTTATATAATAAAAGATGTTTGCTAAGCATATTACTTGGAATATACCTTGCAGAGCAGACATGTCTTCTAGAAATAACTTGTATTGCACATTGATGAACATTCACCATGTAGCTATATCCTTATAATTTTTAGGACACACTCACCTGTATGAGCACATGCTGATGACTTGTGAGAAGTGGAGGTAACCGCACAAAAATTTACAGTACAGAAAAATATTTGGCATTCATAACACACACAGATGGGTATCAGGTCTCAGAGTGTTAATCCACGGGAAGGATTAATTGGGAAAGGGCCAAACGGAGGTTACAGTCTTCTCTATTGGGGGAGAGTTTTGATCACAAGGTCAGCTGCCTAATAATAGGCATATGAATGTGTTACTATATCAAGACAAATGTGATTTACTTTTATACTACGCTAAAGAGCCTGTATATAATACAGGCAAATTGTCTCCCATTTTGTATTGGCCCCATGAAAATTGATGATCAACGTTTCATTACATCTAAAGCCTTTCTCTGAGGACAGTGTCAACATACCTGGCCAAAAGTTGGGGAATATCTGACCATCACAACTTAATTAGTTTGCTGGAAAAATAATTTTGAAAGCATGCACAATAATATGAATTTTCCACCTCACTGCAGCTATAACAGCTTGCACTCTTCTTATGCCCCGTACACACGATCAGGTTTTCCAACGGGAAAACGTCAGTCGGAAATTCCGACGGAAAAATTGAGAACCTGCTCTCAATCTATTGCTGTCGGAATTTCCGACAGAAAAAGTCCGATACACACGGTCGGAATTTCGGACCAAAAGCTCCCATCTGACTTTTTCTGTCGGAAATTCCGACAGATGTCTTTCCACAAGATTTTGTAGTGTGTCTGTGGGAATTTCTGCCTATTTTGCAAACAACATTTTGTGAGATGAGATTCTGATGTTGGATGAGGAGGCCTGGCTCACATTCAGCATTCCAGTTCATCACAAATGTGTTCAGTAGGTGAGGCCAGAGCTTTGTGCAGGCCACTCAAACCAAATATTTCAAGCCAAACCCAATGCCTCAAATGAAGCTGGCTTTGTCTACAGAGACGCAGCCATGAGGGGACAGAAGAGAACCTTTGCAAAATGTTTCCACAAAGTTGGAATCAAAAAATTGTCTGAAATGACTTTGTATGCTGATCCCGAGGACCCTTTTGGGGGCATGCCCACAGGGAACCTGCAGTGTGGATAAAGGTAAGACAGGGGTTTTCCTGTTTTTACATTTGGGTGTTATTCTCAGACTGTGTTATCTTCCTCAGTAAAAGTCTCTACCACATGGGCGATAGGTAACTTTTTATAATGTTCACCTTTTTATATTTGGCAAGTTTCCCACTCATCATTGATGCTAGGGTGGTAACCTAGTTGTAATATGCCTTCTGGCTGCTGCACTTCTGCCTGCCATTTCCGCCAAGAACGCAAGGAACACATCAGCTGATCTAATAACTGACTACCCTCCAGAGACAAAGCAGAAGGACATCAGTCAACGCCTGGGTTATAATGGCTCCTTTCCCAGACATGCAAAATACCCTCTCAGTCGGCATACATTTTGAGACTAATAGGGGATCCCTTTACCTAGCAATGGCAGAGATGAGGTGCAGAGGAGCTGAGAAAAAGGGGCCTATTAGTGTTTGTGCTACAGATGGCACTGAGGAAAACCAGTAAAACGCTCAGCATGATAGTTGTTCCCCTGCACCGGAACAAGGCCATATATTGACACAGCTCTATAATTCTTCCTTTATAATTCTAGCTCCCTCTCAGTCCCACTACAGATGGCTACTAGACAAAGGGAGATTTCACTTCACTATGTCCAAGGCAGATCTTGGTACACAGCCCAGGCAAAAAATGTCCTTCCTCAAGAAAAGACTGCTTCTCTGAGGTCCCTTGTTGAACTCTCAGGTCAGCCAAGCATTCTATGACTCACTTCTGCATGAAGGTTCTGGGCCTCACGGTAGTCTTTTTTGAGGCAGTCCCCTTTGCTTAGTTCCACTTGAGACCCTTGCAGATCTACAGTCTCATAATGTAAACACCCATTACTGCTGTTCAGCCAGGCAAAAATCTCTTTGGCATGGAGGATTTCCAACTCAGCACTAGAATCTGGGGAACTGCTCTTTCCTTCCCCCTGGAAGATGGTGACGACGGACACAAGCATGATGGACTAGGCCAGGGTCTTCAAATCCCCTGACTGTACAGGGAACCTGGTCCCCACAGGAGTCAATGCTTCCCATCAACATTCCGTAACAGAAGACTTACTCTTCTACACTGGACCCGTCTCCTACATAGCAAATTTCTGGATTCTGCACTCAGAAATGTGGAACAACAGATGTGGACATCCTGGCCTCCATATCAAATGAAAAACTAGACAGGTTTGTGGCCAGGTCCAGGGATCCCCTGGCTTTTGCAGTGGATGCTTTGGTGATTCCTTGGTCCAAGTTCAGACTGATGTATGCATACCCTTCAGTGAGGATTCTTTTGACTTCTCTGCACGGTAAGAGGAAGAATGAATTTCAGTGATCCTCAGCGCCTCAAAATGGCCCAGGCTCCTGGTGGACAAGCTTTGGCCTCTTCCAAACAGGCCAGACTTCCTGTCACAAGGCCCTCTATTCCATCCTGCTTCTCAGTCAATGACTTTACCGGCATGACTGTTGTAACCCAGGTCCTAACAGTTAGGGGCATTTCTGACTCTGCATTCCCACCTTACTCGAGGGGAGAAAAACTATCTCTCGTAGGATCCATCATCGCACCTGGAAGGCACACTTTGGCTAGTGCAAAACCAGACATGTCAACTCCCATGAATATTCTGTCCCTTGCATCCTTGCCTTCATCCAGTCTGGCCTGGACCAGTATCTTGTTTTTAGTACTTGAAAGCTGGCCACACACTAGTAGATTTTTGATTGAATGTGCATATGAAAATTCTTATCAGTGCATTTGATGACTTTACGAATGTTGTTCAAAAGTACTTTTTGTACTTTACTGGAGCTATGCAGCAATCAACTGTGTTTACTCTTTTTATATCATAATGAAAACAGAAACTACCCAAATGACCCAGGTCGCCACTCCAGAACCTTCACTTTATTCTGCTGTAGCGAATGACAGGTCGACTTGGCCTTGTGTTTTGGATCATTGTCATGTTGGAATGTATAAGTACGTCCCATGCTCAGCTTCCTGGCTGATGAATGCAAATGTTCCTCCAGTATTTTTTGATAACATATTGCATTTATCTTGCCATCAATTTTGACCAAATTTCCTGTGCCATTGTAGCTCATACATCCCCAAAACATCAGCGATCCACCTCCGTGTTTTACAGTAAAGACGGTGTACCTTTCATCATAGGCCTTGTTGACTCCTCTCCAAATTAAGTGTTTATGGTTGTGGCCAAAAAGCAAAATTTTGGTCTCAGCAGTCCAAATGACTGTGCCAGAAAGTTTTAGGCTTGTATCTGTGCTGTTTGGCGTATTGTAAGTGGGATACTTTGTGGCATTTGCATAGTAATGGCTTTCTTCTGGCCATGCAGCCCATCTTTCTTTAAGTTAAATTTTAGTCTCATCTGACCATGACACCTTTTTCCATGTGGCCTCAGAATCTTCAAGGTGCATTTTGGCAAGCTCAGTTGTGACTACATGTGGCCTTTCTTAAGGAGTGTTTTTTTTTTCTTGCAACCCTCCCATACAAGCCACGTTTGTGTTGAATTTGTAATATTAATGTCACATGAGCACATTGACCACTCTTTATCATAAATTCCTGCAACTGCTTCTGAGTTGCTGTAGGCCTCTTGGTAGCCTCTCTGACCAGTTTCCTTCTGGCTGTTTCATCTAATTTGGAGTGACATCCTGATCCAGGGAGAGTCTATGTTGTAGCAAATATCTTCCACTTCTTAACCACTTAACGACCGCTCACTGTATATATACGTCGGCAGAATGGCACCGACAGGCACAATCACGTAGAGTGTACGTGATTGCCTTTGTACAGTTGGGGGGTCCAATCGGACCCCCCTTCTATACAGTGAGCGGTGGCTAAGTGTCCGGGAGCGTTCCGGGATGAGGGGGCAGCCATTTGTTTCTGGCCACCCCCTTGCGATCGCTCCCGGCGAATAGAAATGCCCCCTCTGTCTGTGTCAGACAGAGGGAGCAGGAGGAAGTGATGTCATCTCTGGTGCGGCGCTCACATATACCGAGCGCCGTACAAGAGAAGATATCAGGTCAGTGCACACAACACTACACTGACACCAGGACACATAGGGACATAAATCGCCCCCCCAGGCCCCCCCAGACACCCCAGATCACCCCCCAGATCACCCCCCCAGCCCCCAGTCACAGTGTCACTGATTGCAGTGACCATTTATTTAGTGATCACTGCAATCAGTGACATTTGTGACTGTAAAAGTGTCACCAAAGTTTAGTCTTAGGTCCAGTGTAGCCCCCTAACCCCCCTAATAAAGGTTTAACCCCCTGATCACCCCCCAGATAACCCTTTCGCCGCCTATCACCACTGTCGCTTAGCGATCATTTTTCTGATTGCTGTCTTAGCGTCAGTGATGCCGATCGGCAGCCAGTAATTTTTTTTAGGTTTGCCGCAGGTTTTTATAGCGTCAGGTACCCCAATATTTTATCTAATGAAGGTTTAACCCCCTTGATCACCCCCCAGGTAACCCTTTCACCCCCTATCACCACTATCACTAAGCAATCGTTTTTCTAAAGGCTGTCTTAGTGTCTGTGATGCAGATCGGTAGCCGGTAATTTTTTTTAGGTTCGCCGCAGGTTTTTATAGCGTCAGGTACCCCAATATATTATCTAATAAAGGTTTAACCCCCTTGATCGCCCCCCAGGTAACCCTTTCACCCCCTATCACCACTGTCGCTAAGCAATTGTTTTTCTAAACGCTGTCTTAGTGTCGGTGATGCAGATCGTAGCCAGTATTTTTTTTTAGGTTCGCCGCAGGTTTTTATAGCGTCAGGTACCCCAATATATTATCTAATAAAGGTTTAACCCCCTTGATCGCCCCCCCAGGTAACCCTTTCACCCCCTATCACCACTGTCGCTAAGCAATAGTTTTTCTAAACGCTGTCTTAGTGTCGGTGATGCAGATCGGTAGCCAGTAATTTTTTTTAGGTTCGCCGCAGGTTTTTATAGCGTCAGGTACCCCCATATATTATCTAATAAAGGTTTTAACCCCCTGATTGCCCCTAGTTAACCCTTTCACCAGTGATCACCATATAAGTGTTACGGGTGACGCTGGTTAGTTAGTTTGCTTTTTATAGTGTCAGGGCACCCGCCGTGTATATAACCCAATAAAGGTTTAACCCCCTGATCGCCCGGCGGGTGATATCAATTAGGTTTTAGCGTCAGAGAGGGTCTGAGTCACACCCCAGGCAGCGTCAGGTTAGTGCCAGTAACGCTAACACCCACGCGTGAAGCATACACCCCCCTTAGTGGTATAGTATCTGAACAGATCAATATCTGATCTGATCAGATCTATACTAGCGTCCCCAGCAGTTTAGGGTTCCCAAAAACGCAGTGTTAGCGGGATCAGCCCAGATACCTGCTAGCACCTGCGTTTTGCCCCTCCGTCCAGCCCAGGCCACCCAAGTGCAGTATCGATCGATCACTGTCACTTACAAAACAAAAACACACATAACTGCAGCGTTCGCAGAGACAGGCCTGATCCCTGCGACTCCAGTGCTGTAGGAGGTGATTTCACCACCACAGTTAAAAAAAAAAAGCAAATATGCCGAAGCATTGGGGCAGCAGGGGTGGAGGAGCGATTTTGCTCCTAATGCCGCGTACATACGGTCGAAATTCCGACGGAGGCTTGCCCGTGGAAAAGTCCGACCATGTGTGTGCGGCATAACTTTTTTGCGGGAGGATGCCCCCATGCTTCGGCATATATAAATGGTGCGTGTATGCCCATCATTGGAAGTGGGTGGATGAAGGGCGGTATTCTAATGGTGGGCATACCCACCGATCAATCTCTTTTTTCGTTCAGCCAACTGGCTGCATGAAATAAAAAGATTACAATACATGTCCAACAAGGACCAGCAACGTACTGGTATGTTGCTGGACTTTGAATGTTTATACCAGAATGATGCCTGCGGGTTTAGGTATCATCTTGGTATCATTCTTTTCAGCCTGCGGCCGGCTTTCATGTAAAAGCAACCCTAGTGGCTAATTAGCCTCTGGACTGCTTTTACAAGCAGTGGGAGGGAATGCCCCCCCCGGATATAAAAAGCGCCATTGGGAAATTGGGAAAGCATTTTATCACACCGATCTTGGTGTGGTCAGATGCTTTGAGGGCAGAGGAAAAATCTAGGGTCTAGAAGACCCCAGTTTTTTCAAAAAAAGAGTACCTGTCACTACCTATTGCTATCATAGGGGATATTTACATTCCCTGAGATAACAATAAAAATGATAAAAAAAAAAAAATACTTGGAAGGAACAATTTAAAAATAAAATAAAAAAGCAAAATTAATAATAAAAAATAAATAAAAAAAAAATAAAAAAAAAAAAAAAAGCACCCCTGTCCTGCCCTGCTCTTGCCCAATGGCGAACGCAAGCGTCGGGCTGGCGTCATATGTAAACAGCAATTGCACCATGCATGTGAGGTATCACCGCGAAGGTCAGATCGAGGGCAATCATTTTAGCAGTAGACCTCCTCTGTAAATCTACTGGGGTAACCTGTAAAGGCTTTTAAAAATGTATGTAGTTTGTCGCCAATGCGCGTTTGTGCGAAATTTTAAAGCATGTCGTGTTTGGTATCTATGTACTCGGCCTAAGATCATCTTTTTTATTTCATCAAACATTTGGGTAATATAGTGTGTTTTAGTGCATTAAAATTAAAAAGAGTGTATTTTTTAACCCAAAAAATGCGTTTTAAAAATCGCTGCGCAAATACTGTGTAGAAAAAAAAAATGCAACACCCACCATTTTAATCTGTAGGGCCTTTGCTTTAAAAATATATATATATATATATATATATAATGTTTGGGGGTTCAACATAATTTTCTTGCAAAAAAAAATATGTTTTCATGTAAACAAAAAGTGTCAAAAAGGGCTTTGTCTTCAAGTGGTTAGAAGAGTGGATGTAAGCTTCCTAATGTTGTGTATAAAATGCCAGAACAGTTCAAAACCCCCCCAAATGACCCCATTTTGGAAAGTAGACACCCCAAGCTATATACTGAGAGGCATGTCGAGTCCATGGAATATTTTATATGTTGACACAAGTTGCGGAAAAACGACAATTTTTTTTTTTTTTTTTTGCACAAAGTTGTCACTAAATGATATATTGCTCAAACATGCCATGGGCATATGTGGAATTACACCCCAAAATACATTCTGTTGCTTCTCCTGAGTACGGGGATACCACATGTGTGAGACTTTTTGGGAGCCTAGCCGCGTACGGGACCCCAAAAACCAAGCACCGCCTTCAGGCTTTCTAAGGGTGTAAATTTTTGATTTCACTTCTCACTGCCTATCACAGTTTCGGAGGCCATGGAATGCCCAGATAGCACAAAACCCCCCCAAATGACCCCATTTTGGAAAGTAGACACCCCAAGCTATTTGCTGAGAGGTATTGTGAGTATTTTGCAGATCTCGCTTTTTGTCACAAAGTTTTGAAAATTGAAAAAAAATAAATATATATTTTCTTTCTTCATTTTCAAAAACAAATGAGAGCTGTAAAATACTCGCCATTCCTCTCAGCAAATAGCTTGGGGTGTCTATATTCCAAAATGGGGTCATTTGGGGGGGTTTTGTGCGATTTTGGCATTTTATGGCCTTCGAAACTGTGATAGGTAGTGAGGAGTGAAATCAAAAATTTGTGCCTAGAAATCCTGAAGGCGGTGCTTGGTTTCCAGGGTCCCGTACGCGGCTAGGCTCCCAAAAAGTCCCACACATGTGGTATCCCCGTACTCAGGAGAAGCAGCAAAATGTATTTTGGGGTGAAATTCCACATATAACCATGGCATGTGTGAGCAATATATCATTTAGTGACAACTTTTTGTAATTTTTTTTTTATTTTTTTTTTATTTTTTTTATTTAGTCATTATTCAATCACTTGGGACAAAAAAATAAAAAATTCAATGGGCTCAACATGCCTCTCAGCAATTTCCTTGGGGTGTCTACTTTCCAAAATGGGGTCATTTTGGGGGGGTTTTGTACTGCCCTGTCATTTTAGCACCTCAAGAAATGAGATAGGCAGTCATAAATTTAAAGCTGTGTAAATTTCAGAAAATGTACCCTAGTTTGTAAACTCTATAACTTTTGCGCAAACCAATAAATATACGCTTATTGACATTTTTTTTACTAAAAACATGTGGCTGAATACATTTTGGCCTAAATGTATGACTACAATTGAGTTTATTCGATTTTTCTTATAACAAAAAGTAGAAAATATCATTTTTTTTCAAAATTTTCGGTCTTTTTCCGTTTATATCGCAAAAAATAAAAATCGCAGAGGCAATCAAATACCATTAAAAGAAAGCTCTATTTGTGGGAAGAAAAGGACGCAAATTTCGTTTGGGTACAACATTGCATGTCCGCACAATTTATAGTTAAAGCAGCGCAGTGCAAAATTCTGAATTCACCTCTGGTCCTCTAGCTACCAAATGGTCCGGGGCTTAAGTGGTTAATAAAAGACTTCACTGTGCTTCTAGGCATTGATAAAACTTTTGAAATTATTTTGTATCCATCTCCTGCCTTGTGCCTGTCGACAACTTTATCCCAGAAATCTTTTGACAGTGCTTGTCATCCATGGTTGATTGTTTGCTTCAGTTGCACCACCAGGGACTGAAATAATCTAGGAAAGCTCTTTCATGCTGCGCTAATCAGAATGACAACAGTTGAAAGTCAAATGGCTTTGTGTGCTATTGAGGAGATTAGCTACACCTGATTGAGTTTATTTTGAGGAGGGGGGTGATCCTTTTTCCAACTCTGACCCTGTTTTTTATTTACTTTTATTTTATTTCTGACATGTTGGTGTTTTGTCTTTCACTTGGATATTATACGTTTCACTGAGTAAATACAGCGGCATAAAACAAAAACGGTGTCTGTTTTCATTTCAGGCAGCCAAGCAACAAAATGTGATTATTTTAAGGGGGGAGGTAATTATTATTTTTTCTTTACACACTGTATTCGTTAGAGCATGGTCTCCAAACTGCGGCCCGAGGGCCAGATGCGGCCCTTTGCTTGCCTTTATCCGGCCCTTGGGGCAGTATCCCTCCCACTGATACGAGACACTATTCTGACATCTGACACTGACAGTGGAGAACTATTTCTCCCACTGACACCACTAATGGGCCGCTATTCCTCCCTATGATACCAATGATGGGGCACTATTTCTTCCCCGAATACCATATGTTTAGTCCCACTGATGCCTGAACAATTTCCACCCCCTGCTGGCCAAAGTCCGGCCTTTCAAGAGTCTGATGGGACAATAAACCGGCCCTTTGTTTAGAATGTTTGGAGACCCCTGCGTTAGAGTATAGTTTCACTTACAATCTGCAGTCATTTTAATCTGGATTCATTTGCACACATTTATTTTGGTGGCACTGCAATTATTTATTTATTTATATACACTCATCAGGATTTATCGATCCTTAGGGTCCTTTCACACGGGGCGGATCCGTGCAGATCCGCCCCGTGAAGCTCCGCTTGCTCAGCGGGGATCGCTCTGTTGATCCCCGCTGAGCCGACGGATGACTGGGCGGTCCCCGCACACTGTGCAGGGACCGCCCTGTCAGAGCGCCGCTCTCCCCTATGGGGAATCGGATGACGACGGACCGTAGAGTCCGTTGTCATCCGATCCGCTCCGCCGACGGAAGGAAAAATAGGGTTTTCCTCCGTCACACTTTGGCGGAGCGGATGTCAGCGGACATGTCTCCGCTGACATCCGTGCCTCCATAGGGGTGCATGGAGGATCCGTTTCAGGTCTGCCTAAAAAACTGACAGGCGGACCTGAACGGACCTCCATGTGAAAGGGGCCTTATTGTTGCTATCAGCCTACTTTTGGTACCCTGGTACCATAGCACTGACTTTGCTATGTTTTTGTTATATTATCCTCCATTCCCTATGTTTGGCCTCGAAGCACACCAAGGAGATTTTCCTTAAAGGGTAAATCCACTTTCGTGGAGGGAAAAAAATAAATTGCAAATAAAGAAAAAATAATATAGCGCATATGATTGCGACACTAATCATTTTGTAATTGAATGTTATTGAAAATTACCTTTCCTTTTCAATCTGCAGCCAATGTAATTTTCTGAGAATGCATTGCAATATGGCTACCTGGAATTTTCTGTACACACAGAGTTTGTACTGACCACTCCCCAGAAACATAATTTCCTGCTTGTGTGATTGGCTCACCAATTTTCCCAGAAGTCTGCCTAAGATACAAGTCAGATTTCAGGCATCCCTTGCAACAAAATTTTCATTTTTTGAGAGATACTTTCAATAGGAACCTGTCTAAAGGGATGCAGGCCCAGCAGATTTCCTTATTAGTGCAATGTGTAATGGAAAAGTTGCGCTGCTGTGTATAAAAAGTGATAGCTGCCAGCATCAACAATAGGACATATTGCAAACAAAAACTGGAGAAATAAATAGATGCAGCGCTGTGAAATAAAGGACACCCTAAAAATGTATCATTAGGGAGAAATAGACATGTATGTGTATCAAAAGGTAAAACAACACAACCTGTGAGGTAGTAAAGGTTAAGATGGACCTAGGTGCACACAAACCGATCCAAACGTAACCCCACAGCAAGTGTATATGTATACTGTGAAAAGATGAAAATAAAATCATCTACAAGTGACAAACCGTGTATATAAAGAAACAATTCATACAATAAAATGGATGTATAGAAGTCCATAGGGCAATACTGTGTATCCAAAATCATTAGAGAGAAGGATTGCATATAAGGTCGTATAAATATGCGGTATCACAGTTATCCAATGTATGGCGACATTAACATTCCTGTGGATGTGAAAAACCTTTCAGGAACAAAATTCCAGGTGATTGATCAGTTCGTCCCACATTGGAAAGATGAATCTCGTATCAGGGGTGTTTCCCAATTGGAAACTTTTTGTATATACCAGCTCCGATGTTATTCCCCTTTTGGGTTAAACATCGACTGGGATATTAATTCATTCATTAATAAGGCATAAGCTTGGTGTTTTTTATTCTCCTTCTTATATTGACCCTATCTGTGCACAGGGGCTTTTCTTTCCCAAACCAATTTTTTTTATATATTTTCTCATATCCTCTATTGGGTATTATTAGATTATATGTGTGACAAGTTTTCGGCTGCTGCTCTGCATTTTTATGATTATTATTTTTTTGTTGCATTTCTGTCATACAATGTCGATGCGACATGTTTATTGATTTTTACTCATGAACATATGGGGGCTGACAGTGTCTTCATATAGTTTCTATAGAGCTTCAGCTCACTGTTTTATCTTTATATCATGCAATACCATATTCTGTGATTATTTGTCAAATATTGTCATGCCATGTTGGTTAGAATATATGCAGCTGTTTTCATGATACATGCATTACTATTAATATTTGCATATGGTTTGCTTGTTTTGATGTGTTTTGAGATGGGGGTTGTTTAGCTCAAGTGGTAGATGAGTTTTTTCAGCGATTCAAGCCAGTCAGGAACTATATTTAAGGGCATGGTAGCCCATTTTTATTAAAAAGGCAAAATAAAAGTCCAAACAAAGGTTTCCCACACAGGGGTTCTTCTCCATTAAATACACAGAACAGAAAATGCTAGCCCACCTGGCTCTCTGTAGCAGTACTTCTGCACTTTATCCTGGTCAGCCAGACCACCGGACTCCTCAAAGTAGACGGCTTCCCTTTAGCGTCCACAGCTCTGCCTCTTGCAGTCACCAACTTTCTGGCTGTCTCCTGAAGACCTCCCGTCTCTTGGTGTGGAGCCGTCTCCAACTGGGAGCCATGAGGTTTTCCCATACACTCATTATAAGGGCTGTGCTCACCTGAGCACACACCCTGCTGGTAATCAGCAAAGTCTGGACACAGGGTTGGAGATCCCATCCCTCCCAAGACACTGTGGAATCTCCAAACTACAAAGCCCCTTTCCAGAATACCAAAACCTGGAGAAAGCTGCGAAAGCAGTCTTCTCCAGTCCACATCTACGCTCTGTAGTCTTGCACCTTGCAAATGTGCAGACCCTGTGTCCAGCAAACTGTCCCTTTTACCGTGACAGTAGCTCCTACTGTCACAGTGTATAATGCATTTGGGCTTTGTTCATCCTTCCGGCTTGTGATCCTCTATTTCTGGTAGTTATGGTAACATATCTTGCCTCTGTAAACACACATCGGCTTTGGATTTGTTTCCTATGTTGACGCCAGTAATCCTGCAGAGCGCCGCGCCGCTGTATTCCTCCCACGTCGCGTGTCACATGACGTCATGTTGGATTTGAGGCTTGGAATGCAAGTGTCTCTGCAGTGATCGCGTGTTGACGTGCGGCGCCGTGATGACGCAGTATAGGCGTTACACACTCCTGATTGGCTATGACGACCAGATGGGTTTGACAAGCTGGAAAGCGGCATTCTTGAATTTTGGATTGGTCAATCGTGACTGGGGGGTGTTTACACATCAGCTGTGACGGTTCCAATTAACTATGTTTTATCATATAATGGCGTGGTGTTTCATATGCAGGTTTATGCCCCATTTAATGCACATTGGTGCGAAACATGTCGGGTGCATAGCCTGCTTCAAGCTTCACTACGCCCTTTATGAACTTTTTTTCTATGATCACTACCTTACATGCAGCTTTCAAGACGCTTGTACCATTTCATTGTTTTTTATGTGTTCGTTTTTACTTGGAATAAATTAAGCCTTTTTTACAACAAAACCATCTGATTCATCTGTACTATGTGGAGGCCTTTCTCATTCCTTTTTATGGTTTATATCGGTGTCTGTATGTCTGCAGTTCGGAGATACTAATGCTGGGGAGGTTAAAATTTTCTATGCACACCCTGTCTGGCGCAGATATAGGAGGTCGCTCTGTACAAGAGTTCCAATCTGCACGGGAGCCTAAGAGGATCTTTTCGTTGCCTGTTTGACCCACCGCTGCTGGCGTGTGTCCACTACAAGGTGTAAGAGTATTAATTTCTCCCCCCCTCCCCCCCGGTGTTGGAATCAAGTCCCTGGGTGCCATGGTCGCTGAGCATTTTCCACATCCACAGGAATGATAATGTCGCCATACATTGGATAACTGTGATACCGCATATTTATACGACCTTATATGCAATCCTTCTCTCTAATGATTTTGGATACACAGTATTGCCCTATGGACTTTTATACATCCATTTTATTGTATCTTTATATACACGGTTTGTCACTTGTAGATGATTTTATTTTCATCTTTTCACAGTATACATATACACTTGCTGTGGGGTTACATTTGGATCGGTGTGTGTACACCTAGGTCCATCTTAACCTTTACATTCTTCACTACATCACAGGTTGTGTTGTTTTACCTTTTGATTCACATACATGTCTATTTCTCCCTATTGATACATTTTTAGGGTGTCCTTTATTTCACAGCGCTGCATCTATTTATTTCTCCAGTTTTCCTTATTAGTGCCCTGTAGCTCCACACCTGACAGTTAATTATGAAACCACTCCCATTAGACCTACTCAGAACAGAGGCACAGAAAAACACACATGGATTTCTTCAGAATAACAAAAGGTAGGAATCTGCAACAAAGTTTGTTATAATCCTTGTGTAGCGGCCTCACTCCTCTCTCCCCTTCCTATACTCGGCTTGTCTTTCTTCGTCTAGGGGTCTCAGTGCTGGGGGGAGGGATGAGATACACCACAGCCCATGTCCTCCATAGCTAAGAGGTGAAGGCCAGAAGATTGGGTTTTGTGTAGGTGTCCTAGAGTCAAGTCCAGTACTTCTTCCCTGACTCCTTTGCTCCTAGTAACCAGAGTTCCACACAGTGAATAGGTCCAACTCAGTTTTATTCTTCTTGCCAAACAATAAACAGTTTCTTCTGCTGCGTAGTGATGGGGAATAGATCGGGGCACAATCCCTTCCCTTCTCTTGCTAACCACTGTGATATCACCAGTGGCGGATAGTCACTGCCACTGACTATGTGAGGTAGAACGTGAATTACCTTCACTAGCACGGCCCCTGTCAGGGGAAGGAGATCCGTCCAAGGGAGAAACAGGAGGCCTCTCTGTCACCAGCAATGCTGCACTGGACTCTTCAGAGAAGTTCCGCACACTAGTCCTCACGAACTCAGACACAGGCACCCAAGGAGTTAGGGCCCCCCTCGGATTCCTCCACCCTTGCGGAACTCAGTCGGAGGTACTGAGCCCCAGGCCTCCGCCATAGTACCTCACCCCAGGCTAAAGGTGCCTGGGATGGACTCCATCTCTCGCTCCGGCCAGGTCAAGGGCACTTGAGCCCGGAACTCCGAAACGCCAGCACCCAAGCTGAAGGTGCCTGGGTGCGAGCGCATCCTCCAACTCTATCCGAACTCTGAACCCCGTGGTAAGGGCGCCCGCCCCCTTTATCCCCTCTCCCTTCGGGCCACAGCGGGTTCCCCGCCCCGCTGTACCAGCTCCAGGGGAGGACAAAAAGGTACAGTCTTACGGTGTGAGCTCAGATCCGACCCCGGGCAACAGCGCCACCTGTGGACCGCAAGGAACCTCACACCACCAGAGTCCTCCAAGAACCAGAAAAGGGTCTCAGATCCCCTAGCAATTGGTGCATCTGGGTTACACTACCACCCAGATGCCTCCCCTAAAATTCAAACACCCACTACACTTGCAATGTGCATAGATCACCCAGAGGGGAATGTTTTTTTTCTCAACAAAAGTGGAGTTACGCTTTACTTGCCTGTATGTAGTCAGAGCAGTTAATCCTTCCTTCAGAAAAATCGAGTTCCTCTTTGTCCTTCTTGAAGGTCCCAAGAAAGGACATCCTGCTTACTCTTTGGCCATTGCTAGGTGGCTCAAGCTTATAACCTTTCCAAAAGTTTCTTCCCTTTCCCATCAGAGCCCGCTCCACCAAATCTGCTGGGGTTTCTAGGGCTTTTCTGCATGAAGCATGTGTTTCACAGATTTGCAAGACTACCCTCTGGCCTTCTGTTAATACCGTCCCAAAGTTTTACCAGGCGGATCCTCAGGCCCCTGCTGATGCAAACTAAGGCGGCAAGGTGCTTCAAAGCTGTCACCTGAAATTTTTATGGGTTGAAGACCATTGTTTTCTGTGGACCAGTTTGCTATATTGTTGCTCAACTCTTTATTGCTTGGGGATGTCCCTTGGTCTATAACTACATGTCCCGTGTCTTGCACTATACAATTCAGTGGTGGATCCAGGGGGGGGGGGCAACAGGGCAATTGCCCCCCCGAGACCATCTGTCACACTCACTTGCTTGCTCTGTTTTTTTTTTTTGCGCCTGATCTCCCGAACTTTGGGGACCCAGTACCGGCCGGCCGTAGGACCCCTGGACCCCAAACTTGGCACACATGTAGCCCAATGTCTCTTATACAAGTGTGCAAAGTTTGGTGACTGGGGGACCTACGACCGGGGAGCACTGATTTTTTTAAATCCGGGCACCCCTTCCATAGACTCCAATGTTAAACGGTCATTTCTCCAGTGATTTTGCGGACCCGGTACCGGCCGGTCGTAGGTCCTCTGGACCCCAAACTTGGCACACATGTAGCCCCATGTCTCCTCTATAAGTTTGAAAAGTTTGGTGTCTGGGAGAACCGATTTTTCAAAGCCGGGCACTCCTTCCATAGACTTCCATGTTAAACATCAGTCTATTCATGGGCACAGTGAGGCATGGGCACAGTGATGCAAAATGAGGCAAGTATAAGCCTAGGACACCCTAGGCTTATACTTGAGTCAATAAGTTTTCCCAGTTTTTTGGGGTAAAATTAGGTGCCTCGGCTTATATTCGGGTCGGCTTATACTCGAGTATATACAGTACTTGTTCTGCGGCTGCCGCTGCCTCTCTGAGTCTCTCTCTCAGTTTCTCACATCAGCCGATCAGTGGCGCTGAGAGACTCGTCTAATGTAGTTACGTGGCGCACTGACACGATACCAGGAGCGGAGGAGGAGGTGGGTGGAGCCTCTTCCAGGCACTCGCTGCTAACGCCTGGGCCGCTTGGCATCTAGCAACGAGTGACGTCAGTGAGTCACGTCAGGCCGCTCTGCGGGCAGGTGCAATAGCATGCGGCTCCACAGACGGGTACGAAAGCGGGCGGCTCCGCTTGCGGCGCAGTTTGTTGTCGGGGGGCGGCGCGGTTCGTGGGCAGACCGTGCTGCTCAGTGTGTTGGCAGCGCAGGTGAGAGTGAGAGAGCAGGCTCAGTGTGGCAGCTGGCCAATCAGCTAGCCGGGAGCGGGGGAGCAGAGAGATGAGATTATCTCTCACCGCCCGTGCCTGCCCTGCATTCCTGCAGTGACTTCCGCCCTCACTGTGCAGGCAGCAGAGAGATTACATCATCTCTCTGCTGCCTGACTCTGGGAGTCTGGGACACAGCAAGAGACAACCAAAACTACACCTTAGCAGGCAAGTTAGTGACAATCCGCAAGGTGTGGCAGGTGACGTGGCAAGTGACAATCCGCAAATTGTGTCAGGTGACGTGGCAAATGACAATCTGCATCTGGTGGCAGGCAAGTGACAATCAGCAAGGTGTGACAGGTGACGTGGCAAGTGACAATCCGCAAGGTGTGGCAGGTGATGTGGGAAGTGACAATCCACAAGGTGTGGCAAGTGACAATCCACAAAATGTGGCAGGTGACGTGGCAAGTGACAATCCACAACGTGTGGCAAGTGACACGCTCAGGGCTCCCACTAATTGCAGGCGACGGTGGCAAGTGACACACTCGGGGCTCCCACTGATTCTGCATTGAACTATTTAATTTCATATTACAATGTAATAATAGAAATAATGCGCTTCAATCATCCTGACACCATAACAACCATGGTGCCGGGATGATTGAAGCGCCGACACCAACCATTTCCCCGATAAATTTCCCACAAAAAAAATCATTTTTTGGCAGTGCCCCTCCCGAGAAAAGACTCTGGATCCGCCCCTGATACAACTAAGATAATGTGAAGTTTGACTTGCCTGTAAACGTCAAATCTTGGAGAAGAGTATAGTGCACAGGTCGCTCCTTATTGCTTTCTACAAAATATAGTGGCATATAGTCATGGTCTGGCTACAATGTCCAATAATATACTTCAAGACATAAAATTTACAGGCAACTCAAAATTCCCATTGTTTTTGGAATTTCTCTAACAAGGTGGATCTTTAACCTTTTCTGGACCACCCACAGTACATTTAGTGCAAGCGGCATGGATCACGTACCTGTACATGATTCAGCCTGTTCCAGGTTAGGGGCATGCAGTGCGCTGCTCCTGTGACTGCCGTGTCCACTGGCCACAGTAATTTCCATTACTGGTAAACAGGTATCATGTGATCACTACGATTGCTCATAGCGATCACATGATAGCAATGATCACATGGGCAGCACAGTGGCTAGGTGGTAAGCACTTCCGCCTGGCTGCACTTGGGTCGTTGGTTCAAATCGCAACCATGGCACTACCTGCTTGGAGTTTGCATGGTCTCCCTGTGCCTGTGAGGGTTTCCTCTTCGTACTCCGGTTTCCTCCCACACTCCAAAGACATGCTGGTAGGTCAATTAGCTCCTGTCTAAATTTGCCCTAGTATGTGTATGTATGAATGTGAGTTTGTGACCTTAGAATTCTTGAGGGCAGATGTTAATGTATAATACATATGTAAAGCACTGCATAAGTTGATATAAGTATCCGAAATAAACAAACTTTCATGAATGGATTTCCATTCATGAACAGTTTGTTTACCGTTGTGATCTGTGATTGCCCCAAAGCAATCACATGGTACCTGGCTACCTGAACCATGTGATTAGCTGTAGCTAATCACTGACTACAACCATAAGCAAGTTGTTCGTGAATGTTAACCCATTCATGATGGCTAAAACTATTGCTTATACAGTGATCGTTACTGTATAAGCAATAACAGTGAAGAAAAAAAAAAAATCGCTGATCAATCCCCCAAAGCAGTACAGTGTCACTATGGTGACACCGAACTACCCTGATAAGATGATGTACACAAAAAAAAAAAAAGGAAAAAATAATTCAATTCAATTTCTCTTACATACTGTCACCAGTATCCCTGATCACTGCCACACCAGTCACATGATGACACTGTACTGTGCTGGTGACAGCATTTAAAAAATAAAATAAATTGCGAAAAAACAAACGAAAAAAAAAAACTCACCATGCCTCTTACTAAATACCCTTTCGGACTGTCTACTTTACAAAAAGGGGTCATTTGGGGAGTATTTGTATTGTCCTGGAATTTTAAGGGTCTCAAGAAATGAGATAAGCCGTCCTTTTTTTTTTTTCTTCTTCAAATTCTTTTTGTTAATATAGTAAAAAAATAGAAAATAAACCAGTGGTGATGAAATGCCACCAAAACAAAGCTTTATTTGTGTGAATTTTTTTTATATAAATATCATTTGAGTACAGTGTTACATGACTGAGCAATGCAGGTTTAAATTTTAAGTTATTGTTAGTCCTATGTGACTTCTTTATCATATGTACTAGTGAAGCGCTAGTAGAAGTCCACAGAATTGTACAGGTTGCAACTAATCACTTGATACAATTTGAATCAACGTATTATTATTATTTTTTTTCTGGTGCGATTGATGTTCCAAAAGTGTTTAGGATTTATGCCCCGCTACAGCCCTGCCATCTGACCAAATAATAGGTTACTCCTAGGATGCTTATCTCCTGTTGTTTTTCTATAACCATTACCATGATGCCACGATGCACCAAGAAATGGACATTATACGGTTTTTGTTATTTCTGATAATTCTAATGGAAATTATGGATACTTTCACCTTTTTTCTTTTCCAATAAAGACACAAAAACAGAACAATTATTACACACCATCCTTTAGAAAATGAAATGTCATCTAGTTAGAGTTAACATGCACTTTAAAGGAAAAGCAAGCACTGGGTGCTTTGAATAATGTGCCCACAGTGTAGAATAGGTAACAACTGCAGTTTGCTTAGGGAAAACACTGCGCAAGAAAATGTTTTGTTTTGCCAAGCATCAACCACTTGAGTCCTTGTATGTATTTAGAAAAACCATGCCATTGCCAAATTAACTGAAGAAAAACTGCCTATGTTGCCCATAAGAGGGCAACATAGGCAGTATTTCTTCAGTTACTGTTACTTTGGAACAAGAGGCTTGGTAGGTGTATGCTGGAGATTGGTGAAAAACAGTTGCACCCAATACAATTGCCTACTGTGTCTAATTGTTCTATGGTCTAAACCTGGCCATATATGAATTGTATTTCAGTCAATCAGCTGAAATTTATTCAGCGGGTGGCACGTGTCAGCACCACCTGGGTCGACAAAAGTCTTTTTTTTTTTAATCAACTTTTGTTGAAGGAGATGAACAGAAAATTCTCACCAGAACAACACCCTGCGTCTAATCACATGTAGTCACTGTCGGGGTCTTTTCACAGTTGCAGCTGTCGCCTGTCAGAATACAGTAGCATGTTCAGACATTCATGCCGTTTTGGGTGGAAGGGGGAACTGAAATGATTTATCTTGTTCAGCCCCAAAGGCTAAACAAGACGAATCACGAATTTCCCCTTCCATGCCAAACATTGAGGAATTTCTCTCGGTGGGCATTGATGAACAGGGACTGCATCCCAGCAGTTCCTCTGGCTATCTGAATACAGACTTTTCCTTTCTGGCTCCTTCGATTGTTCTTTTGAATTTTGTTGAGCCTGAAGGTGCTGAAAGGGCCATCCATAGCTTGAATGTCAGCCCATTTGGCAGAAATGGCCTGAAATTCAAACAGTGTATGGCCAGCCTATCCCTTTCATGCCCAAGGCCATTTCTGACATTTGTTGCTTACAAGTTAAAATCCGTATTTTTTGCTAGAAAATTACTTAGAACTCCCAAACATATATATATATATTTCTTGTTCATACATCACGGGACACAGAGCAGCATAGTCATTACTATGTGGGTTATATAGAATTACCTTCAGGTGCTGGCACTGGCAACTTCCAAAACAGGAAGTACCCTCCCCTATATAAGCCCCTCCCATCCGGGAGTACCTCAGTTTTTTGCCAGTGTCTAAGGTGTTGGCCAAGGTTAACATGTATTCATCTGGGCTTGTGTACAGGTTCTCTGGGCCTTAGCAAGCTATTCCGGATCCGACCAAAAAAGCTTCATAGCTAAACGGTCGGTACCCGGGCCTTGCAGAGAAGAGCAGGGTTTTGCCTGTAATGCCTCTCTTAGGAGGGCTGGACCCTGGGATCCAGAGCTCTGGTCATACCCAAAACCAAGAGGCTATCTGTGCAGGGTGCTATACAGGTCCAGGGGAGTGGAATCCTTGGGAACCCGGTCCCTGAAGGTCTAGTACAATGCCTGCCGTGAGAGGTGAAGTTTGGGCTTCTGTGGACCAAACAAAGTCCTGCGGCGGGGAAAAGGTAAGTGGGGGCCCCTCAGGAACTTGGTTCTATTGAGGGGACCCCCAAGCCTAATATGTCTTTCTGCCTGTTACCTAAAGGGTATTCCCGCTAATAGCTGTATATGCCTAAGAAATCCTAGAAATGTTTTTTCATAAGGGAAGTTTTAAAAAAACTGTAAACCTGGAAATGTTTTTTCATAAAGGAGGTTTAAAAAAAAGACAAAGGTGCGGTACCTGTGTTTGTCCACTAGAGGCCGCTGTGGAACGTCTTTTTTCTTGGGACTATTCCTTCCATGGTGAAAGTCCAGGCAGATGAGTGAGCTCTCTATCAGGGAAGCTGCATTCCTCTGTCATGCTGCCAAGTAGTTTCCTTCCATCCCCGAGTCCTGGTGAAACAGGGACCCTGGCTCCTCTCCCTACATGGCGCCAAGAGCGCACACGTGCACGCGCGCGCGCGCGCACATGCTTTCCTTTTATAAGGTTTAGCTTCAAAAAAGGGGGCGGAGCCTGGCGGATGACGCGCTCTGTGCGCCCAGCGCTTCTGCGCATGTGCGGGCGTCCCAGCAAGATAAAAGGACTCAGTCCACGCTGCTTGCTATGGACACAGAGCATGAAAAGGAGCTGGTAGCATGGTATAGGGGCTTACAGCGGGCGGTTGATACAGGCATCCCCAGAAAGACGCATTAGTAGACACCCACTGATGTACATAGCAGCAAATTGCATTAGACTATTTCAGTAAGGGGTGTATTGCGGCTGGAATACCTCAGCTTTGAACTAAGGAATATGCCGCCTAAAAAACTCCGAGATATACCTCTCAGGAAGTGTAGGGGGTCTCCATCGGGCTCTGAGGATCTGGAGCAGTCATCTGCACCCTCCTCCCCTGAGAAATCAGAGGTTAATACCCATAAGGAACCCCCGGGAGTGCCAGGTACTGCGGCTGTCCTCAGTCCACCTGCTCCTGCATATATAACAGAGGAGGTTTTTTCCTCAACTCTGGAGGGATTGGAGCAGAGATTGGCTGCATTGATCGCTTCTTCTCTACAGGAAAGAAAGCGCGCCAGATCTCCATCACCTCCATTAGAGTGCCTGTTGGCAGAGCAACAGTCCCAGGAAGGGACCGACCTACCTGAAGGGGATCAGGAGGAGGTTAGCTCTGTTTTTGAGGAATCGACAGTAGATGAACCATTTTCAGCATCACAGACTGAAAGATTGTGGGTCCAGACCCTAACTGACATGGTTCGATCTGCATTTAAAATGCCTCTTGTTGAACCATCAACTACTGCTGTCTCCTCATTGGGGTCTCTAAAAGCTCCCCAGGTTAATTGCTCCTTTCCAATACATCCATTATTGGAAGGACTTATATACCAGGACTGGGAACATCCTGATAAACTATTTGTTCCGCCTAAAAAATTTCCGGTGATCTATCCCATGGAGGAAAAGTTCACCCAGAGATGGAATGTTCCTACGGTGGATGCAGCCATCTCTTCTGTGAACAAATCACTGACATGTCCAGTAGATAATGTTCAAATGTTCAAAGATCCAGTGGATAAAAAATTGGAATCTTTATTAAAATCTGCTTTTTCCACAGCAGGGGCTGTTACACAGCCAGCAGTGGCAGCTATTGGGGTCTGCCAAGCTTTAAAGGATCAAATGAAAATGGTCCTGAGGGATTTGCCAGACCAGCAGGCCCAGGCTCTGGCTGATCTGCCTAGAGCATTATGCTTTGCGGTTGACGCCATCAAGGATTCTATCCATCAGGCCTCCCGCCTCACGCTGTCTTTGGTACATATGCGTAGGCTTCTGTGGCTCAAAAACTGGTCTGCTGAAGCTCCCTGTAAGAAGCTCTTAGTTAGCTTCCCATTTCATGGGGAACGCCTTTTTGGCGAAGACCTGGATAAGTATATCCAGAAGATTTCCAGTGGTAAAAGTACTCTCTTACCGAGTAAAAAGAGGTCTAGGGGTCCATCTTTTAAGAGGACTACCTCTCCTATCCCTGCGACGTCTGCTACTAAGCAGTTCCGACGGCCTCCTCGGTCAAACTCAGGAGGTAAAAATCAGGGACAGCCACAGGGTAATAAAAAGCCCTGGATCCGAAGAGGTACTAAACCAGCCTCCAAGTCAAGCCTATGAAGGGCTGCCCCCACTCAAACGGGTGGGGGGAAGACTTCAGTTGTTCGCAGAGACCTGGCGGGAGACGATCAAAGACAGATGGGTGCTCTCCGCAGTAACTCTGGGATACAAGTTGGAGTTAAAAGAGTCTCCTCCGTCCCATTTTATGTGGTCAGGCATGCCAAGAGACCCTCTGAAAAGAGGGTCTCTCCTATTGGCGTTAGAACAACTATTGCTCCAAGGAGTAATTATGGAGGTTCCTATGGAAGAGTGGGGGTTGGGTTTCTACTCAAACCTTTTCACAGTCCCGAAGCCAAACGGGGACATAAGACCCATATTGGACCTAAAGAGTCTAAACAAATTTCTAAACGTCCGGTCTTTCCGGATGGAGTCGATCCGATCGGTCACCGCTGCCCTACAAGGGGAGGAATGGTTAGCCTCGATCGACATCAAAGATGCTTACTTGCATGTTCCCATCTTTCCAGGTCATCAAAAATTCCTACGCTTTGCAGTAGAAGGGCGCCATTTTCAGTTCAGAGCCTTACCATTCGGTCTGGCCACAGCACCACGAGTGTTCACAAAAATTCTGGCCCCACTGTTGGCCGATCTAAGAACACGGGGTGAAACGATAATGGCATACCTAGACGACCTGTTGTTGATAGACCACTCAGTTGCCAAGCTAGAAGTGGTAATTGTCGATACAATCAAGTATCTAGAGTCTCACGGTTGGATCATCAACCTGGACAAGTCAGCCCTACAGCCAGTGAAAAACCTGGTATATCTAGGGCTACGGCTGGATTCAGACCAGAGGAAGATTTTCTTACCTCTAGACAAGGTATCCTCTTTGAGGGCCTTGGTCCGTCTGCTTTGTGCAAAAAGACAGCCGTCCATACGCCTGTGCATGAGGCTGCTAGGAAAGATGGTAGCATCATTCGAAGCTGTGCCATACGCCCAATTCCACTCAAGGAATTTACAAAGGGCCATATTGTCAGCCTGGAACGGAAAAGTTCAGGCTCTAGACTTCCCGATGGTTTTGTCCCCTTCCGTTCGGAAGAGTCTCTGCTGGTGGTTGATCCCCCAGAATCTCCAGAAGGGAAAACCCTTCAGCCCGATATCTTGGAAGGTGGTCACTACAGATGCCTGCCTTATAGGCTGGGGGGCAGTACTGGAGCAATGGTCTCTCCAGGGCAGATGGTCAAATGTAGTAAAAACCCTGCCCATCAATCTCTTAGAGATACGAGCAGCCCGGTACGCCCTAGTAGCCTGGACATCCAGACTCCAAGGGTCCCCTGTCAGAATTCAATCAGACAATGCCACAGCAGTGGCATATATCAATCATCAGGGAGGCACCAGGAGTCGTGCAGCCCAGAGGGAAGTAAGTCACATCCTGGAATGGGCAGAAAAGCATGTCCCATGTATATCAGCTGTCTTCATTCCAGGGGTGGAGAATTGGAAGGCAGACTTTCTGAGTCGCCAACAGTTATGCCCAGGGGAATGGTCCCTTCATCCCGAGGTCTTCCGAGCAATATGTCAGCGGTGGGGAACACCGGATGTAGATCTGCTAGCATCCAGATTCAACGCAAAGGTGGACAGATTTGTCTCCCGGACAAGGGATCCCCTCGCTTGTGGCTCGGATGCTCTGGTGTTCCCTTGGGATCAGTTCAGACTGATATATGCATTCCCTCTGCTACAACTGTTGCCTCGACTCCTTCGCAGAGTCAGGTTGGAGAAGAAGCCGGTGATCCTGGTGGCTCCAGCGTGGCCCCGAAGGGCCTGGTACGCGGAGATCATCAAAATGTCTGTGGGGAGTCCTTGGACCCTTCCACGTCGTTCGGACCTGCTTTCGCAAGGACCGATATACCACCCTTCCTTACTAACTCTAAGTTTAACGGCCTGGCTATTGAATCCCACATCCTAAAGAAGAGAGGTCTCTCTAACTCTGTGGTATCAACTATAATCAATGCCAGGAAGCCTGTATCCAGGCAGATCTACTATAGAGTTTGGAAGGCGTACATCACTTGGTGCGAGGCCAGAAAATGGCATCCACGTAAGTACGTTATAGGCAGAATTCTGGACTTCCTGCATTGGGCTGTAGACAGGAAGTTTGCCTTAAGTACTATCAAGGGCCAGGTTTCGGCCTTGTCAATACTATTTCAAAGGCCCCTGGCTATGCATTCACTTGTCAAATCCTTTATGCAAGGTGTGACTCGTATTATTCCACCGATTAAGGCTCCCATATGCCCATGGGATCTAAATTTGGTTCTGTCGGTTCTGCAGAAGCAGCCATTTGAACCTTTGCGGCACATTTCCTTGGTTCTACTCACCAGGAAATTGATATTTTTAGTAGCCATATGCTCGGCTAGAAGAGTGTCGGAATTAGCCGCCATGTCCTGTAAAGAGCCATATCTGGTTATCCATAAGGACAGAGTAGTATTACGTCCTCACCCAGCCTTTCTTACTAAGGTGGTATCGGGGTTTCACTTGAACCAGGATGTGGTTCTTCCTTCTTTTTTCCCCAAACCAAGCTCGGTAGAGGAAAAGTTATTGCATTCTTTGGATGTAGTAAGAGCAGTTAAAGCTTATCTAAAAGCCACTGCTCAGATTCGTAGAACGGATTCTTTATTTGTTCTGCCGGAAGGCCCCAGAAAGGGTCAGGCAGCATCAAAATCTACTTTAGCCAAGTGGATTCGACAGGTCATAATGCAAGCCTATGGCTTGAGAAGTAGACCGCCTCCGTTCAAAGTTAGGGCGCACTCCACGAGAGCAGTTGGAACTTCATGGGCAGTGCATCACCAGGCCTCCCTGGCGCAAATTTGTAAGGCCGCAACATGGTCTTCAGTACACACATTTACTAGGTTCTACCAGGTGGACGTTAGAAGTCAGGAGGATGTCGCCTTTGGGCGCAGTGTGTTGCAGGCCGCAAAAGATCCTCATGCCTGATGGCGCCCAGCTTATGTATGGTGTATCCCCCCCCTCATGTGGCATTGCTTTGGGACGTCCCACATAGTAATGACTATGCTGCTCTGTGTCCCGTGATGTATGAACAAGAAAGTAGGATTTTTAAAACAGCTTACCTGTAAAATCCTTTTCTTGGAGTACATCACGGGACACAGAGCTCCCACCCCTCTTTTGGGGACACGTATTGCTTTGCTACAAAACTGAGGTACTCCCGGATGGGAGGGGCTTATATAGGGGAGGGTACTTCCTGTTTTGGAAGTTGCCAGTGCCAGCACCTGAAGGTAATTCTATATAACCCACATAGTAATGACTATGCTGCTCTGTGTCCCGTGATGTACTCCAAGAAAAGGATTTTACAGGTAAGCTGTTTTAAAAATCCTACTATTTTTAGCAGAGAATAAAACGCCGATCGCTGCAATATTTTATGTCGCACTGTATTTTCGCAGCAGTCTTTCAAACGCAATTTTTTAGGAGAAAAAAAAAAAGACACTTTTATGAATAGAATAAAAAACAAAACTAAGTGCCGGATCGCGAATCGGGTCTCCCGGTGGGACGGGAGGCCCGGGAATAGCGGCGGAAGGTCCCCTCCCACTCCTCCAGGATAACAGCTGAGTGACTTTTAGCCGCATCGGTTGTTATCCTTGAAGAGCCGACCCCCCGCTCTAAAAAAAAAAAAAAACAGTACTGGGATGATGCCTGCAGCCATCATCCCGGTTTAAAGCCGAGGCCGCATATGTGCATATGGTCGGCGCTAAGGGGCTATATCCCTGGCGATATCGGCTGGTTCAATAAAAAACAAACAGCCATTTGGCCGGTTTCTGTCGGACGAGCATGCTAGAAAATCAGCTGACCGGCTCCCGATCAGTGCTCTCAGCCATTGGCAGAGAGCGCTGATCAGAGTGTTCTGGTGGGGGGCATCCCCTGTCAGAACACAACATCTTAACGGGGAGATCGCTGTACTAATGTTGGATCGTTAGTACAGCAGCTTTGACCGGAGCTGACAGTTTTTTTTTGTTAAACCCGCTGGGTTGAATGAAAAAAAAACTTCTAGAGTGTACCAGGCTTAAAACAAGATATTGATCTTCCCTCCCAGCAGTAACAGACATCATCAGCCTCAGTTTTCCATATACATTATTCTACTAGATAGACATGCTGGTATGTTAATTGGCTCCTGTCTAAACTAGCCCTAGTATGTGTATATAGGAATATGAGATCAGGACATCAGATTGCAAGCTCCTTGAGGGCAGGGGAGTGATGTGAATGTACATTATGTAAAGCACAATAAAAATAAAATGCACTTTTATTGCACTGTATATTCTTTATGAGATGAGTATTTATTGCACAGTAGCACGTTATAGGATGATTTAAAGTGACAGCGCACTTTTTTGGGTTTACGCTAAAAATGAATAAGCTTTGTCAGGGGAAGTTAGAGCAGACAGATTGCCAGCTGAACAGACCTAGGCTGAGAATGCTGAGACTTTTAGTTCCCCTGCATCACATTTGAAAACGTCATTACCACTTTTGGACCTAAACGTGTTGGCAAAACAATCCTGCAAAAGAAGCACACAGTGCTGAAATTTACACCATAACTTTTCTTTATTGTTTTACAACGGTGACTAGATTCTGACTGTGGCAGAATAATACAATGGTGTATGTATAAAAGAGCCAAGAAAAGGTGGAGAAACGAGTAGGCTGAGGAAGTGGCTGCAATTTAATGGAAACATAAACCTGGAATCTGACATTTACAGAAAGTCATTCCAAAGTGGAATACGGACAGACAGCTTTATAATGACAGATCTCTCCAGGTAAAAGGCACAATTTTATTTGCATATCATAAAAAGCAAGGCAATATTTCTATAAATATTCACATAGAACAGATGTGTACAGACGCTGGGCTGTGTGTTTGGTTTCAGTATCACACCCAGTCCCTTCTAGCACAGCACAATGCTCAACATCAACCGTCCCCCGAGAACAAGATGGCAGAGAAGATGTCCTTTGTGGGAACTGCGTGCCCCTTATGGAGATTTTCGTGACAGCGAAGGTCAACTTGCCAGCACTGGATCTAATGCCCATATATCAAATGATACCCAATTGCCCCATAAAACCAAATTTCTTTGTAAAATAACAGTTAGATAAATATGAATGAACCTGTACTGTATGAGGCAGAAGAATGTATCAAGTATAACTGCGGTACACGTTTCTGGATCAACAGAGGACAGAACTGAATAATTTCTGAAAAAATTGCTCATTATCAACAAGAACACACAAAGATATATTTTGATTTCATGGGACAAATATAACAATCCTTCTGCCAATACCAAAGCAAGTCAAAGGTGTTAGATGCAGTCTCAAGGTTAATAAGGAACTGCAGTCTGCTCACATAATTTGTAATAAAAACATCTTTGCCATTCTGAAGCTTCCCTCCAACCACTTTGCATATTATTTTATATATACTGTGATTCTGTACTTGCCAAATATGCTGCAGAAATCTCCCTCCACTGAGTCTGGCTGCAGCCATTTTAACTGTGGGCAACTGAGGCTGTTGCCTGTTCACTTCCTGGATTTACACAGAGGCACACCTCCAGCTCTGCAGCTCTCATTGGCCCTCATGTCTCCTCCCCTCTCACTTCCTGGCAAACTCTCACCAGAGTGAGAGAGAGAGCTGTGCATGATGTCATAAGCCTAGGCTAATGACCAGACAAGAAACAGGAAGTGGGCTGTATAAAGGTATTTACTGGCAGAAAAGAAAATGTTTTACTATCCAAAGTTAAAAACAAGGGCAGAGGATTTAATAGATGAAAAGTTGAAAAAATTACTGAAGTTCACTTTAATAACACATACGTAAGGCAATGGGAAAAAAAAATTAAACGACCAACTGAACATTTGGTTTAAATCAGCTAAACGCATTCCAGGTGGATAAAAAACAAAAAAGGTATGTAAAAGACAGAGTTTGCTTTCTTTAGAAAACAGCCACAACCTAAGCAGAAAAGCCTGCCCCCTGCCAGCATGCTGTAAAGAAGGTCCCTTGCTCTCTAAATGGAAGCCATGGTCTCCCTGCAGAGGTCTCACACACACTCCTTGCTGAGTCAGAACTAGATCTCTCCAATCAGTAAATCTTATGCTCACTGCCGATTGGACAGCTCTAGCTCTGGCAGACCTCTGAAGAGAGACTAATGCTTCCACACTGGGTTGGGTCCTTCTCTACAGCTTGCTGGCAGGAAAAAAACGTTTCTACTCAGGCTTTGACTGCTTTGTAAAGAAAACAAACAGGTAGATTTACTAAAACCGGTACACTTGGAATCGGGTGCAGCTGTTCATGGTAGCCAATCAGTTTCTAAATTCAGCTTGTTCAATTAAGATTTGACAATAAAAGCTGGAAGCCGATTGGCTACTTCAGAGAGCTGTACCAGATTTTGCAACATAAAGTTTTAGTAAATAACCCCCCACAGTCTTTGCTGATGTAAGCTGAAAGTTCAGTTGGGCTGTTGAAGAAAAAAAAAAAAAAGAAAAAAATCACACAGGGTAAAGGAAAGTAAGGTTTTTTCACATCAAAGAATACAGCATGTTTCAACTTATTTACAACAAACCGTAAAGAGTAGGCATATAAATAATATGCACATCAGAAAATGACAGGCAGTTTGAAAGGTGTCAGACAAAAAAAACTTGACAGGGTTTTTTTTTTAACCATTCCTTACACTATACAAAAAACGTTTAGGCCCCTTTCACACTGACACGTTTTTCAGGCGGTTTAGCGCTAATAATAGCGCTGCTATACCGCCTGAAAAAATCGTGCCCTGCAGTCTTCAGTGTGAAAGCCCGAAGGCTTTCACACTGAAGCGGTGCGCTAGCAGGACCGCTCCAAAAGTCCTGCTAGCCGCATCTTTACAGCGGTGAAGGAGCGGTGTGTTCACCGCTCCTTTACCGCTGCTGCCCATTGAAAGCAATGGGAAACTGTGGTAATACCTCTGCAGAGGCACATTGCGGGCGGTATTAACCCTTTTTCGGCCGCTAGCGGGAGTTAAATTCACCCCGCTAGCGGCCGAATACCGCTATACCCACAGCGCACCTTCCCGCCCCAGTGTGAAAGGGGCCGTAGGACTTCTACTTCTTATCCAGTCCTGAAATTTATACAGCAGGTTTCCTCCCCATCCTGGGACTGGCAATGAGAGGTGAAGCAGTAAACTGAATAGCTCATCTCTTTGTACTGCTACACACCTGATTGGCTCCTTGTGCTGCTTTCTCCCTTCCCCCCTGAACTCTGCTGTACAGGGGCTGATATCAAGCCAAATTCATGTAGGTTACAAGTATTTTTTTTTAAATGCAAGCAAGTGCAATTAATGACTACACATTTGAGTTTTTAGATCTGCTGGGGGTCAGCTATAAAAAAACAAACACATAAATGTGCATGCGGAGACAGGCTTTAAGTTGTTGGAATTGTTATAAATGTTGCTTATGCCATGGATACATTAGGGATTTTTACCATTAAATGAAGCAAAGTGATACATACGACACTGCAATGGATTCCTGCTGTGAAACATAAGCTGTATATAAAAGTCATAAGAATTTCTGTAAAACCGCAAAAATAGTTCATGAAATGCCTAGGTATAGTGCATCTCCCCATCATAACTCCACTCTGATGTATAGTAATAATCTTTACAGGTGTAACAGACACGAGTGAGGAAGAATGAACTAGAGAGAGGACAGCCATCTTTGTCTTGTGCTGGAAGAATACTTGGTTCTCTTACCAAGCACTTGCAGAAAGGGACATGTATAACCAGGGAGAATCATAAGATTTATGTTGGGAATGTAGAAGATTTATCAAATATATGTTGTATCAAAATGTGATAACTTCACAGAGTGTCAAGGTGATCGCACATATCACATCAAACAAAATGGCACATGGAGTAATGGAACAATTGTGCTCCGGTAAGAAGTGGTTTTATCAGGCAACTCCTTGGTCCCAGTGGCAGAGAGGAGGATGCAGCTCCGCACTAATGAATGTTTTTAATGGAATGAGGGATGATCCCCCAGAAGTGCACAGGAAAGATGGCAGGTCTTCCAGACTCTGTTGACAGGTCCTCAGCCCCACATATAGAGGGTCATCAAGGAGGATGGAGGGCCAGAATCAAGAAGCTTGAAAAATAGAACAAGCTTTTCACTTGTTTTTCATTCATTTAGAGGAGCTGGAAGATCCAGAGACTTTAGGCCATCCAGAAAGATGGTGGGTGTTAAAATATGAGTGGACCCTGAAAAGAGATAAAAGGACAATGACATTATTATTATTCAGGATTTATATAGTGCCAACAGTTTACTCATCGCTTTACAACATCAGGGAAGACGGTACAGTTACAATACAAATCAATACAGGAGGGATCAGAGGGCCCGGCTTATTAGAGCTTACAATCTAGAAGGGAGGGTCAAGTGGAACAAAAAGGTAATAACTGTGGGGGATGAGGTGATGGAGAAAATGAAAATACAGTGGTTAGGTGTGTTCAGGATAGGCTTCTGTGAAGAGAAGTGTTTTCAGGGATCGTCTAAAAGCCAATAGAGTAGGAGATAATCGGACAGATTGGGGTAGGGAGTTCCATAGGATTGGAGAGGCTCTGGAGAAGTCCTGGAGCCAAACATGGGAGGAGGTGACAAGGAAGCTAGAGAGCAGGAGGTCTTGAGAGGAACGAAGAGAACGAATAGGTTGGTATTTAGAGACTAGACTAGCGATGTAGCTGGGGGCTAAGTTGTGGATGGCTTTGTAAGAAGTTGTAAGTATTTTGAATTGAATTTGTTGGATGAGCGGAAGGGATTGACAGAGAGGAGTAGCAGACACAGAGCGATTGGTAAGGTGGAGGAGTCTGGCAGCAGCATTCATGATGGACTGAAGGGGGATAACCTATGCAGAGGTAATCCAATGAGAAGGGAGTTGCAAGATATTTCACAATCAAGTGACTTCAGAGCTTCAATTCAATTACTCTGTCTCTCTTAACCACTTAACGACCGCCCACCGCCGATTTACGTCGGCAGAATGGCACGGACAGGCAGAATCACGTAGATCTACGTGATCGCCTTTGTGCAGTTGGGGGGTCCATCCGGACCCCCCTTCACTGCAGTGAGCGGCCGTTAAGTGTTCGGGAGCGATCAGGCATGAGGGGGCGGCCGCTCGATTCCGCCCCCCCCCTCGCGATCGCTCCCGGCCAATGAAATTGCTTCCTCCGCCATGTGATGTAAACACAGGCTGGAGGAAGTGATGTCATCTCCCTCGCCGCGGTCTTTTCGTTCCCGGCGCCGAGGAGTGAAGACAGAGGTTAGTGCTCCAACAGTCCACTGACACGTAGGTACACATAGGCACACAAATCACCCCCCAGTCACCCCCAGATCACCCCCCAGGTCACCCCAAAGCCCCCAATCACAGTGTCACTGATTGCAGTGATCATTTATTTTACTGATCACTGCATTTAGTGTCATCTGTGATTGTAAAAAGTTGCAAGGCAGTTAGGATTAGGCCCCTTTAGGTCCAGGGTAGCCCCCTAACCCCCCCTAATAAAGGTTTAACCCCTTGATCACCCCCCAGGTAACCCTTTCACCCCCTAACTTCAGCGTCACTAAGCGATTGTTTTTCCGATCGCTGTATTCGTGTCGCTGGTGTTTTAGATAGGCAGTTATTTTTTTTTTAGGTTCGCCGCAGGTTTTTATTGGTGTCAGGTACCCCCATATTTAACCTAATAAAGGTTTTAACCCCCTGATTGCCCCTAGTTAACCCTTTCACCAGTGATCACCATATAAAGGTTACGGGTGACGCTGGTTGATTAGTTTGCTTTTTATAGCATCAGGGCACCCGCCGTATATAACCCAATAAAGGTTTAACCCCCCTGATCGCCCGGCGGGTGAGATCAATTAGGTTTTAGCGCCAGAGAGGGTCTGCGTCGCCCCAGGCAGTGTTAGGTTAGTGCCAGTAACGCTAACACCCACGCGCAAAGCATACACCCCCCTTAGTGGTATAGTATCTGATCAGATCTATACTAGCATCCCCAGCGGTTTAGGGTTCCCAAAAACGCAGTGTTAGCGGGATCAGCCCAGATACCTGCTAGTACCTGCGTTTAGCCCCTCCGCCCAGCCCAGCCCAGCCCACCCAAGTGCAGTATCGATCGATCACTGTCACTTACCAAACACAACACACATAACTGCAGCGTTCGCAGAGACAGGCCTGATCCCTGCGATCGCTAACAGTTTTTTTGTAGCGTTTGATATATTTGCTGACGACAGTCAGGTGCTTTTTTTCCTGTGAATCTTACTAGTGTACCCCTAAATTTAGAGCCCAAAATGGCAAGTCGAAGGTACACTAGTAAAGAGGCCTACGAGATTCTGAGCATGACAGATAGTGAAGAGGAGGTCACGTATCTGTCAGATTCAGGCTCAGAATATCTTCCCGTAGAAGACAGTGACGTCAGCGGCCCCACGTCAGATAGCTCTGACGACGAAGTTGAGGTCCCTGCTAAGGTCAGGCGTACCCGATCCCGATCTTCTGAGGTTGTTGAGGAGCAAGAACCGCAGGTCTCTCGTATCATGGAGCAGAGTAGTACTAGCGCCGCTATTCCTTCTGGTGAACTGGCAAGCACCAGCGGCCTAGTACAGCCTGGACGTACATCCAGCACTGCAGTAACACTTGGTGACGTGGCGAGTCCCATAAGTGCAGTTCAAGCTGGCGAGGTGGCAAGCACAAGTAGTGTCCCGCTGCCACCAAGAAGACAAAGGCAGGCCCGTCGTGCCCATACTGCCCTTCCTGCAGAATTCGCCTATCCTGATTGGGTCCCCACCACTTCTGCAGAACCCGTACTTCCCCCATTCACTGCCCAACCCGGTATTCAGGTGGAAACAGCTGATTTTATGCCAATCGATTTTTATTCGCTGTTTTTCACGGAAGATCTCTATAGATCTATTGTGGACCAGAGTAATTTATATGCTGGTCAATTTATCGCCGCTAACCCCCAGTTGCCTAAAATTGCCAGAAATTGGAAACCAATTACGGTTTCCGAATTTAAGACCTTTCTGGGCCTTTCCCTCAACATGGGCACACATAAATTTCCGTCATTGCGTGCTTATTGGTCCACGCACCCAATTGACCACATGCCCGTGTTCTCTGCCTCCATGTCCAGGGCACGATACGAGCAGATTTTGCGGTTCATGCACTTCAACGACAATGAACTTTGTCGTCCACGTGGGGACCCTGAATACGACCGGCTCTATAAAATTCGGCCCCTCATAAACCACTTCAACGAACGTTTTGCAGCCTTGTTTACTCCCGATCAAGTTGTCTGCGTTGATGAGTCCCTGATTAAATTTTCTGGCCGCTTGTCTTTCAAGCAGTACCTTCCCAGCAAGCGTGCCAGATACGGGGTCAAGCTCTACAAGTTCTGTGACAGGGCAACAGGCTATGTAGTGAACTTTACGGTTTATGAGGGAAAAGACAGTCAGATTGAGTCGGTCAACTGCCCGGATTACATAGGGAGCGCTGGCAAGATAGTGTGGAACTTGGTGTCACCCTTATTCGGAAAGGGGTACCACTTGTATGTGGACAATTATTACACGAGCGTGCCACTGTTTAGTCACTTGTTTGATCATAAGATTGGAGCATGTGGCACCGTGCGACCTAATCGCCAGGGCTTTCCCCAGCGGCTTGTAGATGCCCGTCTTAGGCTGGGGGAGAGAGCCTGCTTGAAGTGTAATAACTTGCTCGCTATGAAGTGGAGGGACAATAAGAATGTTTTCCTTCTTACCTCCCTTCATGCAGACACGACAGTCCAAATTCCTACGGCGACTGGTGTTGTGGAGAAACCCCTCTGTGTCCACGAATATAACCAAAATATGGGAGGGGTGGACCTCAACGACCAGTTGATGGCGCCGTATCTAATTGACCGTAAGGCGAGACGCTGGTACAAAAAAGTGTCTCTATCATTATTCCAATTGGCTTTGCTGAACGCTCATGTGCTATACAGAGCTTCAGGCGGGACGTTATCTCTTCTAAAATTCCAGAATGAGATAGTCACAGAACTCCTGTATCCAGGCGGTTCTGCACCTCACCATCCCCAACCAAATGCAGTAAGCCGGCTGCATGAGAGGCATTATTCGTATGTCCTCCCGAGTACCCCTACCCAACGAACCCCCCAAAAAAGATGTCGTGTCTGTAGCAAGCGCGGATTTAGGCGTGACACCCGTAGTTTTTGTCCACGCTGTCCTGACAAGCCTGGTCTTTGCCAAGGTGAATGTTTTGAACGCTACCACTCAAAAGTGAAGTTTTAGCGTAGGGTACAGCATTTCACAGACTAGGACACACTTACACAGGGTCTCCCAAGATGCCATTACATTTTGAGAGACCCGAACCATTACAGTTGTAAAGTTACAAAAAAAAGTGTAAAAAAGAAAAAAAAACGTAAAAAACAAAACACAAAAAAAATATAAAATAAAAAAACCAAAAATAGTTGTCGTTTTATTGTTCTCTCTCTCTCTATTTTCTCTCTATTGTTCTGCTCTTTTTTACTGTATTCTATTCTGCAATGTTTTATCATGCTTGCTTTTCAGGTATGTAATTTTTTGTTTTCAGGTGCGCCATTCAACTGCAGCGCGGAATTATTTATCTTGACAGCAACAGCGTTTGCTCCCACGATACATAAAGCCGTGACTCCAGTGCTGTAGGAGGTGATTTCACCACCACAGTTAAAAAAAAGAGCATATATGCCGAAGCATGGGGGCAGCAGGGGCGGAGGAGCGATTTTGCTCCTAATGCCGCGTACATACGGTCGAAATTCCGACCGTGTGTACGCGGCATAACTTTTTTGCGGGAGGATGCCCCCATGCTTCGGCATATATATATTTTAGGCACAAGTTGCGTTAAAACATTTTTTTATTTTTTACTAGGTTTTGTTTTGGTATTTGCTTTGCAGGTATGGCATGGTAAGGTCTTACTGTTGTACTGTAATGTTACTTTGTTTTAATGTTAACCACCATTTGCTTAGCAGGTACGCCATTCAGTTGCAGCACGGATCTATTTATCTTGACAGCAACAGCGTTTGCTCCCACGATACATAAAGCCGTGACTCCAACGCTGTAGGAGGTGATTTCACCACCACAGTTAAAAAAAAGAGCATATATGCCGAAGCATGGGGGCAGCAGGGGCGGAGGAGCGATTTTGCTCCTAATGCCGCGTATATACGGTCGAAATTCCAACGGAGGCTTATCCGTGGAAAAGTCCGACCGTGTGTACGCGGCATAACCTTTTATGCCGCGTACATACGGTCGAAATTCCGACGAAGGCTTGACCGTGTGTACGCGGCATAACTTTTTTGCGGGAGGATGCCCCCATGCTTCGGCATATATGCCCATCATTAGAAGTGGGTGGATGAAGGGAGGTATTCTAATGGTGGGCATACCCACCAATCAATCTCTTTTTTTCGTTCAGCCAATAGGCTGTATGAAAAAAAAGATTACAATACATGTCCAACAAGGACCAGCAACATACTGGTATGTTGCTGGACTTTGAATGTTTATACCAGAATGATGCCTGCGGGTTTAGGTATCATCTTGGTATCATTCTTTTCAGCCAGCAGCCGGCTTTCATGTAAAAGCAATTCTAGCAGATAATTAGCCTCTAGACTGCTTTTACAAGCAGTGGGAGGGAATGTCCCCCCCCCGGATATAAAAAGCGCCATTGGGAAATTGGGAAAGCATTTTATCACACCGATCTTGGTGTGGTCAGATGCTTTGAGGGCAGAGGAAAGATCTAGGGTCTAACCCCCCAATTTTTTTCAAAAAAAGAGTACCTGTCACTACCTATTGCTATCATAGGGGATATTTACATTCCCTGAGATAACGATAAAAATGGTAAAAAAATAAAATATGGAAGGCACAGTTTAAAAATAAAATAAAAAAGCCAAATAAATAATAAAAAAAAAAAAAAAAAAAAGCACCGCTGTCCCCCCCTGCTATTGCGCAAAGGCGAACGCAAGCGTCGGTCTAGCGTCATATGTAAACAGCAATTGCATCATGCATGTGAGGTATCACCGCGAAGGTCAGATCGAGGGCAGTCATTTTAGCAGTAGACCTCCTCTGTAAATCTAACGTGGTAACCTGTAAAGGCTTTTAAATGCTTTTAAAAATGAATGTAGTTTTGTCGCCGCTGCGCGTTTGTGCGCAATTTTAAAGCATGTCGTGTTTGGTATCCATGTACTCGGCCTATGATCATCTTTTTTATTTCATCAAACATTTGGGCAATATAGTGTTTTTTAGTGCATTAAAAATAAAAAAAGTGTGTTTTTCCCCCAAAAAATGCGTTTGAAAAATCGCTGCGCAAATACTGTGTGGAAAAAAAAAATGCAACACCCACTATTTTAATCTGTAGGGCCTTTGCTTTAAAAAAATATATAATGTTTGGGGGTTCAACATAATTTTCTTGCAAAAAAAAATTTTCTTTCATGTAAACAAAAAGTGTCAGAAAGGGCTTTGTCTTCAAGTGGTTAGAAGAGTGGATGATGTGTGACATAAGCTTCCTAATGTTGTGCATAAAATGCCAGGACAGTTCAAAACCCCCCCAAATGACCCCATTTTGTAAAGTAGACACCTCAAGCTATTTGCTGAGAGGCATGTTGAGCCCATTGAATATTTTTTTTTTTTGTCCCAAGTGATTGAATAATGACCAAAAAAAAAAAAAAAAAAAATGTACAAAAAGTTGTCACTAAATTATATATTGCTCAAACATGCCATGGGCATATGTGGAATTACACCCCAAAATACATTCTGTTGCTTCTCCTGAGTACGGGGATACCACATGTGTGGGACTTTTTGGGAGCCTAGTCGCGTACGGGACCCCAAAAACCAAGCACCGCCTTCAGGATTTCTATGGGTGTAAATTTTTGATTTCACTCCTCACTGCCTATCACAGTTTCGGAGGCCATGGAATGCCCAGATGGCACAAAACCCCCCCAAATGACCCCATTTTGGAAAGTAGACACCCCAAGCTATTTGCTGAGAGGTATGTTGAGTATTTTGCAGATCTCGCTTTTTGTCACAAAGTTTTGAAAATGTAAAAAAAGAAAAAAAAAAAGAAAAAAAAATGTCTTTCTTAATTTTCAAAAACAAATGAGAGCTGTAAAATACTCACCATGCCTCTCAGCAAATAGCTTGGGGTGTCTACTTTCCAAAATGGGGTCATTTGTGGGGGTTTTGGGCTATTTTGACATTTTATGGCCTTCAAAACTGTGATAGGTAGTGAGGAGTGAAATCAAAAATTTATGCCCTTAGAAACCTTGAAGGCGGTGCTTGGTTTTTGGGGTCCCGTACGCGGCTAGGCTCCCAAAAAGTCCCACACATGTGGTATCCCCGTACTCAGGAAAAGCAGCAGAATGTATTTTGGGGTGCAATTCCACATATAACCATGGCATGTGTGAGCAATATATCATTTAGTGACAACTTTTTGTACATTTTTTTTTTTTTCTTTTTGTCATTATTCAATCATTTGGGACAAAAAAAAAAAATATTCAATGGGGTCAACATGCCTCTCAGCAAATAGCTTGGGGTGTCTACTTTCCAAAATGGGGTCATTTGGGGGGGTTTTGTGCCATCTTGGCATTTTATGGCCTTCAAAACTGTGATAGGTAGTGAGGAGTGAAATCAAAAATTTATGCCCTTAGAAACCTTGAAGGCGGTGCTTGGTTTTTGGGGTCCCGTACGCGGCTAGGCTCCCAAAAAGTCCCACACATGTGGTATCCCCGTACTCAGGAGAAGCAGCAGAATGTATTTTGGGGTGTAATTTCACATATGCCCATGGCATGTGTGAGCAATATATCATTTAGTGACAACTTTGTGCAAAAAAAAAAAAGTTTGTCATATTCCCGCAACTTGTGGCAAAATATAAAATATTCCATGGACTGAACATGCCTCTCAGTAAATAGCTTGGGGTGTCTACTTTCCAAAATGGGGTCATTTGGGGGGGTTTTGTGCTATTTTGGCATTTTATGGCCTTCGAAACTGTGATAGGTAGTGAGGAGTGAAATCAAAAATTTGCGCCCTTAGAAATCCTGAAGGCGGTGCTTGGTTTCCGGGGTCCCGTACGTGGCTAGGCTCCTAAAAAGTCCCACACATGTGGTATCCCCGTACTCAGGAGAAGCAGCAGAATGTATTTTGGGGTGCAATTCCACATATGCCCATGGCATGTGTGAGCAATATATCATTTAGTGACAACTTTTTGTAATTTTTTTTTTTTATTTTTTTTTTTGTCATTATTCAATCACTTGGGACGAAAAAAATAAATATTCAATGGGCTCAACATGCCTCTCAGCAATTTCCTTGGGGTGTCTACTTTCCAAAATGGGGTCATTTGGGGGGGTTTTGTACTGCCCTGCCATTTTAGCACCTCAAGAAATGAGATAGGCAGTCATAAATTTAAAGCTGTGTAAATTTCAGAAAATGTACCCTAGTTTGTAAACGCTATAACTTTTGCGCAAACCAATAAATATACGCTTATTGACATTTTTTTTACTAAAGACATGTGGCTGAATACATTTTGGCCTAAATGTATGACTAAAATTGAGTTTATTCGATTTTTCTTATAACAAAAAGTAGAAAATATCATTTTTTTTCAAAATTTTCGGTCTTTTTCTGTTTATATCGCAAAAAATAAAAATCGCAGAGGCAATCAAATACCATTAAAAGAAAGCTCTATTTGTGGGAAGAAAAGGACGCAAATTTCATTTGGGTACAACATTGCATGTCCGCACAATTTACAGTTAAAGCAGCGCAGTGCCGAATCCCAAAAACAGGCTTGGTCCTAATGGCCCGAAATGGTCCGGGGCTTAAGTGGTTAAAGAGACACTGTCGCCGCCTTACCTATTCAGGACAAAGCGACAGTGTCTTTTGTAATGGGCCCCCAAACCCCTGATACTCTTTGCCAGCACTCCCTCACTGCTTTTTCTTCCATCATAGCTGGGGGAGATTGGTTTTGCATGCCAAGATTAGTGATGACATCACCCTCTTGTCATGCGATTTGCTGCTAGACCCAAGCACTGTCACATGGGAAGAGGTCAAATGCTGCGAAGCACCGGGTATTGCTTCCAGCTGTGACAGAAAAAGAATTGGTATGGAAGTACTGACAGTTTGAGCATCAGGAGTTAAGGGGAGTGCTTTACAAAAACACTTTCACTTTGCCTGAAAAGCCATGATGATAGTGTCTCATCAATGGCCAATGCTGGGTACACACTAGAAGTTTTTCTGCATTCAACGTAGCAGGCTGAAAGAAAAAAAAAAAACTGAAAGGCCACTGTACCAACTAAGCAATGTTAGTGCGGCAATCTCCCACACTATATCGCTAAGAAATAATCCCCAAAAAATAATAAAATGACTAATCGAATATTCAATATTTTGGATCATTTCTTTAAGGCATTGATGTATTGGTAATTTTGGCCATATGGATGTTCACCACTAAATGGTGCTGTCCTAATTATTTACTTTAAATCTTTTATGTGCCAACCTGAACTCATTTAGTTCTAAATGTCATTATTATATTATATATTATATTACATTCATCACCTTGTAGGTGATTGTTGATTGTAAGTTTTTTATACATTAGTTTATCAATTGTTTTGGTTTTAAGGTTGGCTACTAATGTGCGGTGTGGGCAGGGTGTGTGCTTTGGCTCTCCCTAGAGGCAGATTCCGTATCACATTTTCATCCTCTCCTCCATTTTGGGGGAGCCCCACCAATAGCAGCCTTCCCATTGACATAAAAGCAAGCAGGAAGCGGCGTTGCGTCACTTCCTGAAGACGCCAATCACGGCGAAACATATATGTCGGAGCGGAATATACGCAGCTTCCGGGTCCTAATTTGTTACCCCATACTAGTCTTTGCCCTCCGGAGCGAGACGTGGAACGCACGCCATCCCCAGAGGATCAGCTGAATCACACACGCTGTTTATACCAGGCCAGGCACTTTAACATGCAAGTGTAACTGCTACTATTGCTGCTGTTTTTTTACTTTATTAAAAATTACTACACTATGAGACTTTTATCCGTGTCTCCTGTGGAGTCATTTTTTACATTCTAGTTCCATCGTGAGTGGCTATTGAAATGGATTCATGCTATTAGTGGAACCAATCTGGTGTTCCAAAAGTGTTTTTTGACCATCCTGTAAAAAGGGGTCAAACATCTCTGGTGAGTGGCCATCTTCATACTGAGCACTCGTGGTGGAAGAACTGGAAGTTTATCTCCGAACATTTTGATTTGGTGTTGGGATCTATCACATATGGACTTTATGCTTGCTATTATAACAATTTATTTTATCAGTATGCAAATTTAGGTTTGATTCATTGTAGATTTATTCTTTGTGCAAAGTTTTTTTTAACAACATGTATAGCGCCTTATCCTTTATTTCAATATTTTACTCAGAAGTTATCATGCTGATAACAGAGGAACGAAACAGCAGTATGGAGTGCGTTGGAGAGAGATAAGTAAACACTACAGATATATGTGCCCAGGTCATATTTCATATACCGGGTTTACATCCACTTTAAGGGCGTAGTCCCTGTATAGGAGTTGTCTAGTCCACTTGGCAATGGTGGAGCCAAAAAGGTAGGGAGTCCTTTAACCACTTAACGACCGCTCACTGTATATATACGTTGGCACAATGGCACAATCACGTAGAGCATACGTGATTGCCTTTGTACAGTTGGGGGGTCCGATCGGACCCCCCTTCTGTACAGTGAGCGGTCGGAATTCGTCTGGGAGCGTTCCGAGATGGGGGGGGGGCGGCCGTTCGATTCCGACCACCCCCCCGCGATCGCTCCCGGCGAATAGAAATGCCCCCTCTGTCTGTGTACTGTTTACACAGATAGAGAAAGCAGGAGGAAGTGATGTCATCTCCTGTGCGGCGCTCACATATACCGAGCGTCGTACAAGAGAAGACACACAGGTCAGTGCACTAACACTACACTAACACCAGCACACATAGGCACATAAATCGCCCCCCCAGGCCCCCCCAGCCCCCAGTCACAGTGTCACTGATTGCAGTGACCATTTATTTACTGATCACTGCAATCAGTGACATTTGTGACTGTAAAAGTGTCACTACATTTAGTTTTAGGTCCAGTGTAGCCCCCTAACCCCCCTAATAAAGGTTTAACCCCTTGATCACCCCCCAGATAACCCTTTCACCCCCTAGCACTGCCGTCGCTTGGCGATCATTTTTCTGATCGCTGTCTTGGCGTCGGTGATGCAGATCGGTACCCAGTAATTTTTTTTAGGTTCGCCGCAGGTTTTTATAGCGTCGGGTACCCCCATAAATTATCTAATAAAGGTTTAACCCCCTTGATCGCCCCCCAGGTAACCCTTTCACCCCCTATCACCACTGTCACTAAGCGATCATTTTTCTGATCGCTGTCTTGGCGTCGGTGATGCAGATCGGTACCCAGTAATTTTTTTAGGTTCGCCGCAGGTTTTTATAGCGTCGGGTACCCCCCATAAATTATCTAATAAAGGTTTAACCCCCTTGATCGCCCCCCAGGTAACCCTTTCACCCCCTATCACCACTGTCGCTAAGCGATCATTTTTCTGATCGATGTCTTAGCGTCGGTGATGCAGATCGGTAGCCAGTAATTTTTTTTAGGTTCGCCGCAGGTTTTTATAGCGTCAGGTACCCCCATATATTATCTAATAAAGGTTTTAACCCCCTAATTGCCCCTAGTTAACCCTTTCACCAGTAATCATCATATAAGTGTTACGGGTGACGCTGGTTAGTTAGTTTGCTTTTTATAGTGTCAGGGCACCCGCCGTGTATATAACCCAATAAAGGTTTAACCCCCTGATCGCCCGGCGGGTGATATCAATTAGGTTTTAGCGTCAGAGAGGGTCTGCGTCACACCCCAGGCAGCGTCAGGTTAGTGCCAGTAACGCTAACACCCACGCATGAAGCATACATCTCCCTTAGTGGTATAGTATCTGAACAGATCAATATCTGATCTGATCAGATCTATACTAGCGTCCCCAGCAGTTTAGGGTTCCCAAAAATGCAGTGTTAGCGGGATCAGCCCAGATACCTGCTAGCACCTGCGTTTTGCCGCTCCGTCCAGCCCAGGCCACCCAAGTGCAGTATCGATCGATCACTGTCACTTACAAAACACAACACGCATAACTGCAGCGTTCGCAGAGACAGGCCTGATCCCTGCGACTCCAGTGCTGTAGGAGGTGATTTCACCACCACAGTTAAAAAAAAAAAGAAGCAAATATGCCGAAGCATTGGGGCAGCAGGGGCGGAGGAGCGATTTTGCTCCTAATGCCGCGTACATACGGTCGAAATTCCGACGGAGGCTTGCCCGTGGAAAAGTCCGACCATGTGTGTGCGGCATAACTTTTTTGCGGGAGGATGCCCCCATGCTTCGGCATATATAAATGGTGCGTGTATGCCCATCATTAGAAGTGGGTGGATGAAGGGCGGTATTCTAATGGTGGGCATACCCACCGATCAATCTCTTTTTTCGTTCAGCCAACTGGCTGCATGAAAAAAAAAGATTACAATACATGTCCAACAAGGACCAGCAACGTACTGGTATGTTGCTGGACTTTGAATGGTTATACCAGAATGATGCCTGCGGGTTTAGGTATCATCTTGGTATCATTCTTTTCAGCCAGCGGCCGGCTTTAATGTAAAAGCAACCCTAGTGGCTAATTAGCCTCTGGACTGCTTTTACAAGCAGTGGGAGGGAATGTCCCCCCCCCCGGATATAAAAAGCATTTTATCACACCGATCTTGGTGTGGTCAGATGCTTTGAGGGCAGAGGAAAGATCTAGGGTCTAGACCCCAGTTTTTTCAAAAAAAGAGTACCTGTCACTACCTATTACTATCATAGGGGATATTTACATTCCCTGAGATAACAATAAAAATGATAAAAAAAAAAAAAAAACATGGAAGGAACAATTTAAAAATAAAATAAAAAAGCAAAATTAATAATAAAAAAAAAAAAAAAAAAAAAAAAAAAAAAGCACCCCTGTCCTGCCCTGCTCTTGCCCAATGGCGAACGCAAGCGTCGGTCTGGCGTCATATGTAAACAGCAATTGCACCATGCATGTGAGGTATCACCGCGAAGGTCAGATCGAGGGCAGTAATTTTAGCAGTAGACCTCCTCTGTAAATCTAACGGGGTAACCTGTAAAGGCTTTTAAAAATGTATGTAGTTTGTCGCCAATGCGCGTTTGTGCGAAATTTTAAAGCATGTCGTGTTTGGTATCTATGTACTTGGCCTAAGATCATCTTTTTTATTTCATCAAACATTTGGGCAATATAGTGTGTTTTAGTGCATTAAAATAAAAAAAGTGTATTTTTTCCCCAAAAAATGCGTTTGAAAAATCGCTGCGCAAATACTGTGTAGAAAAAAAAAATGCAACACCCACCATTTTATTCTGTAGGGCCTTTGCTTTAAAAATATATATAATGTTTGGGGGTTCAACATAATTTTCCTGCAAAAAAAAATATGTTTTCATGTAAACAAAAAGTGTCAGAAAGGGCTTTGTCTTCAAGTGGTTAGAAGAGTGGATGTAAGCTTCCTAATGTTGTGTATAAAATGCCAGAACAGTTCAAAACCCCCCCAAATGACCCCATTTTGGAAAGTAGACACCCCAAGCTATATACTGAGAGGCATGTCGAGTCCATGGAATATTTTATATGTTGACACAAGTTGCGGAAAAAATACAATTTTTTTTTTTTTTTTGCACAAAGTTGTCACTAAATGATATATTGCTCAAACATGCCATGGGCATATGTGGAATTGCACCCCAAAATACATTCTGTTGCTTCTCCTGAGTACGGGGATACCACATGTGTGAGACTTTTTGGGAGCCTAGCCGCGTACGGGACCCCAAAAACCAAGCACCGCCTTCAGGCTTTCTAAGGGTGTAAATTTTTGATTTCACTTCTCACTGCCTATCACAGTTTCGGAGGCCATGGAATGCCCAGATGGCACAAAACCCCCCCAAATGACCCCATTTTGGAAAGTAGACACCCCAAGCTATTTGCTGAGAGGTATTGTGAGTATTTTGCAGATCTCGCTTTTTGTCACAAAGTTTTGAAAATTGAAAAAAAAAAAAGAAAAAAAAAAAAAAATTCTTTCTTCATTTTCAAAAACAAATGAGAGCTGTAAAATACTCACCATGCCTCTCAGCAAACAGCTTGGGGTGTCTACTTTCCAAAATGGGGTCATTTGGGGGGGTTTTGTGCTATTTTGGCATTTTATGGCCTTCGAAACTGTGATAGGTAGTGAGGAGTGAAATCAAAAATTTGTGCCTAGAAATCCTGAAGGCGGTGATTGGTTTTCGGGGTCCCGTACGCGGCTAGGCTCCTAAAAAGTCCCACACATATGGTATCCCCGTACTCAGGAGAAGCAGCAGAATGTATTTTGGGGTGCAATTCCACATATAACCATGGCATGTGTGAGCAATATATCATTTAGTGACAACTTTTTGTAATTTTTTTTTTTTTTTTTTTTGTCATTATTCAATCACTTGGGACAAAAAAAAAATATTCAATGGGCTCAACAGGCCTCTCAGCAATTTCCTTGGGGTGTCTACTTTCTAAAATGGGGTCATTTGGGGGGGGTTTTGTACTGCCCTGCCATTTTAGCACCTCAAGAAATGAGATAGGCAGTCATAAATTTAAAGCTGTGTAAATTCCAGAAAATGTACCCTAGTTTGTAAACGCTATAACTTTTGCGCAAACCGATAAATATACACTTATTGACTTTTTTTTACTAAAGACATGTGGCTGAATACATTTTGGCCTCAATGTATGACTAAAATTGAGTTTATTCGATTTTTCTTATAACAAAAAGTAGAAAATATCATTTTTTTTCAAAATTTTCGGTCTTTTTCCGTTTATATCGCAAAAAATAAAAATCGCAGAGGCAATCAAATACCATTAAAAGAAAGCTCTATTTGTGGGAAGAAAAGGACGCAAATTTCGTTTGGGTACAACATTGCATGTCCGCACAATTTACAGTTAAAGCAGCGCAGTGCAAAATTCTGAATTCACCTCTGGTCCTCTAGCTACCAAATGGTCCGGGGCTTAAGTGGTTAAGAGGGTGCACAGTCAAGACAAAAATGGACTTGCCGTATATACTCGAAAATAAGCCGAGTTTTTCAGGCCTTTTTTTTGGGCTGAAAGTGACCCCCCTCGGCTTATACTCGAGTCAGCGTACCTGAGTCCATTGCCGCCTGACCTCACCGTGCCCATTGCAGAATCCGATCTGTGTACCCGAGTCCATAACATATTCGGATGGTGGCCGTGCAGTGTTAAAAACTTGCGCTCCTCCTTGTGCTGTTCCGTGATAGGCGGAACACTCGGTTTCCCAGCAAACACTGTGTTCAGTGTTCCGCCTATCAGGGATGCCCTCTCGTCCGTGATAGACGAGAGAACAATTCCTGGGGGTTAAGCCTTCTATCCTCACACCATGCAAATTAGACATCCCATGTGTAGTGGTAAATCTTGCAGGATTAGGGATTCCTTGCTCCAAGTCAAGTGGGAAAGACTGAATCAGATATACTCCTTTCCTTTAAAACTTGGGTTTCAACAGAAATGCCATTGAGAAGCAGGATGAACAGGGTGTCCTGGGCTAGTAAGTCTGATCTGTTTTTATAAGGCCAAAGGCTTGTCTGCTAGAAGTCCAAGTATGTCTGTGTACCATGTTCTTCTGGGCCAATTTGTTGCAATAAAAATCACTGGAACCCTTTTATCTTGTATAGCAGTCAAAGGAGGATTTTTATCACAGGGAAGGCATAAACCAGTTGGAATTGGAGTCCAAGGAATCACCAGACCATCTGCTGTGAAGTCCAAAGGATCCCGGGCTTGGCTACAAATCTTTTCAGCTTGCTATTGAACCTGGGGGCCAGGATGTCCACATCTGGTTTTCCCCACCTTTGACAGAAAATCCGTAAGAAATCTGGGTGCAGAGACCACCCCCCTGGGTCTAGGTGGTCACGATTTGGAAAATCCATCTGCTTATTTTAAGGGATAGCTTACCGTTTATACCTGCATGTGCGTGTTTTACTGTGTTTGTATAAGAGTCTCTTCAACTATGCAACTATAAAAGCTCCCTAACAGCAAAACACAGATTCTTTCCTGAGTGCTTTATACATCTAGGGGATGATTTACTAAAAACTGGAGTGCGCAAAATCTGGTGGAGCCCTGCATAGAAACCAATCAGTTTTTAGGTTTTTTCATCAAAGCTTTATTGAACAAGCTGAAGTTAGAAGCTGATTGGCTATCATGCACAGCTACACCAGAGTTTGCACTCTCCAGTATTAGTAAATCAACTCCCTACTCTTGGTTGTGAAGACTGGTAGTCCCATCCATCAATATAAGAATAAAAGCTTGGCAGAATAGCTGTAAAACACCTTAATCTAAAGCAAAAGGTGCAGGGAGAAGGGCTGTAACAAAAACAATACAAGTACGAACTTTAACAATGAAGAGCGAAGATGATAACCGAAAAAAAAGAAAATATGTGGCATACGAAACTGACCAATCAAAACCTCCCATTTAGACTCCGTAGCTTTGGTTATTTCATAGGCACATCTCATTTCAGACATGGAGACTCCTCCTACGACATAGACTAAAAGCCGCGGTCCAGATCTGTACTCTGCCGCACTGCGTGTCTTGTGCCAGTGACCAAATCGTGCGCTGAAAACACAAAAACACATGAAAACCGGAGAATGAAATTCAGATGGAAGTTTTACTTGGAGACAGGCTGAAGGCTCTTACCTCACCACTGTTTGGGCAGTTCCTCCTCCCTGTGCATGGGGCTCTCTCACAAAGGGCCACTGTTTTTTATCCAACTTGTCTTCAATGGCATCCTACAAATCCAAACACAAGGAGCTTATTATACTAGAGGTACAGAATGTAGGAGCTCATTTAATTGAAAATGTGGAGTAATGGGAAAATAAGGTCTCTTTCACGTGGGCGGACAGATCAGGTCTGCCGATCAGTTTTTTTACGTAGAGGCAGATATCAACAGACATATGTCCGTTTACACCCGCTGACATCCGATCCAATCCTGTATGCTAAAAACAGACAGGTGGGGGATCCGTTCCCCATCCATCTGGCGGATCAGATGACCCGTGGCCCGTTTCCATCCGACTGCCCATAAAGGAAAGTGTCCGTGTCCACTCTGCATCAGCAGACAAGGACCTGTCGTCCGCCTGCTCAGCGGGGATCAGCAGAGAGATCGCCCGCTAAGCTGACGGACTCCGCCAGTGTGAAAGCAGCTTAACCACTTAACGACCGCTCACTGTATATATACGTCGGCAGAATGCCACGGACAGGCACAATCACGTACCTGTACGTGCCTGCCTTCGTATGGGTGGGGGGTCCAATCGGACCCACCTCCGGTACAGTGAGTGGCCGGGATCGCTTCGGGAGCGACCCGTGATGAGGGGGCCGCCATTAGATTCTGGCCACCCCCTCGCGATTGCTCCCGGCGAATGAAAAGCTTCCTCTGCCTGTGTAATGTTTACACAGGCAAAGGAAGTGATGTCATCTCTCATGCGGCGCTCACATATACCGAACGCCGCATGAGAGAAGACATCAGGTTAGTGCACAAAACAGCACACTGACACCAGGACACATAGGCACACGATCGGCCCCCAGATCACCCCCCAGTCACAGTGTCACTGATTGCAGTGACCATTTATTTACTGATCACTGCAATCAGCGACATTTGTGACTGTAAAAGAGTGTTTTAGGTCCAGTGTAGCCCCCTAACCCCCCCTAATAAAGGTTTAACCCCTTGATCGCCCCCCCCCCAGGTAACCCTTTCACCGCTGTCACTAAGCGATCGTTTTTCTGATCGCTGTCTTAGTGTCGGTGATGCCGATAGGTAGCCAGTTATTTTTTTTAGGTTCGCCGCAGGTTTTTATAGCGTCAGGTTCCCCCATATATTATCTAATAAAGGTTTTAACCCCCTAATTGCCCCTAGTTAACCCTTTCACCAGTGATCACCGTATAAGTGTTACTGGTTAGCCAGTTAGTTATTTTGTTATTTAGGTTCCCCGTCAGGTTTTTATATAACGTCAGGTACTCCCATATATTGCCCAATAAAGGTTTAACCCCCTGATTGCCCCTAGTTAACCCTTTCACCAGTGATCACCATATAAGTGTTACGGGTGATGCTGGTTAGTTAGTTTGCTTTTTACAGTGTCAGGGCACCCGCCGTATATAACCCAATAAAGGTTTAACCCCCTGATCGCCCGGCGGGTGATATCAATTAGGTTTTAGTGTCAGAGAGGGTCTGCGTCGCCCCAGGCAGCGTCAGGTTAGTGCCAGGAATGCTAACACCCACGCGTGAAGCATACACCCCCCTTAGTGGTATAGTATCTGAACAGATCAATATCTGATCAGATCTATACTAGCGTCCCCAGCAGTTTAGGGTTCCCAAAAACGCAGTGTTAGCAGGATCAGCCCAGATACCTGCTAGCACCTGCGTTTTGCCCCTCACTCCAGCCCAGGCCACCCAAGTGCAGTATCGATCGATCACTGTCACTTACAAAACACAACACACATAACTGCAGCGTTCGCATAGACAGGCCTGATCCCTGCGACTCCAGTGCTGTAGGAGGTGATTTCACCACCACAGTTAAAAAAAAAAGAGCATATATGCCGAAGCGGGGGGCAGCAGGGGCGGAGGAGCGATTTTGCTCCTAATGCCGCGTACATACGGTCGAAATTCCGACGGAGGCTTGCCCGTGGAAAAGTCTGACCGTGTGTACGTGGTATAACTTTTGCGGGAGGATGCCCCCATGCTTCGGCATATATAAATGGTGCATGTATGCCCATCATTAGAAGTGGGTGGATGAAGGGCGGTATTCTAATGGTGGGCATACCCACCGATCAATCTCTTTTTCGTTCAGCCAACAGGCAGCTGAAAAAAAAGATTACAATACATGTCCAACAAGGACCAGCAACGTACTGGTATGTTGCTGGACTTTGAATGGTTATACCAGAATGATGCCTGCGGGTTTAGGTATCATCTTGGTATCATTCTTTTCAGCCAGCGGCCGACTTTCATGTAAAAGCAATCCTAGTGACTAATTAGCCTCTGGACTGCTTTTACAAGCAGTGGGAGGGAATGTCCCCCCCCCCCGGATATAAAAAGCGCCATTGGGAAAGCATTTTATCACACCGATCTTGGTGTGGTCAGATGCTTTGAGGGCAGAGGAAAGATCTAGGGTCCAATAGACCCCCAGTTTTTTCAAAAAAAGGAGTACCTGTCACTACCTATTGCCATCATAGGGGATATTTACATTCTCTGAGATAACAATAAAAAAAAAAAAAAAAAAAAAATATGGAAAGAACAGTTTAAAAAAAAAAAAAAAAAAAAAAAGCAAAATTAATAATAATAAAAAAAAAAAAAACCCCTGTCCCGCCCTGCTCTTGCGCAATTGGGAACGCAAGCGTCGGTCTGGCGTCATATGTAAACAGAAATTGCACCATGCATGTGAGGTATCACCGCGAAGGTCAGATCGAGGGCAGTAATTTTAGTAGTAGACCTCCTCTGTAAATCTAACGTGGTACCCTGTAAAGGCTTTTAAAAATGTATGTAGTTTGTCGCCACTGCGCGTTTGTGCGAAATTTTAAAGCATGTCGTGTTTGGTATCTATGTACTCGGCCTAAGATCATCTTTTTTATTTTATCAAACATTTGGGCAATATAGTGTGGTTTAATATAGTGTGGTTTAGTGCATTAAAATTAAAAAAAGAAGTGTATTTTTTCCCCAAAAAATGCAATTGAAAAATCGCTGCGCAAATACTGTGTGGAAAAAAAAAATGCAACACCCACCATTTTAATCTGTAGGGCCTTTGTTTTAAAAAAATATATAATGTTTGGGGGTTCAACATAATTTTTTTGCAAAAAAAAAAAAATATATGTTTTCATGTAAACAAAAAGTGTCAGAAAGGGCTTTGTCTTCAAGTGGTTAGAAGAGTGGATGTAAGCTTCCTAATGTGGTGTATAAAATGCCAGGACAGTTCAAAACCCCCCCAAATGACCCCATTTTGGAAAGCAGACACCCCAAGCTATATACTGAGAGGCATGTCGAGTCCATGGAATATTTTATATGTTGACACAAGTTGCGGAAAAAATACCATTTATTTTTTATTTTTTTTCACAAAGTTGTCACTAAATGATATATTGCTCAAACATGCCATGGGCATATGTGGAATTACACCCCAAAATACATTGTGTTGCTTCTCCTGAGTACGGGGATACCACATGTGTGAGACGTTTTGGGAGCCTAGCCGCGTACGGGACCCCAAAAAGCAAGCACCGCCTTCAGGCTTTCTAAGGGTATAAATTTTTGATTTCACTCCTCATTGCCTATCACAGTTTCGGAGGCCATGGAATGCCCAGATGGCACAAAACCCCCCCCAAATGACCCCATTTTGGAAAGTAGACACCCCAAGCTATTTGCTGAGAGGTATGGTGAGTATTTTGCAGATCTCGCTTTTTGTCACAAAGTTTTAAAAAAAAAAAAAAAAACACGTATTTCTTTATTTTCAAAAACAAATGAGAGCTGTAAAATACTCACCATGCCTCTCAGCAAATAGCTTGGGGTGTCTACTTTCCAAAATGGGGTCATTTGGGGGGGTTTTGGGCTATTTTGGCATTTTATGGCCTTCGAAACTGTGATAGATAGTGGAGGAGTGAAATCAAAAATTTGCGCCCTTAGAAATCCTGAAGGCGGTGCTTGGTTTTCGGGGGCCCGTACGCGGCTAGGCTCCCAAAAAGTCCCACACATGTGGTATCCCCGTACTCAGAAGCAGCAAAATGTATTTTGGGGTGCAATTCCATATATAACCATGGCATGTGTGAGCAATATATCATTTAGTGACAACTTTTTGTAATTTTTTTTTTTTTTTTGTCATTATTCAATCACTTGGGACAAAAAAAAAAATATTCAATGGGCTCAACATGCCTCTCAGCAATTTCCTTGGGGTGTCTACTTTCCAAAATGGGGTCAGTTGGGTGGGTTTTGTACTGCCCTGCCATTTTAGCACCTCAAGAAATGAGATAGGCGGTCATGAATTAAAAGCTGTGTAAATTCCAGAAAATGTACCCTAGTTTGTAGATGCTATAACTTTTGCGCAAACCAATAAATATACGCTTATTGAATTTTTCTTTTACTAAAGACATGTGGCTGGGGGGGGGGGCGTGGCCAGCGCGGCATGTGAGCAGTCGCATCTTCACAGAGCTCCCGCTTTGATCCTACACTGATCCGGTATCCGGCACCGCAGAACACCCGGATTTTCGCCATCCGAACCTGGGAGAGTCCCCTCATCACCCGGTGGCCACTTAGGAACTTCACAGAGGCATGATGACCCGAGGACAGAGAGGAGAAGGATCCAAGCAGGATTCCCAAAATGGCGCCGCCCCGCCATCAGCACAGAGGGGACGCGCTGCAGAGAAGACAAACGAGGGGGGGAGTAAGCAGTTGAAACCACCCAAGGATCCTCTTGGAGAACCCCCTAAAGATATGAGGTACTATGCACAAAAAATGACAGGGAACCTGAACTTGGCAGGAGCGCTGCCCCTGGAAGAGGGAGCAGCATGCAGTGACACTGACATGGAGGAGGGGGGGGCGAGTGCTGGGAGCGGGCGCCATGATAGCTCACTTGCAGGAGGACAGTGAAGAACCTGATGAGGAGGGAGGTGAACAGCCTACTATGGCTGACTTACTAAGAGCTGTTAATAAATGCACAGCCTCTGTGAATGGCCTGCAAGTCCGCTTTGGGAACCTGGAGGAAGGGGTATGTCTGATTAGACAAGACATTCAAAAAATTAGGGAAAGAACCACGGCTGCTGAGAGCAGGATAAGTGATATAGAGGACAGACTCCCCGAACTGACCAGAGATGCCCAATCCACTGCACGCCTAGCCAGGGCTATAGATATGAGGGCAGAAGATTTTGAGAACCGCCTCAGGCGCAATAATGTTCGCATAGTGGGGCTGCCGGAGAAAGTGGAGGGCCGGGACCCCACACAATTTGTGGAACAGTGGATGGCAGATCTATTTGGCAAGGAGGCGTTCACTCATCTCTATGCGGTTGAGAGGGCCCGAGTGCCTACCAGACCTCTCCCACCGGGTAACCATCCTCGCCCCATGCTGGCCAGACTGTTAAACTACAGAGACAGAGAAATTATATTGCGGCTGGCCAGGGAGAAGAAGAACATTCAATTCAATGGCACAAGGGTCTCCTTCTACCCTCACTTTTCCCCTGCAGTTCAGAAGAGCCGGGCGCACTTTGCTGACATCAAGAAACGCTTGCAGAAGCTGCAGGCACCCTATGCCATGCTTTACCCTGCGAGGCTCAGGGTCATCCTGAGGGGCCAAGCACATTTTTTTGAAAACCCTGCAGATGCCTCGGACTGGCTGGATGCCAACGCGGGAGCATTTCACCAAAGACCCCCCGAGGATGATGACTGATGGGCCTGACAAGTTCTTGCTGATACCGCCCTACCTTTTCCTCGGCTGAGGATAGTGCCGGATACGAACATTGATTATTTTTACTTAATGCGAGTTCGGAAAAGTGTTTATTAATGGCAATGCTGAATTCACGGATTGCCTGTAAATGGACGGCCATGTTGGCTGTGTCCATGGACTGTTCACGGGACCCGTTGTCCCAAGCAAATCGGGAGTGCCCGTTGGCACCCCAGAACCTGTATTTCCTAGAGGGCCACGCGAAGAAGGCTCTTATATCTGAAAGGCCTGTTGGCCTACTACGGACAGGGTCTGTAAGGTGGTTCACCGCACCGTTGTGCGCACTGGGTTGCTACGGCAACACAAGAATTTGTTCCAGAGCAGACAGTTTCTATTTTCAGACTTGCAGAGTTCCAGTTCTATCTACTAACCGGCAGTCTATGCCGCCCCGGATGTCTTCCCAACCTGACATTTGGGGTCTTCCCCCTGATGGTTACATGCTTGATTTCCCCTGATGGAGACTGTCACAGTGTTGTCCTGGAACATTAGGGGGTTACAGGATCCTCTGAAACGTACTATGGTGTCCTCCCTGATGAGGAAACGCCTGCCTGCCATCTGTGCCTTGCAGGAGACGCATCTTACTGCTGATTCTAAGTCGTGCCTGAACTATCGGTGGGTGGGCAGAGCGTATCACTCCACTCACACTTCCTACTCCAGGGGTGTGAGTGTTTTGATACACAGCTCCATAAATTTTGAAGAGCTCGGCTCTATGGTTGATGATGAGGGCAGATATGTTTTTCTCATGTGCAGGCTGTTTACCTTTAAATGTATTCTTGCTTTTGTGTATATACCTCCTCCGTACAATAACCAGGTGTTGAGAGCCTTAATGGAGTTTCAGTTGCGGTTCCCGGAGGTGCCTTTGTTTGCCTTCGGGGATTTCAACTGCTTTATGGACCCTTTGCTAGACAAACATCCCCCGGGGGGAGGAGGGAGGGGGAAGTATTGCACGGCCCTAAGGAAATTTATAGAGGAGGTGGGGTGGACGGACCCATGGAGGGCAAGGAACCCGGGAGTGAAGCAATTTTCATGCTTCTCAAAGGGCAATTCGTCTTTGTCCAGGATTGATTTATGTATATGCTCTTATGCTGCTGGGCGTTACGTTTCGGGGATGAAGTATGCTCCCAGAAGCGTGTCGGATCACTCGCCACTGATTGTGTCTTTGGAGGTGCGTCCCCCTTCCGCAGTGGCCAAGGCCCCGTGGAAGATGAACGCCTTTTGGATGAATCTCTTTTCGTCTCATGAACAGATAGAGTCCCAAATTTTGGAATTTTGGCGTGTTCATGAGGCCCCTGAGAATGTGTCCAGGGATTGGGAGGCCTTTAAAGCTGTTTTGAGGGGTATATTTATTACAGAAATACAGGCTATTAAGAGGAAGACTCATGCTCGGAGGGAGGGAATGGAACTGTTGGCCAAGGAACTAGAGGGCACCTATGTCACGGACCCGTCTGAACTGAATAGAAAGGCGTGGCTGTCGGCGCAAGATGCCCTGTACCGGGTCACGTCTTCAGGCGCAGAGAGGAAGCGCTTTTTTCAGAAGGCGGCTTTCTAAGAGGAGGGGGAGCACACAGGCCGCATGTTGGCGACCATTGCCCATTCCCAGCAGCTGTCCCCTTCAATTGGAGCACTACGTGCTCCCTCGGGAGTGGTGACTAGCTCCCCAGACCAAATCTTGACAGAGCTTGGTCATTTTTACTCTTCCCTTTATGAATCCAAGCGTGCGTATTCGTTAGAGTCTTTAGATGACTACTTGGACCATGTCCCTCTACCTACCTTGACGGACTCCGCTAGAGAGGAGCTTGATGCCCCTTTGACCCTGGGTGAGCTGCAGATGGCGACTAACATGTTTCCCAACTCGAAGGCACCGGGAGATGATGGGCTTCCTGCCGAAGTGTACAAACAGTATGGAGAGCAGGTGCTACCGCACCTGCTGAGAGTCTTTAATGCAGCAAAGGTGACCGGTACCCTCCCCCAGTCCATGACTAGAGCTAACATTGTTTTAATTCTGAAACCAGGCAAGGACCCCTTAGACCCGGGATCGTACAGGCCCATTTCGCTCTTACAAAACGATGTTAAGATCCTGGCCAAGGCACTGGCAGTGAGACTGAATAAGGTTATATCTACTATAATTCACTCGGATCAGTCAGGGTTTATGCCCCAAAAATCGGCAGCGATAAATCTGCGTAGACTTTATCTGAACATTCAATCGCGGGCGGACAATGTAGGTGACCGGGCATTGCTATCCCTAGATGCCCATAAGGCGTTTGATAGCGTCGAATGGGACTATCTGTGGGCGGTAATGAGGAAGTTTGGGTTTGGGACTGAGTTCATTCAGTGGGTGCAGTTGCTGTACTCTTCACCGGTAGCGGCTATACGGGAGGGGGGAAGGATTTCGCATACGTTTAAATTACATAGAGGCACACGACAGGGCTGCCCCCTCTCCCCACTCCTGTTTGCCCTGGCTATTGAGCCGTTAGCTGCCTTGATTAGGGACTGTCCCTCAGTGCAGGGATTTCGATATGGGGATCTTCAGGAGAAGATCCTGTTATATGCAGATGACACTATGCTTCTCCTTGGGGATACCTCCACTTCACTGACTATGGCCATGGCTATAGTGTGGCAATTCGGTACATACTCCGGGTTGGTTATTAATTGGACTAAGTCCTCCCTCCTGTTGTTGGATCGGGATCCTTCGGCATCCTCTCCGACCTTGCAGGACATCCCTGTTGCTAAGTCCTTTAAATATTTGGGCATCCAGGTCACAGCTTGCTTGCTCGAATATGTTAACCTTAATCTCACCCCTCTGATCAACCGCTGTCGCGATCGGGTAAAGGTGTGGAGCAAGTTGAGGCTGTCACTGGTGGGGAGGGTGAACCTGATAAAAATGATCCTTATGCCGCAGCTGCTGTACGTACTACACAATTCCCCCATGGTTATCCCTCTGAAAAAGTTTAGAATTATTAATTCGATCTTTCGATCACTTATATGGCTCTCCAAACCCCCTAGGGTCAAGCTTGAACAATTGCAGCGCTCCAAAGACAATGGGGGGTTGGCATTGCCCAATCCCTGGCTGTACTATTTAGCTTCACAAATGCAGCATATTGCACGAGTTATATCCCCTCGCCAGGACCTGGCACTGAATTTGATGGACCCCTCGGTCCAACTGCTTAGTTACACGACGGGGGGAGGGGGGGGGGGGGAGTGGCGGATGGTCTGGAGGCCCTGAGGTACAGTAAATCTAACAAGCTCTTCCCCACGTATGCACTCATGCAAAAAACTTGGAATAAGGTCCGGATGCTTCAGGGAGTGACTGGCTTTACCGTCTACAGTCCTATATGGGAAAACCAATACTATAGGGAAATTGCCAAATTGCCGTATGGACGGAGGTGGGCGCAGTATGGGGTGTCACATATGACTCATATATTTAGAGATGGCAGGTTAAAGACTTTTCAGGAGCTAAGGATGGAGTTCCGACTGCCGGTCTCCATGCAGTTTTACTATCTCCAGCTTAGGCACGCAGTTGAAGCGCAGAGGGAGACGGACGTTTGGTCCTTGGACTCGGCGTCGGTCTTCAACTACTTGTTTGAGGTGACGACATATAAGGGGTTCATCTCTTGCTGCTATGCCAGGTTGCTTAACCTCTTTCTACAGGGCGCCCCTTTGAGGGCAGTGTCCCTGTGGGAACAGGACGTGGGCGCGTTCGAGGAAGAGCAGTGGGAGGAGGCTTTACAAGCCGTCCCCTCGTGCTCCCTGAACGTGGCTCATAGGTTGTCTCAGCTCTATATTCTTCTGAGGGTTCACTACACACCGGCTAGATTGGCCCGCATGGGGATGACCCCCGATCCGTCCTGCACCAGGTGCTGCAGGGATCACGGGGATCTCATTCACTTGCTGTGGAGATGCCCGAAGCTTCACTTGTACTGGACACGGGTCGTTGGCACTATCAATGGCGCTTTCCACTCTCAGATACCACTGGACCCTCGGGTCTGCCTGCTGGGGATACTAGATCACCTCCAGTTGGGGGGTATCCCCAGGCAGGCTATTAGTAGGGCCTTATTTCAGGCCCGTCTGATGATTTTGAGACATTGGAAAGATACTGCGGCGCCCACGGTACAGGAGTGGATCACACAGATGGGGGTTACGCTTAGGATGGAAAAACTTGTCTACCAACGCAGAGGGACTTGTACAAAATATGACAAACTATGGGACCCATGGCTGAGTGTTCCAGGTCTGGCACCTTTGGATCTGATATATGATCGATTGTTCTGACCTGGTTCAGGACCAGTATACAGGAGATGACTGTGATCTGGGGGAGGGCAGGTGGGGAAGGTTGAATAAAGTGTATTTGGGTGTGCTGAGTCACACTGATTTGTCATACTGTTTGTTATCTGGAACTGTGCAAGGATGTATTCTGTCTTTTGTTTTTACAACTGCTCAATAAAGAACTTGTTTGAGAAAAAAAAAAAAAGACATGTGGCTGAATACATTTAGGCCTAAATGTATGACTAAAATTTAGTTTATTTGATTTTTCTTATAACAAAAAGTAGAAAATATCATTTTTTTTTCAAAATTTTCAGTCTTTTTCCGTTTATATCGCAAAAAATAAATAAAAAATAAAATCGCAGAGGCAATCAAATACCATTAAATGAAAGCTCTATTTGTGGGAAGAAAAGGACGCAAATTTTGTTTGGGTACAACATTGCATGTCCGCACAATTAACAGTTAAAGCAACGCAGTGCCAAATTGTGAAATCACCTCTGGTCATTAAGCTGCGTAATGGTCCGGGGCTTAAGTGGTTAAAGATATTCCGTCCAGCTACTGAGAGATACTTTATTCCTGCACAACAAAAATTACAGCTACAACTTGATAGATTTTGTTGTGCTATACCTCTACAATGCTTAGAACTAGTTTCATACATTAGTAGAAGTTTAATCCCCCCCAGCAGTCATAGAATACATTGGGCTCAATTCACAAAGCTTTAACACATGGGTAAGAACCTATATTTTTGACATGCAACTTTATTCTTTTTAATATCATTGACTACACTGAAAATAATGAATCGCTATTTTTTAAATAGGTATCCTTATCCTGCTTTGTTAAACTTAGTGAAGCCTATTATGTCACCTTTTGCCATACCTTCACTACATAAAACATACTGTAAATAATTTGATGAAAGAAGTCTTATAATAGCGTTGACTTGCACCCCAAACAAACTTCTCCTGCAGTGCTCTACAGATAGAGCATTATATACAAGGTAATCAAAAGTCATGCCTGCATGAACCTTTATTCCTCCAGGATGGTACACTTGTGTTGATTTACTAAATCTGGAGAGGGTAAAAGCTGGTGTAGCTCTGTACAGTACAGCAGTTCTCAGTGCCAGGGTTTCAGCAATGAAAACAAAATGTGAATTTGAATGTGTGCAGTCATGTCTCCATCTCATGCCCACTATAGATAACTCGACCCTAAATCTCATCTAAAATGTAACTCTTAAAGTGTCACTAAAGAAAAACTTTTTTTTTGCATAGGAGAGTAAGGGAGGGCAATAACCCCTGTCAGTTTTTTGTATATTTGCCATCTGTGTCCAATTGTGGAGAGTTCCCTTCACTTCCTGTCCTCTAGCCAAAAAGTGGGAGGAAATCCCGATGCGTCAACAGGGTCACTGGAACTAGTGTCCCCTTTAGAAGATTTCCCCTCTATCCTGTTCTGAAGTCAACCCAAAATTTCAGATTTTCTTTTTACTTTCACATTCTCTATTTATCCTATTTCCTGTTATCACCTAGGGGTAAAATAAAAGAATATCCCAAACTTTGGGCTGTTGCCAGAACAAAAATAGGAGGGGAAATATTCCAGTGGGAATTTCCTCACTGTGTGGGATTTCCTCCCACTTCCCGTTTTAGATATGGGTCAGGAAGTGAAGAAAAATCTCATCAATGGGACACAAAAAAAAAAAAGGATTTTTATAACAGCTTACCTGTAAAATCCTTTTCTTGGAGTACATCACGGGACACAGAGCGGCATATTAATTACTATGTGGGTTATAGAGCTTACCTTCAGGTGATGGACACTGGCACATCCAAGACAGGAAGTCCCCTCCCTATATAACCCCTCTCATATCGGGAGTACCTCAGTTTTGTAGCAAAGCAATAAGTGTCCCCAAAAGAGGGGTGGGAGCTCTGTGTACCGTGATGTACTCCAAGAAAAGGAATTTACAGGTAAGCAGTTATAAAAATCCTATTTTCTTTATCGTACATCACGGGACACAGAGCGGCATAGTAATTACTATGTGGGATGTCCCAAAGCAATGCCAAAATGAGGGGAGGGAGACACCATAACAAGCTGGGGGCCATCAGGCATGAGGATCTATACTGCAGCTTGCAGCACACTACGCCCAAAGGCGATATCCTCATGACCTCTTACATCCACCTTATAAAATGTAGTGAATGTGTGGACTGAAGACCAAGTTGCGGCCTTACAGATTTGAGCCAAGGAGGCCTGGTGATGCACTGCCCAAGAAGCACCAACCGCTCTAGTAGAGTGTGCTGTAATTTTAAATGGGGGCACCTTCTTTCTCAGACCATAGGCTTGAATAATAACCTGCCGAATCCACTTAGAAATAGTAGATTTCGACGCTGCCTGGCCCCTTCTGGCAGAATAAATAAAACATCAGTTTTCCGAATCATAGCAGTAGCTTCAAGATAGGCTTTAACTGCTCTTACTACATCCAAAGAATGTAATAATTTCTCTTCCACCGAACTAGGTTTGGGAAAAAAGGAAGGGAGAACCACATCTAGGTTCAAATGAAAACTTGACACGACCTTCGGAAGAAAGGCTGGATGTGTACGTAAAACCACTCTATCCTTATGGATAATCAAATATGGCTCCTTGCAAGACAAAGCTGCTAATTCCGATACCCTCCTGGCTGAGGATATAGCTACCAAGAACACTAATTTCCTGGTGAGGAGCACTAAAGGAATGTGGATTAATGGTTCAAAAGGTTGTCTTTGAAGGACTGATAGAACCAAGTTTAAGTCCCATGGACATATGGGAGACCTCACTGGTGGGTTGATACGAGTCACACCCTGCAAGAAGGTCTTTACTAGCGAATGTGTAGCTAGTGGCCTTTGAAAAAATATCGATAAGGCCGAAACCTGTCCCTTAATAGTACTTAAGGCTAGGTTTTTGACAACAGCCCACTGTAGGAAGTCAAGTATTCTGCCTATGACGTACTTCCGAGGATGCCATTTCTTGGCTTCACACCATGCCACATACGCCTTCCAAACTCTATAATATATATATGTCTAGATACTGGCTTTCTAGCATTGATTATCGTAGACACCACTGTGTTAGAGAGACCTCTCTCTCTTAGAATGTGGGATTCAATAGCCAGACCGTTAAATTTAGAGTTTGTAAAGAAGGGTGGTATATCGGACCCTGCGTGAGCAGGTCTGGCCGAAGCGGAAGGGCCCAAGGCTTGCCTACAGACATTCTTACAATTTCCGCGTACCAGGATCTCCGAGGCCATGCCGGGGCTACCAGAATCACCGGCCTCTTTACATCCTGACTCTGCGGAGGAGTCGAGGTAGTAGCTGCAGCGGAGAGAACGCATATATTAGTGCGAACTGATCCCAAGCGAGTCCCGCTCCGCAAGCGAGTCCCTTGTTCTGGACACAAAGCTGCTCAATTTCGTGTTGAACCTGGATGCCAATAGATCTACATCTGGTGTCCCCCATCTCTGACATATTGTCTGAAAGATGTCGGGGTGAAGAGACCATTCCCCTGGGGATAACTGCTGCCGACTCAGGAAGTCTGCTTTCCAATTCTCTATTCCTGGAATAAAGATAGCAGATATGCATGGGACATGTTTTTCTGCCCATATCAGGATATGATTCACCTCCTCCTGGGCCGCACCACTCTTGGTTGCCCTCTTGGTGATTGATGTATGCCACAGCTGTGGCATTGTCTGATTGGATCCTGACAGGAGACCCATGTAGCTTGGAAGTCCATGCTTCCAGGGCCAACCGTGCCGCCCGAATTTCCAGCAGGTTGATGGGCAAGGTCTTCTCGATATTCAACCACTTTCCCTGGAGTGAACATTGCTCCAGTACTGCCCCCCAGCCTAGAAGGCTGGCATCCGTAGTTACTACCCTCCAAGAGATTGGAATGAACGACTTTCCCTTTTGTAAATTTTGGGGTACCAACCACCAACATAGACTCCTGCGTACTGATGACGCCAGGGACATTGGGAAGTCTAGGGCTTGAACCTTTTTGTTCCAGGCGGATAGAATGGCGTTCTGCAATTTCCTTGAATGGAATTGAGCATAAGGAACTGCTTCGAATGAGGCTACCATCTTTCCCAGCAACCGCATGCAAAGACGAATGGATGGCTGTCTCTTTGCACAGATCGCTTGAATTAGTTCTCTTAAGGAATAAATTTTTGCCTGAGGCAGAAAAACCTTTCTTTGGTCTGTGTCTATGAGTAAGCCTAAATATTCGAGTCTTCTTGCTGGCTGCAAGGCCGATTTGTCCAGATTTAGGACCTAGCCTCGGGATTCCAGGTATTGTACCGTGTTGTGTACAGCAACCCTTAGGTTGTAAGCCGACTGATATATTATCAATAGGTCATCCAGGTAGGCCCTTATAGATATTCCCTGAGTTCTCAAGTTGGCCAACAGAGGGGCCAAGATCTTTGTGAACGCTCGCAGAGCCGTGGCCAACCCGAAGGGTAGCGCCACAAACTGATAATGGCGCTGTTCCACCACAAAGCGTAGAAGCTTTTGATGACTGGGGAATATAGGAACATGTAAATAAGCGTCCCCGCGATATCGATGGACGCCAACCATTCTCCCCCTTGTAGGAGGGGCTATTGACCGAATTGTTTCCATACGGAACGATTTGACGATTAGGAATTTGTTTAGACCTTTGAGATCTAGTATGGGTCTTACATCTCCGTTGGGCTTTGGAACGGTAAAGAGGTTTGAGTAAAATCCCAACCTCTGTTCCTTTACCGGAACCTCCACAATTACCCCTTGGGATAATAGTCGGTCTAACGCCGAAAGGAGAGATCTTCTCCTTATTGGATCTTTTGAGACGTTTGATGTTATAAACCGAGGAGGAGGAAACTCCTGTAACTCCAACTTGTATCCCAAGGATACCGTGGAGAGAGCCCATCTGTCCCGGATCGTCTCTCGCCAAGCCCCTGAAAACAACAGAAGTCTTCCCCCCACTCGTCTGAGGCCGACTTGGGGGCTGGTTTAGTATTCCTTCAGTTCCAAGGCTTTTTAATACCCTGTGGCTGTCCCTGAGCTCTCCCTCCAGGATTGGATCGGGGAGGCCGTCGGAACTGCTTAGAGGCTGAAGTTCCTGGGACTGGCGAGGTGGGCCCGCTTGAAGGCAGGACCTCTGAATTTCCTTTTAAACAGGTAAAAGGGTACTCTTCCCACTGGAGATTTTCTGGATGTATTTATCCAAGTCCTCACCAAATAACCGCTCCCCATGGAATGGAAATCCAGCCAGGAGCTTTTTACAGGGCGTCTCGGCTGACCAGTTTTTCAGCCATAGGAGTCTACGCATGTGTACCAACACCAGCGTAAGGCGGGAGGCCTGATGAATTGAATCTTTAATGGCGTCAACCGCAAAACATAAAGCCCTAGGTAGATCTGCTAAATCCTGCGCCTGCTGAACTGGCATGTCTTTTAAAGCCAGCTTCATCTGGTCTTTCAAGGCCTGACAGATGCCAATGGCTGCCACTGTAGGCTGAGTTACAGTACCAGCTGTAGAAAAAGCAGTCTTTAATAGGGTTTCCAACTTTTTATCTGTTGGATCTTTAAACATCTGTACATTGTCCACTGGACATGTCAGGGATTTGTTCACAGAAGAGATGGCAACGTCCACAGAAGGAAGGCTCAATTTTTTGGTGAACTTTTCCTCCATAGGATATACCACAGAAAACTTTTTGGGAGGAAGGAACAATTTATCAGGATGTTCCCAATCCTTATAAATGAGACCTTCTAGCAATGGATGCACTGGAAAGGAACCATTAGCTTGTGGGGCTTTCAAAGAGCCCAATGAAGAAACCGATGTAGTTGCTGGTTCTGAAAGGGGCAGCTTGAAAGCTGACCGAACCATGTCTGTTAAAGACTGAACTAACAATTTTTCAGCCTGAGAGGCTGAAAATGGTTCCTCTAAAGTAGATTCCTCAGAGGCTGCATCATCCTCAGCCTGATCCCCTGCAGGAAAATCAATTTCATCCTGAGACAATTGCTCTGCTGTTAGATACTCTAACAGTGGAGATGGAGATCTGGCGCGCTTTTTTCCCGGCAGGGAGGAAGCGATTAATACCGCCAATCTTTGTTCTAATCCTCCCAGAGCAGAGGTAAAAGCCTCCTCTGTCACATATACCGGAGCAGGTGAACTGAGGGCAGCCGCAGCACCTAGCATTCCTGATGGCTCCCCTCGGGTAACTACCTCTGATTTATCAGGGGAGGATATATTAGTAGGAGCAAGCCCCAGATCCTCAGAGCCCGATGGCGAACCCTTTAGCCTCTTAGGATTTTTACTCCCAGAGCCCTTGGAAGGCAAAGTCCTAGCTCAAGCTAAGGACTTACAGCCAAAAATGCACCCACCACTAGCTATAGTCTAGCGTACAAGCTTGCTACGAGAGCTAGTCAGGTGACTAAACTAATGTGCCTTGGGGATGCCTGTATCACCACCTGTAGTGTGCCCAATATAATATCAAAAATAAATGTCACCAAGGAGCTCTGCTGATGTGTCCGTCCTCTTACAGCATGTCTCACAGAGGCTGTCTTTTTAAAGCAGAGGACGCCCGCACATGCGCAGAAGCGCGCCTGGCGCGCGCGCCAGAACGCTCCCTGGAAGGAATGGGGAGAGGAGCAGGAGGGAGCTGCAGTTTTACATTGGAGCCAAGCTGACACTATAGAGGGAGACCACAGCGCCATGTCTAAGAACGCTGTTTCCAGGTCCCCCTAGCAGGTATGGTAACATTTTTACAGATGGGTACTGCAGAGCTTGTACATAGAAGAATGCTCCTCCATCTGTCTAGGCATTACACTTAGAAGGTATGCCCAGCTATATAGACATTCTCAAGTATCTCCCTCCTGTGGCCACACAGGGGTACTACATAATGTCCAATAGAACCATAAGAAAATACATTTCAGGTTTATCAAAGATATCTTAGGCATCAGGTACAGTGGGAAATATAATATGTAGGTAAAATACACGCAAACACATTAGTTTTGGAAGGGTCCCTGCTGGACTAAGTTCATCAGGGACCCTCACTTACCTGTCCCCGCCGCAGGACCCTGTTCGGAACAGACAGCCCAAACTTCGCCCCTTTGGCGGGCAACGTCATTTGACCTTCAGGGACCGGGGTCCTACTGAAAGGAACACCACTCCCCTGGACCTGTACAGCACCCTGCCAGAAAACCTCTTGGTATTGGGTCTGACCAGAGTACTGGATCCCAGGGTCCAGCCCTCCTAAGAGAGGCATTACAGGCCAAACCTCGTAGATGGTCCACATCTTCTTCCCCGAGGCCCGGGTACCGTCCATTTTGGCATTGAAGCACTTTGGACGGATCCGGAATAGCTCGCCTTTAGGCCTCAAAGACCATACTCAGAGCTAACTTGAATACATGCTTAACCGTGACCAACACCTTTAGACACTGGCAACAAAACGGAGGTACTCCCGATATGGGAGGGGTTATATAGGGAGGGGACTTCCCGTCTTGGGTGTGCCAGTGTCCATCATCTGAAGGTAAGCTCTATAACCCACATAGTAATTACTATGCCGCTCTGTGTCCCGTGATGTACGATAAAGAAAACACTCCTTTACTCTATCCAAAATGGAAAAAAAGGTTTTGCCTCTAGTTCTACTTTAGTGTATGTAATGGCATTTATTTTTTAAGTGTTCAATAGAGTGGGGGAAGGGTCAGAATTCCTGTCAGGGTTTTACTGTTGTCTGCGTCTCTGCTGAAGAGATTCACCCTCTCCATTTGTCCTGGTAAGGAGAAATTACCTAATTTTGATCAAATTTTCCCTCACTTTCATGTTTTGGGTACAGGACAGGACGTGAAGAGAAATTTCCTCAATGGGGGCAAAAAAAAAAAAAATTTTAATCATTCCATACCCCATCGATAAACACTAATTTTGAAGGTTAGTTGCAAGCCACCTACCTCTATCATACTCCCTGATCTGCTACTGTAGGGAAATACTTTGAAACACAGTGGTTCTAAAAGTCACTTTTTGCACAGGCCTGAGCATGCCCCCTACCATGAAACAGCACTAAGGCCTGGCAATGGGCTGCTCAGGCATTGAATGCTGCATTGTGGTGTGTCACACGTGTCCCATACCCTTGTTTTTAATAGGGCTAAAGTAGTGGGAGGAGCACAGTTTAAGTATACTGCCAAGCTTCATGGTTACTTACCCAATTTGAGTAACACTTTACCTAAACAAACCATCACTTTTTTTTTTTATGTGATCACATTCCCTCTGTTCGCAGCTGCATGAGATGTGGGGAGGAGAAGCAACAGCACACTGATCTCCCCAGTTTAAGGCTGTGAGGAGAGGGCGGGGGACGGTGTGTTCTCCTGCTTAGTGTGGTAAGTTTTTAATAGGAAAGCAGAAGGACTGGCAGGAACAACAGGAATTTCACACAAAAGGAAACCATACAAAGAGAACAGGATACCCTTACATACAAGTACACGGTACAGAAAGCACATATCAGGAATATGAAGTGTTGGGTTTACATATTCTTTAATTCTAACACTAAAGCTTACCCCCACACTTCAAATTCATCTTTAAAATAAACTACATTATCCATGACCCCTACAACTATATATTTACCTAATCAGCACCAAAATCTTACATTCTAATGCAAAGATCTTAGTGCTGAAAGGAACTGTATTGGTCCCAGGAACATCCAAAGACCAATGGCTCTCACGATACAAACGCTCGACTTTGTTCAAGCTGTGGGCCCTTCCCCCACAATGCATGCCTCTCTACAGATTAAAGTAGGTTAGACCATTGCAAGTGGAGGAGGAACAAAATAGAGCTGACCCTGGAGCATGAACTGCATGACCGCTTGAGTTTTGAGGGGGCTTTAGGTGTTGGAGAATGAACAAACCTATTGATGGATTAGTTTTTGCTGGGGCCAGTTGTTAATGTGTAAGGCCCCATTCACGCCTGAGCGTAGCGTTTTCAGGCAGAAAGTCGTGCGATTTTGACCAGGTCAAAAGGTCACCAATGTTAAAAGCAGAAAACCGTCTGTAATCTGCCTAAAAAAAGTACCAGAACTTGTTTGAGCTTCATGCGTTTGAGCTTCTGGATTCAAGCATTTTGGAGTGGAGATATGAACCATTTCCATAGAGAATTGAATTTTTTCCCCTCCAGCATTTTGTAGCTTCAGGCTTCAAGCTACAAAACGCTCAGGTGTGAATGGGGCCTGAAAGTAGTACGCGTTGGAGAAATCAGCAAGGGCTTTCACAAGATATATAAACTAAAGTATAACTGAAACTGCTGATATACCTCCATGATGTCTTTCAGTACTGGCGTCCAACGTGATAGCTGATAGGTAGACTCGGGACGCAGCTTCCGGACTGGCTTGTTTGGAGAGGAGGTCGATTGCTATGGGAGTCAGGGAGAAGATGTTATGGTCAAACTGTATTGCCAGGTACAGAAAGTCTGCTAGGAGATGTTCTAGCTGCTGGTGACAATATAGATTGACTAATAAGGAAACTGATTCCAGTTTTAAGCTGGATGAAGACACAGAGATGCTGTTGTCTTAGCTTTTAGATATTTGCAGAGGTGGTTTTTGGCACATACATTTATAGATAACTGACTGACTGTACAAGGCATACATTTATCATAGCCATGATATAAATGCATTAACTCTGAAAAATTAGCAGTTAAAACATTAAAAGTATTACAAAAGCTGCTTTTCTAGAATAACTTTACTGGACTTTTTCTTTTTTAACTGGAATTTAGTCAAGCATATCCCCCCCCCCCAAACACTGGGGGGGAGGGGGGGCATACACTGACCAAAAAGGGACAGGCTGAACTTTGATCTGTGTGTGGCTGCCCCCTTGGCAAAAGTCGATTCTTTAAACAATTTTTGTCAAAGGGATGGGCTGGAAAACTTTTCTCCATCGACGGCTGCAGCAATTGATTAGTGTAATTTTACATCAGTGGGTGCAGTTGCCAGAGACCAATGTCCGATCTGCAAAAGGGGGGGGGGGGGGGGGCAAGGTTTGGATTTCTTTATCCACCGGGTTTGTGTGGGTGGTGGAATCTAACAGTGTATGGCCAGCTTAACTTTAATTCTCAGATGAAACGTACACTATTTCGGTGATGCTAGTAGTGAAAACACTATAGAACCCAAACTATCAGGCAATAGAAGTTTGGGAGACCATACATACCATGCTCATTTATCAGTGCTAAAAGAACCTGAACGATGGGTGAGAGGCACCATTGTCACAACTTACCCCCGACAAGACACGGGTCCCCAGGTTGTTCAGGTTCCTGATAATGTTGCTGTCACTCTGAATATTGGCATGCTGAATTAGTTTGGTTAAATTTTCTTCTGTTATACCTACATGATAAGGAATTACAAAGATAAGCCAATACATTTGTAAAGCATGCAAACAATATCCTTTCCGAATTGTGATTTTCTGGGAAAAAACATGCTGATGTGTCCAGGGCCGATCCTAGGGTCGCAGGCGCCTGGGTGCAGAAATATTTCTGGTGCCCCCACATGGGCGTGGTCATCCTACTAACTCCTCCCCTTTACAATGTTTCTGTAGCAATGACTCAAACACAGAAATGTTCCCCTAAAGAGTCTTTGTTACCCTGGGATCCTCCCAAAATCTCTTAACAATAAACAAAATACAGAAAGAGAGTACTCTAATGGGACCTGGAGGGGGGTCTCACTAATGGACACAGAGAGGGCTTCTGTTAGAGAGTCTGTTAGAGCCCCCAGACATACTGCAGACACACTACAGAAGATGGTCAGAGACTGCAGACATGATACAAGAGATGGTCAGAGACAGCAATCATAGTACAGGAGATGGTCAGAGACTGCAGACGTAATACAGAAGGTGGTCAGAGACTGCAGACATGATACAAGAAATGGCCATAGACTGCAGACATGATAAAAGAGATGGTCAGAGACTGTGAAAATGATACAAGAGACCAACGCATCAAATGCAGCCTACCAGTGCCCATAAATTGCAGGCTACCATTTCCCACCTAATGCAGCCTTATCAGTGCCCATAAAATGCAGCCTACCAGTGCCCACCAAATACTGCCTCATCCGTGCCCATCAAATGCAGCCTCATCAGTGCCCACCAATTGCAGCCTACCAGTGCCCACCAACTGTAGCCTGCCAGTTCCCACCAACTGCAGCCTGCCAGTGCCCACCAAATGCAGCTTATCAGTACCCACCAAATGCAGCTTATCAGTACCCACCAAATGCAACCTACCAGTGCCTACCAAATGCAGCCTATCAGCCTGCAAGTGCCCACCAAATGCAGCTTATCAGTGCCCACCAAATGCAGCTTATCAGTGCCCACCAAATGCAGCTTGCCAGTGCCCACCAAATGCAGCTTGCCAGTGCCCACCAAATGCAGCCTGCCAGTGCCCACCAAATGCAGCCTGCCAGTGCCCACCAAATGCAGCCCTTCCAGTGCTCACCAATTGCAGCTGTTGATTTTTAAATATTAATATTTAATATTCAATTAATATGATTATGATTATTGATATGGTTTAAATAAGAGTTCTTTTTGACAAGATTTGATAACTTCAATATAACAAGCATTTATTAAAGAATTAAGGTTATTAGTCTATCTAATACACCGCAAACATTTACAGTCTTTGGCAAGGGAGTAAATATTAGTTTCAAACACAAAGTATATACATTACATTACAAATAGACAGACAAACATAGGAAAAATGCAAGCATAAGGGGTAAGTGCTGGAAAATGGTCTTAATTACCTATAATGAATCCTGGGCCCAGGTTCCCTCATCTCTCTCTCTCTACTGGATGGGGGGTCCTTTTATGGAGCCCTCTCCCATTGACTAACCCAGGGCGGCTACGATTGGTTGCGGTTATTTCTCTCCTCCTTCCTGCCGTTATATTAATTTCCCACCCTAGCCCACTCTTTAGTGATAATTGGATTTGAAGATAAATTAATTAAACCGGAGGTCGTTAACTTCCCTTGAAGGGGGCGCTTAGCTATGCATGGAACTAGCCAGGAAGAATTACCCCTTAAATGGATATGGGTGTTAATATGGGAGAATACACACGCCTTTATCTAGAGGATAAAAAGCGGTGCCGCATAGACTACCAGTTTCAGATGTGATCTCTTTTCTAGCTTGTTGACTACTAAGTTATCTCGTCAGACCCTAAGACTCCGCAGCTCTTGTTACCCTGCATTCATGCATATTCAAATAAGAGGACAGGTAATTAGATTGTCCTCAAGCCCAGCTTGTCAGCCCAGTTTAACCCTTTGCAGACCCACATATTTCCTACTCTAAATTATATATATACATATATGTTACAGATATTCCCAATTTACAAGGAAATTATTCATAAAAATTCCTCATAAGGCAACACAGCCTACCAGTGCCCCTGGATCACACAGAAGGGCAACGATCTCTTGCTGTCACGGAGCTTAAATTTGAATCTGCCGGGTGGTCACTGTAACAAAGTCCTGCCTCCTAGACCAGCTCGCTGCTCCTATGATACACATCACAATGAATTTCACTGCATTGGATTAGTGTTTCATCTATTACAGGAGCCGGTCTAGGAGACGGGACTTTGTTACAGCGCTGCCCAGGGGCAGACTGACAACTCATGGAGCCCCCAGGCAATAGGAGATCATGGCCCCCAAGGTTTAAAGATGGCTGTCACCATACCCTCTACACTCCTCTCCTGTACATATTGCCCAATGTCATACCCTCCACACTCCTCTCCTGTACATACTGCCAACTGTTATACCCCCACACTCCTTTCCTGCACATACTGCCCACTGGGCCACTGTCATACCCTCCACACTATGACAGAGGGCAGTATGTACAGGAGAGGAGTGTGGAGGGTATGACAGTGGGCAGTATGTACAGGAGAGGAGTGTGGAGGGTCTGACAGTGGCAGCATACACAGGAGAGGCGTGTGGAGGGTATGACAGTGGGCAGTATGTACAGGGGATGCGTGTTGGGTGTATGACAGTGGGCAGTATCTATAGGAGAGGAGTGTGGAGGCTCTGACAGTGGCAGGATATACAGGAGAGGCGTGTGGAGGCTCTGACAGTGGCAGGATATACAGGAGAGGCGTGTGGAGGGCATGACAGTGGGCACTATGTACAGGAGAGGAGTGTGGAAAGTATTACTGTGGGTAGTATGTACAGGAGAGGAGTGTGGAAAGTATGACAGTGGGTAGTATGTACAGGAGAGGAGTGTGGAGGGTATGACAGCGGCAGTAAAAACAGGAGAGGAGTGTGGAGGGTATGATAGTGGGCAGTATGTACAGGAGAGGAGTGTGGAGGATATGACAGTGGGCAGTAAAAACAGGAGAGGAGTGTGGAGGGTATGATAGTGGGCAGTATGTACAGGAGAGGAGTGTGGAGGGTATGACAGTGGGCAGTATGTACAGGAGAGCAGTTTGGAGGGTATGACAGTGGCAGTATGTACAGGTGTGGAGGGTATGACAGTGGCAGTATATACAGGAAAGGCGTGTGGAGGGTATGACAGTGGGCAGTATGTACAGGAGAAGAGTGGCAGTATATAGAGGAGAGGAGTGAGGAGGGGATGACTGCATGCAGGAGGGAAGTGCAGATGGTATGAAGGCAGTTGTGGGGGGGGGATGTCTTTTAGTTAGGGAGATATTTCTTTTAGGCCACTTTCAGACTGAGGTGCTGGGCGCTTTAGTGGTAAAGCTTGGCTAATTTTAGCGGTGCTTTACCGTAGTTTTAGCTGCGCTTTTAACCCCCGCTAGCGGCCGGAAAAGGGTTAAAACCGCCCGCAAAGCGCCGCTCCTGAAGCGCGTTGCAGGTGCTTAGGCAGTGCTGGCTATTGATTTCTAAGGATGAGCTCCGATGTGTACGCATAGAACACGTGCAGAGCCCGCCAGGAATTCGGCACCACGCTGCGCTAATCACAGACAGGGAGACATTTCCCGATCTCTGCAGCCGAGCATCGGGACAATGTCTCCCTGCCTGTGATTAGCGCATCGCGGTGCCGACTTCCTGGCGGGCTCTGCACGTGTTCTATGCGAACACGCCGGAGCTCATCCTTATTGATTTCAATGGCAGGGGCGTTTTGGGAGCGGTGTATTCACCACTCCTAAACCACCCCAAAGATGCTGCTTGCAGGACTTTTTTCCTGTCCTGCAAATGCACTGCCCCAGTGTGAAAACACTCCGGCTTTCACACTGGGGCTGCAGAAGAGGCAGTTTACAGGCGCTTTTCAGGTGTTATTTTTAGTGCAAAAACGCCTGTAAAATGCCTCAGTGTGAAAGTGGTCTAAGTGCCAGTGTCTGAGGGGTGAATATGGAGGGTAGGGAATGCATGGGGACTGTTCTGGCTCTAGTTGGTATTCTTGCTGGAAGCGTAAAGGGCGCACATTCTCAGTACAGAAATGTTTGCATTTATATAAGCATACAACCAGCGGAAAGTGACTATGGACTATTATTTTATTTATAGAGTGTTTAGATAGGTGGTGAGTTTTGGATTGTACTGATTTTGGATAACACAGGGTTAAATAGGATGGTCATAAATGAAGTTCACATTAGCTGGACAGAGCAATTGGGGTTTGTTTATATAGAGAGGGCTGCATGTCAGTTTGGGAAATGTCTGCCAGCTCTGGGGGGTTGCTGCTGGCTCTAATCTCCATCCCCCCTCCTGTCTTTTCCAGTTCTCCTTGTCACCTAGGAGTAGGACCCTTCACTGCAAAACAAACCCTCCTAGCAGAAACTTTGCAGCTTATCTCCCCAGACTTCCCCCAGAACAGCTCAGCTCACCTTCCTGCAGTGTGCTCTGCCTCCTGATTCTCCCAGCACATGGCACTGCTGCTGGGAGTGGGCGGGGGATGTGAAGCAGCAGAGATCACACAGCGAGTGCAGGACACTACAGGGGAAGACACACACCAGGATCGGAGCTTCTAACTACTGTACATACATCGCTGGACAGTGTATGTAATTAGAAGCAATAACTGCTGTCCCCACAGTGGCAAGTAAGCTGACCTGAATGCTCATTCCACCCCTGTCGCCGCCAGAACACCGGGCATGTCAGAGAAAAGCACACAAGGAGAGGAGGCGGGAGGGGAGCACTCTGGCACTTCAGCGCCCCCCCCCCCTGCAGCGCTTGGGTGCACTGCACCCCGTGCACCCTATCTAGGACCGGCCCTGGATGTGTCCTAGATCCAACTCCGCCATGACTGGGTTCACAAATTGCTATTCTCCAGAGACTGAATGTGCATCATTATTCACATTTTTTTTAAATACAAATAATAAAGTACCTGAAATGTACTTGAGATTATCCTCCCTGCTATGTACTCTGGGTCCACTCACCGACAGTTATGTCCCCTATGTGCCCCTGCAGCTTTGAAGTAACACATAGCCATGCCCTTATAAAGTCGGAAGGACGAAGCGCTTTGGGGCGTGCCTATGCAAAAACCAGATGAGACTTCACAGATGTGACAAACCAGAAGTGGCTGGAGTGGATGTGAGGCAGATACTTTGGTGGTGTATGCCCACTGCTTCTAGTTAGGCGGCACAGTGATTTTATTGTGGAGGATTTTAATGAGCCGATTACTTTTTTTGTAAGCGAGTGGCATTTCATTTTTAAATAAAAAGGTGTTTATGTTATTACACGTTCTGAGATTTTCGTCTTTTATGCATTTATCTGAGTGAGCTGACTGAATGAAGGGGATGGATTATGGATTGATGCACATGGAGACACAAGTGCTATATGTCAATCACGAGAATCAGGGGCATGGGTTTCTGAAGAGTTTCAGTCTGAGGGAGAGGGGGAGAGGCATCTCACTAAATCACGTGATGGAGCACAAATATTCTATTGGTATACTGTTATCAAGAATTTCTACATAACATGACAATTATGTAAGAACAACCAACTATCTAGTGGTATAACCTAATCTTAGGTATGGTCCTTTACAGAGCACCTAATACGACAATATGAGCTTTTAACCACAGCATATTCGTCAGGTGTGTACTACTTTGTATTAAAAGAGAAGTTTACTGTTTGTTTATTGGTTAATGATACTGCGCTGAAAGAGCTTACTACGCATCTCATCTCCAGAGACCCTCACCAAGGTCCAAGGCGGGCTACTCCCGATTGTCTCACAGAGAGCCTGCTCACAGTGTGAACCCAAATGGGGTGACAAGCCATACCTCCTGTTGAGGTCAGACTCTGAATCCAAATTTGTAGCTCGAGCATTTGTAGTAATGTTAATATAGCAAGGTCATTATTTGTTGCCCACTTTGTACTATCTTCACGATGTAAACACTGCTTGATATTTTGTGTACAATGTGAAACTCAATAAAAAAAATAAAAAAAATTCTACATCACAGATTGTGGATTTAATATAATCGTTGTGGACTTTATTTCACTCCTTCACTTTGTTTTTTTATTGAGTCACAGCGCTACTTTAAAATTTGGTTTACATTATTGGTAGTTTTAATTTATTTCTTTGCTCCCTCGATGACAGAAATGCTGCAGAATGTCATTTGCCAGCAAGAAAGCAACGCCTCACTCATCCAGTCAGTGAGGAAGCCACCTGTACAAATCCTGTTGCTGGCGAGTTGTCACTAGCTAATAAATTGACAGTGTTACATGGGCCTTAAGCAGTACATACAGTGGGGATCGAAAGTTTGCGCACCCCAGGTAAAAATGTGTATTAATGTGCATAACGAAGCCAAGGAAAGATGGAAAAAATCTCCAAATGGCATCAAATTACAGATTAGACATTCTTATAATACGGTATGTCAAAAAAAGTTAGATTTAATTTCCATCATTTACACTTTCAAAATTCCAGAAAACAAAAAAATGGTGTCTGCAAAAGTTTGGGCACCCTGCAGAATTTATAGCATGCACTGCCCCCTTTGCAAAGCCGAGACCTGCCAGTGTCATGGATTGTTCTCAATCATCGTCTGGGAAGACCAGGTGATGTCAATCTCAAAGTAGAGATCGACCGATATATCGGCTGGCCAATATATCGGCCGATATTTGGCCATTTTTGATAAATCGGCTTCGGCCGATTATTATCAAAATTAGGCCGATATTTTACACTGGCCGTCCCTCCTGTCCTTCCTTCTCCACACTCAGCAGCTCTGGCAGCATCAAGTGCCCGGCTGAGTGTGTAAACAGAGAGGAGGGAGAGAGAGAGGGAGAGGAGCTGTCAGCTTGATGTCGGGAGTAGGGGGGGAGGAGGGGCAGTGTAGCAGATCACTTCACTTCCTTGTTACTTTTACTATGGTCAGTCCAGGCAGCTCCTCCCCGTCTACACTTTTCTCTCTCTGCCTTGCTGCATGATCACACAGTAAGTCAGCACCAATCCTCCTTGCTCCTGTGCCTAGTTAATTTTTCCCATATCTTATCTGCTGTCCTCTCCATAAATCTTCACTACACTTATCATGCTGCCTCCTGTCCTGTCTCAGCTTTGCATTCCACACACACAGATCTTACACCCTTTCCATCCCAGTTTGCTTTTAGCTCTCATAGTTGTCCTGTCCCCACCATGCAGCCTAGCACATTCCCTGCATTTTGTCACTAATGAAGACATTAGCACATACGTTTACCACCCCAACCTCCTCACCGATCCTCTTTTATAATATATTAACCCCCCCCCCCCCTTCACATTGTAGCAATTTGTCATGCAATTTGACAAGTCACATCCTATTGCCGGCATGGCACTGTTCAAATCAATGCGACACTGACTTTGAGTTGCCGCATAAATTTGAAAAAGTGGTACATGCACTACTTTGGCTATTGAAGTCACACCCTAAATCGCAAAACAGATGTCTTCAAAGTCGCAACCCAAAGTCGCACTGAGATGCAGCTCTGAAATTGTGCGATTTCAGGTTAAGTCGCACAATTTCAAAGCCACAGTCAATGTGAACGGGGGCTAATAGTAGGTTCACACTGGTGTGCTGTGGTCTGGCCACAGTGCGATTTGTATATGCAGTTTACCCAGAGTTTTAGGTGCACTCCCATTCAATTCTATTAGACTGTCTGTTTTCACGAAAGCAAATTACAGTCTTGCATGCTGCATCTTTGATGCGCAATCAGAAAACACACAGTCCACTAGAATTCATCAGGAACACACCTAAAACTGCAAGTAAATCACACATACAATCGCACTGTGGTCAAACCAAAGCGCACCAGTGTGAAACCGCTATACGGCTAGGTTCACGCGCAGTCAGGATCACGCACAAAATTGTGGTTTTCTTGACAATCACAGAAGCGCACTGTCCTTTAGTAGATACACAGCAGTGCCATTGATAGTTAAAGGCCCCCCCACTCATCACACATGTGGTTTGGTACAGGACATTTTTAGAAAAGGGTCTTGGACTTCCTTTCCACATTTCCAAATTGGCACCACTGACCACGACCCCATATGTGTGCACCCATTACTCTCAGGTTGCTGCAGTGCAACACTTTAAGTACTATTATAGTGCATGTCACAAACATTACTCAGTGGGGGATCGTGCCTCTGATCCCCGCTGAGCAGGCGAATGACAGGTCCGTCTCCGCTCACTGTGCTGAGATGGACCTGTCAGAGACCCGCTCTCCTCGATGGGGAGATCGGATTACACGGATCGATGGATTTCACCGACAGGATCGGGTGTCAGCGGACATGTCACCGCTGACATCCGCCGCTCCATAGGAGTGAATGGAGGTTCCGATCAGGTCCGCCTGAAAAACTGACAGACAGACCTGATCGGAAAGCCTGTGTGAAAGGGGCCCAAGTCCGAACCCGAGGGGGTGCACTTTGCCCTGGGCGCTGGATGTCCTTGTCCCAGCACTGGTTACAATTACACTCGGCTTAGTGTGAAACCTGCCAGTGCCACCGCCAATCAGTGCCATCTGTCAGTGCCACCGCAAATCAGTGCCACCCGCCACTGCCACCCAGTTCCACCAGCCAGTGCCACCCGCCTCTGCCAGCCAGTGCCACCCGCCACTGCCAACCCGTTCCAATTGCCAGTGCCACTGCCAATCAGTGCCATCTGTCAGTTCCAAACCAGTGCCACCTGCTAGTGCCAATGCCATCTGTCAGTTCCAAACCAGTGCCATCTGACAGTTCCAAACCAGTACCACCTGCTAGTGCCACCTGCCAGTGCCAATAGTGCCATCTGTCAGTTCCAAACCAGTGCCACCTGCCAATGCCAACCAGTGCCATCTGTCAGTTCCAAACCAGTGCCACCTGTCAGTGCCAATGCCATCTGTCAGTTCCAAACCAGTGCCACCTGCCAGGTCCAACTAGTGCCATCTGTACTGAGGACATCAAGTGTGTGCTAGAGTGACAGGAGTAAGCAAGGAGTGGAGTGGGTGAGTTTTTTTTTTTAAATCGGCCTAAAATATCGGCCACAAAAATCGGCCACAAAAATCGGCCACAAAAATCGGCCATCGGTTGCCCCAATTTTTAAATATCGGCATCGGCCAGAGAAAAACCCATATCGGTCGACCTCTATCTCAAAGGTTTTTAATGGCCAGACTCATCTGACCTTGCCCCAACAATCAGCACCATGGGTTCTTCTAAGCAGTGGTCTAGAAAACTGCAACTGAAAATAGTTGACGATCACAAAGCTGGAGAAGGCTATAAGAAGATAGCAAAGCGTTTTCAGATGTCAGTATCCTCTGTTTGGAATGTAATTAAGAAATGGCAGTCATCAGGAACAGTGGAAGTTAAAGCAAGATCTGGAAGACCAAGAAAAATATCAGACAGAACAGCTCGCAGGATTGTGAGAAAAGCAATTCAAAACCCACGTTTGACTGCACGATCCCTCCAGAAAGATCTGGCAGACACTGGAGTTGTGGTACACTATTCCACTATAAAGAGATACTTGTACAAATATGGTCTTCATGGAAGAGTCATCAGAAGAAAACCTCTTCTACGTCCTCACCACAAAAATCAGCGTTTGAACTTTGCAAATGAACATATAGACAAGCCTGAGGCATTTTGGAAAAAAAGTTCTGTGGACCGATGAGGTTAAAATATAACTTTTTGGCCGGAATGAGCAAAGGTACGTTTGGAGAAGAAAGGGCACAGAATTTAATGAAAAGAACCTCTGTCAAACTGTTAAGCATGGGGGTGGATCAATCATGCTTTGGGGTTGTATTGCAGCCAGTGGCACAGGGAACATTTCACGAGTAGAAGGAAAAATGAATTCAATAAAATTTCAGCAAATTTCGGATGGTAACTTGATGCCATCTGTGAAAAAGCTGAAGTTAAAGAGAGGATGGTTTCTACAAATGGATAATGATCCTAAACACACCTCAAAATCCAGGGGGGATTACATCAAGAGGCGTAAACTGAAGGTTTTGCCATGGCCTTCACAATCTCCTGACCTCAACATTATTGAAAACCTATGGATAGACTTAAAAGAGCAGTGCATGACAGACAGCCCAGAAATCTCAAAGAACTGGAAAACTTTTGTAAGGAAGAATGGGCAAAGATACCTCAAACAAGAATTGAAAGACTCTTGGCTGGCTACAAAAGCGTTTACAAGCTGTGATACTTGCCAAAGGGGGCAGTACAAGATATTAACTCTGCAGGGTGCCCAAACTTTTGCAGGCGCCATTTTTTTGTTTTCTGTAATTTTGAAAGTGTAAAATGATGGAAATAAAATCTAACTTTTTTTGATATATTATAAGAATGTCTAATCTGTAATTTGATGCCATTTGGAGGTTTTTCCATCTTTCCTTGGGTTTGTTATGCACATTAATACACATTTTTACCTGGGGTGCCCAAACTTTCGATCCCCACTGTAGATGTGTTCTTTCATAGTGCTGCAAGTGGCAACCTCAAATCAAGAAATAATTGTCCACACAACAGAAAAGTCATATGTGAACGTAGATAGGCAGGCATACGAGTGTCCCAAATATATAGGTTTTCTCCCACAAAAACATCATTACAATCTAATATGAACGATTATCATAAAGTTTTTTTTTTTTTTAATAGTGACTGCTATGTACAAAAATATTGTTAGAATGTAGTAAAGCATCGTAATAAAATATCTATGACGGTTTCCATCAGACCGACACTGGTAATACCAAATAGGACTTCTATAAAGACTCTCACCATTCTTCAGATATATATACAGCAGGATAATACGAATCTTGTCATAGGGTTTGACGTTTGGATCAAGTAAAACAGGAACAATAATCTTCATTGGGTCCCTCACATTCTCTCCCTCTGCGTTTGCTCCCATTGCCAAGTCCTAAAAATGAAATATAAGAAGGCAATATCGTAAAGATGTTCAGCCTGGAAGTTAGATATTTATATTACTATCATCAGAGTGACAGTTGGGATGATGAAATAGGGAGAATTGCAGGAAAGATTCCCGTCATCACCGTCTATGCTGATAGGGGAATCGTACAATTTTTTTCCTGCAACCTGTGGCTGCAGGAAATACATTTGCACCATCTATGGCCAGCCTAAGTCTATCCAGTCGCATTACTGTATTTATTGGCTTATAACACTCACTTTTTTTACCCTGAAAATAGAGGGTAAACTGTGCCTGCATGTTATATGCAGGGGGCTGTGGAAAGTTTTTTTCCTAAAACTTTCCTCTTAGAGTTAGGGCGCGTGTTATACGTCGATAAATACGGTATATGTTGTTTTTTTTGTTTTTTTTTAAAGACAAATTGAACTTTCATTTAGCGGTAAATGTTAATAGAAATCTCCAGGTTTAGTTTTATTATTGATAAAGAAGAAAAATCTGCGCTAGGTGCAAAAAAGTATGAATGAAAAATTGATAAGTGTCTGTGATAGATATCCTGCTGCTAACATCACAACCTAGATACAAGGTACAACAATACATATAAATAAAAGTGTAGCGCTGGATAATAACATACAACCATAAGTTACAGTGTAAACCAGAAGTAGGTGAAACTACTTAAATAATCTGTGCAAAGTTCATAAATGATTTCAACAAAAATTAAATGGAGGTTCAATTGGTTCAAGATGAGCCTCCAGTGATCACAGGTGAATATGCAAATCCAATCCGTGAGGGGACCCATCACCAAGAGAAGGAATGAAGGCTTACCGACTAGCCTGTGACCGCCCTTCTCAGGGGGGTCAAAACAAGCTCAGCAGAACGACAATCCTCCCAGGAGAAGTTGTCTAGAGCTGAGACACAGACCTGAGAGAACGCCTGCACTATTGGATGTCTTTTTTCATTTTTACCTGGGTATTACTCATCCTATTATCACCGGACGTTTACTACTGTCCTCTCTGGAATCTGGCTGTGGATCATATCCTGCATATCTAATTGGGAGGTGGGACAGTGGAGCCTGAGAAAGTTTGAAAGGACCATGCACTTCTCCTGGGAGGATTGTCGTTCTGCTGAGCTTGTTTTGACCCCCCTGAGAAGGGCAGTCACAGGCTAGTCCGTAAGCCTTCATTCATTCATTCCTTCTCTTGGTGGTGGGTCCCCTCACGGATTGGATTTGCATATTCACCTGTGATCACTGGAGGCTCATCTTGAACAAATTGAACCTCCATTTCATTTTTGTTGAAATCATTTATGAACTTTGCACAGATTATTTTAAGTACTTTCACCTAATTCTGGTTTACACTGTAACTTATGGTTATATGTTATTATCCAGCGCTACACTTTTATTTATATGTATTAGTTTTATTATTAAAGAAAAACTTGCCTAAAAAAAAAAAAAACACTGCAAAATTAATTCTACTTTTGACGATCGTTGTAATAGCTCATATGTGTGCCTTATGTGTACCTGTACTAGGATCAAGAAACAACAGTAAGTATTTTGTGGTTTTGATTTTTTTGTCCTACCTAAACACATGGACACCGATACTCACACTCGGTCTTCTAGACCCCTGATGTTTCATTAAAGAGAACCTGTCACCCAAAAAACTATCATATAGAGGACTTTTTGTCCCCTATGTGATGAAAAGTAAGGTTTAGTAATATCATAAAAAAAATAAAAAATAAAAATTAAATAAATTAAAAGTTACACTCAAGTGCTTAAACACCTCCCCCCAAACACACACACACACTCATATGAACGTAACTACACGTGTCAGGGGCACCTATGCAAAATAATGTTGATTGAAATGCACATTAAATATTGCCACGCATGCAGAAGTGGGAGCAATAATTTTAGGCCCATTATTCACTGTTAACTCTAAACGGATGACCTGTGGGGAGTTTTAAAGTATTGCCTAGGGAAAATATCAGGTACCGAATTTAGTCCCCATTTCATGAGCACACGCAATTTTAAGCCTTGACATGTTGGGTATCTTTTTTTTCAGTGCTACCACATCTGTTAGTTTTTTTTTTTGTTTTTTTTTTATTTTATAAAATATAAGGTTAAATATTGCATTTTTGTGCCCTAGTAGTGTATTGCTTACTGAAATTTCACGTTTCATAAACCATTGGGCCATTTTCGCGTGACATAAAAAATTGGAACTACTAGTATTTTATTCTCTAGGATGTCTGCTTAGAGAAAATATATAATTTTGGGAGTTTTTAACGGATCTTTAGGCCTGGTTAAAAAAAACTCCTAGTTAGGAACTTTCATTTCCTGCCTTATTGCTAGGATGTGAAAACTGTTGGTTTTCACTCCTGAAATGTTGGGGGTGAGAAACCAATGGTTTTCACATCCTTGTAACAAGTGGACGTGGGGGGCTGCTAGCTAAGAGATTTTTAGCCAGGTTTCTGAGGGAACCCAAATGGCCCACAGTTGAAGCAATAAAATGAATGATCATTTTACAAAGCTGCACAGATTTGTAATATCTACTGGGACCCCTTGACTGCAGAGGCTATTCTCTGGAAAAGGTGAACTTAGCCTTTAAAAAACACATACCGTATATACTCGAGTATAAGACGACCCGAATATAAGCCGAGGCACCTAATTTTACCACAAAAAACTGGAAAAATAGGATTTTTATAACAGCTTACCTGTAAAATCCTTTTCTTGGAGTACATCACGGGACACAGAGCGACATAGTCATTACTAATGGGTTATATAGATACCGTCAGGTGCTGGCACTGGCAACTTCCAAAACCGGAAGTACCCTCCCCTATATAAGCCCCTCCCATCCGGGAGCACCTCAGTTTTGTAGCAAAGCAATAAGTGTCCCTAAAGAGGGGCGGGAGCTCTGTGTCCCGTGATGTACTCCAAGAAAAGGATTTTACAGGTAAGCTGTTATAAAAATCCTATTTTCTTTCTCGTACATCACGGGACACAGAGCGACATAGTCATTACTAATGGGATGTCCTAAAGCAATGCCAAATGAGGGGGGGGGATACACCATATATAAGCTGAGCGCTATCAGACATGAGGATCTTTTGCGGCCTGCAACACACTGCGCCCAAAGGCGACATCCTCCTGACTTCTAACGTCCACCTGGTAGAACCTAGTAAACGTGTGAACTGAAGACCATGTTGCGGCCTTACAGATTTGAGCCAGGGAGGCCTGGTGATGCACTGCCCATGAAGTTCCAACTGCTCTCGTGGAGTGCGCTCTAACTTTGAACGGAGGCGGTCTCCTTCTCAAGCCATAAGCTTGCATAATGACCTGTCGAATCCACTTGGCTAAAGTAGATTTTGACGCTGCCTGACCGTTTCTGGGGCCTTCCGGCAGAATAAACAAAGTATCCGTTCTGCGAATCTGAGCAGTGGCTTTTAGATAAGCTTTAACTGCTCTTACTACATCCAAAGAATGCAATAACTTTTCCTCTACCGAAGTAGGTTTGGGGAAAAAAGAAGGAAGAACCACATCTTGGTTCACATGAAACCTCGATACCACCTTAGGAAGAAAGGCTGGATGAGGACGTAACACTACTCTGTCCTTATGGATAACCAGATATGGCTCCTTACAGGACATAGCTGCTAATTCCGATACTCTTTTAGCCGAACAAATGGCTACTAGAAAAATCCATTTCCTGGTGAGAAGCACCAAGGAAATATGCTGTAATGGTTCAAATGGTTGTTTCTGTAGAACCGACAGAACCAAGTTTAGATCCCATGGACATATGGGAATATTAACCGGAGGACTAATACGCATCACTCCTTGTATAAAGGCTTTGACTAGTGAATGCGAAGCCAAGGGCCTTTGAAAAAATATTGACAAGGCCGAAATCTGACCCTTGATAGTACTCAAGGCAAGCTTCCTATCTACAGCCCACTGTAGGAAGTCCAGAATCCTACCTATTACGTACTTATGTGGATGCCATTTCTTGGCCTCACACCACGCGATGTACGCCTTCCAGATTCTATAGTAGATCTGCCTGGATACCGGCTTCCTGGCATTGATCATGGTAGATACCACAGCATTAGAGAGCCCTCTCTTTTTTAGAATGTGGGCTTCAATAGCCAGGCCGTCAAACCTAGGGCTGGTAAGGAAGGGTGGTATATCGGTCCTTGCGAAAGCAGGTCCGGACGACGTGGGAGAGTCCAAGGACTCCCCACTGAAATTTTACAATCTCCGCGTACCACGCTCTTCGGGGCCACGCTGGAGCCACCGGAATCACTGGTTTCTTTTCTACCCTGATTCTGCGGAGTAATCGAGGTAACCATTGTGGCGGTGTGAATGCATATATCAGCTTGAACTGATCCCAAGGGAACACTAGGGCATCCGAGCCGCAAGCTAGGGGATCCCTTGTCCGAGAGACAAACCTGTCCCCCTTTGCGTTGAATCTGGATGCTAGAAGATCTACATCCGATGTTCCCCACCGCTGACATATTGTCCAGAAAACCTCGGGGTGAAGGGACCCTTCCTCTGGGCCTAATTGCTGGCGACTTAGAAAGTCCGCCTTCCAATTCTCCACTCCTGGAATGAATACCGCAGATATGGCTGGGACATATTTTTCTGCCCATTTCAGGATGTAATTTACTTCCCTCTGGGCTGCACGACTCCTGGTGCCCCCCTGATGATTGATATATGCCACTGCTGTGGCATTGTCGGATTGAATTCTGACAGGGGACCCTTGGAGTTTGGATGTCCATGCTACTAGGGCATACCGGGCTGCTCGTATCTCTAAGAGATTGATGGGCAGGGCCTTTTTTGCATCCGACCATCTGCCCTGGAGAGACTATTGCTCCAGTACTGCTCCCCAGCCTATAAGGCTGGCATCTGTAGTGACCACCTTCCAAGAAATCGGACTGAAGGATTTCCTTTTTTCCAGATTCTGGGGAACCAACCACCAACGGAGGCTCTTGCGAACGGAAGGGGACAAGGACATTGTAAGTCTAGGGCCTGAACTTTTTTGTTCCAGGCTGACAGTATGGCCCCTTGCAAATTCCTTGAATGGAATTGACCGTAGGGTACTGCTTCGAATGATGCCACCATTTTTCCCAGCAGCCTCATATACAGGCGTATGGACGGCTGTCTTTTTTGTACCCACTAAGTGGATCAAATCTTTCAAAGACAACACCTTTCCTCGAGGCAAGAATATTTTTCTCTGGCCTGAATCCAACCTTAGCCCCAAGTATTCCAGACTTTTGACTGGTTTTTAGGGCTGACTTGTCTCGGTTGATAATCCAACCGTGAGATTCCAGATACTTGATTGTCTTGTGAACGACCACGTCTAGTTTTTTCACTGAGTGGTCTATCAGCAACAATTCATCTAGATATGCCATTATCATTACACCTTGTGTTCTTAGATTGGCCAATAAAGGGCCAGAATTTTTGTAAACACTCGTGGTGCTGTGGCCAAACCGAAGGGTAAGGCTCTGAACTGAAAATGGCGCCCTTCTACTGCAAAGCGTAGAAATTTTTGGTGGACTGGAAAGATGGGAATGTGCAAATAAGCATCTTTGATGTCGATCGCGGCTAACCAATCCTCCCCTTGTAGGGCAGTGGCCACCGATCGGATCGACTCCATCGGAAAGTCCTGATATACAGGAATTTGTATAGCCCTTTTAGAATTAATATGGGCCTCCCGTCCGCGTTTGCTTCGGGACTGTAAAGAGGTTTGAGTAAAACCCGAACCCTCATTCTTCCAGGGGAACCTCCATAATTACTCCTTGGAGCAATAGTTGTTCTAGTGCCAACAGGAGGGACTCTCTCTTCCGGGGATCCCTTGGCACGTTTGACCTCAAAAATGGGAAGGAGGAGAGTCTTTTAACTCCAAACTGTATCCCAAACCTACTGCGGAGAGCACCTATCTGTCTTGATCGTGTCCCGCCAGGTCTCTTGCGAACAACTGGAGTCCTCCCCCCACCCGACTGAGTGGGGGCTTCAATGGATTTAACTTTGGGGGAGGTTTTGTACCTCCCCTGACCCAGGGTTTCTCATTACCCTGCTACTGTCCCTGTTTTTTACCCCCGGGAATTGACCGAGGAGGCCGTCGGAACTGTTACACAGCCGATGCCCCAGGAACTGGAGAAGCAGGCCTCTTAAAGAGGGACCTCTAACTCTGTTTTTAACCGGCAAGAGCGTATTTTTACCGCTGGAAATTTTCTGGATATATTTGTCCAGGTTTTCCCTGAATAAGCGTTCACCATGAAATGGGACGCTAACCAGCCATTCTTTACAGGGAGCTTCAGCAGACCAGTTTTTGAGCCATAGGAGCCTACGCATATGTACTATAGACAGCGTAAGGCGGGAGGCCTGATGGACTGAATCCTCTATGGCGTCAACCGCAAAGCCTAAGGCTCTAGGTAGATCAGCTAGGGCAAAGCCTGCTGATCTGTCAAGTCCCTCAAGACCTGTTTCAACTGATCCTTCACTGCTTAGCAGACCCCAATAGCTGCTACTGCTGGTTGTATCACCAAGCAGATTTTCATAAGGACTCCAATCTTTTATCTATTGGGTTCTTGAACATTTGGACATTATCCACTGGACATGTCAGTGATTTATACATACAAGAGATGGCTGCGTCCACTGTAGGGACCTTCCATTTTTTTTTTTGATGAACTTATCCTCCATGGGATAGACCACCGGAAATCTCTTGGGGGAATAAATATTTTCTCAGGACGTTCCCAATCCTGGTAAATGAGCCCTTTCAGTAAAGGGTGAAGTGGAAAAGAACAAACAGTCTGGGGGCTTCTAGCGACCCCAACGAGGATACAGTAGTGGTTGATGGTTCCGCAAGGTGCATTTTTAAATGCTGATCGGACCATGTTAGTCAGAGACTGAACCCATAATCTTTCAGCTTGAGATGCTGAGAAAAGGTTCCCCCACTGTTGATTCCTCTATAACAGAATCAACCTCATCCTGATCCCCTTCAGGCAGGTCGATCCCTGTATGGGACTGTTGCTCTGCTAACAGGCACTCTGAAGGAGGAGACGGAGATCGGGCGTGCTTATCCCTGACAGGGAGGCAGCGATAAATGTTGACAATCTCTCTCTAATCCTCCCAGAGCTGAGGAAAAAACCTCCTCTGTTACATACACAGGAGCAGGTGAAATGAGGACAGCCACAGTACCAAGTACCCCTGCGGGGTCTCTACGGTCACTTACCTCTGAACTTCAGGGGAGACTGGTGCAGCAGAAGTATGCCCAAGATCCTCCGAGACCGATGAGACCCCCTTCGCTTCCTGGAAGATTCAGTTCCGGAGCTTCTGGACGGCATATTCCTAAGCCTAAAGCTGAGGTATTCCAGCCGTAATACACCCCTTTTACTGAGAATAGTCTAGCACAATTGCTGCTATATCACAGTTGGTGTCTACTAATGTGCCTTTCTAGGGGATGCCTGTATCAACCGCTTGCTGTATGCCCTTTTTTTAAATGTTGCCAGCTCTGTCTCTGTACTTCATAGCCAGCTCACCACACAAAACTGTGGTTTTTACATGCTGGGACGCCCGCACATGCGCAGAAGCGCTGCGGCGCACACAGAGCGTCACCCCCCAGGCTCCGCCCCCTTTCCTGGCTCACCTCTATATATAGAGGCGCGTGCACGCGCACGCGCGCGGCCACGTGCGCCTTCGGCGCTAATTTTGAAAAATGGAGACTAGGGACAAGAGCCAGGGCCCCTCTTTGGCGCAGGCCGGGGGATGGACGAGCATTGCAACATGGCAGAGGAAGCAGTTTCCCATAAGAGAACTCACCATCTGCCTGGACTTGCTCTGCTGAGAAGAAACTAGTCCACATGACAAGAAAACATTCCACAGCGGCCTCTAGTGGACAAACACAGGTACTGCAGTCTAATATATTAAATATATATATAAAAAAAAAAATATTTTTTTTTTTTTTTTTTTCTTGACCACCATTAAAAATTATTACATTTTTTTAGTAGTTACAGGCATGCACAGAATTTTGCGGGAATACCATTAGGTAACAGACAGAAAGACAAATTAGGCTTGGGGGTCCCCCAATAGAACCAAGTTCCTGGGGGCCCCCACTTACCTGTTCCCCGCCGCAGGACTTTGTTTGGTCCACAAAAGCCCAAACTTCACCTATCACGGCAGGCATTGTAATCAAACCTTCAGGGACCGGGTTCCCAAGGATTCCACTCCCCTGGACCTGTATAGCACCCTGCACAGAAAACATCTTGGTCGTGGGTATGACCAGAGCTCTGGATCCCAGGGTCCAGCTCTCCTAAGAGAAGCATTACAGGCAAAACCTTGCTCTTCTCTGCAAGGCCCGGGTACCGACCGTTTAGCTATGAAGCTTTTTTGGTCGGATCCGGAATAGCTTACTGAGGCCCAAAAGAACCTGTACGCAAGCTCAGTGAAAAACACATGTTTCTTCTTGGCCAACACCTTAGACACTGGCAAAAAACTGAGGTGCTCCCGGATGGGAGGGGCTTATATAGGGGAGGGTACTTCCGGTTTTGGAAGTTGCCAGTGCCAGCACCTGACGGTATCTATATAACCCATTAGTAATGACTATGTCGCTCTGTGTCCCGTGATGTACGAGAAAGAAAACGTATTGACTCGAGTATAAGCCTAGGGTGTCCATCAGCATGCCTCACTGTGCCTCACTGTGTCCATGCTTCACTGTGTCCATGCCTCACTGTGTCCATGCCTCACTGTGTCCATGCCTCACTGTGTCCATGCCTCACTGTGTCCATGCCTCACTGTGTCCATGCCTCACTGTGTCCATGCCTCACTGTGTCCATGCCTCACTGTGTCCATGCCTCACTGTGTCCATGCCTCACTGTGCCCATGCCTCACTGTGCCCATGCCTCACTGTGCCCATGCCTCACTGTGCCCATGCCTCACTGTGCCCATGCCTCACTGTGCCCATGCCTCACTGTGCCCATGCCTCACTTTGCCCATGCCTCACTGTGCCCATGCCTCACTGTGCCCATGCCTCACTGTGCCCATAACTAGACTGACGTTTAACATGGGAGTCTATAGAAGGGGTGCCCGGCTTTGAAAAATTGGTGCTCCCTGGCCGTTGGTCATTCAAACAACAAGCTTTGCGCACTTGTAGAGGAAGAGTGGGGCTATATGTGTGCCAAGTTTCGGATCCAGGGGACCTACGACCGGCCAGTACCGGGTCCCCAAAGTCACTGGAGAAATTACTGTTTAACATGGGAGTCTATGGAAGGGGTGCCCGGCTTTGAAAAATCGGTGCTCCCCGGCCATAGGTCCCCCGGACAAACAACTTGGCACACTTGTAGAGGAAGAGTGCTACATGTGTGCCAAGTTCGGGGTCCAGGGGACCTACGGCGGGCCGGTACCGGGTCTGCAAATTTCGGGAGATCAGGCGCAAAAAGGTGACTCGAGTATAAGCCGAGGGGGGTATTTTCAGCACAAAAAATTGTGCTGAAAAACTCGGCTTATACTCGAGTATATACGGTACATTGTAGGCCTGCAGTCGGCCTATTTTCTTTTCTGCTAATTACAGGACATACACACCTGCTCTACGGCACATAACTTTTCTACAGTTCCCTTGAAGTGCTTCATGCAGTCCTCTGCCAGGTGGAGGTGTGTGGAATACTGCACAGGAGAAAAGATTACACAGTTAGAGATAGACTGATAATACGAAGGTTGAAATTTTAATATTGGAAGGTAAAAAAAAAAAAAATACTTTTTAGGCACCAATTACATAAAAGGTAAACAATTGCAATACATCCATCCGTGGACTCTTCTACCTGGATGATCCTTGTTTGTACTTTTATCTTTGATGGTTCACAATATATGTCCTTCTCTGATGCCTGTTGTGCCCCAAAACTTTAAATGTTCTTCCTTCTGAGAAGCCTGTTATGATTAGCTTCTTTCTACCAATTAATGTATGCTCGGCATAACCGTTGTCGTTAGTATTCATAATACCCTGGATTACCTGCCAGATGGTAACCTGTTACCACCAAAGCACACTTTAAGGCTATAATTGAAGGCTTTTACCACATACTACAATTAAAATACGTCCAGTCTCTAAACATTTAATGCTCCTGGATAAGAAATTACGCTAGCTCCTGAAGAAGCGATTCTCGCGAAACATGTAGAGCTAAAAATTCTTACATCATAGTCCAGTCATACACGCTTATTGCGACGTGTTTTGACATCCATGACCAATTTTGGAGGGTTTTAATTGCCACTGTATTAACACTGCAGTTTTTAATTTATTGCTTTTTGTTGTTTAAATGATATTTTTGTATTAAATTGATAATAAAATAGTTTACCTTGGTGCCTAAAAAGTCAATTTTTTTCACTTCCAATATTCAACTAACGTTAAGAACGCGGCACTGCATTACCCTAGGCACCCACAGTTCCATCCTGTGTTGGTGCTTTGACAACTTTTAGATTCAAATTTTGAAATTTGCCGACAATGGTTTACATGAGTCTTTAACTTCCATTTGAGGACATTCTTAGGTATGAATCCTGACGGTGTTGTAGCTTGTACAGAACAATTATATTACTGCCAGGTTAACTGGTAATAGTATGGAGGCAGACGTTGCTGACTCCGCATTCTGCAAATGCTAGTCCTCTCTATGTCATGTTTACCCTCCAACTACTTCCATACATCAAGTCACTAATCCAGAACAAGTGTGCAGGTAAAGACTTCAGACTTTTACACTAATTTTGTCAGAGAAAGTAGTGTCCACCTATTTTACTTTGTTAAATCTATGCTGTATGCTCTCTGTAACCCGCTTAGCCTTTGTTTTTGTCACTGTGAAAACTTTAATAAAATATATATAAAAAAAAAAATAATAATAATAATAATAATAATAAAAGTAAGTGTCAACATAACAGCCAGGAAATTTGTATTTTTAGAAGACGGTTAACAATGGCAGCCTTTGTTTGCTTTAAAATCTGAACTGCAGGCACACCGCTAAATACACAGATTACATACATATATGGGAGCCGTTTTACCTGCCAAAAGATTAGTATTTTTGTCCACCCAGTTCTGAGACCAAACAATTCTACAATCCCACGCTACTTATTGGGCAATATACATATTCGTTAAAGCTACTAGGCACCAATCTGACTCTACCCCTTGGTAAAGGTGGTCAGTAACCACAGGCAAGTATAAGAAGATGTGCCGCGCTATGATTACAACAATGTGCCTTCCTTATACCCTAAAAGCAATATAGTACATTATACACTCTATTGAAAATTAACAACAATAGTGATCATCAAAAATGTAAATAAAGTGAGTATTCCAAATACAACCATAAAATGTATATATTAAAAACAGTGTTTGTAATTTGTAGTGCTTCCAATTCCAATAAAAAAAAAAAAACTGTGCTCTTTTACCAAAGTCTTTTAGCAGTTTCCCTTTAAATGGTACTCTTAAAGTGGTTGTATACCCAAATTTTGTACAAGCACCTACAGGTAAGCCTACATTAAGGCTTACCTGTAGGTGCTTGTAATATCTCCGAGACCTACACAGTCTCGGAGATATTTGCAAAAAAAACTGTACCGCTATCTACGGCGCATGCGCGCCGTAGATAACGGCGCAGGCGCACTGAGCGCGGCGGCTCTTGAATGGGAGCCTGCCGGACACTGCTGGAAATTCGCGCATGCGCGGGGATCGTGCCATTCCCCGCGCATGTGCGGGAGTGACGTCATCGCCGCTCCGGCCAATCACAGCGCCGGAGCGGCGATACCCGGAAGTCACTCCGGGTATCATGGATTCGACGGAGGACGCGTCCGAGGACCGCTGCGGGGGCTTCGATCTAAGGTAAGTGATTGATAATGAGCTAGTATGCTAGTCATACTAGCTCATTATACCTTTGCCTTGCAGGTTAACCAAAAAAAAAAGCTTTGCGGTATACAACCGCTTTAAGAACACACTACTCACCTTATTTAATTCCTTCTGATATTGTGGCATCTTTTTCAGTATTTGGGACAGGTCTTTGATGTTTGCCTGAGAAAGGGTAAAAAATAAATTAAAAAAATTCCCAAAGAACTTTTTCCCACTCCACTTCTACTATAAGGTTGGCTTTAGTCTTGGGATGGATCATAAAGAATGAATACACACGATAATGTAAACCTCCAGCTAAAATGTAAATTTAAGCATATAATTAATGCAGACAGCACATACAGCCTACCTGTTCCCCATCTGTGCCCTGCTGTAATGCACAGTATTGTCTGATTGTTTTTGGGAACATCTCCTGCTTTCCAGTTTAAATAATTACAGAAAATTCCTGGTCCAGCCCACCACACCCTTCTCAGGCTTCGTCCATCACTCACTACATCTCCAACATATTTCTAATGACGCATACACATGACCGTTTTTAATGTCATTGAAAAAACAACGTTTTTCTCAACGTGATTCTTTTCAAGCCTGCCTTGCCTACACACTATCATGAAAAAAAATGCTCGAGCAAAGCGCGAAATGTACGACGGCACTATAAAGGGGAAGTTCCATTCGGATGGTGCCACCATTTGGGCTGCTTTTGCTGATCCTTGTATTAGTAAAGTTTGGTGAGAGACGATTCGTGCTTTTCAGCCTCGTGCTCTTCGGTCTGTTACAGCGTGACGAATGGGCTATCTCCATTACGAATGTTAGTTTTACCAGAACGAGCTCTCCCGTCTCATCACTTGCTTCTGAGCATGCGCGTTTTTTGCACGTCGTTAAAGCCTACACACGGCCGTTTTTCATGACAAAAAAACGACGACGTGAAAAACGACTAGAAAAATTAGAGCATGTTCCAAATTTTTAATGCCCATTTTTCACGTCGTGAAAAATGCTCTGGAGCCCACACACGATCGTTTTTAATGACCAAATTAAAAAATGAAATTTTCCTCATGAAAAACGGTCGTGTGTACGCGGCATTATGATTATGTTGCACTCTTGCTGGCTTCTCAAGATTATTCTTGTCACAGTAGATCTTCCGACAGACTACCCCAGCTTCCTCACTGGCTGTAGAACCCTCCAATGACTTCCCTGGTTGTCTGATAACTACTCAACTGTGCACTCATTCCCAGCTTCACAAGTGGCTGCTTGATCCTGCATTAATTTCTCAATTATGCTCTATATAATTTGCCAGAAACAGGAGTTTCCCCTGGGTCTATAAAGAAATATGTGACGTCGACAGGTCTAACTAGATTATCATCACCAGATAGAAGGAAATTAGAAGGGCCAATTACTATGGAAGAATTGCAATCATTAATGAAAACAATTGAACATGGGAAAGCACCAGGACCAGATGGTTTTACCATACAATATTATAAAAGTGTATCACTCAATTAGGACCATATATGATTAAACTATTTAATGCAGTTGGACAGACAGTGGTGTTACCCCCTGAGTCTGTAACTGCACATATTACCTTGATACCAAAAGAGGGGAAAGACCCTGAGATATGTAGTAGTTACAGACCAATATCCTTATTAAATGTCGATTTAAAAATTTTGACAAAAATCTTAGCGCACCGTATTCAGCCCTATTTATCACAATTGGTACATTTAGATCAAGTAGGGTTTATCCCTACAAGAGAAGCAAGGCATAGTACTATTAAGGTACTAAACTTGATACAAGAAGCCAATCAAAAAAAGATAGAGTGTTTTTCTGAATACGGACGCAGAAAAAGCATTCAATTGAGTTAATTGGAAATTTATGATTGAAGTACTAACACAAATGGGTATAGGAGAAAAGATGCTACAATGGATAACGGGAGTGTATGCGAGTCCTCGGGCATTAGTAAAAGTAAATGGGGTCTATTCTAAGCCTTTTATAATTACAAATGGAACACGGCAGGGCTGCCCTCTTTCGCCTCTGTTATATGCTTTGACTTTAGAACCTTTTCTAAACAAGATTAGACAGAATCTGGATATTAGGGGTATTGAAATTGGGGAAAAGGAATATAAAGTATCTGCTTCCGCAGAGGATATGCTTTTTTTTATTATCATCAAGACCACAAATCTCACTACCCAATCTTATGAAAAAGTAGAAATATATGGGAAGATTTTGAACCTTAAAATAAATTATAGTAAATCGGAGGCGATGGGGGTGGCACTGCCAGGTCCCATTAAAAATGTAATAGAACAAAACTTTAAGTTTAAGTAGACGAGGAAAGCCTTAAATTATTTAGGTACACAGATACCCGTAAATTTGGAGAAAATGTTTGAATTAAACTTTGAACCATTAGTTAGAACTGTAAGAACGTTACTGGAAAATTGGAGCAAAGGTATGCACTCATGGTTCGGGAGATGCAATATTCTTAAAATGAGCGTAATGCCAAAATTTTTCTTCCTGTTCTTAGCATTACCGATAAAAATTCCCAAGTCTTTCTTTAACCAAGTCCAAACTATGTTTATGAAATTTATTTGGAATAGTAAAAAGCCAAGATTAGCCAGAAAACTCTTAACTTTACCAAAAAGAGTAGGAGGTATATCTGCACCGGACATATATAAATATTATCAAGCAGTGCATCTGGGGAGACTAGTAGACTGGAGCAGACATAGAGATTATAAATTATGGATAAATATGGAACAACAAATAAGTTTAATTCCACTAAATAGGGCAATATGGTGCTATAGAGCTTTGTCCCCCTTGGTAAAATCACACCCCACGATAGGAACGATGTTATGGGTAGGAGATAAAATATGTCAAAAATCTAAATTTACAGATAAAAAATTTACCACTATATCCTATAATAGGAAACCCAGATTTCTTACCAGGGATAGAGTCAGTAAAGTTTAAGAAATTGAGGGAAAAAGGAATTTTCCAAGTGTCGGACTTCATGGGAGAAAGGGGATGGGTAACAATAGATAAGCTAACAAAAAAAGGAGGTAAATATGAAATTCCGATTTGGCAAGCTCGGCAGATTAGACACTACCTAGAAAAACTGGGATCAGCAGAAACATATAGACGGACACGGACAAGATTTGAGGATTACTGTGAGGGAGGGGAACCACTTTCACATGCCATATCGAAAATGTATGCATTGTTGATTGCACCCCTAGACGACTTTAAAATGGAATGTCTTGGTAAATGGGAGAGAGATATAGGCCATGCCTTCTCTCCAGCACAATGTCAGAATATAATAGGGTTGGCCACAAAAACATCGAGGTGTATTAAAATACAAGAATCAAATTATAAAATTTTAACACGCTGGTATTATACACCGGTAGCCCTAAATATTTTTTTTCCAGAATTTTCTGACAGGTGTTGGAGAGGATGCAAGGAAAGGAGGGACAATGATACACATATTCTGGTCTTGCCCAGTAATTAGACAATTCTGGGAAACAGTGCAAAGAATTACACAGAAATTTACTGAATATCTAATTCCAGGGGAACCAGATTTCTTCTTGTTGCACAATGTACAAATTCCATCTAAGAGATACAGCAATTCAATTCTGTGCCACCTAATAAAATGCAGCAAAAAGTTGTATTGCAACAAATTGGAAAGATATAAAAGCCCCGACGGCGTCGGAGTGGCTTAAGAAAGTTAGGAAAATAGGAATAATGGAGAAACTGTTACCTATAACATTAGATAGAAGGGAACAAGTTAAAGAAATCTGGGCCCCATGGGATATATATATGCAATCAGAAGAGGGTAGGAGATTATTGGGAGAGTAGGGGAGGGAGGGGAGAGAGAGAGAAATTACTTGAGTGAGTTTTTTTCCCTTTTTTTTTCTTTTTTTTCTCCGGGAGGGGAGGAATATGGGGATTGAAGGGAATGGGAAATGGGTATTGGGAGGAATTTGGGGATAAGGGGGAAGGCAACAGGGGAAGATAAAAATATGTAGATAAGAGATGAAGGAAACTAAATAAACAGAAATTAGAGAATAGGAAGAAAGAAAGATGGTTTGTATGAAGTTCAAATATAAACAATTAATTAAGATTTTATTAATACAATATGAAGATGGCATAGATTTAATTTCTGAAAGATGAGATGTAAAGAAATAGGGCATGATGTGAACGTTGTTGATAAAATAAATAAAGAATTAAAAAAAAAAAATTCTCAAATTTTTCCTGCTGAAATGCCCATTCTATGTACACTTCCCCCATCTCTTTGCCTGCTTACACCTACATGTTCCATTCCCTCTGCAAGTTTAACAATTGTAAACTTAGTATCGGCTGAAAGCAAGCAACAAGACATGAACGATAAATCGGCACCTTTTCACACCTGTGAGGCCTACCAAAACTGGATCACAGGGTCCTGCTTTTACCCGGTGGTCCTCTCCCATCACCTCATTTCTTCCCGCTCCCCGATCCCTATCTGTATGCACTATCCATTACCTACTTTCTCTTACCCTTAATCTGTCAAACTTCATATGCTTTCCCCTTCAGGTGCGTTTTTTTTTATTTTATTATTATTCTCCAACAAGCATATGGTCAAGAGAGATGCAGGAAATAAAGAAAGAAGCTTTACAAGTTGGCATGTTCCAAAATGGAGTAGATGATATGTAGAGTAAATAATCAATAGACCCAATACATGTAAATAAAGGCTAAATCTAAAGGATTAGCTGTAGCATGAATGGAGAGGCTCACTCCTGCTGTGCTGCTTGATTTTCCATAAATCAAGGGGAGAAAAAAATTAAAGGGGAATAAAAAGGGAAAGGGGGGAGTCAGAAGCAAACCTGGTAGTAAAACAGAAGTGTCGTGAACAAACGGGTAGTATGGCTAGGAAAAGCAAATAGGATGGAGGGGAGGTTAAATGGGTAATGCTAGGGGAAGGAAGAGTGGAGAGAGTCACCTGGGAGACACCCATTAAAATGTTAGAAGAGGTACAAAAGGGCCATCCCAAAATTTGAAACAACCTACTTATCAAGTAACCCAAATGTATTCCTGTCCAACAAGGACACACTTAGCCTAGGTTCACACTACTGCGATGCCATGTACTGCAAATTTGATACGTTTTTCTTTTTGTCCTGTGTGAGGTACGAATTTGCCTTGCAGTTGAGTTGGACAGGTGTGAATTTACCGCAAATTTCATGTAAACTATGTGCTGCGAGTTTACTACAAGTTCAATTGAAGCCTTTGATGATAAAATTCACACTGCACCATAGGAATTTGCATCGCAGTCAAAAACGCACAGGACCCTTTTTTTTCCCCTTGCACCAAATTCGTAATGCATAGATGTGAACCAAAGCCATGGAATACTATGCTTTTTACATGACCTGCGAATCTGTGTGTTCCTAAACGCATCAAACCCGCTGTAAATTCGCATCAGTGTGAACCCAGGCTTTTACCCTTATCAAGAAAACATAGACTGGTGCCAATAAAACCAGGTTTTATGACAAACAGCCCACCTATTCTTTTGGAAATGTGTTGAGTCCTCCATTCGCTCTATTTCCTGGACTTTATTTAGCCACAAGTGCTAACCAGCAGGCTGGAATACAAGCCATGGCAGCATTCAGGAGGTGCCACAGGAGCAATTTTCTATACATTTTGGTCTAGCTCTGGTTATTATGAAAAACAAAAATGGAAGGTTCCTGGGGGACAACAAGGTCACACCTCATATATCAGGTACCGTGGGCATTAATCTGTTTAACAGAGCTGGGGTCCTGTATAATAAAGGATAAATTCACCTTTCTGCACATGTTACACCCATATTTAGGCTGCAACATGTTCAGCATCTGACCCCTCTCACCCCAATTTCCCCCCTCCTTGTGGCAGTTAAAGGATCTTCTCCCCAATCTCGCTGTCACAATTTAAAGGAGCGAGGCTTTGCAGGGCTCCATCCACTCGGCCGCGTAATGGATTCATGGATCCTTGTGAATCCATGAACTACAAGTACCGACAGCCTTTGCGGATGGCTTGTAGTTCTTAATGAACTACCAGAGTGCTGATGAGGTAGTTCATTGAGCTTCCTGTCAGTGTGCAACTGCCTGCCCATACCAGAAGTACAGGCAGACAGCTATACAGACAGCCTGCAGGAGCTGGTATTACACAATGCAATGCTTAACAGGCTCCTAACAAAACAAAATAATAAATGCACAAAAAAAAAAGGTAAAACTTTTGTAAAGGTGAACTTATCCTTTAAAATGGCATTCTTGTATTTAGGAGCATATTGAGGTTTTTAAATGTGAAGAGAACATTTCTCTGAAGTTGTGTCAGCATATAAGTGAGATAGACAAGTCTTATTCCCAAGCAGATCTAAAAGCAGGGCAATCTACCATCTTTTTTTTTTTTTTATTGAAAAGAATTTCAAACAAGATGATACAGATAAAGGAAGTAAACAAAGGGTAATTTTCACAGCTTGACATGTCTATATTACTACATGCATATCAAAAGAAAATAATAGTCCCAAAGGGGATCAATGAACAGATTCAATAACAACAGTGGGAGGTGAAACATCATGGCATATGAAAGGAAGAACAGGAGGATAAGAAGGGGGGGAAGGAGAGGGGGGGGAGGGGGAAGGAGAGGGAGGGAGGGAAGTGGAGAGTAAGGGCGGGGGGGAAGTAGGAGGAAGGGGGATGGGAGAGGGAGGGAGTGGTTGATCTGTAGTGAAACATGCTAGGCCAACAAGTACAGGAAATAAATTACCGAACAGGAAATACATTTTGAAACGTGTGTCGTTTAGTGCATTTTAAGAAGGACGTTTATGCCAGGTTGACCAGATTTCCCAGTGTTTGTTAAACCTAAGTTGATTGCCAAGTCTATTGGCCATTAGAGATTCGTAGACGTAGTTTGTTTGGGTGATAAGCAGTACTTCGGAAACATTTGGTGCTTTGTCTGATTTCCAGTTTCTTGCAATTAGCGTCCTGGCAGCTAAGAGGATATGAGTTATCACTGTTCTGTAGTCGGGAGGGAAAATGTCAATTCCTACATTTAGAATGGCTAGGGCGGGATTAGGGCGGGTTAAAACCCCCGTAATTCCTGAAATATGACGAAAGATGGAGTTTCAGAAACTGGTCAGGTGTCTGCAAGCCCATAGCATATGGAGTAGGTTGCCTGTTGTTCCGCAGTTCCTCCAGCATAGTGGGGAGCTTTGGGACCCGAACTTGGAAAGCCTGTAGGGAGTGAGATACCACCGAAGTGCTATCTTTTGGGATAGTTCCCAATGGTTAACGCATCTAGATGCCTTATAGAGCGAACGAAATGCGTGTTGCCACTGGGGAACAGAAATATTTTGACCCAGGTCCACCTCCCATTTCTCAAATGGTTGGGATTTTATAAACGTCATTTTATGTTGGAATAGATTATAGAATAGGGAGATTCCCTTTGTGGGGGTAGGATTAGTATTATAGAAGCGCCATACCACTCTAGGGAGGCGAAGCCTGCATGTGCTTAGTGGTCTGAGAAAGTGGGAGATTTGTATATACTTGTATAGGTCTGTGGATGGCAGTGAGAATGTGTTTTGCAGGGCAGTGAATGAGAGAAGGACATCGTCTTGGTAAAGATCATCTATAGTCTTAATACCTCTATTCCTCCAGCTTTTGATGGAGAGATTAGGTATAACCTGGGATAGAGTTTCAATAGGTGCAGGGATATCTATCAAGTCGGTGTGTGGGACTTGGAGATTTCTCAGGTCTCTCCAGACCTGTAGAGAGGCTTGGATGGTAGGGGGCAGAGCTCGTAGAGGCAGTCGTCTCCACATATCTGCAAAGAGGAGGGATTTCAGGTCTGCGGATGGTACGAGTGACTGTTCAATGCCTCTCCATATGGAAAGAGTCGTTGGATCAATCCAACTCTTAAGTTGTGTTAGGAGAGAGGCACGATAGTAGTCTCGGATATCAACCAACCCCATCCCTCCCGCTAAGCGGTGTTTAACTAGAAGGGTTTTGGAGCATCTTGGTCTCTTTGTTTTCCAAATGAAATGAGAGAGAAGAGTGTTTAGCTTTTTGAGATGTATGGGGGATAGAGGAATGGGAAGTGTCCGAAATATATAGAGCATCTGAGGGAGGATTAACATTTTAAACGCCGCCAAGCGCCCAGACCAAGACAGTTCAACATTGGAGAGTCGTGTCATTTCTACTGTTAATTTGTTGATCAGGGTGGAGTAGTTAATCTCAGCTAGCAGTGAGGGGTCTGAGGTAATTTTAATACCTAGGTAGGTAATGTGTGACTTGCTCCAGGAGTAAGGATAGGTATTTTGGAGATGATTTTTCAGATTGGGTGGTATGCCTAGATCTAAGATAACTGATTTTGAAAAATTAATTTTGTAAAAGGAGATATCACTGAATTCAGTGAGAGTTTCGTGGGCGTTACGTAGGGATGTGGAAGGGGCGGTCAGGAACAGAATGATGTCATCCGCAAATAGGTTGACATCATGGTATTTGCCCTGGATAGGAAAGCCTGTAATGTCTGGATGGGACCTGATCCTCTTGGCCAGCGGCTCAATAAGAAGGTTAAAGATGGAGGGGGAGAGGGGGCACCCCTGTCTTGTGCCACTGGAAATAGAGAAGGTATTTGAAAGCATGTTAGATGTGTAGACCTGGGCACAGGGGGAGGAGTATAGAGCCAGTATGGCAGAGAGGATGGGCCCCGAGAATCCGAATTTCTGCAGGGTTTGGTTCATGTAGCCCCAGTGTACCCGGTCGAACGCCTTCTCCGTATCCAAGGATAGGAGCAGAGAAGGCGTTCGACAGAGATTGGCATATTGAATCACTCCCAACACCCGTCTCGTGGCATCTGATGTTTTTCTACCCCGGGTGAAGCCGGATTGATCCGGGCCAAGTAGCAGGGGGAGGATAGGCATTAATCTGTGCGCTATGAGTTTAGCATATATCTTAACATCGGTGTTTAGAAGGGATATAGGCCTGAAATTAGCTGGGTCAGTATGTTCTTTCCCAGGTTTAGGGATAGTGACAATATACGCCTTAAGCATCTCTGGAGGAAAGGAGGCAGAGGATATTGCAGCGTTGAACACCTCTTGAAGATTTGGTGTTAAATTACTTAGGAAGGCCTTATAATAGTCATTAGGAAGTCCATCAGGACCCGGGGATTTGCCTAGGGGGAGTGTTTTTATGATCTCCTTGATTTCACGCTCTGTAATAGGCGAATTAAGGGAGTGGAGTTGATCGGGAGACAAGGAGGGAAGGTTTAATTTCTCTAGAAATTTCTGTATAGCCTCTCCTGTGGGTTGGGGGGTATTAGGGTCAGCCTGTAAATTATAAAGAGAGGAGTAGTAGTCGGCAAAAGAGTTAGCTATGTCTTTGGGATTGAGTATTTTATGTTGGATTACTTGGGTGTAGAAGGAATGGGATTTTTGTTTTGACCCTGGCAGATTTAAGCCTTTGGGCCAGACATTTGCCTGCTCGGTTACCCGAGGCGTAGTGATTTAATTTTAAGTACTGAAAGTGCTTAGAATGTTGTTCAATAAGAAACAACCTGAGCTCAGCACGATGCTGTGATAGCTGTTGGGATAACTGTGTATCAGGGGTAGATTTGTTCAATGCCTCCAACTTCTGGATAGTAGTAAGGAGTTGCTCTAGCCTGTGGGTCCTCTGCCTCTTCTCCCTTGCGCAAATTTGTAATATTATACCTCTAACAAATGCCTTATGGGCACACCATAACATTGCAGGGTCCGAGACCGAGCCCACATTATCTTCAAAGAAGGTAGCCAATCTGCTAGTTATAGTAGAAACATGCGTGGGCATCCCAAAGACACGAGAGTTGGCCCTCCATATGTAAGCAGGACTAGGGGTGTATCCCTCCATCACCGTGATCGAAACAGGTGCGTGGTCGGACCACGTGATATCATGGATGATGGAGGAGGACACCGCCTGCAGAAGTATTTTGTCTACAAGGATCAAGTCTATTCTCGAATAGGAGTTATGCCGAGTAGAGTGGAAGGTGTAGTCTTTTTCATTACCATGTTGGCATCTCCAGACGTCAAAAAGGTCTTCTGAGTGGAGAAGGTTTTGGAGTTGGGGTATTGGGCGCTTGGATTCAGAGGAAGAGTCAAGTACGTAATCCACAGTTAGGTTGTGATCCCCACAAATGACCAGAGACCCTTGTTTAAGCTCAGCAACCTTACTGTACAACCTCTTCAGGAATCTAAGTTGGTGGGAGTTCGGAGCATACAGGTTGACAAGGGTGAAGGGCTTGTTGTTAAACTCACCTATCAGTATGAAGTACCTCCCTTCGGGGTCGGCATGTGAGTTCAACAAGGTAAAGGCTACTGAGTCTCTAACAGCGATAAGGACACCTTTCTTTTTGGAAGATGCAGAGGCAGAAAAGATATGAGGGAATCGGTTGTGGCGAAAATAGGGAGGACTGTCTGAGAGGAAGTGTGTCTCTTGGATACATAGGACATCAGCCTGAAGTTTGAGAGCCTCTCTCCAGACAGAGGCCCTCTTGGCCGGGTGATTCAGGCCATTCACGTTGAAAGAGACTATCTTAAGCGCCATGTATTAATGAGGAGCGTATATGATGAATGTACCTCCTGTCAGACGAGATGACCAATATCCCAGGGTCATGCGATGGTGTGGATATGCAATGTTGTTGTTCTTGAGACGGGTAGAATTGCAGATTCTCTGAGGCAGGATCAACCAGGAACAGGATTGAGTAGGTGGGATAATGGGGGACAAAGATTAAAACAGGGGGGGGGGAAATAGAAAAAAAGAAACAATACGCAGTTCATTGTGCAAAAGGTAAAAAGCAAGTTCAAACAAGAACCAGAGGGAAGTCTCGCTTCCCATAACTTGACGGGAGGGTATCAACTTGAAAGATTCAGTGGGCTACATACTCCAGAACATACCGGGAACCATGAAGTACCTGAGTCATACTAAGGTGCGGGCTAGTTGGTTAAGATGTTTGTTTTTTGTTGCTCTTCTTCTTCGACACCATTTGCCATTCATATTGTGGGTCAAGCTTAGGTGGGGGTGAAGGCCCTGCAGAAGATTTCACTGGCAGAATATCTAAGGTGCGCAGCAAGGAGAGACCTTCCTCTATGTCCGTGATAACTGTGGACTTGCCCTCATGCGTGACCGTAAGCTTAACTGGGTACCCCCACCTATAAGGGATGTTGTGGTTGCGGAGTGCTTTGGTCACTGTCAGGAGGGATTTGCGCTTGTGCATGGTAAATTGTGACAGATCCGCGAACAGTTGAATATGTGAAAACTGAGCAGGTGGTTGCTGATTTTTGCGAAATTTTTGCGAAATGCAGTCATCAGTTGGTCCTTCACTTGGTAGAAGTGAACCCGCATCAGGACATCTCTGGGGATGTTATCTGGGAGATGAGAGGGTTTGGGTAATCTATGGATGCGGTCAATTTGCATTTCCACTTCTGGGACAGAGGGCAGGAACTGTTTCAATAGGTCACGGGCATATTTTTGGTGTTGGGTTCGGAGGATGGACTCCGTTTCCCCTCTAATTTTCACATTGTTCCTCCTTGACCTATCTTCAAGGTCAGCGACCTTTGCCCTGAGCCAAGAGAGTTCCTCTGAGTGATCAGCGTGTGCATCAATCAAAGTGTTGTGGGATGCTGCAAACTCTCCCATTTTCCCCTCAATATGGTCAACTCTGCCTGCTAAGTCTCCTATGTCAGATTTAAAGTTCTGCATGCAGTGCATCAGGTCCGCGTGCATAGAGCTGCGGAGGGAGACAAGCATGTCTTTGAGAGTAGTGTCTGATACAGGGTGACCTGTTGTGGGGAATGAGGTGAAAGGGTCGATCAGCTCCCTCGTGTCCTCCATAGGGCTGTGTGTGTTGCTCACCTGCTGACCGCTGCCATCCAGACGAGGCTTCGATTTCGCTGGGCTGCGAGATAGCGGGGTAGAGGCCGGCGGAGGTGTCTGAGTGTGGTTCAGAGGCGATCCTGGGCTGGCGGCCGCAGACCGTGCGCTGCTGGAGGAGGATGGTGAGACATTCTCCCCGTCGGCGCCATCTTGGATAGGCCCGCGGCCTCTCGGCGGGTAGAAATCCTCTAGTTTCTTGGGCTGAGTGTGGTCTTTCCTCTTTCGGGTCATTCCCCAAGTGTCCTGAGGCTTTCAGATGTGATGTAGTGGGGAAAGTAGCGGCCGGTGTCGCGCTAATCGTCAGTGGTTCCCGTGTCTGGAGCGGAGCTATGCAGTCAGACGTCCATGCAGTAGCTCGGTAGCCACGCCCCCCCCGGCAATCTACCATCTTGGAGGCAATCAGCTGAGTATATAAAAGTGATAGCATGTGCTGCAGAGGTCCAGTGAAAGAGCATAAGCTCTCAAAAAACTCAGTGGGCAACAAAGTGGAGCATTGTAACGCATTCCAGAAAGGAAGTTGGTAGGGGCCCATAGGGAAATCAACGATTAGCCTGAACTGCAGCAAAAATGAAAAGCATTATATAAGTTAGCAGAGAGTCCACACAGTAAAGAAGGTTTCCTCAGGCTCAAGGAAAAATTTGGGTTTTCAATTATGGGGGGCAGTGGGGAAGCGATAGGAGCCAGGTTCGTAGCGTTTGATCATTTCTGGCAGTAAGCGACAGTCACGCTGATTGTCAGATGAGTCTAAGTAATGCGACAGAAAGTTATGACGCAGAATACGTTTTTTAAAGGACGTCCAATGGTTGAGTTTTCTAAGGTAACCCAGGCCTTGCCAGGTTCAGTCTGCACCAGTCTACCATTCTGACAAGATGACAAACTAGATGGTAAGAAACCTGGTAAGAAAATTCCAAAGGTTTTAGGGCTCATAAGGAGAGTGTTTAATTGTGGGGTTCTTCTCAGCCCAGATAAATTTCCGGACAATGAGGGAGAGTGGTCAAATGAAGCCCAGGAAAATATTGATTGGTAAAACATTCAGGAGGTACAAGAGTTTGGGTAGAATAGACATTTTGATTATATTGTATCTCCTGAACGAGCAGAAAGGTTATGGGGTCCATTTACTGAGTGAGTAAGGACTGAATTGTTTTCAGTAGAGTAGCAAAATGTAATGTGTGTTTCGGTGATGGTTCTAGGGATAATAGTGCCCAGTTTGAATTTAAAATTGGATTGGATTCTCTGGATTTGGCAGGAGGAATGGAGATATTGAGGGCTTCAGATTTCTGAAAGTTTATTTTTAGGTTAGAGCAGCCTTTTTTCAACCAGGGTGCTTTGAGGTTTCTTCAGGGGTGCCTTGGCAAAATACCTAAAAAAAAAATGCCCAAACATTGTATACAAGCCGGCATGTGGATGAAGGCTGACTTTTAGTTACAGAAGTCACAGGTTTTCATTCTTTCATCATTACAACCTTCTAGCTGCCAGCGTCCTAATGACCAATGGGGTCATAAGTTGATAACAAGGATGTCAGCCACCTGCATAGCATCCTTGTTTGACCCTACCCTGCCCCTCTCCATCAGCATTGGGGTCACATTGGCTGAGTAATGGAGAAAAACAGAGGGAGAAGAGAAACACTGGAAGACTAGTCAGTACCAGTTGGCAAAAGTGCATTTGCTATGGAAGAATAAATCACCTCCAACGTTAAGTGTCCTACTTGGATTGATGGATGTTGCTGCATTATGTAAATTTTTTTTTATTGTTTTTACATCTTAGAATGGGATGCCTCGAGACCATAACTTTTAAAGGGTGCCTTGACCGAAAAAAAATTGAGAAACACTGGGTTAGAGAGTTCCCCACAGACTTGAAATTTGGCCATAAGGTTAGGGATGGACACATCTGAAGAGAGGAGGGAAAAGAGCAGATCTGCAAATGCTGAGATTTTATACTTCGTGTCTCGAACCCGGGGACCTCCCTACAAGGTGTAATACCTACCTGGCATAAATTAATTAAAAGACCTAAAATGTGGAGCGAATGGCCAAAATGTTTGTGCAGTACTGTTGTTTATTACTCTGTCTACTTCCTTTTAAAGTCATCAATAAAAACTGTTGTTTGGGAGAAAACAAATCATTGTGCAATCTGTTGAACAGGGCTTTGGCTTACAGGTCCAGCTAAAAAAGCCAGAATCCATTGTCATAAGCAATTCCAGCAAGGGGAGAGGCAAACTTTGGGTCTGACTTCAGCATAGTTAGACTGTACCACTGAAAGGATTAGCAAGCGACATAATGATTTTGTACATTCTGGAGCTGCTCTTTATTAATACAGAAATCTCAAAAAATGTATTGCAAGCCCTTATTTGGGTGTCTGAAAACAGGTTGCATACCCATTATTACCATTTTCTATAAGGATGTATAAAAGAAAAGAGCTACACATACTGGGCTACTCTACAAGGCATATTTAAAGCAGTGAATCTGATATACAGTATACATTCACTGAAGGTGAAGCCTTCAGTTGCATGTATTGGGAGTGATTGATTTACCACCAGTGATTGGTGGGGGGAAAAAAACAAAACACATTCACTGCTTTTGTCTGAATAGATGTAAATGGTCATTCCAGTTCTTTAAAAATAAATAAAGCTAATTAAATTAACATAGAATATACAATTGCTACACAAGCAATATTGTAATTTAATATTATACATTACCTTTCCTTTTAAATCTGAAGCCGCTGTAATTTTCTGTAAAATTCAATGCAATGTGGCAACCTGGAGTCCTTCTGTGTACAGTAGGCGTACAGGACTTCTCCAGAAATGTAATTTCCTGCTTGTGTTATTGGCTCACGGATTTTTACCAAAAGTCTGCACTAAGATATAAGTAAACTTTTGAGCATCCTATGCAACAGGAATTATATTGTTGGTGACATTCTCCCTAAGGGTGAATTACTTCTGAAGGGATGCAGACACTGCAACTTTCCTCATTAGAAGATTGGAAGTGCATCGGCTTATCAGATTGAACACAGACACTCCCATTCAGAAACCAGATTTCCAAGGACATAGTAAAACATATAGCTTTTTCTTAAGAACAGAACCAGGTAGGACTGACTTTGTTAAAATCCTTGCAATGTATATTGATCACCCAGAGAGGATTGTTTTTTTTTCCCTCAACAAAACTGGAGTTACGCTTTGAAGATTCCTGGCTACCCAACCATCATGCGATTTATCTTGCTTGGCTGCAAGCCAAACAAACAATGATGTCACATGCCCCTAGTTTAATTTTCCATTGGAATCTATGGAAAATTCAGCATGGGCACTGCATACTACAGGATACAAAATAAAACCTACCTTGTCGGTTGTCATTCTTTTACTCTCACAGAAAGACCTCAGCAGCTCTGTGACTTTCCTGCAATAGAGAGGGCACGCGCTCAAAAGAGGACCTGAGAAAATGTGGTACAAACACACACACACACACACACACACACAATTACTGAGGACAAAGTGATGCCTACTTGGACACGTCTGCAATGTGCATGTGACGGAGCTCCACCCACAGGTCATCATCGTCATCCAGAAGAACCTGCTTTTCCCGGGAATCGCCAATGCCTGTAGTCTCATACCTGAAGGCAAAATAAGAAGTTTGGGATCAAAAACCAGCAACCAGAATCAAGTCATAACTGAAAAATCAGCATTGGGTCTTTAAGTAAGGGTTAGTTATATATCTGCTATATCAAAGTGGAGGAGGGGGAAAATGCCATAGTGTTTCCATTTCACGACTTGATAGTTTAACTGAGAGCATGCCCTCTGGGTCAATTCAGGGCAACTAGGATCACCAAAACACCCCCAGCCCCGATCTGGCGAGGCAGAATAGGCACATATCAAAAAGGGAACTGATTTCACAGGGTCACCAGAGCATCCACTGAAAAAGGACCTTGGATCCCTTGACCAAAAGATGAATCTTTCAAGTTTGTGACTGAATCACGACGCTTGGAGATCACGCCACCTCCAAGTACAGCCTCCAATGGCCATTGAAGTTCCGCATGCCAAAATTTGGGGGGTTGGCAGAGGATAGGAGCATGCATCAGAAGGTGAGAAAGAGAGGGGAGAACCCAGCCAGGACAGTAAGGGAAAAGCACGCGGGTAAGAACACTGCCAAAGTCACTCCCGAAGGGAACAACGGGATTTAACCCTTCAAACACATGGCTTCATCCACTTCTTAAGGCGGGTCACACTAGTGCAGATCGCCTGCATCTTGGACCAGTATAACGCCACGCTGCTAACCCAACATGCTGCACCTGTGTGCCAAGGTGGGCGCCTAACACAGGATCCAGTGACCTAGGCAACTTTACAGGCCAGCCCCATGTCTTCTCTGGTTGGGTCCAGATCGGCCACCCGAAGCTCTCGCTTTTGCAGTACTACAAGTCCCATGAGGCATAGCAAGACTGACAGCCACAAGCATGACACCCAGAGGCATTATGGCACTAGTAGTTTTGCAACAGCTGGGGGTCCGCTAATTGCCTATCTCTGCTCTATACAGCCAAATTAGGAGCTTAAAGTGACAATAAAGTCAAAAAATGTTTTCCAATAAAAATACCAAAGATGTTATGCTTACCTGCTCTGTGTAGTGGATTTGCACAGAGCAGCCCAGATCCTCCTCTTCTCTGGTCCCTCTTCTGTGATCCTGGCCCCCCTCCTGTTCAGTGCCCCCACAGCAAGCAGCTTACTTTGGAGACAGCCGAGCCGATTCACAGTGCCCTGTGTCCATTCAGACACGGGGCCCCGGCCCCTCTCTCCCCTGATTGGCTAGCTGACTTTGATAGACAGCAGTGGCAGCCAATGGCACCGCTGCTGTGTTTCAGCCAATCAGGAGGGAGAATCTTGGACGGCTGAGACACTAGTGGACATTGCTGGACAGACACGGACCTCAGGTAAGTATTTGGGGGGCTGCTACACACAGAAGGCTTTTTATCTTAATGCATAGAATGCATTAAAGATAAAAAAACTTTCTGCCTTTACAAGCACTTTAATGGGCAACTCCAAACAAAAACAGCTAAAAAACGGAGGTAAAAAGTGTTGGAACCAAAGAACAAAAATTATATTTAATGCAGCCAGCACATCTAAAGTAATCTGCCATAAGTTTTATTTTTTCAGGCTTCTTTTCCATTTATTTTCACCTGATTCTGTCAGTAATACACTTCCTGTCCTAGGGTGACAACGCTTACTGTACTGTATATTTTTTGTCACCTTTCGACTAAAATGACCTCTCCCTCTCCTCCATAAAAAGACAGGCGAGTTGTTTTGCAGGCCTCAGAGATAAATGGGTATTAACTAATAAGAGTGCAGCACAGAGAGCACAAAAAGCCATCGGTTGACCAAATTTCTGGCAGGATCCACAGGTATTTTTCGATATTATTGCGCAGATATAACAAACACTTTCAAATGGTATATTTAACAGACTAAAATGAACCAAGGAGTTAATTGTAAGGGTTTACATACACTTTAAAATAAAAATTTTCTCTTGGACCAGATTACTTCACAACAGTTTATAAAAGTAATTTGCATATTCATATGATTCACCCACCCTTGCTGTGCTATAGGTCTGCATAGCATAAGGGGGATGAAAACCTACTGGTATATGTCTTGCTTGATGTCTAGCAGGTCATGAGCCATGGCCTGAAAGGTAAGTTCATGCAGGAGGGGAGACACAGGGTCATATCCACGATCCACAATGAGGAGCTGGGAGCGGGACTTGTCTGGGCCCTGGGATGGAGAGAAGCAGGTGAGAACACAGGGAAGGGAAAAGCATTTGGAAGAATGTGAAGGACAGGAAAGTCTCATAACCATAGGTTTAGTATTCCTGAGCTCAGTAAGTATATGACACCGACATGCTGCTCTCCAAATCCATCTCGGATATATGCTTGGTATTCACCATAGAGAATAAAGATCACTATAGATGGATACCTAGACACACTAGAGAAATGCTCAAGCAGCCCCAGTGGCAGATAATGCAACAGAACAGGAATAAGATGAACGGCATGGACAAAAGCAAACATGCAGGAAGAGGAACATTTTATGACACAAATATGCAATTATAACTTATTTAAAGAGGAACCCTACCAAAAACATAGCACAGTTACACATAGTGCCCTTTCTGGATAACACCACCATAAAAAATGCGACTGTGTGTCAAGAAAAAGGTTGAGCGGGGTGGGACTTTGTGTGTGCCTCAGTGGAGAAAATAAATATAGAAATACCAGAATTATAGAAAAATAAACAACTTTTATTTTTCTGCCATATGGCAGTGATATCAAAAAATTATTATTTCTAAACTTTAGTGTCTTCTTATACAATACAACATTTAATTTGCATCAATGTTTATTGAAAATCATAAAATGTACTTTTAGTGAATATATGAACAGTATAATGTGTGCTTTTATATGTTCACCATTAATCTCTATTTACTTATATTTATTGTTGATTTTTTGTTTTGCATTTTGTCCCTTTGTTTTTCCTTTACATGTATTGGTTGTGGTATGTATGTACGTACGTACGTACGTACGTACATATATATATATATATATATATATATATATATATATATATATATATATATATATATATATATATATGTGTGTGTGTGTGTGTGTGTGTGTGTGTGTGTGTGTGTGTGTGTGTGTGTGTGTGTGTGTGTATATATATATATATATATATTTTTTTTTTGTTTCTAGAACTTATATAATATCCTACTGTGCCGTTTTCAAAGACCCTGAAGAAGCGGAAATCCGCGAAACGCGTAGGCCCTCTTAATCTTCTTGTTTGGGAATTGGACACCCTGATATTGATCTTCAGAACTGTAACTTGATTTTATCTCATGTTTTGAAATAATAATTTTTTGATATAATTGCCATATGGCAGAAAAATAAAAGTTGTTTATTTTTCCTATAATTCTGGTATTTCTATATTTATTTACTCCACTGAGGCACACACCAAGTCCCACCCCACTCAACCTTTTTCTTGACACATAGTCGCATATTCTTAGGGGATGGTGCCTCAGTAGGAGCTTTATGGTACTTCACATACACCCCAACCCCTACACAGCCACCATAAAAAAAAAGTTTCCACTTCCCATTCCTGAATCCTTACTAATTAAAAGAAGTGAAAGAGTTAATAAAAGAAAGATGGATACTGGATAGTACACCATTTTAAATGTTATTGTAACAGGATAGTGGCAAATCTTACACTCTTTACTGTGTCATTTGCCCCTTTAACTAATTCATGATTTTAAATTGCCCAAAAGGGTCAAATGATACAGATAATGTAGTTAACAGGATATACAGTTAGGTCCAAATATATTATTTGGACACGGGCACAATTTTCACACTTTTGGCTCTTTATGCCACCAGAATAAAATTAAAATGAAAGAATCCAAATGAATCTGAAGTGCAGACTTTCAGCTTTAATTCAAGGGGTTGAACATAAATATCAAGTACAAATTTTAGGAACTGCAACCATTTTTATACACAAACAATTACTTGGGGGGCACACCCTAAAAAATGCATTAAAGATGGTACAGCCATAAGACCATACAAACAGAACAAAATATTACAGCGCACACATACAAAAATTACCTTTAAAGTGATTGTAAGCCTGTTTTTTTTTTTTTTAAATAACAAACATATCATACACATCATACTCACTGTGCAGTTAGTTTTGCACAGAGTGGCCCCGATCCTCGACTTTTGGGGGCTCTCGCGGCTCCTCCCCACATCATATAACCCCCTAGGTGAAGCACTCTCCCTGGGGGTTACCTTGCGTGCACACTCCGGAGTCTAGCATTCGGCATCCATAGACGCCATATGTAGGTCTCGGCCCCGCGTCATTGGATTTGTTTGACAGCAGCGGGAGCCGATGGCTGCGCTATCAATCTGTCCAATCAGGAGTCAAGAATCCAGAGGCAGAGGAAGAGCGTGTCTCCGCCGGAGGGAAATTCCAGGGCTCAGGTGAGTAAAAACGGGAGAGCCGGTCACTGCCAGAAGTTTTTACACCTTAATGCATAGGGTACATTAAGGTGAAAAAACATGAACCTTTACAACCCCTTTAACTTCTGCAAGGCCATTATTTAAAACACCTGAACATTTTCAAAAAAATATGGGGATTTAGTCACACCGTATGGCTATACGGTGCTTAAGCCCACTTACTGCGTTAAAGTACCCCATTGTCAGTGGGTCCATAGAATGAAAAATCCTACTTCGCTGAACCATGGGAGAAATACACTCCTCTATATGGGAGAAATAAAGGACTCCTCCTATATCACAGGTGGACACTAATAAGAGGTAATGGCAGAGGGGGGCTCCAGGAGTCCTTTATTTCTCCTATATAGAGGAGTGTATTTTCTCCCATGGTTAAGAGAAGCAGGATGTTTCATTCTATGAATAGCGTAAGTGGGCTTAAGTACCGTATAGCCATACGGTGTGACTAAATCCCCATATTTTTGGAAAATGTTCAGGTATTTTAAACAGCCTTGCAGGAGTTAAATGTCATTTTTGTATGTGTGTGCTGTAATATTTTGTCCCATTTTTATACACAGTCCCCCATTTTCAGGGGCTCAGATGTAATTGGACAAATGAATATAATCATAAAATAAAATGTTCATTTTTTTTTATTTTGTTAAGTCTGGAACCCATGGATATTACCAAAGACTGGGTTTCCTCCTTTCTGATTCTTTGCCAGGCTCTAACTGTAGCTCTTCAGTTGTTCTTTGTTTGCGAGTCTTTCTGCCCTAGTTTTGCCTACAGCAAGTGAAATGTATGCTCAATTGGGTTGAGATCAGGTGATTGACCCGGCCAGAATATTCCACTTCTTTTCCATCAATTACTCCTGGATTGCTTTTGCAGTGTGTTTTGGATCATTATCCATCTGTACTGTGAAGCGCCATCCAAACAACTTTGTTGCACTTGGCTGAATCTGGGCTGACAGTGTATCTCTAAACACTGCAGAATTCATCCGGCGTCTTCTGTCACATCATCAATAAACACCAATGACCCAGTACCACTGGAAGCCATGCATGCCCATACCATCACATTGCCTTCACCATGTTTTACAAATGACGTTATGCGCTTTGGATCATGAGCTTTTCCAAGCCTTCTCCACACTTTTGTCTTCCCGTCATTCTGGTACAGATTAATCTTAGTTTCATCCGTCCAAAGAATGCTTTTCCAGAACTGGTCTGTCTTTTTTAGATGTTTTTTGGCAAAGTCTACTCAGGCTTTTCTATTCTTCAGGCTTATGAATGGTTTGCACCTTGTGGTGAACCCTCAGTATTTGCGCTCGTGAAGTTTTCTCTTGATTGTAGACTGACAATGATACGCCCACCTCCTGGAGAGTGTCCTTCACTTGTCTGGATGTTTTTTAATGGGTTTTTCTTTACCATAGAGAGGATCCTGCGATCATCCACCACTGTTGTGTTCCCTGGATGTCCAGGCCTTTTTATGTTGCCGAGCTCACCACTGAGTTCTTCTTTCCTCAGAATGTACCAAACTGTTGATTTGGCCACTCCTAATGTTGCTGCTATTTCTCTATTGGATTTGTTTAGTTTTTGAAGCCTTACAATGGCCCGTTTCACTTGCATGGACAGTTCCTTTGAATGCATGATGTGAGTTCACAGCAATAGATTATGAATGAAAATACCACACTTAGAATCAACTCCAGACCTTTTGCCTGCTTAATTGATGAAGAAATAACGAAGAAGTAGCCCACACCTGGCCATGAAACAGCTTTTCATTAAATTGTCCAATTACTTTTGGTCCCTTGAAAAAGGGGGATGGCTATTCTTAAAGAGCTGTAATTCCTAAACCCTTCCTCTGATTTGTATGTACATACCCCCAAACTAAACCTGAGTGTGCACACTTTCAGCCCATATCCATTATATAACTATAGCTTGAATATGTTTTGGTAAATACCTGAAAAAAAAATACAAAAATTGTGCCTGTGTCCAAATATATATGGACCTAACTGTAAATATTATTTTATACAATGCACTTTTATTTATTGTGCACTGAAGTGACAGTGACTCAGTATTAGCAAGCTGCAAGAAATTTGATTCTACAACACCTCACAGTACCTAACATACTATTGGAATCTTGCTATGCAACTTCCTTCCAAGCACTGTAGTGTCTTTCTACAGCCTCCCCATTCTGTTTCCTTTGACTATTTTACCACCAAGAGCAAGATTATCAAGATATAAAAGACGATTGGGTGGCAGATGTGCAGAACCGTCATGATTGCAAAACTTTTCTACTTTTTAGAGTGGTTCTAATTTGACCTGCTACACTAAAAATGTTTTGTAGTAGAGTCCTTTTTAAGTCTGTCTATAGAATAGTGACAGGTAAGCAGCCCTTAGCCATCGTCAGAAACGCTACAGTACCTCTAGCAACATCTTACCTCTCCCATGCTTGGGTTATCAGCTTTGAATGCGTTCAGTCGGTCCTGCACCATGTGAGCGAGGGTGGAGTTGTCTCCGTAGCCACTGCCATAGAAAAAACAATTACTTCTACATCTGTACAAACACAGAACGCCATTAAATAAATAGAAATGGGGGCAATTCTGCAAAAAAACTAGGGAAGCCAAGATCAACAGAGCAGGGAAATGGTGAGTGATTTGTGTAGAGGAATGCTAAATTTTCCCTAATCCTAAAGATGGCTACTATATCTCCCTGTATGTTGGAGATTTCCACTTACACTTTGAGGACACAATGCTAAGTAGAAAGAAGATAGAAGTGAGTAGAACGAGTCCCATGAGTCATTTCACTAGGACAGATGGCATATCAAAGAATCCAAGTTGTAAGTAATTTTTTTTTTTTTTAACAACAGATAGTTGTAAGTAATTTAAAGCGGATCTCTGGGCTTCATATTCTTTTGCTCTCAAGCCTCCCTTCTCCCCCTGGATAGTATTCACCAATAAGAAATTTCACATGGGCTGGATACAAGTGGCTTGATATTGGATAATCCAATATCTCTTAACTGTATCTTGTTGTTGAAGCTCAATGGCTCTGGTTAGGCATCTCACACCACCCTGGAAGAGGACTAAAGAACAAAGTAATCCAGCACCAAACCAATAATTTAAAAAATTAAAGTTTAAAATTATCTTTTAATTCACAAAAAAGTCATACATGATAAAAGCAGAAAACACATTTCTGAGGTTAATAACAGCCCCCCATTCATCAGGGCTATACCATAAAACAAGAAATGCAAACCGATCTCAAGATCACCTATTAATATCTTGCCTATTAATAAGCCCAAAAAACCTTTACGATTCCAAATGATATCCTATTTTTTTTTTGGGGGGGGGGGGGGGGATTAGTATGTAGCAGTATATAGCTCTAGAACATAACTGCCCATTTGTTGAATTATTAAGAGGCAGTCTTAAGTTCTATCTGCTTGTTCTGCATCTTTTTAGCACCAATAAGAATTGTGTCTTTACCTTGTTCCTGTGCCATTGTGTGGGGAAATACTCCAACAGAAACACCAGTTCCATTGACAACTGTGGAGGAGGGGATTTACCCGCACTTTGGTAACACTTTTTCATTTCCTGTTGTGTCTTTAGAACAGGAAGTGAAGGGAAATTTCCTCAACAGGCCTCAGACAAGAACATGATAAGGGTCTAAAGTATACCCTACTACACTTTACAGCCTTTTAATCTGCCAATTAGTGGGGGAAGCTTCATGTCTTTTATGGCGACACCTTGAGTGGATGCTTACTTGCGGTATCTGACTGATGGGTACTCCTTCAGGGTCTCACATAAGGTGGCGATCTGTTCTGCCAGGGTCTCCAGGCACCTCTCCCGAACTTCCTTCTCCATCTTGCTAAAGAGAGTGTGAAAGGAGTCCTTTGCATCTAAGCAGTAGACCTAAATAAGCAGGAAATGGCAGAAGGTGGGTGATGACAAAGGTAATAAAGAAGACTGAAACACAACTTCATTCAATAAGCACAGCATAGTGCATCAACATGGGGACAAGTTGCTTTGGGGTGTGCTCGCTCGTCTCCCCCTTTCCTGACCTGCTGGGTTGCGTGCTCAGATAAGGATCTGGTATGGATTGGGGGGGGGGGGGTTGGGTGGAAGACCTCATGTTGCGTTATTTATTTTTTTATTTTGGTGTGGGGTCCCTCCCCTCCTCAAGATTCATACCAGACTCAGGGCCTGGTATGGTCAGATCCAAGTCGGATCTTGTTCATTAAAGTTCCATGAAAGTCGGACATGAAGTCGTAGGGCAAAGTCGGACCCAAAGTCATCGGAACAGTGTGAACCAGGCTAGAAACCAAATCAGCTTCCGAATTTTTAATTTTTTTTGTCATTGAACAAGCTAAAGTGATACTATGGGTTTGTTTTTTAAATAATATTACATATCATTCTTAACTCCACTGTGGTGCAGTCCTCTTCTGGGGTCCCACGGCGGCTGTCTCGGCTCCTCCCCGCAAGAGCTAACCCCCTCTGGGAAGCTCTCTCCCGAGGGGCTTACCTTGCGGGCGCACTCCAGTCATACACTCGCCGTCCATAGCTGCCGAGTGTGCGACTCGGCCCCGCCCCCCGGCGGCCTCGTCATTGGATTTGATTGACAGCAGCGGGAGCCAATGGCTGCGCTGCTATCAATCTATCCAATGAGGAGCCAATCAGTCATGGAGAGAACGAAGCGGGATCGCACCCTTGGAAATTCTGGGCTCAGGTAGGTAAAATGGGGGCTCGGGGGGGGGGCGGACACCGCAAGGTGTTTTTTCGCCTTAATGCATAGGATGCATTAAGGTGAAAAAACACCAAGGTTTACAACCCCTTAAAGTTAGAACCTGATTGGCTCTGATACACAGCTGCACCAGGATTTTGCACTCTCCAGTTTAAGTAAATCAGCCCCATGTATCCAGATCCAGAAGCTCCTTTTTATATTTTCTGATGATCAACACAAGATCAAAATAGGTTTTCGGCATTATATAGGAAATGCACACATCATTTTATGATCAGAGGTCCGGGGATCATTAAAGTCTAGATGCTTGAGCCAAATTTAGCAATGTCAGAATGTGCAATGTGAAAATTCTCCTTTGCAGTGGGCCTGAACCCACACTGCAAAGCTTAACTGCTTGCATAGAAAATAGGACTACTCGATCCTCCAAGCTGCTAGACTGGTCTCCACAGTGCTGCCCCCCCCCCCATTCTTTAGCGTTCTAAGGTCCTGACATCAAGACCAATGCAGAGTCCATAGCCCTGCACGGAACATAATAACAAGGAACAGTCCACTGCTGAAGCATGGAGGATCACCACCTGCAGAGGCAGTGGAGGAGCAGGTAAAAGTGCTGTTAATCTCTCCTACAATAAACAAGTAGGTAACCCTTGCAGAGTGGGTGCAGCCTCACTGCAAGGATGAATTTTCATATTTCCAAGGTAGGGCTTTAACTTTGTATAATACAATAGAATGTTATACAATACAATATACATATAATATAATATTTTTATGACTAATCTGCCTACCTAAATAATGTTTACATTTTTGTAAGAACATAGAAGGCTTTAATTTGTACAGTTTCAATACAAATGTAGCTTTTTTTTTTTTTTTTTATCATAGGCTGACAAGTGGGAAAAAAATACTATATTGTATTTATCTATAAAGTCAATCATGCAGGATTGATGGTACGGAGTATCACTTCAGTGAACATCACCATAAGTTGGAAAAAGAACATTTTTGTACACACACACACACACACACACACACTTTCAAATGAAAATTTTCTTGAAAATGCTTAGTAGAATGGCACGATTAAAATCGCAGTCTCGATTCAACCCCACTCACGATCTTAATCCAGCATTTCCATGATTCTATGTAAACAATGCAGAGCTCTGCTCACTCATAGCTGTCAAAAAAAGAAAAAAAAAGAGCCTCTAGCACGTTCAACATTTCTCAGCGCTGGGAGATGACTATAAACATTGTATCAATAATTCTTTTAGAGCAAAGGGATGAACTTCGGTCTGTAAATGAGGTCAGTTTAACCACTTAAAGACTAAACCCTTTTTCTGACACTTATTGCTTACAAAGTTAAAAAGCAGAATGTTTTGCTAGAAAATTACTTCAAACTCCCAATATATATATATATATATTTTTATTTATATTTATATTACACACACACACACACACACACACACACACACACATATATACACACACATATATATATATATATAGTTAGCAGAGACCCTAGAGAATAAAATGGCAGTCGTTGCAATATTTTAGGTCACACTGCAATTGTGCAGCAGTCTTTCAAACGCAATTTTTTGGAAAAAAATACACTTCAATGAACTAAAAAGAAAGGAGAGGTATAACAAAGTCCACTTTACTGATTAAGCGCCCTTTACACACGTTCAGGTCCACCTGTCAGTTTTTTAGGCGGCCCTGAACGGGCGCTCCATGTCAGTCTATGGAGCGACAGATGTCAGCTGACATCCTCCAATACGCTAAAATCAGACGTATGGCGATACGTCAGCATCAGTCCTGGCGGATCGGATCGGGTGAGATCTGATGAAAACCGACATGCTGTTAGTTTTCGTCCTATCTCTCAATAGACAAGCAGTGGCGTTCGACAAGCCCCCCCCCCCCCCCACTCAGTGAGCAGAGAGGGACCGGTCATCCACCGGCTAAGCGGAGATCAACAGAGAGATCTCCCGCTGAGCTGGCGGACTCCATGGCAGCGGAATGAGGCCTAAGAATGAATTAAAACGCCAATGCGAGTCAGGTGGAAGATTGCAGTGGGTTCTCATGCTCTGAGTGGATGTCTCACTGCTAGTTGTTCTTGATATGTCTGCCTGTCCATGATCAGCTTCACTGTACAGTTATCAATAGTTGGATTATAATGCATTGGTGAAAAAGAATTGATAGAAATAGCTTACCTGGGACTCATAAGGCAGGAAGGCCAAGTTAATTTCCTTTAATGTTTTAATCACTTTAGGGACCCTCGATTTTCCCAGCTCATTAAACAATGACTCAGGGCAGGCTGTGAAAGACAAACATGTTGCTTAAATTCGATTTCTCTGTAAACAGAGAAGCTTTAAATAACTGGAGACCAAACATTTCTAGTACTGCTGTATAGTTGAGACATTTCTTACTTTCTCTGTGTGGAATGCATTTTAAAACTGCTATACCCAAATGGCATCAGATTGCACTTGAGAAAAAATGATTTCCCTCTTTCACTTGTCCCTCTAGTGAGACATCAGACACAAAAGATGTCTTCCAGTCTTAGGAGGACAGGATGGAGATTTTATGAAGCATAAAAAGATAAAAATTTACTGGATGGCTGAACCCCTGATGAATACACATATACTGTATGTGAACTGTTTTACCTTTAACCACTTCAATACCAGGCACTTATACAGCTTCCTGCCCAAGCCAATTTTGAGCTTTCAGCACTGTCGCAATTTGAATGACAATTGCGCGGTCATGCAACACTGTACCCAAACAAATTTTTTATCATTTTGTTCCCACAAATAGAGCTTTCTTTCGGTGGTATTTGATCGCCTCTGCGATTTTTATTTTTTGCACAACAAATAAAAAAAAAAAAAAAGAGCGAAAATTTTGAAAAAAAACGATGTTTTTCTTTGTTTCTGTTAATTGTTTTGTAAATAAGTACCTTTTCTACTTCAATGACGGGCACTGATAAGGCGGCACTGATGGGCACCAATGAGGTGGCACCGGTATGCGGCACCGGTATGCGGCACCGGTATGCGGTACTGATGAGCACTCATAGGCGGCACTGATGGGCACTCATAGGCGGCACTGATGGGTGGCACGGACGGGCACTGATAGGTGGGCACTGATGGACACTAGTAGGTGGCACTGATGGACACTAGTAGGTGGCACTGATGGACACTGATGCCCAGCAATGCCAGCCACCACACATTGTGGTAGTGCCAGTCAGTGCCCATTTGTGGGCACTGATTGGCATATTTTTGTTATGATTTTTTATTTTATTTTTACTACACGTGGATGGCCATGGGGGCCATCCACATGCTTGGGGCTTCCCTGGTGGTCCTGGGGGGCTTCCCTGGTGGTCCAGTGTGGGTATCCGAGGGGTGGCTGCGCTGATAAACAATCAGCGTGAACCCCCCCTGTCAGGAGAGCCGCCGATCGGCTCTCCTCTACTGGCGTCTGTCAGACGCGAGTGAGGAAGAGCCGATCAACGGCTCTTCCTGTTTACATCGTGATCAGCCGTGATTGGACACGGCTGATCACGTGGTAAAAAGCCTCCGCCGGAGGCTCTTTACCGAGATCCCCCGGGTGCGCGGCGGCTGTTATCCTGCAGGACGTCATATGACGTCCAGTGTGGATAACACAACCACTTCCCGGACGTCAATATGCCAGTGGTTAATTAGATATAGGCCCATTCACAGTAGTCCAATGTGTTGCAGTGCATTAATGTGCATTTTTTTTTTCAACACAGCACACCGAAAAAAAAAAAAATGCAAAAGACAATTCACGTCTGTTTGTTGTGGTGTAGGACACTGCAAGTGCATTGTGAGCTGCCTAGGTGCATTGTGGTGCCCCTCAAAAATGTATTACACCACTGCGCACCACACTTAGTTGTGGTAACATATCAGTGAGAAAGGACCCTAAATGTTTTTTTAAGCTGTCTGAAGTTCAGCCCTAAATACTTTTATCAGGTTGAATCACATGCTTGAAGAAAATAAATATATAAAGTGTGGCGCTCTATTGAAAAGGAATGCGATATCCTATATTACGATGGACTCTAGAGAGAACCATACATCATACTGGAGATCCAATATGAATGTGTACACCTCAATAGTGAAAAAACGCATATGTCATGCATTCATGGTGAAATGTGTACATATAAATCTAAATCTGTTGTGATCATGAAAATCCTGTAAAAAATATATATAACAAAGTCCTATGAGACAATGAACAATAAAAAGGTGAAATGAATCACAAGTGAAAGGGTATATAGTGACACTTAATCCCTTAAAAAACAATATATAACATATGAAAAAAATGATAATTGATTGTTTTCACAGAGTTCAAGTGATTGACTCTAGAATGTCTTTCGATGGATGTTGAGGCTGAAAACCATATCGGAGAACATCACATATATAGCTTGATAAAAATCCTGTCCCAGATAGTTCTTTAAGGTGGATCTATCAGGCTTATGTCCACGTCAGGGACCCACAGGTGGAGGTCCAAGGCTGTTGACCTCTCCTGATAAACGGCGTTTTTCAGCCGTGTCACTCACTCCAAGTGTAAGGGATCAGCATACAAAACCGAATCTTCCAATATGAATAGCTTCAACCAGGGAAAAAACGGGAAGTGATCCTCCACATAGTGTAAATCTAAATATGGAATTTTATCAAGCTATATATGTGATGTTCTTCAATATGGTTTTCAGCCTCAACATCCATCGAAAGACATTCTAGAGTCAATCACTTGAACTCTGTGAAAACAATCAATTATCATTTTTTTCATATGTTATATATTGTTTTTTAAAGGGATTAAGTGTCACTATATACCCTTTCACTTGTGATTAATTTCACCTTTTTATTGTTCATTGTCTCATAGGACTTTGTTATATATATTTTTTACAGGATTTTCATGATCACAACAGATTTTGATTTATATGTACACATTTCACCATGAATGCATGACATATGCGTTTTTTCACTATTGAGGTGTACACATTCATATTGGATCTCCAGTATGATGTATGGTTCTCGCTAGAGTCCATCGTAATATAGGATATCACATTCCTTTTCAATAGAGCGCCACACTTTATATATTTATTTTCTTCACACTTTGTCTGGTTGTTGTGTTGGCTGCTAATGTTCATTATTTGAGGTTGGCACAGTATTTTCTCCCCCTTTTTTTTTTACTGAATCACATGCTTGCCTCTCATATCAATGATCTTCAAAGACAAAATATCATTAGAATTCCTAGTCTGGCCTAGCTGTCACATTCACTGCAAACCAAAACCTCCAAAAGTCACCACATTCCCTCTAAAAAAAAAAAATCACCAGGCAACCTTTATGGCGTGTAGTTGCGGAGGTCATCAAACACCTTACATCTGTGGATGTGAGCAGTAACCTGGCTGTTTGCCTTCTATACCCATCGGATAGACCCATCAAGAAATATAAAACCTCTGACAGTTGACCTTTTGAATGTGTCTAAGGCATGTATCCCAGTGTTTCTCAGGTCATGTTTTAAGGTCTTGCATTATTTTGAACAGGTGATTTGATCAGTTTCACTGCCTTAGTAATTACCACAGCCGTTTTTATCTGAGGGAAATCCTGAAAACATGACCTGTTGGGGCACCTGATGTATCCCACTCCGGTGGAAACAACCGTGTTCCCATACGAAATCTCTGTGGTTCACAAAGCTAAACAAGATCATGGTCATGGAGGATCTTAAGGCCACTCTTCATAATACTGAAGAAACTTTCAGGTCCACGTGGATGCCATGACAGTATTATATTTACAAAGATGCTTACCTCAATGCATTGTCGCAATTGGAGTAATCATCTATGCCCAGTGTTTCTCAATTCCAGTCCCCAAGGCGCACCAACAGGTCATGTTTTCAGGCTTTCCATTCATTTTGCACAGGCAATTTGATCAGTTTCACTGCCTTAGTAATTACCACAGCCGTTTCATCTGAGGGAAATCTTGAAAACGTGACTTGTTGGTGCACCTTGAGGACTGGAATTGAGAAACACTGTCTATACCTGTCCCCTCTGCCCTTTCCCTTTCTCCTTACTTTTCCCCTTGTCCCTCTCCTCTTCACTTACTAGTCATGGAAGTCCTTTCTGTTGTCCAGCCCAACCAAATCTGGTTTTTAGATCTTAAAGCCTCTTCCAACGGTATCATTGTTGGCTACCTGGACTCAAAAAAGTACACTAAGGCCTCGTACACACAACCGATTTTCTCGGCAAGAACCAGCAAGAAACTTGCTGGCAGAGAGGTCTTGCCGAGTAAATCGGTCGTGTGTACGCTGCTATCGGGTTTCTCGTCGAGAAAACTGACAAGAAACCTCGACGAGAAAATAGAGAACCTGCTCTCTATTTTCTCGTCGAGATTCTCCTCGGCATGTTTCTCGACGAGAAAAGTGAGTGTGTGTACACTTACCTGTCCTCCCGGAAGCCCGCGCATGTTCGAAATGAATTCGACGCATGCGCGGTAGCTTCCTAGGCATACGTAGGGTATACCAAGATGGCGGCGACAGCATCGAATGTGACGAGCGCATGCTCAACGTAGTCGATGACGTCACCGCGTACACTCCTTTCAAAGAACCGCGGGTTCTTTGAAACGAGCGTGTGTACACTCGGCCGGGACAAGTTTCTTGTCCAAGAATCTCGTCGAAAAAAACGACATGTTTTTTTCAACGAGAATCTCGGCCGTGTGTACGAGGCCTAAGAGTAGTCTTTTCTGGTTCTTCTTGCCCATGCATACCATCAGGCCTACATGGTACCTTCCCCTTCTTACCACTGTATCTCTTTCTCAGAGCATACAATTGTTCCCTTCCAACTTTATACTTTTTTTGCCTGTCAGCTATTTTGAGGTCATCCTTTTATTGACCTTATCTTTGTGCTGGATAATTGATGCACTTAAGTTTGTATTTGATGGAAACTACATTTTCTTTCCGTTTTTGTACCTTACCTTTCTGAATAAAGTAAATTACTAAAAAAAAAAAAATCAGTCACCATAAAAGACAAATGGAGAGTAAATTTGTCTTGACTTTACATCTGTCCCAGGACCCGGTGTCGGGAGGTGATGCCACGGACTTTAAAGAAGGCCCACCCGAAATTGTAATATCACCACTGGAGTAGAGTGGAGAAGTCTCTTAATAAACTAGTTAGTGCTGCTCAGCAGCTCATGCCAGTACTTACTGTCTGTGAAGAATATATGTACAGCTTTATACATGGGTGCACCCAAGTCTCTGAAGTCCGATATAAGGGCCCGGATAGACTATGGAGAACAAAAAAAATAAAAAGTAATATGACAAAAACATAGCAATAAAATGAAATAGAACTTCAGCTGATTAGGTGAAACACAATGTGGCTTGGACAGTGACATAAGACATGAACTAAAGTTAACAAATACTAAATAAGAACTCAATGCAAATGAATAATGTGGACTAATCCATTTAATATTTCTTAAGATCTAAATCTCTAGCTCTAGGACCTGTTGTTCCAGCCAAAGGCTCACTGCTCTTACTGCTAATCATTACCCCACGTCAGCTGCTCAGAGCTACATAGTGAAATCATTTTTGGTGTTAGTGATACATCGATATATTAGCCGCCAAAAAAAATTGCCCAAGATTAGGGTCATCTGTGTTTTGCCAATATAAAAATAAAAAAAAATAAAAAGAAGAAGTGCAGATAATGGCAGAAAATAAATTTATATTCTTTTAAATGCATGATATTAAAAGGGGTTGTAAAGGTTTGTTTTAAATTTTCTAAATAGGTTCCTTTAAGCTAGTGCATTGTTGCTTCACTTACCTTTTCTCCTTCGATTTCCCCTCTAAATGTTTTTTTTTCTTTGTCTGAAAGGGCACAGCGTCTCCCCGCAGGGATGTAGTAACCCCCAGCCAGAACGGCTCGGATGATGGGGGCAAGCTTACAGGAAGTGAGAAATTCAGACAAAGTAAAAAAAAACATTTAGAAGAGAAATCGAAGGAAAAGGTAAGTGAACCAACAATGCACTAGCTTAAAGGAACCTATTTAGAAAATAAAAAAACAAACCTTAACAACCCCTTTAATTAAAAAGTCGAATAGAATACAATTTTTTATAATATAATTATAAGAAATTGTATTCTATTCGACTTTTTAATTAATATCATTAATTAAAAAATATATATAAATATATACAGTATATACATATCATTTTTTTTTTTTTTTAAATTGTCCATTTTGGTTTCGGTTTTCGGCCAAGAGCATCCCAATTTTTCGATTTCGGTGCACCACTAGTAAATTTGACCAAAGAGGACCTATAACCAGCACATGGCTTCATTCATATTTAACTTACGGTATACAATCTTCAGGCGATGTTACACTGGATTTGTGACACAGCTATACATTATTTCCTTCAAGCACCTTTTAATATGTGCAAAAAGAGATGACATTAAAAGCAAAAAGGTGTAGAAACTGTGCTCAGAAAGAAGATACAAGTCGACAAACGTAAAATTATATTAAAATCTAAAGGTTTTATTGAGTAGCTTGTTGTGTTTCACAATAATTGTGAACAGACAATTGGAAACCCAGAAGATGACACAATAATACTTGGGGGTCACAACAGTTAAAAATTGTTTTCATCCTAATTTATCTGCAAATTTCTCCTCTGCTCTTAAATGGTCACACACAGGAGGTTATTTACGAAAGCAAATTCACTTTGCACTACAAGTGCAAAACTACAAGTGCAAAGTGCACTTGAAATTGCACTGAAAGTGCAGTTGCTGTACATCTGAGGGGGACATGCAAGGAAAATAAAAAACAGCATTTTAGCTCAGCAGAGCTTCCCCTCATTTCAGATCTACCCCTCAGATTGACAGTGACCGCACTTTCAGTGCTATTTCAAGTGCACTTTGCACTTGTCTTTTGTAAATAACCCCCACACTCTATTGTCACAGCTCTTTCATGAATTTTCACATTTCTATGGGCAGCCTGCATTTTCAGAGGACAGCGTTTATAAAGCCTGCTCCAGTCCAGTTTCATTAAAAAAATGGGAGGATCCAGGTAGGGTTTAGCTGGGTCCCAGATGAGGCTTGCATTTCTAAAATTTCCTGCTGGGAGATTAGATCTCCATGCCCATTCAGCTGCTTTTCAAACTAGTATCAGTGCAAAGTGCAATGTTGCATCACGGGCTACATGGTAATTTCCCTAGAAATATCTGCACTAGTAATTTTTTGACACAGCAGAGGTAGTAGAAGAGGGGGTAACATTCTTCAGAAGAAGAATTACTGAGTGATGTTCCTGTTATTCTATCCAGACAGAGCAGCATGAGGGAAACTAGCCAAACTGGTTCGGGTCAATACCACGAGAACACAACCTTTATCCACAGTGCAGTGGCACCACCTCAGACAAATGCCGATGGGTTTCAAAAGATTTACCACTTTATACCATCTCAGAGTCAAAACAGCCATTACCTAAATCTCCTCAACACAACACCATGTCTACACAGAAAACATATCCGCACTAGGCTACCAGTCTGGTGTCCTAGTGCAACCATCTGAATGATGACTTTATTGTGCGTTATTGACTTCTGCCATGTAAACTGTACCTTGTTTGCACCTAAAGCAGATCTTCACCCTGAAAAGAACTTATTTTATCCGACACTCAGCTACATAAATATCCCTCAATTTAGTTTTTGCTTATTTCCCTAGTGTACAGGTTTCCAACCCCCCCCCCCCCCCCGGATGAAAATAGCAGTGCTGGACCAAAGGTGAGAAGTGGATCTCATCATCAGGACAATGCAGGATCCATTGGGTGGGCACCAAGTATCTTAATTGAAGACAACCCAGTATCAAGTAAGCAGGGATTAAAAAATATATATTTGGTGAAATGCTGGACGTTACCGTTTAAGTCAGGCAGGAAGGATAAACAATGAGTTGAATTGAAAGGTGTTTCCCTTTGTTTTTCACGCTAGATATTAGTCATGTTATTTTTCTGCATATGTACATAAAAGGGAAGTGCGGGACTAAACAAACACATACTCACCCAGGTAAATGCAGCATTGGTCTGCAGGCTTTAGCCCGCTGTCAGCTGAATACGGGTCACAGGAATACAGAGTGCACTCCTGGGATACACAGGAGAAGTAGGGCCAAAAGAGCTTTAAAATGCAACATCTATGAATTCTAAGTGGATTTATTTTAACTTCCCCATAATTTGCACTTGTTGTGGGAAGGTTAAAGAAATGCTGTTCCAGATTCACCCTTGTGTAGTCATTTTATTTAAGCACCCATTAATTATACTGTACTTTCCAGCAAGCTTGTGTCAAGTTACAATTTGAGCAAAGGTCCACATAGGACCAGCTCGATAACAGCTTTCTTCACCATCATTTGTTGAACTGAACAACAGCTGTAACCTAAAGCTGGCCAATAATTTGCCTGGACAAAAAAAAAAAAAAAAAGAAGAATAAGAAGAAGGGGAGAACAGACTCCCCCATTCACACACAATCGAAAATGAAATCAGCATCTCCATAAAGCTGGTCAGCATAGGGAAGCGTGAAGTGGTCTAGAATTTCCTGCTAGAGGGCTGAGCTGACCTGTGGGATCTTGATTTCCAAATGTAATGCAAAAAATATGAGTTTCACTTTTTGAATTGAATTACTGGAAAAAAAATTAAACTTTTTGATGATACTCCAATTTTATGAGATGCACACATTATTTAATATATTATATATATTTAATATAACACATTATATATATATATATATATATATATATAAAAAATTGTGTCTACCCACAACTGTAATTTTTTCCTTCCATCTCACCTTTTAAGCTGCCGTCCTGAAACATACATTTCAGTTATGGTTGGTCAGACAGGGAGAATTTGAGATCTGAGGCTATTCAGAAGTTATACTGGGTTAAACTGGGTAAACCACATATTTTTGAATGGGTGTTGTACATTTTTGTTAAAAATAATAAACATGCTCACAAGAGATTGAGAAAAAGGATCCACATCCGTGTTATCGCCTCTGTCCAGATAACTTCTGTTAATAACAGGTATTTTCAGAAGCAAGTAGTGAAACCTATTAGTAATACTTTGTCTGTTTATTATGGCTATTATTATGGCTTGAACTGATGAAAGGGGACTGAAGAGATAGTTTACATCCCTTCAGCACAGCAAATTTTAATTTTTAAAGCCTCACAGAAATGTCTAGTAAGGCAAAGAATCACATATCTTATAAATCTCTATATGTGTTTGTGTATACGTGTTAACATCTAAAACCTGTAAAAGATTTAAAAAAAATATTGCCCCTATGTTTGCATTAAATTATGTATTGAAGCAGACCATTACACCCATTACATTAACTTTTAATCATTGGTTTCCCATCTTACATAACTGGAAAATTATTATTATTGGGAAAGCGTAGTACAGTTTTTGTACTGCAAGGATTACATATGCACCCCCATTGTTACCTGGGATTGCCAAATTACACATTTGTAGGTTTACACAGGGTGCCATGCACTGCGAGATTCTGTGCACTTCATTCTCCCAGATATTTGGGACCTGGCAGAGACCTACAGGCCTGTCTGTGCATGCAATGGGGATTCTCATGCAGGCATTCCACAGGTCCAAAAAATACTTGAGATCTGAGAATGCACTGTTTTTTTAAAAGATGACAAAGTGGAAGTGAGGTATGAGGGGAGGGTAATAAAAGATGAAGGTCCCTTTAAGCACAAAAATGCCCTAAGATATGAACAGGTGCATCTGAAAGCTGCATACTATTTGAAGAGCGCTGCGTAAACTGTTGGCGCTATATAAATCCTGTATAATTATAATAATAATAATAATAATAATAATAATAATAAGAGCAGATGGGCTTTAGCTTAAGGAGCCACCAAAAAATCATTACCAATATTTAAATAGCATAGGAAGGAACAAATGCTTTGGGAAAACAAAAACTCTTTTTTACTATCCAGTTCATTGGTAAAACATAGGATTCCTCAGCTGTACCTCAAAATCTTTTTTTTTAGCAGTATCCAGGTTTCATCAAGCTGCTGCATTCAACAATGCAAGTGTCTCATTGACCAACTGAGCATGGTCCAGCATTGCATTGTGGGATGAAGGGTCTTATTGAATAGTCAAAACTTGTATAAAACCTCTTTGAAGCCAGTGGCAGCGACTCGCAGAAACTGAATGATGCCTACTCAGCACCCAAGTTCAGAATAATTATCCAATTAAAATAAGTACTTCTGAGCTTTGCAAGCCAGCAGTATCAGGTAGTAAGTGAACTGCTAAGTTCGAGTAACAATTTCCATGGAAAACTGGAAACGAACCTTTCACCATGTGTGCAAAATCTGCCTGATGGCTATGTGATGCATTAAACCTTAGCTGGTGTAAGTCTCCCATTAATATAGATCATAAATATCTTACCATGTTCTGCTCTAACTAGGACATCTGCCTGACAGTAAAGCTAAGCATATGTATTTAAAAAAAACATGTAGGTATACAGGTCAAATGTTAAAGCAAAGTTTACCTTTTAGAACATGTTGAACCCATATTTTATTATTATTACCGTATATACTCGAGTATAAGCCAACTCGAGTATAAGCCGAGGTACCTAATGTTGCCCAAAAAACTGGGAAACCTCACTGACCCGAGTATAAGCCGATGCCCCACTGTTCCCTAGCTCGCTGTTCCCTGTAAATAGAAATTGTTACATTGTAATTATTACCTGTAAAGAAGTTGCGGCTGCGGCGTCCATCGTTCGAATTCCGCAGCGTCCATCGTTCGAATTCCGCGGCCTCTTCCTGTTCCTTACTTGATAGGCGAGTCTCAGCAGACACTCTCCGCCTATCACGATCATTCTCTCATCCTTAGTTTTCCCAGCAGACACTGTGTTGGGTATTCCGCCAATCACAGACGTCTGCTGGAAAACTGAGGATGAGAGAACGTTCGTGATAGGCGGAGAGTGTCTGCTGAGACTCGCCTATCAAGGAAGGAACAGGAAGAGACCGCGGGATTTTGAACGATGGACGCCGCGGAATTTGAACGATGGACGCCGCGGAATTTGAACGATGGACGCCGCGGAATTTGAACGATGGACGCCGCGGCCGCAACTTCTTTACAGGTAATATTTACAATGTAAAATTTATATGACTCGAGTATAAGCCGAGGGGGGGGGACTTTCAGCCCCAAAAAAAGGGCTGAAAATCTCGGCTTATACTCGAGTATATACGGTATATATTATTTATTATTATTGGCATTATTGGTATTTAGGTTCTAGTCCACCCCCCACCAGCATGATAGTGGCCAGGGTTTCTTCTCCTTGCATCTACTGCCACATTTTAAAAACGTCAATCTGTGAATGAAGAAAATACAAGTCCCATCTTCCACCGTGGAAAATGGACTTGTAGTTTAAACAAACTGCAAGTGTGATGATCAGCATGCTTGTAGTTAATTCACAGATCTGAAATTGAAAGCCGGTACACAGATACGGGTAACAGATTTATATGTAATGTGTGCAGGAGCCTGATTGTAGGTGCAATACTTTACAGGCTCCGGTTTTAAAAAATAATAAATGTTAATTTCTTTAAAAATATGTGCATTTATTTATTTATTTTAATTAAAAGGTTAACTTAGCCTTTTTAAAAAATAATAATAATAATAATAATAATAAAAAAAAAAACATAAATACACTCAGGAAATGAATTACCTTCTCACTGGGAGTGATGAAATAAATGGCTTCCAGGCTCGGAATGGGCTCTCTTCTCTTATTAACATCTTCCACAACTGCATACAGGAAAGAAACAAGGATACATGTGACACTATTCTCTCCCATTTCAATAAATGAAAGTGTATCTAAACCCCAACAATGCACTTTTTCTCAAATTTACTATCCTTTGGCCCGTTAAAAACATAATAATTGAAAACATTTTGGTATATCTATTTGATACAGTGAGGGAAAAAAAGTATTTGATCCTCTGCTGATTTTGTACGTTTGCCCACTGACAACGAAATGATCAGTCTATAATTTTAATGGTAGGTTTATTTTAACAGTGAGAGACAGAATAACAAACAAAAATATCCAGAAAAATGCATTTCAAAAAAGTTATAAATTGATTTGCATTTTAAATAGTGAAATAAGTATTTGATCCCCTATCAAATCAGCAAGATTTCTGGTTCCCAGGTGTCTTCTATACAGGTAAACAAGCTGAGATTAGGAGCATTATTTCAAACCGGCAATGCAGTCTGACTTCAGGGGGGCGATTTGTCAGACATATGTGCGGGTTCATGCACAGACGTCTATTCAAATCGCCCTCGAAGTCGCCAAAAGTAGTACAGGAACTACTTTTGGGAATCGGTGCGGCACCGCAAAGTCAGCGCCACACCAATTCAGATGGTGCCATTGCTGGCAATAACATGTCAAATCGCATGCCAAATCAACCCAATGTGAACGTGGGCTACGGTTCGGTTCACACTGGTGCGATGCAGGAAACCCTCCAAATTCAGTGCGTGTTCCAGCATCGCACCTGACTCGCAGGTAGTTCACATTGCCCTCTGCGAACCACCGCAAAGTTAATGACACCCCCAGTTGCAGTGTGAACCGTGAATTCGGACAGGAATCAGATCGCATGGGTGTTCACACAGATTCTGGTGTGGACCAAAAAAAAAAAAAAGAAGGTCCTGGACGAGTTTGGTCCGAATGCGATGCAAATTCAGCCAGTTTGTGTGGCTGAATTTGCATCGCACAGACATCGCATGTGATCTGCACAGCTATGCGATGCGAATCAAATGCGATATCTGGCATCGCACCAGTGTGTACTGTCCATTAATCTCAGCTTGTTACCTGTATAAAAAGACACCTGTCCGCAGAAGCAATCAGATTCCAATCTCTTCACCATGGCCAAGACCAAAGAGCTGTCCAAGGATGTCAGGGACAAGATTGTAGACCTACACAAAGCTGGAATAGGCTACAAGACCATTGCGCCAAGCAGCTTGGTGAGAGGGTGACAACAGTTGGTGCGATTCTTCGCAGTTGGAAGAAACACAAAATAACTGTCAATCTCCCTCGGTCTGGGGCTCCATGCAAGCCCTCACCTTGTGATGTTTCAATGAACATGAGAACAATGGAGGAATCAGCCCAGAACTACAAAAGGAGAATCTTCAATGATTTTAAGGCAGATAAAGGACTGAAATCCTGCAGTGCCAGCAAGGTCCCCCTGATCAAAAAAGCACATGTACAGGCCCGTCTGAAGTCTGCCAATAAACACCAAGACCAAAGACCAAAATCGAGCCCTTTGGCATCAACCTCAACTCACTGTGTTTGACGGAGGGAAACATCATCCCCACCGTCAAACAGAGGTGGAAACATTATGTTTTGGGGATGTTTTTCTGTTAAGGGTACAGGACAACTTCACTGCATCAAAAAGGGACGACAGACGGGGCCATGTACTGTCAAATCTTGGGTGAGAACCTCCTCATCTCAGCCAGGGCATTAAAAAATAGGTCGTGAATGGGTAATCCAGCATGACAATGACCCAAAAAGCACAGTCAAGGCAACAAAGAAGTTTCTCAAGAAGCAGCACATTAAGGTCCTCGAGTAGCGTAGCCAGTCTCCAGACACTAATCCAATAGAAAATATTTGGAGGGAGCTAAAGTTTCGAGTTAGCAAACGTCAGCCTCGAAACCTTAAAGTGGAGTTCCACCCAATTTTTTTACTTTTTTTTATTCCACTCCTCACCCCCTTACATGCCACATTTGGCATGTAATTTTTTTGGGGGGGGAGTGGGGGCTTCAGTAGGAGTGGGACTTCCTGTCCCACTTCCTCCTTCCGCCGTGGAGCCGCCTAGGCGATACGTCATATCGCCTTGTGGCGGCTCCTCCCTGTAGGCGATCACCTGGGACGTGACAGGTCCCAGGCGATCGCCTGTCCACTCACAGAGCGCTGCGCCGTTCGCGCATGCGCAGTGAGTGCCCGGCCGTGAAGCCGAAAGCTGTCACGGCCGGGTGCCCATACTGTAAATTGACGCAGCCGGCCGAGGAGGGGGGAGAGGAGCGGAGCTCCAGGGGGCGCGTCGCTGGACAGTGGAGCAGGTAAGTGTATGTTTATTAAAAGCCAGCAGCTACACTTTTTGTAGCTGCTGACTTTTAATAAACATAAAAAAAAGGGTGGAACTCCGCTTTAATGACTTGGAGAGGATCTGCAAAGAGGAGTGAGACAAATTCCCTTCTGAGATGTGTGCAAACCTAGTGGCAAACTAAAATAAATGCTGATAAAGTCCCGCCCCATGGGACGTAACGCGCACGGAACCACGTGACTTTGCGTGATGTCACCCACGTCCTGAACGCCGATTCTCGTGGAACACACTACGTTATGCTGCTTATTCCTTTGCACTGAGGCACAGTGCATTACTTGCAAGTGTACTCTTATATTTAATAAATGGTTTTTAGGCATACGAAGAGCACTGGATGTTATTGCTTCCTCTTCTATGCACCCAATTACCTGGAGTGTATGGCGAGAGTCCAAGTGACAGAACCAGCCACCAGCACGTATCCATTTCCAGTGCACAGCACACACAGTGATCCTGTCTATTTATCCCTGTAAGAGAACTGCCTGTGAGACCCAACTGATTCGTTCAGGGGTCCATGTCTTGACATGAGCTGCTAGGAGTACCGTTGGTGGAGGTGGTCACACAGTCGCCTTATTTTACATAAGAATCACCTTTGGACACTCGTTGGTGTTTGCTGACCATTATGTGAAGATTATAGACTTTTCCTCCTCATTATTAGGGTTGTCCCGATACCACTTTTTTAAGACTGATACTTTTTTTCAAGTACTCGCCGATACCGATACTTTTTTTTAATGTCATGTGACAGTGGCACATGTGTCAGTATATTTTTTTGTGTCAGTGTGTTTTTTATTTACATTTTTATTATTTTTCACAATTTATTTATTGCAAATTTTTTTTCTTTTTTTTAGCCCTGTTGGGGGGCTTTGGTCAGATTATCAGGGGTCTTAACAGACCTCTGACATCTCCCCTTTGAGACAGAGAAAGACCGAGAAAGGGACCAAGGACACAGTCCCTTTCTCTGCAGCCTCAGCTAAAATGAATGGACAGAAGCTCCTCTCGATTCATAAACGGATCACTGACTCTGTTCATTCGGAAAAGGTAGCCAGGTTTAGCGGCTCCTACCTCCGCTCTCCATTCTGACAGATTGAGGACAGAGGGAGCGGAGGAGGACATTGAGGGGGACACGGAGCGCGGAGGGGGAGAGCAGCAGGAGGGGGACACGGAGCATGGACAGCAGCACGGAGGGGGACAAGGACCCGGAGGGGGAGAGCAGCACGGAGGGGGGACACGGAGCATGGAAGAAGACAAGGACCCGGAGGGGGAGAGCAGCACGGAGGGGGGACACGGAGCATGGAAGAAGACAAGGACTCGAAGGGGACACGGAGCACGGAGGGGGGACACGGAGCACGGAGGGGGGACACAGGGACAGTCAGCGGTGATCGGTGCGGCTTTGGGGGGAGTTACAAGCTCTGATCACCGCTGTATAACTTTCACTAAAGCAGATGAAAAGGGGGCAGGTATCGGGTGAAGCATCGGAGTATTTCCCCGAGTACAAGTACTCAGGGAAATGCTTGATATCGATACTAGTATCGGTATCGGGACAACCCTACTTATCATCATTCATTTTATTTTAGTATTGTTTTTATGTCATTTGCGCTGCACTGCTTTTTTATTCAGTTACTATTGGGGATTTGATATTTTGACCCTCAGTGTTCTAGCTGCTGTTTTTAGGTTTTACTTGCGCTGGTTGATTTGTTTTTACAAACTAAAAGAAACGTCTGACCTCTGATTGCCAACAAGGGTTTTGCCACCAAGTTATGTTTTGCGAAGGGGTCAAATACTAATTTCACTCATTAAAATGCAAATCAATTTATAAAACTTTTTTGAAAATGTTTTTCTGGATATTTTTGTTGTTGTTCTGTCTCTCACTGTTAAAATAAACCTACTATTGAAATTATAGACTGATCATTTCTTTGTCAGCGGGCAAACGTACAAAATCAGCAGGGGATCAAATATTTTTTTTGCACATACATTGAGGGAAAAAAGTACCTGTTAATTGAGTCAGTAATTTAGCTGTCCTGTGCGTGTCCTCTGCACACCTTCTGTGTTAACTCAATTAACCTAATTAGCCCTCCTAATTTTATCTTTTATTATTGAATGAGAACAATCTATATTGTAAAGATGATGACAGTGGGAGAGTTTGAGTAGTTTAGTTAAAGACAAGTGGACAGGATTGACAACACTCAAGTTCACAAAATGTTGTATATTGTCAGCCCACAAGACGACTGAGGTTAAAGTGCACATCTGGAAAGTCAACGGGTATTTTTCTATCCTTGCAAAACCTTTAAAAAATAAATAAAACATGGGTAAAATGTGCATGTATTGCAACCAGTGGCGGTGCGTCCATAGAGGGCGCCGGAGCGCCGCCCCCTCTCGCTCCCGCACCGCCACTGAAAGACAATACACAGATTCATGCATTGCATGAATCTGTGTATTGTCACCGCTGCCGCGCTGCCCACTATTCATATGGCCGGCCTCCTGGTGAGCGCCGGCCATATGAATTAGAGCGGCGGCCGGTGGTGGGTGTGGCTTGGAAGTGCCTATCAGAGCCAGGTCTGATAGGCTTTCTGAATACAGCTCTCACGCTGTATTCGGCTTCCAAAAACTCCTCCCAGGTACGCACAGGGGTGCGTTCCTTGGAGAAGACTGTGGAGGTTTCAGCCAATCAGGTTCACCGGATCTGGTTACCGGTGACCTGATTGGCTGAAGCGACATCGAGGGCGGGAGAACATATCGAGGACGGCGCGGACCGAGGAAGGTAAGTGCAGGGCTGGGGGGGGGACAGGCTGCATTTGGGGGGAACTGACTGTATATGGGGGCACACTGGCTGCATTTGGGGGGAACTGGCTGTATATGGGGGACAAACTGGCTGCATTTGGGGGAACTGGCTGTATATGGGGGACAAACTGGCTGAATATGGGGACAAACTGGCTGCATTTGGGGGGAACTGGCTGTATATGGGGGGAACTGGCTGTATATATGGGGACAAACACTGGCTGTATATATGGGGACAAACACTGGCTGTATATATGGGGACAAACACTGGCTGTATATATGGGGACAAACACTGGCTGTATATATGGGGACAAACACTGGCTGTATATATGGGGACAAACACTGGCTGTATATATGGGGACAAACACTGGCTGTATATATGGGGACAAACACTGGCTGTATATATGGGGACAAACACTGGCTGTATATATGGGGACAAACACTGGCTGTATATATGGGGACAAACACTGGCTGTATATATGGGGACAAACACTGGCTGTATATATGGGGACAAACACTGGCTGTATATATGGGGACAAACACTGGCTGTATATATGGGGACAAACACTGGCTGTATATATGGGGACAAACACTGGCTGTATATATGGGGACAAACACTGGCTGTATATGGGGGGCACACTGGCTGTATATGGGGGGCACACTGGCTGTATATGGGGGGCACACTGGCTGTATATGGAAACAAACTGGTAGCGTTTGGGCACAGTGGCTGCGTTTAACGGGCACAGTGGCGGCAATTGATTTTTTTTTTTTTCAGTTTGCGCCCCCCCAAAAAATTTGAGCACCAGCCGCCACTGATTGCAACGATGTAGCCACAATTTATTTTTTGCCCTGACATACGCATTAACTTTACAATTTCTTCTATTATCCCAAGAAACACTGGTTGTCATGTTAGGACTTAGCAAAGTTAAGGTTTTAAAGCCTTGTGCATTTGGTATCAGGGGCCCCATCATGGGCAATTACAAACTTTTAAAAGTTTTACATGCAGGCATCGTGTGCCCACTATTTTGCTGGGCTCTCCATTCCATTTCTTTTTCATGTGTTTTTTTTCCTCTGATCTTTTAGAACGAATCTTGATAAAAGAAAATTCAAATGCGGTACAAGTAATTTTTAGAGTGCTGTGCGCAAAAATATTGCAATAGCATAAATCTCTAGCACTCTCAAGTTTCTACTCTAAAGCCCCATACACACTATCAGTTTTCTGCAGGTTTTTGTCTTCAGGTTTACCAAAACCATGTAGTGCAAGGGCCTGCTTGATTGCATACGAATTGAAACTCTAATGCCGCGTACACACGATCATTATTCACGGCGGTTAAAAAACCGCCGTGAATAATGACAGGAAAAACGAGGGAACCGCTTGGTTCCCTACGCACGGTCGTTTTTCCCGTCATTTTTTCTCTTGACGAAAAAAACGACCGTCTGTGGGCTCCGCGGCAGTGTTTCCCTATGGGAAAACTGCCGCGGAAAAAATGCTGGAAAAAACGACGAGAAAATTTAGAACATGTTCTAATTTTTCTCGTCGTTTTTTATGCCGTTTTTCTCGACGAGAAAAACGACATAAAGCCCACAGACGATCGTTTTTCTCGGCGAAAAGAAAAAATGACGGTTTTCTCGTCGAGAAAAGCGGTCGTGTGTACGCGGCATTAAGGTTTGACCTCATATTAGATGGTTTTTGTAAATCTGAAGACAAAAACCTGCAGAAAAACTGATAGTGTGTATGGGGCTTATGACTGTTTCCTGAAGCATGTCTCCAGTCTCCATCAACTCCTATAGCATGACTGAAGTCTCTTGACTATCTCCCGTGGCATCTCTTCAGTCTCTTACAGCTTTCTGTAGCATTAAGCCCCGTACACACGGTCAGACTTTTGCCCAACAAACTTCATTTTGAGCAAGTTGGACCAACAATCCGACCGTGTGTACGCTCCATCGGACAAACTTTCTTTGCTTTCATCGGACAAAAGTTGGGTCTGCAAACGGACAAACTTTTGCCCAACAAAAGTCAGATGGCGCAAAGTCCGACCGTGTGTACAGGAAACCATCGGACTTTTGTCCGATGGACAAAACAACTAATGTTAAAATCAACCAACGATAGCAGAAGTTGACCAAAGGGTGGCGGAAAAGAGCAGAAAAACCACGTAATGTGGCAAAAAGTTTTGGTAAAGTTTGCAGAAAAGTCCTGTGGTGTGTATGCTATGGGTGTTCCCGACCAACTCCGTTCGGACAAAAAACCACGGAAAAGTCAGATAGAAGTCCGACCATGTGTACGGGGCTTAACATTCACTAAATATTATCATGTGTGGCCCTTTATTGAGGTCCGGTGCCACATTTGAGGCTCCCTATATCAACTGACCACTCCTGCTATAAACAGTTTAGAAGTTTTTAAAACTCATAGGATTTGTGGTTTACCATATTCTTATCTACTATTTAAAAGGGACACTAATGCCGCGTACACATGATCATTTTTCCTTTGGACGAGAAAAACGATCGTCTGTGGGCTTTCTGCCGTTTTTCCCGACAGGAAAAACGGCATTAATCACGACGAGAAAAATTAGAACATGCTCTAATTTTTCTCGTCGTGATTCCTGTCATTTTTTTCCGCGGCAGTTTTCCCATAGGGAAACACTGCCGCGGAGCCTACACACGTCGTTTTTCTCGCCAAGAGAAAAAATTACGGGAAAACCGGCCTTGTGTGGTGGAACAAGCCGTTCCCTCGTTTTTCCTGTCGTGATTCACGGCAGTGTTTTCACCGCCGTGAATCACGATTGTGTGTACGCGGCATAAAGGTTCCCGTTTAAAAAAATAAATTAAAAAAAATAACAAACACGTTATACTTCCCTCCACTGTGCAGCTCGTTTTGCACACAGTGGCCTCGATCCTGGTCTTCTGGGGTCCCTCGGCAGCTGTCTCGGCTCCTCTCCGCAAGAATTAACCTCCTTCATGGGAGCTCTCTTCCATGGGGGTTAGTTCTTGCGGGCGCGCTCCCGTGATACAGCCGGTGGCTATAGCCGCAGACTATATCACTCGGCCCCGCCCCCCTGCGTCATTGGATGCGACAGCGTGAGCCAATGGCTGCGCTGCTATCAATCCATCCAATCAACGGCCAGACTGAGTGGAGAAGAGGACGTCGGGGGCGAGCACAGCAGGTGAACGGGCTCAGGTAAGTAAAACAGGGGGGCTGGGAGGGCCGTCATTGGCAGTTTTTTTTTCACCTTGATGCATTAAGGTGAAGAAAAAAAAAAAACCTTTACAACCCCTTTAAAGCTCACGTTTGGCTCCATAGCCTTATCCATCTGAAACTTGCTTGTCTTGCAATTTTTTCCTTCAATACAATAGTCACATTTTAAGGGTTGTCCTGGGTGATCCTAATGCCGCGTACACACGACCATTTTTCTCGTCGGGAAAATGTAATTTTTTCTCTTTGACGAGAAAAACAACCGTGTGCGGGCTTTTGGTCACTTCCCCCCCCGACGAGAAAAACGGCATTAATCACGACGAGAAAAATTAGAACATGCTCTAAATTTTTCTCGTCGTGATTCGCGGCATTTTTTTCCGTGGCAGTTTTCCCATAGGGAAACACTGCCGGGGAGCCTACACACGGTCGTTTTTCTCGACCAAGAGAAAAAAATTACGGGAAAAACGGCCGTGTGTAGGGGGAACAAGCTGTTCCTCGTTTTTCCCGTCTATTTTCTCGACGGTGTTTTCACTGTCGAGAAAATCGATCGTGTGTACACGGCATTATACTCAAGAATCCCCTAACTGCTACCGGAATTACCCTAATCGAATTTTAACCGAACACTCCAGTACAGTTAAATACAGTGCAGTTCAAAGTGAACTGATGAAACTAAAGGGGCCTTAGAAGGGCATGTGTGGTTACGAATTTATCCAGAGCAGGCCAAATCTGTTGTTTTGTATTTAATACCCCGATGTAAACATCTAATTGACAAATCACAAATTGAGACACATCCTGCAACATCAGAACGCTTTTACTTTAATTTTCCTTGAAAACTCCACCCTGACTTACTAGTTATGCCTTCATCCAGTATATCGGACATCTTGCAGCATGAAGACAGTATGCGCATACTGGTGTGGTCGACCAACAAGACCTTGAGGAAGGAAGACACAATAACATGATAAGGCACTTCTTGTTGCTGTCCACACTAAAGCACTGCATCTTCTGGTTGCTCGACATACATTGCTGATATCTGCAGAGCCCTCCCTTACATCTCGGACCAAAAAGGCTCAGTAAAAAAACAAGTGGTCGGTATTGCAAATAATTTGTGTCACCCCAAAATTACTATGGAATTTAAAGTGTTACTAAACCCAGGACCCTGTATTTACTATATCTGGTCTCCCACAGTACACAGAAATGCAATTGTTTTAGTAAATATAAACTGCTAAATACTTTTTCTCATCAGCTGTTAAAAGCAGTCTTGTGAATGCTATCAGTGCCCAGCCAAGCACTGGTTAAAGCTTGTAGGAGGAGTTTTCTGGACTGTCTTATGAGACTGCAAGACCCCTGACCCTCTGTCTGGACAGTGCTGAATGGCCCTGTGCTGATCACATGCACTCTCCAAAAAAAAAAAACAAACACAAACAAACAAACACAAACAAACAAACAAACAAACAAACACACACACACACACACACACACACACACACAAACCCCTCCCTAGCAATACACACCAAACTGAGCATGTGCAGCCTAACGCCATAGACTCTGTTTTATCAGGAAATTATCAGGAGACAGTGGAAGGGGAGGATCAGAGAAGACAGGATCAAACAGCCGTTTTACACAATGTGGAGGATTAACCCCTTAGATTCCACAGTGAGCATAACAAACATGCTTTACTGCATATACAGACTGGTTTTACTGTTGTGGGTTTAAGCCTACTTTTTTTTTCTCTAATGTTCTTGCAGTTCCAATGAAAACAACCTACAACTGGAGGTACAATTTAGTGGATACGTCTCCCATTCTAATGGGTGCGGTGAATCCCTAGAAATGTACATAATTAGTACACATTTTTCTGGAGCAGCAAGCACTTAAGCGGGATTCATATCCATTACAACTGAAAGTAGAGCTCCTTGGTCTTTTTTCCCCTGAGTTCCTATGCCTTTCATAGGTGAGGTGGACTAAACATTGTTGTCCCTGCATAGAAAGAACAATTATCAGTAGTATTTGGAGATTGACTGCTGTTCCTCACAACGCAACGTGCCACTGAGGCCACAGGCATCAAATTTATTTCTGTCTTTAATGTCTATATGTACAGAGACTTATAGGGTGATAAATGACCTGATGCCAAAACCTGATGCTCAGGAAAAGGCCATGTGTGGCTACCAAGGTGGAGATAATGAGAACTTCCTCCAGTCAACAAGCTGGAAAATATTTATGTCACATGGATAATCCGTCCCCCATTGAGAGAAGGAGGAGACTGACCAAGCCTGCACCGTTTCTTGTAAGGGCAGATATTTCCTCATTGACACAAAAGTCCACAGGTAGCCATCATTCAGGAGCCATAGATCGGTGACAACTTGCTCTGCTCATCTTCAAAATTGACCAGTGCCACCAACCTGTGTAACATGCCAAATGGTGTGTGTACAAAAGAATTTCACATCATCAAGCTGGATACATGGATAAAATAAGTACAATTTATTCTAGATTCACATAAAGCTCAAATAGCATGGAGCACCAAAATTAATCCAATGTAGGGAAAAGAAAATTGCAACAGGGTGACAAATCTCCAAAGTCAGGATAACATGGCTTTCCTTGGAACATACAACAAAATAACGTCACAAAAAAAAAAAAGGGGGAAATAAGAAACACAACAATAAAAAGACAGAGAATGAAAGCAAAAGTAATGAGATTTTGTCAGAACATTAGTGATAGTAATGAATTACCTTCCACTCGCCATCCTTTTTGATGCTGCAGATTACCCCGTTCAGGATCTCTGAAGAGCAGGAAAAAAAAAAAAAAAGTTAGAGAGAAACTTGGCAAATAGAAAATCAGTAGACGACTGCTAATTTATTGATGTAAAATTGATGTACACCCGACTGATAAAAAAAAAAATGGGTCATAAAATCACAGCTACTATTGGTGGTCCTGATGCAAAGAACCACAACAGGAAGAGACTAGGCTAAAGCAGGCACAGGCTGCCTAAGCTGCATGAAACTCTGATGGGAAACGTGGGTTAATGCACTGAAGACTCACTTACTTTCCAATGTATATGGATAAAGGACGTCTGCTACCTTACTACTAACCAGCTGGTTAGCCGCCCTGACTTGTTGCTGCTTACCTAAATGTGGACTGTTAATCTGCTTCTTTTACTTTTTATTTTTCCCTCTGTTGTTATTTATTATTAATTTATCCTGTATGTGTTATCTGTTATGCTCATTTTTGAAGGTCAGTATATGTATTTGGTCTATCTAGCGCTTAGGCGCAGTTCTTGAACTGTATTTGGCGCTTTAAAAATAATAAAATCAATTTTGATGAAAAAAGTTCCACTAAGCCAACAAAGCAAATTCTCTGGAGATGCCGGCTAATCATGAACCTAAACTCATGAGCTTGCAGAAGCTCAGCTTCTTTAAAAGCAATGAAGGAATATAGAAAATGCTTAAATTTTTTTTTTATAAATACATTTAAAAACAAAACACAGACAGACACACAGACACACAGAGCGAGAGAAGGACAAAAAATAGGATTTTTTGTACTCACCGTAAAATCCTTTTCTCGTTCGTCTATGGACGGACGCAGCTCCTTAAATCTTGACAAAGTGGGTTATGTTCCTGTTCGTAGGAGAGGGCTAGGCAGAACATGTTAGTTATCTTAAAACATGTAACGTTAACAGAGTTTAACAGCCAGGGGGCAGTCCCTCCGTACATAACCCTCCTGCCTGACCTGCGGTCAGCAGCCTCAGTTTGTAGTAAAGCAGTACAAACTAAAAAAAGGAGGAGTGGGTGCTGTGTCCGTCCATGGACGAACGAGAAAAGGATTTTACGGTGAGTACAAAAAAAAAAAAAACCAGGATTTTCTCTTATCGTCCATGGACGGACACAGCCCCTTAAATCTTGACAAAGTGGGACGTCCCCAAGCAGTGTCAGAAAAAAAATGGAGGGGTGGGAACAGCAATTAAAAAAACGAACTTTACCCCAAACAGCAGAGCTCCTCAATGGAGGAGTTGCAACCTCAAACAGCCGCCTGTAAAACCTTGCGGCCAAAAGGAAGCATCCGAAGATGCACTCACCTTATAAAATTTGGAAAAATTATGAACGGACGACCAGGTTGCCGCCTAAAGCCTCGTACACACGGTCGGACTTCCATCTGACTTTTCCGTGGTTTTTTGTCCGAACGGAGTTGGTCAGGAACACCCATAGCATACACACGCTCGGACTTTTCTTCAAACTTTCCCAAAACTTTTTGCAACATCACGTGGTTTTTCTGCTCTTTACCGTCACCCTTTGGTCAACCTCTGCTCTTGTTGGTTGATTTTAACATTGGTTGTTTAGTCCATCGGACAAAAGTCCGATGGTTTCCTGTACACACGGTCGGACTTTGCTCCATCTGACTTTTGTTAGGCAAAAGTTTGTCCGTTTGCAGACCCAACTTTTGTCCGATGAAATCCAAAAGCAAACGAAAAAAGTTTGTCCGATGGAGCGTACATACGGTCGGATTGTTGGTCCAACTTGCTCAAAATGAAGTTTGTTGGCCAAAAGTCCGACCGTGTGTACGGGGCTTTACACACCTGCGAGACAGACGCTTGATGTCGGAAAGCCCAGGAGGCACCAATTCCCCTGGTCGAATGCGCCGGGACGGGAAAAGGAGGCGCCCGCCCCTTAAGGGCATAGGCCTGGATCACGGTCTGTCTGATCCACCGAGAAATGGTGGCCGACGAGACCGCCAGGCCCTTCTTTGGACCAGACACCGACACGAACAGCGAGTCAGATCTCCGGAACGGAGCAGTAGCAGACAGGTACACCCGTAGGGCACGTACCACGTCCAAAATATGCAGCGCAACCTCCTTGGGATGCAACGGCCGACGACACAAGGATGGAAGTACAATGTCCTCGTTTAGGTGAAAAGCGGAAACTACCTTAGGAAGGAATGAGGGTTGCGGGCGTAGCACCGCTTTATCCTTATGGAGGACCACGTAAGGCGACTTGCAGAACAAGGACGCCAATTCAGAAACCCTTCTGACCGATGTAATGGCTACTAGGAAGGCAACTTTCTGAAAGTGTCAAGAGAGGAATCTCCCTGATGTCCTCAAAAGGAGATTCCTGAAGTAACGAGAGCACCAGATTCAAGTCCCACAGAGGGAGCGGTGGTCTAAATCGGGGGAATCACGTGTCGGACCCCCTGCACAAATGTGCTTACCAGTGAATGAGCCGGCAGGGGTCGTTTTGAAGAAAACAGCTAAGGCTGAAATCTGCCCCTTAATAGTGCTTAAGGCCAGTTTCTGATCCACTCCACGCTGTAAGAACAGCAGGATCCGAGAAACCGAATATGCCCGTGGGTGCCAATCCATCTCTTCACACATAGAGATGTAGGCCTTCCAAGTGCGATGGTAGATCTTCCAGGAAGATGACTTCCGAGCCCTCAACATGGTGGAGATTACCGAGTCTGACAGACCACGGTCCCTTAGTACCTGGCTTTCAATAGCCATGCCATTAAAGCCAGCGACTGTAAAGCAGGATGAAGTATGGGACCTTGAGACAGAAGGTCCTCCCACATTGGCAGACACCAGGGAGTGTCCGCCACCAGGCGCACCAGGTCGGCGTACCAGGGACGCCTGGGCCAGTCTGGGGCGATTAGAATCACCGGAATCCCCTCGGCCTCCACTCTGCGGAGCAGACGAGGAAGCAACTTCAGTGGGGGAAAGGCATAAATTAGCAGATACTGACCCCATGGAGCCACTAACGCGTCTGCCTAGGGATCTCTGGACCTGGCCACAAACCTCGACACCTTGCGATTGAGTCGAGAGGTCAGGAGATCCACATCTGGTGTGCCCCATTTCTGACAAAAGGAGTTGAAACACCTCTGGGTGTAGAGACCATTCCCCTTGGTCCAGCATCTGGCCACATAGATAGTCCACCTGCCAGTTTTCTACGCCCGGAATGTAAACAGCTGATAGAACCGGTATGCTCCTTTCGGCCCACCTTAGGATGTGAGCGACCTCCAACGCTGCGGCCGAGCTCCTTGTTCCTCCCTGATGGTTGACATAAGCCACCGCTGTGGCGTTGTCTGACTGGATCCTGACTGGACGCCCTTGAAGTTCTGTGACCACTTGGAGAGGCATAGCCTGATCGATCCTGGGCCGACTGAACCCCCCAGACTCCATCCCAACCTGTCAGGCTGGCGTCCGTCGTGATCACAGTCCAGTGGAAGGGAAGAAACGACTCCCCGGACTGAAGTGCTGGGGATGTCAGCCACCAAGTCAGAGAGGCCCTGACTAGGTGACTTACCTGAATCTGATGTTCCATAGACAATGGGAATTTGTTCCATTTGGACAGAATCTCTTTCTGCAAAACTCGAGTGTGGGATTGGGCATACGGTACTGCCTCAGAAAGTGTTCAAGAGTAGGTCACCAAGCCTCCTGGGTAACAAGGGTCAACCTTCTAATCAAAACAACAGTCATTTCCTGTCTAGTCTTTTGTGCTTCTCTGAGGTAAAAATTATATATCTGCATTACCAGATGGCTCCAAATACTGAACCATAGCAAGCCTCCCAACTTTGAAAGGTAAATCCGTCAAAGCTTTCTTAGAAGCTTGGTCCGCAGACCAGCATTTTAGCCATATCAGGCAGCGCAAGACCACCACGGATACAGAGGCCCTGGAGATTAAAGGGGCCGCATTCAATGTCGCATCACAGACGTACACAAGGCCCTGCACCAGCTGGTCGGCCAGTGTCACGACTTCCTGTGGGAGCTGATGCTCCTCCACTGCCTGGTGCAAAAGTTTAGCCCATTAAGTAAGTGAGTGTCTGGGACAAAGTCGCAGCTATTATCGGCCGCAATGCAATGCTGACCCCAGCACAGTGAACATGGTCCGACTCACCGCTTCGGACCTCCTATCAGTAGGGTCCTTAGAAGCAGGGGGGGGGGGTCAACGACAGGTGGAGAAGCCCATTTTTTCAAAAGGCTCTCTTCAAATAGGCAACGGACCGCAATGCGCTGAGGGACCACAAAGGACCTCTGCAGCCTTTCCCATTCCTTATCTATGAGCTTGTCAAAGAAATCTACATAAAGGGAAAAACCTTAACAGAGCGGGTCAGTTTGTGAGACCCAAAAGAGACTGACACCTCAGTGGATGCTCCAGCTGTATCTTCTAGCTTAAGGGTGTCCCTCACAGTATTGATAAGTGCTGCCACAAGTGCTCTGTCCTGCGTTGACCCGGACGAGGAGTCCTCCTCAGTGCCCGGATGGTCCTGGTCCACGTCCTCTGACATCCCAGAACAGGGGTCCTGAGCTGCAGCCAGGCCCGAGTCTGAGTCAGAGCATTCCCCAGGAGATGGCGGGGGGAGGGGCGCTTTTTACCCCCCTTACGCCCGCATGCCGCTTCCACCCTGGCAACAAATGTCTCCAGGACTGCCGACAGAGTGTCCATGCCGACTGCTGGGAGTGCTCCGGACTGGTCGATTCCTCCCTTTTTTCCTTTGAAGGCACAGGTCTACAGCCTGGCCATTGTATTAGAGGCTCCCTAGAGTTAGATACCCTCTGCCCACATTTGCACCAGGATTTATACTGGCGTTTATTGAGTCTCTTCCCTCTATACTGTGGTAGCTACAACCTTAAAAATTCCTGGATGACATTACCTGTCGCTGCACATTAGCAGCCTCTACCCAGCAGTACACACAGCTGTCAATCATTGTGATTTTTACTATGGCTGGCTAGTCGTTATCGATAAATAGCCAATCAAAACCTCACCTAGGTGTGTGTTGCAATTGGCAGCACATCCGATTGATTACTGTGCTCCTGAAGAAGCGTTAATTTGCGAAACTGGTAGAGCAATTCAAGATTATACCTGATACACTGGACCCATGGCTCTTGCCACTTGCTTCATATGTTTACTGTCTATTAGCCTCTGGTTTGTTGGTTTTGCATTTCATTTTAGGTGGAATGCTTTCATGTCATACAATTTTTGAAGCACTGTTAAAGCACTAGCCTGAGCCGTGTACCCAAGTACAAACAAACTTGTTATTGTTTGAATGTTTACATGTACTTTCTTACTACTTTGTTTAAAATAAAAACCCTTAGTTTTTTACATTACTTATCCATGTGCCGCCTAAAGTCCATTTTCTTCGTTTATTCATATTCTTCCAAAGTGTCCATGGGAACCGATTGCTGCCTCTGGAATGTCTGGGGAAGAAGCGCCAGCTTCAGACTCCATTTTGACCCAATGACAGTCCTTAGGGACTAAGTCAAGGCACTTGTAATAAAAATGTCCACCCTCATAGCTGCGCTGACCGGGGGGGGGGGGGGGAGAGATATTACCCAGGGACTCAACCACCCAGCAAGAGACTGCTCAGCGCCGTTTGTCCGCTCTGCCTCACACACAGCGTGTGACTGAGGTGTTCTGTGAGGTGATTTGCTCTATTCTCGCCGTTCAGGAAGCCTCCAGCACTAGAGGGCAAGCCATATAGTGAAAACCCACAGTAAAATGGCCACCGGACTCCTCAGGAAAAAAGGGCGCAGGCTACAAGAAAATGGCCACCCGCAATGAATACCTGCGCCACAGCGCGGCTACAACGCATTAGTCCCCGCAATGGGGAGGAGGAAAGAGTGGGGGACAGAAAGAGGGAAATGGAGGACAGGGGACCCCCTAATGATCCTCCAGGAAGCCCAGCTGTTCCAAACTGCCCAAAACAGGAGGAACTGTACATACCCGTCCATGCGTGGACTTGCTGGTGCGTTCCAGACAGACTCACCGCCGGACAGTACGGAGTGGCTGTCGGCCATGGTCCACTGTGACGGAGACACAAATAGCATCAGTCATATGTGGACCCCGGAGTAAATACTCACCGGCCACCCCTGGAGCAAACGGGGCATGTCGTGGCCGACCCAGTGCTTAGCTAAGGTCTGCTCACGCTTGATGGCCGGGCTGGGGAGACTACCAGGATCTATATTATCCAGCTTGTCGCCCAGCCGGCAATTGATAGAAGATCTCAGGATCAAAATATAAAATAAAACAAGAAAAAGTAAAAATTTCCATAGGATTCTGGGCCCAAGGGGGAGCCAGGTCCTTCTCTACTAGGCAGAAAAAATACTGAGCTGCTAGCTGCAGGGTGAGGGGTTATGACCGGAGGGACCGCTCCCTGGGCAGGGCTGTTCAACTCTGTTAAAGTAACATGTGTTAAGATAACTAACATGTCTGCCTAGTCCTCTCCTAATAGACGGAACATAACCCACAAGTCAAGAATTAAGGAGCTGTGTCCGTCCATGAACGAAAAGAGAAATCCCAATAAGTGTATATTGATTGGTTTACGGCAGGGGTGTCCAAACTTTTTTCAAAGAGGGCCAGATTTGATGAAGTGAACATGAGTGAGGGCCGACCATTTTGCCTCTTTGAACCATTAAAATTCGGTCTAAGTGTGTTCGTTCGAGCACTAATACACTGCCCAACAAGAATTCTCTTGCCCTTGTGGCTGGGTGTGAGTAAAGAGATGAGCTCAGGCGTATTATTTGGATATAACGTAATTATTGGCGTATACCACACACACCTTCACTTTAAGAGGGAAGTTTCAGGGAAAAAACGTACATTTTAAATAAAGAACCGTGAAGTAAAATAAGGGTCAGTGCCCATCTGCAGACCCCCAATTGCCAGGAATGCAGCACCACCCACCGTTTCCAGGAATGCAGCCTTAGAGGGGACAGGGAGGGGGCAGGACGAGCACCAAAGATTACCTACAGGAGAATCTCCTGTTTACACAGCGGCCTCTTTAATAGAATGTCCCGCCTCCTTTGATGGACAGAACAGTCGTCCAATGGCAGCGACGGAGACGGGACTTCCCATTACAGAGGCTGCCTGTAAACAGGAAATTCTTTTTTCTATACTAGTAATGGCGGCGATCGGCGACTTATAGTGGGACTGTGATAGTATGGCGAACAGTCTGACACTTTGTGGGAACCAGTGACACCAATATAGTGATCAGTGCTAAAAATATATACTGTCACTGTACTAAAGACACTGGATGGGAAGGGGTTAACATCAGGGGCGATCAAAGGGTTAAATGTGCGCCTAACCAGTGTTTATGTGTACTGTGAGGTGCTTTTACTAAGGGATGTGCCTTTATTTTTGCAGGGAAACAAAATCCGCCACATCGCCACTGACAGGACAGTGCTCTGCATTGTTTACTCTGGCCTGTCTTCCTCTGCACAGATCAGCGGGTGCCGGCAGTGATCCATTGGCTGGCACCCACTGGTCAGCTTGTGCTGTAACTAATCACAGCACAGACGGCATGCCCCCTACACAGAAATGCAGAATCACGTAATATATATATATATATATAGAATCGTGTGTATATATATATATATATATATATATATATATATATATATATATATATACACATACATACACGATTCTGCACAGAGCGGCGGCCGCCATGTAGCAGTAAAGCTACATGGGCCTGTCGGGAAGTGGTTTAGAATAGATATTATTAAGAGGATGTATTAGGAGAAGTGCACACCCTAATTCAATGGGTGGCCATTCATAAAACACAAGGTAGGATTTTTGAAATGGTGAAGTATGTGTCAGGGACCTGCACCAGATTCCTACCACAACTCACACTACTAGAAAAGGTGAACTTCAGGTAAACTAAGAACACAAAATACACATAAAAAGGGAACAGTTTTACCTGCCAAAGGATTTGTATTTTTGTCCATCCAATCCTGAATTTACACAGCTACATTACACAACTCTGTCTGGCAGGAGGAAACCTCTGCTGCAATTAAATAACATTTACAGACCTCGACCCTCCTTCAGCTTGTAAGTGAACAGTGAAAAAGAAAAAAAAAAAATCAGCAGACTGATGAGCTCATCTCCATCACTCTGCTTTCTCCTCCCATCATTAGCGGATGCTGGCTGGGGGGGTACATTAACTGACACTGTCATTAGTGTAAAACTATACACTGCTATACAAGGACACTGACTGGGAAGGGGTTAACATCTAGGACTTAAAGCGGAGGTCCACACAAAAAGTGAACCTCCGCTTTTCGGAACCCTCTCCCCCTCCGGTGTCACATTTGGTACCTTTCAGGGGGGAGGGGGGTGCAGATACCTGTCTAATACGGAATAGACTGCCGCGGTAGTCACGCCCCTTCGCGTCAACCCCTGCTGTCTTCTGGGAAACACACAGGTCCCAGGAGACAGCGGGGACCAGTGAGGAGGGCGCTGCGCTACTCACGCATGCGCAGTAGGGAACCGGGCAGTGAAGCCGCAACGCTTCACTTCCTGATTCCCTCACCGAGGATGGCGGCGGGGGCAGCTGAGAGACGAGCGATTGCTCGGCTTCGGCTGTCGTCATCGCAGGCACCCTGGACAGGCAAGTGTCTATTTATTAAAAGTCAGCAGCTGCAGTATTTGTAGCTGCTGGCTTTTAAAAAAAAAAAAAATTGTGGGACCTCCGCTTTAACTGTGTGCTCAACTATAGGGTTGCATAGATACCATTTTTTTAAGACCAAGTATAAGTACCAATCGCCCCCCCCCCCCCCCCGGCAAGTACTCACCGACTTTTTTTTTTTTTTTTATATCATGTGACAGTGGCACTAATATGCAGCACTGATGGGCACTGATGAGGCAATTGTTTGTTTATTTTTATTTAATTGTTTTTACAATTTATTTTTGGTTATTTTTTTTGTTTTATTTTTTTATTTCTTTTACAATGCTTTCTTTTTTTTACAATTATTTATCACAGTTCATTTTTTTTTTCCCAGCCCTGTTGGGGGGGTGGCTTTGGTGAGATATCAGGAGTCTGCACAGACCCCTGACATCTCCCTTTTGAGACAGGGAAAGGGACTGAGGACACAGATTCCCCAGTCCTTTTATCTGCAGCCTCAGCTGCACTGAAGATGCATGAACAGGAGCCTCTGTCTCCTGTCCATTCATAAACTGAAGCATTGTAAACACAGTTTACGATGCTCAGCTAAAAATGGACAGAGTCAGTGATCACTGACTATTCATTCAGAAAAGGAAGAGGCTGGTAAATTACATATATACCAGCTCCTTCCTCTGCTCTCCATCCTGACAGGTCTGGGACACAGGGGACAGACTCGGAAGAGGACACAGGGGACAGTCGGTTCAACAGTGGGGGCAGTTAGAAGCACCAATCTCCCTGTATAGCTTTCAATAAAGCAGCTGACAGTCGCGGGAGGGAGAGGAGGAGAAGAGGCTGTCAGGTGCTTTGTTGAAATACAGCTATACAGGGAGATTGGTGCTTTTAACTGCCCCCATCGCCGCACCGATTATCTGTGAGCCAGCTACGCCGAGGACGCAGGGCCTGGTACAACAAGTATCGGAAAAAGCACCGCAGCATTTGCACGAGTACAAGTACTCGTGCAAATGCTCAGTATCGGTGCTTTTACTAAGCGATCTTAGTAAGGGAATAGAAAAAAAAGCAAAAAACAAACAAAATGGCTAGATCACCTGTCAGTGTACAGAGCTCTGTGTTGTTTACGACACAAGGCTCTCTTCTGTAATTGACAGAGCCGATCATCAGGTCCCGGGGATCAATCATTGCCTGGACCCGCTGAACGGCTTGTGTGGTAACAAATCACAGCACAGTCGGGGGCGGCCGGCATGCGTGCCATACCCAGAAACTTGGATCACGTAGCAGATACGCGATCCAGTGTACAGCTGCCGCAGTAGATATATGTGGGGCGGTCGCTAAGCTGGGTATACACTAATGGAATTACATTTTGTACTAAAGTTCTCAGAACATTCGAATGTCATTTGAAAATAGTTTAAGATTGGGGGCGCTCGTGAGCAGCGAACTGAGATGGTCACATCCTAACCTCGCTCCTCACTGTCTGAACACATCCGCCTCTCAGCAAGCATGGTAAGAGGGTATCCCCCGCCACCACCCGCTGACTCCCGTAGCTGCCGAGCATCCGGGGGAGTGCAGAGCAATGCTCACACGAGCATCCAGCTCGAGAACCGCGGACCGCACACTGCCTGGGGCCTCCCCGCCGGACGCCATGTTTGAAGCCTCGGCCTCGAGTCCGGATCCCTTCTCCCAGCTGAAGACCTGGAGCAGTCTCCCGCTATTAGCGAGGACCCGACGGCGGCTCCGCTCCAACAGCCATCACTGTCGGATGCTGATCTCCTCTCCCACTTCAAGGCAGAGCTCTCGGCAGCAACCACCAAGCTAGCCACCCATCTCACAAAAGGAAATCAGGGAGCTCGGCTCCCGCACCAATGACCTGGAGGATAAGATGGATGCCGCTGCTACTGTCCTGGAGAACCACAAACAGGACATCTCTGACATCAAAAAAGAGCTGGATGTGGCCCTATTGCGACTGGAGGATTTTGAGAACAGGGCTCGCAGAGGTAATCTGCGCTTGCCGGGCATCCCTGAATCGGTCGTGGACCTCACTTCCACTGCCACGGCTCTGTTCCAGCAACTTGCCCCAACCCCCATTGACAAGCTGGAATTCGACCGCATCCACCGGGCTCTCGGCCCCAAGAAATCGGAGGGACCGTCCCGCGACATCATCAAGTTCACCTATTACCGCACCAAGGAAACCCTCCTGTGTGCGGCTCGAGACAAACCCAACCTTACGTTTCAAGGGTACCGCTACCAAGTCTTTGCGGACCTTTCCCAGACCACGATTGTGAAGAGGAGACAGATGAAGCCTTACACCTCAGCTCTTCAGTCGCATCAAATTCGGTACCGCTGGGGCTTCCCCTTTAAGCTTTCCTTCTCATACAATGGTCATAGCCACATACTGACCTCGCCAGATGAAGCACAGTCCGTCCTGGACTCACTCCAGCTGCTACCACCTGGTAAAAGCGCCCGAAGCCCAGCCAGATCTGCTTCCTCTCAACCCTCCATCAACCTCCCGGGTCGCACACGGGAAAAGGTCAAGGGGCAAAGGCGCCCCCCCTCCCACTCCATCTGTAGCTGACTCTCAACGTTCTGATCCAGGTTGACCTCTGAAACCGTAAGTCCTATCCTTTTTCCTTTGGTCCCTCCCATATTTTATCCACCATCCCCCGTAAGTGATGGTTGGACTGGACCCCTTCCTTTCTGCACTCTCCACCCACTGCATACGATAATTGCATTTGACCGTTCTCTATTTCCACATGCCCACTGATGGCCGTACTTTAGGCTGTGTGCCTTCCCCCCCACCACCAGCCTGCCTGGACCCCAACTGCTGGTGTGGACTTTGATGTCGGCCCCCTCCCCCCCACCCATGTTTATGATTGTCCGCCATTCCTCCTATCCACTCACCTTTTGAAGCGTCAAGCGTGCTGAATGACTACCTCTGAGCCCTTTCACTCATTTTTATATCCTGTTGGATTCAATTATGCTGCTTCGGGATTTCCATCAGTCTACTCCCGGATGTGCAGCACCGGACTTTTTTTTTTTTTTTTTTTTTTATTTCTTTGCCACTCACCACCCAATTTATCCCCTCAGGTTCTCCACTCCAGACTTCCATGTTATGTTAATACTACAGATTCCTTAAGTTGGGACTCTGCATCCAGAACCCCTCTGTTTGGTTTCAATCGCAGGGTTTCCCCCCGTCAATTTGATCGTATGGTCCTGAGGGCGCTTGGTACATAGGAGCTCACCATACCCCCTCTCCCTTTCCTCCCTCTCCCCTCCCCCGCCTCTCCTGAACCTTACTCTCCCTCACTTACCTTTTGTACGTTTTTGGCCGGGCCTCAACAGGCGACGTTTCTGTCCCTTACTTAATCAAGATTCCCCCGGGGCCTGTCCCTCGCTTGTTGTAGCGGTTGGTGGCTGGCTCCGGGAGACTTCTAGACGGACCTCATGATCGCCCCCTTAGCTGTGTGGCTGGGGGTTAGCCTGACTATATGATGTACATTGCAAGAGTTGTTTGCCAGTTCTGTTTATTTATGTCTTCAGATAGTATTGTACTACATGTTTATGTTGTGCTTAAATTGCTGTAACTCATTTTCAGATTAATGTTCAATGTCCAACCTTTTTTTTCAGTCTGCTCGGACTCTCCCTTGATGGACTTTATGTCTGGTCCCCTCGGCTGGCTGGCTGGGGACCAGTCTTACTGCATGATCTGAACATCAGAGGTTGTTTAATACATTTGTGTTTTTTTCTGTTATAAGACAATTCTGTGCTAAGAGCTTAAATAGCAATTTCTCGTTATAACTTATTCTCAGGTTGACTGATAGCGCCCGTTTAGTGGGCTCTCTTTACCCCTTTAGTTTGCCCCCCCCCTTTTTTCCCCTCTCTTTTCCCCCTCTTCCTTTTATTTAGTTGGCTCAGCCAGCTATCCCCGCCCCCCCCGGAACCCCCCCTCTTTTTGCTGTATTTTGAGCCATCATGACTTAGAATGGCCATGTGTTCGGCAGTCGAGCCCCCCCGCCTTACACGTCTTACTGAAGATGTGGTCCACGCTTAGCGTGGCGTACTTGGTACGTTTAAATTGTTTTTGTTTTATTTTTATTTTATTTTTTTTGTCCTTCCCTCGGCCCTTGTCTCTTTTCTTGCACTTTCCCCTGTCTTTTTCTTCTCTTGTCCCCTCAGGCTGGAAATACACAAAAGTCATTGTCCAGGGTCCCTACTGAACTTGGCTATCGCTGCTGGACTCCATCACGTGAGCTAACCGTCATCTCCTCGCTATGACCCAATCTCCATTGAAGTTTTACTCCCATAATATCCATGGTTTTAATTCACCAGTAAAACGGTCCAAGGTGTTTCATCAAATAAAAACTAGCTGCATTGATGTAGTGTGCTTGCAAGAGACCAGGTTTTCCTCCTCTTCTGCTCCGAAATGTATTTCCCATCGCTTCCCTACCTTTTATCTGGCTTCCGCCCCAGAGAAGCAGAGGGGGGTCCTAATTGCCTTCTGACGCAACCTCCTATTCTCGTGCTCCAAGGAAATAGCAGACCCAACCGGTAGATACTTACTACTCCAGGGCACTTTAAAAATGGCCAGAATGTAACCCTGGTTGGGTACTATGCCCCCAACCGCTTCCAACATACGTTTTTCTCCCACCTTCTTAAAGTCGTTTCCCAACATAGCTCCAGGACCCTTATCCTGATGGGTGATGCAAATGTAGCTCTGGACTCCTAGACAGGAAATACGCATCTGGATCCTCCCCCTCCCATGACCTGGTCGTGGAGGAACAGATGAGATCCGTTGTGCAATCCCACGGCTTGGTGGATGCCTGGCGGGAGCTCCATCCCCGCAACTGCGACTTCACGTACTACTCCAGCCCACATGATAGCTTCTGTAGGATCAACCTCGTTTTCATTCCTCTACGCTTCATCTCCAATATCCTTAAGATTACGATCCCCCCTTCTGTGTGGTCGGATCACGACCCTATCGTTTTTCTGCTCACCCTCTCAGGTCTGACCCGCCCTACCTTTCACTGGCGATTAAATGACTCACTCCTTAGATCTCAAGACGCCCTTCCTTGAGATTCATACACGACTCCAGACTTTTTTTTAAGGAAAATGTGGGCTCAGTGTCTTCGTCTATCTCTCTCTGGGAGGCCCATAAGGCTACCATGAGAGGCCACTGTATACAGCTAGCATCCCTCCGAAAACGCCACAGAGAAAAGCAGATCCTGGAACTTACAGATCTTCTGGCCTCCGCTGATGCAGAGTGGAAATCCCACCCCTCGCCAGCAAATAAGAAGGCTAGAGACACTTTGGCTGCTGAACTAGACTTGTTGGCCTCCGACCGAGCCGAGAAGGCTCTACGGTGGACTAAACACAAATTTTATTCCTGCGCAAATAAACCAGGTGCAATGCTTGCAAAGAAACTTAATGCCACATCTCGTGGCCATAAACCTATCCGCCTTCATTCCGCCAACGGGGACCTCACCTCGGATCCAAACAAAGTTTCTGCGGCCCTGGCAGACTTTCTAGCCTCGCTTTACAGGCAACCTTCCCCCTTCCCTCTTAATCTCGCAGATGATTTCTTCCAAAAACTTTATCTTCCTCCCCTCTCCTCAGCAGCTTGTGCGACTCTTAATGCTGACATCACCGAATTGGAGGTGGCTCAGGCCATTAAGGGCGCATTCGTGTTTCGAAGGCCCCGGGACAAGATGGCTTCACCGGACTTTACTACCGCAAGTTCTCTCTCCTCTTGCTCCCCCACCTGACGGCCTACTTTAATTGCATGAAACAAGGTGCGCTGCCCTCCCTAGACTCATTACGTGCTCACATCTCCATGATTCCCAAGACCACCGAGGAGGCCTATGAACCCCAGGCATTTCGCCCAATCTCTCTATTAAATGAAGACATGAAACTTTTAGGGAAAATCCTGTGCTCCCGCATTAACAAATACTTGTGCTCTTTGGTTCATAGAGACCAGGTTAGCTTTGTGCCTGGCCGTCAGGCGGGGGACAATGTCCGGAAAGTTGTCCACCTGATCACCCTATTGCAGCAACACAAAATCCCTGGCTTTCTGGTTTCGCTTGAGAGATTATAGATAGATATATATATATATATATATATATATATATATATATATATATATATGTGTGTATATATATATATATTAGGGCTGTGGAAATTAATATATCTATATATATATATATATATATATATATATATATCTATATATATATATATATATATATATATATATATATATATATATATATATATATATATATATATATATATATACACATACATATACACACACACACACACACACACATACACACACACACCTTCGATACCCTCTCGTGAGACTATCTGTGATACGTACTACAACGTTGGGGTTTTGGAGACTCGATCCTGTCGTGGTTGACGGCCCTTTACGCATCCCCCTCTGCCTCAGTCCGCTATGCTGGTTGCCTCTCGCCCTCCTTTCCCATCTCCAGGGGAACGAGGCAAGGATGCCCTCTATCCACGGTCCTTTTTGTTCTTGCCATCGAACCGCTAGCTATTGCCCTTAGGTCAGACCCCAACATCAATGGCATCCCCTACACAGGTGACAACTATAAACTGAACATGTTCGCTGACAATGCCCTCCTGACCCTCACCAACCCCATCATCACCCTACCAAACCCCCAGGCCCTTCTAACACGCTTTGCTATTATTTCAGGCCTTCAAATCAACCCACACAAAACAACTGCCCTGAACATTACTCTTCCAAGTCCCCAAGTCTTACATCTCCAATCTTCCTTCCCCTACCGTTGGGCAAGCTCCTCACTAGACTATTTGGGCATCAAGTTGACCACTTCTTATGCTTCCCTTTTCTCTGCCAACTACTACCCACTCTTGCGCACTATCACTGCTCTCATGGCGTCTTGGCGACTCCCCACTCTATCCTGGATTGGCCGTATTGACGCGGTCAAGATGACCATCCTCCCAAAGATTCTTTATTTTTTTCGGACTCTTACTGTCCGGGTCCCTGCTTTTTATCTGCGGCTGCTCCAGAACAGACTTCTCGCCTTTATCTGGGCACATAAGCGCTCCAGGGTGTCACGCTCTACTCTCTATGCCCATAGGTTGCGGGGCAGGCTGGGCGTTCCGGACGTTGCAAAATATTATCAGGCAGCTCAAATTTCCCAACTTTCCATGCTCCATGCAACGTCTGACAACCCCGTGGGTTCTGCTGGAGGTGCCCAACTTTCCCACCGGTCCCTACCTCTGCCTTACTGTGGCTACCCCCTAAAATGCGACCTCCTTCTGTCAGCCACCTCATGATACACAGTCTGAAATTATGGGACTCGATGCGGTACTCGGGCAAACTTATGTCCCCATTCCTGCCGCTACTTACCCTCTTGAATAATCCCATGTTCCCGCCTGGATCAGAAAAACCCCACGCTTTTTCGTGGTGGCCTGCTCATGGGTACTCACTGGTTCGTCACTTTCTTCGTAGCCGCGCCTTCCCCATGTGGTCCCTCGATTCAAGAGACCCACGAAGCTCCACCTGCCGAACTCTTTTGCTACATTCAGTTGCGACACTGGATAACCTCCCTTGTGCGCCATGGCTCCTTTCCGTATCAAATAACTGCCTTTGAGCACACCTGCCAGCATTGCCCAGGTGCTCACGGCACCATCTCTATGATCTAATCCTTACTAACTTCCGGCAGCTCTTCCACTACCCTTTCCTATGTGCTTAAATGGGAACGTGACCTGTCCCCCATAGATCTTGCAGACTGGAGTAAGGCCTGGTCCAGCATAGCAAAATGCTCTTTTAACACTGCCACGTTAGAGGCAGCCTATAAGGTCCTTCTGCGTTGGTACTGCGTCCCAGCCCGTATCGCCAAGTCAAACCCATCATGCAATGACAGATGCTTTCAGGGTTGTGGTAAACGAGGAGATATAATGCACACATGGCACATGGTGACCTTGCCCCCGTATTGTAAGATTTTGGTCAAGGGTCTTTGGCCTACTATCCTCCCTATTTCATGTTCCCTTCTGTAAGGACCCCAAATTTGCATTACTCCATTGCCCGATCCCGGGCCTTTTCTCACCAGCAGAAACTAGTCACATACTTATTTATCGCTGCCAAACGAACAATAGCAAGGGCTTGGAAAAAACCTTCTGTCTCATTTCCAGAGGTCAAGAATACCTTGACGACCCTTATGATCCATGAAAAAATGTCAAGCGTCCTCCACAACTCCCATGCAAAATTCCTTAAGGTATGGGTGGTCCTATACACTCCCTAATCTACACCCGACTAGTCTAGGACTCTAAATTTTATTTGACCCCATCTCCAGCCGGAGGGACCCTCCTTTCTCTTTCCCACTCCTTTGTTTCTGGGCTTCTTGCTCGCTGCTCTGTTCTACAACCCCCCCCCCCCCCCCACACTGGTGTGCGTGTTTTTCTGGGTTTTTTTTTGTGTCCTCTTTTTTGTTAATTTTTTTCGTTATTTTTATTTATTTATTTATTTCACCCGTTCTGCGGACAACTCCGCTCCCCCTTGTCTGCCTTGACTCCTGGGTCTCAAGGCTCAGGCATAACGCACTTATAAACGGTGTCAGTTTATAATAAGTACCCTTATAATATATATTTTATCATGTACTTTAACGTGTCCTCCTTTATATTTCATGTCCATATCCCCTGCGTGGGAATTTGTCTGTTTCCCCTTTTTCATTTCTCAATAAAAACATTGTACCAGAAAATACTTTAAGATTTTGCTTGTTTTTAAGCCCCTTTCCACATGTGGAAGGCTTCGTTGGAGTCCAGCTGCTCAGCATGGGATCAGCATCAGCAGACCAATGGCTGGCTTATGTCTGTCCCGCTTATGCTGATCAGACACATCCTGCTGTATGGGCGGTCAGATATATACGGACCGCCTAGCCTGTTCATTTTACACCTGACTGCCATCCGATCAGCATCCATCTGTTTTTAACGGATAGGATCCAATCAGATGTCGGCGGCTGTCAACACCTGCCGCTCCATAAAGGAGGATTGGAGGATCAGGTCCACCTAGTGTGAAAGGGATCGAAAATTAGATTTTGGAATGAACAGACTTTATCAAACGAAAAACCACATTCACGGTTAGAAATTATTTTGTTAAAAAAATATTTTCCATCCTGCTCCTTCCAATTTTCTTGTCACTACGGTCAAAAACATGTCGATTTGACCCCACTAATGATTAAAAATAAAAATAAAAACAAACAATAATAATGTTCTTACAAAGAATAGAAAAAAGATAGAAGGAAATTCTACACGTGTGTACCTAACTTTATCAGTTACATTGTTCAGCTAATTGAGGACTGCAGAACCCCATCACTCTATGGTATGAAGATGAAGAGAGTGAGAGGTGTTGTGTAATTTGGTCTTGGGGTGACAACACTGCTCTTCCATAGATACAGTGAGTGAGTGTTGTCACCTTAGGACAGGAAGTGTGTTACTGGCAAAAAACACCAGGTGAAAATAAAGTAAAAAAAATCTAAATAAAATAAACTAATGCAGCCACCACATCTAAAGGACCGATAGGCGCTTAAATATATTTTAGTTCTTGGATTTAGATACACTTTATTTTTTTTAATAGAGTGAGTGGTTTTATTACACAACAGTGAGCTGTAGTAGGATGCCGGTAAGTGCAGCTCCCAACCAGCGCTCCACTACTCTGCAGAGAGGGGTTCATTTATGGTCTACATAAAACACTGGGAAATGTAATATCTACAGTAAATCTGAAGCAAACAAAAAAAAAAAAAAAAGAGGAAGCCTGAAGCTGTGAGGCTGGGTGTGTGACACTAGTAGGAAATCCTGTGATAGATTATCACTGGACAGATAAGCCCCAGGCCCCAGAACTGACAGTTCACATGTAACAGCTGATGACAAAAGGCTGTGGGGTAGTATACGATGTTCTGAAAGTGTGTATGGTTTAAACAATTAGGGTGGTTTGAGATTTGATAATTTCTACACTGTTCTTCTGTAAATGGAGAAATAAGTCCAGCTCTATTGGGGAAGTGATGACTTTGTATGCTCTAAAGCCCTGTACACGCGATCGATTTTACCGATGAAAACAGCCTGATGGACTTTTTTCATCGGTCAAACCGATTGTGTATGGGCCCCATTGTTTTTTTTTCCATCGGTGTAAAAAAAAAAAGAAAAAAAAAAAAAAAAAAGAAGATGTTTTAAATGTATCCAATGGAAAAAAAAAACGATAGCAAATTACTATCGTCTGTGGGGAACTCCGTCGGATAAAAAACCCACGCATGCTCAGAATCAAGTCGACGCATGCTCAGAAGCATTGAACTTCATTTTTCTTGGCTTGTCAGAGTGTTTTACATCACAGCGTTTGGAACGTTCGGTTTTTTGACTGATGGTGTGTAGGAAAAATCCATAGGAAATCCGATCGTATGTACAGGGCTTAAGCATATCAAAATTCCAGAAGAATCAATTGCCTAGCACAGCCCCCTCCTTCCTTGCACGTCATAACCCTCTCCTCTTCCAGAAGTGTAATTACTCATTGTGCTGTGCTGGCCCAGCTCCTCCGCCCCTCATTTTACCTCCTTACGCAACCTTTTATGTAGCTGCTGGGAAGTAGAAAACTACAGAGAATCGCTTGAGTGGCAGCTGTGAGTCTGCTGACATCACATCCAAGATAGCAGCACCCAGCAGCAGTTTCATGGCTTCTGGATGTCTACACAAGGAAGGCTTTTGCAGGTAAATAGCATGCATACGTTTAAAAAAAAAATGCCTTTCCACATCCTCCAATCAGAGAAAGCCTTGTCTTAAAAAGAAATTAAAAAAACAAACCCACACACAACACATTCTGTGGATGGCGGCCATGTCAAACAGGCAACCCCTGTATTCACTATGTAGAAGGGCAACCACTCGTCACGGGACTTGGATAACCGTAATGATTACTGTTGTAGCGCCTGTTACTACAGTGATTATCTGCTTCCACAGCTGTCCCACAGGTATGAGATATGTATTCTTACAGTGATTCAAGCTGGACCAATGTAAACTATACAATAAAAACCATACCTGGGGCTAGAGCTGCACGATTCTGGATAAAATGAGAATCACAATTTTTTTTTCTTGCTTAGAATAAAGATCATCTTTCACATTATAAAAGTAATATCTTTCACATTATACAAAAAAAATTGGGCTGTTTAGTTTCTTTTAAATTCATTAAAGTGTATTTTTTTCCCGTTTGAAAGACCGCTGCGCAAATACAGTGTGACAAAATATTGCAAGGACCGCCATTTTATTCTCTAGGGACTCTGCAAAAAAATAAAATTTATATATATATATATATATATATATATATATATATATATATATATATATATATATATATATATATATATATATATATATATATATATTTATTAGGGCTGTTACTGATTAAAATTTTCGTGTTCGATTAATCGATTTTTTTTTTAAATCGATTAATCGACTAATTTTGATTAATTATAACGCACATACAGATCCAACTACTTTTAGCTGATCTCCTTGCAGGCCGATTCCCAGTGCAGCTACCAACCACTGGAAAAATCGATAGCAGGATATAAAAATCACACAAAGGCAGCGCTCGATGGGAATAGCATTAAAACTTTTATAGTCTTCAAGTAGGTAACAAAATAAATATTGCACTGGAGATAAAATCGATGTAGCTACATAAGCTGTAAAAATAGTGCGAGTAATACCAAACGGTAGCAAAAGCAGTCATAAAAACATGTAGCTAAGTATGATACTGGTATAAAAATGTGTACAACGATACCACTGCTGAATCCAGATGAGGAGGGGTTTACATCAGTCCGTCGGCACGTAGATGTCCCGTGAAGGGAACTATCACAACTCCCAGTGGATGGCTGTAGAATCCCAGGTTGATAGAGGGAAGTGTAACAGCCCTTGCGTGTGGCAGATAGTAAGGTCCTGCCGACATGCAGATATGAAGGCACAGCAAAGGAGCCCCTCAGATGGACACGGCAAGACCAAAGAATTTTGATCGATCAAAAGAATTTTGATCGATCAAAACAATTAATCGATTAATCGAGGAATTAATAGTTAATTTCCACAGCCCTAATATATATATATATATATATATATATATATATATATATATTATAAATAAAATGTTTGGGAGTTCCAAGTAATTTTCTAGCAAAAAATACTGATTTTTAACTTGTAAACAACAAGTGTCATGAAAGGTTTAGTCTTTAAGTGGTTAAACTGATGAAAGTTCATCCCTTTAAAAGTACCATAGATACAGTGTTCCTCTTTATCCCTTAGACCCCATTCACACAGGGGCAACTCGTCAGGTGACTCAGCCGCCTGACAAGTCGCGTCCCGTTCTGTTCTAAGGCTGGGTTCACACTGGTACGACAAACGCTCCGACATTAGGAGCTCATGTCGCATGACGTGTGCAAATCAATGTTTCCCTACGAGAGCCGTCTTAACTGGTCCGACACAAGTCGGTCCGACTTTGAAAATGCTCCCTGTACTACTTTGGTCCGACTTTGATCCTACTTCAGCCCATTGAATATCATTGAAGTCGGATCAAAGTAGGATCCTTGTCCTAACAATCCGACATTTGACATCCGACATGTGATTACAGCAGCAGTAAAAGGAATTTATCTCACCCTGGGATTGTTTTGATTGGTCAAAGGACAAGTCAGACTATCACAAAGTCGGATCAAAGTAGTATCCTGTTCATTAAAGTCAGATGGATGTCGGACCAATGTAGGATCAATGTAGGACAGATGTCGCAGAGCAAAGTAGGATGAAAGTCGTATGAATGTCGTGTCGTATCAGTGTGAACCCAGCCTAATAGGAGCGACTCAAGTCGCTCCGACTTAGAAAAAGGTTCCTGTACTACTTCAAGGCGACTTCAGGGCAACTTCCATTGACTTCAATACAGAAGTCATTTTGCAAGTCACCTTTGAAGTCGTGTTAAGATCGCCGACACAGTCGCGGGACAAGTCGTGTCGCCCGTGTGAATGGGCTTTAAGGGATGTTATGATAAACTTGGCAGGCTGCCTGTTTTTTTGACAGCTGTCAGCTGTGAGCAGAGAACGGTTCTGCACTGAATTGAGGAAATGCTGAATTAAAAATCGGAAGGGGGGATGGATCGCGATCTTGATTCTTTAAAAAGGAGAAGTATAGCCAAAGCTCGTTTGGCTGTACTTCACCTATGGATCACAGGAGTGCAATTTGTTTTGCACTCCTGTGATTTGTTTTCAGCAGAGAGCGGGACGTCACCAATGTCACCATGGAGCCGTAAGTGTCTGAGCTGGCCACTCTGCCCCCTCCACAGCTCAGCGCTCCAGTGAGCAAGGGAGGGAGAAGAGCAGAGATCTGTGACTGACAGTCAGCAGCTCTCTGCTCACGGAGCTCTGAAAACCGAGATTAGTCTTTTAACGACTAATCGTGCAGCTCTACCTGGGGCCCATCTTTAAATCTGCAGCTTTCATTACCATAATACCTTGTGATCCTGTCATGAAGGTCCTTATTTCAGGCACTTCCTTAGTAGAGTGACAACACTGTGTCAATGCCTCCCAGGTATGCTCTTGCATTCTCACCCTGTCCTATGCACTTCTGTTGGAGACTACAAGGGGCTTCTTCCACCCACACTATGCAGGCATGGTGCATTGTGGTAATTATCAGGACGTTCGCCCCGAGAAACACCAGGCAGCTATCCCCGGGAAGACAGAGCATCACTGAAGAGATCAGCAGCACTGAGATACAACAAAAGATAAAAATTAAGTTATGATGAAATATTTTATTTTAAAAAATGCAGTTGTTTGCCATACACAGTGGTAGGGTTTTACATGTACATTAAGTAGAGATTGGCTATGGCGATAAAAAGCTTTGTGAGCACTGAATAATGACTTTGTTCTGGTGGTCTGATCTACATATAAAGAATATAATATGCCTGTATTTAGATGCTGATTTAAGCGAGCTCCTTAAATGCAGAACTGGTACAATGGTCATTACTCAGCAGAACTAGGCTTGGTTTGCATTGTATTCACACTTGTTGCAAAAACTCGCTGTTGTGAAACGCTTATTGTCCGGGACACAAATGCTCCATTATCAGTCACTTCTACAAAGAGAAGCTTCAGTGAGACTAGCATTGATCACTGTCCTCAGCCCTTTATGGTGTTCAGACTGAGAAATGGCTCTCAGAGCACCTGCAGTGACATGGTCTATCCCAGTGTATGGTGCGCCGCCTCCAACCATTCTATTCCGAATTCTCAGCGGAATAATAAAGCAAGCAGACCAAAGTACACAGCAGCTAACTTTTCCTGTATACTGTGCTCATTCTAATTGTTGTCACATCAGGGATCATAATCTCATGCTGTGATGGCAGTGGAGAGGGTACAGATCCATTCACACTTGTGCAACTCCAAAGCAGTGCAATTTACATTGCAACTTCGAATGGGTGCAACTTGGATGGCACTTTGGCTTTGACTGTTACACAACTGTTGCATTGATAACATTAAGATGCGACTTTTGGGAGTCAATATTGTAGTCTATGGCACTTAAGTTGCACAAAAGTCGCATCAAAGTAGTGACGGAACCTACTTTAAGTAGATTTGAATGGCTTCCATTGAGATACATGGGCTGCGATTTGTCATGCGACTTTGTGTCCAAAGTTGCATGACAAGTCTCACAACTGTGAATGGAGCCTTATACTATTTGACAAGAGTGCTCCTCTATATACTGTATCGCAGGATGCCATCGTCAGCACTGGTAGGACCCAGGCAGAGTGAAAATGTGCGACTAGTGCCATGTCTCCCACAACCTGGAGGACACGGCACCATTTCATTACCCGGGAATAGTTAGCACAGAGCAAACACCCATCATGGTCACATTTGCACTAGTTTGCTGCTTGTCCTGTGATACACCTACTTTTTATTCGCACTGCCTGTTCTTCCATTACCTATTCCTCTCTTGAGACGGACTGATCTTTCAGTTTAAAATCAGCTAAATACATTCCATGTTCTTCAAAAGAAAAGGGTGTTTAGCCCCCGTTCACACTGGTGCAACTTGTCATGCGAACAAGTCGGACCCTGTTGTCGGCAATGGAACTGTTCAGATTGGTGAGACGCCGACTTTGCTGTGCCACGCTGATTTGAAAAAGTAGTTCCTGCACTACTTTTGGCAATTTTAGGTGCGACTTGCATAGACACCAGTGCATGAAGTCGCACAGATGTCAGGCAAGTCGCACTGACAAGCAGCTTTGAAATCGTTTTTAAAGCCACATTCAATGTGAACCAGGGCCTAAGGTTATACAGTTAAAGTGTTGAAGCTCTGTGTAATAGTTTTGCACAGGGAGGCCCCCGAACGTCCTCTTCTGGGGTCCCCGGCCAGTGATCTTGGCTCCTCCTCTTCTCTGAGTGCCCCCATAGCAAGCCTGATTGTATTTTCGCTCATGTTTCTTCCCCCCCCCCCCCCTCCTCGTTAAGTTGGTCTATCCCTCTCAGTCTTATTTCCCATATAGCACATTTTTTTTGTTTTAATCTATTTTTTCTCTCTGGCCTTTTTTTGCCATTTCTATATGATCTGTATTAAAAAAAAATCCCCTAGAGGCTGCATCCATCTTCACCAGAGGTCCACAGGCTCCGGCTGTGCGACTGGCCGGAGCTGCGATGACGTCACTCCTGCGCATGCACAGGGGAGCTGCCGTTTACGGCACAGAACTCAGAAGGAACGGCCCGGGTGGCCATTCCTTCAGAGTGCATGCGCCAATGATGTCATCCGCTGCATACACAGTAAATATCTCCTAAATGGTGCACGTTTAGGAGATATTTACAGTACCTAGAAGTAAGCCTATAATAAGGCTTACTTCTAGGTACAAGTCAGAGATGGGAGTTTACTCCCACTTTAATTACTATAATTCTTTTGGTTTTTCAGTTCTACATTTTAAAAAAAACTAATAATAAATATAACGTAAATAAAATTGTAACATGCCAAAATACAGAAACCATTCAGTAATGAGCTTTCATTACTCCACTGACTGTAGACTGATTGGCTGCCAAGGTTTAGTGCCCACTGCTGTCCTCTAAGCCTAATAATGGGTGCAGCATGATTGGCCTACACTGTAAATACACATGGTACAAGTGACGGTGTATGTACACAGACAGGTAGAACAGCTCCAGATCCACGTACTTCTCACATGCATACAGGAGGGGCAGGAGTGGCCTCACTAATTCGGATAAACACGCACATCTAGGAAAATCGCTCTCTGTATACATAAACAGACACATGGTGACCACATCTCATTGGTCTGGGACGATGATCTCATGTCTATGGGTTGCAGCTGTCAGCTGCCTTCTGTTAAGGGAAACTGATATGTTAGGAAACCTATCCCTTCACTATGTTCCTAAGATAAGTGGCAGAAGAACTGTTTACCTGCAGCGATCCTATCCCTCACCTGACCATAATCCAAGACCATTACCCTGTACACATCAATGAAAACCAACATAATCAGAGCTAAATGACCTTAAAGAGGAGGTCCACCCCCCCCCCCCGAAAGATTCAAAGTCAGCAGCTACAAATACTGCAGCTGCTGACTTTTAATATAAGGACACTTACCTGTTCAGGGAGCCTGCGATGTCCACCATTCCTGGTAAGGGAACCCGGCAGTGAAGCCTTTCAGCTTCACAGCCTGTTCCCTACTGCACATGTGTGAGGTGGGCTGCGCTTTCTAACTGGTCCGGCGGAAGGAGGGGCCCGTGCCAAATGTGGCACGGGGGGTTGGGGGTGGGAGACGGATAAGCAGAAGTTCCACTTTTGAGTGGAACTCCACTTTAACTGCTTACAAGAAGAGTGTGCGTTTGTTGGGGGGGGGGGGGGGGGGGGGGAGTCTACACCTGTACATATTCTATCACAGTCAAGAAAAACAAAATATTTTATCGCACATGAGTATTTTGGTTTTCTTATTTTTCAGGCAGTAGGTGGAGTTCCAAGCTGCTTTTCCCATGTTGTCCCGTCTATGGTTATCTGCTTTACCTGTCCGAGGATTCAGCACAGTTCTCATCCGAACTGGCTCTACGCCAGTCTTTGGGTCCTTGGCATGTTCACTTTGGAAAGCCAGTCTGTGACTGCTTGTGGCTTCATACTGCACATGTGCGAGCCGCTCTGCACTGCATTTTGTGAATGGTCCAGCAGCCTTCTGGAAACCGTGATGTGTCGTATAAGGCTGCAGGGGAGGGCCAACTTCTGCTCATTCAGCCCCAATGTTTCAATTGAAACAAAATGTATTCACAAGCCCAGTGAATCCAGGGCTGTTCTGTTGTAATATGCCACCCCGCTGCAACACACCCAGTCTGTGTCTCCATCTTCCTTTCTTTACACCATTGGGAGTGTCTACCCGAGTCCTGAAGCCGGCCCGCTAAGGATGCACGTGCATTAGTTTCCCTTCAAAACCACCTGGGATTCGGGACATGAATATCACAGGAGGCTGTGGGCTACATCATTCTCACTTAGGCGAGAAATACTGAAGGACGGGGGAAGGGAACCTGAAAAACGTATTTACCAAAAATAAATAAATGATATGCGATTCTGTCAAAGGAGGGAGTTCCGGCGATTTATGACGGAGGGGGAAATTAAGAGGGGCACACCAGAAATAACGGAAGTGTTTAAAAAATACTATCAGAATCTGTATAGCAGTACCTGGCATAATAACAGAGAGGGGGAAATGGATACCTTCTTCGTAGGCCTGAAGATACACCGGCTGACAGGGGAAGACAGAGAGGGGTTGGAGGCACCACTCATACTGGAAGAGATACAATTGGCAACAAAAGAAATGGCGGGCCAAAAGGCACCAGGTCCCGATGGCTTGCCAATAGAAATATATAAAACCTACAGTGAGGTGCTGCTCCCAAAACTGTTGGAGGTATTCAACTGGGCGGCCGAGGAGGGGAAAATGCCAGGGTCCATGGAAGAGGCAACCATCATAACACTACTGAAGGAAGGGAAAAGATCAATTGGAGGCAAACTCATACAGACCGATATCCCTTTTGTGCGCAGACACAAAAATCCTGGCCAAAATATTGGCAACAAGGCTAAATAAGATAGTCTCAAAACTGGTACATCCCGACCAGACGGGATTTATTCCAGGTAGGTCCACCAGTTCTAATATAAGAAGAGCATTTTTAAATATCCAGTTGCCAATAGAAGAAAGAGGGGCGAGAGCAATTTTGTCCTTGGACGCCACAAAGGCATTCGACAGACTTGAGTGGCATTATTTGTGGAAGGTGCTAGAAGAGTATCAGTTTGGCCCTAAATTTATTCAATGGATTAGGATATTGTACGAGAATCCTAGAGCAAAGATAAGGATAAACGGCGAGTGTTCAGATTGGTTTCAATTGGCGAGGGGGACAAGGCAGGGGTGTCCGTTGTCGCCCCTGTTTTTCGCCCTCGCCATGGAGCCACTAGCCATTGCAATAAGGACATCCCCGGGGATAAAGGGGTTTAAAAGGAAGTTAGGGGAGGAGAAAGTCACATTGTATGCGGATGATATTCTGCTTTTTCTGGGGGACACGCAGAGCTCACTGGAGACAGCAATGAATATCATAGGGGAATTTGGCAAATTCTCGGGGCTAACAATAAATTGGGATAAATCTGCACTCTTGCCGATAGATCCTCTGATAGGGCAAATAGACCAAGTGAAGGTGGTGACTCAAATAAGATACTTAGGAATAAATATGACAAAGGACCCATGGCAATATATAGCTGGAAATCTTGTGCCATTATTGACAAAATTGAGACAAAAATGCAGGGTCTGGAACCGACTTCCCCTTTCAGTAGCTGGTAGGAGCAACTTGGTAAAAATGGTGTGGATGCCGCAAATTCTGTACATTCTACATAACTCCCCAGTATGGATCTCAAAACAGTGGTTTAAGAAAATAGAAGGGGTATTTAGGGAATTGATCTGGAGGGGGGGGGGACAGCAAGGATCTCACTCCGAGCCCTACAACATCCTAGGGAAAAGGGGGGACTGGCCCTCCCGAACCTCAGATATTACTTTTTAGCCGCTCAGCTGCAGCATATGAGGGGTAGCAATCGGAAGGTAGGAAGAGAAGCGGTAAAAAGCTTAGTTCTGAATGACACAAGCCACGATACGGAAGTGGAGGCAGTTGAGGCAGACTAATTTTATTCTAAATGCCCCACTGTCCGATTAATGGTCAAATGCTGGAAAGAGGGCAAGAAGATCTTGGGATATACAGGCTTCTCCGAATTTTCTCCCATCTGGGACAATAGTACCCTGCAGGAACTTAAAGCCATGTGAAGGGTTGAGGAGTGGGATAGACTAGGCATACACTTGCTGGAGCAATTATTTGTGACCGGCAGAATAAAAACATTCCAAGAAATAAGGGAGGACTACGCGGTCCCGAATAGATCTTTTTACAGATATTTACAAATCAGGCATGCGCTGAACGCACAGTTCGGACATAGCTCACCAGAATGGAACAATATGGCCCTCTTCCGAAGCTTAGTAAACACAGAGATTGCCAGAGGAGTAATCTCAACTATCTATGATTCCTCAGAAAGGGCTGACCAAAGAGAGGTACTGGTTAACAAAAACAGGGATAAATGGGAGAGGGACGTGGGCCCAATCTCACAAGAACAATGGGATCGAATACTAGCAACAGGGCCCGGATTGTCAATGTCACCCTCCCAGATCATGTCCCAGCTCTATCTGATACACAGGGCGTATTATACGCCCCAAAGAATGTTCCAGTTCGGCAGGAGATCAGACTCAGGCTGTCAGAGATGTGGGGAGGACAGAGGAGACCTAATACATATGGTCTGGAGATGCCCCAAGTTATACCAATACTGGAAGCAAATAGTTGAAAAGATAAACATAGTATTTGGGACATCTCTGCAGCCGGAGGCTAGGCTATGTGTGCTGGGTCTTCTGGAAGAGAGAGGACCTTCAATGGATGAGCGCACAGCAATAAGGAGATGCTTGTTTCAGGGAAGGAAACTTATTGCACAGAAGTGGCAAGCAGTAAACCCCCCCAGTAGCAGAATGGGAGAAGGTAGTATCTGATACCATAGTAAAAGAAGAATTTATATACACCAAAAGAGGTAATAAAAATAAATTTTATAATATATGGGATAAATGGATAGTAGTAGAGGCACGGTGGGTGGGGGGGGGGGGGGTGGACGGATGGGGAATGGGAGTGAGTAGTAGAATATTTGTATTAATATATGATAAATTATATGCACATTGTAATATAGAATTGAAATGGATGTATGTATAAATGTTATGGAAAAGAAATAAAAAGTATTTGATTAAAAAAAATAAAAAAAAAGTAGGGAGTAAAAATAAATGTTAGAGAAAGCAAAAAATCAGGGTGAAAGTTTCCTTTAAAGTAAATCTGTCACAAACAATGTCAAATCAATGTGAAGACATGATGAAAATAATGCAAAGTTCACTTTCAGTGAAAACTGCATCTTAAAATTAATTATGAGATTCAGAGATGTACAGCGAGGGGAAAAAAGTATTTGATCCCCTGCTGATTTTGTACGTTTGCCCACTGACAAAGAAATGATCAGTCTATAATTTTCATGGTAGGGTTATTTTAACAGTGAGACAGAACAACAACAAAAATATGCTGAAAAACGTATTTCAAAAAAGTTATAAAAATTGATTTGCATTTTAATGAGTGAAATAAGTATTTGATTCCCTCTCAATCAGCAAGATTTCTGGCTCCCAGGTGTCTTCTATACATGCAACGAGCTGAGATTAGGAGCACTCTCTTAAAAGGGAGTGCTCCTAATCTCAGCTTGTTATCTGTATAAAATATACCTATCCACAGAAGAAATCAGATTCCAATCTCTCCACCATGGCCTAGACCAGGGGTTTCCAAAAAAATTGAACAAAGGGCCGGTTTATTGTCCTTCAGACAAGGAGGAGGGGCGGACGGTGGCCAGCGGGAGTGGAAATTTTCCTGGCATCAGTGGGAGTAAACATCTGGTATTAGGGGGAGGAATAGTGCCCCATCGTTGGCATCATAGGGACATATAGTGCGCCATTATTAGTGTCAGTGGGAGAAATGGTGCTCCATTGTCAATGTCAGATGGCAGAATAGTGTCTTGTATTGGTGGAAAGAATAGTGCCCCAAGGGCCGGATAAAGGCAAGCAAAGGGCCACATCTGGCCCTCGGGCCTCAGTTTGGAGACCACTGGCCTAGACCAAAGAGCTATCCAAGGATGTAGACCTACACAAGGCTGGAATGGGCTACAAGAACATTGCCAAGCAGCTTGGTGAGAGGGTGACAACAGTTGGTGCGATAATTCGCAAATGGAAGAAACACAAAATAACTAAAATAACTAACTGTCAATCTCCCTCAGTCTGGGGCTCCATGCAAGATCTCACCTCAGGGAGTTTCAATGATCATGAGAAATGTGAGGAATCAGCCCAGAACTACACGGGAGAATCTTGTCAATGATCTCAAGGCAGCTGGGACCATAGTCACCAAGAAAACAATTGGAAACACACTACGCTGTGAACGACTGAAATCCTGCAGCCCCCGCAAGGTCCCTCTGCTCAACAAAGCACATATATAGGCCCGTCAGAAGTTTGTTAATGAACATCTGAATGATTCAGAGAAGAACTGGGTGAAAGTGTTGTGGTCAGATGAGACCAAAATCAAGCTCTTTGGCATCAACTCAACTTGCCGTGTTTGGAGGAGGAATGCTGCCTATGACCCCAAGAACACTATCAAACATGGAGGTGGAAACATTATGCTTTGGGGGGTGTTTTTCTGTTAAGGGTACAGGACAACTTCACTGCATCAAAGGGACGATGGACAGGGCCATGTCACCCAAATCTTGTGTGAAAACCTTCTTCCCTCAGCCAGGGCATTGAAAATGGGTCGTGGAAAAGTATTCCAGCATGACAATAACCCAAAACACATGGCCAAGGAAACAAAAGGCGTGGCTCAAGAAGAAGCACATTAACCACATCAATAATGGGCACTTTCACCCTCTTGCTTCCCAGGCCAATTTTCAGCTTTCAGCGCTCTCGCATTTTCAATGACAGTTACGCGGTCATGCTATGCTGTACCCAAATTAATTTTTTATATTTTGTTCGCACAAATAGAGCCTTCTTTTGGTGGTATTTATTCACGACTCCGTTTTTTATTTTTTGCGATATAAAGCGAAAATATGAAAAAAAAAAAAAAAACAAACAATATTTTCCTTTATTCTATTTTTAAAAAAATCCAATAAAATCTAATTTTGTCATAAATTTAAGCCAAAATGTATTCCGCTACATGTCTTTGGTAAAAAAAAATCCTGTTAAAGTGTATAATAATTGGTTTGTGTGATCACAGACATATGTACGCAAACGATCATGTACAGATGTGCGCAGGTGATCACGGACATATGTGTGCAGATAATCATTGGGACATGCGATTTTACTTGTTACATATGTGGCGGACAGGTGTTTTTACTATGTGGGGACATGTGTGTTTTACATTGTCTACATGTTTTACAATGGTGATCAGTGTGTAAAAAAAAAAAGCTCATACTCACTGATCACCAGCCGGCTGCAGGGATCTGCTCTCCTCTCCTCACGACAACTAATATGTGAGGAGAGGAGAGCCGATCGCCTGGCAACCGGCTCTCTGTTTACATCACATGACGGCTGTGATTGGACACGGCCGTCATGTGATCAGGAGGGCCAATCACAGAGCCCTCCTGCCGATCTGAGATGTGCCCGGGTGACACGCGATCCCCCTCCTTCTAAGAGGCGTTCCTGAACGTCTAGTCAGAAGGAGAAGTGGGAAGGGGTTAAGGTCCTAGAGTGGCCTAGCCAGTCTCCAGACCTCAATCCCATAGGAAATATGTGGAGGGAGCTGAAGGTTCAAGTTACCAAACGTCAGCCTCGAAACCTTAAAGTGGAAGTCCATGCAAAATCTAAAATCTCTGTATCTATTAGTGGTGCAACGGATCGGTGACGATCCGTGATCTGAACGGGTCACCCCGTTCGGATCGGCACACACCGCGATCCGCAGCCTCAGCCTTAGGAAAGGCCGCGGCTTCGGCCTAGCTCCGGAGCCGCGGCCATCTTGGTACACCCGGCGGCCGCCTTGTGCGTGCTGACGTCATCACCCCTCACCCTCGCTGCTCGTGGATCTGAACTGGCCGGCGGGAGAGTAAGGTAAGTGGGGGAGATGCCCATTACAGGGGGAGAAGATTGTGGATATTACAGGGGGAGAAGATTGTGGATATTAAAGGGGGAGAAGATTGTGGATATTACAGGGGGGGGGGGAAGATTGTGGATATTACAGGGGGGGGGGGAAGATTATGGATATTACAGTGAGGGGGAAATTACATGGATATTAGTAATTTTTTTTTTCTTTTTTGCCGATCCGAAAATGATCCGATCCGTGACCCCTGATCCGAGGATCGATCCGATCCGTGAGTTTTTTGATCCGTTGCACCCCTAGTATCTATAGACACCAGGAATCTAACACTAACCTCTCTATCCCTGTAAAGAATAAATGATTATACATACCTTTTTGGAATCCGATCTGACCCGCTCCAACCCGATCTCCAGCGCCGGGTAGACCTGCAGAGGACACGGACGACAACGGCTGTGAAATGAATGGGAAGTGACATCACCCATAGAGTTACTATAGGGCTTCCGTTGTCCTCCATCTGCTCTGCACCTGCCTACACAGAGAAGCCGCGGCTGACAGCTCAGCATGGGATCTGGTCAGAGCGGGTTAGATTGGCTTCCAAAAAAGGTATGTATACTCGTTTTTTTTTTACAGGGATAGAGAGGTTAGTGTTAGATCCCTGGTGCCTATAGATGCAGAGATTTTAGATTTTGCATGGACTTCCACTTTAACCACTTCAATACAGGGCTTTTTGTACCTATTCAATACCGGGCCTATTTTGGCACTTCTCTCCTACATGTACAAATCATCATTCTTTTGCTAGAAAATTACTCAGAACCCCCAAACATTATACATGTTTTTTTAGCAGACACCCTAGGGAATAAAATTTTATTTTATATTTGCGCAATAATTTTTCAAACACCTTTTTAAAAAAAAAAATGGTTTCATGAATTAAAAAATAAAACAGTAAAGTTAGCCCAATTTTTTGGGAAAATATGAAAGATAATGTTACGCCGAGTAAATAGATACCTAACATGTCACGCTTTAAAATTGCGCACACTCATGGAATGGCGCCAAACTTCGGTACTTAAAAATCTCCATAGGCGACGCTTTAATTTTTTTTACAGGTTACCAGGTTAGAATTACAGAGGAGGTCTAGTTCTAGAATTGTTGCACGCGCTCTAACGCACGCGGTGATACCTCACATGCGTGGTTTGAACGGCGTTTACATATGTGGGCGACTTACGTGTGCATTCGCTTCTGATCGCGAGCTACCGGGGACAGGGGCGTTTTAAATTTTTTTTTATTATTATTTATTATTTTTTTTACTTATTTATTTATTTTTTTACAATGATTTTACTTATTTTTTTTTTTTTTATCACTTTTATTCCTATTACAAGGAATGTAAACATCCCTTGTAATAGGAATGTGTGTGACAGGTTCTCTTTATTGAGAGATGCGGGGTCAATAAGACCCCACATCTCTCCTCCAGGCTGGAAAGCATGAGATCAGTGAAAATTTTTTCACTGATTTCATACTTACAGCCACAATGGCGGCTTTGTTTACATTTGAGACCCGGGCGTGACGTCATCACATCGCGCCCGGGCCTCCGACGATCATAGAGATGACTGGTGACCATCTGGTCACCAGTCATCTCTATGCTCATCACGTGACTCCACCAACGATGCCGGAAGATTCGCTCCGGGTCCCCGATCGCATGGGGGAGCCCGGAGAAGCACCGGATGGCGGCGGGAGGGGGGGGGGGTGTCCCCTCCCGCCGCCTATAAGAACGATCAAGCGGCGGAACCGCCGCTATGATCGTTCTTATGGTGCACAGAATCGCCGGCACTTCAAAAGGATATCTGAATGATGCCTCTAGCTGCAGGCATCATTCAGATATCCCCCTACAAAGCCGAGGACGTCATATGACGTCCACCCAGGATGGGAGATCCCATCTGTGGACGTCATTTGTCTATGGCTGGGTAGGGAAGTGGTTAATGACTTGGAGAGGATTTGCAAAGAGGAGTGGGACAAAATTTCTCCCGAGATGTGTGCAAACCTGGTGGCCAACTACAAGAAACGTCTGACCTCTGTGCTTGCCAGCAAGGGTTTTGCCACCAAGTACTAAGTCATGATTTGCGAAGGGGTGAAAGAGGAAGTAAACCCTGATGGGTTTTACTTCCTTTTGTGTTCCCTGCAAAGTAAAAGCATAATGTGCTAGTATGCGTGGCATACTAGCACATTATGTGACACTTACCTGCAATGAAGCCTGCGTTGTCCCCGCTGGAGGCCGCATCCATCTTCGCCCCTTTTCCTTCCGGGCTGTGGACTCCAGCTCTGTGACTGGCCAGAGTCACATGTGTGCGGGAGCCGCCAGTCACGGCACTCGCTAGTAAAGAAATGGCACAGAGGGCCGTTTCTTCACAGCGTATGTGCCGATGACATTGTCCGCGCACTACAAAGTAAATACTTACAGTACCTATAGTAAGCCTCATTATAGGTACAACTTGAAAATTGAGGTTTACAACCTCTTTAAAATAAACCTACCATTAAAATTATAGACTGATCATTCCTTTGTCAGTGGGCAAACCTAGAAAATCAGCAGGGGATCAAATATTTATTTCCCTCACTGTAGATGCAGAAGATGTGGAACGCACAATGTCTGGTACAGTGATTAGAATCACACTAAAACAAGGGGAATATTATGTGAACCAACCCTGACTATTAGCAGACCCCATAATATTACATAACAGGTCAGTAAACAAATCCAGTGTTTATTATTCTGATGTAGCTGCCCGATATAACTGAACAGGCAAGAGAGGAGTTTTATTAAGCATCATATAATTATACAAAAATAACTTCTAGGATTGCATACTACACAGAGCAGATTGTGATCGGAAAGCTCAGCTCTTAAAGCAGCAAATACTTCCTACTCTCATGAATGGTGCCGCCCCTTCCTGTACTCAGCCTGGCGTACAACAAGCAGACTGATAAACTGACTTTCCAGCCAATGGTGATCCGGTGTTCTGCCGATATGGTTCATCCTATCGATATGGTTCCCCCTTGACTGCGCAGGTGCAATCCGAGCCGACTGAAATCACCGAACCTGATCTGCGGTTTTCAGGTGTACCCGCCCCTCAGTTATTGCAACAGGTCCAGGGCGACGTGGACCTCGCTGTAAGTGGCCGCTTGGCCTGACGTCCTCGCTTCGCTCGGCCTCCTGGCTCTTTTTTTAACATGCTCCAAATCCACGGGGATGGTAAGGAATGAGCCTGGATGCCGCCCCGAGCCGCGCATGCGCCGTGTACACCTGAAGAACAGCTTATCAGGTTCGGAGATTTCCGTGGGCTTCGTCTGCGCTGTCGAGGTCGGACCCTATCCGATAGGGGAACTAGCTTGACAAGACACCGGTACAGAAAGTGCCAGCAAATGTCAGGCAACAAAAAATGCTCTCCAGCAAGCACTGTAGCTATGCAAGGCCTGGTTTACACCTATGCAGGTTGTGGTTGATGCGTCTTCCATTTTTTCACATGCATTTTTTGGAGGTGTGTTGTCTAGCTGAAGAAACCAGCAAAAGCGCATCAAAAACGCAAACACTGTGTCTTTTATGCCTTTGAAGTCTATGGGACCAAAAACGCAAACTGCTGCAGGGAAAGAAAAAAAAACAAAAAAAACACACACACTGGTGGAAGACACACATATGTGAACGTGACCCACAAAAAACCATGGTAAATGGACTGTAGTGCCGCACCGAAATTAAAATCCTGGTGCTGAAACTGAAAATTCAGGATGCGCTTGGCCAAAAACGACAGTTTTTAAAAATAAAATTTAATTAACCTCTTCCCGTCCGTGCTATAGCCAAATGATGGCTACAGTGCGGACCTAAATTGCTGACAGGGCATCAATAGACGTCCTCCCGCGCTCGATCGGCCTGCGCGCCCCCTGCAGGGAGACTCGGCTGATCACAGATCGGAGTAAGGGGCCGATCACAGACCCTTACCATGTGATCAGGTGTCAGCCAATGACAGCTGATTGTGTGATGTATACAGGAGCCGGTAATCGGCTATTTTTTCTCCTCACACTGACATTGTGTGCCCATCAGTGCAACATCAACAGCGCACATCAACGAAGGATGTGTTGTTTGCAAAATTTTATAACAAATTATGAACATTTTCAAAAATGTCTGTCTTTTTTGTTTGTTTAGCAAAAAATAAAAACCCCAGTAGTGATTAAATACCACCAAAATAAAGCTCTATTTGTGTAAAAAAAAATATGATAAAAATGTCATTGGGGTCCAGTGTTGCATGACTGCGTCATTCAAAGTGCGACAGCTCTGAAAGCTGAAAATTGGCCTGGGTAGGAAGAGGGTTTAAGTCCCCAGTAGGCAAATGGTTAATGCGGCTGCCAATGAAGCTGCTTCTGTTTGATCTGCAACTGTAATAGTGCTGCACATGTGATCAGTTATGACACCAGCCATTTCATAGTTTGGTTGAGGACACAAGCAAATGTGACAGTTGCATTCCTGGAATGCCGGGATTTCTAACTGTTTTTTGAAACTGTTAAATCTATGGGTTTAGTTTTGCTTTATGATTTACTGCTGTTCAGGGGCTCTGAGCTTCAGCAAGAAGAAACAGGAGCAATGCTGGGGGAAATTTACAGGACACACTAATTTTGGAAGCATAATTATTAATGTGGAATGTATGTTCATTGCTAAAGAACATTATTTTTTTGTCAATTTTTTTATAGGTAAAGTTCCGCTTTACGGAGAGGAGGAGGAGATTGCCTAGGGAGTGAAGATTAGTTTTAATCACTTAAGCCCCGGACCAATACGCAGCATAAAGACCAGGCCCCTTTTTGCGATTCGGCACTGCGTCGCTTTAACTGACAATTGCGCGGCCGTGCAACGTGGCTCCCAAACAAAATTGACGTCCTTTTTTTTCCCACAAATAGAGCTTTCTTTTGGTGGTATTTGATCACCTCTGCAGTTTTTATTTTTTGCGCTATAAACAAAAATAGAGTGACAATTTAAAAAAAAAAAAAATTCAATATTTTTAACTTTTTGCTATAATAAATAGCCCCAAAATATATAAAAAAAAACATTTTTTTTCCTCAGTTTAGGCCGATACGTATTCTTCTACATATTTTTGGTAAAAAATAAATCGCAATTGGCGTTTATTGATTGGTTTGCGCAAAATTTATAGCGTTTACAAAATAGGGGGTAGTTTTATGGCATGTTTATAATTTTTTTTTTTTTTTTACTAGTAATGGCGGCGATCAGCGATTTTTTTTGTGACTGCGACATTATGGCGGACACATCGGACACTTGACACATTTTTGGGACCATTGTCATTTTCACAGCGATCCGTGCAATACATATGCACTGATGACTGTGAAAATGGCAGTGAAGGGGTTAACCACTAGGGGCGCTGAAGGTGTTAAGTGTGCCATGGGGAGTGATTACTACTGTGTGGGGGCGTGGCTACGAGTGACACGTGACCGATCTCCGCTCTGATTACACAGAGCGGAGAGCGGTGACATTGTCAGTAGGGGAGCGGGGAGATGTTGTGTTTACACTAACATTTCCCCGCTCCATCCCTCCGTGAGATGATCGCGGGGATCCCCGCGGTGATCGAGTCCGCGGGACCCGCGGTCCGACTCACGGGGAAGTGCGCGACCCCGACATCGGGCCGTTAAAGGGGACGTACAGGTACGTGATTGTGCCTGTACGAGCCATTCTGCCGACGTATATATACAGTGAGTGGTCGGCAAGTGGTTAAAGAGGTTGTAAAGGTTTGTTTTGTTTTTTTAAACCAAAAACATGTTACACTTACCTCCTCTGTGCAAGGGTTTTGCACAGAATGGCCCCGATCCTCCTCTTCTGGGGTCCCTCAGTGGCACTCCTGGCTCCTCCTCTTCTCTAGTGCCCCTTCGGAGAGCCGCTTTCCATGGGGGCACTCATACGGGCGCGTGCCCGAGTCCTGCTGCTGTGTCCATTGGCACAGACAGCAGGCCCCGGCCCCGCCCCCCCATGTCACAGGATTTGATTGACAGCAGCAGGAGCTAATGGCTGCGCTACTATCAATCTATCCAATGAGGACAGAGACAGCGATTGGAGCTGCTGTGCTCATCCCCGTTGCTGAAACAATTGGGTTCAGGCAAGTACAAGGGAAGTACATCTGCTGAGCATGACAGGTGGTATAATTCCTGCCATGACTGCAAAGCATGTGTACACACCCTGCCACAATAGCAAAAGAAGAGGGAGGAGTAAAAACACAGCTCAACTTCAGTGTTTTTTTACCCCCCAATAATAAATGTAAACAAGTCCTTCCTACGTGAGACTAGAGTACTTCAATCCATAGCATAGAAAACAAAACCAACACAGAGGAGGGGCCTGGAACTAGGGTGACCACATTTCCAAACTGCCATCAGGGACACCCCCCCCCCCCCTCCAACACTGGCTCTACAGTGATTAGACGCAAGAGACGGGATTTTATGATTTCTCCAATTACAAGCAGGGGGGATTGTGCCTCTTCCCGGCCAGGACAAGTACTTTCAGTGAGTAAAGCAGCAATTTTTTGGGGGCATCAGATCAGCTCTGGGGGGTGGCTGTGTCAGTTTTATTCCAGGACACTGTATTGTCCTGGTATTAAGATGCCCGGGACAGACCTACAAAATGCGAGACTGTCCCGGGCAATCCGGGACACTTGGTCACCCTAGCAGGAAGGCGTTATTTCATCTGACACAAAAGGTGTGGAATCATCATAGAGACATGGGGGGGAGAGTTACTAGAACTGGTGTACACAGGATCTGGTGCAGCTCTGCATAGTAACCAATCAGCTTCTAACTTCAGTTTGCTCAATAAAGTTTTAACAATAAAAACCTAGAAACGGATTGGTCCAGCTCCATCAGATCCTGTGTGCTAGTAAATCCCCCCATAGACACATCTAAGCCAATCAGAGCGTTTCTGTGTTCAGATAGCACAGTAGATGGAACTTCGGCCATCCTGGGAGGAGGGAGGAGGAGGGAGGCCGGGTACCTGCACTACAGAGGTACAATCACACCAATCCCTCTGCCATGGCAATGTTCCCAACTATTCCATCTAGAGGAAATGCCACTTCCTGTTTCCACCTCTGACGTCACTGGCCGCACAATAAGCTGGCGCTACACCCTGACAGACTCCATGCCAGGACCGACACCCACCACACCATGGTACTTACTCTCCCCGACCACCGCCTTCAGCCCAGTCGGCGCCATGTCGTCTTATCCAACCGCCTCCACCGCCAGAGACTCCGGTGCCCCGAAACTTCGGCCACTTCCGCGTGCTGACGTCACGGGAGCTCGTGACATCACGGGAGGAGCAGGAAGCCCGTTGTCAAGGGGCGGCTCCTGGTTGCTGGGAGGCGACCCGGGCGAACCAATGACGCCAGCCATTTGCTACAGACCGTTCCAGGTGGTTTGAGGCGTGGTCGGGCGACTGGAAAGCCTGCTCCATTGGCTGAAATGTAAAGTAGGGGAGGTGTTTGGCGAACGGGCGTTGAATATTGCTGTCAAGATGGGCCGTATTGGTTGCTATGGGCGTTGCGGAAGGCAAGTTGGTGGCAAAGAGTTGGACCTAGGGTGGGCGCAGGCACGCTTAGCGACGCTATTGGCTGGATTTTACTGATGTCACCAGCGGGAAATACAAATGATTGGTTCCCTAGGAGGAAGCATGTGGGGAAGATGACAGATGATTGCACATACTTCTCCTTTACTATATGTGAGAATAGAAAGATCCCCACCCTGGAAACAATGGAGCATGATGCCCCATATTTATACTGTATATATATATATATATAGATATGTAGCGGGGTGCTAAATTTAGGGGAAGTGTTTGGGCGGTAGTTATACCCAAACACCATAATTATTAGAGTTCTTGAAACCATTTTTGTCCACAGGTGGAGTATTGGTGTACAGTTCCCTGTGGCCTGCAGGTGGCGCTGCCATAGTAGGCCAGGGTTGAACCGCTGATACAGTGCTGTGCCTTGTGTGTCCCCTCTCAGCAGCCGTACAGTGGGTGTGGTCTACCTGCTGGGCATGCTGGGAGAGGATATAAAAGGGGCAGACGCTGCCTGTTCTTGGTTCTCTCGTTCTTGTTCCTGTCCGCCCTGGGCACCTTTGGCCCAGGGGCGGGTCTGCGGTTTGCTGTCAAGGGTCCCAGGCACCTTCAGCCCTCGGACTGCAACAAAGGTCTGGGCCCAGCACCTTCGGCTGGAGCCCACCGGGGATTGAGGAATCTCAGGGTGCCGCCTTGCGAGGGGACCCGTATCCTAGATGAGGAGGCCGGGGAAGGAACCGTTCCGAAGGACTGGTGCGGAAGTCACAGTGAAGGAAGGGTCCCCGCAACTCCCTGGAGGGATGTCTTCTCCTTGAACAGAGACCGAGCTCACCAGGTCTGTGGCAGAGACCGAGCTCACCAGGTCTGTGGCAGAGACCGAGTTCACCAGGTCTGTGGCAGAGACCGAGCTCACCAGGTCTGTGGCAGAGACCGAGCTCACCAGGTCTGTGGCAGAGACCGAGTTCACCAGGTCTGTGGCAGAGACCGAGCTCACCAGGTCTGTGGCAGAGACCGAGCTCACCAGGTCTGTGGCAGAGACCGAGCTCACCAGGTCTGTGGCAGAGACCGAGCTCACCAGGTCTGTGGCAGAGACCGAGCTCACCAGGTCTGTGGCAGAGACCGAGCTCACCAGGTCTGTGGCAGAGACCGAGCTCACCAGGTCTGTGGCAGAGACCGAGCTCACCAGGTCTGTGGCAGAGACCGAGCTCACCAGGTCTGTGGCAGAGACCGAGCTCACCAGGTCTGTGGCAGAGACCGAGCTCACCAGGTCTGTGGCAGAGACCGAGCTCACCAGGTCTGTGGCAGAGACCGAGCTCACCAGGTCTGTGGCAGAGACCGAGCTCACCAGGTCTGTGGCAGAGACCGAGTTCACCAGGTCTGTGGCAGAGACCGAGCTCACCAGGCCTGTGGCAGAGACCGAGCTCACCAGGTCTGTGGCAGAGACCGAGCTCACCAGGTCTGTGGCAGAGACCGAGCTCACCAGGTCTGTGGCAGAGACCGAGCTCACCAGGTCTGTGGCAGAGACCGAGCTCACCAGGTCTGTGGCAGAGACCGAGCTCACCAGGTCTGTGGCAGAGACCGAGCTCACCAGGTCTGTGGCAGAGACCGAGCTCACCAGGTCTGTGGCAGAGACCGAGCTCACCAGGTCTGTGGCAGAGACCGAGCTCACCAGGTCTGTGGCAGAGACCGAGCTCACCAGGTCTGTGGCAGAGACCGAGCTCACCAGGTCTGTGGCAGAGACCGAGCTCACCAGGTCTGTGGCAGAGACCGAGTTCACCAGGTCTGTGGCAGAGACCGAGTTCACTAGGTCTGTGGCAGAGACCGAGCTCACCAGGCCTGTGGCAGAGACCGAGCTCACCAGGTCTGTGGCAGAGACCGAGCTCACCAGGTCTGTGGCAGAGACCGAGCTCACCAGGTCTGTGGCAGAGACCGAGCTCACCAGGTCTGTGGCAGAGACCGAGCTCACCAGGTCTGTGGCAGAGACCGAGCTCACCAGGTCTGTGGCAGAGACCGAGTTCACCAGGTCTGTGGCAGAGACCGAGCTCACCAGGTCTGTGGCAGAGACCGAGCTCACCAGGTCTGTGGCAGAGACCGAGCTCACCAGGTCTTTGGCAGAGGCCGAGGTCACCAGGTCTGTGGCAGAGACCGAGGTCACCAGGTCTGTGGCAGAGACCGAGCTCAGCAGGTCTGTGGCAGAGACCGAGCTCACCAGGTCTTTGGCAGAGGCCGAGCTCACCAGGTCTGTGGCAGAGACCGAGGTCACCAGGTCTGTGGCAGAGACCGAGCTCAGCAGGTCTGTGGCAGAGACCGAGCTCAGCAGGTCTGTGGCAGAGACCGAGTTCACCAGGTCTGTGGCAGAGACCGAGTTCACCAGGTCTGTGGCAGAGACCGAGTTCACCAGGCCTGTGGCAGAGACCGAGCTCACCAGGCCTGTGGCAGAGACCGAGCTCACCAGGCCTGTGGCAGAGACCGAGCTCACCAGGTCTGTGGCAGAGACCGAGCTCACCAGGTCTGTGGCAGAGACCGAGCTCACCAGGTCTGTGGCAGAGACCGAGCTCACCAGGTCTGTGGCAGAGACCGAGCTCACCAGGTCTGTGGCAGAGACCGAGCTCACCAGGTCTGTGGCAGAGACCGAGCTCACCAGGTCTGTGGCAGAGACCGAGCTCACCAGGTCTGTGGCAGAGACCGAGCTCACCAGGTCTGTGGCAGAGACCGAGTTCACCAGGTCTTTGGCAGAGGCCAAGCTCACCAGGTCTGTGGCAGAGACCGAGTTCACCAGGTCTGTGGCAGAGACCTTAGGTAAAGTTCGAGTACCATTTCGGCTGCTAGTCCTGAGTTAGGGAGACTATCTGAATGGGCTGAGTCTGCTTGAGAATCGGAGCAGTGAATTGTGTAACGTTTGTGCCTGGACCTCATCCACATCTTAAGCTGTCCTGTTCTCCCTCCAACCTTTCCTGTCAGAGACTGTGTTTTATAAGAAAATAAACCTCTACGTTGAAGTGCAGCTGGTGTGGACATTCAAGTTACTGTGGGGATACAAGGACTTGTCTTTATTCAATATGAATGAATGCATGACTTGTATAGCGCTCACATGCGAACTGAATCGCCTCTAGGCGCTTTTTGCAGCCAGTGTCTGCTTGGCTGGTGCGGTCATTTTACCCCGTAGGATCTCGAAACGCTTGGGATACACAGTCGTACACACATATATACATATAATATAGAGGTGAGAAACATTCTCTGGCCGTCTGACTGTGGATGACCCATCAATAACACCGCTCAACCTCTTCACACAGGAGGGTACGGGCTTGTGGTGCGGTGTGCCTCTCTCTTCCTGCGAGGAGCCAAAGTTAATGCAGGTAAAGAGATGGGTGTGTGCGCTATATATATATATATATATATATATATACACACCGTCACCGGCCACTTTATTAGGTACACCTGATCAACTGCTTGGTAACACAAATTGCTAATCAGCCAATCACGTGGCAACAACTCAATGAAGATTTAGGCATCTAGATGCGGTGAAGACGACTTGCTGAAGTTCAAACCGAGCATCAGAATGGGGAAGAAAGGGGATTTAAGTGACTTTGAATGTGGCATGGTTGTTGGTGCCAGACGGGCTGGTCTGAGTATTTCCTGATCCTTTAACTACTTGCTTACTGGGCACTTTTACCCCCTTCCTGCCCAGGCCAAGTTTCAGCTTTCAGGGCTGTCGCACTGTGAATGATAATTGGGCGGACATGCAACGCTGTACCCAAACAAAATTTTTGCCATTTGTTTGAGACAGATAGAGCTTTCTTTTGGTGGTATTTAATCACCACTGGGTTTTGTAAATAAGTAATTTTCTCCTTCACTGGTGTGCGCTGATGAGGCTGCACTGATGTACATTGATGAGGAGGCACTAATATGCAGCACTGATAGGCAGCACTGATGAGCAGGCAATGAAAGGCAGTGCAAATTGGCACAACTGCTGGGCACTATTGGGGCTGTGCTGATAATCAGGGCACTGATTATCTGTGCAAATCTCCCCTGTAATGCTGTGTACACACTACCGTTTTTCTCGTCGAGAAAAACTAAATTTTTTCCTTTTGACGAGAAAAACGATTGTCTGTGGGCATTTTGTCGTTTTTCTCGACGAGAAAAACGGCATTAAAAACGACGTGAAAAATTAGAACATGTTCTAATTTTTCTCGTCGTTTTTCCCAGACGGTCGTTTTCCTCTACAAGAGAAAAAATGTCGTGAAAAACGACCGTGTGTGGGGAACAAGCCGTTCCCTCGTTTTTAATGTCATTATTCACGGCGGTTTTTTAACCGCCGTGAATAATGATCGTGTGTACGCGGCATGAGGAAAGGAATGCCGATAATCGCCATTTCCTTGTTGTGAGGGGGTTAGCTCGGCAGCGGGTGTGTGTGACCCCCGGGATGGGCTCCCCACACAAAACAGGCCCAGCAAACGGAGTTTGTGGTTTTCAAAATCAAAAAGGTGCGGTTTATTTTCTATTTACAGTGACAAAACACAGCAAAGCAAAAGAAACATAACCAAAATAAATCCTGGTCAAGTTGACCTCTGACTAAACATACAGGTTTCCTAACTAACAACTGGGATCAGCCTAGTGCTGTCCTAGTCCCTAAGTCCCTGGTTTAGTAAGAGTCCAAACAAATAGCCACACAGGCTTTGCCTCACCGCACAGGGGTTCACTCTCCCTAGACAGTCCACACAGGTCTGGTTCCAGGCATGAGCTAACATCTAATGAAGCTGGGAGTTCTTATAGAGGCCTAAATGAGCTGACAAGGTTCAGCTGGTCTCCTCATCTCTGTCTGCACGACGCCCCACACTCTCCCTAGAGGTATGAGTCATCCATGAGCCCACTAGCCTTAGCTGGGCCTATACAACTCTCCACCTAGTTGTATAAGTCAGCGTAAAGCCTGAATCTGGGCGAAATATATCTACCCCCCTGGATGCAACCAGGTGACTTTACCTTCCTGCTGTCACATACCCCCCCCTCTTGTTTTAACCTCGGGGTTGGAACACCAGCAATCAGGCATTCATGTACTCGAGACAAAGCATCCACATTCCCCATTTGAACGCCAGGGCGATGCTTTACTGTGAAGTTGAATTCCTGGAGGGCCAGGAACCACCTATTCACTCTTCTATTTGTTTCCTTGTTTTGAGCCATCCACTTTAACGGAGCGTGATCCGTAACCATGTCAAAGTGCCTACCTAGCAGGTAGTACCGAAGGGAATCTAGAGCCCACTTCACCGCTAAACACTCCTTTTCAACGGTGGCGTAATTTACCTCATGGGACTTCAATTTCCTGCTGAGGTAAATGACTGGGTGCTCTTCCCCGTTCCAGACCTGGGACAATACTGCTCCTAACCCCACATCTGACGCATCACTTTGTACGACAAAGTCTTTAGAGAAGTCGGGTGAGTACAACACTGGCTGGCTACATAAGGCTTGTTTCAAGAATTGGAATGCTGCCTCAGCCTCGGGGGTCCATTTAATCATGACCGACCCTTTCCCCTTCGTCAGGTTGGTTAGGGGCACAGCCTTAGAAGCAAAGTGGGGAATGAATCGCCGATAATACCCAGCGATTCCCAGAAAGGCTCGTACCTGCTTCTTGCTGTTGGGACGTGGCCAACTCTGGATGGCCTCGACTTTGTTGAGTTGGGGTTTTATTACTCCCCTCCCAATGGTGTACCCAAGATATTTGGCCTCCTCCTGCCCAATGGTACACTTCTTGGGGTTAGCCGTAAACCCTGCTTCCCGAACAGAGTCCAGGACTGCTTGCACTTTTGGCAGATGTGAGGCCCAATCTGTGCTATGGACAATTACGTCATCCAGGTAAGCCGCAGCATACTTCCGATGGGGCCTCAGCATCTGGTCCATTTTCCGCTGGAATGTGGCCGGCGCATTCTGTAACCCGAACGGCATTCTTTTATATTGGAACGCCCCGTCTGGGGTTACAAATGCGGTTTTCTCTTTGGCCGACTTGGCCAGGGGGATTTGCCAATACCCTTTTGTGAGGTCAAGAGTCGTCATGTATCGGGCTGTTCCCAGCCGGTCGATCAACTCATCTATACGTGGCATGGGGTAGGTGTCAAATTTTGTAACTTTGTTCAACTGACGAAAATCGTTACAAAATCGCCAGCTCCCATCCGGTTTAGGCACCAACACGATGGGACTAGACCAATCACTTTGGGACTCCTCTATCACCCCTAAGTTCAGCATTTTCTGTACTTCCTCCCGTATTGCCTCCCGTCGAGCCTCTGGGATCCGATAGGGTTTTAACTTCACCCTTTCCCCGGGCGGGGTAATGATGTCATGCTCTACCCCAGATGTTTGTCCCGGCAGCTCAGAGAATACCTCCTTGTTGCGAAGCACAAACTCCTTAACCTCCTGTTGTTGGGGTTGTGACAAGGTGGCTGCTATTCCAACCTCAGGAATCACGCAACCAGTTTGAGCTGGTGACCAAGTGTCTGCGACTAGGGACTCTCTATCCCTCCAGGCTTTCAACAGATTAACGTGATAGATCTGTTCGGGCTTTCGCCTTCCTGGTTGTCTGACCTTGTAATTCACTTCGCTCACTTTTTCCATTATCTCGTAGGGGCCTTGCCATTTGGCAAGGAATTTACTTTCAACCGTAGGGACAAGTACCAATATCCTATCCCCCGGGGAAAAGGTACGGGTCTTGGCTCCACGGTTGTACACTCTCTGCTGTGCCAACTGCGCTTGGGCCAAATGTTCCTTCACGATGGGCATTACCTGTGCAATTCGATCTTGCATCAGGGCGACATGCTCAATCACACTCCTGTGGGGAGAACTCTCACTTTCCCAAGTTTCCTTGGCAATATCCAACAGCCCTCTTGGGTGTCTCCCATACAGTAACTCAAAGGGGGAGAATCCCGTAGAGGATTGGGGCACCTCCCTAATAGCAAACATCAAATAAGGAAGTAAACAGTCCCAATCCTTTCCATCTCTATCCACCACTTTCTTCAACATTTGTTTTAGGGTTTTGTTGAATCTTTCAACCAGCCCATCGGTTTGGGGGTGATACACAGACGTACGCAATTGCGTCACTTTGAACAATTTACACAGCTCTTTCATAACCCGGGACATAAAGGGTGTACCTTGGTCCGTAAGCAGTTCTTTACAAATACCCACCCGGCTAAAAACAAGAGATAGCTCTTTGGCTATGGTTTTGGCCGAGGTATTTCGGAGAGGGATCGCTTCTGGATAACGGGTGGCATAGTCCATTATAACTAATATGTACTGGTGCCCCCTAGCGGACTTGATTATAGGACCTACCAAATCCATGGCGATCCTCTCAAACGGGACCTCAATGATGGGTAGAGGGACCAGCGGGCTACGGAAATGTGGCATCGGGGCCAACCTCTGACACACAGGGCAGGAGGAACAATAATTTTCTACGTCCTTCATCACCCCCGGCCAATAGAATCTCTGTAATACCCTCTCTCGGGTTTTCTCTGTCCCCAGATGACCTCCAAGAATGTGCCCATGGGCCAACTCCAACACCAACTTCCTGTAAGGTTTGGGCACCACAAGCTGCTCAACGGTTTCTTCTGCCCTTTTTGCCACCCGATACAGTAGGTCCTTCTCTACGCTGAAGTATGGGTAAGTGCAGGTATTATCTGGGTTCACTAACTCGCCATCTATTTTCACTACGTTTTCCCGTGCCTTTATTAGGGCGGGGTCTTTCAACTGTTCTGTGGCAAAGTTTTCCCTGTGAACCTCAAGATCAGAAAACTCCACAGACGGTAGGTTTTCGTCTGAGGAGGTGGGCTCCTCTCCAGTTTCTTGAGTCTCCCCTGCCAATACTGATAAGGGAAATTCCGGAGAGTCGTCACCACTCTCAGGGGAGTTCTGGCTATCACATTCCTGGTACATAGGGGCACCAGTGAGGGGCTCAGGATCATCCCACAGTTCCCAGAACTTCGGAAAATCCCTTCCCACAATGGTGTCATGCGGTAACTGAGATACTAAGCCCACTGGATGAGAGAGGGTACCTTTGGGGGTCTCGAAACACACTGTAGTCACTGGATACTCTCGGGTGTCCCCATGCACACAAATAACAGCTACCTTGCTATTCCCAGAGACCTCTGTTTTAACTAACTCAGCCTTTATCAGGGTCACAAGGCTACCTGAATCCAGCAATACTACAACATTTCTACCATTAACACACATTTTGCATAAATGTTTCTCAGTTCCTCGAATGGCAGTGCATGCGACTGTCGCACACAGCGACTGACGTCTGCCCGTCAGAAAGTCACACTGCATGGGTTCCTCCACAACCGGGCAATTGGCTGCAATATGTCCCGCTTGCCGGCAGCGGTAGCAAACGATCCTTCTTGCCGCCTCTTGAGCCGCTGATTTCCCAGGCTGTTCTCGCCAAACTTGGGGTAGAGCTCCCACCCTCTCACTCTCTCCACCCTCACCCCTTGGAATCCTCTTATCCGCCCCTGGGGATGGTCTGGTCTTAGGGTGGAAAGTCCGAGTGTCTCTGGAAGAGGCCGTCAGGTTCTCTGTAGCCAAGTATTTCTCCACACGATCCACAAGACCATCGGCCGTCTCTGGGTCTCCATGGCTTACCCACTTTTGGATGGCAGTAGGAAGAGCTCTCAAAAACCGATCCATTACAACACGTTCCACAATCTTTGGTGCGGACAAAGTCTCTGGCTGTAGCCACTTTCTGCTCAGGTGAATGAGATCATACATTTGAGACCTGGGGGGTTTTCCAAGCTGGAAAGTCCAGTTATGCACACGCTGAGCCCGGACAGCCTGGGTGACACCCAGCCTTGCCAATATTTCAGCTTTTAGCATCACATAGTCTTTTGCTTGGTTAGGCTCTAGGTCATAGTAAGCTTTCTGCGATTCACCAGTTAACAGAGGAGCCACCAGTCCAGCCCACTGCTCCTCAGGCCACTTTTCTCTTTCAGCGGTCCTTTCAAATGTGGTCAAAAATACCTCCGGATCATCCTCTCCAGTCATTTTTGTCAATAAACGACTCACCCCAAAGGACGCGGTATTAGTGGGACGGCTTTCCTCACTGGTCTGCGGACGTTGCTGCATTACTGCTTCCATCTGTTGTTGTAGTCTCTGCTCTTGCTTCTGCAACAGGTCTATGAAGCGGGCCTCAGATTGCTGCTGGGCTCGTTGCTGAGCCTCCAGACTCTGTTGCAAAGTTGCGTTTGTCTGCTGCTGGGCTGCAAGGCTCTGTTGTTGAGCTGCAAGGCTCTTTTGCAAACCTGCATTTGTCTGCTGTTGATTGGCATTTGCTAGAGCCAGCTGCTTCAGTATCTCCTCCATGCTGGCTTAAAAAAAAACTGCCACTGGTTCTCCACCAACTGTGAGGGGGTTAGCTCGGCAGCGGGTGTGTGTGACCCCCGGGATGGGCTCCCCACACAAAACAGGCCCAGCAAACGGAGTTTGTGGTTTTCAAAATCAAAAAGGTGCGGTTTATTTTCTATTTACAGTGACAAAACACAGCAAAGCAAAAGAAACATAACCAAAATAAATCCTGGTCAAGTTGACCTCTGACTAAACATACAGGTTTCCTAACTAACAACTGGGATCAGCCTAGTGCTGTCCTAGTCCCTAAGTCCCTGGTTTAGTAAGAGTCCAAACAAATAGCCACACAGGCTTTGCCTCACCGCACAGGGGTTCACTCTCCCTAGACAGTCCACACAGGTCTGGTTCCAGGCATGAGCTAACATCTAATGAAGCTGGGAGTTCTTATAGAGGCCTAAATGAGCTGACAAGGTTCAGCTGGTCTCCTCATCTCTGTCTGCACGACGCCCCACACTCTCCCTAGAGGTATGAGTCATCCATGAGCCCACTAGCCTTAGCTGGGCCTATACAACTCTCCACCTAGTTGTATAAGTCAGCGTAAAGCCTGAATCTGGGCGAAATATATCTACCCCCCTGGATGCAACCAGGTGACTTTACCTTCCTGCTGTCACATTGTTTACATGCGATCAGCTGTGGTTGGATGCAGCTGATCACATGGGTAAAGAGCCTCATCATCGGCTCTTTACCGAGATCGGTGATGCGTCATCTCCCAGGGACAGAGCCCGCCAGCAATCGCCGCAATGCGCACCTCTGTGGGCGCACAAGCGCGGCGGCTGCCTGCCCGTCATTTGACAATACAGCAGGCGGAAGGGGGTTAAAGATGATAATGGTGCAGTGCTAAACTAAAATAAAGTCCATGGTGGCATGAAAACAATAGAAGTATCCAAAGAGGTGTTCATGGTAATACACATTGTGACAGCAGGAAGGTAAAGTCACCTGGTTGCATCCAGGGGGGTAGGTATATTTCTCCCAGATTCAGGCTTTATGCCGACTTATACAACTAGGGAGAGAGTTGATGAAGCCCAGCTGAGGCTAGTGGGCTCATGGATGATTCATACCTCTAGGGAGAGTGCTGGGCGTCGTGCAGGCAGGGAGTTGATGAGACCAGCTGAAGCTTGTCAGCTCGTTTAAGGCCTCTATAAAAACTCCCAGCTTCATTAGGTGTTTGCTCATGCCTGGAACCAGACCTGTGTGGACTGTCTAGGGAGAGTGAACCCCTGTGCGGTGAGACAAAGCCTGTGTGGCTATTTGTTTGGACATTTACTAAACCAGGGACTTAGGGACTAGGACAGCACCAGGCTGATCCCAGTTGTTAGTTAGGGAAACCTGCATGTTTAGTCAGAGGTCAAGCTGACCAGGATTTATTTTGTTTATGTTTCTTTTTGCTTTGCTGTGTTTTGTCACTGTAAATAGAGAAATAAACCGCACCTTTTGATCTTGAAAACCACAACCTCCGTCTGCTGGGCCTGTTTTTGTGTGGGGAGCCCATCCAGGGGGTCACACACACCCGCTACCGAGCTAACCCCCTCACAGTTGGTGGAGAATGCGGGCAGTTTTTTTTTAAGCCAGCATGGAGGAGATACTGAAACAGCTGGCTCTAGCAAATGCCAATCAACAGCAGACAAATGCAGGTTTGCAAAAGAGCCTTGCAGCTCAACAACAGAGCTTCGCAGCCCAGCAACAAGCCCAGCAGCAATCTGAGGCCCGCTTCATAGACCTGTTGCAGAAGCAAGAGCAGAGACTACAACAACAGATGGAAGCAGTAATGCAGCAACGTCCGCAGACCAGTGAGGAAAGCCGTCCCACTAATACCGCGTCCTTTGGGGTGAGTCGTTTATTGACAAAAATGACTGGAGAGGATGATCCAGAGGTATTTTTGACCACATTTGAAAGGACTGCTGAAAGAGAAAAGTGGCCTGAGGAGCAGTGGGCTGGACTGGTGGCTCCTCTGTTAACTGGTGAATCGCAGAAAGCTTACTATGACCTAGAGCCTGACCAAGCAAAAGACTATGTGATGCTAAAAGCTGAAATATTGGCAGGGCTGGGTGTCACCCTGGCTGTCCGGGCTCAGCGTGTGCATAACTGGACTTTCCAGCTTGGAAAACCCCCCAGGTCTCAAATGTATGATCTCATTCACCTGAGCAGGAAGTGGCTACAGCCAGAGACTTTGTCCGCACCGGAGATTGTGGAACGTGTTGTGATGGATCGTTTCTTGAGAGCTCTTCCTACCGCCATTCAAAAGTGGGTAAGCCATGGAGACCCAGAAACGGCCGGTAAACTTGTGGATCGTGTAGAGAGATACTTGGCTGCAGAGAACCTGACGGCCTCTTCCAGAGACTCTCGGACTTTCCACCCTAAGACCAGACCATCCCCAGGGGCGGATAAGATGATTCCAAGGGGTGAGGGTGGAGAGAGTGAGAGAGTGGGAGCTCTGCCCAGGGTTTGGCGAGAACAGCCTGGGAAGTCGGGGGCTCAAGAGGCAGCCAAAAGGATTGTTTGCTACCGCTGCCGGCAAGCGGGACATATTGCAGCAAATTGCCCGGTTGTGGAGGAACCCATGCAATGTGACTTTCTGACGGACAGACGTCAGTCGCTGTGTGCGACAGTCGCATGCACTGCCATTCGGGGAACTGAGAAACATTTATGCAAAATGTGTATTAATGGTAGAAATGTTGTGGTATTACTGGATTCAGGTAGCCTTGTGACCCTGATAAAGGCTGAATTAGTTAAAACAGAGGTCTCTGGGAATAGCAAGGTAGCTGTTATTTGTGTGCATGGGGACACCCGAGAGTATCCAGTGACTACAGTGTGTTTCAAGACCCCCAAAGGTACCCTCTCTCATCCAGTGGGGTTAGTATCTCAACTACCGCATGATGCCATTGTGGGAAGGGATTTTCCGAAGTTCTGGGAACTGTGGGATGATCCTGAGCCCCCCACTGGTGCCCCTATGTACCAGGAAGGTGATAGCCAGAACTCCTCTGAGAGTTGTGAGGACTCTCCAGAATTTCCCTTGTCAGTATTGGCAGGCGAGACTCAAGAAACTGGAGAGGAGCCCACCTCCTCAGACGAAAACCTACCGTCTGTGGAGTTTTCTGATCTTGAGGTTCATAGGGAAAATTTTGCCACAGAACAGTTAAAAGACCCCGCCCTAATAAAGGCACGGGAAAACGTAGTGGAAATAGATGGCGAGTTAGTGAACCCAGATAATACCTGCACTTACCCATACTTCAGCGTAGAGAAGGACCTACTGTATCGGGTGGCAAAAAGGGCAGAAGAAACCATTGAGCAGCTTGTAGTGCCCAAACCTTACAGGAAGTTGGTGTTGGAGTTGGCCCATGGGCACATTCTTGGAGGTCATCTGGGGACAGAGAAAACCCGAGAGAGGGTATTACAGAGATTCTATTGGCCTGGGGTGATGAAGGACATAGAAAATTATTGTTCCTCCTGCCCTGTGTGTCAGAGGTCGGCCCCGATGCCACATTTCCGTAGCCCGCTGGTCCCTCTACCCATCATTGAGGTCCCGTTTGAGAGGATTGCAATGGATTTGGTAGGTCCTATAATCAAGTCCGCTAGGGGGCACCAGTACATATTAGTTATAATGGACTATGCCACCCGTTATCCAGAAGCGATCCCTCTCCGAAATACCTCGGCCAAAACCATAGCCAAAGAGCTATCTCTTGTTTTTAGCCGGGTGGGTATTTGTAAAGAACTGCTTACGGACCAAGGTACACCCTTTATGTCCCAGGTCTGGAACGGGGAAGAGCACCCAGTCATTTACCTCAGCAGGAAGTTGAAGTCCCATGAGGTAAATTACGCCACGGTTGAAAAGGAGTGTTTAGCGGTGAAGTGGGCTCTAGATTCCCTTCGGTACTATCTGCTAGGTAGGCACTTTGACATGGTTACGGATCACGCTCCGTTAAAGTGGATGGCTCAAAACAAGGAGACAAATAGAAGAGTAAATAGGTGGTTCCTGGCCCTACAGGAATTCAACTTCACAGTAAAGCATCGCCCTGGCGTTCAAATGGGGAATGTGGATGCTTTGTCTCGAGTACATGAATGCCTGATTGCTGGTGTTCCAACCCCAAGGTTAAAACAAGAGGGGGGGGTATGTGACAGCAGGAAGGTAAAGTCACCTGGTTGCATCCAGGGGGGTAGGTATATTTCTCCCAGATTCAGGCTTTATGCCGACTTATACAACTAGGGAGAGAGTTGATGAAGCCCAGCTGAGGCTAGTGGGCTCATGGATGATTCATACCTCTAGGGAGAGTGCTGGGCGTCGTGCAGGCAGGGAGTTGATGAGACCAGCTGAAGCTTGTCAGCTCGTTTAAGGCCTCTATAAAAACTCCCAGCTTCATTAGGTGTTTGCTCATGCCTGGAACCAGACCTGTGTGGACTGTCTAGGGAGAGTGAACCCCTGTGCGGTGAGACAAAGCCTGTGTGGCTATTTGTTTGGACATTTACTAAACCAGGGACTTAGGGACTAGGACAGCACCAGGCTGATCCCAGTTGTTAGTTAGGGAAACCTGCATGTTTAGTCAGAGGTCAAGCTGACCAGGATTTATTTTGTTTATGTTTCTTTTTGCTTTGCTGTGTTTTGTCACTGTAAATAGAGAAATAAACCGCACCTTTTGATCTTGAAAACCACAACCTCCGTCTGCTGGGCCTGTTTTTGTGTGGGGAGCCCATCCAGGGGGTCACACACACCCGCTACCGAGCTAACCCCCTCACAACATGCATCTGTGGTGTAAGGGCACACGGGGATCCATAAACAAGGATCAATTAGGCAATGGATATCACTCAAATGGTAACTTCGACGATGATCCACCTTAAGAATATTCTCTTGCGTCTCCGCCACAGCAACAGAACTCTCAAATAAATATAAAATAGACACTCCTCATAGTGCAGATATCCCAAAACAGGTTTATTGTAAATCCAAAAGAATAACACTCACATTTCCACAGTTTAGTTGCGCATAGCATAAATGACCGGCGTTTCCAACCCACAAGATGGCTGCTGCGTCCCAGCACGTAATCGTGTCACACGTTACCAACTCTTCCCTACATGTTTTGTCATCAGATGACGTCGTCAGGGCTAGATGGGTGCTACGGCTTTATATATATGGGACAACTTATGCAAAATAGCGAGTAATGATTGCATTCCAAATGACCGGAAACTGAACCAAGGACCAATCGCAATCAAGGAAGGCCTTAAAATTCATATGCATTCCGAAAACCGGAAGCACCAAAGGTCTACTACTCCCATCGGAGGAGCAAACCCATAAAAAAATATATATATTTAAAACCTGATCAGCAAAAACTTCCAATCAGGAGATAAAAACCTAACACACAAATGATTTATCATACATTCATAAATTAAAAACAAATATAAACTCCAAAAGCGACCATACTGAGAGGCAGCACCATCTTGTGGTAACAAAAAAATACTACAATACCCACTTAAAAAAATTGTTCTCCAGTATACAACTTATAACTCAAAAAATCAATCAAATCAGTTAAAATTTCTAGAAATACAGTTGTGCTCAAAAGTTGCATAGCCTGGCAGAAATTGTAAAATTTGGCATTAATATTGAATATATGACCGATCATGCCAAAAAACTGTCTTTTATTTAAAGTGTAGTTCAACCCAAAAATGGAACTTCCACTTTTTAGGATCCTCCCCCCCTCCGGTATCACATTTGGCACCTTTTAGGGGGGAGGAGGGAGCAGATACCTGTCTAATACAGGTATTTGCTCCCACTTCCTGGCATAGATCACTGCGGTGGTCGCGGTGACGTACGCCACATCTGGCACCTACTCTGTCCACCCCCGCTGTCTTCTGGGAGACACACAGGTCCCAGAAGGCAGCAGGGACCAGTGAGGACGCGCAGTGTGACTCGCCGCATGCGCATTAGGGAACCAGGAAGTGAAGCCGCAAGGTTTCACTTCCTGATTCCCTTACCGAAGATGGCGGCGGCAGCATCCGAGAGCCGACAGACATTTCTGTTTCGGCTGCTGACATCGCGGGCGCCTTGGACAGGTAAGTGTCCATATCCACTTCTCTACTGTGCACGAAAACCCCCTTCCTGCCCAAGCCATTTTTCAGCTTTCAGCGCTGTCACAATTTGAATGACAATTGCGCGGTCGTGCGACGTGGCTCCCAAACGAAATTTGTGTCCTTTTTTTCCCACAAATAGAGCTTTCTTTTGGTGGTATTTGATCACCTCTGCGGTTTTTATTTTTTGCGCTATAAACAAAAGAAGAGCGTCCAGTTTGGAAAAAAAACACTATTTTTTACCTTTTGCTATAATAAATACCCATTTTTTTTTTTTTAAATAAAATTTTCCTCAGTTTAGGCCGATACGTATTCTTCTACATATTTTTGGTAAAAAAAAAAAAACGCAATAAGCGCGTATTGATTGGTTTGCGCAAAAGTTATAGCGTCTACAAAATAGGGGATAGATTTATAGCATTTTTATTTTTTTATTTTTTTATTAGTAATGGCGGCGATCTGCGATTTTTTATTGTGACTGCGATATTGCGGCGGACACATCGGACACTTTTGACACATTTTTGGGACCATTCACATTTATACAGCGATCCCTGCTATAAAAATGCATTGATTACTGTATAAATGTGATTGGCAGGGAAGGGGTTAACCACTAGGGGGCGGGAAGGGGTTAAATATGTTCCCTCAAAGTGTTCTTACTGTGGGGGGAGGGGACTGACTGGGGGAGGTGACCGATGGTTGTCCCTATGTTTACACACAGAGATCCACTTTCCTGCTCGTTTCCCGGGCAATCGCGGGTGCCCGGTGGCAATCGCGGCCGCCGGGCACGCGCACCGGGAACTTGTGAACGCGGCGGGCGTGCGCGCGCGCGCCTCCTAGCTCGTTTTAAAGGGAGGACGTCATATGACGTCCTCCCAGAACGAGAGTATCCTCCGCCCGCCGTCATTTGACAGTGGGCGGGGGACAAGTGGATATATTAAAAGTCAGCAGCTGCAGTATTTGTAGCTGCTGACTTTTAATATATATTTTTTTCGGTTGTAAACCCACTTTGACAACTTGATTAAGGCTTACCTGTAAGTGCAAGAAATATCTCCTTAACCTACACGGTTAAGGAGATATTTGCAGAAAACACTGCACCGATGTCTACGGCGCATGCGCGCCGTAGACAACGGCGCAGGCGCACTGAGCGTCCCGGCATAATGAATGGGATCAAGCCGGGATTATGCCGGTCCCGCGCACATGTGCGGGAGTGACGTCATCGCCGCTCCGGCCAATCACAGTGCCTGGAGCGGTGATACCAGGAAGAAGCTCCGAGGGGACATGGCGGCGGCGGCGGAGGGGAACGAGGAGGACTTTGGGGGCTTCGATTTCAGGTAAGTGCCACATAATGAGCTAGTATGCTATGCATACTAGCTCATTATGCCTTTCTCTTGCAGGGTCTTATTTTATCCCTTTTTTTCGGGGGGGGGGGGGGGTTACTTCCTCTTTAAGGATAGCAATCACATGAAGCCATTTGTTAACATATAGATTTTTAGGATCCTTTTTAAATCATAATGAGAACAGAAATCACCCAAATGGCCCTGATAAAAAGTTTACATACCCTGGAATGTTTGGCCTTGGTACAGACACAGAAGGTGGCACACACACAGGTAAAAATGTAAATTAAAGGTTAATTTCCCACATTTGTGGCTTTTTAAATTGCAATTAGTGTCTGTGTATAAATAGTCAACGAGTTAGGTTGTTAGCTCTTATGTGGTTGCACTGAGCAGGCTAGATAATAAGCCATGGGGAACAAAAAAAGAAGTGTCAAACGACCTGCATAACCAGGTAATGGAACTTTATAAAGATGGAAAAGGACATAAAAAGATATCAAAAGCCTTGAATATGCCAGTCAGTACTGTTTTATAATTACTTGTAATTATTAAGAAGTGGAAAATTCTGGGATCTTGTCAGGAACCATGAATCAGACCAAGACAGAAGTACAGTTAAATCACACTTGTTTAATAATAAAAATAAAAAGGTAAACAGAGTAAGTGTAGTCAAAACATAGCCAGAGTTCAGTAACCGGATCGGGTAGTCGGCCAAGCTAATGTCCAAGAGCCAGCGATCAAGGTAGTAGTTCAGCAAGCAGGATCTGTAGCCAGAGGGAACGTCAGACAAGCAGGTCTTCAACTGGAACACAGGAGAAAGTCTCTAGTGATGTTAACACAGGAAAAGAGCAAATGAACTGGAAGTCCTTAACTAGGCAAAGCTGACGAGCAGGATCATCAACAGGTGGATCACTGTGGAGAGATGGGAGCTGGCAATTAGCTGACAGCTGAGCTGCCAGCACAGAGAAGGAAGGGCTGAGCCCAGCCCTGACAGTACCCCCTCCTCAACGACCCCTCCCCCTTGGAGGACCACCGGGCTTGGGGGGAAAACGTCTATGGAAATCACAGAGGAGGACAGGGGCATGTACGTTTGAGGATGGGACCCAAGAGCGTTCCTCCGGACCGTACCCCTTCCAATGCACCAGGTACTGACAGATCTCTTGATACCAGGCCCCGGTCAGGTAGGCTATGAAAGATTGCAGGCACAACTGCCAGAAGAATTGATTGGGATACAAAGAAAAATCCACTACTGTGGCAGTAAAAGACATGACAACTATATTATCTGATCATTTGAGACTTCTGGAAAATGCCTGATGGATATTTTATCTGGAAGAACTTTCTGTCTAGACTCTAGAGGCCCAGCAATAGCCCCTTTGTGGTCTGCGATGACAGCTTGACCAAAGGAATAATGCAGAGCAATACCAGGAAGGAGAATGAGATCTCTTGAGGTGGTCTGAATTATAATAAGAACAACATTTAGGACAGTGTGGAAATGAGGAAGTACAAGAAGACTTGAGGTAGACAGGAAGCAGAGATAATGGTTACATAAAAAATAACATTTGACAACAGAGGAGGGAAAGATACAAGAGCAACAGGGCCGAGATGAAAATGGAGAGACCAAGGGCTGAAAAGGCAAAAGAGAAAAACAAAACCAGAAACGTTATTTGCCAGGAAATTGCAAATATACAACACATCTGGGGAAAACAGCATATTAAAGCCCTCAGCCATCCTAACCAAGTTCTACACCCAAGCAAAATGAAAAAGGCTTCAAGAATATGAAATTTTCAAAAAGGCTAACAAATAAACTACTGTTTTTTTTGCCCCCCCCCAGGGTACAAGAAGCAGAGACCCTTAACCATGCCAGCCACATTCATGGGAAAAAGAAAACGGCACACAGAAAAATGCATCCTTTCCTTGCAGATTTTTTTTTACATACAGTGGATATAAAAATTCTACACACCCCTGTTAAATGTCATGTTTCTGTGATGTCAAAAAATTAAACAAAGATAAATAAGTTCAGAACTTTTTCCACCTTAAGAGCCCTTTCACACTGAAAGCACGGGGGTGTCGGCGGTAAAGCGCCGCTAGTTTTAGCGGCGCTTTACCGTCGTCTAGAGTCGATTTTAACCCCCACTAGCGGCGGAATAAAGGGTTAAAAGTGCTGCATATTGATTTCAATGCGCAGGGGTGCCTTAGGAGTGGTGTATACACTGCCCCTAAAGCGCCTCAAAAAAGCTCCTGGCGGGACGTTTTTGCAGTGCCCCAGTGTGAAAGCACTCGGGCTTTCACACTGGGATTGCAGATGAGGCATTTTTCAGGCGCAGTTTTTTAGCGGGGGCTAAGGCTTTACAACCTCCCCTGAACAATTTAACTTGACAGATAGATAGTAAACGACACTTGAAAACATCAGTTTTTCCGCGTTTACGTTTAGGAGCGTTTTAAAAAAATATATATATATATATTTTTTCAAATAGTCAAAAATGTATCTCCTGGGGGGCGTGGCTTAGCGATGGCCGAGTAGAGACGTGTTCTGGGGGAGCTCCTGGCCCGACCCAGTCTAAGCGGACCTAAAGCTAAAATATTACCCTGTGAGCGAGGCATGAGCGATACCGACAGGTGCAGGACTCGCTCGGTGACCCGTGGGACCCGAAATCCCGCATCTCAACCTGACATTACACGTTTTTTTCGTGGGAACCAGAGTACCCCTCCGGGCACCATTGTGACCGCGCCACGTGCAATCAGGATAGAGACGAATGGTGCAGAACTGGTCACAACTTCCACACCAGATCCTGTGGTCTCTGAGGAACCCTCAGCGGGGATTAGAGCAGGAGTGGCAAGCTTGACCCAGCACCAGCTCACCATGGACGAGGACCTCCGTACTATGCTGCGGGCTCTCCCCACGCGTGCAGATATAGAGGCGCTGCCCACAAGGGCGGACATAGAAGGCCTAATCCTGAGGATCGAGGAGGCACACAGCAGAGATCTTCAAGAGGTGAGAGAGGAGCTGCATGGGATAGAAGAACGAGTCACCTCCGGAGAGACCCAGTCATCCTCGCTGACATCCCGAGTACAAGCACTGGAAAGAGCTCAAGAGACGCACTCGAGAACGGCCCAGGAGACGCAGCTCCGTCTGGAAGAAATGGAGGACCGCAGCCGCCGTAACAACCTGCGGCTGCGGGGGATCCCAGAGGCCACAGGCTCAGAGGACCTGGCCGCGACGATCACAGCAATCCTTAACACCCTCCTGGATAACCCACCTCCTACCTTGGAATTTGACCGAGTGCATCGCACCCTGGGCCCCAGATCTACAGACCCGGACAGACCCAGAGATGTCCTTTGCTGTCTGCACCGTTACGCGTTGAAGGAAACCCTACTCCGTAGAGCTTGGGACCATGGGGAGATCGAGTTTGACGGAGCGCAGATACAAGTACTCCCGGATCTATCAAGGGCTACGCTGCAGCGCTGCGCCATCCTGAAACCGGCTCTCAAAATTGCCAGAAGACACGGCTGCACGTACAGATGGGGATACCCTCTAGCGGTGTTACTCCGCAATGAGCGTGCCTCCTTCACCATGCCTTTTTTTCCAGCCTTTTTTTCCTTTGTAGGAGCGGAACCGATCCCCATACCGAACTGGTTGGCGCCACTACCGAGACCATCCGGCCGTGCGGGCGCCTCGCGCGGCGGACCCAATCAACCTGCGCGCCCGCAGAGATCCAGAGGGAGATACCGCTCTGCACCGCCCGAGGGTTCACGTGAGTCCTAAACACCCACAAAAAGTCAGCTGATTGTTAATCCGTCCGGCTAAGTTACCCCCAGGTTGTTAACCCCCCGGGTCTCTTGTGTTGTTGCACCCCCAGTCCCCCTCCTGAGGCTCAAGCATAATTGGTGTGCCGTCATCCGGGCAGCACACACTTGCTTTGAGAGCGAACTGTCACCTGGTGGGCGAGCGCACCTGGAGACCCCCATGCTCTGTAGTTTAACCTGTGCCGTGCCCTGTACTTGCCCTGCGGAGTGCCCGTGTTCAAGGGGTGCGCGGGTGAACCCTGCCCCCCTTCCCCACAAACCTCCCCATGGCAGCTGTGGCTCCATAGCATCAGACCCAGCTCCACTACATCCCACTACCCACCACCAACATCCAGCCGGAACTCTTAAATGATCCCTGTAAGCAACAACATCCAAGACACTCTGGGAAGAAGTGATCAGACAAGACTCCCCACGGCTGACAATCCTAATACGGGTTGCCTCCAGAGGTATGGAAGACTGAGTGGGGAGGGAAGGGAGGAAGGAGCCACATTACACTTTTACGCTACCGCACCTCAGCAATGGCTGAGACAAAGACAAAACCGGAATGACTATTGCTTCTACTGAAATGTGTGCCCACAGCAGGGGAATGCATCGGCCTGGTGATGGCAGAGGTCACAGGATGCAGGTGCAGAGTTTCTGAAGGGGGGGACGGATAGGGGGGGGATATGCTGCAGAGCGGCACCCTCTTCTCACTCCAGAGAATCTAACTCTGCGAATGCTGGAGATATCCGGGTGACCAGAGATTTGGAGGAGGGGAGGGGGGAGGGGCGGCGGGTGTAGACAGGGGGGGGGGTTTCTTTCTTTCTTGCAATGTTTTATACAAGGTTTAGTTATAAAATGGCCGGACGGCAGGTTAACATGTTACCATGTTATTTCGTCATTATACTGACTGTTTGCAGCGTATGGTTTGTGGCTATAAATAATGTTGATACCGTATACGAATATGGACTCTTTCTGCACTTTAGATGTTGCTCACATTTGTGTTGTTCCTCAAAATCTCACACCTTCAAACCACAACAAAAGGTCTGGGGAGGGGGGGAGCTCCCCCCGGGGTCCCTCGCTAGACACACCTCCAACTAGGTAAACGCCTTGTCATGTACCTGGGTGTATTTGAACCGGGATCTTCCTGGTCCCAAAGCTGCAGCCTTACCTGTTGCGCTACTGAGCAGATCTGGACTTTTGGAAATGTCCTCTCAGTGTTAAACATTACCTTGGACTCACTAGCCCCACCTGCTGCCAGCTGTGGACAATTTTCAATCAAAGCAGCCCTTAAAAAGGAAGTGATGCTATCTCTCAGCGCCCGTTTGTGTGGAATAGCTCCCTGGGTGTTGTGACTGCTTTTTGATCCTGATTTTCGTGTTGAACTTCTGCCTGAATTCCTGACTACTCTCCAGCCTGCTGATTTTGTACTTCACTGCCAGCTCGTGTATGACCTTTGCCTGCCTGACCACTCTCTGGATTTCAATCGTGTACCATTTTGCCTGATCTGTTGCCAACCTAATCTGCCTGACTACGTTTTCGCCTGAATCCTCAGCACACAAGTTCCACTTCGGACACTACCTATCACAGGTACCTTACATTACAAACGGGCCACAATGACAGTGGACCCTGCTGAGATTGTTAAGGCGATTTCACGTCAGGGACAATTGATTGGAGCTCATGAACAGCATCTTTCTTCCCTGGACGCCAAGTTAGATGAACTTTGTACTATGCTTAAATCTTGTTTGTCTGCTTCCTCTGCAACGGTCCAGACTCTGGATCCTACTCCTGCTACGATCCAACCCACCTCTTCTGTACCACCCAAACTTCCTATGCCTGACAAATTTGGTGGTGATACTGAGGACTGCAGAGGCTTTTTAAATGTTTGCCGTTTGCATTTCCGCAACAACCCTGGGATCTTTAGCACTTCTTCTGCCAAAGTGACTTTTGTAATTTCCTTGTTAAAGGGGAAGGCCCTGGCCTGGGTCTCTCCTTATCTGGAGCGCAATGATCCTGTGCTGCAAGACGCTGACAAATTTCTGGCTTCTCTCCAGACTGTATTTGACAAGCCAGATAGAGCTTCTGCAGCTGAGTACTCACTCTTGGACATGCAACAAGGCACCAGGTCTGTGGCACAATATGCTATTGAGTTTCGTACCCTTGCTGCTGAGACTACTTGGGACTCAAGGGCATTACGTGCAGCCTTCCGAAAAGGTCTTGCAGATCGCATCAAAGACGAATTAGTCTATAAGGATTCCCCAGAAGACCTAGAGAAATTCATAGAGCTCTGTGTTCGTCTGGATGTCCGGTATCATGAAAGGTGCCAAGAGAGACTTAGAACTCGCAAGTTTCCTCGGCCAGTCTACTGTTTGGCCCCTAACTTCCAAGCACCACCTCAGCCAGAACCTGAAATCTCAGTTGAACCCCAGACACCTGTGGAACCCATGGATGTAAGCCGTCTCCACCTAACTGAGTCTGAGAAACAAAGGAGGCGTGCATTGGGCCTATGCCTATACTGTGGACTTAAAGGACATTTATTATCTGTCTGCCCTTCCCGTCCAGTAAAAGGCAGGGTCTAACCAGTGTTGGAGGAGCTGGCTTAGACCTTACAGGTATATCCTCCAAGACCAAGATTACCATTCCTGCAATTATCCATTTACCCTCTAAACTTGTCTCCTGTGAGGCTTTTGTGGATTCTGGAGCTGCTGGCATATTCTTGGACTACACTTTTGCTAAAAAAAATAATATCCCATTTGTTCCAAAATCTAGACCCCTGAACATTACCACCGTGAATGGACAACCCTTGGGAGATGGCATTGTAAAATTTGAGACTATAACAATCACCCTTCAGGTAGGCGTACTCCACAAAGAGGAAGTTGTCTTGTCTCTTATTGATTCTCCACTTCTGCCTGTTATCCTTGGTTACCCATGGTTACAACAACATAACCCTTCTTTTGATTGGGAAAATGGAGAACTAACCTCTTGGGGGTCGTTCTGTCATTCAAACTGTTTGTCTCAACCCAAAAGACTTCCTGCTTGTATGTTGGCTTCCGTGGCCGTCCCACCTACCTTGCCTCATGAATACCATGCGTTTGCAGACGTATTTTGCAAGCAAAAGGCAGAGGTTTTACCTCCACATCGTTCTTTTGACTGTGCAATTAAATTGATTCCTGGAGCACCTCTTCCCAAAGGAAGGACCTATCCCCTGTCTTTGCCTGAACAAAAATCCATGGAGGAATACGTAAAAGACAACTTGGAAAGAGGTTTTATCCGACCCTCTTCTTCTCCAGTAGGGGCAGGTTTTTTCTTTGTTGAAAAAAAAGATGGGGGTCTTCGACCATGCATAGACTATCGAGGGTTAAATCAAATCACTGTAAAAGACTCCTACCCTTTGCCTCTCATTCTTGAACTGTTTGATGTACTTAAGGGGGCTGTTATCTTCTCCAAGCTAGACCTACGAGGGGCTTATAATCTAATTCGAATTAAAGACGGGGACGAGTGGAAGACAGCATTCAACACTCGTAATGGACATTTTGAATATCTGGTTATGCCATTTGGGTTGTGTAACGCCCCTGCTGTCTTCCAACGTTTCATGAATGAAATTTTTCATGATTTCAGCAACAGTTTTGTGATCATCTACTTGGACGACATTTTAATCTTTTCCAAGACTCATCTAGAGCACATCTCGCATGTAAAGCAGGTATTGCAACGACTGAGAGAAAACCATCTTTACGCGAAGAGAGAGAAATGCAGTTTCCATCAAAGCCGTATTCCTTTCCTTGGATACATTATAAGTGCTGCCGGTTTCCAAATGGACCCTCAAAAACTTTCCGCTGTCTTGCAATGGCCCCAACCGACCACTTTAAGAGGGCTCCAAAGCTTTCTAGGGTTCGCAAATTACTACAGACGTTTCATCAAAGGTTTTGCCTCCATTGCGGCCCCCCTTACTGCTATGACTAAGAAAGGTACAAATTGCAAGGTATGGTCCTCAGAAGCAGAATTGGCTTTCCAGCAATTAAAAGACATGTTCAGCAAAGCTCCAATTCTTCAGCATCCAAATCCCGATCTCCAGTACATAGTTGAGGTTGATGCCTCTGAGGTAGGAGCAGGTGCCATGCTCTCCCAGAGACAGCCTAAGTCTGGTAGAATCCATCCAGTAGCATTTTTTTCTAGAAAGTTTTCTCCAGCGGAGATGAATTACGATGTTGGGAATCGAGAACTACTGGCCATCAAATTGGCATTGTCTGAATGGCGACATCTTCTGGAAGGGGCTCCCAAACCTTTTTCTATCCTCACTGACCATAAAAACCTACTGTACCTTCAGACTGCAAGATGTTTGAACTCACGTCAGGCTCGATGGGCTCTGTTTTTCTCCCGTTTTAATTTTGTTCTTTCTTATGTTCCTGGGCATAAAAACAAGAAAGCTGATGCTCTTTCCAGACAGTTTGCTACCTCTGAAGAAGACCAACCTACCGAGCAGTATATAATCCCACCTCACAAAATTGTCGCACAGATCTCTACGGCTCTTTCCCAACAGTTACAAGAAACCCAGAATTGTGTTCCCCAAGGCTTGAAGATACCACCAGGTCGCCTGTTCGTAGCCCCTAGCCTCAGAAAACCTGTACTCCTCTGGGCACATGATGGTGTTTTATCTGGTCATCCTGGTGTCACCATCACTCTTAAGACCTTGCAGCGTCATGTCTGGTGGCCTCATATGAAAAGGGATGTTACTGACTATGTGGCTGCCTGCCCAACTTGTGCTGCTAATAAAGTACCCCGTACATTGCCTACTGGACTGTTACAACCACTTTCAGCACCTCGTCAGCCTTGGACCCATTTGACTATGGACTTCATTACAGACTTACCCAAGTCCGAGGGTATGACTGCTATATGGGTCATAGTGGATCGCTTTTCAAAAATGTCTCATTTTGTGCCGCTCCCGGGATTACCTACAGCGGAAGCACTGTCTACTCTCTTCCTTTCCCATATTGTGAGATATCATGGCATACCTACCAATGTCGTCTCAGACCGTGGATCCCAGTTTGTTTCCCGATTCTGGAGAGCGTTCTGCAAGAAACTGGGAGTAACGCTTTCACTCTCTACCTCACATCACCCTCAAACAGATGGTCAAACCGAACGCATGAACCAGACCCTAGAAACCTATCTTCGACATTATGTCAATGCCTTACACTCCAACTGGTCTGAGTATTTGCCTTTAGCTGAGTTCGCCATTAATTCCCGTTGGCACAGTGCTCTTCATACCACACCATTCTACGCAGCCCTAGGCTATCACCCTCAGACTTTTCCCCTACTTCAGCCTTCTTCTGGTGTACCAGCAGCAGATCAGCGGGTTAAAAATATTCTGCTACATTGGAAAAAGATTCGCTTATTACTACGGAAGTCAGCAGGCAAGTATGCACTTTTTTCCAACAAACGAAGACGCCATATACCTCCATATGTGGTGGGGGACAGAGTTTGGCTATCAACCAAATATGTGAGACTGAAACAACCTTCTACCAAATTGGGCCCTCGATTCATTGGTCCTTACAGAATTATTGCTCGAGTCGGGCCAGTCTCCTATCGGTTGAAATTACCCTCCTCTCTCCGAATTCATCCTGTGTTCCACGTTTCCCTCCTCAAAAAAGCAATTTTCAATCGCTACTCCAGAACGCAACAGCTACCTCCTCCTGTTCTTGTTGATGGACAAAATGAGTTTGAAGTCTCCAAGATTCTTGATTCTAGAAGACAGGGTCGTGGCCTTCGGTATCTGGTTCATTGGAAGGGATATCCTGTTACAGACCGTTCCAGCCAAAGATCTGCATGCCCCTTCTCTTATTCGAGACTTCCATGCCTCCTTTCCCACTAAGCCCCGCTAGGCCCCCGGAGGGGTCCACTGGGGAGGGGGCCCTGTCATGTACCTGGGTGTATTTGAACCGGGATCTTCCGGGTCCCAAAGCTGCAGCCTTACCTGTTGCGCTACTGAGCAGATCTGGACTTTTGGAAATGTCCTCTCAGTGTTAAACATTACCTTGGACTCACTAGCCCCACCTGCTGCCAGCTGTGGACAATTTTCAATCAAAGCAACCCTTAAAAAGGAAGTGATGCTATCTCTCAGCGCCCGTTTGTGTGGAATAGCTCCCTGGGTGTTGTGACTGCTTTTTGATCCTGATTTTCGTGTTGAACTTCTGCCTGAATTCCTGACTACTCTCCAGCCTGCTGATTTTGTACGTCACTGCCAGCTCGTGTATGACCTTTGCCTGCCTGACCACTCTCTGGATTTCGATCGTGTACCATTTTGCCTGATCTGTTGCCAACCTAATCTGCCTGACTATGTTTTCGCCTGAATCCTCAGCACACAAGTTCCACTTCGGACACTACCTATCACAGGTACCTTACACACCTTGCCGGCTGGCACCGACAGACGTTTGTACAGCAGTTAAGCTGATAACTTAGGGTGGGCTCTGCTGGTCAGAGCATGCTCAAGAAGCACCTAGGACTGCCTAGAGTAGTCCACTCTCACTTTCTACTCTTTTATCTCTCACTTGTACTTTTTCTGTCCCCCACCCCCCCTCTACATCCCTTCTCCCCCCCACCCTATACACCTCTACACCACCCCCCCTGAACCCACGTGGCCATGGACGCGATACAAATTGTCACATTGAACGCCAAGGGACTAAACGTCCCAGAAAAAAGGAGGATGTTACTACATGACATGAAAAAGATGAGGGCCGATATTGTGCTAATACAAGAGACACATTTTAAGGAAAACAGATTCCCAATTTTGAAGAACAGGTTTTATCCAACAGTGTATCACTCCACCCACTCAGATGCTAAGTCCCGGGGAGTGTCAATTCAGATTGCAGCAAGAGTCCCGTGGATTCTGGTCGACAGGAGGGCAGATGCGGCGGGGAGATATTTGTTCCTGAAAGGGCTGATCGGGGGAGTGAAGGTGACTATTGCGAACCTTTACGTCCCGAACAACCAGCAGGACTCCTTCATTAGGAAACACCTAGAAATCCTCCACAACTTCTCAGAGGGCCAACTTATCATAGGAGGTGACCTAAACATCCCCCTGATTCCCTCAGAAGACACATCCGCAGGCATATCCTCGTCCTCTAGGGGGACACGTAAAGCAATCCACACAGCCCTACATAGCGCAAGACTATGGCGTCTCTTTCACCCCGGCGAACGGGATTACACATTTTTCTCCCGAACACATCAGGTATACTCACGGATAGACCACTTCCTGATCCCACACCATCAGCTACAAGCGGTAAAACATACAGCCATAGGGTCCATTACTTGGTCGGACCATGCCCCAGTTACAATGCAATACGCACTGACTGATTATCATACAAAACAAAAACAAACATGGAGGCTTAATGAGAGCCTTCTCCAAGACCCAGAAACTTTAGCAGATGTCACAAAAGAACTTGGCCACTACTTCCGTACAAACATCACACCTGACTGTGACATGGGGCTTGTGTGGGAAGCGCACAAAGCGGTGATCCGCGGGGTGCTAATAAAACACGGGGCAAGGATAAAAAAACTGAGAACAGCCCAGACATCGAGGCTACTTGACAAACTTCAGAAGTTAGAAATGGAGCACAAACAGGCACCGACCAGATCTATAGGGAGTCAACTTGACACAGTCCGTACACAGTTGACAGACCTACTACAGTTCAAGGCCAAGGCGGCATTGCAGATCTCCCGCAGGAAGTCCTACGAGTCAGGGAACAAATGTGGCAGGCTCTTGGCGAGGACTCTAAAGGCCCAGACAACGGCATCTTATATACCACACATACATGCCCCAACAGGACAGAAAAGAATACTGCCCAAACAAATAGCCCATGAGTTCAAGTCCTATTATGAAACCCTATATAACTTGAACACCACAAGACCATCGACAGAACAGATAAGGGAATATATAGAGGGCTCCACGATGCCCTCCCTGGTGGCAGAGGTCTGTCAACTTTTAGAGGAACCCATAACTTTGGCCGAGTTACAGGGAGCGATAGGGAACACTAAACGAGGTAAGGCCCCGGGGCCTGATGGCCTCACGTACAGTATTACAAGACATTCCTCCCATCACTGGGGAACCACTTAGTTACACTCCTGAATGCCCTCAGCATAGGCAAAAAACTATATGACACTACGCTACAAGCCCAAATAGCAGTGATCCCCAAGGAAGGGAAAGACCCGGGACAGTGCGGGAGTTACCGCCCAATATCTCTGTTAAACACAGATTTGAAGCTGTTCACAAAGATACTAGCCATGAGACTTCAATCACACATACCCCGAGTTATCCACCTGGACCAAGTGGGCTTTGTTCCTTCCAGGGAAGCGAGGGACAACACCATTAAAGTGCTGAACCTGTTGTACCAAGCAACCCTCACCAAAACGCCAAGTGTACTTCTCAGCACAGACGCTGAGAAGGCATTTGACAGGGTAAACTGGGACTTCATGTTCACCACACTGAAACATTTGGGTCTAGGTGATAAGATGCTGAGCTGGATTGCAGCAATATATGAGCGGCCAGCGGCAAGGGTTAGAGTCAATGGAACTCTTTCAGACCCCTTTCGGATCACAAATGGGACACGTCAAGGCTGCCCTCTATCACCCATCCTCTTTGCACTATCCCTTGAACCATTCTTAGCCCACATACGGCAAAACCCAAACATCACAGGGATAGTGGTAAAGCAATCCCAATACAAAGTGTCAGCCTACGCCGACGACTTGATGTTCACGCTCTCAAAACCTGCGATCTCTCTCCCGAACCTATTACGTGAGTTCACAACATACGGCACACTATCCAACTTAAAGATAAACTTTGCCAAATCAGAGGCGATGGGTGTAAATATACTGCCGATTCAACTCATGCATCTCCAATCCAACTTTAAGTTGAAATGGACAACTACAGCCCTGAAATATTTAGGCACATACATCCCCCAAAAAATCTCGAAAGTATATGATCTGAATTTTCCCCCCCTCTTAAAAAAGATTAGGGCACTGCTACAGCAATGGCAATCGGGTCTTCATTCATGGTTGGGCCGTTGCAACATCCTGAAAATGTCTATCCTCCCGAAACTCCTCTATTTGATGCAGGCCCTGCCCATACATTTACCAACTACATACTTTAAGCAGGTACAATCCCTGTTCACGGTGTTTGTATGGGCCAAGAAGAGACCTAGAATAGCCAACACACTTCTGGTCCTTCCCAAGCGATACGGGGGCCTAGCACTACCAAACTTACGCGCCTACTACCAGGCGGTCCACTTAGCAAGGCTGTTAGACTGGTGCCGCCACCAAGAGACCAAGTTGTGGACTCAGGTGGAACAGGCTCAGCATATAATCCCTCTCCGAGGTACTCCATGGTGCTATATGGGTCTACCGCCAGAGATCAAACGCCATCCGTTGATTGGAAACACAGCGAAGGTATGCGCTCGCCTCATGTCCAAATTGGCTCCTCTCACTCCAAATTCTCCTCTATATCCAATACTGGGCAACCCCTTATTTACACCAGGTTTGGGGGACGGACTTTTCCGGACATTGGCAGAATCGGGTATACATCAAGCCTCCCATTTTAGCTCTAGGGGGAGGTGGAAATCGATTGAGGAACTATCTGACCCTACAGGTCCATTCCACCTTTGGCCTATGCATTTTGCTTCCCATGTTGTTTTTTAATATATGAACTGTGATCACTTTTTATCTTTGTATGTTGGTGTTTTTCTGATTAAAAACCCAATTTTTTTTGACCTACACCATTGGAGCCCCCTATTTTTTTCTTCTCTTTGCATGAAATCGGTGAGGAAAAGTTTTTTCAGTTTTCTCCAGTTGGTCCTTCTACAATACCCTTGTCGGGGTATTTTCCATTTAAGTTTGATCGTATTCCATCGTCCGGTTGAATACCGGGATCCAGAGTGCCAGTCTTCTGGTGGGATCTCCAGCCTTGGGGGTATTGGAGACCCGAGAAGTACTGCATCCATCAGTTCCACCCAGGATTGAAGACATCCGATCGTCTAGCCGGTATACCTCTACATCCATCAGAGATCCGGGGACGTTCCTGTGGAGCAGCCGTTGGAGATACTCTCAAGCTCGATTGATCCGCTGTCGTATGACATTCGGGTCCAACGTTTCTGGTAAGCACACATGTCACCATCCACGTGAAGAATTGTGCCAGAAGTTTTACATCCATTCCTTGTTATTTACCCACTGTTTTGGACACTCATAATTTTTTTGTTTTTGTTTATCATTGTGGACATTTTATATATATTGGGTAGGGCGTTCAGCCTGCCCCTTCTCACTTTTTTGTTTGTTTCCATTTATGGTCACATTTGAGTTACAGTCCAGTTTTTACTGGCCTATATGTAGCGCTGTACTATTACCTTCCATTCCACCTAGACTTCATGAGAGCACTACAGATATGCCATTTTCTCAACACCATCCCACCACCCCCAGACAATGACCAGCCGCTCACGACGTTAGAAGACCTTTGCAATGACACAGGTGTTCTGCCTCACACACTTTCCCTGACCTACGCTCTCATAAACAACCCCCCAGACAACTTTGTTCCACCGGGTTTACTTAAGTGGGAAGAGGACTTAGGGACTCAGTTTAGCCCTATCAGAAGACCGCACATCCTTCAATACACTCACAAATCCTCTATCTGCGCCAAGATCCAAGAAACCAATTATAAAATTGTATCACGATGGTACAAGACCCCGGTACTATTACAAAAAATATTCCCGACGGCATCGGATATGTGCTGGCGCTGTCAAACCGAAAAGGGGACCTCACTACATATCTTTTGGTCCTGCACCAAGTTACAACATTTTTGGAAAGTCATTCAAGAAACGATACAAAAACTCACGGAGCGGCCCATTCCGGCCGACCCAGCATTTTTTCTCCTTCATGGGAATGACATCCCTAACAGGAAATATACTAAATCGGTGATACGACACCTACTTGATGCGGCTAAGTCATGCATTCCACTTTGTTGGAAATCTGCCCTCCCGCCGTCCATTGATCTGTGGCTCCAAAAGGTAGAGGAAATAAGGAGAATGGAGGACCTTATCCTTACAGAGCAAAACAGACAAGAAACATTCACCAAAACCTGGCAACCATGGACTATGTTCATATTCTCCGAGGAGGGCCAGGCCCTGAGAAGATCCGACATAGTCCCCTAATCGTACTGTAATACAGCCTTGGACAGGATTAAACTTTGTACGGGGTGACATACCAGTTTGTAAACAAAATATGACACTTAACTGATAGACGCTCCATGGCCGCGGGCGGTCCCCTTCCCCCACCCCTCCATCCTCCGTATCTCTTCCAATATCCCAACCCCCTTTTTCTTCTACTCCCTCTTCCTCTTTACCTTTTCTCCTGCTCCTGCCCTCGGTCCTCCGTGCTGCGGTAGTTCCCCCCCATGCAGGGGGGCCGCGGCGGCGGGTTTTGGGGGTGAGGGGGGGGGAACTTCATGTATAAAAAAAAACCAAAAAAAAAACGGAGGGCAGGCTCCGCGGGGCTGCAAACATTCACACAGCTTTCCCACAGCACCAGACAACTCAGATTAAATGTGGGGAGAGCATCATTGCAGCCCCCACATTTGAACATTTGAACGTAGGTTCACACAATACCCCAAGCACAACACACTCTACCTACACACAGCAGGAGGCAAGACACAATACCCTGTCATAGCACGTGTTACTGACCCACTACTCAAACTCACAGGAAAATGTTCGGGGAGACTGGTCTGATGTACATACACGTTCTCCATTGATTGATCATTGTTTTGTGCTGTACAGTATATACTACTCTGTAAACTGTTGGTCCTTGCGGGACCTGTTCCTTATGATAAATAAAAAATAAAAAAATGTATCTCCTTAAAAAACGCCTGTAAAAGAAACGCAGCTAAACACGGGTTACCGTGTTTAGAAGCGGTTACAGGCATTTGCCGATTCAAACGCCTCTGAATCCTTTTTTTGCTTTCGAAAAAATGCTTCTGAACTCAACTGCCTAGAAATGACTATAAATGACCATGTGTACATGTACTGATAAGATAACAGAGGAGAGTTCAGGGGCAGAAGAAAAAAATGCCCAACTGCTAAACGTCCATTTACCAGCAGAAGTGTACATGAAGCCTTAATGTGACCTATAAACTGTGCAACTGTTACGGAGATAGTCATAACCTCGCTTAAATGCTTACTATAAGTGATTAAACCTTTTGTCTATATAAAATGAAATCAAACGATAGCGGTGCAAAAAGAGAAAACAATTACATTTATTTTTACAGAAATGATACCACCTCATAGCAAGATGATACCAATGTTACACAATACAAAATAGGAACATTGCTCTAACCTAAAATTCTATCACCTATGACCAATGTTACATGATAATACCAACAAGAGAGCAAACGCAAAGTAATATTAATCTTAAACATGGGAGAGAGAGAGAGAGAGAGAGAGGGAGAGAGGCAGAGAGGCCGAGCGAGAGGGAGAGAGAGAGAGAGAGAGAGGGAGAGAGAGAGAGAGAGAGAGAGGGAGGGAGAGAGAGAGAGAGGGAGAGAGAGGGAGAGAGAGGGAGAGAGACAGAGAGAGAGACAGAGGGAGAGGCAGAGGGAGAGAGAGAGAGAGAGAGAGAGCTTATTAGGTCACCATGTCGTCTGCGTCAGATCTTCATTCGCAAGGGCTCATCATGGCTCTGGCTGACTAATTTATACCCCTTCCATGCCAGAATCCAAAATCCGGTGGTCTCATTGGTTCAAAGCTGACCACCTGATTGGTTGAAATCTCAAGTCTCTTTACCTAGCCTGCCCACTCTAAAGCTGAAATACTGGTTGCTTTATCAGCAGTGTAACCAGTTCCCGCATTAGCATGCTAAGGGCCCCTGCGGTGTAGACAAAAGATATCTGAGTATCACCTGAAACCTCCCTTATATTCTCAGTAGGCAGTAAAAACTGTCCTTTAGGAACATAACTTGGCATTATATCACAAAATATATATATATTCCTGCAACATTATATACGGTTACACCCACCCCCCTACATATACATCCATTGGGGCATGGTGCTTTATTTAGTATATGAAATGTTCAAAATATCCACCACAGTACCCCCTCAAGTTCATTCTTGAACTTATGAAGTCCCTTAATGATTTTGTACCCACCCACAACGGCCCAGAAGCCCTGACCCTTCCCCCACCACCACTGCGGCCTCTTCCTTTCTTGAACCCGCCGTAACCCATCAAAGTAGACTTGAGACAGTTCTGGTGCCTTTGAGACTTCACATCCGACCCATGAGAGTCTGTACTGCAATGCTTCATCGCCCCGCTGCATTGAAGGAGCGGAATTCAAACATTACTGGCGGGATCCTTGCATATTTAGTCCTGTAGCTTGGAAATATGGTGTTATGATTGTCACGATTGGATCGGACCGCGAGACAGCACTTTTCAGCATGGTGAAGGAAAGTTTCAGAAGAGTCTTATTCGTGGCACGTTTTTCTTAAGAGATGCGTTGCTTCTTCAGGTGGTGGTTGGGCGGGCCTCCGAACAGTCGTGCATGAATACAAAAAAAAAAAAAAGAACAAAAAGGAGAATGTCAGACAGGAGTTATTGGCGGAATGTCAGACAAGAGTAGTGGCGTGGCCACTAAGACTGAATATCTTATGAGGGGTGCAATGTGGACGAGTAAGGTGGGATCCCCACAGGGTACTGAGACCGGGCCACGGCCAGTATCATCCATTGCCCTTGATGGTAGGGATAGTCAACACTGTCTGCTATTGTCAGGTCCCTGGGTTCACCACACCTGCTCACGGGGCTCAGGTTAAAGCAGTGGGCAGATTAGGGGAGGTAAAATTACATTAAGACATGGGACCTGGATGTCCAGGGATACTTTGTGAAATATGGTATTTGTATGTTTCAGGAACCCATTCTATGGAACCCACTGGACTCTTAAAAAAAATGGAGTCAGGCAGAGACGGTAAACCCTTACAATTCACAACTCATCTCTGATATTCAAACAAAAGTTCCAGAAGATGAATACATTTATTTTCCAAGATAAAGCAGAATATGAACCAAAGAAAGTAGGAAAGAGAAAAGAGAAAAAAATAATACAATAAGCAACAAAACATACAGGTTCAATGCTGCTTCGACCCAGACCGTTTGTCACCCATTTCCCTTTATGTCAAAGAGCACTGACTCTGCATTCAAAAAAAAACAAACAAACAATATATAACTGTCCTGAAACAGTGCCTCGAAAAATAATATATTGTGGCTGTTGCAGCAGCAGCTTGGCAGAAAAAAATAAAAAATAACTAAAAATAAAAATAAAATAAAGGAGGAAAAAAATAAAAATAGATAACTCTTCTATCCTATTAGTGATCAACAGGTGAACAAGATCACTGTCACTAACCATTTACAAGTCGGGTAGAAAAACAAAAAAATAAAAATATTTTAAAAAGGAGAGGCTAAACCAATGGTTGCCAAAAAAACTTTTTTAGAATTTAGTCACCCCGACTGTCCTTTAATATTACAGATTGAACAGGCTTATCCCTAGAACAAAAACAAGAAAAATATAGTTCTAGGGTCCTCTCTTAAATGCGCAAGCTACTCTAAATCGGTCTCTTAATAGTGACCCGCATTGGGACCGCAACAGGGTGGAGTTTACTAAAGTTTTTGGCCCCAGAACATCCTGATTTCCATCTCCCTTGTTATCTCCTCCCATGCTCCACCTCAGGACTGCTCCAGAACCTCTGGACCTCCCCACCTTTAAAACCATACGCCCAGCCAGGCGCTCCCCTTTCCACACCTAAATACTCTTTTATTCCAGGAAGCCTACCCCGCCTCCACCTAAAATGTTACCTCAGCCCGCTCCATATCAGATAATTCCCAGCGGCTATTATTTTTGTTCCACCCCCTCCTCTTAGATTATCAACCCCTAGAGAAGGGCCTTTTTATTCACGCCTTGCCCAAACTGTTGGCACCAATTAAATCCTGTTGCCCAAAGTTTAACTACCCATCTTTTAACTCCTCCCCGAATCCCAACGGAAGTTTCACTAAGTGTAAGGGGATGTCAGGTTTTATAAAAAAAAAACTTTCTTTCGGGGCTATAGGGGTGAAACCCGGGGTTCCTTCTATATCCCTCCCAAGGACAAGGGTGTAGGTACAATAGACTCCCCGAGGTAGTGTACCCTGCTGAGTACAATTCAACCTGATGCTGAAAACAGTGTATCATTAGCCATGTGATGTCAGCATCAGTACCCCAGCATCCGGTATTGAGTCTAACACCTACACCATCGAAGCAATGACAAAAACCCACAAAATTCTATCCCAGTGACCATGCCCAGGGTATATCATGCACCCCTACCTACTGTTAGGTTCAAGAAACACCCTTGTTCCATGATTAACGCCACATCAGTATCCTCTAGGTCAAATAACCAAACTCGCCTATATCCCAAATAATACCCAGGTGCTTCCTTCCCAGCAATTATCTCCCCATCCAGAACACAGCGTGAAATACATTCACCACTGTGTATTGGCCGTGCAAGGGACATTGTGTTCACACCTCTGACAGAGGGAAATATCAACCTGCCCCCAGCTTCCGTACCCTCTGATCACATGTGGGTTCCTTAGCCACAAATGCAACAAGATAGAATCCCCAGTCAGTAAGCCACTGGTGCCCTCAACTCTACAGACCGAGTCTGCATTTCTGTAACACCTTTCACAATCCAAACCAGTACAGCCCATCCAGGCATTCGACTACCACTTTGGATTAGTGTAGGCGACGTGTTTTGGCACAGTCTTACTGAGTGGTGATGCTAACTCATCAGGCCACTGCCCCTCATAGAGAGATTTGTACAATCAGCTTGATGCTGGTTGATAACTCCACCTGCCCATGTGTGCACACCAGAGCCAATGACATATATCTGCCCTGTACCATCTCACACTCTCTACCAACCTCTCACCATGGTTGATGAAATCTTGAGCCACTTTACACTGTGGTTCTCTTTCCCCCCCATATAGTGCTGAACACATCCCTCCTCTTCCGGTTACTCCTCCGAGATAAGCGTCCTGTACTCTGTGTCCGCACATCTCTGGGAGCAAGCCACTGGTACCATGACCGCGCTTGATTCAGTGTGTATTCAGTACATATAGGATAATAGGTTTTCATCAACCATTATAAGATGCTGGAGCGCCATGTGGTGATGGAATACTGTAGATACCTGCACCATATTCAGTGTCCCACCTGTCCCCCAAAAAAAACAAAACAAAAAAAACATTTCCTCCTTTCCATCCCTGTCTGGACTCAAGCCCCTCAGAACCAGATGGACTCCAGTGTGTAACCCAGTAGAGTGATAGGATAGTACCCAAATTGACCGTAATATAGGCACAATGTTCCGTCCCTGCCATTAGGGATGAAACTAGTACTAGTTACATTTTGACAACCCTGAACTGAGTCATCCACCACTCCATAGGACTCATAGTCAATTCAGATACTACCCCACCTGCCTGTCTTTATAAGGTGGAACTTGTCACACTGAGTAAGAGTCAGTCAACTCTCCAAGGTTTTTAATTCTGGCCAGTGCAAGTTGAATGTCCTACCCTTTCCCTGATATGTAGCCCAGGACCTCCCAATGTGTTCCTGATTATCTCCAGCTCCATGGTGTTTATGGTACCCAGTGACCCGCCTCCCATTCCGAAGACAGTCGCCATCAAGCCTGTTTTTTTTTTTTTCTAAGTTATGGGATATGGTCTGGATACCCGGATTGAAAACCACCTGCCACCAGGTACACCCAATCCCTCATATAGACTGCACACCTTCTCTCTCCTCTTTCAATTCGGTATTCAGACAATGTTATACTTTACCCCTACAACACAAGCTGCCTACACTATTCAGACAGGACTCACATGAATGACAGGAGCCTAGTGCCACACTGGGGCACTGGTCTTCTTGGCCTGCAAGACACAGACAACTAGTTAAGGTACCCAAGGACTCTAGGACAGGAAGGAGACCTATGGGTGTAAACTGAGGAGAATACGGCATGCCCACACATACCTCGGACGTGAGGGCTCTTGGAACAGCCAATCGCTGGTAACACCCCATACAACCTTCCTGCACAATTTTTTTTTTCTTCCCCAGACTCAACCAAAACTATACAATATGAGGCCAGACCTATACCCTCTCAACTTGTATGCAAGCAGGCAGGCCCTCATACCACACATCTGCAGGTAAATCTAAAATAAATGGGAAAACAAAATTGCATAATGTGTATCCAGCTTGAGAAACTGCTGCTACCAGACACATCTGACCAGCAGACTAAGACAAATCCCTTGCAGCACTGAGACCACTGAACAGTAGGGGGTACCCGAGCCGACCGGTGTGCCTTGAAACACACAGATATTTATTAGGCAATTGGTAACAAATAGCCACATAAACAGTCCCAGCAGGAAACTATGAGAAGGGTTGGTTTCCCCTATTTCAGAGAGATGGGATTGCTTGGTGACACGGTAGGAAAACAGGTTTGAACTACATTTGGGGACACACAGATAGCTAGGGACATTAGCATACCTTAGCTTCAGGCAATGAACCAAACTCGTACAGCCAGGTATGGTTGGGCGTGTACCTAATTACAATGACAGCGAGGGGGGGGTGTACTTCAGTTAATTGGTTCTGCTACTCAGTAGATCAGAACATACAACACCCACTGGGTGGTCCAAAACACAACCGAATGGACTGACAACTAGACATTCCAACTAGATAATGGTGGCGACAACCTAAAACATTTTACATGTGAAACCCGACCAACCAGGAAAAAACACTTTTTTATCACGTTGTTCTCTGGAGGCTACGATTTCCTCTTGTTCTGAAAGCCAGAAAACCCAATTATCGACTCTGAGGGATAAAATTCCAATAACAGTTAGTGATAAACATTCAATTTTTCGCAATTTACAAAAAACAATTCCAGTAACAAGACATTAGCATATGAAACACAAATATACATTACATTACATAACCCGTGCACTTTTTTTTAAAATACCAAAAATTGTTGAGCTCAACTTTTAATTAATATGTATTACATAATACACATTAATACCACGTGGTTTTGGTTTCCCCAAAAAAAAATTATTCACCATGGTGAGAAAAAATTTAGCAACTTGTACTGTGGTGGAAAAAAAACTGTCACTCTTACATTTATCATTCTCCTCCAATTTTCTTCCTCATTACAGACTGACGGAAGAAATGTGTGGTGCAGGAAAAAAAAAGAAACAATGAAATAGCCTATGATACTTTTACCGCCTTAGACTCGTATTTATCCATATGTACCGCTGTCTACATCCACCTGTTCTCTGAGTACAAACTCCTTGGACCTGAAAAATACTTATAAGCAAAATCATTACTCTATCCTTCATATTTAACCTGCAAAGAATGGTAAACAATAATGACATTCCTGTACATTGGCAATTTGTCAATGACATTCTTTCAAAACCGATTCAAACAAAACCCTCTGTAACCCTTACTTTTCCCGTTCCTACAAACATACAACAGCCGCGACGCATCGGAGGATCGCCGCGGTAAGTTTGAACATATTCACGTTACTACATACAAACATTCAGATACAAACGTGGGGGAGATACTTCATAGTTTCCAAAACCACAAATGAAAAAACAAAAACAGCCAGCATTCTACCTTCACTCTTTCAGCAACAGGAGAAAAAAAAAAGAAAATACAATGGGAAAAACATGAGAGCAGCTCGAGAACCTGGCCTGGACCAGCCATACAAAGTTCAAACAAATGGGCATGAGAATCTAACCACCGTTCCGCCTCTGAGAATCACGAAAGCTTGTACTACATCTCCATCAACACTCATCATTACAGATTTCTGAAGCCACAGCTCAACTACATCCAAGGTACCTTTTATTCTGAGGTCTCGTCCTCCAGACATCAAAAGTACCTTCCAAAGGAGTACACCTTACTGTACCCTCTGACCAGATATGTCATCCTTTAAGGGGTCTCATGTCCGGAGCCCCAAACCCAGATCTCATGTGCGGTGCAGCTGTCTGACTGGTGGGGAGCCTAATTTTTTCCTCCCAAGCATGGACGGCACATTACCCATGACGATTCGAATCGCTTATGAAGTGTCCCGCGTCCAGGACACCCTTGCGCTTTATTTTCGGAGCGATTATGGTTTACGGCTTTATTACCATAATCGACCCCCGGAATCCCGGTTGTTTTACACGGCCTGACCGGGGCTGTTAGCGTACTACTCCTCACGTTTATGTTAATCACAGGAATTCCGATTATTCTACACGGCCCGACCTGTCTCGCGATAAACGTGTTTGTCAGACGAGCTGCAAAGCACCATGAAATCCTCCACTATTCAAAACAATATTATGGCTTCTTTCTACCTGCATCTAGATGTTACAATAATGGTGATGCCTCCTGTTTGCTCTCTACCCAAAACTGTATTAGAGTACAAAACTTCACAAAATTGGAACGAAATGTCCTGAACTTTTTTAACGGTACCATTTATTAACCAATCATAATACTTCACCACAAAATCCCTTGCTGAATCGTCTTCTGTAACACAAACACATTTTAGTAAAAGCACTTTCACAAAAAACTATTACAGCCTGGCTCAGGTCATTTGCATGTCAATACAATTCGTTTTACATTCTCACAGATCTGGTTGGGAAGAAAGGGGGGTCATTTCGGGCTGTCAGCAGCTGAGAACATAATGTCACAGATCCGCACTACACCTCTCGCATAGTCTCCACACACACCCATTCACACACTTGGTCAAAGATGACCTCTAGACATCACATAAATCAGAATCTTTTCTATCATAACCTGTACTTCTTAAACCCATAACATCTGTTTGGTCAGGTTCCTCCTTGTCCCCCTGTTCATCATTATTCTACCTTCCATGCACAATAAGCATCTCTTTCCCAAGCATTTGGCTTGACCGTACCATTTTTTTTTCAAAATACAATTTCCCAGTCCACCATTCCCAACATTGCATATTTCCCAACTCAAGGCCCCTGTATCAATCCTTTCTTCCTTCGGGGTCAAGTGGTAAGGTTCCCCACGGTTAGACTCCCTCTTTGAAGCGATTTTATTACCCATCCTTTACGGACGAAAGACCTTGAACTGTTTCCCAGAGTTAGCTACTCTCTGACCAATGATTGGGTCGACAGGTACCGCCCCTGTCGCCGTTGCGAACCTTTTTTCACTACTCTGCCAGAACAACCACTGCTCTGACTATAGTCCTTCAAAAAGTAAGCCTGGAAATACTTCCCAACTAAATAAATAGTTTAATCTCCCCGTGGACTTCTCCAAAGTATTCAAAAAAAATGACTGTATTACAGGGCTTCCCAAGCGTTGAGCTTGATTAGACCCTATGATTGCTTGTAATGCAGGAGGCAGTTTTGTTTGCTAACCTGGAACTTCCCATCTCAAACTCTAAACGCCTCTCAAGATGGCCGACAAGCCAAGCCACCACAAAATGGTGGATGACCAGCGCACATCTCATGGACATGACAAAATGGTGGATGATGCCCAATTTTTCCCGCCAAAACCAGCTTGGCACATACCACATGGGTTCCCACACACACAGGAAAACAAAAAATAGTCTCCATCAGATTGCAACACCGAAAAAAACGCACTACTCCATTCGCACCAAACATCAAAATCTGCCCCAAAAGCTTACAATCCCCCCGTTAGTAGTTTACACAGAAAGATAGATTCCCATACATCCAGATAATTCAGTGTGATTTAGTCTCCGTTTCCACTGATGCAATTCGCCATGCGACTTTGGGCACAAAGTCGCATTACAAATCGCTTCCCATTGATTTCAATAGCACCCATTCCAATCTATGTGACTCAAAGCTGCAGTGACTCTATCAAAATCGCATTCAACACCACACCACAGTCGCACTAAAGCTGCATTTCAACGTCACATGACATTGAAGTTGCGCCAGTGGAAACGCAGCCCTATACGCACAGGTTTGTTTCAATCCCAAAGATTGGCCTAATCTTAATCAAAGGGTCAACTGAAATTGATTCCAAACAGAGCCCTTATCATTCATACCGATACCCTGCTGCAATTTCATTCTATATACATACATTATTCAAAAATCAGTCTCATCAAAATATTCGCCTAGACACGGGGCACCATCTGTTACGGAGATAGTCATAACCTCGCTTAAATGCTTACTATAAGTGATTAAACCTTTTGTCTATATAAAATGAAATCAAACGATAGCGGTGCAAAAAGAGAAAACAATTACATTTATTTTTACAGAAATGATACCACCTCATAGCAAGATGATACCAATGTTACACAATACAAAATAGGAACATTGCTCTAACCTAAAATTATATCACCTATGACCAATGTTACATGATAATACCAACAAGAGAGCAAACGCAAAGTAATATTAATCTTAAACATGGGAGAGAGAGAGAGAGAGAGAGAGGGAGAGAGGCCGAGCGAGAGAGAGAGAGAGAGAGAGAGAGAGAGAGAGGGAGAGAGAGAGAGAGGGAGAGAGACAGAGAGAGAGACAGAGGGAGAGGCAGAGGGAGAGAGGGAGAGAGGGAGAGAGAGAGAGAGAGAGAGAGAGAGAGAGAGCTTATTACGTCACCATGTCGTCTGCGTCAGATCTTCATTCGCAAGGGCTCATCATGGCTCTGGCTGACTAATTTATACCCCTTCCATGCCAGAATCCAAAATCCGGTGGTCTCATTGGTTCAAAGCTGACCACCTGATTGGTTGAAATCTCAAGTCTCTTTACCTAGCCTGCCCACTCTAAAGCTGAAATACTGGTTGCTTTATCAGCAGTGTAACCAGTTCCCGCATTAGCATGCTAAGGGCCCCTGCGGTGTAGACAAAAGATATCTGAGTATCACCTGAAACCTCCCTTATATTCTCAGTAGGCAGTAAAAACTGTCCTTTAGGAACATAACTTGGCATTATATCACAAAATATATATATATTCCTGTAACATTATATACGGTGTGACAGCAGGAAGGTAAAGTCACCTGGTTGCATCCAGGGGGGTAGATATATTTCTCCCAGATTCAGGCTTTATGCTGACTTATACAACTAGGGAGGGAGTTGATGAAGCCCAGCTGAGGCTAGTGGGCTCATGGATGACTCATACCTCTAGGGAGAGGGCTGGGCGTCGTGCAGGCAGGGAGTTGATGAGACCAGCTGAAGCCTGTCAGTTCGTTTAAGGCCTCTATAAAAACTCCCAGCTTCATTAGATGTAAGCTCATGCCTGGAACCAGACCTGTGTGGACTGTCTAGGGAGAGTGAACCCCTGTGCGGTGAGGCAAAGCCTGTGTGGCTATTTGTTTGGACTTTTACTAAACCAGGGACTTAGGGACTAGGACAGCACCAGGCTGATCCCAGTTGTGAGTTTAGGAAACCTGCATGTTTAGTCAGAGGTCAAACTGACCAGGATTTATTTTGTTTATGTTTCTTTTTGGCTTTGCTGTGTTTTTGTCACTGTACATAGAGAAATAAACCGCACCTTTTGATTTTGAAAACCACAACCTCCGTCTGCTGGCCCTGTTTTTGTGTGGGGAGCCCAACCAGGGGGTCACACACACCCGCTACTGAGTTAACCCCCTCACAGTTGGTGGAGAACCAGTGGCAGTTTTTTTTAAGCCAGCATGGAGGAGATACTGAAACAGCTGGCTCTAGCAAATGCCAATCAACAGCAGACAAATGCAGGTTTGCAAAGGAGCCTTGCAGCCCAGCAGCAAGCTCATCAACAAGCCCAGCAGCAATCTGAGGCCCGCTTCATAGACCTGTTACAGAAGCAAGAGCAGAGACTACAACAAATGGAAGCAGTAATGCAGCAACGTCCGCAGACCAGTGAGGAAAGCCGTCCCACTAATACCGCGTCCTTTGGGGTGAGTCGTTTATTGACAAAAATGACTGGAGAGGATGATCCAGAGGTATTTTTGACCACATTTGAAAGGACTGCTGAAAGAGAAAAGTGGCCTGAGGAGCAGTGGGCTGGACTGGTGGCTCCTCTGTTAACTGGTGAATCGCAGAAGGCTTACTATGACCTAGAGCCTGACCAAGCAAAAGACTATGTGATGCTAAAAGCTGAAATATTGGCAAGGCTGGGTGTCACCCTGGCTGTCCGGGCTCAGCGTGTGCATAACTGGACTTTCCAGCTTGGAAAACCCCCCAGGTCTCAAATGTATGATCTCATTCACCTGAGCAGGAAGTGGCTACAGCCAGAGACTTTGTCCGCACCAGAGATTGTGGAACGTGTTGTAATGGATCGGTTTTTGAGAGCTCTTCCTACTGCCATCCAAAAGTGGGTAAGCCATGGAGACCCAGAGACGGCCGGTGGTCTTGTGGATCGTGTAGAGAAATACTTGGCTACAGAGAACCTGACGGCCTCTTCCAGAGACTCTCGGACTTTCCACCCTAAGACCAGACCATCCCCAGGGGCGGATAAGAGGATTCCAAGGGGTGAGGGTGGAGAGAGTGAGAGGGTGGGAGCTCTACCCAAAGTTTGGCGAGAACAGCCTGGGAAGTCAGGGGCTCAAGAGGCAGCCAAAAGGATTGTTTGCTACCGCTGCCGGCAAGCGGGACATATTGCAGCAAATTGCCCGGTTGTGGAGGAACCCATGCAATGTGACTTTCTGACGGACAGACGTCAGTCGCTGTGTGCGACAGTCGCATGCACTGCCATTCGGGGAACTGAGAAACATTTATGCAAAATGTGTATTAATGGTAGAAATGTTGTGGTATTACTGGATTCAGGTAGCCTTGTGACCCTGATAAAGGCTGAATTAGTTAAAACAGAGGTCTCTGGGAATAGCAAGGTAGCTGTTATTTGTGTGCATGGGGACACCCGAGAGTATCCAGTGACTACAGTGTGTTTCGAGACCCCCAAAGGTACCCTCTCTCATCCAGTGGGGTTAGTATCTCAATTACCGCATGATGCCATTGTGGGAAGAGATTTTCCGAAGTTCTGGGAACTGTGGGATGATCCTGAGCCCCCCACTGGTGCCCCTATGTACCAGGAATGTGATAGCCAGAACTCCTCTGAGAGTGGTGAGGACTCTCCAGAATTTCCCTTGTCAGTATTGGCAGGGGAGACTCAAGAAACTGGAGAGGAGCCCACCTCCTCAGACGAAAACCTACCGTCTGTGGAGTTTTCTGATCTGGAGGTTCACAGGGAAAATTTTGCCACAGAACAGTTAAAAGACCCCGCCCTAATAAAGGCACGGGAAAACGTAGTGGAAATAGATGGCGAGTTAGTGAACCCAGATAATACCTGCACTTACCCATACTTCAGCGTAGAGAAGGACCTACTGTATCGGGTGGCAAAAAGGGCAGAAGAAACCGTTGAGCAGCTTGTGGTGCCCAAACCTTACAGGAAGTTGGTGTTGGAGTTGGCCCATGGGCACATTCTTGGAGGTCATCTGGGGACAGAGAAAACCCGAGAGAGGGTATTACAGAGATTCTATTGGCCTGGGGTGATGAAGGACATAGAAAATTATTGTTCCTCCTGCCCTGTGTGTCAGAGGTCGGCCCCGATGCCACATTTCCGTAGCCCGCTGGTCCCTCTACCCATCATTGAGGTCCCGTTTGAGAGAATCGCAATGGATTTGGTAGGTCCTATAATCAAGTCCGCTAGGGGGCACCAGTACATATTGGTTATAATGGACTATGCCACCCGTTATCCAGAAGCGATCCCTCTCAGAAATACCTCGGCCAAAACCATAGCCAAAGAGCTATCTCTTGTTTTTAGCCGGGTGGGTATTTGTAAAGAACTGCTTACGGACCAAGGTACACCCTTTATGTCCCGGGTTATGAAAGAGCTGTGTAAATTGTTCAAAGTGACGCAATTGCGTACATCTGTGTATCACCCCCAAACCGATGGGCTGGTTGAAAGATTCAACAAAACCCTAAAACAAATGTTGAAGAAAGTGGTGGATAGAGATGGAAAGGATTGGGACTGTCTACTTCCTTATTTGATGTTTGCTATTAGGGAGGTGCCCCAATCCTCTACGGGATTCTCCCCCTTTGAGTTACTGTATGGGAGACACCCAAGAGGGCTGTTGGATATTGCCAAGGAAACTTGGGAAAGTGAGAGTTCTCCCCACAGGAGTGTGATTGAGCATGTCGCCCTGATGCAAGATCGAATTGCACAGGTAATGCCCATCGTGAAGGAACATTTGGCCCAAGCGCAGTTGGCACAGCAGAGAGTGTACAACCGTGGAGCAAAGACCCGTACCTTTTCCCCGGGGGATAGGATATTGGTACTTGTCCCTACGGTTGAAAGTAAATTCCTTGCCAAATGGCAAGGCCCCTACGAGATAATGGAAAAAGTGAGCGAAGTGAATTACAAGGTCAGACAACCAGGAAGGCGAAAGCCCGAACAGATATATCACGTTAATCTGTTGAAAGCCTGGAGGGATAGAGAGTCCCTAGTCGCAGAAACTTGGTCACCAGCTCAAACTGGTTGCGTGATTCCGGAGGTTGGAATAGCAGCCACCTTGTCACAACCCCAACAACAGGAGGTTAAGGAGTTTGTGCTTCGCAACAAGGAGGTGTTCTCTGAGCTGCCGGGACAAACATCTGGGGTAGAGCATGATATTATTACCCCGCCCGGTGAAAGGGTGAAGTTAAAACCCTATCGGATCCCAGAGGCCCGACGGGAGGCAATACGGGAGGAAGTACAGAAAATGCTGAACTTAGGGGTGATAGAGGAGTCCCAAAGTGATTGGTCTAGTCCCATTGTGTTGGTGCCTAAACCGGATGGGAGCTGGCGATTTTGTAACGATTTTCGTCAGTTGAACAAAGTTACAAAATTTGACACCTACCCCATGCCACGTATAGATGAGTTGATCGACCGGCTGGGAACAGCCCGATACATGACGACTCTTGACCTCACAAAAGGGTATTGGCAAATTCCCCTGGCCAAGTCGGCCAAAGAGAAAACCGCATTTGTAACCCCAGATGGGGCGTTCCAATATAAGAGAATGCCGTTCGGGTTACAGAATGCGCCGGCCACATTCCAGCGGAAAATGGACCAGATACTGAGGCCCCATCGGAAGTATGCTGCGGCTTACCTGGATGACGTAATTGTCCATAGCACAGATTGGGCCTCACATCTGCCAAAAGTGCAAGCAGTCCTAGACTCTATCCGGGAAGCGGGGTTTACGGCTAACCCCAAGAAGTGTACCATTGGGCAGGAGGAGGCCAAATATCTTGGGTACACCATTGGCAGGGGAGTGATAAAACCCCAACTCAACAAAGTCGAGGCCATCCAGAGTTGGCCACGTCCCAACAGCAAGAAGCAGGTACGGGCCTTTCTGGGAATCGCGGGTTATTATCGGCGCTTCATTCCCCACTTTGCTTCTAAGGCTGTGCCCCTAACCAACCTGACGAAAGGGAAAGGGTCGGTCATGATTAAATGGACCCCCGAGGCTGAGGCAGCATTCCAATTCTTGAAACAAGCCTTATGTAGCCAGCCAGTGTTGTACTCACCCGACTTCTCTAAAGACTTTGTCGTACAAAGTGATGCGTCAGATGTGGGGTTAGGAGCAGTATTGTCCCAGGTCTGGAACGGGGAAGAGCACCCAGTCATTTACCTCAGCAGGAAGTTGAAGTCCCATGAGGTAAATTACGCCACGGTTGAAAAGGAGTGTTTAGCGGTGAAGTGGGCTCTAGATTCCCTTCGGTACTATCTGCTAGGTAGGCACTTTGACATGGTTACGGATCACGCTCCGTTAAAGTGGATGGCTCAAAACAAGGAGACAAATAGAAGAGTGAATAGGTGGTTCCTGGCCCTACAGGAATTCAACTTCACAGTAAAGCATCGCCCTGGCGTTCAAATGGGGAATGTGGATGCTTTGTCTCGAGTACATGAATGCCTGATTGCTGGTGTTCCAACCCCAAGGTTAAAACAAGAGGGGGGGGTATGTGACAGCAGGAAGGTAAAGTCACCTGGTTGCATCCAGGGGGGTAGATATATTTCTCCCAGATTCAGGCTTTATGCTGACTTATACAACTAGGGAGGGAGTTGATGAAGCCCAGCTGAGGCTAGTGGGCTCATGGATGACTCATACCTCTAGGGAGAGGGCTGGGCGTCGTGCAGGCAGGGAGTTGATGAGACCAGCTGAAGCCTGTCAGTTCGTTTAAGGCCTCTATAAAAACTCCCAGCTTCATTAGATGTAAGCTCATGCCTGGAACCAGACCTGTGTGGACTGTCTAGGGAGAGTGAACCCCTGTGCGGTGAGGCAAAGCCTGTGTGGCTATTTGTTTGGACTTTTACTAAACCAGGGACTTAGGGACTAGGACAGCACCAGGCTGATCCCAGTTGTGAGTTTAGGAAACCTGCATGTTTAGTCAGAGGTCAAACTGACCAGGATTTATTTTGTTTATGTTTCTTTTTGGCTTTGCTGTGTTTTTGTCACTGTACATAGAGAAATAAACCGCACCTTTTGATTTTGAAAACCACAACCTCCGTCTGCTGGCCCTGTTTTTGTGTGGGGAGCCCAACCAGGGGGTCACACACACCCGCTACTGAGTTAACCCCCTCACAACGGTTACACCCATCCCCCTACATATACATCCATTGGGGCATGGTGCTTTATTTAGTATATGAAATGTTCAAAATATCCACCACACAACTCAGTTGAACAACAAACTGAAATCTTTTAGGTGGAGGAAAGTAAAAATAAAAAAATAAAATAACATGGTTGCATAAGTGTGCACACCCTTAAACTAATACTTTGTTGAAGCACCTTTTGATTTTATTACAGCACTCATGCCTTGTACACACCATCGTTTTTCCTGACGTGCAAAAAGCCGTCGTTTTTCCCGACGCGATTCCTCTCCAGCCTGACTTTCATACACACGTTCATGCAAAAAAAAGTCAGACCAAAGCGCGGTGACGTACAACACGTACGACGGGACTATAAAGGGAAAGTTCTTTTCAAATGGCGCCACCCTTTGGGCTGCTTTTGCTGATCCTCGTGTTAGTAAAAGTTTGGTGAGAGACGATTTGCGCTTTTCAGCCTCGTGCTTTTCAGTCCGTTACAGCGTGACGAATGTGCTATCTCCATTCTGAACGCTAGTTTTACCAAAACGAGCGCTCCCATCTCATACTTGATTCTGAGCATGCACGTTTTTTTTCCCCTCGGAAAAGCATACACACGACCGTTTTTCGCGACGAGAAAAAGACTGACGGGAAACACAACGAGAAAAAAGAGAGCTGGTTTTAATTTTTTTCCGGGCAGTTTTTTCGTTGAGAAAACTGCTAGGGAGCATACACACGACCATTCATGACCAATATAAAAAAATGGCAGTTTTCTTGTTGTGAAAACCGGTGTGTACAAGGCATCAGTCTTTTGGGTATGAGTCTATCAGCATGGCACATCTTGACTTTGCAATATTTGCCCACTCTTCTTTGCAAAAACACTCCAAATCTGTCCGATTGTGAGGGCATTCCCTGTGCACAGCCCTCTTCCGATCACCCAGCTGATTTTCAATCAGATTCAGGTCTGGGCTCTGGCTGGGCTATTCATAAAACTTTAATCTTCTTGTGGTGAAGCCATTCCTTTGTTGATTTGGATGTATGCTTTGGGTCGTTGTCATGCTGACAGATGAAGTTCCCCTTCAGGTTCAGCTTTCTAGCAGAAGCCTGAAGTTTTTGTGCCAATATTGACTGGTATTTGGAACTGTTCATAATTCCCTCTACCTTGACCAAGGCCCCTGTTCCAGCTGAAGAAAAACAGCCCCAATGAATAATGCTGCCACCACCATGCTTCATGGTGGGTATGGTGTCCTTTGGTGATGTGCAGTGTTGTTTTTGTGCCAAACATATCTGTTGGAATTATGGCAAAAATGTTTAACTTTGGTTTCATCAGACTATAACACATTTTCCCACATGATTTTGGGAGACTTCAGATGTGTTTTTGCAAAGTTTAGCCAGGCTTGGCTGTTTTTCTTCGTAAGAAAAGGCTTCTGTCTTGCCACTCTACACCATAGCTTAGACATATGAAGAATACGGGAGATTGTTGTCACATGTACCACACAGCCAGTACTTGCCAGATATTCCTGCAGCTCCTTTAATGTTGCTGTAGGCCTCTTGGCATCCTCCCTGACGAGTTTTCTTCTCATCAATTTTGGAGGGACGTCCAGTTCTTGGTAATGTCACTGTTGTGCCATATTTTCTCCACTGTGTTCCAAGGTATATATAATGCCTTGGAAATCCTTTTGTACCCTTCTCCTGACTGATAACTTTTAATAATGAGATCCCTCTGATGCTTCGGAAGCTCTCTTCAGACCATGGCTTTTGCTGTAGGATGCGACTAAAAAAATGTCAGGAAGCCCAGGTTCACACTGACAGTGGTATTAAAATCACGCAATTTCATTCCCGCATGTCAGTCCGACTTCGGGGGCGATTTCAGAGACATCTGTGCGGGTTCCTGCACAGATGTCTATACAAATCGCACCCCGAAGTCACCAAAAGTAGTACAGAAACGACTTTTGGGAATCGGTGCCGCTTCGGAAGGTGCCATTGCCGGTAATAGCCGCAGATTTGGCATGCAATTTGACATGTCAAATCGCATGCCAAATCGCTGCAATGTGAACATAGGCTAAAGAACAGAACAGAACTTACTACAACAGCTGAACTTTATTTGGGGTTAATCAGAGGCACTTTAATTGATGACAGGTGTGTACTGACTCCTACTTAACATGAGTTTGAATTAGGGTGACCACATTTCCAAACTGCCATTCAGGGACACCCCCCCCCCCAAAAAAAATGATGATTTTTGACCAAAAAAATGCAGATTTTTGGGGCAGGGGCGTATCATGAAATCAGCGGGCCCGTGTGCAAGATCAAAAGTGCTCCCTAGGCATCAAGAAGAACAAAAATATGGCGCGGAAAGCGCATTGTGGTGAACGGTGGACACATGTCTTAAATTGCGCTAAATATTGTCTTAAAGGGGGTGTTGTTAAAGAGTCTGAGATGACTTATATAGTGCAGAATGTGATAATGTTAAATAGGGAATGCAGAGTGTATGGTGGTGAGTAGTATGTACAGGAGAGGAGTGCGGAGTGTATGGCGGGGGGTAATATGTACAGGAGAGGAGTGCAAAGTGTATGGCGGGGGGTAATATGTACAGGAGAGGAGTGTGGAGTGTATGGCGGGGGGTAATATGTACAGGTGAAGAGTGCGGAGTGTATGGCGGGGGGTAATATGTACAGGTGAAGAGTGCGGAGTGTATGGCGGGGGGGTAATATGTACAGGAGAGGAGTGCGGAGTGTATGGCGGGGGTAATATGTACAGGAGAGGAGTGCGGAGTGTATGGCGGGGGGTAATATGTACAGGTGAAGAGTGCGGAGTGTATGGCGGGGGGTAATATGTACAGGTGAAGAGTGCGGAGTGTATGGCGGGGGGGTAATATGTACAGGAGAGGAGTGCGGAGTGTATGGCGGGGGGTAATATGTACAGGTGAAGAGTGCGGAGTGTATGGCGGGGGGTAATATGTACAGGTGAAGAGTGCGGAGTGTATGGCGGGGGGTAATATGTACAGGTGAAGAGTGCGGAGTGTATGGCGGGGGGTAATATGTACAGGTGAAGAGTGCGGAGTGTATGGCGGGGTAATATGTACAGGAGAGGAGTGCGGAGTGTATGGCGGGGGTAATATGTACAGGAGAGGAGTGCGGAGTGTATGGCGGGGGTAATATGTACAGGAGAGGAGTGTGGAGTGTATGGCGGGGGGTAGTATGTACAGGAGAGGAGTGCGGAGTGTATGGCGGGGGGTAACATGTACAGGAGAGGAGTGCGGAGTGTATGGCGGGGGGGGGTAATATGTACAGGAGAGGAGTTCGGAGTGTATGTTGGTGAGTAACATGAACAGGAGAGGAGTGCAGTGTATGGCGGTGAGTAGTATGTATATGAGAGGAGTGCTGAGTGTATGGGGGGGGGGGTAGTTAGTGGAGAGAGGAGGAAGAGGAGTGAAATACCACCTCCTGATAGTCTGTCAGCCACTGCTATACCACCTTGGTGATGGGGCACTCCGAAGGATGTAAGGGGGCACTCTGGAGGCACTAAGGGGGCACCCTGGAGGTTGTAAGGGGGGGGATGTAAGGGGGCACTCTGGCGGTACTTAGTCAGAGCCCCCTTACATCCTCCGGGGGGCCCCCTTAGTGCCTCCTTACATTCTCCTCCAGAGTGCCCCATTACATTCTCCAGAGTGCCCCCTTACATTCTCCAGAGTGCCCCCTTACATTCTCCAGAGTGCCCCCTTACATTCTACTCCAGAGTGCCCCCTTACATTCTACTCCAGAGTGTCCCCTTACATTCTACTCCAGAGTGTCCCCTTACATTCTACTCCAGAGTGTCCCCTTACATTCTACTCCAGAGTGTCCCCTTACATTCTACTCCAGAGTGTCCCCTTAAATTCTACTCCAGAGTGTCCCCTTAGTACTACTGTACTAAGGGGCACTCTGGAGGAAGTAAGGGGGCACTCTGGAGAAAGTAAAGGGGAGGTAGGGAGCACTCTGGAGTGTGACAAGGGGGGGTCATAGAAACATTGGGGGGGAGACAGTGTGACAAGGGGGGTCAGTGTGACAAGGGGGGTCATAGAAACATTGGGGGGGAGACAGTGTGACAAGGGGGGGTCAGTGTGACAAGGGGTGGTCATAGAAACATTGGGGGGGGAGACAGTGTGACAAGGGGGGGTCAGTGTGACAAGAGGGGGTCATGGAAACATTGGGGGGAGACAGTGTGACAAGGGGGGTCATAGAAACATTGGGGGGGGAGACAGTGTGACAAGGGGGATCATAGAAACTTTGGGGGGAGACGGTGTGACTAGGGGGGGTCAGTGTGACAAAGGGGGGTCGTAGAAACATTGGGGGGGCAATGTGACAAGGGGGGTCATAGAAACATTGGGGGGGGAGACGGTGTGACAGGTGGAGGACATGTGGAGTGGACACTATTCTCCCTCATGTGCAGGGCACTCTGTCTTATGCTGGCACCAGCCCTGACTGACAAAATCATCTCACACCACAACACAGATCAGAGAATCCTCAGAACTCCCCCCCTCCCCCCCTTCTCCTCCTCAGGTCGGCGTTTCTCTTACTGTGGCTGGTCTCCTGAGTCCTGCAGCATCTGTTCCTGGTCGGCTGTGTGGACAAAAGACATGCTGCTCAGCCAATCATCCCCGATCCAGCACTGAGGACCCTTCATTTTGCAGTTCCGCGCCAACACTATGCAGACTGCCATGTGACACACGGGGCCTCTGAATGGGGAGGGGGCGGGGCTGGAAGGAGAGGACAGCCAGACAGGCTTCAGCTGACGTCACTGGTTGCTAGACGCGGAGCGGCCCCTAGCCTAGCAACCAGACTGTATCATCAAGTGAGAGATGCCTTAAACTTTCTAAGGTGGTGGCGGCGGGTGGGCAGAGTTGGCGGAGCGGACTGGTGTGGACTGGTCACTGTGGTTTTTGTTCATTCCGGGACTTCTGTATTGTCCCGGAATGAACTAGCCGGGACACGGGACAAAAATCACCAATCAGGGACTGTCCCGGGCAATCCGGGATACGTGGGCACCCTAGTTTGAATGTGATAGCTTAATTCTGAACACAGCTACATCCCCAGTTATAAGAGGGTGTGCACACTTATGCTACCACAATTTTACTCCCCTCCCACCCAAAAGATTTCAGTTTGTTTTTCAATTGAGTTGTATAGTTTATAGGTCACATTAAAGGTGGAAAAAGTTCTAAAATTAATTATCTTTGTCTCATTTTTTTTTACATCACAGAAACCTGACATTTTAACGGGTGTGTAGACTTAGGGGATGCAGTTGTCCAGACCAGTCTCATTTTTCATTGCCAAACATCTCCATTGCCTGTGACCCTTTGACAGGACCAAGAATTGCCAGGTGGTGAAGTCCTAACTTTGCTATGGCCTGTGGCAGAATCTTCAGCATCTGACACTTCTGGGTGTGTCAGATGCCTTGGTTCCCTGCTGTACCAAGGTTCCAATCATGAACCCCTACATCAATACATGTCACAGTAGTGACATAGGAGCCCACAGGAGAAACCACAGTGTACAGCAGGTGACCAGGCATCTGACATACTTGGAAGTATTAAATGCTGACCATTCTAAAGCTCCTTTGCACTGATTTGTGTCAGTGTCTCAAGGTTTGCACCCCTGCTAGGAACCAGGCTTTGCCTTTAATATTATTTAAAAATTTTAAGTTTGAATGTTTTAAAAAATAAATAAATAATAATATGTTATACTTACCTAAGAAAAAGAATAAGCTAATGCGCTGACTAGAACCCAACCATCATTAAACGGGGTACATAAGACGGTCAGGAGAATGGTAGTGAACACCAGATGAAGTGGATGCAGCTCCTCTCAGATTAGGTCTTGAAATCCTAATGCACATATAAAAAACAAACACAAGAGGGCGCCTCCGTCTAGGTGTAGCGATTTATTTATTTAATCGCTTGCCCTCCGGAAGGTTTACCCCGTTCATGACCAGGCCATTTTTTGCCATACGGCACTGCATTACTTTAACTGACAATTGCGCGGTCGTGTGAAGCTGTGCCCAAATAAAATTGATGTCCTTTTTTTCCCCACAAATAAAGCTTTCTTTTGGTAGTATTTCACCTCTGCGGTTTTATTTTTTTGTGCTATAAACAAAATAAGACCGCCAATTTCGGAAAAAAAAACCCCCAAAAGAAACCATTTTTTTTACTTTCTGCTATAAAACATACCCCCCAAAAAAAAATGTAAAAAATGTCTTCATCAATTTAGGCCAACATGTATTCTGCTATATTTTTTTGGTAACAAAAATCCCAATAAGCGTATATTGATTGGTTTGCGCAAAAGTTATAGTGTCTACAAACTATGGGATAGATTTATGGATTTTTTTTTCTTATTAGTAATAGCAGTGATCAGCGACTTAATGCACGACTGCGACATTGAGGCGGACAAATCGGACAACAACTGACACTTTTTGGGGACCAGTAACACAAATACAGAGATCAGTGCTAAAAATATGCACTGTCACTTTACCAATGACACTGGCAGGGAAGGGATTAACATCAGGGGCGATCAAAGGGTAAATGTGTTCCTAGGGAGTGCTTGTACTGTGGGGAGTTAGAGATCCATGTTCCTACTTAGCAGAAACACAGGATCGCTACCTCCCCTTCTCACAGAATGGCAATCTGCCTAGTTTACATAGGCAGACCGCAGTTCTGTCTCTCTCGGGAACGATCGGCGGGTCCCGGCGGACATCTTGTCTGCCAAACCAGCTGATTGGCTCCCGCTGTGTTCAATCACAGTAGGAGCAGGTCGCCGGTGGTCCCCCAGACCTGGAAGTGCAGGATCACGTACAGGATTGTGATACTGAGCTGAGGAGCAGCTTTGCCATCGTACAGATTGGGCAAAGGTTCATCGCTTTCCACATTGCTTAATTTTTATGAGATCACTTTTTATCATTTGTATGTTGGTTTTAATAAACCCACTCGTTTTTTGAGCTACACCATTGGAGCCCCCCTCTCTCCTTTTTCTCCACATACCATACACGTTGGGGTCATAGCCAGCGTGACAATTTCATCCAGAGTTTCACCCTACCAGTCCAGTTGGGGTGCCACAAGGCTTATCTGGTGGTTTCCACTGGAGATTCTGGGTCCCTTCCACTGTTGTGGCCACAGTGTGGTCCGAGTGCTACGAGGTCGATTGGAAGTTTCCATCGGAGAGTTCGGGTCCTCGTTACCATCTGGGTTATATACCGATTTAGATATCTATGCTCATACGATCCGTTGTCAATGGCATACGGGGTCCACCAGTTGCGGTAAGGGTACACATTTCTATGTGTCTAGAGAAGATTCATTTTTGGATATCCTCACACCAGTTTTTTATACTTGAGGAATATTACTTCTATGCTGTGAACTCACCATCCATATTTTCTTTTAAGACTTGGCTATTGGATTAGATTCCTTTTTATACTACGTCAGACTGTCTTTACACCTTTTCCACTGAAGGACTATTGACATATTGGACTTTAGATCTGGTTGTTTATTTTCACTGGTTATTTAAATGTCTTTTTTATTTGTGTACCCCTATTTTCACATTTTTAGCGCTACATTCTTTCCATTATTGCATTTTGAATATTTGTCACATTCATATGTAGCAGCTTTTTTAAACACATTCCCCCCTGCATTTTAATTATTAGCACATATTTCTCCATTTTTTCCATTGTACATATACAGTATACCGTCAGCAATCGGTTAAAAACATATTGTGAAGGGAGGGCCCGTGGACCCCAGAATCCCTTGGAAAGTATGGGGTACCCTTATTTCAGCTCCCCATGCACCTCTTATGTCTAAGTTACCCTGTGCCAGGATGGCACAGGGTGACTGAGAAAATATGTCTTGGATTACTTAAAATGGGACAGTAATATTTATCCACAATATCTCCCAGGATATGTAAAGACTATTCTTGGTTTGTTTGATTCTGAACTCAACATGTTAATTGAAAGAGCTGATCACATTGGCCTCTGTACAATGTAGGAGACGAGCCGACTCCTACTGGAGCTTCTGCTATTGTGTGAAGATGTCCTATGTTTGTACTTATGATAATGTGTGTTGTATAGCCGGTGAGCTAGGAGACGTGAAGTCTACCCTAAAAGGTCATATCTCTGAGTCACCTAGTCTGGGTAATTGATTTAGTAAACTAGCCCATGTTAATTAGGTTTCTGGTTACACTTTGTATTGTAAGCCTGCTGTATATATTTGTGTGTCATCTCAAATAAAACAGTCGATGTTCAGCAGAAAAACAAGTATCGTCTCGTTGTGTGCTTGTGAGCAGCTGGAATATCTGATATCTATACCCAGACTGATAGGAAGCGGTATATGACGAAAGCACTCAAGCGGAGTGTGGGACGTTTTGTTACACGTATAAAAGACAATAAAAATGCGCTAACTAGATAACAGTGCATCAAGGCTCGTCATAGACCCATATAGACCTCCATAGGATCAGAAGGCATGTGGCTAGTTGAAGCAGAATTCTTGATGGAAGTGCAGCTGTCAAGCTTCAGGCTAGAACATAAGCATCAGCAGCTTCCAGAAGTGTTAGTGCTTCAACTAACCACATGCCTGCTGAGCTCTGCAGCTTCACGATGATCCTATGGAGGTCTATGACAAGCCTTAACCACTAGAGGCCTGCGCTATAGCCAAATGACGGCTACAGTACGGACCTACAATGCCGGGAGGCCGTCAATTGACGTCCTCCCCTTTCCTCGCTCCCGAGCGCGCATCGGGGAACTTCTGTGCCCGCCGTGTCACGTGGGTGCCGATGCGCGTGCCTGGCAGCCGCGATGTCCGCCAGGTAGGCGCGATCGGCATTTACAGAGCAAGGGACGTGGATCTCTGTGTGTAAACACAGAGATCCACGTCCTGTTAGGGAGAGGAGACCGATGGTGTGTCCCTTGTACATAGGGAAAACCATCGGTCACCTCCCCCAGTCAGTCCCCTCCCCCCACAGTAAGAATCACTCATGAGGAAAACATTTAACCCCTTCCTCGCCCCCTAGTGTTAAACCCCTTCCCTGCCAGTCACATTTATACAGTAATCAATGCATTTTTATAGCACTGTTCGCTGTATAAATGTGAATGGTCCCAAAATAGCGCCAAAAGTGTCCGATGTGTCCGCCGTAATGTCGCAGTCCTGATAAAAATCGCTGATCGCCACCATTACTAGTAAAAAAATAAATATTAATCAAAATGCCATAAAACTATCCCCTATTTTGTAGACGCTATAACTTTTGCGCAAACCAATCAATAAATGCTTATTGCGATTTTTTTTAACCAAAAATACGTAGAAGAATACATATCGGCCTAAACTGAGAATTTTTTTTTTTTAAATTGGGATATTTATTATAGCAAAAAGTAAAAAAATAGTGTTTTTTTCAAAATTGTCAGTTTTTTTTTGTTTATAGCGCAAAAAATAAAAACCGCAGAGATGATCAAATACCACCAAAAGAAAGCTCTATTTGTGGGAAAAAAAGGACGTCAATTTTGTTTGGGAGCCATGTCGCACGACCGCGCAATTGTCATTCAAAGCGTGACAGTGCTGAAAGCTGAAAATTGGCCTGGGCAGGTAGGGGGTTTAAAGCGGAGGTTCACCCTAAATCCTGACATTACCTTATACTAATCTATCTAGCAGATACATATACATATGCCCATTGATTTTTTTGTTGTGGGTGTACTTACCGTGAATCAGTCGTTCCGAATCAGGACTTCCGGGTATTCCTCCCGCGGGAGTGGGCGTATCTTTTTCTTTCCCCAGCACCCCGTTGATTTCTGGGAGGTCTCCTGGGAGCCGTCGCTCATGTTTTCATTGTTGTGGGCGTGTACTATGAATGACGACACCCGTTGTCATAGCAACCTGAAACTGCTCACCGTCAATACTGATGATACAGCGGTGAATGCTGGGATGCATTCACTGCATCCCGGAAGTCTCTGCTTGTGGGCTTCACAGTGCCCACAAGCAAAATGGCAAAGAACAAGATCAATTTATAAAAGTTATCATTTAGAATTGAAATAGACGGGGGATGTTTCTAATCGCAGGACAAGCGAGTACTAACATGTTTTCTGTAACCCCATTACATTACACCTAGAAAAAAAAAACGAGGGACCGCGGAACCTCCGCTTTAAGTGCCCAGTAAGCAAGTGGTTAAACCACTTTAATCTAGGGAGTGCATTTTTATTGTTTTGTTTTATACTTTAAATAAAATCGCTACACCTACAGGTGAAACTTGAAAAATTAGAATATCGTGCAAAAGTTCATTTATTTCACTAATGCAACTTAAAAAGGTGAAACTAATATATGAGATAGACTCATTACATGCAAAGCAAGATAGTTCAAGCCGTGATTTGTCATAATTGTGAGGATTGTGGATTTGGGGTTTTCATGAGCTGCAAGCCACAATCTCAGAAAATTTGAATATTACATGTAATCAATAAAACATGGATTGTACATAGAACAATATTGGACCTCTGAAAAGTATAAACGTGCATATGTACTCAGTTTGAGCCCCTTTTGCAGCAATTATTGCCTCAATGCGGCGTGGAAGCCATCAGCCTGTGGCACTGCTTAGGTGTTACGGAAGACCAGGATGCTTCAATAGCGGTCTTCAGCTCTTCTGCATTGTTCGGTCTCATGTCTCTCATCTTTCTCTTGGCAATGCCCCATAGATTCTCTATGGGGTTCAGGTCAGGCGAGTTTGCTGGCCAATCAAGCACAGTAATCCCACGGTCATTGAACCAGGTTTTGGTGCTTTTGGCAGTGTGGGCAGGTGCCAAGTCCTGCTGGAAAATGAAGTCAGCATCCCCATAGAGCTTGTCTGCGGAAGGAAGCAAGAAGTGCTCCAAAATCTCCTGGTAGACCGTTGCGTTGACCCCGGACTTAATGAAGCACAGTGGACCAACACCAGCAGATGACATGGCTCCCCAAATCAGCACAGACTGTGGAAACTTCACACTGGACTTCAAGCATCTTGCAGTGTGTGCCTCTCCATTCTTCCTCCATACTCTGGGTCCTTGGTTTCCAAATGAGATGCAAAATTTGCTCTCATCAGAAAAGAGGACTTTGGACCACTGAGCAACAGACCAGGTGTGTTTTTCTTTAGCCCAGGTAAGACGCCTCTGACGTTGTTTGTTGTTCAGGAGTGGCTTGACAAGAGGAATTCGACATTTGAAGCCCATGTCCAGGATCCGTCTGTGTGTGGTGGCTCTTGATGCACTGACTCCAGCCTCAGTCCACTCCTTGTGAAAGTCCCCAACATTTGAATGGCCTTTTCCTGACAATCCTCTCCAGGCTGCGGTCATCCCTGCTGCTTGTGCACCTTTTTTTCCCCACACAACTTACTATTAATGTGCTTTGATATAGCACTTTGGGAACATCCAACTTCTTTTGCAATTACCTTTTAAGGCTTTCCCTCCTTATGGAGTGTGTCAATGATGGTTTTCTGCACAACTGTCAGATCAGCAGTCTTTCCCATGATTGTGATTCCTACTGAACCAGACTGAGAGACCATTTAAAGGCTCAGGAACCCTTTTGCAGGTGTTATGGCTTAATTAGCGGATTAGAGTGGGACACTTTGAGCCTAGAATATTGCACCTTTTCACAATATTCAAATTTTCTGAGATTGTGGATTTGGGGTTTTCATGAGCTTTAAGACCTAATCATCACAATACTTTTGCACGATATTCAAATTTTTCTAGTTTCACCTGTAGATGGAGGCACCCTTTTGCTTTTGTTTTTATATGTTGTACTGTTGCGAATTTATGAAGTAAAATAATAATAATAATACATTTAAAAAATTACTGGCAAAAATGTGAGATTCGCTTAGGTGAACCATGATTCGCAATCATTGGTCTATTTGTCCTTTTGGAAATCTTTCAGAGAAAAACACATGATCTCACCTTTGTTTTTTTCCAAGTACTCATTGCATCAACCATTAACCTTCACAAGCCTGTTTTGAGATTTTGAAACAATGATAGTAGCTCTCTCACCAAACAAGAAGGTTGAACTGGCTTCAAGTGGAGAAATAATCCCCTTGTGGAGTAGATTTTTAGTAAATCCCAATGTTGGTTCAAGCTGCTTTAGAGCCGGTTCACACAGGGGGCATCCTGGGATCCAACTTCAAGTCACGCGGTTTAGAAAAGTAATGGAAGTGAATGGAGCCGTCTTAATGTACACTACTGCAGTCGCTCTGACTTCAGAAAAGTTTCCTGTACGACTTCAATCCGACTTCTAGGTGACTTGTACCCATTGATTTCAATGGAAGTTGCCTCCAAGTCGGATCCCCTGTCTTAACTGAAGCAACTTTCCAGGAAGTAAAAATAGTTTTCCAGGCAAACCCCTCCCTCCCCCTGAGCTGATTATTGTTTGTTTGGCCACTGGAAAATCGCCTGTCCTGGAGGCAACTTGAAGTTGCCTTGTAAGTTGCCTGGAGTCGCGCTGTGATTCATACTCAAGTCGTGTCCAAGTTGCCTCCCAAAGTCACGCTGGAAGTCGTGTTGCCCCTGTGTGAACCGGCTCTTACAGACAATGAACAAGCTATAAGGTGGATAGAATTTGTTTGTACAGCTGGAATGATCTCATCTTTTCAGTAAAAGACAGTCTGAAGTCCACTTCTAACAGCCAACAAAAACATCCAAGTGTTGTAAATTTTTCTTATACATCTGTATACAAGATATATGATCATAAGTGATGCATATGGTACTTCTCAGACATTTTAAGAAAACCTCTGTATACATGTTGCATTATGAATACACATGATATTAGAAATAAGAATGTGATATTGATATCCACTTCAGCACCAGGCCTATTCTGGCACTTCTCTCCTTCATTTAAAAATCATAATTTTTTTTGCTATAAAATTACTTAGAACCCCCAAACATTATATATGGTTTTTTTAGCAGACATCCTAGGGAATAAAATGGCGGTCATTGCAAATTTTTATCTCGCACGGTATTTGTGCGATAAATTCTCAAACGCCTTTTAAAAAAAAAACGGTTTCATGAATTAAAAAATAACAAAACAGTAAAGTTAGCTCAATTTTTTTGTATAATGTGAAAGATGTTGTTATGCTGAGTAAATAAATACCTAACATGTCACGCTTTAAAATTGCGCACACTCATGGAATGACACCAAACTTCAGTACTTTAATATCTCCATAGGCGATGCTTTAAAAATGTTTAGACGTTACCATTTTCGCATTACAGAGGAGGTCTAGTGCTAGAAATGTTGCACTCGTTCTAACGCACACAGCGATACCTCACATGTGTGGTTTGAATGCCGTTTACGTGTGTGTTTGCTTCTGATCGCAAGCTAGCGGAGACAGGGGCGTTTTAATTTTTTTTTTTATTATTTTTATTTATTTTTTTACTTAATTTTTTTTATTTTTACACTTTTTTTTTAACTTTTTTGATCAGTTTTATTCCTATTACAAGGAATGTAAACATCCCTTGTAATAGGAATCTATTGTGACAGGTCCTCTTTATGGAGAGATGCGGGGTCAATAAGACCCCACATCTCTCTTCCAGGCTGGAAAGCATGAGATTGTTAAAAAAAATTCACCGATCTCATGCTGACAGCCGAGATCACGGCTTTGCTTACATACAGGAACCCGGCGTGACGTCATAACGTCGCGCCCAGGCCTCCGACGGTCATAGAGATGTCATCTCTATGCTTCCCATCCGGCGCCGGCCAATTCGTTCTCCGAGCCCCCGATGGCATGGGAGAGCCTGGAGAAGCACCGGGAGGGGGGGGACATCCCTTCCCGCCGCCTTTAAGAACAATCAAGCGGTGGATTTGCCGCTATGATCATTTTTATCGTGCACAGAATCGCCGGCTGAAAAGAATGATATCTGAATGATGCCTGCAGATGCAGGCATCATTCAGATATCACCGCACAAAGTCAAGGACGTCATTTGACGGTGGGCGGTAGGGAAGTGGTTATGGAATAAATGAAAAATTATGGTTAGATTATCTATGATATTGTAAATCAAAAAGATGATAATAATTGTAGTATATGATGGCCTAAGAAATTGGTTAAAAGAAATATATAAGAAGTGTGATTTTAGAAATAGAAGTATTAAAGTGGTTGTATAGTCAATTTGGGTACTTTTACCTACAGGTAAGCCTATAATAAAGGCTTACCTGTAGGTAAAAAAAATATCTCCTAAACCTTTACGGTTTAGGAGATATTCCCCTCGCAATGCGCCGCTGACTGCAGCGGCGCATGCGCACGGGGGATTCTCGGCTGAAGGCCCGGCAGACGCCGGACCTTGCCGGAAAGAAGTCTCCTGCAGGAGTGACATTGCGGCTCCAGCCACTCACAGCGCTGGAGCCGCGATACCCGGAAGACACGCCAAGGCAACATGTCATCTCCCTCGGCCTGGACCAGGCGAGTTAACGATGCCTCGTTCTAAGGTAAGTATTTCATAATGAGCTAGTATGCCACGGTGCATACTAGCTCATTATGCCTTTTCCCTTGCAGGTGACTAAAAAAAAAAAAAAAAAAAATTCTGACTAAACAACCGCTTTAAAGAGCTAATTAGCATTATGAAAGACGTTAAATTGTGATTATAAAAATATATAAATTTGAACCTGTACTTAGAGTAACACATATTCATCGGATATATCAGAATTAATCATGTATCCATATTAATAATAGGATTTTTATAACAGCTTACCTGTAAAATCCTTTTCTTGGAGTACACCACGGGACACAGAGCTAGTCATTACATAATGGTTAAGGGTCACCAGCGGTGATTGGACACTGGCACAACCAATGGAAGACAGTTCCCCTCCATATAACCCCTCCCATCAGGGAAGTACCTCAGTTTTGTAGCAAAGCAGTAAGGTTCCCATAAGAAGGGGGGGGACCTCTGTGTCCCGTGGTGTACTCCAAGAAAAGGATTTTACAGGTAAGCTGTTATAAAAAACCTATTTTCTTTATCGTACACCACGGGACACAGAGCTAGTCATTACATAATGGGACGTCCCAGAGCAATGCTCATATGAAGTGGGGGAGACACAGATCAAAACAGGCCGCTTGCGGACCAGAAGCCCTATACTGCTGCCTGCAGCACACTTCGCCCAAAGGCGGAATCCTCATGTCCTTTCACATCTATTTGATAGAATTTGGAAAATGTATGGACTGAAGACAAAGTTGCAGCTTTACAGATCTGAGCCATCGAAGCCTGGTGGTGCACTGCCCATGAAGCACCTATCGCCCTGGTAGAGTGCGCCTTAACAGGAAAAGGAGGAGTCCTGTTCTTTAAACCATAAGCTTGAATAATTACTTGTCTAATCCACCTGGAAATGGTGGATTTTGATACCGCTTGGCCCTTCTTGGGCCCATCTGGTAAAATAAACAAAACATCTGTTTTACGTATCTGAGCGGTTGCTTGCAGATACACCTTTACCGCTCTCAGTAGATCTAGAGAGTGTAATAATTTTTCCCCCGCCGTCCGCGGGTTTGGAAAAAAGGAAGGCAGAACAATGTCTTGATTCAAGTGAAAAGCCGACACCACCTTAGGTAGAAAAGCCGGATGGGGTCGTAGTACGATTTTGTCCTTGAGACAAATTAGATAAGGCTCTTTACAAGAAAGAGCTGCTAGCTCTGATACTCTCCTAGCAGAAGCTATAGCAATCAGAAAGGCCAACTTCCTACTTAATATAATTAAAGGAATATGGCGAATAGGTTCAAAAGGTTGCTTTTGCAACACTGACAATACCAAATTCAAATCCCATGGACACAAGGGAGTCCTAACTGGAGGATTTATCCTCAGTACCCCCTTAATGAATGTCCGAACTAGGGAGTGAGATGCCAATGGTCTCTGAAAGAAGACTGATAGAGCCGATATTTGCCCTTTGATGGTGCTAAGGGCTAAATTCATATCCACTCCTAACTGGCAAAAAGCAAGAATCCTACTTATTTCATATTTCTGAGGATTCCAACATCTGGATTCACACCAGGAAACGTATGCTCTCCAGACTCTATGATAGATGAGTCTGGAGGCTGGCTTTCTAGCATTAATGAGCGTAGAAAGAGCCGGACCAGAGACCCCTCTCTTTTTAAAAATGTGGGTCTCAGCAGCCAGGCCGTCAACTTTAGCCTTTGTAAGGAAGGGTGGAATACTGGACCCTGTGACAGCAGGTCGTGTCGAAGTGGAAACTTCCAGGGCCTTCCTATCGCCATTTTTACAATCTCGGCGTACCAAGGCCTCCTGGGCCAGTTTGGGGCCACTAGGATTACTGGTATTCCCTCCTCCTTGATCCTGCGAAGCAGTCTTTGTAGAAGAGGGATCGGAGGGAATGCATAGATCAGTGAGAACTGATTCCATGGAGTTATTAAAGCGTCTGTATTATTAGAGCGTCTGTCCCGTAGGCTAGAGGATCTCTCGTTCTGGACACAAAGTTGTCCAATTTCTTGTTGAACCTGGCAGCTAGCAGGTCTACATCTGGGTTTCCCCATCTCAGACATATGGCCTGAAAGATCTCGGGGTGAAGAGACCACTCTCCTGGTAGCAGCTGCTGACGACTCAGGTAGTCTGCTTGCCAATTTTCTATCCCTGGAATGAAGATTGCAGAAAGGCAAGGTACATGCTCTTCTGCCCATGCCAGGATCCGGTTCACCTCTCTTTGGGCTGCCCGACTGCGGGTGCCTCCTTGGTGATTGATGTAATCTACTGCAGTAGCATTGTCGGATTGAACCCGAACTGGGTAGCCCTGTAACCTGTATGTCCAGGTTTTGAGGGCTAGATATACCGCCCGGATCTCTAGCACATTGATGGGCAGGATCCCCTGAGTCTTGGCCCAGGTTCCCTGGGTAGAAGCCTCCTCGAATACTGCACCCCAGCCCGATAGGCTGGCATCCGTAGATACCACCTTCCAGCCACTGGGAGGAAGGACTTTCCCTTCCGTAAATTCCTGGCTCCTAGCCACCAATCGAAGCTGTGGCGTACTTGTGAGGACAGGCGCATGGGTATATCCAGAGCTTGGCTCTTCCTGTTCCAGGAAGCTAAAATATTGCCTTGAAGTAGTCTCGAATGAAACTGGGCGTAAGGGACCGCCTCGAAGGAGGCTACCATCTTTCCCAATAGTCTCATGCAAAGGCGAATAGACGGCCTCTTGTTTGCTTTGACCTTGTGGATCAGGTCTTTCAGAGACTGTATCTTCGGTTATGGCAGGTATACCCTGTTTTGGGCTGTATCTATGATCATGCCCAGGTACACTATCCTTCTTTGGGCCTGGAGAGAGGATTTTTGTAAATTTATAATCCATCCTAAATGCTCCAGGTATCCTACTGTAGTGTGTACAGCGTGACCCAATCCCTCCTTTGACTGATCTATTACTAGTAGATCGTCCAGATAGGCTGTTACCGCAATGCCCCGTGTTCTTAGGTTTGCTAACAGAGGAGCTAGCACCTTTGTGAATACTATGGGCGCGGTGGCTACACCAAACGGCAGAGCCACAAATTGAAAGTGGCGATCTTCTACCGCAAACCTTAGGAATCTTTGGTGAGCGGGGAGGATGGGTATGTGTAAATGTGCGTCCTTGATATCTATGGGCGCCATGAATTCTCCGCCCTTTAAAGTGGCGGCCACGGATCGGATCGTTTCCATTCGAAAATGGCGAACGCTCAGGAACCGATTTAGGGATTTTAGATCCAGGATGGGTCTGACATCTCCATTTGGCTTTGGAATCACAAAGAGGTTTGAGTAAAAACCTGAACCTCGCTCTTTTTGGGGTACGTCTGTAACTACCCCTTGAGCCATTAAGTGATTCAAACCTTTGAAGAAGGATTCTCTTTTTTGTGGATCCTTGGAGAGTCTTGAACCTCGGAATTGAGAAGGTGGGATCTCTCGAAATTCCAGTTTGTACCCTGAGGATATTGTGGATACCACCCAATTGTCCTGGATTTCTGACCGCCAAGTCGCTGAGAACTGACAAAGCCTTCCTCCCACTCGGCCGAGCGGGGGCGCCCCTTCACTGAGAGGTTTTGGGGGCTTGCTTATTAGCTCTTGCACCCCACGGCTTCTTGTTCTTCTGAGCTTGCCCCTTGGCTTTTGTGGGCGGCTAAAACAGGCCGCCGCCACTGGTTGGAGTCAGATTTCCCGGGAGCTGGGGAGAGAGAGCGTTTAAAACAAGGTCTCTTGTTTTTCTTTCTCTCAGGTAAAAGTCGTTTTACCACTTGATATCTTCTGTATATATTTTTCTAAATCTTCCCCAAATAGGCGTTCGCGATGGAACAGGAACTTGCCAACAGCTTTTTGCATGGGGTTTCCGCTGACCAATGCTTAAGCCAAAGTACTCTGCGCATCTGTACCAGCTGGAGTGTAAGGCGTGATGCCTGTATGATAGAATCTCTCATGGCATCCACTGTGAAGCATAAGGCTTTAGGCAAATTTTCCCAATTTCTAGCCTGCTCTGAAGGCAGTTCCTTCAGCCCCTGCTTTACCTGTTGGCTGATGACCTGACACATACCGACTGCTGCTACTGCAGGTTGGGTAATTGAGCCGGCCAAAAGGAAGGAGGATTTCAACTTCCTCTCAGAAGGATCTTTTAAACCCTTGTACATTATCCACCGGACATGTCAGGTTTTTATTTACACAAGAAATAGCCGCAACTACCGCAGGCAGGCTCCATTTCTTTAAAAAAAAAAATTTTCCCCCATAGGATAAAGAATGTTAAACCTTTTTGGAGGTGAGAAACGCTTATCTGGATGTTGCCAGTTTGCGTATATTAGATCCTCTAGTAACGGATGAACCGGGAAGGAGCATGCACCTTGCAGGGATCTTAATGACCCTAGGGAGGAGACAGGTAATTCCGTTACCTCCGCAGAGGTTAACTTAAATGCACTGCTATAGCATTGTACCTGTGACCTTAAAATCTGGCTCCTCATCCTCTGCTGATGTAGCCTCCTCCTCCTCATCCTCCTCCCTCAGGTACTTCTGAAGGGAGGTCCAATACTGGAAGAGACCTGCTTCGCTTATTGTCCCTTTTTAGAGGACTTAGCGATTAAGGTAGCAATTTTTTCCTCCAGATTATTTAGGGCAGCTGATAAAGTGTCCTCAGTGACATATACAGGCCCAGGCTTCACTGGGGAAGCCGCCATACCTGACAGAGGTAATGGCTCATCCTGAACAGGTGCATTTAGCAACACAGGAGAGAAAGGTACCGAGTCAGCACAGTTAGAGCCTCCTCTCAGGCGGTGGTGCTTTCTTATCTCTTTTTGTCCGCATTACTTCCCCTGGAAGGCTTACTGTTTAGACAAAATACAAGGTACCTAAATGCATATACTACCGTGTTCAGTTTAGCAAATACATTAAGTATGCAACTTTTAACACATAACTATGCATAACATGGATGTCTTCTAGGAAGTACCCAATCCAACCACATGGAGTCTTACGTCCCTGTATAGCTGCTGTGTTTCTCTGCCAGGAACAAGAGAACTAACGAGCTTGCTTGCTGCTGCAGTGCTTCTCACACTGACAGTCTTTTAAATTTGGCGCCGTTTCTGTGCCTGCGCGCGCCACGTGCCCGCGCACGCCTTCGCCCCCCCCCTCCGATAAAGCGCGCGCGGCCCTTAGCGCTATGGCGGTGGCCATAGTGAGAGAGGACTCTCATCAGCCCTTGTTCCCACTTACCTGCATCTGCAGGTGTCTGGTCGGCCACCGAAAGGAGGATCGGGGTGCCCCAGCAAGCTCAGCAGCGGAGGTGACGAGCAGTGTACTTCGCCGAAGCCGACACTGAACAGAGTGAGGTGAGTATATTCAGCTCTTTACTCCCCCCAGTGGTGGAAAAAAAGAAGACAGACATCCATTTTTTGAAAAAGGTCCCAACCTAGTTATGGACCTTCTAATCTCACCTTATCCACGCCGCAGGTTTTTCTGCTGAAAGATTTCAGACAGATACCAAACTTCACCCTTCACGGTGGGCTATGTGTGCCAACCTTCAGGGATATGGGTTCCTATTTAAAGGATACCTCTCCCCTGGGCCTTGTACAAGACTCTTACCAGGACTTTATAGCGAAATAGCGAAAGTGCTGGATCTTAGAGCCCAGTCCTCCGAAGAGAGACATTACAGGCGACGCCTCATGGATGAGGCCCGGATCCCATCCAGATTCAGCTCATTTGTAGGCGTCTTGGATGGATCCGAAAGCATAGCTCTTTTACCCCCAGAGGGTCTCTTTGGTAGAGCTTTCCTTTAGCACCTCCTAACGCGTCCAACACCTTTCGACACTGGCGAAAAAACTGAGGTACTTCCCTGATGGGAGGGGTTATATGGAGGGGAACTGTCTTCCATTGGTTGTGCCAGTGTCCAATCACCGCTGGTGACCCTTAACCATTATGTAATGACTAGCTCTGTGTCCCGTGGTGTACGATAAAGAAAATAATTTTGTGTGATATTGATTGATATTAAATCTGTGCCCTGCTTAGAAAAAACAGTTTAAAGCTATACACTTATACACAGACAAAACATTTTATGTTATATAAATGAAACAAATATACTAATCGTATTTTATGTATACCAGTTACCAGAATATTTAAAATATATATATATATATATATATATATATATATATATATATATATCCTTCTCATCATTATATAAAAAAATACACATTATATAATACCGTATATAAGCCAAGTTTTTCAGCACATTTTTTTGTGCTGAAAATGCCCCCCTCGGCTTATACTCGAGTCTCCTTTTTGCGCCTGATCTCCTGATATTTGGGGACCCGGTACTGGCCGGCCATAAGTCCCCTGGACCCAGAACTTGGCACACATGTAGCCCCACTCTTCCTCTACAAGTGTGCAAAGTTCATTGTCCGGCAGACCTACGGCCGGGGAGCACCGATTTTTCAAACCCGGGCACCCCTTCTATAGACTCCCATGTTAAACAGTCATTTCTCTGGTAATTTTGGGGACCCGGTACCGTCCGGTCGTAGTTCCCCTGGACCCAGATCTTGGCAGACATGTAGCCCTATTTGTCCTCTACAAGTGTTCAAAGTTTGTTGTCTGGGGGTCCTACGGCCGGGGAGCACCGATTTTTCAAAGCCGGGCACACCTTCCATAGACTCCCATGTTAAACGGTAATTTCTCATGGACACAGTGAGGCATGGGCACAGTGAGGCATGCAGATGGACACCCTAGGCTTATACTCGAGTCAATACGTTTTCCCAGTTTTTTGTGGCAAAATTAGGTGCCTCGGCTTATATTCGGGTCGGCTTATACTCAAGTATATACAGTATATTAACTTAAGGAAATAGACTCAAAACACATGTGAGACACCTGGTGGTTGAAGGTGATATTACCTTAAAATCATCGCTCTCCTGGAAAGGGGTTGGTGAGAATCAGGGCAGTTACCTCCCATATTTGCAACCAATCAATGAATTAGGAACACATAACTTTTGGGCAGGACTTAGTATAATTTTTATAATCTTATTGTCTGAAGATAGTATTTAGGACGAGAGAAAGGGACAGAGGGGACACACACTCAGGGACACAACCTGGAAGGGGGAGAGATACAGCCACACTCTCCCAGACAAGCTTACACTCACAGACTCAGATACACATGCACCATGCATCAATACAGATCCTTACATTCATGAAGATTCCTAAACACCCGATACCTGAAAGCCACGGCAGCCATCTTAACTCTGGTCGCCTGCCAGTAGGAACAGTAGCCATTTTGGAATGGGTAATTATGTCATTTTTGATTTTACCTTGAATTCATATTTTTCTCTAAAATATTAATGTATTGAATATTCTGCAATTGATGATATTTTCTCCTGAATTCATCGCATGGTTGATTTTTCTCTAAAGTTTTAATTTTTCATTATATTTTCTTTGTGCATAGTTGCCAATTTTTGTGACAAAACAAACGCCTAATTTATTTCACATTGTTAACCACTTACTTACCTGCAGTATAGTAACGGTTGGATGTGTGAAATACAGACGTTCTGTTTAATTGTCATTTACACAAAGTTATTAATTCTACCGAGAGGATATCATGGCAGAAGTATGTCAAAGGGTCTGCATGCCCATTTTTGCGTGTTTTTTTATTGATTTTCAAGTCGTTCATGCAACGCAATTGGTATTTTAATTTCATGTGAATATTTTATTTTTTTTGTCAACCAATAATATGTACCGTAACTATTTTGTATGATCACATGTCTCCGTGAATACGTTTCATATGCATAGACTGTGTCATAGAGATTATCTTGTATCTTAAAGATATCTTTGTTAAAAATAATTAATAATAAATACTGTGCGGGAAAACTGTCCTTAAAAAAGCACAACAGTACTTACCTGCTCTGTGCAGTGGTTTTGCACAGAGCAGCCCTGATCCTCCTCTTCTCGGGTTTGGTAAACGGCAAATAACGTTTTGTAATTTGATTTACATAAGCTTAAAGCAATATTAAAGTCTTGTTTTTATTTAAAAAACAAACCAAACATTTTATACTTACCTGCTCTGTTTAATGGTTTTGCACAGAGTAGCCTGGATCCTCCTCTTCTTGTGTCCCATGCTGACGCTCCTGGCCCCTCCTGCCCGGTGCCCCCACGGCAAACAGCTTGCTATGAGGGCAACTGATCTGAGAGCTGTGGCTCGGCCCCACCCCCTCTATCTCCCGATTGGCTCACTGGCTGTGATTGACAGCAGTTTGAGCCAATGGTGCCTGATGCTGCCAAAAGCCAATCAGGAGTGCGAATCCCTGGAGAGGCAAGGCTCTCCGAAACATCGCTGGATCAAGAGGGGGCTCAGGTAAGTTTTGGAGGGGGGGGGGATATATGAAGGTAAAAAAACCTTGTGCCTTTACAACTAATTCTACCGAGTATTATTGGGCATCTGTACACACATAGAAAAGTGGCATGGCCAGCTCCGCCATGCACAGAATGGTCCCTGGCACCTGTACGAGAAATGTATTTAGACAAAAAGCTGTGTCTGCACTACTGAAAAGTTTCTTGCATTCAGCTAGAATAAAAACAGACAGCAGCATCCACACTGAGCAGTCCTTTTCAGTTCACCAACATCCATGGTGGGCAAAAATGTGATCATTAACAAAATGTGTTCTGTATCGGAGAATATGTGTAAGTAGCATAGCTTTGGAAAATGTACAGCACCTCCAATTTCAGCAATCATTAACATACTTAGAAACCTCAAAAATGTATTTATCTTATTTGCTCCCTTTCAGTCTATTAAACATCCAATTGAAAGTGTTTTTGTTATACATGTTCCAATATGTGCAAAAAATACCTGTTGGTCCTGGTAGAAATATTTTGACCCGAAAACTTCTAGTGCCGACTCTCCTCAGTTAGGATTGTTCCCACCAGCTGTCTTTGTAAACTACAAAACAGCTCCCCTCTGTGCTATGGAGAAAAGGAGGGAGTGGCATGTTCTGTCGTCTTGTTCTTGGGCGACACCAATGCTCCTCCATAAATACAGTAGAGTGAGTATTCACTAGAGGTCGACCGATATATCGGTCGGCCGATTTTTGACATTTTTTCATTAATCGGCTTTGGCCGATATTCTGAGAACAGAAGCCGATATTAAAAAAAAAAAAAAAACTTCAGCGCGGCTTGGAAATGACATCTCTCATAGAAGTCAATACAAGTTGCCTGAAGTTTCCCGTGCAGTGACTCATCTTTGGGCAGCCTGCCAAGTGAGAGAGAAAAGTTACAAATGTTTCTTCTTATCAATGAACTGAACTTGTGAGTAGAAGTTCTCAGTTTAACCATTTAAAGGCTAAATCTTTTCTGACACTTGTAGCTTACAAGTAAAAATCCTGTCTTTTCTGCTAGAAAATCACTTGGAACCCCCAAACATTATATATTTTTTTTTTTGCAGAGACCCTAGGGAATAAAATGGCGGTTGTTGCAATATTTTATGTCACACGGTATTTGCGCAGCGGTCTTTCAAACGCAATTCTTTGGGAAAAAAATACACTTTAATGAATGTTAAATAAAACTAAACTTTTTTTTTCGTCAAAGTTTTGATTACCTGTTTTTGTGCCTGCTTCCTGATTCCCTTACCGAAGATGGCGGCGGCAGCACCCGAGAGCCGAGAGAGAGATCGGCTTCGGGTGCCGACATCGCGGGCACCCAGGACAAGTAAGTGTCCATATATTAAAAGTCAGCAGCTGCAGTATTTGTAGCTGCTGACTTTTAATATATTTTTTTTTTTTGGCGGAACTCAGCTGCTTTCACACTGGAGCGGGCAGGCGTTGGCGGTAAAATGCAGCTAGTTTTAGCTGCGCTTTACCATAATTTTAGCGGCGATATTCGGCTGCTAGCGGGGCGCTTATAACCCAGCTAGCGGCCGATGAAGAGGTTAAATGCGCCCGTGTAGCACCGCTGCAGAAGCGCTTTGCAGGCGCTTCAGCAGCAGTGCCCATTAATTTCAATAGGCAGTAGTGATGGAGGAGCGGTATACACCGCTCCAAAGATGCTGCTTGCAGGACTTTTTTTTAACGTCCTGCCAGCGCACCGCCTCAGTGTGAAAGCACTCAGGCTTTCACACTGAGACTGCAGGGGAGCTGTTTTGCAGCCATTTTTACAGGTGCTATTTTTAGCCCAAAAGTGCCTGAAAAACACCCCAGTGTGAAAGGGGTCCAACTGTTAGTTTTTTTTTTTTTCCCCTTCATCGGCCTAACATATCGGCCCAAAAAAATCGGCATCATATATCGGCCATCGGCCACAGCGATTTCTAAATATCGGCATCGGCATCGGCCAGAGAAAAACCCATATCGGTCGACCTCTAGTATTCACACCCCAAGTCAGGAACTGTTTTACTGCCAGGTTTACCAGGTGAAAATATAGAAAAAGAAACTGAAAACTAACCTGCAATATATTGCATCATTGTTTTTGGGTTATGGACGCTTTCATTTTTTAAATGCTTCCCACTGGTTCTTCTTCAAACACATCAAAAGTTACTATAACCTAACCACATGGGATGCAGAAAACTAACCAATGAAACTCTGCGAGACACAACCCATATTTACAAAAAAACATCTTTACTGAAGAGATCACTTTGGTACTATAAATGAAGCCACATTCAGTCTTACATAGTGTAGAAAACACACAGGGGAAGAATGCAATATAAGGACAGGTGTGAAGGAGCAGCGCCTTCTGCTGGGCGCCTTCTATTCCTGCGAGTACAAGTTCTCTCTTCGCTGTCTTGCGGACTCTTTTGCCTCCTGTAACTGCTGTTTCTGCAAGACAAAAAAGGGGTGGGCATTACTGGTGTGACCAATCGTTTTACTGTGCTTCTCTATAATGGAAAATCAGGACATTGTTCCAAAGCAAGGACTTAAATTAATATCTATATACCTCAAATTAACCACTTACAATGGGCTCCCACTGGACCTTAAAGGGGTTCTGTACATCGGAGACTCACTTTTTTTTTTTAATACATTTTTTATTTGTTTTATCAAGACATATTTCATCACAGAAATTCACAACAATATATTACATTTTCTATTTGTAACCTTTATCCGTGTACACCCATTATTTCATCAACATTAATTACCTTTTGTTTTGTTTTTCTTGAAAAAAATTGAATCAATTCCTAAAATGAAACATCAACTACAACATCAAACGCAAAAAGAAAAAAAAAATCCCGATTAGAAACAGGGATCGGAACAAGTGAGCGTGCTTCCCAGCACAGAGCAGTATACATGCATGTGGCAGCACAACATTAAGCCCACCGATGTGATGCCATACAAGTATGGCCAGCAGAAACAGCAGCATTTTTTTTTAAATATACAAGTAAAAGGGAGCAGGGTTTCTACCAGGGGGTCCCCAACCCCCGGGTCGCAATCCGGTGCCGGTCCGTGGCCTGCTGGGACCTGGTCTACCCAGGAGATGGTTGGCGGCAATCAGAGCAAGCCAGCACAACCTGCACTGCCATTCTGACCACCAGTGGGCGCTCGCTCCCATTCACCACTACGCCCTTCCCTCTCTGTGGTCATGAAGAAGAAGAGGGGGAGAGCCAGGCCAAGGACAAGATCTAATAGCACTGGTGAGACCCAGACTGCACCACCCCCCTATCTGGGGTGACAGGCTGCACCTCCCCCCATTTGACAAACTGCAAACCCACCTTAACCCCCCTCCTCACCCAAGGTCCCCCTGTCCCTGCGACAGGCTGCAACCACCACACAAAAATAGGATTTTTATAACAGCTTACCTGTAAAATCCTTTTCTTGGAGTACATCACGGGACACAGAGCGACATAGTCATTACTATGTGGGTTATATAGATACCTTCAGGTGCTGGCACTGGCAACTTCCAAAACCGGAAGTACCCTCCCCTATATAAGCCCCTCCCATCCGGGAGTACCTCAGTTTTGTAGCAAAGCAATAAGTGTCCCCAAAAGAGGGGTGGGAGCTCTGTGTCCCGTGATGTACTCCAAGAAAAGGATTTTACAGGTAAGCTGTTATAAAAATCCTATTTTCTTTCTCGTACATCACGGGACACAGAGCGACATAGTCATTACTAATGGGATGTCCCAAAGCAATGCCCAATGAGGGGGGGGATACACCATACATAAGCTGAGCGCTATCAGACATGAGGATCTTTTGCGGCCTGCAACACACTGCGCCCAAAGGCGACATCCTCCTGACTTCTAACGTCCACCTGGTAGAACCTAGTAAACGTGTGTACTGAAGACCATGTTGCGGCCTTACAGATTTGAGCCAGGGAGGCCTGGTGATGCACTGCCCATGAAGTTCCAACTGCTCTCGTGGAGTGCGCCCTAACTTTGAACGGAGGCGGTCTCCTTCTCAAGCCATAGGCTTGCATTATGACCTGTCGAATCCACTTGGCTAAAGTAGATTTTGACGCTGCCTGACCCCTTCTGGGGCCTTCCGGCAGAATAAACAAAGTATCCGTTCTACGAATCTGAGCAGTGGCTTTTAGATAAGCTTTAACTGCTCTTACTACATCCAAAGAATGCAATAACTTTTCCTCTACCGAACTAGGTTTGGGGAAAAAGGTAGGAAGAACCACATCTTGGTTCAAATGAAACCTCAATACCACCTTAGGAAGAAAGGCTGGATGAGGACGTAACACTACTCTGTCCTTATGGATAACCAGATATGGCTCTTTACAGGACATAGCGGCTAATTCCGACACTCTTTTAGCCGAACAAATGGCTACTAGAAAAATCAATTTCCTGGTGAGAAGAACCAAGGAAATGTGCTGTAATGGTTCAAATGGTTGCTTCTGTAGAACCGACAGAACCAGGTTTAAGTCCCATGGACATATGGGAATATTAACCGGAGGGCTAATACGCATCACTCCTTGTATAAAAGCTTTGACTAGTGAATGCAAAGCCAAGGGCCTTTGAAAAAATATTGACAAGGCCGAAATCTGACCCTCGATAGTACTCAAGGCAAGCTTCCTATCTACAGCCCACTGTAGGAAGTCCAGAATCCTACCTATTACGTACTTACGTGGATGCCATTTCTTGGCCTCACACCAGGCGATGTACGCCTTCCAGATTCTATAGTAGATCTGCCTGGATACCGGCTTCCTGGCATTGATCATGGTAGATACCACAGCATTAGAGAGCCCTCTCTTTTTTAGAATGTGGGCTTCAATAGCCAGGCCGTCAAACCTAGGGCTGGTAAGGAAGGGTGGTATATCGGTCCTTGCGAAAGCAGGTCCGAACGATGTGGGAGAGTCCAAGGACTCCCCACTGACATTTTTACAATCTCCGCGTACCATGCTCTTCGGGGCCACGCTGGAGCCACCAGAATCACTGGTTTCTTTTCTACCCTGATTCTGCGGAGTAATCGAGGTAACAATTGTGGCGGAGGAAATGCATATATCAGCTTGAACTGATCCCAAGGGAACACTAGGGCATCCGAGCCGCAAGCTAGTGGATCCCTTGTCCGAGAGACAAACCTGTCCACCTTTGCGTTGAATCTGGATGCTAGAAGATCTACATCCGGTGTTCCCCACCGCTGACATATTGTCCGGAAAACCTCGGGGTGAAGGGACCATTCCCCTGGGCATAATTGCTGGCGACTTAGAAAGTCCGCCTTCCAATTCTCCACTCCTGGAATGAATACCGCGGATATGGCTGGGACATATCTTTCTGCCCATTTCAGGATGTAATTTACTTCCCTCTGGGCTGCACGACTCCTGGTGTGACCATGATGATTGATATATGCCACTGTTGTGGCATTGTCTGATTGAATTCTGACAGGGGACCCTTGGAGTTTGGATGTCCATGCTACTAGGGCATACCGGGCTGCTCGTATCTCTAAGAGATTGATGGGCAGGGCCTTTTCTGCATCCGACCATCTGCCCTGGAGAGACCATTGCTCCAGTACTGCTCCCCAGCCTATAAGGCTGGCATCTGTAGTGACCACCTTCCAAGAAATCGGACTGAAGGATTTCCCTTTTTCCAGATTCTGGAGAACCAACCACCAACGAAGGCTCTTGCGAACGGAAGGGGACAAGGACATTGGTAAGTCTAGGGCCTGAACTTTCTTGTTCCAGGCTGACAGTATGGCCCTTTGCAAATTCCTTGAATGGAATTGACCGTAGGGTACTGCTTCGAATGATGCCACCATTTTTCCCAGCAGCCTCATGCACAGGCGTATGGACGGCTGTCTTTTTGTACCCACTAGGTGGATCAAATCTCTCAAAGACAACACCTTTTCTCGAGGCAAGAATATTTTTCTCTGGCCTGAATCCAGCCTTAGCCCCAAGTATTCCAGACTTTTGACTGGTTTTAGGGCTGACTTGTCTCGGTTGATAATCCAACCGTGAGATTCCAGATACTTGATTGTCTTGTGAACGACCACTTCTAGTTTTTTCACTGAGTGGTCTATCAGCAACAAGTCGTCTAGATATGCCATTATCGTTACACCTTGTGTTCTTAGATTGGCCAATAATGGGGCCAGAATTTTTGTGAACACTCGTGGTGCTGTGGCCAGACCGAAGGGTAAGGCTCTGAACTGAAAATGGCGCCCTTCTACTGCAAAGTGTAGAAATTTTTGGTGGACTGGAAAGATGGGAATGTGCAAATAAGCATCTTTGATGTCGATCGAGGCTAACCATTCCTCCCCTTGTAGGGCAGTGGCCACCGATCGGATCGACTCCATCCGGAAAGTCCTGATATGCAGAAATTTGTTTAGCCCTTTTAGATTTAATATGGGCCTCACGTCCCCGTTTGGCTTCGGGACTGTAAAGAGGTTTGAGTAAAACCCGAACCCCCATTCTTCCAGGGGAACCTCCATAATTACTCCTTGGAGCAATAGTTATTCTAGTGCCAACAGGAGGGACTCTCTCCTCCGGGGATCCCTTGGCACGTTTGACCTCATAAAATGGGAAGGAGGAGAGTCTTTTAACTCCAATCTGTATCCCAGACTTACTGCAGAGAGCACCCATCTGTCTCTGATCGTGTCCCGCCAGGTCTCTGCGAACAACTGGAGTCTTCCCCCCACCCGATTGAGTGGGGGCAACCCTTCATGAATTTGACTTTGGGGGAGGTTTTGTACCTCTCCTGACCCAGGGTTTCTTATTACCCTGCGATTGTCCCTGATTTTTACCCCCGGGATTTGACCGAGGAGGCCGTCGAACTGTTTCACAGCTGATGCCCCAGGGACTGGAGAAGCAGGCCTCTTAAAAGAGGGACCTCTAACTCTGTTTTTAACCGGCAAGAGTGTACTTTTATCGCTGGAAATTTTCTGGATATATTTGTCCAGGTCTTCCCCGAATAAGCGTTCACCATGAAATGGGAAGCTAACCAGCAATTTTTTACAGGGAGCTTCAGCAGACCAGTTTTTGAGCCATAGAAGCCTGCGCATATGTACTACAGACAGCGTAAGGCGGGAGGCCTGATGGATTGAATCCTTTATGGCGTCAACCGCAAAGCATAAGGCTCTAGGTAGATCAGCTAGGGCAAGGGCCTGCTGATCTGGCAAGTCCCTTAAGACCTGTTTCAACTGATCCTTCACTGCTTGGCAGACCCCAATAGCTGCCACTGCTGGTTGTGTCACCAAGCTTGCTGTAGAAAAGTAGGATTTTTATAACAGCTTACCTGTAAAATCCTTTTCTTGGAGTACACCACGGGACACAGAGCTAGTCATTACATAATGGGTTAAGGGTCACCAGCGGTGATTGGACACTGGCACAACCAATGGAAGACAGTTCCCCTCCATATAACCCCTCCCATCAGGGAAGTACCTCAGTTTTGTAGCAAAGCAGTAAGGTTCCCATAAGAAGGGGGGGGACCTCTGTGTCCCGTGGTGTACTCCAAGAAAAGGATTTTACAGGTAAGCTGTTATAAAAATCCTACTTTCTTTATCGTACACCACGGGACACAGAGCTAGTCATTACATAATGGGACGTCCCAGAGCAATGCTCATATGAAGGGGGGGAGACACAGATCAAACAGGCCGCTTGCGGACCAGAAGCCCTATACTGCTGCCTGCAGCACACTTCGCCCGAAGGCGGAATCCTCATGTCCTTTCACATCTATTTGATAGAATTTGGAAAATGTATGGACTGAAGACCAAGTTGCAGCTTTACAGATCTGAGCCATCGAAGCCTGGTGGTGCACTGCCCATGAAGCACTTATCGCCCTGGTAGAGTGCGCCTTAACAGGAAAAGGAGGAGTCCTGTTCTTTAAACCATAAGCTTGAACAATTACTTGTCTAATCCACCTGGAAATGGTGGATTTGGATACCGCTTGGCCCTTCTTGGGACCATCTGGTAAAATAAACAAAACATCTGTTTTACGTATCTGAGCGGTTGCTTGCAGATACACCCTTACCGCTCTCACTAGATCTAGAGAGAGTGTAATAATTTCCCCCCCCCCCGTCCGCGGGTTTGGAAAAAAGGAAGGCAGAATAATGTCTTGATTCAAGTGAAAAGCCGACACCACCTTAGGCAGAAAAGCCAGATGGGGTCGTAGTACGATTTTGTCCTTGTGACAAATTTAGATAAGGCTCTTTACAAGAAAGAGCTGCTAGCTCTGAAACTCTCCTAGCAGAAGCTATAGCAATCAGAAAGGCCAATTTCCTACTTAATATAATTAACGGAATATGGCGAATAGGTTCAAAAGGTTGCTTTTGCAACACTGACAATACCAAATTCAAATCCCATGGACACAAGGGAGACCTAACTGGAGGATTTATTCTCAGTACCCCCTGAATGAATGTCCGAACTAGGGAATGAGATGCCAATGGTCTCTGAAAGAAGACTGATAGAGCCGATATTTGACCCTTGATGGTGCTAAGGGCTAATTTCATATCCACTCCTAGCTGGCAAAAAGCAAGAATCCTGCTTATTTCATATTTCTGAGGATTCCACTTCTGGATTCACACCAGGAAACGTATGCTTTCCAGACTCTATGATAGATGAGTCTGGAGGCTGGCTTTCTAGCATTAATGAGCGTAGAAAGAGCCGGACCAGAGACCCCTCTCCTTTTCAAAATGTGGGTCTCAGCAGCCAGGCCGTCAAATTTTAGCCTTTGTAAGGAAGGGTGGAATACTGGACCCTGTGACAGCAGGTCGTGTCAAAGTGGAAGCTTCCAGGGCCTTCCTATCGCCATCTTTACGATCTCGGCGTACCAAGGCCTCCTGGGCCAGTTTGGGGCTACTAGAATTACTGGTATTCCCTCCTCCTTGATCCTGCGAAGCAGTCTTTGTAGAAGAGGGATCGGAGGGAATGCATAGATCAGTGAGAACTGATTCCATGGAGTTATTAGAGCATCTGTCCCGTAGGCTAGAGGATCTCTTGTTCTGGACACAAAGTTGTCCAATTTCTTGTTGAACCTGGAAGCTAGCAGGTCTACATCTGGGTTTCCCCATCTCAGACATATGGTCTGAAAGATCTCGGGGTGAAGAGACCACTCTCCTGGTAGCAGCTGCTGACGACTCAGGTAGTCTGCTTGCCAGTTTTCTATCCCTGGAATGAAGATTGCAGAGATGCAAGGTACATGCTCTTCTGCCCATGCCAAGATCCGGTTCACCTCTCTTTGGGCTGCCCGACTGCGGGTGCCTCCTTGGTGATTGATGTAAGCTACTACAGTAGCATTGTCGGATTGAACCCGAACTGGGTGGCCCTGTAACCTGTATGTCCAGGTTTTGAGGGCTAGATATACTGCCCGGATCTCTAGCACGTTGATGGGCAGGATCCCTTGAGTCTTGGCCCAGGTTCCCTGGGTAGAAGCCTCTTCGAATACTGCACCCCAGCCCGATAGGCTGGCATCCGTAGACACCACCTACCAGGCTGCTGGGAGGAAGCACTTTCCCTTCCGTAAATTCTTGGCTTCTAGCCACCAATTGAAGCTGTGGCGTACTTGTGAGGACAGGCGCATGGGTATATCCAGAGCTTGGCTCTTCCTGTTCCAGGAGGCTAAAATATTGCCTTGAAGTAGTCTCGAATGAAACTGGGTGTAAGGGACCGCCTCGAAGGAGGCTACCATCTTTCCCAATAGTCTCATGCAAAGGCGAATAGACGGCCTTTTGTTTACTTTGACCTTGTGGATCAGGTCTTTCAGAGACGGTATCTTTGGCTCTGGCAGGTATACCCTGTTTTGGGCTGTATCTATGATCATGCCCAGGTACACTATCCTTCTTTGGGCCTGGAGAGAGGATTTTTGTAAGTTTATAATCCATCCTAAATGCTCCAGGTATCCTACTGTAGTGTCTACAGCGTGATCCAATCCCTCCTTTGACTGATCTATTACTAGTAGATCATCTAGATAGGCTGTTACCGCAATGCCCCGTGTTCTCAGGTTTGCTAACAGAGGAGCTAGCACCTTTGTGAATACTCTGGACGCGGTGGCTACACCAAATGGCAGGCCCACAAATTGAAAGTGGCGATCTTCTACCGCAAACCTTAGGAATCTTTGGTGAGCGGGGAGGATTGGTATGTGTAGATATGCGTCTTTGATATCTATGGACGCCATGAATTCTCCGCCTTTTAAAGTAGCGACCACGGATCGAATCGTTTCCATTCGAAAATGGCGAACGTTCAGAAACCGGTTTAGAGATTTTAGATCCAGGATGGGTCTGACTTCTCCGTTCGGTTTTGGAATCACAAAGAGGTTTGAGTAAAAACCTGAACCTCGCTCCCTTTGGGGTACCTCTGTAACCACACCTTGAGCTATTAAGTGATTCAAACCTTTGAAGAAGGATCCTCTTTTTTGTGGATCCTTGGAGAGTCTTGAACTTCGGAATTGAGAACATGGGATCTCTCGAAATTCCAGTTTGTACCCTGAGGATATTGTGGATACCACCCATTTGTCCTGGGTTTCTGTCCGCCAAGTCGCTGAGAACTGACGAAGCCTTCCCCCCACTCGGCCGAGCGGGGGCGCCCCTTCAATGAGAGGTTTTGGGGGTTTGCTTATTAGCTCTTGAACCCCACGGCTTCTTGTTCTTCTGAGCTTGCCCCTTGGCTTTTGTGGGCGGCTAAAAAGGCCGTCGCCACTGGCTGGAGTCTGATTTCCCGGGAGCTGGGGAGAGAGTGCGTTTAAAACAAGGTCTCTTGTTTTTCTTTCTCTCAGGTAAAAGTGTCGTTTTACCACTTGATATCTTTTGGATATATCTTTCTAAATCTTCCCCAAATAGGCGTTCGCCATGGAACGGGAAACTTGCCAACAACTTTTTGCATGGGGCTTCCGCTGACCAATGCTTAAGCCAAAGTACTCTGCGCATCTGTACCAGTTGGAGTGTAAGGCGTGATGCCTGTATGATAGAATCTCTCATGGCATCCACTGTGAAGCATAAGGCTTTAGGCAAATTCTCCCAATTTTTAGCCTGCTCTGAAGGCAGCTCCTTCAGCCCCTGCTTTACCTGTTGGCTGATGACCTGACACATACCGACTGCTGCTACTGCAGGTTGGATAATTGAGCCGGCCAAAAGGAAGGAGGATTTCAGTAGGGATTCCAACTTCTTCTCAGAAGGATCTTTAAACACTTGTACATTATCCACTGGACATGTCAGGTTTTTATTTACACAAGAAATAGCCGCATCTACCGCAGGCAGGCTTCATTTCTTTAAAAAAATTTCCTCCATAGGATAAAGAGTGTTAAACTTTTTTGGAGGTAAAAAACGCTTATCTGGATGTTGCCAGTCTGCGTACAATAGATCCTCTAGTAACGGATGAACCAGGAAGGAGCATGCACCTTGCAGGGATCTTAATGACCCTAGGGAGGAGACAGGTGATTCCGTTACCTCCGAAGAGGGTAACTTAAATGCAGATCGCACAGATCCTGCATAGCATTGTACCTGTGACTTTAAAATCTGGGATACCGAAAAAGGCTCATCCGATATCCCTGATCCGTCTGACTCCTCATCCTCTGCTGATGTAGCCTCCTCCTCATCCTCCTCCTCCGGTACTTCTGAAGGGAGGTCCAATACTGGAGGAGATCTGCTTCGCTTATTGTCCTTTTTAGAGGATTTAGCGATTAAGGTAGCAATTTTCTCCTCCAGATTATTCAGGGCAGCTGATAAAGTGTCCTCAGTGACATATGCAGGCCCAGGCTTCACTGGGGAAGCCGCCATACCTGACAGGTAATGGCTCATCCTGTACAGGTGCATTTGGCAACACAGGAGAGGAAGGTACCGAGTCAGCACAGCTAGAGCCTATCTCAGGCAGCGGTGCTCTTTCTTTTTGTCCGCATTACTTCCCCTGGAAGGCTTACTGTTTAGACAAAATACAAGGTACCTAAATGCATATACTACCGTGTTTAGTTTAGAAAATACATTAAGTATGCAACTTTTAACACATAACTATGCATAACATGGATGTCTTCTAGGAAGTACCCAATCCAACCACATGGAGTCTTACGTCCCTATATAGCTGCTGTGTTTCTCTGCCAGGAACAAGAGAACTAACGAGCTTGCTTGCTGCTGCAGTGCTTCTCACACTGACAGTCTTTTAAATTTGGCGCCGTTTCTGTGCCTGCGCGCGCCACGTGCCCGCGCACGCCTTCGGCCCCCCCCTCCGATAAAGCGCGCTCCCGCGCGCGCGCAGCCTTTAGCGCTATGGTGGTGGCCATAGTGAGAGAGGACTCTCATCAGCCCCTGTTCCCACTTACCTGCATCTGCAGGTGTCTGTGTCGGCCACTGAAAGGAGGAGCGGGGTGCCCAAGCAAGCTCAGCAGCGGAGGTGACGAGCAGTGTACTTCGCCGAAGCCGACACTGAACAGAGTGAGGTGAGTATATTCAGCTCTTTACTCCCCCCAGTGGTGGAAAAAAAGAAGACATCCACTTCTTGAAAAAAAGGTCCCAACCTAGTTATGGACCTTCTAATCTTACCTTATCCACGCCGCAGGTTTTTCTGCTGAAAGTTTTCAGACAGATACCAAACTTCACCCTTCACGGTGGGCTATGTGTGCCAACCTTCAGGGATATGGGTTCCTATTTAAAGGATACCTCTCCCCTGGGCCTTGTACAAGACTCTTACCAGGACTTTTAGCGAAATAGCGAAAGTGCTGGATCTTAGAGCCCAGTCCTCCGAAGAGAGACATTACAGGCGACGCCTCATGGATGAGGCCCGGATCCCATCCAGATTCAGCTCACTTGTAGGCGTCTTGGATGGATCCGAAAGCATAGCTCTTTTACCCCCAGAGGGTCTCTTTGGTAGAGCTTTCCTTTAGCACCTCCAAACGCGTCCAACACCTTTCGACACTGGCGAAAAAACGGAGGTACTTCCCTGATGGGAGGGGTTATATGGAGGGGAACTGTCTTCCATTGGTTGTGCCAGTGTCCAATCACCGCTGGTGACCCTTAACCCATTATGTAATGACTAGCTCTGTGTCCCGTGATGTACGATAAAGAAAAGCAGATTTTAATAAGGACTCCAATTTTTTATCTATTGGGTCCTTGAACATTTGGACATTATCCACTGGACATGTCAGTGATTTATTCACACAAGAGATGGCTGCGTCCACTGTAGGGACCCTCCATTTTTTGATGAACTTATCCTCCATGGGATAGACCACCGGAAATCTCTTGGGCTGAGTAAATATTTTATCAGGATGTTCCCAATCCTGGTAAATGAGCCCTTCCAGTAAAGGGTGAAGTGGAAAGGAACAGACAGTCTGGGGAGCTTTTAGCGACCCCAGCGAGGAGACAGTAGTGGTTGATGGTTCCGCAAGGTGCATTTTAAATGCTGATCGGACCATGTTAGTCAGAGACTGAACCCATAATCTTTCAGCTTGAGATGCTGAGAAAGGTTCCTCCACTGTTGATTCCTCTATAACAGAATCAACCTCATCCTGATCCCCTTCAGGCAGGTCGATCCCTGTATGGGACTGTTGCTCCGCTAACAGGTACTCTGAAGGAGGAGACGGAGATCGGGCGTGCTTTCCCTGTGACAGGGAGGCAGCGATTAATGTTGACAATCTCTCTTCTAATCCTCCCAGAGCTGAGGAAAAATAGGATTTTTATAACAGCTTACCTGTAAAATCCTTTTCTTGGAGTACATCACGGGACACAGAGCGACATAGTCATTACTAATGGGTTATATAGATACCGTCAGGTGCTGGCACTGGCAACTTCCAAAACCGGAAGTACCCTCCCCTATATAAGCCCCTCCCATCCGGGAGCACCTCAGTTTTGTAGCAAAGCAATAAGTGTCCCCAAAGAGGGGCGGGAGCTCTGTGTCCCGTGATGTACTCCAAGAAAAGGATTTTACAGGTAAGCTGTTATAAAAATCCTATTTTCTTTCTCGTACATCACGGGACACAGAGCGACATAGTCATTACTAATGGGATGTCCTAAAGCAATGCCAAATGAGGGGGGGGGATACACCATATATAAGCTGAGCGCTATCAGACATGAGGATCTTTTGCGGCCTGCAACACACTGCGCCCAAAGGCGACATCCTCCTGACTTCTAACGTCCACCTGGTAGAACCTAGTAAACGTGTGAACTGAAGACCATGTTGCGGCCTTACAGATTTGAGCCAGGGAGGCCTGGTGATGCACTGCCCATGAAGTTCCAACTGCTCTCGTGGAGTGCGCTCTAACTTTGAACGGAGGCGGTCTCCTTCTCAAGCCATAAGCTTGCATAATGACCTGTCGAATCCACTTGGCTAAAGTAGATTTTGACGCTGCCTGACCCTTTCTGGGGCCTTCCGGCAGGATAAACAAAGTATCCGTTCTGCGAATCTGAGCAATGGCTTTTAGATAAGCTTTAACTGCTCTTACTACATCCAAAGAATGCAATAACTTTTCCTCTACCGAAGTAGGTTTGGGGAAAAAAGAAGGAAGAACCACATCTTGGTTCAAATGAAACCTCGATACCACCTTAGGAAGAAAGGCTGGATGAGGACGTAACACTACTCTGTCCTTATGGATAACCAGATATGGCTCCTTACAGGACATAGCTGCTAATTCCGATACTCTTTTAGCCGAACAAATGGCTACTAGAAAAATCAATTTCCTGGTGAGAAGCACCAAGGAAATATGCTGTAATAGTTCAAATGGTTGTTTCTGTAGAACCGACAGAACCAAGTTTAGATCCCATGGACATATGGGAATATTAACCGGAGGACTAATACGCATCACTCCTTGTATAAAGGCTTTGACTAGTGAATGCGAAGCCAAGGGCCTTTGAAAAAATATTGACAAGGCCGAAATCTGACCCTTGATAGTACTCAAGGCAAGCTTCCTATCTACAGCCCACTGTAGGAAGTCCAGAATCCTACCTATTACGTACTTATGTGGATGCCATTTCTTGGCCTCACACCACGCGATGTACGCCTTCCAGATTCTATAGTAGATCTGCCTGGATACCGGCTTCCTGGCATTGATCATGGTAGATACCACAGCATTAGAGAGCCCTCTCTTTTTTAGAATGTGGGCTTCAATAGCCAGGCCGTCAAACCTAGGGCTGGTAAGGAAGGGTGGTATATCGGTCCTTGCGAAAGCAGGTCCGGACGATGTGGGAGGGTCCAAGGACTCCCCACTGAAATTTTACAATCTCCGCGTACCACGCTCTTCGGGGCCACGCTGGAGCCACCGGAATCACTGGTTTCTTTTCTACCCTGATTCTGCGGAGTAATCGAGGTAACCATTGTGGCGGTGTGAATGCATATATCAGCTTGAACTGATCCCAAGGGAACACTAGGGCATCCGAGCCGCAAGCTAGGGGATCCCTTGTCCGAGAGACAAACCTGTCCCCCTTTGCGTTGAATCTGGATGCTAGAAGATCTACATCCGATGTTCCCCACCGCTGACATATTGTCCAGAAAACCTCGGGGTGAAGGGACCCTTCCTCTGGGCCTAATTGCTGGCGACTTAGAAAGTCCGCCTTCCAATTCTCCACTCCTGGAATGAATACCGCAGATATGGCTGGGACATATTTTTCTGCCCATTTCAGGATGTAATTTACTTCCCTCTGGGCTGCACGACTCCTGGTGCCCCCCTGATGATTGATATATGCCACTGCTGTGGCATTGTCTGATTGAATTCTGACAGGGGACCCTTGGAGTTTGGATGTCCATGCTACTAGGGCATACCGGGCTGCTCGTATCTCTAAGAGATTGATGGGCAGGGCCTTTTCCGCATCCGACCATCTGCCCTGGAGAGACCATTGCTCCAGTACTGCTCCCCAGCCTATAAGGCTGGCATCTGTAGTGACCACCTTCCAAGAAATCGGACTGAAGGATTTCCCTTTTTTCCAGATTCTGGGGAACCAACCACCAACGGAGGCTCTTGCGAACGGAAGGGGACAAGGACATTGTAAGTCTAGGGCCTGAACTTTTTTGTTCCAGGCTGACAGTATGGCCCCCTGCAAATTCCTTGAATGGAATTGACCGTAGGGTACTGCTTCGAATGATGCCACCATTTTTCCCAGCAGCCTCATGCACAGGCGTATGGACGGCTGTCTTTTTTGTACCCACTAAGTGGATCAAATCTTTCAAAGACAACACCTTTCCTCGAGGCAAGAATATTTTTCTCTGGCCTGAATCCAACCTTAGCCCCAAGTATTCCAGACTTTTGACTGGTTTTTAGGGCTGACTTGTCTCGGTTGATAATCCAACCGTGAGATTCCAGATACTTGATTGTCTTGTGAACGACCACGTCTAGTTTTTTCACTGAGTGGTCTATCAGCAACAAGTCATCCAGATATGCCATTATCATTACACCTTGTGTTCTTAGATTGGCCAATAAAGGGCCAGAATTTTTGTAAACACTCGTGGTGCTGTGGCCAAACCGAAGGGTAAGGCTCTGAACTGAAAATGGCGCCCTTCTACTGCAAAGCGTAGAAATTTTTGGTGGACTGGAAAGATGGGAATGTGCAAATAAGCATCTTTGATGTCGATCGCGGCTAACCAATCCTCCCCTTGTAGGGCAGTGGCCACCGATCGGATCGACTCCATCGGAAAGTCCTGATATACAGGAATTTGTATAGCCCTTTTAGAATTAATATGGGCCTCCCGTCCGCGTTTGCTTCGGGACTGTAAAGAGGTTTGAGTAAAACCCGAACCCTCATTCTTCCAGGGGAACCTCCATAATTACTCCTTGGAGCAATAGTTGTTCTAGTGCCAACAGGAGGGACTCTCTCTTCCGGGGATCCCTTGGCACGTTTGACCTCAAAAATGGGAAGGAGGAGAGTCTTTTAACTCCAAACTGTATCCCAAACCTACTGCGGAGAGCACCTATCTGTCTTGATCGTGTCCCGCCAGGTCTCTTGCGAACAACTGGAGTCCTCCCCCCACCCGACTGAGTGGGGGCTTCAATGAATTTAACTTTGGGGGAGGTTTTGTACCTCCCCTGACCCAGGGTTTCTCATTACCCTGCTACTGTCCCTGTTTTTTACCCCCGGGAATTGACCGAGGAGGCCGTCGGAACTGTTACACAGCCGATGCCCCAGGGACTGGAGAAGCAGGCCTCTTAAAGAGGGACCTCTAACTCTGTTTTTAACCGGCAAGAGCGTATTTTTACCGCTGGAAATTTTCTGGATATATTTGTCCAGGTTTTCCCAGAATAAGCGTTCACCATGAAATGGGACGCTAACCAGCCATTCTTTACAGGGAGCTTCAGCAGACCAGTTTTTGAGCCATAGGAGCCTACGCATATGTACTATAGACAGCGTAAGGCGGGAGGCCTGATGGACTGAATCCTCTATGGCGTCAACCGCAAAGCCTAAGGCTCTAGGTAGATCAGCTAGGGCAAAGCCTGCTGATCTGTCAAGTCCCTCAAGACCTGTTTCAACTGATCCTTCACTGCTTAGCAGACCCCAATAGCTGCTACTGCTGGTTGTATCACCAAGCAGATTTTCATAAGGACTCCAATCTTTTATCTATTGGGTTCTTGAACATTTGGACATTATCCACTGGACATGTCAGTGATTTATACATACAAGAGATGGCTGCGTCCACTGTAGGGACCTTCCATTTTTTTTTTTTTTTGATGAACTTATCCTCCATGGGATAGACCACCGGAAATCTCTTGGGGGAATAAATATTTTCTCAGGACGTTCCCAATCCTGGTAAATGAGCCCTTTCAGTAAAGGGTGAAGTGGAAAAGAACAAACAGTCTGGGGGCTTCTAGCGACCCCAACGAGGATACAGTAGTGGTTGATGGTTCCGCAAGGTGCATTTTTAAATGCTGATCGGACCATGTTAGTCAGAGACTGAACCCATAATCTTTCAGCTTGAGATGCTGAGAAAAGGTTCCCCCACTGTTGATTCCTCTATAACAGAATCAACCTCATCCTGATCCCCTTCAGGCAGGTCGATCCCTGTATGGGACTGTTGCTCTGCTAACAGGCACTCTGAAGGAGGAGACGGAGATCGGGCGTGCTTTCCCTGACAGGGAGGCAGCGATAAATGTTGACAATCTCTCTCTAATCCTCCCAGAGCTGAGGAAAAAACCTCCTCTGTTACATACACAGGAGCAGGTGAACTGAGGACAGCCACAGTACCAAGCACCCCTGCGGGGTCTCTACGGTCACTTACCTCTGAACTTCAGGGGAGACTGGTGCAGCAGAAGTATGCCCAAGATCCTCCGAGCCCGATGAGACCCCCTTCGCTTCCTGGAAGATTCAGTTCCGGAGCTTCTGGACGGCATATTCCTAAGCCTAAAGCTGAGGTATTCCAGCCGTAATACACCACTTTTACTGAGAATAGTCTAGCACAATTGCTGCTATATCACAGTTGGTGTCTACTAATGTGCCTTTCTAGGGGATGCCTGTATCAACCGCTTGCTGTATGCCCTTTTTTTAAATGTTGCCAGCTCTGTCTCTGTACTTCCTCACCACACAAAACTGTGGTTTTTACATGCTGGGACGCCCACACATGCGCAGAAGCGCTGCGGCGCACACAGAGCGTCATCCCCCAGGCTCCGCCCCCTTTCCTGGCTCACCTCTATATATAGAGGCGCGTGCACGCGCACGCGCGCGGCCACGTGCGCCTTCGGCGCTAATTTTTAAAAATGGAGACTAGGGACAAGAGCCAGGGCCCCTCTTTGCCGCAGGCCGGGGGATGGACGAGCATTGCAACATGGCAGAGGAAGCAGTTTCCCATAAGAGAACTCACCATCTGCCTGGACTTGCTCTGCTGAGAAGAAACTAGTCCACATGACAAGAAAACATTCCACAGCGGCCTCTAGTGGACAAACACAGGTACCGCAGTCTAATATCTTAAATATATATAAAAAAATTTTTTTTTTTTTTTTTTTCTTGACCACCATTAAAAATTATTACATTTTTTTTAGTAGTTACAGGCATGCACAGAATTTTGCGGGAATACCATTAGGTAACAGACAGAAAGACAAATTAGGCTTGGGGGTCCCCCAATAGAACCAAGTTCCTGGGGGCCCCCACTTACCTGTTCCCCGCCGCAGGACTTTGTTTGGTCCACAAAAGCCCAAACTTCACCTATCACGGCAGGCATTGTAATCAAACCTTCAGGGACCGGGTTCCCAAGGATTCCACTCCCCTGGACCTGTATAGCACCCTGCACAGAAAACATCTTGGTCGTGGGTATGACCAGAGCTCTGGATCCCAGGGTCCAGCTCTCCTAAGAGAAGCATTACAGGCAAAACCTTGCTCTTCTCTGCAAGGCCCGGGTACCGACCGTTTAGCTATGAAGCTTTTTTGGTCGGATCCGGAATAGCTTACTGAGGCCCAAAAGAACCTGTACGCAAGCTCAGTGAAAAACACATGTTTCTTCTTGGCCAACACCTTAGACACTGGCAAAAAACTGAGGTGCTCCCGGATGGGAGGGGCTTATATAGGGGAGGGTACTTCCGGTTTTGGAAGTTGCCAGTGCCAGCACCTGACGGTATCTATATAACCCATTAGTAATGACTATGTCGCTCTGTGTCCCGTGATGTACGAGAAAGAAAAACCTCCTCTGTTACATACACAGGAGCAGGTGAACTGAGGACAGCCACAGTACCAGGTACTCCTGCGGGGTCTCTACGGTCACTAACCTCTGAATTTTCAGGGGAGACTGGTGCAGCAGAAGCATGCCCAAGATCCTCAGAGCCCGATGGAGACCCCCTTCGCTTCCTGGAAGATTTAGTTCCGGAGCTTCTGGACGGCATATTCCTAAGCCCAAAGCTGAGGAATTCCAGCCGTAATACACCACTTTTACTGATAATAGTCTAGCACAATTGCTGCTATATAACAGTTGGTGTCTACTAAAGTGCCTTTCTAGGGGATGCCTGCATCAACCCCCTCTGTGTGCCTTATTTACTGTTTCTAGCTCTGTCTGTGCACTTCAATAGCCAGCTGTGATTGTGCCTTTAAACACCCTGGACGCCCGCACATGCGCAGTAGCGCCGCGGCGCACACCGAGCGTCATCCACCAGCTCCACCCGTTTTTCCAGATCGCCTCTATATAGAGAGGCACGCGCGCGGGCACGTGCGCCTTCGGCGCTCTTTTTAAAAAAAAATAAGGAGCTAGATGGGAGCCAGGGTCCCTGCCGCAGGGCCCGGGGATGGATGAGCGCAGCAACAGGGCAGAGGAGACAGCTTCCCAGCAGAGAACTTACCAACTGCCTGGATTTGACTTTGGAAGAAAAAAATCCACATTACAAGAAAAAAGAACCATAGCGGCCTCTAGTGTTTAACACAGGTACCGCGGTCTTACCTTTTTTTTTTTTTTTTTTTCTTGCCTACTATTAAATTTTTTTACATTTTCTTAGTAGTAACAGGCATGCACAGAATATTAGCGGGAATACCTCAGGTAACAGGCAGAAAGACAAATTAGGCTTGGGGGTCCCCCAATAGACACCAAGTTCCTGAGGGCCCCCACTTACCTGTTCCCCGCCACAGGACTTTGTTTGGTCCACAGAAGCCCAAACTTCACCTATCACGGCAGGTATTGTAATTAAACCTTCAGGGACCGGGTTCCCAAGGATTCCACTCCCCTGGACCTGTATAGCACCCTGCACAGAAAACATCTTGGTCGTGGGTATGACCAGAGCTCTGGATCCCAGGGTCCAGCCCTCCTAAGAGAGGCATTACAGGCAAAACCTTGCTCTTCTCTTGCAAGGCCCGGGTACCGACCGTTTAGCTATGAAGCTTTTTTGGTCGGATCCGGAATAGCTTACTGAGGCCCAAAAGAACCTGTACGCAAGCTCAGTGAAAAACACATGTTACTTCTTGGCCAACACCTTAGACACTGGCAAAAAACTGAGGTACTCCCGGATGGGAGGGGCTTATATAGGGGAGGGTACTTGCGGTTTTGGAAGTTGCCAGTGCCAGCACCTGAAGGTATCTATATAACCCACATAGTAATGACTATGTCGCTCTGTGTCCCGTGATGTACGAGAAAGAAAATAACCACCAACCCCCTCCCCCCAGTGCGTGGGGGGGTTCACTTCCGAGTGGCAGGGGACCGATGATATAAATGATGTGCATTTTTTTTTACTTTTTTTTTAATTTAATTTTTTTACTTTATTTATAATTTGTTATAATATTTTTCCACTGGGCAACCATATTTGCCACATTATATATTTAGGTACTGTTTCCTGATTTGAAGTGCTACAGAGTGGTTGTACTTTACTGCTCCTTCTCACATTGAAAGTCTTCTCTTTGCTCCCTGTCCTTCCATGTAGCCTACAGGAGCAAGGAAAAAGCAACGGCATAAGCTCCAGCGAGTCTTCCCCTGTTTCCATGTGACAATGCTGGATGTCTGAGCAGCCAATTATGACGCACCATTTTTGTCACCTGGAGGAATGGCAATGCATGACATACTGTCCCATACCTTGAAGAATTGGATATGTCACTTTGCTTCTCTGGGTAAACAGATCATGAAAAGCAAAGGCAATAGTAAGTATAAACAGCTGTGGGGGCCAGTATACAGGTAATCTTTTGCTCTTCTCTAAATGGACAAAGCAAAGGCTTATTTTTAAGTAATTTTTATATGACTTTTGGATCTTTACACGCAAGTTCTCATATTTTTGTTATCCAAGTGTATTGAATTTGTAGATTTGTAGTTTAGCCACCAGTGGGCGCCAGCAGACTCACTGAAAACAATGGGCTGCCTGTACAGACGATATCTTATTTCAGCAGTTATTAAAGCACATTTTATAGTGTCTATTTTTTTTTTTTTTTGCGGTCTGTGACTTGTTGGTGAGATTTCCCTTAATTTCATGTCCTGGAGACACAACAGGAAGTGCAAGGGAAATTTGTAAAAGGTGAAGGAGAATTCAAAGCGAAACTAAACTCTCTGATTCAACATTAACAATTTTTTAATCGTAGCATTAGTAAATGGAGAGGAATGTATATTATTAATCACTGGTTTTAAACCTTTTTTTTCCCCCCTTTTAATTGCGTCCTGGACTAGGCCAAAATGATATTATACAACCTGGGAGTCTTCATGGACATTTTTTTCTTTCATCAGGAACAGGAAGGTGGAGGCGCTTTTTCAGCGAAGCACACCCTTCTGCCAGCATGCCTGAGCCAAGGACAGATGGATCCCAGAAAGTAAATGCTACAAAAATCATCTACTCTTACTCATGATGGCCAAGGCCAGAAATGCTGGGAAATGTTTCTAAGTGACTTCCCAACAAAATTAACCACTTTAAGACCAGGCCTATTTTTTGTTACTTGTTTACAAGTTAAAATCATTATTTTTTTTGCTTTAAAATTACTTAGAACCCCAAACAGTATATATATATATATATATATATATATATATATATATATATATATATATATTTTTTTTTTTTTTTTCTATCATCCTATAGAATAAAATGTCATTGCAATACTTTGTCACACCTTTTTTGCGCAGCATTCTTACAAGCGCACTTTTTGGGGAAAAAATACACTTTTTTGATTTACAAAAAACGACCGCGGTGATAGCTCACATATGTGGTTTGAACACCATTTTAATATGCAGGTGCTGCTCATGTATGGGTTCGCTTCTGCATGCGAGCTCAGCGGGACAGGGCACGTTAAAAAAAAACAATTCTATTTTATTTGTACAAAAAAAAAAAAAAAAAAAAACATCCCTTGTAATAGAAAAAAATCATGACAGGACCCCTTAAATATGAGATCTGGGGTCAAAAAGCCCTCAGAGCTCATATTTACACTAAAATGCCCAAAAAAGTCCCTATAAGAGCTATGGGTGTAAACGATGTTTTGACATCGCTTCTGCCCTGCAATTGTATGGAGCAGAGCGGGGGCCATCTTTCCCCCACTCAGTTCAATACCTAACACGGAAGAGGATGAGTTCGCCTCCGCCGGCGGCTCTGGTAAGCAGCGGAGGGCACTGGAGGGTGATAAAAGTGATCTTGTGGGAAAATCCGCCGCAGAGACCACTTTTATCTGAAAGCGGATGCCTGCTGAAGAAGAGGATGCGATTGTTATGGTAGCTAGCTGCTGCCATAAACAACGATATTCCACTTCAAAACACCAGAATGACGGCAGGCGGTCCGGAAGTGGTTAAGCATGGAGACATGGATGAGTTTGCTTTGAATATTAAAAATGAATTAAAAGAGCATTTTTGGTTTGTGTTGCTCAAATACAGTTTAGTTCCACTTTAAAGTGGTTCTAAAAGCTTAAAGTTTTTTTTTTACCTTTATGCATTCTCTGCATGAAGATAAAAAAAAAAAAAAAACTGTGCAGATGGACCCCCCCCCCCCCTTAAATACCTGAGCCTGATCTCGATCCAGCGTTGTGCCTGAGAGCAGCGGCTCTCTTCTCTCTCTCCTCACAGGACAGAGAGGCAGCAGCGTGAGCCATTGGCTCCTGCTGCTGTCAATCAAATCCCGTGACGAGGGAGTGGTAGGCGGGGCCAAGCCGTGTTGTCAGTGTCTAAAGTGATGTAATCTCCTCTAATAAACGTCACATTTAAACAATGCTGAAAATAATTGCAAATTACAAATATCTACCTACGGCTCACTGGATATTTTCTCTTTTTCAGACCATTCTCTGTAAACCCTAGAGATGGTTGTGTGTGAAAATCCCAGCAGTTTTTGAAATACTCAAACCAGCCCGCCTGGCACCAACAACCATGCCACGTTCAAAGTTCTTTAAATCCCCTTTCTTCCCCATTCTGATGCTCGGTTTGAACTTCAGCAAGTCGTCTTCACCACGTCTAGATGCTTAAATGCCACTGAGTTGCTGCCATGTGATTGACTGATTAGCAATTTGTGTTACCAAGCAATTGATCAGGTGTACCTAATAAAGTGGCCAGTATGTGTACTTCTGTGTCAGGCCCACTGTTGGTCCAACAGTAATTTCTAGCATAGGATGTGCAAATAGGTTTGTGATTTTCTGTAAACTGACTGCATCAAATGCACTTTTAGCCTAGGTTCACACTGGTGCAGTGCACATCACATTCCTGTTCAAATTACATGCGATTCTTTGCAGTGCGATTTGAGCCAATTCCTCTTGTATGGCTCAAACCGCACCGCAGGAAAAAGGTGCGTGCACTTTTTTCTTTGCCACTGTGGAATCGGATCAAATGGGTGTTCACACCTATGCAATCCGATTCCGCCAATCGCACTGTGTTTTGCAAACCGTTTTTGGTGTGTCATTAAGATAAAATTGACACCTGCAGCGGTCCACAGGAACAGGAATGGCATTGTGATGCAGTGCGGGAAAAGCACAGGAATCGCGAGTCCCGCACCGCATCAGTTTGAACTGGGGCTCAGGGTGAGATGTGATCTTCCAGAATAATTAGCTGCCACTTCACAAAGTGATGTGAAAATAGTGGGTCTAACTGTCTAAACACCTCAATTCTGCAGTTTTCCATGGAGCAAACAAACCTTCACACGTGCAAACAGGAGACGTCTCTTAACCAATTCAACACCGGGCTTTTTTTACCACATCAATACTGGGCCTATTCTGGCACTTCGGTACTTAAAAATCTCCATAGGCGACGCTTTAATTTTTTTTACAGGTTACCAGGTTAGAGTTACAGAGGAGGTCTAGTGCTAGAATTGTTGCACGCGCTCTAACGCACGCGGCGATACCTTACATATGTGGTTTGAACGGCGTTTACATATGTGGGCGGGACTTACGTGTGTGTTCGCTTCTGATCGCAAGCTACCGGGGACAGAGGCGTTTTTTTTTTTTTTTAATCACTTTTTTTCCTATTACAAGGAATGTAAACATCCCTTGTAATAGGAATGTGTGTGACAGGTCCTCTTTATGGAGAGATGCAGGGTCAATAAGACCCCACATCTCTCCTCCAGGCTAGAAAGTATGAGATCAGTGAAAAAAATTTCACTGATCTCATACTTACAAGCCGCAATGGCGCCTTTGTTTACATCTGAGGACCCGGGCGTGACGTCATCACATCGCGCCCGGGCCTCCGACGATCATAGAGATGACTGGTGACCATCTGGTCACCAGTCATCTCTATGCTCGTCACGTGACCCACCGACGACGCCGGAAGATTCGCTCCGGGTACCCGATCGCACGGGAGAGCCCGGAGAAGCACCGGATGGCGGCGGGAGGGGGGGGATGTCCCCTCCCGCCGCCTATAAGAACGATCAAGCGGCGGAACCGCCTCTATGATCATTCTCATGGTGCGCAGAATCGCCGGCACAAAAAATGGATATCTGAATGATGCCTCTAGCGGCAGGCATCATTCAGATATCCCCCCTCAAAGCAGAGGACGTCATATGACGTCCACCCAGGATGGGAGATCCCATCTGTGGACGTCATATGACTATGGGCGGTAAGGAAGTGGTTAAAATGCGTCTTTCATGGATGTGTGAAGAGGCAACCAGATATAATGCGTTCAATAAATTCCGTATGTTAGCTTCTGGTTCATATCACTGTACGGTTTGTATACACATTGACAGCAGCGATTTACTTACCACATCATCCTTTTCTGGGGGATAAATCTCCCTCTAAAAGATAAAAGAAAAACATATGTCGAATTAATATTATTATTAGGTACTGTACAAAATATCGCCAAACATAGATACAGTTTAAATGCATGTACTGTACGTGAATGTTTTTATATGCCAAAATATTAGTAATGAAATTCAGCCACTCGTATCCTTTACTTGTATTACAGAGTAAGATTGCCATTTTGTGCCTGCAGGTCTGCATCTTCCTCTGTCACTTTCCCACCTCCAGCATTGCTTTTGGCTGCAGCTACACTTGAAAACCTTGTGCCTCCATTCTTTTTTTCCTCTAAATGAAAAGCTTACATTTTGGAAATTAGGTTTGACAGGTATCCCAACCCAATTTTTTGTTTTAGTTTCAGACAGAGTGCAGAAGACTATAGGCCCATCCACATGTTGGCAATCTGGTGCGTTGCATTAAGACCCCTTTCACACCGAGGCGCTTTTCAGGTGCTTTTTCACTATAAATAGCGCCTTAAAAGCTAATGAAAGGAGGGAGGACTTAGGGGACATAAATGGCGAAACCTGGGATATATGTTTGCAAGCAGGACCACTCACGTCCGTATCGCAATCGCATAGATTATCTCACTTATTTTTATTGCATAGGGCCTATCGCACACCTATACAACTGCATCGTTGGGGGAAGGAGAGACTCCTCCATATGCCCTAAACATAGTGGGGAGGAGGGGTCGCTCATTCACCTGATGTGGCGCTGTCCCAGGTTGCCCCGGTATTGGGGTGATATTACTGGGGTTATTTCCTCAGTCTATCAAGTCAGGGTCCCTTTGGACCCCCTAATATGCATCTTGGGAGCGGTAGATGAAGAAGTATACCCCCCCCCCCCCTATTAATATAGCGGTGATCAGACTACTGTACTTAGCTAGAAAGCTGGTGGCCAGGTTTTGGCTGTCCCGACCAAAAAACAGTGGGTGGATCAGGTTAACTGCATCCTCATACGAGAGCATAGAAATGCAGCCCAGAATCTTTACTTCATATGGCAGGCCTGACTGGAAACCCCTGAACTGGCACCCCCGCGACTGATTCTAACTCGGTTGCTACAAGTATAAGGCCCCTTTCACACTGAGGCGTTGAAAAAACGCTCAAAAATTATGGGATTTTGTACCGCGATTTTACCGCGTTTTTACCGCGATCGCGCTAAAAATAGCGCTAACGCGTATGCGTTTTTACTGCGTTGTTACCCGCGTTCGCGCTAAAAATAGCGCGAACGCGGTAAAAACGCATACGCGTTAGCGCTATTTTTTAAATATTTAAAAAAAAAAAAAAAAAAAACCTCCTGAAAACTGCTTCCCATTAATTTTTAATGGATGCTTTTACACAGGGGTGGTGCGCTGGTGAGGCGTTGAGCTTGCGGGGCAGTGAAAGTCCTGCAAGCAGCATCTTTGGAGCATGTTTGAGGAGCTTAAAAAAGTGCCTCAAAAACGCCCCTCTCCATTGAAATGAATGGGAAGTGCTTCAAAAGCACCTGAAAAGCGCTTCTTTAACCACTTCCATACAGGGCTTTTTATACCACTTCCCTACCGGGCCTATTCTAGCACTTCTCTCCTACATGTACAAATCATCATTCTTTTGCTAGAAAATTACGCAGAACCCCCAAACATTATAGTAGGATTTTTATAACAGCTTACCTGTAAAATCCTTTTTTTGGAGTACACCACGGGACACAGAGCTAGTCATTACATAATGGGTTAAGGGTCACCAGCGGTGATTGGACACTGGCACAACCAATGGAAGACAGTTCCCCTCCATATAACCCCTCCCATCAGGGAAGTACCTCAGTTTTGTAGCAAAGCAGTAAGGTTCCCATAAGAAGGGGGGGACCTCTGTGTCCCGTGGTGTACTCCAAGAAAAGGATTTTACAGGTAAGCTGTTATAAAAATCCTACTTTCTTTATCGTACATCACGGGACACAGAGCTAGTCATTACATAATGGGACGTCCCAGAGCAATGCTCATATGAAGGGGGGGGGGGGAGACACAGATCAAACAGGCCGCTTGCGGACCAGAAGCCCTATACTGCTGCCTGCAGCACACTTCACCCGAAGGCGGAATCCTCATGTCCTTTCACATCTATTTGATAGAATTTGGAAAATGTATGGACTGAAGACCAAGTTGCAGCTTTACAGATCTGAGCCATCGAAGCCTGGTGGTGCACTGCCCATGAAGCACTTATCGCCCTGGTAGAGTGCGCCTTAACAGGAAAAGGAGGAGTCCTGTTCTTTAAACCATAAGCTTGAACAATTACTTGTCTAATCCACCTGGAAATGGTGGATTTTGATACCGCTTGGCCCTTCTTGGGCCCATCTGGCAAAATAAACAAAACATCTGTTTTACGTATCTGAGCGGTTGCTTGCAGATACACCCTTACAGCTCTCACTAGATCTAGAGAGTGTAATAATTTTTCCCCCGCCGTCCGCGGGTTTGGAAAAAAGGAAGGCAGAACAATGTCTTGATTCAAGTGAAAAGCTGACACCACCTTAGGCAGAAAAGCCGGATGGGGTCGTAGTACAATTTTGTCCTTGTGACAAATTTAGATAAGGCTCTTTACAAGAAAGAGCTGCTAGCTCTGATACTCTCCTAGCAGAAGCTATAGCAATCAGAAAGGCCAACTTCCTACTCAATATAATTAAAGGAATATGGCGAATAGGTTCAAAAGGTTGCTTTTGCAACACTGACAATACCAAATTCAAATCCCATGGACACAAGGGAGACCTAACTGGAGGATTTATCCTCAGTACCCCCTGAATGAATGTCCGAACTAGGAAGTGAGATGCCAATGGTCTCTGAAAGAAGACTGATAGAGCCGATATTTGCCCTTTGATGGTGCTAAGGGCTAATTTCATATCCACTCCTAACTGGCAAAAAGCAAGAATCCTGCTTATTTCATATTTCAGAGGATTCCAACTTCTGGATTCACACCAGGAAACGTATGCTTTCCAGACTCTATGATAGATAAGTCTGGAGGCTGGCTTTCTAGCATTAATGAGCGTAGAAAGAGCCGGACCAGAGACCCCTCTCTTTTTCAAAATGTGGGTCTCAGCAGCCAGGCCGTCAAATTTAGCCTTTGTAAGGAAGGGTGGAATACTGGACCCTGTGACAACAGGTCGTGTCGAAGTGGAAGCTTCCAGGGCCTTCCTATCGCCATTTTTACGATCTCGGCGTACCAAGGCCTCCTGGGCCAGTTTGGGGCCACTAGGATTACTGGTATTCCCTCCTCCTTGATCCTGCGAAGCAGTCTTTGTAGAAGAGGGATCGGAGGGAATGCATAGATCAGTGAGAACTGATTCCATGGAGTTATTAGAGCGTCTGTCCCGTAGGCTAGAGGATCTCTCGTTCTGGACACAAAGTTGTCCAATTTCTTGTTGAACCTGGAAGCTAGCAGGTCTAAATCTGGGTTTCCCCATCTCAGACATATGGCCTGAAAGATCTCTGGGTGAAGAGACCACTCTCCTGGTAGCAGCTGCTGACGACTCAGGTAGTCTGCTTGCCAGTTTTCTATCCCTGGAATGAAGATTGCAGAGATGCAAGGTACATGCTCTTCTGCCCATGCCAAGATCCGGTTCACCTCTCTTTGGGCTGCCCGACTGCGGGTGCCTCCTTGGTGATTGATGTAAGCTACTGCAGTAGCATTGTCGGATTGAACCCGAACTGGGTAGCCCTGTAACCTGTATGTCCAGGTTTTGAGGGCTAGATATACTGCCTGGATCTCTAGCACGTTGATGGGCAGGATCCCCTGAGTCTTGGCCCAGGTTCCCTGGGTAGAAGCCTCCTCGAATACTGCACCCCAGCCCGATAGGCTGGCATCCGTAGACACCACCTTCCAGGCTGCTGGGAGGAAGCACTTTCCCTTCCGCAAATTCTTGGCTTCTAGCCACCAATTGAAGCTGTGGCGTACTTGTGAGGACAGGCGCATGGGTATATCCAGAGCTTGGTTCTTCCTGTTCCAGGAGGCTAAAATATTGCCTTGAAGTAGTCTCGAATGAAACTGGGCGTAAGGGACCGCCTCGAAGGATGCTACCATCTTTCCCAATAGTCTCATGCAAAGGCGAATAGACGGCCTTTTGTTTGCTTTGACCTTGTGAATCAGGTCTTTCAGAGACTGTATCTTTGGCTCTGGCAGGTATACCCTGTTTTGGGCTGTATCTATGATCATGCCCAGGTACACTATCCTTCTTTGGGCCTGGAGAGAGGATTTTTGTAAGTTTATAATCCATCCTAAATGCTCCAGGTATCCTACTGTAGTGTCTACAGCGTGATCCAATCCCTCCTTTGACTGATCTATTATTAGTAGATCGTCTAGATAGGCTGTTACCGCAATGCCCCGTGTTCTCAGGTTTGCTAACAGAGGAGCTAGCACCTTTGTGAATACTCTGGGCGCGGTGGCTACACCAAATGGCAGGGCCACAAATTGAAAGTGGCGATCTTCTACCGCAAACCTTAGGAATCTTTGGTGAGCGGGGAGGATTGGTATGTGTAGATATGCGTCTTTGATATCTATGGACGCCATGAATTCTCTGCCTTTTAAAGTAGCGAACACGGATCGAATCGTTTCCATTCGAAAATGGCGAACGTTCAGAAACCGGTTTAGAGATTTTAGATCCAGGATGGGTCTGACTTCTCCGTTTGGTTTTGGAATCACAAAGAGGTTTGAGTAAAAACCTGAACCTCGCTCCTTTTGGGGTACCTCTGTAACCACACCTTGAGCTATTAAGTGATTCAAACCTTTGAAGAAGGATCCCCTTTTTTGTGGATCCTTGGAGAGTCTTGAACCTCGGAATTGAGAAGATGGGATCTCTCGAAATTCCAGTTTGTACCCTGAGGATATTGTGGATGCCACCCATTTGTCCTGGGTTTCTGTCCGCCAAGTCGCTGAGAACTGACGAAGCCTTCCCCCCACTTGGCCGAGCGGGTGCGCCCCTTCAATGAGAGGTTTTGGGGGCTTGCTTATTAGCTCTTGAACCCCACGGCTTCTTGTTCTTCTGAGCCTGTTCTTTGGCTTTTGTGGGCGGCTGAAAAGGCCGTCGCCACTGGCTGGAGTCTGATTTCCCGGGAGCTGGGGAGAGAGTGCGTTTAAAACAAGGTCTCTTGTTTTTCTTTCTCTCAGGTAAAAGTGTCGTTTTACCACTTGATATCTTTTGGATATATCTTTCTAAATCTTCCCCAAATAGGCGTTCGCCATGGAACGGGAAACTTGCCAACAACTTTTTGCATGGGGCTTCCGCTGACCAATGCTTAAGCCAAAGTACTCTGCGCATCTGTACCAGCTGGAGTGTAAGGCGTGATGCCTGTATGATAGAATCTCTCATGGCATCCACTGTGAAGCATAAGGCTTTAGGCAAATTCTCCCAATTTTTAGCCTGCTCTGAAGGCAGCTCCTTCAGCCCCTGCTTTACCTGTTGGCTGATGACCTGACACATACCGACTGCTGCTACTGCAGGTTGGATAATTGAGCCGGCCAAAAGGAAGGAGGATTTCAGTAAGGATTCCAACTTCTTCTCAGAAGGATCTTTAAACACTTGTACATTATCCACTGGACATGTCAGGTTTTTATTTACACAAGAAATAGCCGCATCTACCGCAGGCAGGCTCCATTTCTTTAAAAAAAATTCCTCCATAGGATAAAGAATGTTAAACTTTTTTGGAGGTGAAAAACGCTTATCTGGATGTTGCCAGTCTGCGTACATTAGATCCTCTAGTAACGGATGAACCGGGAAGGAGCATGCACCTTGCAGGGATCTTAATGATCCTAGGGAGGAGACAGGTGATTCCGTTACCTCCGAAGAGGGTAACTTAAATGCAGATCGCACAGCTCCTGCATAGCATTGCACCTGTGACTTTAAAATCTGGGATACCGAAAAAGGCTCATCCGATATCCCTGATCCATCTGACTCCTCATCCTCTGCTGATGTAGCCTCCTCCTCATCCTCCTCCTCTTCAGGTACTTCTGAAGGGAGGTCCAATACTGGAGGAGATCTGCTTCGCTTATTGTCCTTTTTAGAGGATTTAGCGATTAAGGTAGCAATCTTTTCCTCCAGATTATTTAGGGCAGCTGATAAAGTGTCCTCAGTGACATATGCAGGCCCAGGCTTCACTGGGGAAGCCGCCATACCTGACAGAGGTAATGGCTCATCCTGTACAGGTGCATTTGGCAACACAGGAGAAGAAGGTACCGAGTCAGCACAGCTAGAGCCTCCTGTCTCAGGCGGCGGTGCTCTTTTATCTCTTTTTGTCCGCATTACTTCCCCTGGAAGACTTACTGTTTAGACAAAATACAATGTACCTAAATGCATATACTACCGTGCTTAGTTTAGCAATTTACATTAAGTATGCAACTTTTAACACATAGCTATGCATAACATGGATGTCTTCTAGGAAGTACCCAGTCCAACCACATGGAGTCTTACGCCCCTGTATAGCTGCTGTGTTTCTCTGCCAGGAATAAGAGAACAAACAAGCTTGCTTGCTGCTGCAGTGCCTCACACTGACAGTCTTTAAATTTGGCGCCGTTTCTGTGCCTGCGCGCGCCCACGTGCCCGCGCACGCCTTCGGCCCCCCCCTCCGATAAAGCGCGCTCCCACGCGCGCGGCTCTTAGCGCTATGGCGGTGGCCCTAGTGAGAGAGGACTCTCATCAGCCCCTGTTCCCACTTACTTGCACCTGCAGGTGTCTGTGTCGGCCACCGAAAGGAGGAGCGGGGCGCCCAAGCAAGCTCAGCAGCGGAGGTGACGAGCAGTGTACTTCGCCGAAGCCGACACTGAACAGAGTGAGGTGAGTATATTCAGCTCTTTACTCCCCCCAGTGGCGGAAAAAGAGAAGACATCCACTTTTTGAAAAAAGGTCCCAAACCTAGTTATGGACCTTCTAATCTTACCTTATCCACGCCGCAGGTTTTTTCTGCTGAAAAATTTCAGACAGATACCAAACTTCACCCTTCACGGTGGGCTATGTGTGCCAACCTTCAGGGATATGGGTTCCTATTTAAAGGATACCTCTCTCCTGGGCCTTGTACAAGACTCTTACCAGGACTTTTAGCGAAATAGCGAAAGTGCTGGATCTTAGAGCCCAGTCCTCCGAAGAGAGACATTACAGGCGCTGCCTCATGGATGAGGCCCGGATCCCATCCAGTTTTGGCTTAACTTGTAGGCGTCTTGGATGGATCCGAAAGCATAGCTCTTTTACCCCCAGAGGGTCTCTTTGGTAGAGCTTTCCTTTAGCACCTCCTAACGCGTCCAACACCTTTCGACACTGGCGAAAAAACTGAGGTACTTCCCTGATGGGAGGGGTTATATGGAGGGGAACTGTCTTCCATTGGTTGTGCCAGTGTCCAATCACCGCTGGTGACCCTTAACCCATTATGTAATGTCTAGCTCTGTATCCCGTGGTGTACGATAAAGAAATATGTTTTTTTTTTAGCAGACACCCTAGGGAATAAAATGACGGTCGTTGCAACTTTTTATCTTGCACGGTATTTGCGCAATAATTTTTCAAACGCCTTTTTTTGGGGAAAAAAATGGTTTCATGAATTAAAAAATAACAAAACAGTAAAGTTATCCCAATTTTTTTGTAAAATATGAAAGCTTATGTTACGCTGAGTAAAAAGATACCTAACATGTCACGCTTTAAAATTGCGCACACTCATGGAATGGTGCCAAACTTCGGTACTTAAAAAATAGGATTTTTATAACAGCTTACCTGTAAAATCCTTTTCTTGGAGTACATCACGGGACACAGAGCGACATAGTCATTACTAATGGGTTATATAGATACCGTCAGGTGCTGGCACTGGCAACTTCCAAAACCGGAAGTACCCTCCCCTATATAAGCCCCTCCCATCCGGGAGCACCTCAGTTTTGTAGCAAAGCAATAAGTGTCCCCAAAGAGGGGTGGGAGCTCTGTGTCCCGTGATGTACTCCAAGAAAAGGATTTTACAGGTAAGCTGTTATAAAAATCCTATTTTCTTTTTCGTACATCACGGGACACAGAGCGACATAGTCATTACTAATGGGATGTCCTAAAGCAATGCCAAATGAGGGGGGGGATACACCATATATAAGCTGAGCGCTATCAGACATGAGGATCTTTTGCGGCCTGCAACACACTGCGCCCAAAGGCGACATCCTCCTGACTTCTAACGTCCACCTGGTAGAACCTAGTAAACGTGTGTACCGAAGACCATGTTGCGGCCTTACAGATTTGAGCCAGGGAGGCCTGGTGATGCACTGCCCATGAAGTTCCAACTGCTCTCGTGGAGTGCGCCCTAACTTTGAACGGAGGCGGTCTACTTCTCAAGCCATAGGCTTGTATTATGACCTGTCGAATCCACTTGGCTAAAGTAGATTTTGACTCTGCCTGACCCTTTCTGGGGCCTTCCAGCAGAATAAACAAAGTATCCGTTCTGCGAATCTGAGCAGTGGCTTTTAGATAAGCTTTAACTGCTCTTACTACATCCAAAGAATGCAATAACTTTTCCTCTACCGAAGTAGGCTTGGGGAAAAAAGAAGGAAGAACCACATCTTGGTTCAAATGAAAACTCGATACCACCTTAGGAAGAAAGGCTGGATGAGGACGTAACACTACTCTGTCCTTATGGATAACCAGATATGGCTCCTTACAGGACATAGCTGCTAATTCCGATACTCTTTTAGCCGAACAAATGGCTACTAGAAAAATCAATTTCCTGGTGAGAAGCACCAAGGAAATATGCTGTAATGGTTCAAATGGTTGTTTCTGTAGAACCGACAGAACCAAGTTTAGATCCCATGGACATATGGGAATATTAACCGGAGGACTAATACGCATCACTCCTTGTATAAAGGCTTTGACTAGTGAATGCGAAGCCAAGGGCCTTTGAAAAAATATTGACAAGGCCGAAATCTGACCCTTGATAGTACTCAAGGCAAGCTTCCTATCTACAGCCCATTGTAGGGAGTCCAGACTCCTACCTATTACGTACTTACGTGGATGCCATTTCTTGGCTTCACACCAGGCGATGTACGCCTTCCAGATTCTATAGTAGATCTGCCTGGATACCGGCTTCCTGGCATTGATCATGGTAGATACCACAGAATTAGAGAGCCCTCTCTTTTTTAGAATGTGGGCTTCAATAGCCAGGCCGTCAAACCTAGGGCTGGTAAGGAAGGGTGGTATATCGGTCCTTGCGAAAGCAGGTCCGGACGATGTGGGAAAGTCCAAGGACTCCCCACTGACATTTTACAATCTCCACGTACCACGCTCTTCGGGGCCACGCTGGAGCCACCAGAATCACTGGTTTCTTTTCTACCCTGATTCTGCGGAGTAATCGAGGTAACCATTGTGGCGGTGTGAATGCATATATCAGCTTGAACTGATCCCAAGGGAACACTAGGGCATCCGAGCCGCAAGCTAGGGGATCCCTTGTCCGAGAGACAAACCTGTCCCCCTTTGCGTTGAATCTGGATGCTAGAAGATCTACATCCGATGTTCCCCACCGCTGACATATTGTCCAGAAAACCTCGGGGTGAAGGGACCCTTCCTCTGGGCCTAATTGCTGGCGACTTAGAAAGTCCGCCTTCCAATTCTCCACTCCTGGAATGAATACCGCAGATATGGCTGGGACATATTTTTTCTGCCCATTTCAGGATGTAATTTACTTCCCTCTGGGCTGCACGACTCCTGGTGCCCCCCTGATGATTGATATATGCCACTGCTGTGGCATTGTCTGATTGAATTCTGACAGGGGACCCTTGGAGTTTGGATGTCCATGCTACTAGGGCATACCGGGCTGCTCGTATCTCTAAGAGATTGATAGGCAGGGCCTTTTCTGCATCCGACCATCTGCCCTGGAGAGACTATTGCTCCAGTACTGCTCCCCAGCCTATAAGGCTGGCATCTGTAGTGACCACCTTCCAAGAAATCGGACTGAAGGATTTCCTTTTTTCCAGATTCTGGGAAACCAACCACCAACGGAGGCTCTTGCGAACGGAAGGGGACAAGGACATTGTAAGTCTAGGCCTGAATTTTTTTGTTCCAGGCTGACAGTATGGCCCCTTGCAAATTCCTTGAATGGAATTGACCGTAGGGTACTGCTTCGAATGATGCCACCATTTTTCCCAGCAGCCTCATATACAGGCGTATGGACGGCTGTCTTTTTTGTACCCACTAAGTGGATCAAATCTTTCAAAGACAACACCTTTCCTCGAGGCAAGAATATTTTTCTCTGGCCTGAATCCAACCCTAGCCCCAAGTATTCCAGACTTTTGACTGGTTTTTAGGGCTGACTTGACTCGGTTGATAATCCAACAGTGAGATTCCAGATACTTGATCGTCTTGTGAACGACCACGCCTAGTTTTTTCACTGAGTGGTCTATCAGCAACAAGTCATCCAGATATGCCATTATCATTACACCTTGTGTTCTTAGATTGGCCAATAAAGGGCCAGAATTTTTGTAAACACTCGTGGTGCTGTGGCCAAACCGAAGGGTAAGGCTCTGAACTGAAAATGGCGCCCTTCTACTGCAAAGCGTAGAAATTTTTGGTGGACTGGAAAGATGGGAATGTGCAAATAAGCATCTTTGATGTCGATCGTGGCTAACCAACCCTCCCCTTGTAGGGCAGTGGCCACCGATCGGATCGACTCCATCGGAAAGACCTGATATACAGGAATTTGTATAGCCCTTTTAGAATTAATATGGGCCTCCCGTCCGCGTTTGCTTCGGGACTGTAAAGAGGTTTGAGTAAAACCCGAACCCTCATTCTTCCAGGGGACCTCCATAATTACTCCTTGGAGCAATAGTTGTTCTAGTGCCAACAGGAGGGACTCTCTCTTCCGGGGATCCCTTGGCACGTTTGATAGACAGCGTAAGGCGGGAGGCCTGATGGACTGCTTTGCCGCAGGCCGGGGGATGGAGAAACACTGCAACATGGCAGAGGAAGCAGTTTCCTATAAGAGAACTCACCATCTGCCTGGACTTTGCTCTGCTGAGAAGAAGCTAGTCCACATGACAAGAAAACATTCCACAGCGGCCTCTAGTGGACAAACACAGGTACCGCAGTCTAATATATTAAATATATATAAAAAAAAAATTTTTTTTTTTTTTTTTTTTTCTTGACCACCTTTAAAAATTATTACATTTTTTTTTTTAGTAGTTACAGGCATGCACAGAATTTTGCGGGAATACCATTAGGTAACAGACAGAAAGACAAATTAGGCTTGGGGGTCCCCCAATAGAACCAAGTTCCTGGGGGCCCCCACTTACCTGTTCCCCGCCGCAGGACTTTGTTTGGTCCACAAAAGCCCAAACTTCACCTATCACGGCAGGCATTGTAATCAAACCTTCAGGGACCGGGTTCCCAAGGATTCCACTCCCCTGGACCTGTATAGCACCCTGCACAGAAAACATCTTGGTCGTGGGTATGACCAGAGCTCTGGATCCCAGGGTCCAGCTCTCCTAAGAGAAGCATTACAGGCAAAACCTTGCTCTTCTCTGCAAGGCCCGGGTACCGACCGTTTAGCTATGAAGCTTTTTTGGTCGGATCCGGAATAGCTTACTGAGGCCCAAAAGAACCTGTACGCAAGCTCAGTGAAAAACACATGTTTCTTCTTGGCCAACACCTTAGACACTGGCAAAAAACTGAGGTGCTCCCGGATGGGAGGGGCTTATATAGGGGAGGGTACTTCCGGTTTTGGAAGTTGCCAGTGCCAGCACCTGACGGTATCTATATAACCCATTAGTAATGACTATGTCGCTCTGTGTCCCGTGATGTACGAAAAAGAAATCTCCATAGGCGAGGCTTTGAATTTTTTTTACAGGTTACCAGGTTAGCGTTACAGAGGAGGTCTAGTGCTAGAATTGTTGCACGCGCTCTAACGCACGTGGCGATACCTCACATATGTGGTTTGAACGGCATTTACATATGCGGGCGGGACTTACGTGTGTGTGTTCGCTTCTAAGCGCGAGCTATTGGGGACGGGCGTTTTAAAAAAAAAATATTTTTGTTTTACACTTTTTATTTTGATCACTTTTATTCCTATTACAAGGAATGTAAACATCCCTTGTAATAGGAATGTGTGTGACAGGTCCTCTTTATTGAGAGATGCGGGGTCAATAAGACCCCACATCTCTCCTCTAGGCTAGAAAGCATGAGATCGGTGAAAAAAATTTCACTGATCTCATACTTACAGCCGCAATGGCAGCTTTGTTTACATTTGAGGACCCGGGCGTGACGTCATCACATCGCGCCCGGGCCTCCGACGATCATAGAGATGACTGGTGACCATCTGGTCACCAGTCATCTCTATGCTGGTCACGTGACCCACCACCGGCGCCGGACGATTCTCTCCGGGTCACCGATGGCACGGGGAGCCCGGAGAAGCACCGGATGGCGGCGGGAGGGGGGGGGGATGTCCCCTCCCTCCGCCTACAAGAACGATCAAGCGGCTGAACCGCAGTGCGCAGGATCGCCGGCACTACAAAAGGATATCTGAATGATGCCCCCCTCAAACCCAGGACGTCCACCCGGAGGGAGAGAGGGTTCCTGCCGGCGTCATTTGACAATGGCCCGGTAGGGAAGGGGTTAAAAGTGTTTGTTAACCCCCCACAAAAAATAGAGATCCTGGTCCTGTAAAGCAGATTAAACACCACAGTGCTTGTGCTTTGTAATCTGCCCCCTCTAAACTGTAAAAAAACACCTGGCTGATCCTGACACTTCCTGTATCCCCTCTCTGCGCTGACCACGAAAATCAGGGCTGCTAAGCCTTGACCACCGTGGTCAGAGTACGTCCCTCCGTCAACTGCAGCTGTCCTCTATGCTCCTCTCTCCCCCCTCACCCCCTCCTCGCTGCCTGTCAGCTCCGTGTTCTGTGTCTCTGTCTCCGACCCCCCCCCCCCCCATCCCCGCCGCTATTAGTACAAATAAAATGTTATACATGGTTACTGCCAGCCCTTCTATTATAGTTAGGCATAGCACACTGTATAAGTCTTTTATAGCGCGATTTTCAGGCAGATCGCGTGACTCTCTGCTCGTTTACATGGCTACTGCAGGAGGGGCTGAACGGCCATGTGACCTCCCCGGCTGATATCAGAGGGAGATCTCGGTCCCTCCTGCAGAAGCCATCCATCAGAGTTGACCAGCGGCTGCGAGTCACGTGACGACCTGATGATCGCGCTTAATCTGTATTTACAAGCCTCATTTTTAGAAAAGACTTATACAGCGTGCTATGCCTAATAGAGGGGCTGGCAGTGCTTTACATATTTGGGTTCACAAACAAACAGTTTAAGGTCACGTTGTCATGCGACCTTAAAAAAAGCGCAAGCTAGCGCCTCAAAAGCGCCCAACGTTTTCTGGGCATTTTTTTTAAGCGCCTCGGTGTGAAAGGGGTCTAACACGTGTACCGCATGCTTTAAAAGGGGTTGTAAAGTTTTGTTTTTTATTTTCTAAATAGGTTCCTTTAAGCTAGTGCATTGTTGTTTTACTTACCTTTTCCTTCGATTTCCCTTCTAAATGTTTTTTTTCTTTGTCTGAATTTCTCACTCCTGTGAGCTTGCCCCAATCATCCGAACCGTTCTGGCTGGGGGTTAGTCAGCGTGCTCGCCCCCTCCCTTGGGACTACATCCCTGCGGAGAGACGCTGTGTTCACAGGGAGGGGGCGAGCACGCCGACTAACCCCCCAGCCAGAACGGCTTGAATGATGGGGGCAAGCTTACCGAGGAGGAACAGGAAGTGAGAAATTCAGACAAAAAAAAAAAAAACATTTAGAAGGAAAATCGAAGGAAAAGGTAAGTGAACCAACAATGCACTAGCTTAAAGGAACCTATTTAGAAAATAAACAAACCTTGACCCCTTTAAATGAGCACTGCATTCAAATTAATGTACCAAAACGTCAAAGAAAGTTAGACAACATTTTTTTCAACACAGTGCCTCATAACACATGGTAGTTGGCTACAATGCATGTTCATTGAAAACGAATGGCACCACATCGCGCTGATGTATGCAACATGCATTACTGCAATGCAACAGTGTAAATGGACCCTTCTTGTTTTTGTCAGGTTTCTATTTCTGTCTGTGACCCCATTGAGGAGGTTTATTCTCACTTCCTGTGCCTCTGATGCCAACGCAAGACACAGGAACAGGAATGTTGTCGGTGGTAAAGAAAGGCAGAAACATCAATAAAAATATTCATTCCAAAAATAAATCAAGTCACTGACATACTTCATCCCATTCTATCTTAAATACATTTACATAATTGTCAATTTCAAACACCAAACATTTCCAATAGACGAAAAATTAAAAAGAGACTACTGATGCACACACCAAAACTATATATTCTTTATTAATACTTAATTTGAAAATGGGAAGTATTAATAAAGCATATACAGTTTTGGTGTGTACATCAGTAGAATCTGTTCAGTCTTTTGTAAATAAAAAAAATAAAAAAATAAAAACATTGTCAGAAGTTCTAAACTCCCCCGCTCTACTATAAATGTGTATTTGTTTTTATCTATGTTGCCAGTGGAGAAATTAACCATCACTTCCTATAGTGGCAGGAGAAATCCCCCAACACTGCCTGTAGTGGCAGGAAACATTTCCCATCAATGCCTGTATCAGGAGGTGGGCATACCCCCGAAGGAGTCCTCAGAGTCTGGGTTCCAAAGAGATGGACCACAGCCCCGGACCTGTATAGCACCCTGTAAACTACAAAGGTTGCACAAAGTGCCGAGGTGAGCGCCCGTGTAGGAACCAGTGCCCAAAGCAACTTTCCAGGTCGCATCCACGGGGTGGGATCTGGGTACGACTCACAAGGTTTTACTGAGGTTACACCAGAAATTGATCCAAGAATCTGATAAAATAATAAACTAGTTTAACTCATCAAGGGGGAAGAGGTCCAGGACCCTAAGACACCAGCAAAAAAAGAAGGACTCAGGGAGTGGGGTATGGCTATAAAAGGGTAGCACCCAGGGGGTGTCCTCAAAAGCTTACCAGTGTTCGATTACCTGAACTTACAAGGCTAGAACCCAGGGTCTATGAATACTCAGCCTGTCTCCTCTACTATATGATTAAGAGAAGATAATTCCCCAACTATTGCACAAAGGATCCTCCAAAAGTTTTTAGTGCAACAGTTCAGGATTTTCTTTTTCTATTCAAATATAAAAGGCTATTGTTTATTTAGCAGAATATCCAGCTGGGTGAAACCAACCTGTGTGCTGCATATAGTTATGTAGGAAGTGTCAGGGTGTGGCTGTGTATCCTCCAGGTGGAGTAGTATGGTTGGCCTTGTGCCCCACTGTTTAATGGGAGAAATGTTAACAGATTACAGAATATTCTGCTTGTTCCTCTCTGACAATCTGCATTAGCTGGGTGGCTGCAAAAAATTTTGGATTTCATGTGCCTCTGTCTTCAGACTAACAAAGCTTATCAGTAAAAAAAAAAAAAAATTATCCTTACACCGTTTCCATGAGTATTCAAAAAAGACCAGGAATCTAGACAATCCCATATCTCAGTCATCTGATGCGGTCATACATGGCCAGAAGCTACGAATGTGTTAGACCAGGCAGCTAATACATGAACCTCAAACCTGGACCATCAAGCTGAAGGTTCAGGCTTGGACAAAACAAAGCTAAAAGGGATAAACATACACTATGTAGCCAAAGGTTTGTGGACATCATGACCATCACACATGTATGAGATTGTAGATCATGCAATTCCAAAACCATGGACATTAAAGTGAAAATACACTCAAAAAGTGAAGATTTGTTATAGTATAGAGCACGTGTCAAACACAAGGCACACAGGCCAAGCCGGCCCTCCAGGCCATTTCATTTGCCCCTCACACCTCTCCTGCAGCTGCGTCACCTCCTTGCCTCTACTCCACCCACCTTGTCTCAGCAACCGAGAGGACAGAACTCCTCTGCCAGATCCTCCACTTCACCATGCAGCCACGGAGGGGCTCATCTCTGCCACCCCCACCTCTGCCTCAGCAGACGGCAGCAGAGGGGAGGACATAACTTCTTCTACAGATCCTGCACCTCTCTTTGCAGGCTGAGCGCCCCCTCATCTCCGCCTCCCCTGGTGTTAGTATTCAGCACAATCAGCAGCTGACTCCAGCCCTCCTCTGGTCCTCTTCCAGACCCTGCAATTTCAGCTTCCCAACTCGGCCCCCAGCTTCTTCCTGGCAGCACTACAAGGATGTGCACTGTGATGTAAGCGAGGGTGGAGGATTCTTGACTTCTGATGGTGGAAGGCTCTAGAAAACCTGCTTATAATTATTATGAGAATAATACAATTCCATGCCAGTTGAAAAGGAGGGTCGCACACTGCTGGTGTCATCCACAAGAAACTTTGTTGGAGACTGCTCAGACAGAACACCATGGAAGAACCATGTTCTGTCTGAGCAGTCTCCAATAAAGTTTCTTGTGGATGATACCAGTGGTGTGTCTGACCCTCGTTTTCACTTACATCATCTCATACAGGAGTGTAAGTGGGCTCTGTGCCAGTCTGAACCTGCCCTTCACAGCTTAAGTCTTAAGTTATTACTAAAACCAGGAGTAATCAAAAGCAGAGGCAATTATTTATTATTATAAAGAGTAGATATATTTATATAGTCTTACAGATACAACCGGTATAAGCCGAGTTTTTCAGCACATTTTTTTGTGTTAAAAAAGCCCCCCTCAGCTTATACTCGAGTTAGGTTTCCTGTCAGTACATTTTCCCCTCCGATTCACAGCGGCGTTGTGTGTATAGTAACGCCGCTGCGAATCAGAGGGGAAAATGTACTGCGTGATATGGGTTTCCTTCCCTCCTCATCAATACTGAGATAAGGTACATGGGCACAGTGAGGTTGCTTATGGGAAACGTGAGGTTGCTTATGGGCAACGCGAGGCAGAAAATGGGCAATGCGAGGCTGAAAATGGGCAATGCGAGGCTGAAAATGGGCATTGTTGACCCTCTTTTCCACTTACAGTAGCTGCTGCATTCTCACCCTAGGCGTATACTCGAGTCAATACGTTTTCCCAGTTTTTTGTAGCAAAATTAGGTGCCTCGGCTTATATTCGGGTCGGCTTATACTCTAGTATAATAGGATTTTTATAACAGCTTACCTGTAAAATCCTTTTCTTGGAGTACATCACGGGACACAGAGCGACATAGTCATTACTAATGGGTTATATAGATACCTTCAGGTGCTGGCACTGGCAACTTCCAAAACCGGAAGTACCCTCCCCTATATAAGCCCCTCCCATCCGGGAGCACCTCAGTTTTGTAGCAAAGCAATAAGTGTCCCTAAAGAGGGGCGGGAGCTCTGTGTCCCGTGATGTACTCCAAGAAAAGGATTTTACAGGTAAGCTGTTATAAAAATCCTATTTTCTTTCTCGTACATCACGGGACACAGAGCGACATAGTCATTACTAATGGGATGTCCTAAAGCAATGCCCAACGAGGGGGGGGATACACCATACATAAGCTGAGCGCTATCAGACATGAGGATCTTTTGCGGCCTGCAACACACTGCGCCCAAAGGCGACATCCTCCTGACTTCTAACGTCCACCTGGTAGAACCTAGTAAACGTGTGTACTAAGGACCATGTTGTGGCCTTACAGATTTGAGCCAGGGAGGCCTGGTGATGCGCTGCCCATGAAGTTCCAACTGCTCTCGTGGAGTGCGCTCTAACTTTGAACGGAGGCGGTCTCCTTCTCAAGCCATAGGCTTGTATTATGACCTGTCGAATCCACTTGGCTAAAGTAGATTTTGACACTGCCTGACCCCTTCTGGGGCCTTCCGGCAGAATAAACAAAGTATCCGTTCTGCGAATCTGAGCAGTGGCTTTTAGATAAGCTTTAACTGCTCTTACTACATCCAAAGAATGCAATAACTTTTCCTCTACCGAAGTAGGTTTGGGGAAAAAAAGAAGGAAGAACCACATGTTGGTTCAAATGAAACCTCGATACCACCTTAGGAAGAAAGGCTGGGTGAGGACGTAACACTACTCTATCCTTATGGATAACCAGATATGGCTCCTTACAGGACATAGCTGCTAATTCCGACACTCTTTTAGCCGAACAAATGGCTATTAGAAAAATCAATTTCCTGGTGAGAAGAACCAAGGAAATATGCTGTAATGGGTCAAATGGTTGTTTCTGTAGAACCGACAGAACCAAGTTTAGATCCCATGGTCATATGGGAATATTAACCGGAGGACTAATACGCATCACTCCTTGTATAAAGGCTTTGACTAGTGAATGCGAAGCCAAGGGCCTTTGAAAAAATATTGACAAGGCCGAAATCTGACCCTTGATAGTACTCAAGGCAAGCTTCCTATCTACAGCCCATTGTAGGAAGTCCAGAATCCTACCTATTACGTATTTACGTGGATGCCATTTCTTGGCCTCCCACCAGGCGATGTACGCCTTCCAGATTCTATAGTAGATCTGCCTGGATACCGGCTTCCTGGCATTGATCATGGTAGATACCACAGAATTAGAGAGTCCTCTCTTTTTTAGAATGTGGGCTTCAATAGCCAGGCCGTCAAACCTAGGGCTGGTAAGGAAGGGTGGTATATCGGTCCTTGCGAAAGCAGGTCCGGACGATGTGGGAGGGTCCAAGGACTCCCCACTGACATTTTACAATCTCCGCGTACCACGCTCTTCGGGGCCACGCTGGAGCCACCAGAATCACTGGTTTCTTTTCTACCCTGATTCTGCGGAGTAATCGAGGTAACCATTGTGGCGGTGTGAATGCATATATCAGCTTGAACTGATCCCAAGGGAACACTAGGGCATCCGAGCCGCAAGCTAGGGGATCCCTTGTCTGAGAGACAAACCTGTCCACCTTTGCGTTGAATCTGGATGCTAGAAGATCTACATCCGATGTTCCCCACCGCTGACATATTGTCCAGAAAACCTCGGGGTGAAGGGACCCTTCCTCTGGGCATAATTGCTGGCGACTTAGAAAGTCCGCCTTCCAATTCTCCACTCCTGGAATGAATACCGCAGATATGGCTGGGACATATCTTTCTGCCCATTTCAGGATGCAATTTACTTCCCTCTGGGCTGCACGACTCCTGGTGCCCCCCTGATGATTGATATATGCCACTGCTGTGGCATTGTCTGATTGAATTCTGACAGGGGACCCTTGGAGTTTGGATGTCCATGCTACTAGGGCATACCGGGCTGCTCGTATCTCTAAGAGATTGATGGGCAGGGCCTTTTCTGCATCCGACCATCTGCCCTGGAGAGACTATTGCTCCAGTACTGCTCCCCAGCCTATAAGGCTGGCATCTGTAGTGACCACCTTCCAAGAAATCGGACTGAAGGATTTCCCTTTTTCCAGATTCTGGGGAACCAACCACCAACGGAGGCTCTTGCGAACGGAAGGGGACAAGGACATTGGTAAGTCTAGGGCCTGAACTTTTTTGTTCCAGGCTGACAGTATGGCCCCTTGCAAATTCCTTGAATGGAATTGACCGTAGGGTACTGCTTCGAATGATGCCACCATTTTTCCCAGCAGCCTCATATACAGGCGTATGGACGGCTGTCTTTTTTGTACCCACTAAGTGGATCAAATCTTTCAAAGACAACACCTTTCCTCGAGGCAAGAATATTTTTCTCTGGCCTGAATCCAACCTTAGCCCCAAGTATTCCAGACTTTTGACTGGTTTTTAGGGCTGACTTGTCTCGGTTGATAATCCAACCGTGAGATTCCAGATACTTGATTGTCTTGTGAACGACCACGTCTAGTTTTTTCACTGAGTGGTCTATCAGCAACAAGTCATCTAGATATGCCATTATCATTACACCTTGTGTTCTTAGATTGGCCAATAAAGGGCCAGAATTTTTGTAAACACTCGTGGTGCTGTGGCCAAACCGAAGGGTAAGGCTCTGAACTGAAAATGGCGCCCTTCTACTGCAAAGCGTAGAAATTTTTGGTGGACTGGAAAGATGGGAATGTGCAAATAAGCATCTTTGATGTCGATCGCGGCTAACCAATCCTCCCCTTGTAGGGCAGTGGCCACCGATCGGATCGACTCCATCGGAAAGTCCTGATATACAGGAATTTGTATAGCCCTTTTAGAATTAATATGGGCCTCCCGTCCGCGTTTGCTTCGGGACTGTAAAGAGGTTTGAGTAAAACCCGAACCCTCATTCTTCCAGGGCAACCTCCATAATTACTCCTTGGAGCAATAGTTGTTCTAGTGCCAACAGGAGGGACTCTCTCTTCCGGGGATCCCTTGGCACGTTTGACCTCAAAAATGGGAAGGAGGAGAGTCTTTTAACTCCAAACTGTATCCCCAACATACTGCGGAGAGCACCTATCTGTCTTGATCGTGTTCCGTCAGGTCTCTTGCGAACGACTGGAGTCCTCCCCCCACCCGACTGAGTGGGGGACCCTTCAATTAATTTAACTTTGGGGGAGGTTTTGTACCTCCCCTGACCCAGGGTTTCTCATTACCCTGCTATTGTCCCTGTTTTTTACCCCCGGGAATTGACCGAGGAGGCCGTCGGAACTGTTACACAGCCGATGCCCCAGGGACTGGAGAAGCAGGCCTCTTAAAGAGGGACCTCCAACTCTGTTTTTAACCGGCAAGAGCGTATTTTTACCGCTGGAAATTTTCTGGATATATTTGTCCAGGTTTTCCCTGAATAAGCGTTCACCATGAAATGGGACGCTAACCAGCCATTCTTTACAGGGAGCTTCAGCAGACCAGTTTTTGAGCCATAGAAGCCTGCGCATATGTACTACAGACAGCGTAAGGCGGGAGGCCTGATGGACTGAATCCTTTATGGCGTCAACCGCAAAGCCTAAGGCTCTAGGTAGATCAGCTAGGGCAAGGCCTGCTGATCTGTCAAGTCACTCAAGACCTGTTTCAACTGATCCTTCCCTGCTTAGCAGACCCCAATAGCTGCTACTGCTGGTTGTGTCACCAAGCTTGCTGTAGAAAGAAGCAGACTTTCATAAGGACTCCAATCTTTTATCTATTGGGTTCTTGAACATTTGGACATTATCCACTGGACATGTCAGTGATTTATACATACAAGAGATGGCTGCGTCCACTGTAGGGACCTTCCATTTTTTTGATGAACTTATCCTCCATGGGATAGACCACCGGAAATCTCTTGGGGGAATAAATATTTTCTCAGGACGTTCCCAATCCTGGTAAATGAGCCCTTTCAGTAAAGGGTGAAGTGGAAAAGAACAGACAGTCTGGGGGCTTCTAGCGACCCCAACGAGGATACAGTAGTGGTTGATGGTTCCGCAAGGTGCATTTTTAAATGCTGATCGGACCATGTTAGTCAGACACTGAACCCATAATCTTTCAGCTTGAGATGCTGAGAAAAGGTTCCCCCACTGTTGATTCCTCTATAACAGAATCAACCTCATCCTGATCCCCTTCAGGCAGGTCGATCCCTGTATGGGACTGTTGCTCTGCTAACAGGCACTCTGAAGGAGGAGACGGAGATCGGGCGTGCTTTCCCTGTGACAGGGAGGCAGCGATCAATGTTGACAATCTCTCTCTAATCCTCCCAGAGCTGAGGAAAAAACCTCCTCTGTTACATACACAGGAGCAGGTGAAGTGAGGACAGCCACAGTACCAAGTACCCCTGCGGGGTCTCTACGGTCACTTACCTCTGAACTTCAGGGGAGACTGGTGCAGCAGAAGCATGCCCAAGATCCTCAGAGCCCGATGAGTCCCCCTTCGCTTCCTGGAAGATTCAGTTCCGGAGCTTCTGGACGGCATATTCCTAAGCCTAAAGCTGAGGTATTCCAGCCGTAATACACCACTTTTACTGAGAATAGTCTAGCACAATTGCTGCTATATCACAGTTGGTGTCTACTAATGTGCCTTTCTATGGGGATGCCTGCATCAACCGCTTGCTGTATGCCTTTTTTTTTTTAAATGTTGCCAGCTCTGTCTCTGCACTCCATAGCCAGCTCACAACACATAATTGTGTTTTTTAACATGCTGGGACGCCCGCACATGCGCAGAAGCGCTGCGGCGCGCACAGAGCGTCATCCCCCAGGCTCCGCCCCCTTTCCCGGCTCACCTCTATATATAGAGGCGCGTGCACGCGCGCGGCCACGTGCGCCTTCGGCGCTAATTTCGAAAAGGGAAACTAGGGACAAGAGCCAGGGCCCCTTTTTGCCGCAGGCCGGGGGATGGACGAGCATTGCAACATGGCAGAGGAAGCAGTTTCCCACAAGAGAACTCACCATCTGCCTGGACTTGCTCTGACGAAAAGAAACTAGTCCACATGACAAGAAACGTTCCACAGCGGCCTCTAGTGAATAAACACAGGTACCGCAGTCTAATATATTAAATATATATATTTTTTTTTTTTTTCTTGACCACTATTAAAATTATTACATTTTTTTAGTAGTTACAGGCATGCACAGATATTAGCGGGAATACCGTTAGGTAACAGACAGAAAGACAAATTAGGCTTGGGGGTCCCCCAATAGAACCAAGTTCCTGGGGGCCCCCACTTACCTGTTCCCCGCCGCAGGACTTTGTTTGGTCCACAAAAGCCCAAACTTCACCTATCACGGCAGGCATTGTAATCAAACCTTCAGGGACCGGGTTCCCAAGGATTCCACTCCCCTGGACCTGTATAGCACCCTGCACAGAAAACATCTTGGTCGTGGGTATGACCAGAGCTCTGGATCCCAGGGTCCAGCTCTCCTAAGAGAAGCATTACAGGCAAAACCTTGCTCTTCTCTGCAAGGCCCGGGTACCGACCGTTTAGCTATGAAGCTTTTTTGGTCGGATCCGGAATAGCTTACTGAGGCCCAAAAGAACCTGTACGCAAGCTCAGTGAAAAACACATGTTTCTTCTTTGCCAACACCTTAGACACTGGCAAAAAACTGAGGTGCTCCCGGATGGGAGGGGCTTATATAGGGGAGGGTACTTCCGGTTTTGGAAGTTGCCAGTGCCAGCACCTGAAGGTATCTATATAACCCATTAGTAATGACTATGTCGCTCTGTGTCCCGTGATGTACGAGAAAGAAATACGGTACTCTTCCCGCCTCCTCTGCCAGCTACATAAAAGGTTATGTAGGGAGGTGAGGAGTAGAAGAGCTGGGCCTGCCCAGAGTATATAGACACTTCCAGAAGAGGGCTATGACATGCAAGGAGGGAGAGGGCTGTGCTAGGGAATGGAGTTTAGAATAGTCAACTTTTCTAGTAATTTCCAGTATTGATAACAAGAAGGATATATGTATAGTTCATATTATAAATACTTCTAATGCCAAAACCTTTCGTTTTCTATTGGTGGGAGTGTGGACAGGTTTAGTGGGAGTGTGGACTCTTGCCATGTCTTTCTTAGCAGCCTGTGTCCTATTCGGTTCTCTGAGTAGATACTACAGGAAGTAAGAGGGAATCTCCTCAAAGCAAAGGAAATCCCCTCTTCAACACTTATGGTTTCCTAGTTATTCAGGCCACACCCCCCCCTTTTTTTTTTTATCTCGACCTCAAAATTTATAGAAAACAGACTGACTGCATAATGCATACCTTCCGCTTCACAATGTATTCTTCAAAATATTCCGGTTGATTTGAGATCCAAAACATTGTCACTGGGAATGAGAGATAGAGCATCATCTAGGAGGTAAGATATGACAAAGTCAAGACTACAAAAAAGGAAGAATATTTAGTGTATAATATTGAAAATTTTCAGTACATTCGATGGCTAGAGAAATTTTTTACATTTGGATGGTTATTAACATTTAAAAAAAATAAAATAAAATCGAGGTGCAATAATAATTATCCCCAAACAAGGGGAAGGTTTAAATACAATAACATATAAAAACAGTATTAGCATACACATAGTACAAATTTTAATATCCATAAACACCTCGGGTAGTTTTCTAATATATAATAACAAAACAAAAAAAAAAAAAGGAAAAATAAACCCCATCCTAAATTAGATTATCCCTAGGCCTCTTCCTTTCACATAAGCAAAAAAATAAAAATAAAACACTATTGATATGATATAGCCAAAAACAAGGATCTATCCTGTCAAAAAAGTATTTAGTCAGCCACGTATTGTGCAAGTTCTCCCACTTAAAAAGATGAGAGAGGCCTGTAATTGTCATCATAGGTATACCTCAACTATGAGAGACAAAATGTGGAAACAAATTCAGACAATCACATTGTCTGATTTGGAAAGAATTTATTTGCAAATTATGGTGGAAAATAGGTATTTGGTTAATATCAAAAGTTCATCTCAATACTTTGTTATATCCTTTGTTGGCAATGACAGAGGTCAAAAGTTTTCTGTAAGGCCCCCTTCACACGGAGGGTCTGTTCAGGTCCGCCTGTCAGTTTTTTAGGCGGACCTGGACGGACGCTCCATGTAGCCTTATGGAGCCACGGATGTCAGCGGTGACATGTCCGCTGACATCCGCTCCGCCAAAGTGTGACGGAGGAAAACCCTATTTTTCCTTCCGTCGGCGGAGCGGATGAACACGGACAGACTCTCCGTGTTCATCTGATCTCCCCATAGGGGAGAGCGGCGCTCTGACAGGGCGGTCCCTGCACAGTGTGCGGGAACCGCCCAGTCATTCGCCGGCTCAGCGGGGATCAACTGAGCAATTCCCGCTGAGCAAGCGGAGCTTCACGGGGCGGATCATGACTGATCCGCCCCGTGTGAAAGAGCCCTAAGTCTTCACAAGGTTGTCACACACTGTTGCTGGTATGTTGGCCCATTCCTCCATGCAGATCTCCTGTAGAGCAGTGATGTTTTGGGGCTGTCGCTGGGCAACACGGACTTTCAACTCACTCCAAAAGTTTTCTATGGGGTTGAGATCTGGAGACTGGCTAGGCCACTCCAGGACCTTGAAATGCCTCTTACGAAGCCACTCCTTCGTTGCCCGGGCGGTGTGTTTGGGATCATTGTCATGCTGAAAGACCCAGCCACGTTTCATCTTCAATGCCCTTGCTGATGGGAGGAGGTTTGCACTCAAAATCTCAAGATACATGGCCCCATTCATTCTTTCATGTACACGGATCAGTCGTCCTGTTCCCTTTGCAGAGAAAGGGCCCCAAAGCATGATGTTGCCACCCCCATGCTTCACAGTAGGTATGGTGTTCTTTGTGGCAACTCAGCATTCTCTCTCCTCCAAACACGACGAGTTGTGTTTCTACCAAACAGTTCTACTTTGGTTTCATCTGACCATATGACATTCTCCCAATCCTATTCTGGATCATCCAAATGCTCTCTAGCAAACCTCAGACGGGCCCGGACATGTACTGGCTTAAGCAGGAAGACACGTCTGGCACTGCAGGATCTGAGTCCCTGGCGGCGTAGTGTGTTACTGATGGTAGCCTTTGTTAAGTTGGTCCCAGCTCTCTGCAGGTCATTCACTAGGTCCCCTCGTGTGGTTCTGGGATTATTTCTCACCGTTCTTGTGATAATTTTGACCCCACGGGGTGAGATCTTGCGTGTAGCCCCAGATTGGGGGAGATCATCAGTGGTCTTGTATGTCTTCCATTTTCTAATTATTGCTCCCACAGTTGATTTCTTCACACCAAGCTGCTTGTCTATTGCAGATTCAGTCTTCCCAGCCTGGTGCAGGTCTACAATTTTGTTTCTGGTGTCCTTCAACAGCTCTTTGGTCTTCACCATAGTGGAGTTTGGAGTGTGACTGTTTGAGGTTGTGGACAGGTGTCTTTTATACTGATAACAAGTTCAAACAGGTGCGTTTAATACAGGTAATGAGTGGAGGACAGAGGAGCCTCTTAAAGAAGAAGATACAGGTCTGTGAGAGCCAGAAATCGTGCTTGTTTGTAAGTGACCAAATACTTATTTTCCACCATAATTTGCAAATAAATTCTTTCCAAATCAGACAATGTGATTGTCTGGATTTGTTTCCACATTTTGTCTCTCATAGTTGAGGTATACCTATGATGACAATTACAGGCCTCTCATCTTTTTAAGTGGGAATACTTGCACAATTGGTGGCTGACAAAATACTTTTTGGCCCCACTGTGTGTGTGTGTGTGTGTGTGTGTGTGTGTGTATGTAACTGTGTGTATATATATATATATATATATATATATATATATATTAGGGCTGCAACTAACGATAATTTTTTCGATTAGTTTGGCCGATTATTTTTTCGATTAATCGGATAAAAAAAAAAAACGTAATGTGCCATTTATTCGTTTATTTAAAAGTAATAATAAAAAAACTAAGAGCCCATTCACACAGGGGCAACACGACTTCCAGCACGATTTTATGAGGCAACTCAGACAGGACCTGAGAATGAATCACAGCACGACCTGGAGCTATTTACAAGGCAACTCCAAGTTGCCTGCAGGACAAGAGACATTCCAGTGGCCAATCAAACAAGAATCAGCTCTGTGGGAGGGAGGGGGGGAGAGAGAGTTTTGCAGGAGAAATGTATGTTATCTTCCTGGAGAGTCGCTCCTATTAAGACAGGGAGAGGCGACTCCCATTGAAATGAATGGTTACAGGTCGCCTAGGAGTCGGATTGAAGTAGTACAGGGACCTTTTTTGAAGTCGGAGCGACTGCAGTAGTGTGCATAAGGACGGCTCCATTAACTTACATTGATTTCTTCAGCCAGCGCGACCTGAGGAGACTAGGGGCGACCTGGGGCGATTTGGAGTCGGATCCAAAGACGCCCCTGTGTGAATGGGCTCTCAGTGTTACACTCAAACTGCAGAATAAAAAACGTTTAACATTAACATTACACAACTTTTCAGCAGTACAAAAACATTCTGAAAAGAGGTGAACTATAACTGTTCAAGAAACTTTGCATTTGAATGTAAAAAAGTTAACATGTTAACATGCTCGGGGCTAAGTCTGGCTCTCTTTTTACAAACGATGTTGCTTGCAGCAGAAAAGAGGCGCTCCGATGGAGTGGAGGTGCATGGGATGCACAAGAAGGATTTTGCAAGTTTTTCCAAAGTAGGATATTTATCTTGGTTACCCTTCCACCAATTCTAAGGGTTTCCCTCCTTCGGAAGTGGCTTCTCAGCAAAATAAGCCTGAACTTCATTTCGGACTTGTGTGTGGATATCCAGCTCAAGTTGCACTTGCCCCTCTTCCTCTTCACTGCTGCCCCCAGACTCAAGGAGTATGTCAAGTAGAGAATGAGATGCTGTAGATGTTGAAGGCTCAGCATCTCTAGTTACAGGCAACGTGGTGGTCATTGGCTGCTGCACCAGCATCTCCCTTCTTAAAGCAAGTGCCTCTGTCTGTACTTTTGCCTGCACGTTTATGATCTGTTCTGGTGATAAAAAAATTGTCTTCTAAATCGTGGGTCCAGGGCAGAGGAAAGGATTACGGTGTTTGGGACGTGTTCAAGGATCCCCTTCCATCTGCTTTGAAGTTGGTCTGTTGCAGTAGCTTGGAAGCTCTTTAGCGGAGAGGACTCAAAAGAAGCACCTTCATTGGACCGCAACAGCCCCTTTACCAGTGCCGGCACGGATGATAGGGTAACATATTCTTGGCCACTCATGAATACAGTGCAGCATTCAAAGGGCTTAAGAGCAATGGAAAGTTCTTCAAGAATACTCCACTGGTCTGGTTTTAAGTCCAGATAATGTTTGCCTCTTTGTGTAACTGATGGGTCAGACAGAGTTGCAGTTACCGGCCACCTTTGTTCAATGAGCCGTTCAACCATATAGTAAGTGCTTACATCTTGAAGAAGCTTGTGCTCAGATGTACCCATTTGTTTCTCCTTCAATTTGCTGCTGGTTAGCTCACTTTTTTTTTAAATGTTCAACTAGTCCTCTTGCAGCACTAACGGCTCTCTCAATTCCAGAATTCTTTAACGCAGCACTGATCACCAGCTGCAAGGTGTGGCCAGTGCAGCGGATACTGGCCCAGCCATGCGTGTCCGCCAGGATTTTCGCAGCAGCCACAATATTTGCTCCATTGTCATGCACAATGGCAATTCTTTTCTGAGCCGGAATTTCAAATTTTTCAGTGACCTCCTCCAACCATTCTGCAGTATTTGCTGCTGTATGTCTATCTTCCAGAGGCATGGTAGTGAGGCAGATAGAAATCATCTTCCAATCCTCCGCTATGTAGTGGCATGTAATGCCAAGGAAAGCCTCGGTCGCTATACTTGTCCATATGTCTGCAGTAATGGCAATTCTGCTTTCATTAGCGCTGATGGCATCCTTCACATTCTGAAATGCCTCCTGGTACTTTCTCTCCACTAGTTTGGTAAAATGGGTTCTTGATGGTAAAATATATCCAGGGTTCAGTACACTGATCATGCTTTTAAATCCTCGGTCTTCAACCATGGACAGTGGCCGCATGTTGGTGACTAGCATTTTCATGACAGAATCTGTTATAACTGCTGATTGTTGGGGAGTGCACGGACGATTTTGCTGCACAAACTCTGTCATGGTGCGCTGTTTCTTTCTGCAATGAAAAAGATAATATGTATGATTAGTATGCAGGAAAAGCTATTTCTGTGTAACTCTATATATCATTTTGGGTTTAACTTACCGTCCTGATGTTTCGCCTTCCACTGTGAACCTCCACGTGTTTCCGTTTTGTGCTCATTCATCGTTGTTGTGCTTCCGTGCCATGCAAGTTCCCTTTTACAAAGTTTGCAGGTGACCACCTTCTTTGCAGCATTTAAATTAAAATTCTCCCATGCCTTAGAAGATTTGGGTCGCACACCTTTTTCTGAGGTCATTGTGTCAGCAGCACCCTCTGACATTTTTATAATTTTTTTTTGCAGCTAGAAGTTAAAAAAAAAAAGTGCGGAGATGCAGTGTAATAATATTATGTATGTATTGTACAGTTTTATAAAAATAAAAGATTCTTTAATATTTATAATTTTTTATGCACTGCTATTCCTCTCGGGAACACCAATGACGGGGCGTTATTCCTCCCGGGGACACCAATGATGGGGCGTTATTCCTCCCGGGGAAACCAATGACGGGGCGTTATTCCTCCCGGGGACACCAATGACGGGGCGTTATTCCTCCCGGGGACACCAATGACGGGGCGTTATTCCTCCCGGGGACACCAATGATGGAGCATTATTCCTCCTGGGTACACCAATGGGGCACTACCCCCCCAGAAACACCAATCGGGCACTATCCCCCCCAAGAAACACAGATGGGGCACTATCCCCCCCCAGAAACACCAATGGGGCTATGACTATTCTCCCCCCTCCCTCCCAGGACAACCAATGATGGGGCACACCCTCCCCCCCCCCAGGAATACATAAGTTGGGGCACTGAATGTGTACTGTATGTGTGTGCACTTTTTTTTACTTAGCCGCTACCTTTTTTCACACTGCAGCTCGGCTCAGTCTCCTCACAGATTCTCGCCCTCGCCTCTCTGTTCCATCGAGGCAGCAGCGGGCGGGGCTGAGAAGATCTGTGGGAATGACGTGACGTCAGCGAGATGGAGAGGCGCGCCGCGGACGTGCAGCGGCGAGGACGTGCCCGGTCACAGTGGCGCCGAGGACACAGGAAGGAGACACACAGGAGGGAAGGACAGGCGCAAGGTGCGGACCAACTAATCGATATCGATTATTTGTTGCAGCCCTTTAGTATGTATGTATGTATATATATATACACATATGTATGTATGTATGTATGTATGTATGTATGTATGTATGTATATATATATATATACACACATATACACATACTAGACTTTAAGCTCTAACGAGCAGGTCCCTTTGATCCCTCCTGTATTGAATTGCATTGTGACTGTACTGTCTTTCCTGATGTAAAGCGCTGCGCAAACTGTTGGCGCTATATAAATCCTGCATAATAATAAAATATATCTATATATCCCAAATTACCTTCCCTTTCCCCTTCCACCCTCCCTCTCCCTCTATTGTTAACATTTGAATCTATCAGTAAATGTAATCTGAACAAAACCATACAGTTAGAAATTCAAACTAACATTATTAACCACTTCCTGCCCAGTCAATAGCATATTGACGTCCGGGAAGTGGTTTAGTTATCCACACTGGACGTCATATGACGTCCTGCGGGATAACAGCCCCGGGGGGGCACGCATCGCGGCGATTGGTGGAGCGGTGGGTCAGTCTGACCCACCGCTACACTGATCTCGGTAAAAAGCCTCCGGCGGAGGCTTTTTACCACGTGATCAGCCGTGTCCAATCACGGCTGATCACGATGTAAACAGGAAGAGTCGTTGATCGGCTCTTCCTCACTCGCGTCTGACAGACGCGAGTAGAGGAGAGCCGATCGGCGGCTCTCCTGACAGGGGGGGTTCACGCTGATTGTTTATCAGCGCAGCCCCCCCACGGATACCCCCACTGGACCACCAGGGAAGCCCCCCAGGACCACAGGGAAGCCCCAAGCATGTGGATGGCCCCCATGGCCATCCACATGTAGTAAAATAAAAAATAAAATAAAAAAATATGCCAATCAGTGCCCACAAATGGGCACTGACTGGCACTATGATGGCACAACCACAATGTGTGGTGGCTGGCATTGCTGGGCATCAGTGTCCATCAGTGCCACCTACTAGTGTCCATCAGCGCCACCTATCAGTGCCCATCTGTGCCCACCTATCAGTGCCCGTCCGTGCCACCTATCAGTGCCGCCTATGAGTGCCAATCAGTGCCGCCTATGAGTGCCAATCAGTGCCGCCTATGAGTGCCAATCAGTGCCGCATACCAGTGCCACATATCAGTGCCCATCAGTGCCGCCTATCAGTGCCCATCAGTGCCGCCTATCAGTGCCCATCATCAGTGCCACCTCATCGGTGCCCATCAGTGTCGCCTTATCAGTGCCCTTCAGTGCCGCCTTATCAGTGCCCTTCAGTGCCGCCTTATCAGTGCCACCTCATCAGTGCCGCCTTATCAGTGCCCGTCATTGAAGTAGAAAAGGTACTTATTTACAAAAAAAATTTACAGAAACAAAGAAAAACATAGTTTTTTTTCAAAATTTTCGCTCTTTTATTTGTTGTGCAAAAAATAAAAATCGCAGAGGCGATCAAATACCACCGAAAGAAAGCTCTATTTGTGGGAACAAAATTATAAAAATTTGTTTGGGTACAGTGTAGCATGACCGCGCAATTGTCATTCAAATTGCGACAGCGCTGAAAGCTCAAAATTGGCTTGGGCAGGAAGCTGTATAAGTGCATGGTATTGAAGTGGTTAAAAGGGGTTGTAAATGCATTCTATGCATTAAGATGAAAAAACATCTGTGGATTAGCGGCCCTCCAGCCCCCTCGTTTACTTACCTGACCCCTCGAAAGTCCCGCGCCGTGAACGCGCTTGCTTCTCGGCCAGGCTTCTCGGCTCATTCATTGGTTGATTGAAAGGAGCGCAGCCATTGGCTCGCGCTGCTGTCAATCACATCCAATGATGGGGGTGGGGCCGAGTGATACAGTGAGCGGCTATGGCCGCCGGCTGTATCACGAGAGCGCGCCCGCAAGAACTCATCACCATGCGATCTCACTCGCATGAAGGTGATGAGTTCTTGCGGGGGGGAGCCGAGACAGCCGCCGAGGGACCCCAGAAGACCAGGTTTGGGGCCACTCTGTGCAAAACAAGCTGCACAGTGGAAGTATAACATGTTTGTTATTTATAAAAAAAAAAAAAAAAAAAAAAATTACCTTTACATACCCTTTAACAACTTAAGCCCCGGCCAATTTTGGCTGGTTAAAGACCAGGCCACTTTTTGCGATTCGGCACTGCGTTGTTTTAACTGACAATTGCGCGGTCGCTCAACGTGGCTCCCAAACAAAATTGACGTCCTTTTTTTTCCACAAATATAGCTTTCTTTTGGTGGTATCTGATCACCTCTGCGGTTTTTATTTTTTGCGCTATAAACAAAAATGTTTTCCTCAGTTTAGGCCGATACGTATTCTTCTACATATTTTTGGTATAAATAAAAAAAAAAAAAATCGCAATCAACGTTTATTGATTGATTTGCGCAAAAGTTATAGCGTCTACCAAATAGGGGATAGTTTTATCGCATTTTTATAATTTTTTTACTAGTAATGGCGGCGATGAGTAATTTTTTTTCGTGACTTCAACATTATGGCGGACACATCGGACACTTTTGACACCATTGTCATTTTCACAGCGATCAGTGCTATAAAAATGCACTGATTACTGTGAAAATGACACTGGCAGTGAAGGGGTTAACCACTAGGTGGCGCTGTAGGGGTTAAGTGTTCCCTGCATAGTGTTTCTAACTGTAGGGTGGATGGGCTGTGTGTCACATGATACTGATCTCCGCTCCGAGTACACGGAGCCGAGATTAGTTTCATTGTCACAAGGCAGAGCCGGGAGATGCTTGTTTACACAAGCATCTCCCCGCTCTATACCTCTGTGAGATGGTCGCGGGGATCCCCGCAGCGATCGAGCCTGCGGGACTCACGGGGATGGCGACAGGGTCGCGCAACCACACGGACACGCACTTAAAGGGGACGTACAGGTACGTTGATGTGCCTGTCCGTGCCATTCTGCCAACGTAAATGTACAGGAGGCGGTCGGCAAGTGGTTAAATCTAAAAATTTCAAATGCAATTCTACTGATGTAGTGCTTAACCAGTTTCGGACCGCCCGATTGCTTATTTACTGCTACAGGGTGGCTGTCTAGTGCAGAATCACGTATATATACATGCTTCTGCACTTCCACCTGCAGGGCGCGTGTGCGCGCCAGCTTGCTGCTTCTGCTGTGATTAATCACAGTTGAAGCCAATTTGCGGGTGCCAGGGCACTGGATGTCTGTTGGCACCCGTCGATCGTCAGTAAAACACACAGAATGGAGAAACTGCCTATGTAAACAAGGCACAGCTCCATTCTGACAGGAGGGAAGGGATGGATTTTGTGGGAATAAAAGCCATCTCTTCCCTTAGTAAGAGCAACACACACATGTCACAAAAACACTGGCTAGGCACACTGTTAACCCTTTGCTCGCCCTAGATGTTTAACACCTTCCCAGCCAGAGTCATTAGTACAGTGACAGCGCATACTTTTAGTGCTGATCATTGTATTAGTGTCATTGGTTCCCGCAAAGTGTCAGTTAGTGTCTGATTGTCCGCGGAAACATTGCAGTCCCGCTATAAGTTATTGATCGCCACCATTAATAGTATAAAAAAAAGAATCCACAAATATATCACATAGTTTGTAGGCGCTATAACGTTTGCTTATTGGGATTTTTATTTATTTTTCTTAAGCCCAGGTTCACACTGGGCTGCGGGAGTGAAGCCGTGCGAGTTCAGCTGAACTCGCACAATTTCACTCCTGCCTGTCAGTCCCGATTTCGGCCGCGATTACAGGGACATCTGTGCCGTTTCTGCACAGATGTCAATGTAAATCACGGCCCGAAATCGCAAAAAGTAGTACAGAAACTACTTTTTGAAATCGGTGCAGCGTCGCACCGATTAGGACGGTTCCGTTGCCCGCAATTTGCGGCAAATACCGGGGTTTTGACATGCGATTTGGCATGCCAAATCGCATGCCAAAACGCACCAGTGTGAACCAGGGCTTAAACCAATAAAAATGTAGCAGAATACATATTGGCTTAAATTGATGAAGAAATTAGAGGATTTTTTAAATTTTGTAAATGTATATGTTAAAAGTAAAAAATATTGTTTTTTTTTTAAACAGTCTTTTTTGTTTATAGCACAAAAAAATAAATACATTTTTATTACATACATTTTATTTGGGTACAGCGTCGCACGACTGCGCAACTGTCAAAGTATCGCAAAAAATGGGCTGTCACAAAGGGGGTAAATCTTCCAGGGGTCAAGTGGTAAAAGAGGCCTTCATATAGGGGAATGTACCAAAACCAGAGCAGCTGTGCATGGCAACCAATCAGCTTCTAGCTTTCACATTTAACCGAACAAGCAAAAGGTAGAAGCTGATTGGTTACCATGCACCGCTGCTCTAGATAATGCCATAATCTGCTTTTCTCTACAGAAGGACATCTCATCATTCAGGGTCACCATCTACTTCCTGAACCGAGATGCTGGCTAAAGCCCCATACACACGGTCGGACTTTTTGCCAACAAACTTCATTTTGAGCAAGTTTGACAAAAAATTTGACCGTGTGTACGCTCTATCGGACAAACTTTTTTGGTTTTCATCGGACAAAAGTTCGGTCTGCAAACAGACAAACTTTTGGCCAACAAAAGTCCGATGGAGCAAAGTCCGACCGTGTGTACAGAAAACCATCGGACTTTTGTCCGATGGACAAAACAAATAATGTTAAAATCAACCAACAATAGCAGAAGTTGACCAAAGGGTGGCGGTAAAGAGCAGAAAAACCACGTGATGTTGTAAAAAGTTTTGGGAAAGTTTGCAGAAAAGTCCTGTGGTGTGTATGCTATGGGTGTGCCCAGCCAACTCCGTTCGGACAAAAATCCACGGAAAAGTCTGATGGAAGTCCAACCGTGTGTACGAGGCTTTAGAGAGGACACCATTCTGTATTCAGTTTATGAATGTCTGACACAGAACAGCCCCTGTGGCAGCATCTCATCTTGCTACTTACTACAAAGTGACACTGTTGCTGTCCGATTACTGGGAGAGAGAAGACTGGGGAAATGCTTCCTCCTGCCTGTAGCAGACTGACGACATCACCTTTGAGCAAAGCCATTACTGAAGCTCATAGACTGATTTTCAAAGTGATAATAAAACAAATTTTTAACCGATTGCCGACATTATACTATACAAATATGGCGGCAAGGCGGCTCTCCTTCCCTAGGTCTGGGGCACGCACACACACCGACGGTGACCCGCTCCCACTGTGATTGGACACAGGAGGAGCTAATCAGCGGGTCTGGCGGACTTGATGTCCGCCGGGACCCACCGATCGTTCGTGACACAAGCAGAACAGCGGTCTTCTTATCTAAACGAGGCAGACTACCTTTATGTCAGTAAGGAAGGTAGTTATCCTGTGTTTCTGCAAAGCAGGAGCACGGATCACTGCCTTTCCATAGTACAAGCACATCCCACACAGTAACCAAGCACATTTTAAGCACACATTTAACCCTTTAATCCCCCCAGATATTAACCCCTTCCCATCCAGTGTCATTAGTACAGTGTCGGTCCATATTTTTAACACTGATCACTGTATTAGTGTCACTGGTCCCCAAAAAAAGTGTCACTTAGAGTCTGATTTGTCTGCCGCAATCCCGCTATAAGTCCCTGATTGCCGCCATTACTAGTATTAAAAATAAATAAAAAAATTCCATAAAATTATCCCATGGTTTGTAGATGCTATAACTTTTGTGCAAACCAATCAAAATACACTTATTGGATTTGTTTTTACCAAAACATGTAGCAGAAAATGCCTAAAGTGATGAAGAAACTTGATTGTTTTACATTTTTTTATTGGATGTGTTTTATAGCAGAAAGTTATATATATATATATATATATATATATATATTTTAAGCGTCTGTCATTTATAGCACGAATAATAAAAACCTCATGCCGCGTACACACGGCTGTTTTTCTCATCGAGAAAAACGACATTTTTCCCATTCGACGAGAAAAACGATAGTCTGTAGGCTGTCGTTTTTTTTGACGAGAAAAACGACGAGAAAAATTAGAACATGTTCTAATTTTTCTCGTCGTTTTTTTTCGACATGTTTTCCGCGGCAGTTTTCCCATAGGGAAACACTGCCGCGGAGCCCACAGACGGTCGTTTTTCTCGACAAGAGAAAAAACGACGTGAAAAATGACCGTGTGTGGGGAACAAGCTGCTCCCTCGTTTTTAATGACATTATTCACGGCGTTTTTTTAACCGCCGTGAATAATGATCGTGTGTACGCGGCATAAGAGGTGATCAAATGCCACCAAAAGAAAGCTCTATTTGTGGGGAAAAAAGACATACATTTTATTTGGTTACAGTGTCGCATGACCGCGCAATTGTCAGTTAACCGCTTGCCGACCAGCCGTCACAGTTATACTGCGGCAAGTTGGCTCGGCTGCGCAAATCGCCGTAGCTGTACGTCGGTCCCTTTAACAACTATAGCAGGTGTGCACGCCCACGGCACGTCGCCAGAGCCAATGCGCGTGGCCAGCAGCCGCGATGTCCGCCGGCCACCCACGATCACTCCACAGAGAGCCACAGCAGGGATCTGTCAATGTAAACAAACAGATCCCCATTCTGACAGGGGAGTAGAGAGAGATTGTCTGTTCTAAGTGATTAGGAACAGCGATCTCTCTGTACTCCCAGTCAGTCCCCTCCCCCCACAGTTAGAAACACCTCCCAGGGAACACCTAAAGCGGAGTTCCAGGCTTTTTTTTTTTTTATTAAAAGTCAGCAGCTACAGACTTTTAATAAACAGACACTCACCTGTCCCACAGTCCAGCGATGCGGCCGCACAAAGCCCCGCTCCTCTCCACAGCGCCTCCATTGAAACTGTGGGCACGCGGCCGTGACAGCTTGCAGCTTCACAGCCAGGCACGCACTGCGCATGAGCGAGTCGCGCTACGCTCTCCGAGTGGACAGGCAATCTTCTGGGACCTGTGACGTGTCCCAGAAGATTGTTAAGAGGAAGGGGCCGCCTAGGTGGCCCGTAGTCAGAAGCAGGAAGTCCCACTCAAAACTAAGCACCCACCCCCCCCCCACAAAAAAGAAAATTACATGCCAAATGTGGCATGTAAGGGGGCGAGGAGTGCTTAAAGCGGAAGTTCCACTTTTGGGTGGAACGCCGCTTTAACCCCTTCCCTGCCAGTGTCATTTATACAGTGATCGGTGGCTGATCACTATAATAATGTCACTGGTCCCAAAAAAGTGTCAAAAGTGCTGCAATCCCGCAAAAAAAAAAAAATAAATCGCGGATCACCGCCATTACTAGTAAAAAATATAATAATAATAAAAATGCCATAAATATATCCCTAATTTTGTAGACGCTATAACTTTTGCGCAAACCAATCAATATACGCTTATTGTGAATTTTTTTTTTTTACCAAAAATATGTAGAATACATATTGGCCTAAACTGATGAAGACATATTTTTTTTTTGTATATTGCAAAAAGTTAAAAATATTGTTTTTTTCAAAATTGTCGCTCTTTTTTTGCTTATAAACGCAAAAAATAAAAACCAAAGAGATGAAGAAAGTTCTATTTGTGGGGGGAAAAAAAAGGACATTCATTTTGTATGGGTGCAGCGTCGCACAACCACGCAATTGTCAGTTAAAGCGACACAGTGCCGTATCGCAAAAAATGGCCTGGTCAGGAAGGGGGTAAATCTTCCGGGGCTGAAGTGGTTAAACATGGGTCAGCCATGGGACCCCCCCAAACCAATGTCTACAGCTTCAGCACAAGCAACAGTCAATGTGTATAATAACAAGGACCTGCTGCTGTGCACCGAGGCTGGCTGGTCATACATACAACATACACCATGATTCTATATAGTGTTATTATACAGGACTGAGCAATACACAGCACACACGTGTGACAGGTTACCCAAGGTCATCGTCACAACCCAGAAACTGGAACCCCCCAATGACCAGGAGTGACGTCACTGCCCCCTCCCCCCCCCCTGTGCTTTCCGATAGTTACCCTAAAAACCTCCAGCTTGACCCCCATTTCTGCAACTACGTTCCAGGGCCCGGCCACGCCTCCTCACTCCTTATTGGCTACAGCGTGTGTCGAGCTCTGCCTTACGTCCTGACTGTACGTGCGCGCGCCTTCAACTTGTCACGGGTCCCGCAGCATGATCGTAACGCGCATGCGCGGAATAAAGTGTCGTTTTGGGGAACTTTCGACGAGCTATTGGCTCGTTTCTTTATTCTCTGTTCTATATACTGTAATGTGGTGTGACACACGAAGGAGATGACAAAGTAAATGCGTAGTGAAGAGATTCCCCTGAGTGTATAGCAGACAGTGCCGCCATCTTCATGACTAACCACATACAGCCAAATACATATAAATATACACCTATGTATGGTGATAGTGACAATTATGGTGGTATGGTCTCCAATACAATGCTGACTAATGCTGGCCATGAATACACAGTCTGCTCTAGCCATTGTATTCAATCAGCCGGTGTTCTATGGAGAAATGCCCCCCCCTCCCCCGGTCGAAAACTGCATCCGATGGGACTGCGCACGCACAGTAACAAACGTCACGCTGGTGTGATGTCAACACGGCGCATGCGCACATCGTCAGAGGCATTAACCAGACATCCCAACCTGCAAAAACTAATTTCAGGGAGGTGGGCGTGGCTTAAACTGTGCTACATATTGCGTGTGGCTTAAATGGGGTGCGGTTTTATAGAGTTTGAAATGACTTGTGTAGCGGGGGTCCCAAATTTAGGGACTGCTATGCCAAATTTAAGGGTGATTCGAGTGGTAGTTGGCTCGAATCTTTTCAATTTGCTGGACTCTGCCTTGCTGTTGTTTTGCCTGGTGTGCAGTTCCCCTTGGAAGTGTGGGTGGCGCTGTCACCTATACTCGGGGTTGAACCACAGGTAATAGGGCAGTGATTTGGTGTTCCCTCTCGGCAGCCGTACAATGGGTGTGGTTGACCTGCTGGGCATGCCGGGAGAGGCTACAAAATAGGGGAAGACGCCACCTGGGAGGGGTCTTCTGTTCGTTCCTGAGCTGGAGTCCTGGTGCGTGGCCCTCCAGGCCATGGGGCCACATGCACTTCAGTCCCAGGCACCTTTAGTCCTGGGACTGCAACGTCAGCCCTGGGCCCAGCACCTTTAGCTGGAGCCCACTTCGGGAGGAGGAATCCCAGGGTGCCGCCTTGCGAGGGGACCAGTTTCTAGAAGAGGAGGCTGGGGGAGGACCGTTCCGAAGGACTGGTGAGAGATCACAGTGAAGGAAGTGGCCCAGTAACTCTCCAGAGGGATGTCATCCATCCAGAAAAAGGGAATTTAAACAACAGGGCCAGTAGGAGGTTTGGGACACCATAGATTCTGTGGCAGAGGATCTCCTGAATGCATCCATTAAGGAATCTAATAGACTGTTCGAGTTGCACGCTGGCTGCTAGTGCCTTTGGGTGACTATCCGGGTGAGCTATACCCACTCGGGATCGAGTGGCGAAGAAACAAGAGTGCCTGAACTGATCTGTCTTCCTAACACCTTTCTCTTCTCCTCATTTGTGGATGTTCGTGCATAAAGAAATAAACTCTATGTTGGAGTTGATGCTGGTGTGGACCTTGGAGTTACTTGGGGTATAGAGACTTTTGTCCTTACATCCTAGGGGCGGAAACCAACACTGAGGGGAACCCTGCTGCAAAGACCCGTAGTAAAACTAAGTGTGCTTAACCTCTGCAACCCAGGGGGTACGGGCATGGAGGAGACCGTGTGCGACTTCCTCTCCAGTGAACGAGCCAAAGAGTGGAGAAGGAGGGTGGCGTGGGTGCAGAATGTAGTAATGTTAAATAGGGAATGTACAGTGCGGAGTGTATGGCGGTGGGTAGTTTGTGTACGTGAGGAGTTTGGAGTGTACAGCGGTGAGTAGTATGTGCAGGATGGTGTCAGTAGGGCATAGGATGGTGTCAGTAGTTCTTTATTTTTATTTTATTTTTTTACAATTACAATTTTTAAATTATTTTTTACAATTTTGTTTTTATTTGTTGTTTTTCACAATGATTGGGGGTGGGGGTAGTGGACAGTGTCAGTAGAGCAATGTGTCAGTAGTTTTGCTGTACTAACATCACATAGTTAGTACAGTGAGTTCCTCATTCTTTTTTTTTATTCAGCCCACTGGGTTAAACAAAAAAATAACACTACCTGTGTGCACCAGGCTTTAGGATGTATTTCTTAGTAAGAAATTCATAATTATTTTCTATAGAAGGCCTCATGCACACTGGCCATTTTCCCAACTCTCCTAGAAGCCTTTCTCCTGGCAGCAGCGTTTTGGCAAAAAACACGTATGCCGCGTACACACGATCGGAATCTCCGACGACAAAACCGTGTGTTTTTTTTTTCACAACAGATGTTGGCTCAAACTTGTCTTGGATACACACAGTCACACAAATGTTGCTCGGAAATTCCGATGGTCAAGAATGCTGAGACGTACAACACTACGACGAGCCGAGAACAATGAAGTACAATGATTCTGAGCATGCGTCAAATTGGTTCCAAGCATGCGCAGCACTTTTGTGCGTCGGAAATGGCTACACACGATCGGAATTTCCGACAAGAACTTTTGCTGTCGGAAAAATTAAGAACCTGCTCTCAAACATTTGTTGTCGGAAATTCCGACAGCAAATGTCTGATGGAGCCTACACACGGTCGGAATATCCGACCAAAAGCTCCCATCGAACATTTGTTGTCGGAAATTCCGATCGTCTGTACGCGGCATAATACATGTAAAAAATGTCTTACGCTTTTACAAGCATTTAGGCATGTTTACAAGCATAAAGTGCTTGGGCGTTAATTCATTTCTTTGGCCAGAAAAATGTATTCTGGCTATTGAAATGAATTAATGCTCAAGCGCTAAACGCGCCTAGCATTAACGTGCGTTTAGACATGTTTACAAGCGTCAAGTGTTTTTCCTGCCCAAACTCTGCTGCTCCTGTGCACACTGGCAGTGGGGTTTGTTTCTGCCTCTAAACCTTCCTGCCACTAAAGTCAATGTGTACATGGAGACAGGCTAACATACAGGAGAGTTTAAAGGCAGGAAAAAAAATGCCAGACGCCCCTAGGAGCAGCTGTAAAAATGTCCAGTGTGCATGAGGTCTAACTCTTATGCCGCGTACACACGACCGCTTTTCTCGACGAGAAAAACGGCATTTTTTTTTTCGCCGAGAAAAACGATCGTCTGTGGGCTTCATGTCGTTTTTCTCGTCTAGAAAAACGGCATAAAAAAACGACGAGAAAATTTAGAACATGTTCTAAATTTTCTCATCGTTTTGTCCAGCATTTTTTTCCGCGGCAGTTTTCCCATAGGGAGACACTGCCGCGGAGCCCACAGACGGTCGTTTTTCTCGTCAAGAGAAAAAACGACGGGAAAAACGACCGTGTGTAGGGAACCAAGCGGTTCCCTCGTTTTTCCTGTCATTATTCACAGCGGTTTTTTAACCGCCGTGAATAATGATCGTGTGTACGCGGCATTAAATTTTTAAAGCAATTTGTCACATAGCGTTTTGTGTACGTGGCAAAATCACTAGTGACAATTGCTTTTCATTCACCTCTGTGGGCTTAGCTACATAATTCTTGGCAAACTAGTGGTTTATCTTATAGCAGTGCCATAAATGTAGGGCAATATGTGTTACATATTTTTAGTAAAAAAAATCCCAATAAGCGTATATTGATTGGCTTGCACAAAAGTTATAGGGTCTACAAACTATGGCATATATATAATGTTTTTTTTTTATTTATTAATTTTTTATACTAGTAATAGCGGGGATCAGCGACTTATAGCGGGGCTGGGATATAGCGGCAGACAGTCTGACACTTTTGATACGTTGTGGGAACCAGTGACACTAATACAGTGATCAGTGCTAAAAATATACACTGTCACTCAGTGGCGGCCCATCCATAGAGGGCGCACGGGCACGGCCTCCCCTATCCATGCATATGGCCCCTTGATCTACATATCAGTGGCGCCGGACCATGGAGTCCAATGGCAAGGTGATTTTTTGAAGCACCTGATTAGAGCCAGAGGCTCTAATAGGCTTCAAAAAAGGGTAAGCTCGGAGCACAGAGCATTGCGGTCCAAGCCCACCCAGTTGTGTGACCATAGTGAATTAATTTTTGCTATTAGCACACTAAAGTTCCTCCTCGCCAATCTAGAGGCAGGTCTGTGAGACCTGTTTCCCGATTGGCCAAAGTGTCAGCGTCTATTGGATACCTAGCGCTTTGGCGGAAGACACACAGCGTTTTTCCGCCCCCCCAAAGAAGAACCCACCAGCCGCCACTGCTGTCACTGTACTAATGATTCATGGTAACAAGAAAAACAACAAACACTCCTGCGCACGAGATGACCGTCAAGCATTCAATGGTTTATAACAATGACACTGGCCTTGCTGCCCTTCATGGATAGGGGTATCCTGGTAGTAAACGAGAAAAGAAAGAAAAAGGGCGCACCAGACTAGTGTAATATCTATCAGGGAAATAGACGCTTTGATGCGCATGCGCGCACAAGGATGCGCGGCACCATGGTTGGGCAGGCGCGCGCCGGAACTAGGCGGGCGCGCGGCGCCGTGACGATGTGCACGCACATGCGCCATGACGATGCGCACGCACATGCGCAATGGCGCACGCCCGGCGTGATGGATGCCCGGCCTATTTAAACTCACTGCTGACAGTGGCGCATCGCTGATGTATCTTCAGCTTGTCTGCGTTCTTGTGTCCTGTGAATCTGCTGTTCCTGATACGTGTACTGACTCGGCTTGTCCTGACCTGATCCTTCTGACCCCCTGGCTTGATCCTTGGCTTGCATCTGACCTCCCTCTGCCTGTTTCCTGCATCTGATCCTGGACTGACTTCCTGTGTTGACCCCTGGCCTGGCTCCCGACTCCGTTATCAAGTCTGTCCACCGGTCCCTGCTTCCTGGACCATCCAAGCACGCCTGTCTCCAGTTCCAGCTACCAGGCACCCGTGCTTCTGTGGGCATCACACCTGCTCTGTCACCTCCAGTGGTGTGCTGCACTCGGCCGCAAGGGGAGCCCTCCTAGCATCTCGGCCTCCTACCAAGTTCCTGACAATATCGTTGGGGTATTTTATTGAATAAAATCAATGAAAAGGTACTCACAAAGGTACTAAAGTTGTTCGCAATGTACAGATGATGCCATGGAAGGCTGCAACATGTAGAATCCAAAACACACTCCAACCGATCATGAAGGACGTAATGGGACACACTGCCGGCTGACGCGTTTCAAAGCGCACAGCTTCTTCATCAGAGCCAAGCCAAGGCTTCTCATTGATTTTATTCAATAAAATACCCCAACGATATTACACTAGGCTGGTGCACCCTTTTTCTTTCTTTTCTCACTGTACTAATGACACTGGCTGTGAAGGGGTTAAACATTTAGGGCAATCAAAGGGTTAAATGTGTGCCTAACCAGTGTTTTTGTGTACTATGTGTGCTGTTTTTTATCTTAATGCATAGAGATAAAAAAAGTCTGCCTTTACAACTCCTTTAAAGTGGTTGTAAACCCTTTACAACCACTTTAACCTACAGGTAAGCCTAGATTAAGACTTACCAGTAGGTGCTTGCAATATCTCCTAGACCTACACAGTCTGGGAGATATGTGCAATTTCCCCAAACGACGCCGTGAACTGCGCATGCGCCGTCTTGAAAGGGCACGCTGTGCCGTTTCAAGCTGGGGTCATGCCGTTAAAGGCAGCTCCCGCGCGGGAGTGATGTCACGCGACTCCGGCCAGTCACAGAGCCGGAGTATGAGGCCCCGGAAGGAAGAGGGGTGAACAATGGACGCTCGCTGCTAGCGAGGAAGACGGGGACATTGCGGGCTTCTCCTGCAGGTAAGTGTCACATAATGGGCTACTATGCGATGCATAGTAGCCCATTATGCTTTGCCTTTGCAGGGAAACAAAGAGGAAGTAAAACCCACCAGGGTTTACTCCCTTTTTAAGTTAAGGTGACCAGATTTTTAAAATGAAATCCGGGGACATATTTATTTTTTTAATAGTAATGGCAGCAATCATCGACTCTTTGCCCGTCGCCACCACCGCCCGCCTCACAGCCTGTCAAGTCTTACTCTCCGGGCCCCGGCTACTACTGGGTGGGGAGTGGAGGAAGATCACTCCGCCAGGGAAGGCAAGGAGATAAACAGGCAGGCGGATGTCCGGGACTTGAGCCAAGGCAGAAGAACATGCGAGCGGAGCTGAATGGGCATGCACCCGAAACTGAAGAAATATTTCTCCGCTCCGACCAGCACATAATCATCAGAAAGAGGCACAGATAATGGAAAAAATACACCCCCCCTAAGCTAGTAGGAGGGGTGGAGCGGGGGGGGGGGGGGTAATTCAGCTTTTTTATTTTTTATTCTGTACTGACTGTCTTTGAAATTGCCCCAGCCCCTGTTCAAATCCAATCCGGGGACAAAACCGGGGACAGACTTGGTCCGGGGACAGTGTCCTCAATCCGGGGACTGTCCCCGGAAACCGGGGATGTCTGGTCACCCTACTTTAAGTTCCTAGTTGGGATCCACCCAGATGCCTGGACAGGCAGCTTGTTCAGCCTCTCAGTGTCCCTTTAAGAACCTGAGCCAGCTGTTCCCGCCCCCTCTGCAGCCCAGCGTATCAGTGAGCTCTGGAGCGGCAGAGCAGAGAGCTGGTGACTGGCTGTTGCTGGAGAAATTGAACTGCCATCATAAGGGTCTGTGTTTGTAGTTGGTGAATACAAAAAAAATTGTGTACATTGTATCCTTCCACAGCAGCAACCATGTAACATTCTAAATATACAAACTGCTACAAAGTTCATTTGTAGATACAAATCTCTACCGAAAGGAATTGGTGTAATATGGCCCGAATGCCAAAGTGGCCATACACTCGTAGAATTTTGTTCCAAACTTTTAGTTTTATAGTGGAGTTCCACCCAAAAGTGGAACTTCCGCTTTAAGCACTCCTTTAAGCACTCCTCGCCCTGCCACATTTGGCATGTAATTGTTTTTGGGGGGGAGTGGGTGCTTAGTTTTGAGTGAGACTTCCTGTTCCACTTCCTACTACGGGCCGCCTCGGTGACTCCTCCTCTCCCCCTAGGCGGCCCCTTCCTCTCGGCAATCTTCTGGGACACTTCACAGGTCCCAGAAGATTTCCTGTCCACCGGGAGAATGCAGTGCGACTCACGCATGCGCAAAGTGCGTGCCCGGCTGTGAAGCCGTAATCTGTCACGGCCGGGTGACCATATTTTCAATGGAGGCGCTACGGAGAGGAGGGGGAGAGGAGCGAGGCTCTGTGCGGCCCGCATCGTTGGACAGTGGAACAGGTGAGTGTCTGTTTATTAAATGTCAGCAGCTACACTTTTAAGTTCTTAAAGACTTTGCTTTAAGAACGTTTGTTCAATTGTGTAAACCTTAGGTTGGAATGTGGCCAGCTTAGGGCATACTTGTGGGTGTGAAAAAAAATTATCACATTATGTATGCCTTTTTCTTAACTACACCTTGTTTCTCCCAGTGATAAATGTAATTCAGCACAAATCCTGCATGCACTAATAGATGAATTCCAGGTATAGCAATTTGTGCATAGTTACTGTGCAATAATCCTGCTTGGACCAATATTATGTATGTGATATACTTGTGGGATCCCAGTGGAAGCTGGAAATGATCATAGTAGGCACCACTAGCTTCAGGGTCCTGTGCCATGCAGCCACCCTACTGCATTGTGAGCAAAGTTGGTCACTTGCTTGGTATGGGCACCATTCAGGGAACGCTTTGCAGTTTCTCAATTAATGCAAAGTGATCTCTGATTGGATGCAGTGAAGATGTGGGCAGTGACTTCACGATCTACACCTTGTCCAATCACTGAACAATTTGCATTCTTTGAGAAAATGGAAAATGTTCTCTGATAGGTACCCGTGCTAAGCAGGAGATCTCCTGTGTTTAGTAACCTGCAGGCCAGTCAGATGCTGGCGGGAGCCACAAGCCAGTCAGTGTAGTAGTGGTGCCTACTATAGTAATTACCAGCTTCCAGGAAGATTGCACAGGTATGGCACATACATACTGCCAAGCTGGACCAATGTAACAGGGTAAAAATTGCCAGACCCGGTATTCAGATTTATTGCAAAGGCTCCTGAGATGAGTTTTATGCCGCAGAAAAGTGGGTAAGTGTTCCGGTGACAACCACTAATCTATTTTTTGAACAAGCAGCACAGGGACAGGAGGTTGATGTACATTTTATGGTCGAAAAAAGCACCCACACCCAAACAATCAAATAATATTACTGTGACGATGCAGCTGCTATCTCTTACCCTCTGGGTTAAATGCAAACCAATATAATTCTTAGACAGCACTTGCTAATACAAACAATATAAAAAATTAAATTTATGTGCTCAATTCTCTCCTGTGTAATCCAAACAAAACAGTTCATAATAAAACCAATATATTAAAAAATATATCTCTATACTAAATGATGTGCTTAGTGCAAAAAACTGTGACACTCCTGCATAATCCAAGCAAAAAAGTTCATAAGATGTGAAGAAAAGTGCTTTGTGTTTGGACACCAAAACTTCCCTCTTAATAATATTCCACCTAGTGCACATGTAAAACAATCCTTTATAAGCTTGTACCTATATCTATGGTAATACTCAACGTCTTTTCTTTGTATAATAAAGTTTCCTGTTTCCTGTCTGCAGTTAAGCAACAGATAAATCTTATAGCAAAGTGAATGGCCAGGCTCCAAAAAATAAGGAAAAAGCTTTATTGTATAAAAACATCCAACAGAGGGGGTTATTTACTAAAGGAAAATCCACTTTGTACTACAAGTGCACTTTGAAGTGCAGTTGCTGTAGATTTGAAGGGAAGATCTGAAATGAAGGGAAGCTCTGCTGATTTTATCATCCAATCATGTGGAAGCATAAATGCTGTTTTTTATTTTCCTTGCATGTCCCCCTCAGATCTAAAGCAACAGTGGATTTTCCTTTAGCAAATAACCCTCAGAGTGTCGACGAAACAGTCAAATTAAGTATAAATTTGTTGATGTCCAAAATAGTTTTTTATGGATCAAAGTGTGCATGAGGGCAAACCCTTAGATAGAAGGGACATTTCTTCATCAGACAAGGATCTATGACACATTTATGACATTGTTGAAAGTACTTTTTTCTTCTGAACGTGAGCTCTGAGGGCATAATGAGCCTGAGTGGGATCGCTTGTGTTTTACCCCCCCCTTTTTGTTTTCTTGTGGTTTTTTTGTGATGAAACTTTTTGCTCTTGCATTTGTACTGTCCGTTTTTTGAGGCCATATGTGTACTTGCTTGATTGGGTTGGCTGGAAACTCCAGGTTGATCAAAAGAACCATCAGACGCTGACACCGCCAAAGTATTGTCTACAATTTCCGGCTCTGTGTCAAAAAAGCTAACAGGTTTCATTTGAAAGTCACCATAACGACCCCATTGGCGTCTTTTCTTCCAAACACAGACATTATTAAGTTCATAATCCAATTTGTCACGCAGAAGCTTCTCTTTTTTTTCCAGCAATGGTATTCATCTCAGTCTTGTTAACTTTCTCATTTAGTTGTTGATCCAACTCTGTGAACTGTTGTAAAGAGGTGATTTCTTACCGTAATTTCTCCAGTTCGTTGGTCTTGGAAGTGATGATCAAATTCATAAAATCAAAGGAACAGGTTGAAAGAATATCAGTCCATTGTTTTTTAAGTTCATCACTGGATAGCTGAAACGTGGGAAATTTCTTAATGCGAAGACCCCTGGGTATATGTTCCACCGACAACTATATTTCCCAATGTGCTTTGACTTCTTTGACCATGCATTTTTCCAGCTTACAAAAAAGTAATTTAAAGCGGAGTTCCACCCAAAATTTGAACTTCCGCTTAATTCACTCCTCGCCCCCTTACATGCCACATTTGGCATGTGTTTTGCTTTTCGTCCCTCTATTAAGGTTACTCTGTGGTAAAATCAAGGAAGCTTAAACTTCTGTAGTGTATCAATGCTTTACTAAACAAGGAAATATCTGCGCATAAAACTGTAGGATGCACAATACAACACAACTTATAGCTTACAAAATATATGCCTACAAATATATATAAGCATGTACAACATGTACTATATACATTAAGTAAACTAAATAATTACTCAACTTGGAGGTCAAGATGTAATGTCCATAGTTCCTTGCTCAGTCCAACTCCCAAAAGCGTCTTCAAAGTTATCCAGCTTCAGGCAGGGATGTCTTCTTGCTTTCTCCTTCCAAAGACCAACTCCTTTGTCCTTCCCACACCAACTGTTGTTCAAACACACATGTCTCTCCCAAACCCTTTCCAAAGCCCCCCTCCCCATTTCCTGTTTCCTGATCAATGGAGAGGGAGGGGCCCCTTCCACCCATTTCCAGCAGTATCAATGGAGGGGGAGGGAAGGGGCTCTTTACACATATCCTGTTACTACCTAAACTCTATATTATTATTATAAAGTCACCATAGAAATTGCCATAGCAACACATACCACCTCTTGACTTTATAGAATAATATAGAAAACTTCTTAAAGCCTTTTCTCCAGAAAAGGGCGAAAACCCCCCTAAACGGGAGGAAAAAATTCCCTTTTGACCCCCATCTGGGCGATCAGACTTTTGCTTCGTCCCTGGAAGGCTGCAACATTACTTTTGAGCAGGGTTAATGTCTTTGGCAGTTTGTGTAAAGAAAGTCCCAGATGAAAGTCTGTTGTCCTCTTGGTCATAAGGAAATGCTCAGATGAAAGTCCACTCCAATTCAGCCACCTTTAGCAAATCATCCGCATCTTCATCAAGCTCTCTTCTGGTCTTCCTCCTCCCACCCAGCATGGTCGTCTGCTCTGCCTGCTCCACCTCTCGATGCTCAATATCTGAAAAGAGTAAGAGACAAAAGCAGATTATATGTTCATTTCCAACTGTGCCAAAAACATAGCTCACTGCTCACTTTTCTCTATCTGCCCATTTGTAACTGCAAAACTATTGTAGGGTGCCCACTGTTGCCTTGAAACACTTTCACGGAAAGGCATTGACTTCCAACGTAACAAATAAACTTGCATGTCTCTCCGTGCCGTCCTTGGAAGAACAGAGGCCTGCTGCTTCACAGTATGGCACATTTTTGCAAAATGCCCCATTTTGTGGCAACAGAAACACTTAATGTGACTGAATCTACCATTCCCAACCATTTGCTTCCACTTCTTAAACAATGCTGTGTGAGGGGGTTAACTCGGTAGCGGGTGTGTGTGACCCCCTGGTTGGGCTCCCCACACAAAAACAGGGCCAGCAGACGGAGGTTGTGGTTTTCAAAATCAAAAGGTGCGGTTTATTTCTCTATGTACAGTGACAAAAACACAGCAAAGCCAAAAAGAAACATAAACAAAATAAATCCTGGTCAGTTTGACCTCTGACTAAACATACAGGTTTCCTAACTAACAACTGGGATCAGCCTGGTGCTGTCCTAGTCCCTAAGTCCCTGGTTTAGTAAAAGTCCAAACAAATAGCCACACAGGCTTTGCCTCACCGCACAGGGGTTCACTCTCCCTAGACAGTCCACACAGGTCTGGGTCCAGGCATGAGCTAACATCTAATGAAGCTGGGAGTTTTTATAGAGGCCTTAAACGAACTGACAGGCTTCAGCTGGTCTCATCAACTCCCTGCCTGCACGACGCCCAGCCCTCTCCCTAGAGGTATGAGTCATCCATGAGCCCACTAGCCTCAGCTGGGCTTCATCAACTCCCTCCCTAGTTGTATAAGTCAGCATAAAGCCTGAATCTGGGAGAAATATATCTACCCCCCTGGATGCAACCAGGTGACTTTACCTTCCTGCTGTCACATACCCCCCCCTCTTGTTTTAACCTTGGGGTTGGAACACCAGCAATCAGGCATTCATGTACTCGAGACAAAGCATCCACATTCCCCATTTGAACGCCAGGGCGATGCTTTACTGTGAAGTTGAATTCCTGTAGGGCCAGGAACCACCTATTCACTCTTCTATTTGTCTCCTTGTTTTGAGCCATCCACTTTAACGGAGCGTGATCCGTAACCATGTCAAAGTGCCTACCTAGCAGATAGTACCGAAGGGAATCTAGAGCCCACTTCACCGCTAAACACTCCTTTTCAACCGTGGCGTAATTTACCTCATGGGACTTCAACTTCCTGCTGAGGTAAATGACTGGGTGCTCTTCCCCGTTCCAGACCTGGGACAATACTGCTCCTAACCCCACATCTGACGCATCACTTTGTACGACAAAGTCTTTAGAGAAGTCGGGTGAGTACAACACTGGCTGGCTACATAAGGCTTGTTTCAAGAATTGGAATGCTGCCTCAGCCTCGGGGGTCCATTTAATCATGACCGACCCTTTCCCTTTCGTCAGGTTGGTTAGGGGCACAGCCTTAGAAGCAAAGTGGGGAATGAAGCGCCGATAATAACCCGCGATTCCCAGAAAGGCCCGTACCTGCTTCTTGCTGTTGGGACGTGGCCAACTCTGGATGGCCTCGACTTTGTTGAGTTGGGGTTTTATCACTCCCCTGCCAATGGTGTACCCAAGATATTTGGCCTCCTCCTGCCCAATGGTACACTTCTTGGGGTTAGCCGTAAACCCCGCTTCCCGGATAGAGTCTAGGACTGCTTGCACTTTTGGCAGATGTGAGGCCCAATCTGTGCTATGGACAATTACGTCATCCAGGTAAGCCGCAGCATACTTCCGATGGGGCCTCAGTATCTGGTCCATTTTCCGCTGGAATGTGGCCGGCGCATTCTGTAACCCGAATGGCATTCTCTTATATTGGAACGCCCCGTCTGGGGTTACAAATGCGGTTTTCTCTTTGGCCGACTTGGCCAGGGGAATTTGCCAATACCCTTTTGTGAGGTCAAGAGTCGTCATGTATCGGGCTGTTCCCAGCCGGTCGATCAACTCATCTATACGTGGCATGGGGTAGGTGTCAAATTTTGTAACTTTGTTCAACTGACGAAAATCGTTACAAAATCGCCAGCTCCCATCCGGTTTAGGCACCAACACAATGGGACTAGACCAATCACTTTGGGACTCCTCTATCACCCCTAAGTTCAGCATTTTCTGTACTTCCTCCCGTATTGCCTCCCGTCGGGCCTCTGGGATCCGATAGGGTTTTAACTTCACCCTTTCACCGGGCGGGGTAATAATATCATGCTCTACCCCAGATGTTTGTCCCGGCAGCTCAGAGAACACCTCCTTGTTGCGAAGCACAAACTCCTTAACCTCCTGTTGTTGGGGTTGTGACAAGGTGGCTGCTATTCCAACCTCCGGAATCACGCAACCAGTTTGAGCTGGTGACCAAGTTTCTGCGACTAGGGACTCTCTATCCCTCCAGGCTTTCAACAGATTAACGTGATATATCTGTTCGGGCTTTCGCCTTCCTGGTTGTCTGACCTTGTAATTCACTTCGCTCACTTTTTCCATTATCTCGTAGGGGCCTTGCCATTTGGCAAGGAATTTACTTTCAACCGTAGGGACAAGTACCAATATCCTATCCCCCGGGGAAAAGGTACGGGTCTTTGCTCCACGGTTGTACACTCTCTGCTGTGCCAACTGCGCTTGGGCCAAATGTTCCTTCACGATGGGCATTACCTGTGCAATTCGATCTTGCATCAGGGCGACATGCTCAATCACACTCCTGTGGGGAGAACTCTCACTTTCCCAAGTTTCCTTGGCAATATCCAACAGCCCTCTTGGGTGTCTCCCATACAGTAACTCAAAGGGGGAGAATCCCGTAGAGGATTGGGGCACCTCCCTAATAGCAAACATCAAATAAGGAAGTAGACAGTCCCAATCCTTTCCATCTCTATCCACCACTTTCTTCAACATTTGTTTTAGGGTTTTGTTGAATCTTTCAACCAGCCCATCGGTTTGGGGGTGATACACAGATGTACGCAATTGCGTCACTTTGAACAATTTACACAGCTCTTTCATAACCCGGGACATAAAGGGTGTACCTTGGTCCGTAAGCAGTTCTTTACAAATACCCACCCGGCTAAAAACAAGAGATAGCTCTTTGGCTATGGTTTTGGCCGAGGTATTTCTGAGAGGGATCGCTTCTGGATAACGGGTGGCATAGTCCATTATAACCAATATGTACTGGTGCCCCCTAGCGGACTTGATTATAGGACCTACCAAATCCATTGCGATTCTCTCAAACGGGACCTCAATGATGGGTAGAGGGACCAGCGGGCTACGGAAATGTGGCATCGGGGCCGACCTCTGACACACAGGGCAGGAGGAACAATAATTTTCTATGTCCTTCATCACCCCAGGCCAATAGAATCTCTGTAATACCCTCTCTCGGGTTTTCTCTGTCCCCAGATGACCTCCAAGAATGTGCCCATGGGCCAACTCCAACACCAACTTCCTGTAAGGTTTGGGCACCACAAGCTGCTCAACGGTTTCTTCTGCCCTTTTTGCCACCCGATACAGTAGGTCCTTCTCTACGCTGAAGTATGGGTAAGTGCAGGTATTATCTGGGTTCACTAACTCGCCATCTATTTCCACTACGTTTTCCCGTGCCTTTATTAGGGCGGGGTCTTTTAACTGTTCTGTGGCAAAATTTTCCCTGTGAACCTCCAGATCAGAAAACTCCACAGACGGTAGGTTTTCGTCTGAGGAGGTGGGCTCCTCTCCAGTTTCTTGAGTCTCCCCTGCCAATACTGACAAGGGAAATTCTGGAGAGTCCTCACCACTCTCAGAGGAGTTCTGGCTATCACATTCCTGGTACATAGGGGCACCAGTGGGGGGCTCAGGATCATCCCACAGTTCCCAGAACTTCGGAAAATCCCTTCCCACAATGGCATCATGCGGTAATTGAGATACTAACCCCACTGGATGAGAGAGGGTACCTTTGGGGGTCTCGAAACACACTGTAGTCACTGGATACTCTCGGGTGTCCCCATGCACACAAATAACAGCTACCTTGCTATTCCCAGAGACCTCTGTTTTAACTAATTCAGCCTTTATCAGGGTCACAAGGCTACCTGAATCCAGTAATACCACAACATTTCTACCATTAATACACATTTTGCATAAATGTTTCTCAGTTCCCCGAATGGCAGTGCATGCGACTGTCGCACACAGCGACTGACGTCTGTCCATCAGAAAGTCACATTGCATGGGTTCCTCCACAACCGGGCAATTTGCTGCAATATGTCCCGCTTGCCGGCAGCGGTAGCAAACAATCCATTTGGCTGCCTCTTGAGCCCCTGACTTCCCAGGCTGTTCTCGCCAAACTTTGGGTAGAGCTCCCACCCTCTCACTCTCTCCACCCTCACCCCTTGGAATCCTCTTATCCGCCCCTGGGGATGGTCTGGTCTTAGGGTGGAAAGTCCGAGAGTCTCTGGAAGAGGCCGTCAGGTTCTCTGTAGCCAAGTATCTCTCTACACGATCCACAAGTTTACCGGCCGTTTCTGGGTCTCCATGGCTTACCCACTTTTGAATGGCGGTAGGAAGAGCTCTCAAGAAACGATCCATCACAACACGTTCCACAATCTCCGGTGCGGACAAAGTCTCTGGCTGTAGCCACTTCCTGCTCAGGTGAATGAGATCATACATTTGAGACCTGGGGGGTTTTCCAAGCTGGAAAGTCCAGTTATGCACACGCTGAGCCCGGACAGCCAGGGTGACACCCAGCCTTGCCAATATTTCAGCTTTTAGCATCACATAGTCTTTTGCTTGGTCAGGCTCTAGGTCATAGTAAGCCTTCTGCGATTCACCAGTTAACAGAGGAGCCACCAGTCCAGCCCACTGCTCCTCAGGCCACTTTTCTCTTTCAGCAGTCCTTTCAAATGTGGTCAAAAATACCTCTGGATCATCCTCTCCAGTCATTTTTGTCAATAAACGACTCACCCCAAAGGACGCGGTATTAGTGGGGCGGCTTTCCTCACTGGTCTGCGGACGTTGCTGCATTACTGCTTCCATTTGTTGTAGTCTCTGCTCTTGCTTCTGTAACAGGTCTATGAAGCGGGCCTCAGATTGCTGCTGGGCTTGTTGATGAGCTTGCTGCTGGGCTGCAAGGCTCCTTTGCAAACCTGCATTTGTCTGCTGTTGATTGGCATTTGCTAGAGCCAGCTGTTTCAGTATCTCCTCCATGCTGGCTTAAAAAAAACTGCCACTGGTTCTCCACCAACTGTGAGGGGGTTAACTCGGTAGCGGGTGTGTGTGACCCCCTGGTTGGGCTCCCCACACAAAAACAGGGCCAGCAGACGGAGGTTGTGGTTTTCAAAATCAAAAGGTGCGGTTTATTTCTCTATGTACAGTGACAAAAACACAGCAAAGCCAAAAAGAAACATAAACAAAATAAATCCTGGTCAGTTTGACCTCTGACTAAACATACAGGTTTCCTAACTAACAACTGGGATCAGCCTGGTGCTGTCCTAGTCCCTAAGTCCCTGGTTTAGTAAAAGTCCAAACAAATAGCCACACAGGCTTTGCCTCACCGCACAGGGGTTCACTCTCCCTAGACAGTCCACACAGGTCTGGGTCCAGGCATGAGCTAACATCTAATGAAGCTGGGAGTTTTTATAGAGGCCTTAAACGAACTGACAGGCTTCAGCTGGTCTCATCAACTCCCTGCCTGCACGACGCCCAGCCCTCTCCCTAGAGGTATGAGTCATCCATGAGCCCACTAGCCTCAGCTGGGCTTCATCAACTCCCTCCCTAGTTGTATAAGTCAGCATAAAGCCTGAATCTGGGAGAAATATATCTACCCCCCTGGATGCAACCAGGTGACTTTACCTTCCTGCTGTCACAGCTGGTGTAGGAATCCCATCTATTTCCTCTCTAGGGACCCCCACCTTAAGTAAATCAATCCACATGTGTCTCCTGGAGATCATAGGCCTTGCCTTCCTTGTATCTGAATCAACTCTGTAATTTGAGCTGATCAAATCCTCAGCTTCCCTCTTATGGGAAGTAACACTGGCACATGTCCTACTTCTGCCTTTCCAAAGCCCCCCTCCCCATTTCCTGTTTCCTGATCAATGGAGAGGGAGGGGCCCCTCCCACCCATTTCCAGCAGTATCAATGGAGGGGGAGGGAAGGGGCTCTTTACACATATCCTGTTACTACCTAAACTCTATATTATTATTATAAAGTCACCATAGAAATTGCCATAGCAACACAGCATGTAATTTTTTTTTGGGGGGGGGAGTGGGGCTTCAGTAGGAGTGGGACTTCCTGTCCCACTTCCTTCTTCCGCCCTGGGGCCGCCTAGGCGATTTGTCATATCGCCTAAGGCGGCCCCTCCCTGTAGGCGATCACCTGGGTCACGTGACAGGTCCCAGGCGATCGCCTGGCCACTCAGATTGCGCAGCGCCGCTCGCGCATGCGCAGTGAGTGTCCGGCCGTGAAGCTGAAAGCTGTCACTGCCCACAGTAGGAATGGAGGCGCCGGTGGAGAAGGGGGGAGAGGGGCGAAGCTCCGTTTCGGCGCGTCACTGGACAGTGGAACAGGTAAGTGTGTGTTTATTAAAAGCCAGCAGCTACACTTTTTGTAGCTGCTGACTTTTAATAAACATAAAAAAAGGCTGGAACTCCCCTTTAATAGATCTCGAGCCATCCTCATTTCATTGTTTAAAAGCATTTTGTGCATCAGTTCTGAGAGGATTATTGTCCAGGGTTCTAAAGGTGCAACTATTCAAACCTCCGGCAGAGTCTTGAGCTATATTATTGGTCATAATAGTTGGATGTTATATAGTAAACAAACTGTCCACTTGAAAGTGATATAAAAAGCAAAGATAGATGTACCGAGCAGGCGTCTCAACCACAGAAGACGGAAATGCAACAAACAGCTAACACCGCTCCAGGTGAAAAAGATTCCTTCCTTAATTGTCAGGTGCTGGTCCAGTCCGTGATCTGGGCAAGTAATCCTATAGCAAAGTGAATGACCGCACTCCAAAAAATAAAGAAAAAGCTTTATTGTATAAAAACATCCAACATCAAAAATAATTCACAACAACATCATGACACGCGCAAAAGGGAGCATGGTTGACGCGTTTCACGAATTTCTTTGCTTAGTCATAACCCATAAGCACTAGTAACAACATTTCTTAAATAGCCACAATACAGCTGAATGATATTAAAGTGCTTAATTGGCTTGCTCCAGATAAAAATGACAAAAGAACCCAAAGCTAAAGCCATTAGTGAAGAAATATATATAACAAAAAAAAGGAAAAATATATATAAATAACTATTATATTTGTGTTAAAAACATATACACCTTCCCTGTTCTATTTTATATAAATAAGAATCTAATATTTATGTGCAAGGAAATAAATTATTAATAACCTATATCATAAGAAAACACCTGCATACCTATCAATATTCTATAAAACCCATAGAGAAGGAGTATAGTAGAAAAAAAAAATGCATATGGAGAAGATGCATAAGGAAAAAGTGCATATGACAAACAGAAAAAGATTTCTATGTTTGTCAATATGAATATACATACTACTAAACAAAAATACCTATAATCTTATTTTATCATTTTAAACAGTGCAACAATGTAATACAACAGATAAAACCCATGGTCTGTTCTGTAGGACTATATAAAGAATTTCTAACACAATCCGATCAGTGGCGGCCCCCATCCCTGCGTCCAGCCCCCTAATCTGCATGCGGGGCACCGGACGCATGGATTCCAATGTTTGTTTGTTTTTTGAAGCACGTGATTAGAGCCTGAGGCTCTAATAGGCTTAAAAAAATGGTGGGCTCGAGGCGCAGGGCACTGCGCCCTGAGCCCACCAAGGTTATGTGATAATAGCAAATAAATATTTGCTATTGTCACACTGATTCTCCTCCTGGCCAATCAGAAAGGGAGTCCTGAGACCCATTTGCTAATTGGCCAAAAGGAGAAGCGATCCTATTGGCCTAGGAGGAAGAGGGAGGAGGATGGAGGAGACGCGAGGCCGCCGTGATGCCGAGTACCGACCGATCGACCCACCAGCTGGGACTCGGAAGGGAATCCTGCTTCAGCAGCAGCTGTTGTCTCCATGGCTGGAGAAAAGCAACGCATCCCTTCTCCCCACCGACCTCTTTAAGCTGGCATCCATGTGCATGATCAACTGCGTCAGCCTGCTTGGCAATCTCCTGTTTGCCTTCATCACTCTGCGAGACCGGAGCCTGCACAGAGCCCCAGGTCAGGTCCGTCTGCTGCCCCCCCCCCCCCCGATCGATGGAGCACCAGCAGCCACTGAATCTGATCGATGAAAGATGGAATGAACACAGATGGATTTTAGATTGGTCATATTGCAATTTGTATTGGTTAGTTATGTCCCAATCCTCATATGGCCAAGCACAAAATAATGCTGCTAATATACTATGACACTTTTCACACTAGCACATCCACTCAGTCAACAAAATCACGAACTTAGCACAAGCAACATTTTTGATGCGTTTCTGGGAGTGCAATAGGAAAGCACAGGCCATGATTGTACATTACCCTAGTGTGTGGGCCTGTCCATGGAAACAGTAAATGTAGATTTAAACAAATACCAGCCTATACTGGGAATACTGGTTTCTGCCTTTGTTGAGCAATTCAAGACATTCAGATGATAATTTGCATTTATCATTGTGTTAAAGCTGAAATCAAGGCAGATATTGAAGACACACATTATGCAGCTCTGTATTTATTAATATATTATTCAATGTTTTATAACTTCACACAGTGTAAGTTCCTGAATTTATCCCACTATCAGTCTGTTGTAATTCCCTGAACAGCAGAGCTCACACTAAGAGAGGAAGAAGCAGCAGAAGAAGCCAATTAGTATATGCTTTAGCTATCATGAGGCAACAAAGAGCATGCTGATAGGAGGAGAGAAGTTACAGACAGACAGAGACACAAGCTCAATATTGACTTCTCCTGTAGACCTGTAAGACCTATAAGGCCCAGTTTACATTTGGGGAGGGAGTTAAGCTGCAGTTTTAACCCCCCCCCCCAACGTAAACTGCAAGGCAGCCATATGGAGATTTGCAAGAAATGGAGAAATGATTCCCCTTGCTGCACTCCTCAGGCAGTGCTTAGGTGTATGCGGTGGTAGTTAAATCAGGTGGTGAGGAAGCAAAATAATGCTTTCTCACCTCCTGTCCCATAGTTGCCAACCGTCCCGGATTTCCCGGAACATTAACGGATTTGGGACCCTTGTCCCGGATTGTTTTTGTCCCGTTTTTTCCCCCCCGGGACTTTTTGAATGTCCCGGGAAATTCGGGAGTGTTGGTAAAAAAAATGGCAGCGGCCGCTACACCAAAATGGCCTCCGCTGCTGCCACTGTGTTGTCCTCTTGTGCTCAGTGCAGAGGAGAGGGGCAGCCAATCGGACTCTCTCTTTTGGCGGCCCCTCCCCCTATACTGAACATGTGGATCTGGGAGGTGGAAGAGATGGCGGCGGCGGCGGGAGGGGGCTCTGATGGAGGACAAAGTGTGGAAGGGCTCCGATGGAGGACACAGCCACTGGGGACACTGATGTAAGGACCGGGCTTTGATGGGGGCACTAATGTAAGGACCGTGCTCTGCTGGGGACACTGATGTAAGGACCGGGCTCTGCTAGGGACACTGATGTAAGGACCGGGTTCTGCTGGGGGCACTGATGTAAGGACCGGGCTCTGCTGGGGGCACTAATGTAAGGACCGGGCTCTGCTGGGGGCACTGATGTAAGGACCGGGCTCTGCTGGGGGCACTGATGTAAAGACCGGGCTCTGCTGGGGGCACTGATGTAAGGACCGGGCTCTGATGGGGACACTGATGTAAGGACCGGGCTCTGCTGGGGCACTAATGTAAGGACAGGGCTCTGCTGGGGGCACCTATTGTAAGGACGGACTCCCCTGGGGGCACCTATTGTAAGGACAGGCTCCGCTGGGGGCACCTATTGTAAGGACGGACTCCGCTGGGGTCACCTATTGTAAGGATGGACTCCGCTGGGAGCACCTGATTGCATCTGGTGGCAGGCGACGTGGCAGGTGACACGCTTAGGGGTCCCACTGATTCGGCATTATGGTGAGTTGAATGATTTAATTTTATATTACAATGTAATAATAGAAATAATGCGCTTCAATCATCCTGACACCATAACAACCATGGTGTCGGGATGATTGAAGCGCCAACAACAGGTGTTATCTGTTATCTGCCGATTTTGTTAAACTTTCTGGAATACACATATTTCTATTGTGGTGTAGGATCTTCCTTCCTTCCTCTCGGACTCTAACCACACCTCTTCTGAACCACACCCATTTAAGCCACGCCCACCATCGCACGTAAACTACGCCAATTTTCCGCTGCGGCGCGCGCATTTTCGTATTAATGTGTGACACATCTACAAATTAATGCCCGCCCCCTAATTATAACAAGGCTCCGCCTATATGCAAAAAAAGTGATTTTTTCCCCCCAATGTTGGCAACTATGCTGTCCACCATTAATGTAAACAAGCCCTAAGTGTTATGCAACTGCAACAAAGAAAAATAAGGTCCCCTTCCCTGCCAGACAGGGTTGTGTTGTGTAGCAGAGCTGTGTAAACCTCAGAACTGAATGGACAAAATGACAAAAACCTTTGGCAGGTAAAGCAACTCCCCATAGATATATTTTTTCTGTGTGTAGCACTGACCTCCTCAGAAGCTGGTGGATTATATGGGAGCTCGTAGCCTTTCTATTGGTGATCTGGCCTACAGCTGCCCCAAAACACTCACTGAACCACCAGTGATGACCAAATTACAGATATCCATTCCGTCAATCATCTTTTGCAAAATGTATTGACTCAGTGTCCAAAGGAGAGAGGGTTAGTAGGAAAAAAATCCCTCTGCTCAATAGTATCTTGTATTATCTTCACCTGTGCCACAGGCTAATGTAAAACCGGGTAGACCAGTCAAAAAGCTTTCTTGGTATATCTTGAAATAATATCTTCAGCCCCTCTCACAGGCTGGTAGTGGACCATTAAACTGCGACCAGCAATCTATAATAGAAGCTAAGACTGGCAATAGACTGAGCAGAATTCTTATGAAGGTGCTCCCCTTAAAGTGTTACTAAACCCACAACAGTAAAATCAGTGTGTATATGCAGTAAAGCATGCTTGTTATACTCACTGTGGAACCTAAGTGGTTAATCCCCTGCGTTTTGTAAAGAGACTGTTTTATCCGGTCTTCTCTGACCCTCCCCTTCTTTTACTGTTCCCAATCCATCTGCTTGATAGAACAGAGCCTTGGAGGAACTCCGCACATGCTCAGTTTTAGTGTGTATTGCTAGAGAGTTTTTTTGGGAGGGTGCATTTGATCACCTCAAGGCCAATCAGCACTTCCAGACAGAAAGCCATGCAGCCTCATAGGACAGTCAGAGGAGAATGAAAACTCCTTCTACAGGCTATAACCAGTGCACAGCCAGACACTGATAGTCACAAGACTGCTCTAACTGCTGATGAGAAAAGGTATTTAGCATTTATATTCGCTAAAATAATTGCATTTCCATGTTCTGTGTACTGTGGGAGACTAGGTATAGTAAATGCATGGTCGTGGGTTTAGTAACACTTTAAAGTAGAACTATAGGCAATTTTTTTTTCATTTTGGATACAATCTGTTTCCCCGTTGCCGAGATTCCCCCTCACTTCCTGTCCCATAACCAAACAGGAAGTAGGAGGAAATCCCTGCAAATTAAGGGAATCCTTTGGGGACCCTCATGTCACCAGAACTAATCCCCAGATTTAAGTTACAAAAATAAATATTAACAACAACAACAACTTTAACAATATTAACAAAAAATAAACTTTCTTACTGATCCGAGGAAGGAGGGGGCCAAACTTCCAAGGGACAGCGCCGCGGCAGAGTCTCCTGGAAGTAGGGAAGGGTACCTGTCAAATGTGGCACCAGAGGTGGGGAGGAAGCATATAAGCGGAGGTTCCACTTTTAGGTGGAACTCCGCTTTGAGTAAATATTTTAATGCTACATGAAATATAGCATTAAAAAAATGAAAACCAATGAATGATACTTTCACTGACTTAGGATGCAGAGAGACTTACAGCAGAGCACAGCACTGGATAGGGGAGCTGCCAAAATTAACTTATCCTATTAACAAGCTGGTGATTGGTTGCCAAGCGGTCCGAGCAACCAATCACCAGCTTGTTAATAGGAAAAGTAAACTTTGCCAGCTCCCACCCAACCCCCCTCTCCGCCCCAACCCTCACCTCGTCTAGTTCTTTGCCAACTCCCACTGTATGCTAGGCCCTGCTAAGAGAATGAGAGGGGGTGGAGGCTGGGAGGAGAATCTGCTCCTGTTCAACCCGCCTGCTGGCGGCGCCCGCCCCCCCTTCAATGTGGCTCCACACTCGCCCTCAAGTGACAAGCATTCTAAGCTCTCTCCACTCTTGCATGTCCAACTGCATGAGTTAGTTCACAGTTCTGGTGTACATTCTTGTGCGTGCATCCTCTACAAGTGGTTGTGCTTCTGTGTACTTTACCGTACACTGTACTGTATTTTTATTTCAACCTTTTTTTCCATGTATTTGTAGCGGGGTTCCTTTAAATGCTCTCGAACTACTGTTCCCAGAACCCCACTGGTTCCCAGGATGTTTTGCTTCTGCCCCAGAGACTCATGGGTGGGGATATATAAGGAAGGGGCGAGGCCTGGCTCGGCCTCTTTGGACACGGGACGGCAGAGACTGATACACCTGTGCGGACCTGTGCTGGGTAAGGCCTGAAGCCTGGGGCCTTCCGCAGCCGACCAAAGAGCCTTCCACCCCACTGCGAGCCTGGGTGGCATCTGACATCTCTACTTACAGCCTAGATTGGATCAGGGACCCGATCGCAGCAACCGCTGTGGGCGAGTGAAGTCACAGCCGGTGGAAGCCCCGGATGGAGATCGTGTCCGGCGGGTGAGCGCAGGGCCGGATTCCAGACAAGGCCACCGAGGCCAGGCCTCGGGGCGGCAGTCAGTGCAGGGGCGGCTCCGCCTATCCTCGCCGCCCTCACTCACGGGCACAGTCACCTCCCACTCCGCCTATTCTCCCCGCTCGCACTCACGGTCACACTGTACAGTTCCGGCTCCGCCTATCATCTCCGCCCACTCCGCTCATCCTCCCCGCCCTCACTCAGGGGAACACTGCAAAGACACCGCCCATTCTCCCCGCCCTCATTCACGGGCATACTGCACAGTCTCCGCCCGCTCCGCCCATCCTCCCCGCCCTCACTTATGGGCACTCTACACAGTCCCCGCCCGCTCCTCCCATCCTCTCCGCCCGCACTCATGGGTAGTCACAGGCCCCACCCATCCTCTTTGCCCGGCCAAGCAAAACCTAGCATGGAGGGGGAACCAACTGATTTGCGAGTGATCTGCAAGTAAGTGGCACTGATATCAATATCAACACTGCTACTGATTCCCCCCCCACACCACCACTGCTGCCACTGATACCCCCCACCAGCATTACTGCCACTGATACCCCCACCAGCATTACTGCCACTGATACCCCCCACCAGCATTACTGTCACTGATACCCCCCACCACCATTACTGCCACTGATACCCCCACCACCATTACTGCCACTGATACCCCCCACCAGCATTACTGCCACTGATACCCCCCACCACTATTGCTGCCACTGATTCCCCCCACAACCACTGATACCCCACCACCGCCACTGATACCCCACCACCGCCACTGATACCCCACCACCACCACTGATACCCCACCACCGCCACTTATACCCCACCGCTGCCACTTATACCCCACCACTGCCACTTATTCCCCCCCAACACCAGCACCATTACCACTAGTGCGACTGATACACCCCCCACCACTGATACCCCCCACCTCACCACGACCACTGCTGCCACTGATCCCATTCAGCAACCACCATCCCTGCCACTGATCCCACCCCCCACCACTGCCACTCATCCCGTCCAATCTCCCCCTTCCACTACCACTCATTCCAACCTATCTTCCCCAACCACCACCCTCACCACTGATCCCATCCTCCCACCACCGCTGCCACTCATTTCATCCAATGCCCCCCAACCACCACCCTTGCCACTGATCCCATTCCCCTCATCATCTCTGCCACTAATCCCATTCAATCCCCCCTACCACTGATCCCACCCCCCAACCACCACCCTCACCACTGATCCCATCCTCCCACCACCGCTGCCACTCATTTCATCCAATGCCCCCCAACCACAACCCTTGCCACTAATCCCATTCCCTACATCATCTCTGCCACTCATCCCATTCAATCCCCCCTACCACTGATCCCACCCCCCAACCACCACCCTTGCCACTCATCCCATCCCCCCACCACTGCTGCCACTGATCCCACCCCCACCGCTGCCACTCATCCCATCTCTCCCTCAACGCTGCCACTGATCCTATCCCTATCCAACCACCACTGCTGCCACTGATCCCATCCCCCACCACCACCGCTGCCACTCATCCCAAGGGCATAACTACAGGGTCACAATTGCAATGGCGCACATGTTGCCCCTGTACACCTGGATGGGGGGGCATATAGAGGAACAAATCCCCTCCATTTTTCTCCTGCAGCCACTAAAAGCCTGCTTTTCCTCCCCTCCGTCCCATAGGCATTCAGTGGCTGCAGGAGGAAAATGGAGGGGAATTTGTTCCTCCATATGCTGCCCCCGCCGCCCCTCCTATCCAGGTCCTGCTGCCCCCAGGATCAGTGGGAAGGGCGCTGGCCAGAGGTCACAGTGCCAAGCAGAATATTTGACTCAAAAGGTAATTCCTTGCTGGGTATGCTGCATAATGCACATATTTACAGTTATTATTGTATAAAAACAGTGCACAAATACACTAGGTATGTCTTTAATAACACAATATGCAAATCACAAGTACTTTCAGGTTTTTTTTGGCGGGGGGGGGGGGGTATTTCTAGTGTCATTTTTTTTTCTTTGCCTCATTTCTATCACATGGGGGGGGGGGCTCAGAAGACCCCTATGTGATGGTGTGTGTGTGTGTAGGGGGGGGGGGGCGGCATTGAAGGACCCGGCCTTGGGGCGGCAAAGGGAGTAAATCCGGGCCTGGGTGAGCGAGCGTAAGCTCATTCCCTAACCTGTTTGCTAGTACTGTGCCTATAAACTGCTGAGGCCTACTACCTCTTGTTAAAGACTCTCACTGGAGATCCACAGCAGGACTGATCCAGAGGATCTCCAGTGAAGTGTTGTCAGTTATCAACTTTCCCTTTTCCTGGATTACAATTGTTGTTTATTCTTAAGTGCACCACCTCTACAGATGCCGGTGAAGAATCCATCATTCATACAGGACTGAGTTCTAGAATTAGGAATCAGGCCTGATTCATTAGGGACCTAGTTTAGTTATTGCGCCACAGGGCGCCTAGTTAACAGTCGCCCCACGTGGCGTCTCCTTATTCACCCCCCCCCCTTCTCCATGGTGTAGTGTGACTGATATTGTAATATTGCAGGGCTCTGTGAATATTTTAATGGTCAAGTTGTTATCACTGTTCATTCCCTTTGCATAGCTGAAAGCAAAAAAATCTGTTATTCCTTTATAACTACTCCGTGTCTGAGTCTCTCATAAAGTATAAGTATTAAATGTGTATACCCCTAGACTAACTGTGCCAGAAAGGGTCGAGTATATTGCCGGGGGTTGGCGGAGCTGTACTCAGGGCCCAGACCAAATCTGCGGCCCTCTTAGTTGAAGGTAACGCTACACGTGGGGGTTCTCGTCCGGGATCCTGATAGAGCAGAAAACCCGCCAAGAGGTACCAGCATGGACCCGAAAGACATCAGAACGTGGTGTGGAGTAGCTAAGACAGATCCAAGCCAGTCAGTGGTCATTAACATGCCCGGTCAGGAATGGTCGACCGAGACGGTGGAAGGATTAATGAAGTCAGTGACCCCAGATGGTACACCGTGGGTGATGGGAACAAAGTTAGACCCAGACACCTCACACCAGTATGCACTAGTGGAGTATTCAGATGGGAAGCCAGAAGTTTGCAAGTGCAAATATACGCAGACGTCGGATAACAGATCTTATAGTCTGGCGCATGCTATTAAGAAGGAGCCACCCCTAACGGGACCACCGCAGACTGCGGCCCGTAACTCACCAGAGAGGAGAGATGGAGCGACACCTCCGGTGACGCCTGCACCTGCCACGGCCATATCACCCGAACTGATAAAGGCGTTAGGGGACCTACTAACAAACTGTCAGAAGGCAAGCACGGTGCACGTAGAGACTAGCTACCGGAGACTAAAGGCATTCTCGGGGAAGCTTCCCGTCCCTGCGGGGGAGGAAGATTTTGACACTTGGGTGGAACAGGCATTACAGGCAGTAGAGGCATGGGAGGTGCCTGAGGCACAGAAGAGACAGCGAGTCTTGGAAAGTCTGAAAGGTGCCGCGGCAGAAGCGGTGAAGAGCTTCCGGTTTGGAAATGAAAACTGTACAGCTCAAGATTGCCTGGCCATGCTGCAGGAAGAGTTTGGTCAGCTGGAGAAGGTGTCAGAGATGATCTATCAATTTGAACACACTCTCCAGCAGCCGAATGAGAAACTGTCAGAATATGTTAGAAGGCTGAACAGGCAGTTATGCAAGATTGTACTGAAGAAGGGAATGCTGTCCAAAGATGCAGATGAAGCACGCATGAAGCAGATCATGAGGGGAGCGCGGCGCTCAGACCCGGTCTGGCTGCACCTGAAAACCTCAGGAGGAGGAATGTCACTAACCTACTCTGATCTAATAAAAATTATTAGGGACGAAGAGGCGCTGCAGGAAGATCAGCAGGTGGCCAAGGCGAATGTCACAGCTGTACCAGTGTTGGTCCATTCGGTCAAGAGCCCGGAAAGAGATGCGGAGGTTGACACTTTGAAATCGCAAATGGCCCAAGTGTTGGAGATGCTGACCTCTTTGATGGAGAAAGATCAAAGAAGACCAGAGAAGGTATTTGTCCACAGGTGGTTCACTCTAGCTGAGGACGACACTGCTAATATGCTGGAGGCGGCTGTTGTGGGTTCGTATGAGGCACTGAAGCATCTCCCGCTTCGGGGAATCAGGGCTCCGTATAGGCTCACGATATCCATGCGTGCCGCCTGTAGGGCATGGGTGGCAGTGAATAAGGTGGGTGGCGCCTCTGAAATTTCTCCTTACACACCACTTTGGAAGAATCCTCAGCTACCACAATTTTGTGAGTATCCCGATCCAGTCACCTGGACTAAGTATAGCATTAAGACTCTGAGGGACATAGTGGGGGGTGGGAAACTCTTACAGTTTGACGCCCTTAAAGCCAAGTTTGATCTGCCCAATACGCACTTGTTTCGTTTTCTTCAGCTCAGACATGCATTTAAGGCCCAATTTGGAGATATTGGTATCACCATGCAAACTAGTGATATGGAGTCTTTACTGAGAGAGGACACTTTAGACAAGGCCTTGTCTACAATATATAAATAGCTGTTGAGTGAGGGAGGGGATCTCCTGGCAAAGTGTAGGGCGGCGTGGGGTGAGGTGTTCCCCCAGATGGACAGGGATGACTGGGATGATGTATGGGACATTAATTTTACCAGATTGGTCTCTGCCAGGGACCATCTCATCCAATTTAAATTTTTGCATCGCATCTATCTTACGCCGGCTAGACTGGCCAAGATATTCCCTACACAGTCTCCTTGTTGCTGGTGGTGCAGTTCCCTCACGGCCGATTTCATGCATGTATTTTGGAATTGCTCATTCATCCAGGGGTTCTGGAGAGGGGTTGCCGACTGCATAGCTGGGGTGACCACCATCCAGGTACAGCCTTCAATTGAGGTATGCCTCTTGGGTCTGGTAGACAATCTAGCCCCAAGGAGAGCGACTCGGGCTCTGTTGACGATTCTCATATATTACGCCAGGAAACTGATAGTGTTATCATGGAAAAAGCCCAATCCGCCCACTGTGTCAGCATGGAAGGGGGTGGTGAATAGAGCTGTACCGCTGTACAAAGCTACGTATGCTAGTAGGGGCGCACCCCAGAAATTTGATAAAGTATGGGGTGGTTGGATGAATAGTGAACTTACGGTGGCGGATTGAGTGGCACCCATTATAAATGCACTTGCAGTAAGAGTTGATTATGGTTGTGATTATGTGACATTTCCAAACATCATATGACTGTGATTGAGTTAAAGTGACTTTATAACTGTATTATTCCTGTTGATGGGTGGGGGTCTGGAGGGAGGGAGAGGGAGCCAATGCTGAAGATTTGTATTTAGTTTGTGTTTGGCCCATTGGGTCTGTTTTTGTTGTCAAAACTATAAATAAAACTTAAAAAAAGAAAAAAAAAAGAAGAACAGAGAAACCAAGCCCAAGAAAGGAGTTGTTTCCGAACACCTCAGCACCGGGCTCCCTACAGGACCGAGAAGAGGTGATTTGCTATAACTGCGGAGGGAGTGGCCACTTTGCTAACGTATGCTCCAGCCCAAAGAAGAAGAGAACAGATAATTGCAAGCCGGCGGGAAACTCCAAAGGGCCCGGTGAAGGAGTCAACCGGGTGCCCATCATCTTCAGTGCGCTCCAAACTGAAAAAAAAGGCCAAGAATGGAGGAGACAAAACTCCTAGGAGGAGGTATAGTACCCCCCCACCAAGATGTACCCCAGAGGGAGGGGGCAAGACCCCTCAGTGGAAATACAGCACCCCGAAGAAGAAACATCCACCTAAGAGGAACAATAACATCCCTCAGCGGGTTTGTGCCCCCATTGAGAGGGAGAAGGTCAATGCATGCCAGGCTCAGGGAAAATGAAAGTCCAAAAGGAGCAGGGCAAGGAAAAGCCCAAAGAGGAAGGTGACCCCAGTCCGGCCATACCCAGAGGAACTGGTGGGCCCGTCTCCTACTGTGCCCATTCAAGTGGAAGGAGTCTATACTAAAGCTCTTCTGGACACCGGAGCACAGCTGACTTTACTATACCGGGACTTCTATGATAGGCACTTGAGTCATCTGCCTATCCAGAAGATAGAAGAGCTGGAGATATGGGGACTTGAAACCCAGAGTTTCCCTTACGATGGGTACCTGCCCATAAAGATGACTTTCGACCCATCTGTGGCTGGGAAGGCTGAAGTGTTTGACACCCTGGCAGTTGTGTGTCCTCGGCCGCCTGGAGCCAGCAAGATTTCCCTGATCATTGGGACAAACACGGATCTAGTCAGGAGACTCCTGACCCCTCTAGTGAAAGAGAGAAACCATTCAGCCACCAAAATCCATCCCATGCTAAAGACGGCCTACCAACGACTGGTCTTAGAGCAGAAGACCCCGGGAGAGGGGATAGGGAAGGTGTGGAGACTTGGCAGAGAAGGAGTAGTGCTACAGCCCGGAGAAGTAACCTGTCTTAGGGCCACTGTGAAGCTTACGTGGGAACAACCTGGCCCCTTTGTCATGCTGGAATCCGACCCAAGGGAAGAGACCTCAGGCCTGGAAGTGATACCAGAAGTGATTCCGTTCAAGGCCCTGAAGAAGGCCCATGGCAGAGTTTCGGTGAGTGTTAGGAACACTACGGGAGGGCCCATGGAGATTCCTGCCAGAGTGTTGCTGGGCCAGGTGAGCCCTGCTGCCCCGGTCACTTGGTCCGAAGTCAAGGGGACGGGTGACGGAGGAGACGTTTGGGAGAAGCTGTCCGTGGAAAACCCGAACCTACCCAGGGCTTGGAAAGAAAGAGCCAAGGCCCAGCTGACCAGATGGGAGAAGATCTTTTCCGAAGATGAATTCGATGTGGGGTGTGCAAGAAGTGCCACCCATCGGATCCGCCTCCAAGAAGATAAGCCCTTCCGAGAGAGGGTCAGGCGGGTCCCCCTGGCAGATCTGGAGGATCTGAGGGAACAACTTGCAGAACTAAAGAAAACTGGTGTGATCCGGGAGTCTAGAAGCCCCTATGCCTCCCCAATCGTGGTGGTCAGAAAGAAGAATGGATCGTTGAGGCTTTGTATCGATTACAGGACTCTCAACAGGAGAACCATCCCTGACCAATACACCACGCCAAGGATAGAAGATGCCTTACAAAGTTTGTCTGGAGCCAAATGGTTCAGTGTGATGGACCTCAAGAGTGGGTACTATCAAATCCCTATGCACCCAGAAGACAGGGAGAAGACAGCCTTCATAACCCCGGTGGGATTCTTCGAATTCAATAGGATGCCTCAGGGTCTGTCTGGAGCTCCTCCCACCTTTCAACGCCTTATGGAGAAGACTGTTGGAAACATGAATCTTATAGAAGTCCTTGTGTACTTGGACGATGTCATTGTCTTCGGGAGAACCTTGGAAGAACATGAAGCCAGGCTGGAGAAAGTATTGAGAAGACTCAGCGAAGAGGGACTTAAGCTTTCCCCCGAGAAGTGACGGTTCTACCAGTCTTCTGTGAACTATCTGGGGCACATAGTGTCTGAAGAAGGGGTGGCCACAGATCCTGAGAAGTTGGAAGCAGTCACCTCCTGGCCACGACCCACTACAGTAACAGAGCTCAGATCCTTCCTGGGGTTCTGCTCCTATTATAGGAGGTTTGTGGAGGGGTTTGCTCGGATTGCCCGCCCGTTGAATGAATTGCTAAAGGCAGAAGGGGAAGAGGATGACTCAGGGCCCAGGAGGCCTGGTGAGTCAGTTCAAGATCAGTGGAACCCAAGGTGTGAAGAGGCCTTCCAGGCCCTGAAGAGGAGCTTAACCACTGCCCCAGTCCTGGCCTACGCCGACCCTACCAGACCTTATGAATTACATGTGGATGCCAGCCATGAGGGTCTAGGCGGTGTGCTCTACCAAGAACATGAAGGACAACTGCGACCAGTGGCCTATGTGAGCAGGAGCCTGACCCCCTCAGAAAAGAACTACCCCACTCATAAGCTGCAATTCCTGGCCCTCAAATGGGCGGTAGTAGACAAGCTAAAAGACTACCTGTATGGGGCAGAGTTTACTGTGAAGACAGATAACAACCCCCTGACCTACCTCTTCACCACCGCAAAACTAGATGCCACCGGACACAGGTGGTTGGCCGCATTGTCTGGATTCAACTTCAGTCTGAAGTACAGACCAGGAGCTGGAAATAGGGATGCAGATGCCCTGTCCCGGAGGTCTCATGCCACGACAAATGACTCGGAAGATTGGACCCAAGTGGCACCGGACGGGGTGCGGGCCCTTTGTCAAGGGGCTGAATTCCAAGCCAGAGGAGGCTCCAGAGCAGAAGAAATAGGGGTTACCATGGTAGGAGTCCCCAAACACTATTGTGGAGTAACTCAACTGGAGGAAGACAACCTACCGAGACTGTCCAAGAAGGAGTTGAGGTGTGACCAATTGGAAGACCCCATGGGGAGATTGGTCCTCGAAGCCCTGGAGAATCAGGATCCCAACAAACTCCTACATCACCCCTCAAAGGAGGCTCGCCTGTTGAGGAAGGAATTGGACAGGCTGCAGGTGCATCAGGGAGTGGTCTACCGAAGGGGCCCCTCTGATGACTCAGAAGATAAGTGGCAGTTATTCCTTCCAGAGAAGCACAGAGAGACTGTACTAATTGCCCTGCATGACCATCATGGTCACCTAGGGGCAGAAAGGACCTTCCAGCTTGTCAGAAATCGGTTCTATTGGCCCTGCATGAGGGCAGAAGTAGAGGAGTATTGCCATTCCTGTGCACGATGCATTCAGAGAAAGACCCTACCCCATCAAGCTGCCCCAATGGGCCACTTACAGAGTCAAGGCCCAATGGATCTGGTATGCATTGACTTTCTCTGCCTCGAACCCGACCTGAGTGGATTGGGGAATGTTCTGGTAATAACCGACCATTTCACCCGCTATGCTCAAGCTTTCCCAACCAAAGATCAGAAGGCATCCACCGTGGCCAACATACTTATGGAGAAGTATTTTGTCCATTACGGACTACCACAGAGACTCCACTCAGATCAAGGAAGGGACTTTGAGAGTCGGTTGATCCGAAGACTTTTGGATTCATTGGGAATAAAGAAGACCAGAACCACGCCTTACCACCCACAAGGAGATGCTCAGCCGGAGAGATTTAACCGGACCCTGCTCAACATGTTGGGAACCTTAGAAACAGAGAAGAAGCAACACTGGAGTCAACACATATCGGCCCTAGTACCAGGGCCGTTTGAAGGAATTTGGGGGTCCCAAGCAGATTGAGAATTTGGGGCCCCCGAGGGGGGTAGGGTTGCCACCTTTTCGTCAAGCCAAACCCGAACGCTTAAGTAGCGCACGCCAATTTTGTATTTTTTTTTGTAGTACATTAAATTCATTACCTCTGTACAAAGCAATGCACAGAAATTTTGATATGTAGTATACACTATACATATATTTTTGTGATTAAATAACATTTCTAATCAAATGGAATTAATCACAAGAGTCTCCCTTTACATCAGAGTCAACAGAGTTTCCCTTTAGATCTGAATTCGCAGAGTCCCCTGCGAGGGGGTTAGCTCGGCAGCGGGTGTGTGTGACCCCCGGGATGGGCTCCCCACACAAAAACAGGCCCAGCAGACGGAGGTTGTGGTTTTCAAAATCAAAAAGGTGCCGTTTATTTTCTATTTACAGTGACAAAAACACAGCAAAGCAAAAGAAACAAACAAAATAAATCCTGGTCAACTTGACCTCTGACTAAACATACAGGTTTCCTAACTAACAACTGGGATCAGCCTAGTGCTGTCCTAGTCCCTAAGTCCCTGGTTTTAAATGTCCAAGCAAAATATAGCCACACAGGCTTTCTCTCACCGCACAGGGGTTCACTCTCCCTAGACAGTCCACACAGGTCTGCTTCCAGGCATGAGCTAACATCTAATGAATCTGGGAGTTTTTTATAGAGGCCTAAATGAGCTGACAAGCTTCAGCTGGCCTCATCAACTCCCTGTCTGCACGACGCCCAGCCCTCTCCCTAGAGGTATGAGTCATCAATGAGCCCACTAGCCTTATACAACTCTCCACCTAGTTGTATACGTCGGCGTAAAGCCTGAATCTGGGCGAAATATATCTACCCCCCTGGATGCAACCAGGTGACTTTACCTTCCTGCTGTCACATACCCCCCCCTCTTGTTTTAACCTCGGGGTTGGAACACCAGCAATCAGGCATTCATGTACTCGAGACAAAGCATCCACATTTCCCATTTGAACGCCAGGGCGATGCTTTACTGTGAAGTTGAATTCCTGGAGGGCCAGGAACCACCTATTCACTCTTCTATTTGTTTCCTTGTTTTGAGCCATCCACTTTAACGGAGCGTGATCCGTAACCATGTCAAAGTGCCTACCTAGCAGGTAGTACCGAAGGGAATCTAGAGCCCACTTCACCGCTAAACACTCCTTTTCAACGGTGGCGTAATTTACCTCATGGGACTTCAACTTCCTGCTGAGGTAAATGACTGGGTGCTCTTCCCCGTTCCAGACCTGGGACAATACTGCTCCTAACCCCACATCTGACGCATCACTTTGTACGACAAAGTCTTTAGAGAAGTCGGGTGAGTACAACACTGGCTGGCTACATAAGGCTTGTTTCAAGAATTGGAATGCTGCCTCAGCCTCGGGGGTCCATTTAATCATGACCGACCCTTTCCCCTTCGTCAGGTTGGTTAGGGGCACAGCCTTAGAAGCAAAGTGGGGAATGAATCGCCGATAATACCCAGCGATTCCCAGAAAGGCTCGTACCTGCTTCTTGCTGTTGGGACGTGGCCAACTCTGGATGGCCTCGACTTTGTTGAGTTGGGGTTTTATTACTCCCCTCCCAATGGTGTACCCAAGATATTTGGCCTCCTCCTGCCCAATGGTACACTTCTTGGGGTTAGCCGTAAACCCTGCTTCCCGAACAGAGTCCAGGACTGCTTGCACTTTTGGCAGATGTGAGGCCCAATCTGTGCTATGGACAATTATGTCATCCAGGTAAGCCGCAGCATACTTCCGATGGGGCCTCAGCATCTGGTCCATTTTCCGCTGGAATGTGGCCGGCGCATTCTGTAACCCGAACGGCATTCTTTTATATTGGAACGCCCCGTCTGGGGTTACAAATGCGGTTTTCTCTTTGGCCGATTTGGCCAGGGGGATTTGCCAATACCCTTTTGTGAGGTCAAGAGTCGTCATGTATCGGGCTGTTCCCAGCCGGTCGATCAACTCATCTATACGTGGCATGGGGTAGGTGTCAAATTTTGTAACTTTGTTCAACTGACGAAAATCGTTACAAAATCGCCAGCTCCCATCCGGTTTAGGCACCAACACAATGGGACTAGACCAATCACTTTGGGACTCCTCTATCACCCCTAAGTTCAGCATTTTCTGTACTTCCTCCCGTATTGCCTCCCGTCGGGCCTCTGGGATCCGATAGGGTTTTAACTTCACCCTTTCACCGGGCGGGGTAATAATGTCATGCTCTACCCCAGATGTTTGTCCCGGCAGCTCAGAGAATACCTCCTTGTTGCGAAGCACAAACTCCTTAACCTCCTGTTGTTGGGGTTGTGACAAGGTGGCTGCGATTCCAACCTCAGGAATCACGCAACCAGTTTGAGCTGGTGACCAAGTGTCTGCGACTAGGGACTCTCTATCCCTCCAGGCTTTCAACAGATTAACGTGATAGATCTGTTCGGGCTTTCGCCTTCCTGGTTGTCTGACCTTGTAATTCACTTCGCTCACTTTTTCCATTATCTCGTAGGGGCCTTGCCATTTGGCAAGGAATTTACTTTCAACCGTAGGGACAAGTACCAATATCCTATCCCCCGGGGAAAAGGTACGGGTCTTGGCTCCACGGTTGTACACTCTCTGCTGTGCCAACTGCGCTTGGGCCAAATGTTCCTTCACGATGGGCATTACCTGTGCAATTCGATCTTGCATCAGGGCGACATGCTCAATCACACTCCTGTGGGGAGAACTCTCACTTTCCCAAGTTTCCTTGGCAATATCCAACAGCCCTCTTGGGTGTCTCCCATACAGTAACTCAAAGGGGGAGAATCCCGTAGAGGATTGGGGCACCTCCCTAATAGCAAACATCAAATAAGGAAGTAGACAGTCCCAATCCTTTCCATCCCTATCCACCACTTTCTTCAACATTTGTTTTAGGGTTTTGTTGAATCTTTCAACCAGCCCATCGGTTTGGGGGTGATACACAGATGTACGTAATTGCGTCACTTTGAACAATTTACACAGCTCCTTCATAACCCGGGACATAAAGGGTGTACCTTGGTCCGTAAGCAGTTCTTTACAAATACCCACCCGGCTAAAAACAAGAGATAGCTCTTTGGCTATGGTTTTGGCCGAGGTATTTCTGAGAGGGATCGCTTCTGGATAACGGGTGGCATAGTCCATTATAACCAATATGTACTGGTGCCCCCTAGCGGACTTGATTATAGGACCTACCAAATCCATTGCGATTCTCTCAAACGGGACCTCAATGATGGGTAGAGGGACCAGCGGGCTACGGAAGTGTGGCATCGGGGCCGACCTCTGACACACAGGGCAGGAGGAACAATAATTTTCTATGTCCTTCATCACCCCAGGCCAATAGAATCTCTGTAATACCCTCTCTCGGGTTTTCTCTGTCCCCAGATGACCTCCAAGAATGTGCCCATGGGCCAACTCCAACACCAACTTCCTGTAAGGTTTGGGCACCACAAGCTGCTCAACGGTTTCTTCTGCCCTTTTTGCCACCCGATACAGTAGGTCCTTCTCTACGCTGAAGTATGGGTAAGTGCAGGTATTATCTGGGTTCACTAACTCGCCATCTATTTTCACTACGTTTTCCCGTGCCTTTATTAGGGCGGGGTCTTTCAACTGTTCTGTGGCAAAGTTTTCCCTGTGAACCTCAAGATCAGAAAACTCCACAGACGGTAGGTTTTCGTCTGAGGAGGTGGGCTCCTCTCCAGTTTCTTGAGTCTCCCCTGCCAATACTGACAAGGGAAATTCGGGAGAGTCCTCACCACTCTCAGAGGAGTTCTGGCTATCATATTCCTGGTACATAGGGGCACCAGTGGGGGGCTCAGGATCATCCCACAGTTCCCAGAACTTCGGAAAATCCCTTCCCACAATGGCGTCATGCGGTAACTGAGACACTAAGCCCACTGGATGAGAAAGGGTACCTTTGGGGGTCTCGAAACACACTGTAGTCACTGGATACTCTCGGGTGTCCCCATGCACACAAATAACAGCTACCTTGCTATTCCCAGAGACCTCTGTTTTAACTAACTCAGCCTTTATCAGGGTCACAAGGCTACCTGAATCCAGCAATACCACAACATTTCTACCATTAACACACATTTTGCATAAATGTTTCTCAGTTCCTCGAATGGCAGTGCATGCGACTGTCGCACACAGCGACTGACGTCTGCCCGTCAGAAAGTCACACTGCATGGGTTCCTCCACAACCGGGCAATTGGCTGCAATATGTCCCGCTTGCCGGCAGCGGTAGCAAACGATCCTTCTTGCCGCCTCTTGAGCCGCTGATTTCCCAGGCTGTTCTCGCCAAACTTAGGGTAGAGCTCCCACCCTCTCACTCTCTCCACCCTTACCCCTTGGAATCATCTTATCCGCCCCTGGGGATGGTCTGGTCTTAGGGTGGAAAGTCCGAGTGTCTCTGGAAGAGGCCGTCAGGTTCTCTGTAGCCAAGTATTTCTCCACACGATCCACAAGACCATCGGCCGTCTCTGGGTCTCCATGGCTTACCCACTTTTGGATGGCAGTAGGAAGAGCTCTCAAAAACCGATCCATTACAACACGTTCCACAATCTTTGGTGCGGACAAAGTCTCTGGCTGTAGCCACTTTCTGCTCAGGTGAATGAGATCATACATTTGAGACCTGGGGGGTTTTCCAAGCTGGAAAGTCCAGTTATGCACACGCTGAGCCCGGACAGCCAGGGTGACACCCAGCCTTGCCAATATTTCAGCTTTTAGCATCACATAGTCTTTTGCTTGGTCAGGCTCTAGGTCATAGTAAGCCTTCTGCGATTCACCCGTTAACAGAGGAGCCACCAGTCCAGCCCACTGCTCCTCAGGCCACTTTTCTCTTTCAGCAGTCCTTTCAAACGTGGTCAAAAATACCTCTGGATCATCCTCTCCAGTCATTTTTGTCAATAAACGACTCACCCCAAAGGACGCGGTATTAGTGGGACGGCTTTCCTCACTGGTCTGCGGACGTTGCTGCATTACTGCTTCCATTTGTTGTAGTCTCTGCTCTTGCTTCTGTAACAGGTCTATGAAGCGGGCCTCAGATCGTTGCTGGGCTTGTTGCTGAGCTTCCAGACTCTGTTGGTGAGCTTGCTGCTGGGCTGCAAGGCTCTGTTGATGAGCTTGCTGCTGGGCTGCGAAGTTCTGTTGTTGAGCTGCAAGGCTCTTTTGCAAACCTGCATTTGTCTGCTGTTGATTGGCATTTGCTAGAGCCAGCTGTTTCAGTATCTCCTCCATGCTGGCTTAAAAAAAAACTGCCACTGGTTCTCCACCAACTGCGAGGGGGTTAGCTCGGCAGCGGGTGTGTGTGACCCCCGGGATGGGCTCCCCACACAAAAACAGGCCCAGCAGACGGAGGTTGTGGTTTTCAAAATCAAAAAGGTGCCGTTTATTTTCTATTTACAGTGACAAAAACACAGCAAAGCAAAAGAAACAAACAAAATAAATCCTGGTCAACTTGACCTCTGACTAAACATACAGGTTTCCTAACTAACAACTGGGATCAGCCTAGTGCTGTCCTAGTCCCTAAGTCCCTGGTTTTAAATGTCCAAGCAAAATATAGCCACACAGGCTTTCTCTCACCGCACAGGGGTTCACTCTCCCTAGACAGTCCACACAGGTCTGCTTCCAGGCATGAGCTAACATCTAATGAATCTGGGAGTTTTTTATAGAGGCCTAAATGAGCTGACAAGCTTCAGCTGGCCTCATCAACTCCCTGTCTGCACGACGCCCAGCCCTCTCCCTAGAGGTATGAGTCATCAATGAGCCCACTAGCCTTATACAACTCTCCACCTAGTTGTATACGTCGGCGTAAAGCCTGAATCTGGGCGAAATATATCTACCCCCCTGGATGCAACCAGGTGACTTTACCTTCCTGCTGTCACACCCCCTTTACATCTGAATGCAAAGGGTTTGTTCCCCTTTACATCTGATTCTGCAGAAGAGGAGTGCAGAGGGTAAGATGGAGGCAGTATGTACATGAGAGGATTGCAGAGGGTATGATGGGGGCAGTATGTACAGGAGAGGACTGTGGAGGGTATGATGGGGGCAGTATGTAGAGGAGAGGACTGTGGTGGGTATGAGGGGGCAGTATGTAGAGGAGAGGACTGTGGAGGGTATGATGGGGGCAGTATGTAGAGGAGAGGACTGTGGAGGGTATGATGGGGGCAGTATGTAGAGGAGAGGACTGTGGTGGGTATGAGGGGGCAGTATGTAGAGGAGAGGACTGTGGAGGGTATGATGGGGGCAGTATGTAGAGGAGAGGACTGTGGTGGGTATGAGGGGGCAGTATGTAGAGGAGAGGACTGTGGAGGGTATGATGGGGGCAGTATGTAGAGGAGAGGACTGTGGTGGGTATGAGGGGGCAGTATGTAGAGGAGAGGACTGTGGTGGGTTTGATGGGGGCAGTATGTAGAGGAGAGGACTGTGGTGGGTATGATGGGGGCAGTATGTAGAGGAGAGGACTGTGGAGGGTATGAGGGGGCAGTATGTAGAGGAGAGGACTGTGGAGGGTATGAGGGGGCAGTATGTAGAGGAGAGGACTGTGGTGGGTATGAGGGGGCAGTATGTAGAGGAGAGGACTGTGGTGGGTTTGATGGGGGCAGTATGTAGAGGAGAGGACTGTGGTGGGTATGATGGGGGCAGTATGTAGAGGAGAGGACTGTGGTGGGTATGAGGGGGCAGTATGTAGAGGAGAGGACTGTGGTGGGTATGAGGGGGCAGTATGTAGAGGAGAGGACTGTGGTGGGTTTGATGGGGGCAGTATGTAGAGGAGAGGACTGTGGTGGGTATGATGGGGGCAGTATGTAGAGGAGAGGACTGTGGAGGGTATGAGGGGGCAGTATGTAGAGGAGAGGACTGTGGAGGGTATGAGGGGGCAGTATGTAGAGGAGAGGACTGTGGTGGGTATGAGGGGGCAGTATGTAGAGGAGAGGACTGTGGTGGGTTTGATGGGGGCAGTATGTAGAGGAGAGGACTGTGGTGGGTATGATGGGGGCAGTATGTAGAGGAGAGGACTGTGGTGGGTATGATGGGGGCAGTATGTAGGAGGAGAGGACTGTGGAGGCAGGGCCGTCTTTAATATTGATTGGACCCTGGGCAAACATTTTCTTGGGGCCCCCCATGCAATTTTGCCCCCCATCATTACACAGGACTCCCTCCCCCATACTACCCAAATCACTACATAGGACCCCATTCCCCATACTACCCCCATAATTACAGGACCCTCCTCCCACATCATTGCACAGGACCCTCTCCCCAATACTACGCCCATCACTAAACAGGATCCCTCCCCATAATACCTCCATGATTACACATTGTGGGGTGCTCCATACTACATTGTCACTTATTAACTATCAGCACACTGCTGTTTCTGCAGAAAGGAGGGGTATTGCTGTAGGGGGAGAAGCAGGGAAGGGGTTATTGTTAGGGATGGAGAGGCAGGGATTGGGGTTATTGTTGGGGGTGGAGAGGAAGGGATTGGGGTTATTTTTGGGGGTGGAGAGGCAGGGATTGGGGTTTATTGTTGAAGGTGAAAAAGCGGGGAGGGGGGTTATTGCTGAGGGTGGAGAACCGGGGAGGGGGGTTATTGCTGAGGGTGAAGCGGAGAGGGGGGTTATTGCTGAGGGTGGTGAAGCGGGCAGGGGGATTAATATCGGGGGTGGAGAAGCAGGGAGGGGGTTATCGTTGAGCACACAGCTGTCAATCACTGTCCTGCCCTATAACACTTAGCAGCCCTGCCCTCCAAAAAGTTCTGCAGCATCCAAACTCTGCCCTGCACTACAACTCCCAGCAGGCAACAGCCCTGCCCTCCAAAAAGTTCTGCAGCAGCCAAACTCTGCCCTGCACTACAACTCCCAGCAGGCAACAGCCCTGCCCTCCAAAAAGTTCTGCAGCAGCCAAACTCTGCCCTGCACTACAACTCCTAGCAGGCAGCAGCCCCCCCTCCAAGAAGTTCTGCAGCAGCCAAACTCTGCCATGCACTACAACTCTCAGCAGGCAGCAGCCCTGCCCTCCAAGAAGTTCTGCAGCAGCCAAACTCTGCCATGCACTACAACTCCCAGCAGGCAGCAGCCCCCCTCCAAGAAGTTCTGCAGCAGCCAAACTCTGCCCTGCATTACAACTCCCAGCAGGCAGCAGCCCCCCCTCCAAGAAGTTCTGCAGCAGCCAAACTCTGCCATGCACTACAACTCCCAGCAGGCAGCAGCCCCCCCTCCAAGACGTTCTGCAGCAGCCAAACTCTGCCATGCACTACAACTCCCAGCAGCCCTGCCCTGCCACCCCAAGAAGTTCTGCAGCATCTGAGACTCCCTAAAAAGTTATCAGAGGTGATGGGAGGGGGAACCTGGCTCAGGACAGCACACAGTGTCTCAGAGGGAGACAGTTTTACTCACTTTGCAGAGCGATATCATCAGCAGCCGCACGCAGAGGAGGGGCGGAATGCAGCACATCACCCAGGAAGAGGCTCAGACTGAGATAAGGGGAAGGGGCGGGGTCAGTAGAAGAGACACTGCAGGGACGCGACTTCACTTAACCCGTGCCGAGCTGGATAGAATGGAGGAGAAAACAAATGCACTTGATTTATCAGCGTTTGATGACTCATTTTCCCTGCATTAAAGACGGCCCTGCTCCCCACGCCTGAATGGGAGGGGGGGGGTTCCGATCACGGGAGGGGGGCCGCTCTGCTGGGGCCCCAGGCCAGCTTGGGGCCCCAAGCAGTTGCTTGGTTTGCCTCTCCTGTTCCGACGGCCCTGCCTAGTACATGCCTATAACTGTACCACAAGTGACGCCACTGGCTACTCCCCTTATCGACTTATGTTTGGGAGAGAAGCAAGGCTACCCGTGGACCTGGCCTTTGGCACTTCTGTAGACAATACCTCAGCTACATCTCACAAGGGATACGTTGACAGACTTAGACGTAGCTTGCAGGTGGCGTATGAACAAGCCCAGGCGGCTTCGGATCAAAGGGGAGCCCGCAACAAGAGAAATTTCGATCTGAAGGTTCGAGTGCAAGATCTGCAGCCCGGGGACCGAGTACTGCTACGCAATCTGGGGGTCCCTGGAAAACACAAGCTTGCCGACAGATGGAGATCTGAACCCTATGTCGTCTGTAGGAAGTTTATTGGTTTGCCTGTCTACAAACTAAAGCCAGAAGGAAAGGTGGGTCCACTGAAGACGTGGCATCGAAACCACCTGCTCCCACTTGCTGAGGCAGTCAGAATACCTCCCGTGAGAGACTCCCCTGAACCGGCCTCTATCCTGGATACTCCTAGGCCGAGCACTCGGTCCCAGACCTCTCGAGCTGAAGATGGGGAGGCCTCTCAATTGAGTACAGATGAAGGTGGAGAACTGGACTGGCTGTGGCCTCCCTCGACTCTGGGAACGTCCGCCATAGATCTCCCAAATGGAGGGGATACCCCAGATGCAACGCTGAATCCGGAGGCTACTGAATTCATACCCTTCAGTCCCTCAGCTGATTACTGGGAAGATGTTCCTGACACTTGCGCAGAGGAGGACCCTAGAGATTCCATACGTCAGTCGACTTCTGAATCAGAGGTTCCAGAACCAGCAATGTTACCTGAACTTACTTCTGAAGAAGAGCCTGTGGTGCCAGAGTCAGAAGCACCAAGAGAGCAGAGGGCTCGCAGAGTCATCAGGCCTCCCAAGAAACTAACTTACCCCCAAATGGGGACGAGCTCAGAGGACTCTGTTGTAACGGCTAGGAGAAGTGTTGAGCAACCTGATCCCTCCACTGTCCATTTGGTGGAGGGCAACCCCAGCTCACTCTCTGGCACAGTTAGGCAGGCCACTCATGGTAGTGTGACCTGTGGGCAAGAGAGTTCCATCCCAAAGTTTTGGTGGGAATTCCCTATGCCAACATCATACTCGACACTGTCCAAAATGGTAAACAGTAATTGTTGAAGTTTATCTTTGGGGACCAAAGAGTTTAAGTGGGGGGAGTGTGTAGTGGGGTTCCTTTAAATGCTCTCGAAATACTGTTCCCAGAACCCCACTGGTTCCCAGGATGTTTTGCTTCTGCCCCAGAGACTCATGGGTGGGGATATATAAGGAAGGGGCGAGGCCTGGCTCGGCCTCTTTGGACACGGGACGGCAGAGACTGATACACCTGTGCAGACCTGTGCTGGGTAAGGCCTGAAGCCTGGGGCCTTCCGCAGCCGAACAAAGAGCCTTCCACCCCACTGCGAGCCTGGGTGGCATCCGACATATCTACTTACAGCCTAGATTGGATCAGGGACCCGATCGCAGCAACCGCTGTGGGCGAGTGAAGTCACAGCCGGTGGAAGCCCCGGACGGAGATCGTGTCCGGCGGGTGAGCGAGCGTAAGCTCATTCCCTAACCTGTTTGCTAGTACTGTGCCTATAAACTGCCGAGGCCTACTACCTCTTGTTAAAGACTCTCACTGGAGATCCACAGCAGGACTGATCCAGAGGATCTCCAGTGAAGTGTTGTCAGTTATCAACTTTCCCTTTTCCTGGATTACAATTGTTGTTTATTCTTAAGTGCACCACCTCTACAGATACCGGTGAAGAATCCATCATTCATACAGGACTGAGTTCTAGAATTAGGAATCAGGCCTGATTCATTAGGGACCTAGTTTAGTTATTGCGCCACAGGGCGCCTAGTTAACAGTCGCCCCACGTGGCGTCTCCTTATTCACCCCCCCCCCTTCTCCATGGTGTAGTGTGACTGATATTGTAATATTGCAGGGCTCTGTGAATATTCTAATGGTCAAGTTGTTATCACTGTTCATTCCCTTTGCATAGCTGAAAGCAAAAAAATCTGTTATTCCTTTATAACTACTCCGTGTCTGAGTCTCTCATAAAGTATAAGTATTAAATGTGTATACCCCTAGACTAACTGTGCCAGAAAGGGTCGAGTATATTGCCGGGGGTTGGCGGAGCTGTACTCAGGGCCCAGACCAAATCTGCGGCCCTCTTAGTTGAGGGTAACGCTACATATTATTTGTGTGAAATATGTTATAAACTTATTACAGGTGTAGCGGATGGCTGCTACCAGTTACTATCATCCACCATATCACCCTGCTGCCAGACCTCCACATATCACTCTCAGAGACAATGAACAGTCATTTGCTTTGTTTTTGTTTTTTTGGGGGGATATAACTTGGTTGGGGAAAGGGGGTATGGGATGCCCATAGAGCAGATCACTTTGCCATCTTTGTTAATAAATTGTTGAATCAATAGCACTGTGATGGACGCTAACATTTACAGTCTCTCCTCTGCACCAACTCCTGCAGACCATTACTCGTCCCCTGCACCAACTCCTGCAGACTGTTACTCCCAGGACTCCTCTCCTCCTGCACAAAACTTCACTGTAAACTGTTGGTCTCTCCGCCCCCATCATCTTTACACTGCACCAGGGATCACTCTGAATAATCCCAGGTGGTTATTTGACTTGATGAATGCTGATAGGCCAGGGGCCTGTAGTACCCCTTCTTGGGGGCCTAGATGTTTAGCAGCACGAGTTAGTTGGTGGACTACTGATCCCAGCTAGCCCGACTTGCAAATCCTGCGCCCGCAGGCCACATCAATTTGACATAAAACCCCACAGTCTCTCCTCTGGCCTTGCACACAGCTCCCCTGGCATGCCTCCTCCAGATATCCACTGTGCCTCACTCACCGACCTTCTCTTGCCCTGAGTCCTTGGTGAAGAATTTACCTGGAAGTGCGTACCGACTGCTTCTACACCTCCTCCATGACCGTGTAAGGATAAGGCTCCCTCCCAGCTCCCAAGCTCCTCCACCGAAGTGAGCACCCCCCCCCAGATGGGGATGGGCCTCCTGCTGTAGTCTAACACTCCATTCTTCACTTCACCCAGCCGACAACTCCCCTCCAGTGGGCTGGACCTGAGCTTATGAAGGGGGCCTGCCCCCTGCCAATTCCAATTGGGGATCGGTCAGGGCTCCTCACATGAGCTCCCTGTCACTCCAATTCCCAGCCCTGCCCTTCTTCCAGAACATTCTCCCTGGAAGCAGGGGAGGCGCCCAAGAACTGAAGGACAGGTGATCCCACCCACTGCTACACTAACCACTCCCTGCCCCCCAGATCAAAAACAAGCAGGCCTAGCATGAAGCATAGGCCTGCCTAAATTTACCTGCCTGGCAGCTTACCACACAAATCCTCACCTCTAACACCTACCTATGGTAGAGGGCGCTATGCAGTAATTTATTGGACCGATTGTGTTAGTTGGTTTCCAAGGCTAACGTTGTTGGACTTACAAAACGTGCTCTCGGAATGGAACTTATTCATATATAGGGGACTTGCTATATTGTAGTGTTTGCACATTATGAAATGACCTTTACTTTATGACACGTTATGAACTTTTTATTGATTGTTTATTTATTTATTTGACCATCAGCACTATTTATGATATTTGTACATAATATGAGTTTTTTCTATATGAATTTTATTATAGCGGTATTTGCACAGTTGAATTGAGTTCTTAAAGGCGCAGCGTACCAATATTTAGTTTTCAGATTTGATATTTGGATGTGCTGTTGAGTGCAGCTAAGGTCAATTTAGTTTTGATCACTAAGCACAGTTATGAGTTGTTTTTTCTTTATAACCGGAATATCTTGTTATCTTCTTGTTTGCAGGTGTGAATGTCATTGAGTGTTTCATTAACTTTAGAACAAGTCTTAATTAGTAGAAATCAGGATAGTAGGACAGGTTGTCAAGGGAGGCCTAGGCTACAGTATCAGCCTAAGTGATCAGTCATTTTTTAAGCTCACAATTAATAGATGAAATGCAAACTGGAGATTTACATAATTGTATAACTGATACACAAATATTTCGCCCATAGAATTGTTATCAACACTGCAGAATTACATGTTGGACGCACACATGTGCTATTTAGCGATGTGGTGTCACAATTGCATGGTGCCATGCAATCACGTAAATATACTTCAGTTGCTGATCCAGGTCTTTAGGACTACAAGGATCTATAATCATTCAAATTTGAAAATTAGACAAACTGGAGTTATCACCAGCAACAGCCAGTCATGTTTCACCTTTCATTTTAACAAGAATTCTGATTGGTTATTATGGGAAATATCTCCAGTTTTGTGCTCTTTTCTTTTTATCAAGTCTTCAAAAGTTCTATGGGGATTTACTGTGCAGTGGTAGCAGGGGGAAAGAAGACAATGGCCTCGGGATGTAAAGATTACGATAGGTCGTGAGAAGCAGATATGTATATATTATGGGTTGGGAAGGGTTGCTTTAGATCAGAGGGGCTAGGCAGAAATGATAACTGCATGTTACATGAAAGTGCACTTACCCTTTAATGACACAGACCAAAATCATAGACACACAAACCCAATAGCTCAAATATGAGCATAAAACATGATCCTTTGTGCTAAGGTTTATGTGTGTCTTTATCTTGAGGTATATGTATGTTTGGCACAGTCAACTGAAGTCTCAAATTGTTTTAGTTCTTTATATCCTGTACCGACAGCACATTATGATTTGTTACTGATTTTGCTTGGAAATGCCTTAATACCCTTTTTAAAAAAAATGAAAATGCTGCTTCCAGACATTCCACTCCAGTGCTCTATGCTAAGGAAGGGAGATGTGTCTGACTAGTTCTGTTACTTTGCGTACTATTGGACTGCGCAGTCATATTTAGATCTCGTTCAGAGGGCCAATTTGGAATTTACACTGACCAGACTCAGTGTAAATCTGTGTCAGTATTCAAAAGGGGGCAGAAGCCTGCACAAATCAATGACAGGCACCATCATTTTCTGTGGATGTTCACTGTGCTGTATGTTCATTGATCCACATCGGCCTATTTTGCAAGCTGTGCTACATGTTCAATACTCCACATCCGCCTATTCTGCATGGTGTGCTGCATGTTCAATACTCCACATAGACCTATTCTGCATGCTGTGCTGCATGTTCAGTACTCCACATCCGCCTATTCTGCATGCTGTGCTGCATGTTCAGTACTCCACATCCGCCTATTCTGCATGGTGTGCTGCATGTTCAATACTCCACATAGACCTATTCTGCATGCTGTGCTGCATGTTCAGTACCCCACATCCGCCTATTCTGCATGCTGTGCGGCATGTTCAGTACTCCACATCCGCCTATTCTGCATGGTGTGCTGCATGTTCAAAACTCCACATAGACCTATTCTGCATGCTGTGCTGCATGTTCAGTACTCCACATCTGCCGTTTCTGCATGCTGTGCTGCATGTTCAGTACTCCACATCCGCCTATTCTGCATGCTGTGCTGCATGTTCAATACTCCACATCGGCCTATTCTGCATGGTGTTCTGCATGTTCAATACTCCACATAGACCTATTCTGCATGCTGTGCTGCATGTTCAGTACTCCACATCCGCCTATTCTGCATGCTGTGCTGCATGTTCAGTACTCCACATCCGCCTATTCTGCATGCTGTGCTGCATGTTCAGTACTCCACATCCGCCTATTCTGCATGCTGTGCTGCATGTTCAGTACTCCACATCCGCCTATTCTGTATGCTGTGTTGCACTTTCAAAACTCCACATCCGCCTATTCTGCATGCTGTGCTGTATGTTTGATGTTTCCCATTGGCCCATTCTGCATGCTGTGCTGTATATTCAGTGCACCACATCAGCCAGTTCTGTAAGCTGTGCTGTTCATTCAGTGCTTAGGGAGGAGGTTGGGAGGTAATAACAAGATAAAGTCAAACTTGAAAACCACATTTTTAAGTGTTTTTATTAAAGGTATAGCTTGAATGTCACACCCATCACCCATTTTGCTGGAAAGGTGGCAACCCTAACACTGACTCAAGCATGACTTTGCGTGACCCAGTACAATCACCAGGCGTCAGTAGGTGTTGAATTGATGCACTCTACAGTTCTTTACAGTAACGCTGCAGGAAAATTACAGTTCATTATCAGTGCATCCCTGGAAACAGATGTGTTTTATTATGCTTTATCACTGTACTGCTCTGGTTAGCTTTTTAAAGTGCCTGTATAGACTTAGCTGAATAGCAGATCCCTAGCAGCTGTTAGGAAAAAGAAAAGTCACTTTTACAGAAGTTCATTCTACTGCTCCCCAAATTCACAGGCAGGTTCTAGGCACCCACAAATCATGTTACTTAAACTTTTAACTGTCAGCCATTTGTGCGTTTTTGCAAACAGTAAAAATAATAATTTTAGGCCTGAACATTACATAAAACCCTGAAAATATTTTATATTTTCTGATGGCAGACACCCTAGAGCAGGGGTGTCCAAACTTTTTTTCAAAGAGGGCCAGATTTGATGAAGTGAACATGCTTGAGGGCCGACCATTTTGCCTGACATTCTTTAACCCTTAAAATTTGGTCTAATGCCCCGTACACACGATCGTTTTTCATGCCGTTAAAACTGCCATTTTAAAAAATGGCCCTGAAAAATGATCGTGTGTATGCTCCAGAGCATTTTTAACGACGTGAAAAACGGCCATTAAAAATTCCGGACATGCTCTCTTTTTTCACGTCGTTTTTCATGTCGTTTTTTTTAACGACGTGAAAAATGATAGTGTGTATGCTTTCACGACGTGAAAAAAAACGCGCATGCTCAGAAGCAACTATGAGACGGGAGTGCTCGTTTTGGTAAAGCTAATGTTGGAAATGGAGATGGCACATTCGTCACGGTGGAATTAATAGCATCGTTTTAATGCTGCGCATTCCGTTTTTCTTTTGATAATGCTTTAAAATTACCCTCTTTTGATAATGACATTGAGAGTTATGCCAAACTTGTTTCTAAAGTAATTCCAAATTGCTCTAATGATTATAAAATATTATTTATAAGCCGCACCTCCCTCCTAAATAATACTAATAATAATAAAATAATGTAATTCTCCTTTTTTCTTTAAATTTTATTTTACTATTGTGGTTTTTTTTGTGGCCTTTTTTTTATTATTTTGGCTTAAATTATTCTTGTGTAAAGTTACCACAACAACCTTCCAAATGTGTCTCATTTGGCCTCAGGGAGGTTTGTGTCCCCTGATAATAACAATAATATAATTTGAGATGTCCCTGCCTGCTCCCTAGCAAGCTCTCTTTTGAAATACAAATCACATAGTCAAGTATTTTAAGGGCACTAAAAAAAAAAATCTTTCAGAACATTAACAAATTAAATTGGAAGGCAGCACTGGAGAGCCTGCTTGCATTTGTGCATCCCTTTGACCCCACAACAACCATCCAAGATGTCCAAACCAAAATAGAGATTAGATCCCCAAAAAAAAGGAGCCCAATCTTGTCTTGAGCTCCCAGAGGTCAGGAGCCACAGCAGATAAGTCCTATATGTCCCCAGTCTGTGGTACTACAGCAGGCATTATTTTCTCCTCTTCCTTGTAGCCTTCTCTCCAGCCTTCTCTGCAGCCTTGGTTGGTTTCTTCCTTGGAGGCTGGGGATCAGGAGGAGAGGTTGTGGCAGGAGGAGTAGTAGGAGGAGGAGGAGGAGGTGGAGGAGTAGGGACAACCTCTGTTATGTCCGTGTACCTAGTGAGTTCACCCAGCATGCCCTTATTGATGACTTTCAATAGCAGGGTCTCACTGAATTTTTTTTGCTGCAACTCCATTTGCCCTAGTTTGTGGGCGAGGACTGCGGCAAATCCCTCATCAACAGAGGGTGCCTCTCTGAGGGCCGCTGTTGCCTCTCTAAGGAAGGCCCTGGTTTCCTCCTCCACCTGCCTACCTCTCCTTGGCCCTCGTGGTTTAACTACCAGGGGAGGCATCTGGGCTCTTGTGCTGGGCCAAGCCTCCTCCTGGGTGCCACTGGGCCCAGCCTCCTCCTGGGTGCCACTGGGCCCTGCCTCCTCCTGATCCCCAACATCACCCTCTTCCTGGCTCTGCTCTGGCTGTAAAAAAAGAAAGGGACATTATTTATTTTGCCACATCATCATTCACAGACATTGTTCACCTCTAGACATTGTTGAAATCAATGCCAAAAGTTATGTCATTTTCATTGATTCCGCATCCTGGTTTTGTTGTCTTGTGCACATAAAATTAGGCCACTACTGTATCTTGCTCTTCACAAACTTTATTGGTAGAAGTGTACATACCTTTAACAATACTAACATCTATTTAAATTCTACAATTTTGTAAGATATAAATATAGATATCAATACTTTACCTGGCTCCATATCTCCAAATCTGCCTCCTCAGGGCCCTGATCTTGATCCTCAGAGGAAGCCAGAGCAGGGTTGACAGGAAGGCTGGAGGACTGGCTGCAGGGAAGGCTGGAGGGTTGGGTACAAGGAAGGCTGGATTGACCTCTGGGGGGAAGGGTGGAGAGAGATTCCCGCACTTCCAGCTGGTCATCCAGAAAAGCAAGCTTACTGTAGTACCACAGACTGGGTTTATAAACCTTATCTGCTGGTGCACCTGACCTCTGGGACCTCAGGACCATAGTCCTCTGGGTCCTGTATGTCCCTCTGATGGTCGCAATTTTGTTTTTGACATCTTGGAGAGTTGTTGTGGGTATCTTTGTTTGCACAAATGCAAGCAGGCTCTCCAGTGCTGCTTTCCTGGCGTCTTTATTTTTATTACTGCCACTTTTTGTTTGCCATAATATAGGGAGCTCTTGCCATTTGTCGATGAACTCCCCCATGAAGTCTGGGTTTTTAAAAGTATTCATGATATCTGTAAAAGCGAGAAACCAAAAAAAAAATATATTTCAGGCAACATTCCTCAACTGTGCATTGTCTACATATTTTGAGCACACAAATCTCCTCGTCTGATGAACCTCAAAAAGTAAAATTGTTAGGTACCTTCGTCACGACGTTCGTTGCTAACTCCCTCTCCCGACAAATGAACGTATTTCCCAGACATGGATCTTCACTTGATATACACAGCGCATGCGTGAAACTCCGCACGCTTTCCCCGCCCCTGACGTTCGATATTGTACTTTCCCCGCCCCTTCTCGCTCGTAGTGCTGAACAAAACATGGCGGAGACACAGGTGGCTGAGATTACCTCTACAGAGGATGAAATTACAGAGGAGCCCAAATCAAGACCCAGGAGATATAAGGCATCCAACATGTCATTCGAGGAAATGGTGGAGATGGTCGCCATTTTAAAGAAGGAGGATTATGATGCCAAGCATGGTCCGTATAAAAGGCCTAATCTGGTCAAGTCCAGAATTATGGGCAAAGTGGTCAAAAGTCTTCACAAAAAAATTCGGGGTGTGCAGAACGAAGGAACAGCTCAGAAAACGATGGTCAGATCTGAAGTTGCGGGAGGCCGACCAATATAAAAGAATCAAGAAAGTTATATTAAAAAGTAAGTAATTTTTTTTTTAGTTTCCATGGTACATATTATTTTCTTGTATTCTGTCGTGTATTTTTAACTTTCATATAGTACACTGAAAGATACCATCTTTCAGGTTCGTCCGCACAGTAAACGGACGTATTAAACCTCTTTCTCCCTACAGTTCCTCAAACGATGTTTTAGGATCATCCAGTGTGAACACCCATGTATTTTGGTTTATTTGGGGGAGTAAATTTGGGCCTCACTTATTTTTTGGGTGCTAATCCAAAGGACATTTGTTCGTTTGAAAAAACGATATGCATGGTAATGTTAAGGGAGTGAATGCTCAGCAGCTGATGAAACATCTGAACGCAGTAGTACAAGTGTGGGCCTAAAGCCAAAAAGCTTGAGGGTGTCACACACAGGTGATCCAGTGTAGATACTTTGGGGTGTTACAATGTTTCAAATTTGTGTTCAAAATGTATATGCTCTGGTTTGGGCTATGTATCCAATCATTTGTCCCGGTTGGCACAGGGGGTAAAATTTAAAATGGAGCATGCTTCAAAAGAATGATTAAAAAGTTTTTTTTCATGTTTCTTATTTTAGCAAAATTGAGTCGCTACTAATGAAACTATTCCTTTTATTTCAATCTTCCTAGGGATTCGAAAAGCTACCTCAGATGAGACGAGAATTGCAACACCTACAACAATACCCCCAGAACCCCAGGATGGAGAGGAATGTGATGTTGTGGAAGTGGAAAGTGGCACCACCACAGGTCAGAGAGAAACCAGACACATGCATGTTAAATAGATGTAGGCCTACATATTCTATCCTACATATTTCTTTTTACATTTAGGTGCAGTTCTGGCCGAAGACCCCAATAAGTTGACACATCACAGTGCCCAGATCCTGATCCAATACCTGATGGTCTGCTGTCGTGACCTCGAAAAAATTAAGGGAGACTTGCTAGAGATCAGGGCAAATACAAAGCGGGTGGAGGAAAGGCTCCAAAATATCATGGCTGTGCTTGGGCGTGTCTAATGTTTTTACACCAAATAACGTTTTACTTGCAGAGTTTTATAAGTTTTTTTGTTATTTTACCCTTTAATGACTAGCACATGTTTAGCTTTTTCAAAATTTTGACAAATATAGTTTGTTTATGCATGGCTGGTCATGCGTTTTAATACACCCGAAATTAAGGGAACATCCACATTTCTAAGGAAGTTTCCCACCTAAAAAAAGAAATAAAGGTATTTTTACATAACAAATCATTGTGGCTTCATTATGTAAATGTGGTGCTGAGTGAACTAATCAATGTTTGGTGTTTACACTGACAATGAAGGCTAATTAAAAGATTGTTTAACCACTTAAGCCCCGGACCATTTGGTAGCTAAAGGACCAGAGGTGAATTCAGAATTTTGCACTGCGCTGCTTTAACTGTAAATTGTGCGGACATGCAATGTTGTACTGAAACGAAATTTGCGTCCTTTTCTTTCCACAAATAGAGCTTTCTTTTAATGGTATTTGATTGCCTCTGCGATTTTTATTTTTTGCGAGATAAACGGAAAAAGACCGAAAATTTTGAAAAAAAATGATATTTTCTAATTTTTGTTATAAGAAAAATCGAATAAACTCAATTGTAGTCATACATTTAGGCCAAAATGTATTCAGCCACATGTCTTTAGTAAAAAAAATGTCAATAAGCGTATATTTATTGGTTTGCGCAAAAGTTATAGCGTCTACAAACTAGGGTACATTTTCTGTAATTTACACAGCTTTTAATTTATGACTGCCTATCTCATTTCTTGAGGTGCTAAAATGGCAGGGCAGTACAAAACCCCCCCAAATGACCCCATTTTGGAAAGTAGTAACCCCAGGGAAATTGCTGAGAGGCATGTTGAGCCCATTGAATATTTTTTTTTTTTTGTCCCAAGTGATTGAATAATGACAAAAAAAAAACAAAAAATTACAAAAAGTTGTCACTAAATGATATATTGCTCACACATGCCATGGTTATATGTGGAATTGCACCCCAAAATACATTCTGCTGCTTCTCCTGAGTACGGGGATACCACATGTGTGGGACTTTTTAGGAGCCTAGCTGCATACGGGCCCCCGAAAACCAAGCACCGCCTTCAGGATTTCTAAGGGCGCAAATTTTTGATTTCACTCCTCACTACCTATCACAGTTTCGAAGGCCATAAAATGCCAAAATAGCACAAAACCCCCCTAAATGACCCCATTTTGGAAAGTAGACACCCCAAGCTATTTACTGAGAGGCATGATTAGTCCATGGAATATTTTATATTTTGCCACAAGTTGCAGGAATATGACAAACTTTATTTTTTTTGCACAAAGTTGTCACTAAATGATATATTGCTCACACATGCCATGGGCATATGTGAAATTACACCCCAAAATACATTCTGCTGCTTCTCCTGAGTATGGGGATACCACATGTGTGGGACTTTTTGGGAGCCTAGTCGCGTACGGGACCCCAAAAACCAAGCACCGCCTTCAAGGTTTCTAAGGGCATAAATTTTTGATTTCACTCCTCACTACCTATCACTACCTATCACAGTTTTGAAGGCCATAAAATGCCAAGATGGCACAAAACCCCCCCAAATGACCCCATTTTGGAAAGTAGACACCCCAAGCTATTTGCTTAGAGGCATGTTGAGCCCATTGAATATTTTTTTTTTTTTGTCCCAAATGATTGAATAATGACAAAAAGAAAAAAAAAAGAAAAAATTTACAAAAAGTTGTCACTAAATGATATATTGCTCACACATGCCATGGTTATATGTGGAATTGCACCCCAAAATACATTCTGCTGCTTCTCCTGAGTACAGGGATACCACATGTGTGGGACTTTTTGGGAGCCTAGCCGGGTACGGGGCCCCAAAAACCAAGCACCGCCTTCAGGCTTTCTAAGGGCGTAAATTTTTGATTTCACTCCTCACTACCTATCACAGTTTCGAAGGCCATAAAATGCCAAGATAGCACAAAATCCCCCAAAATGACCCCATTTTGGAAAGTAGACACCCCAAGGAAATTGCTGAGAGGCATGTTGAGCCCATTGAATATTTTTTTTTTTTGTCCCAAGTGATTGAATAATGACAAAAAGAAAAAAAAAAAAAATGTACAAAAAGTTGTCACTAAATGATATATTGCTCACACATGCCATGGTTATATGTGGAATTGCACCCCAAAATACATTTGGTTGCTTCTCCTGAGTACGGGGATACCACATGTGTGGGACTTTTTGAGAGCCTAGCCGCGTACGGACCCCCGAAAACCAAGCACCGCCTTCAGGATTTCTAAGGGCACAAATTTTTGATTTCACTCCTCACTACCTATCACAGTTTTGAAGGCCATAAAATGCCAAGATAGCCAAAAACCCCCACAAATGACCCAATTTTGGAAAGTAGACACCTCAAGCTATTTGCCGAGAGGCATGGTGAGTATTTTACAGCTCTCATTTGTTTTTGAAAATGAAGAAAGACATATTTTTTTTTTTTTCTTTTTTCAATTTTTAAAACTTTGTGACAAAAAGCGAGATCTGCAAAATACTCAACATACCTCTCAGCAAATAGCTTGGGGTGTCTACTTTCCAAAATGGGGTCATTTGGGGGGGTTTTGTGCCATCTGGGCATTCCATGGCCTCCGAAACTGTGATAGGCAGTGAGGAGTAAAATCAAAAATTTACACCCATAGAAATCCTGAAGGCGGTGCTTGGTTTTCGGGGTCCTGTACGCGGCTAGGCTCCCAAAATGTCTCACATGTGGTATCCCCGTACTCAGGAGAAGCAACAGAATGTATTTTGGGGTGCAATTCCACATATAACCATGGCATGTTTGAGCAATATATAATTTAGTGACAACTTTTTGTAAATTTTTTATTTTTTTTTATTTTTGTCATTATTCAATCACTTGGGACAAAAAAAAAAAAAATATTCAATAGGCTCAACATGCCTCTCAGCAAATAGCTTGAGGTGTCTACTTTCCAAAATGGGGTCATTTGGGGGGGTTTTGAACTGTCCTGGCATTATATGCACAACATTAGGAAGCTTATGTCACACATCATCCACTCTTCTAACCACTTGAAGACAAAGCCCTTTCTGACACTTTTTGTTTACATGAAAACATATTTTTTTTTTGCAAGAAAATTATGTTGAACCCCCAAACATTATATATATTTTTAAAGCAAAGGCCCTACAGATTAAAATATATTGCCCAAATGTTTGATGAAATAAAAAAGATGATCTTAGGCCGAGTACATGGATACCAAACACGACATGCTTTAAAATTGCGCACAAACGCGCAGCGGCGAGAAACTACATTCATTTTTAAAAGCATTTAAAAGCCTTTACAGGTTACCACGTTGGATTTACAGAGGAGGTCTACTGCTAAAATTACTGCCCTCGATCTGACCTTCGCGGTGATACCTCACATGCATGATGCAATTGCTATTTACATATGACGCTAGACCGACGCTTGCGTTCGCCTTTGCGCAAGAGCAGGGGGGGACAGCGGTGCTTTTTTTTTTTTTTTTATTATTATTTATTTTGCTTTTTTATTTTATTTTTAAATTGTTCCTTCCATATTTATTTTTTTTAATCATTTTTATTGTTATCTCAGGGAATGTAAATATCCCCTATGATAGCAATAAGTAGTGACAGGTACTCTTTTTTTGAAAAAAAATGGGGGGTTAGACCCTAGATCTTTCCTCTGCCCTCAAAGCATCTGACCACACCAAGATCGGTGTGATAAAATGCTTTCCCAATTTCCCAATGGCGCTGTTTATATCCGGGGGGGGGGGGGCATTCCCTCCCACTGCTTGTAAAAGAGGCTAATTAGCCACTAGGATTGCTTTTACATGAAAGCCGGCCGCTGGCTGAAAAGAATGATACCCGCAGGCATCAATCTGGTATAACCATTCAAAGTCCAGCAACATACCAGTACGTTGCTGGTCCTTGTTGGACATGTATTGTAATATTTTTTTTCATGCAGCCTGTTGGCTGAACGAAAAAAAGAGATTGATCGGTGGGTATGCCCACCATTAGAATACCTCCCTTCATCCACCCACTTCTAATGATGGGCATATATGCCGAAGCATGGGGGCATCCTCCCGCAAAAAAGTCGGACTTTTCCACGGGCAAGCCTTTGTCGAAATTTCGACCGTATGTACGCGGCATAAAAGGGGTATGCCGCGTACACACGGTCGAACTTTTCCACGGGCAAGCCTCCGTCGGAATTTCGACCGTATATACGCGGCATTAGGAGCAAAATCGCTCCTCCGCCCCTGCTGCCCCCATGCTTCGGCATATATGCTCTTTTTTTTTAACTGTGGTGGTGAAATCACCTCCTACAGCACTGGAGTCACGGCTTTATGTATCGTGGGAGCAAACGCTGTTGCTGTCAAGATAAATAATTCCGCGCTGCAGTTGAATGGCGCACCTGAAAACAAAAAATTACATACCTGAAAAGCAAGCATGATAAAACATTGCAAAATGGAATACAGTAAAAAAGAGCAGAACAATAGAGAGAAAATAGAGAGAGAGAGAGAGAGAGAGAACAATAAAACTACAACTATTTTTGGTTTTTTTATTTTATATTTTTTTTGTGTTTTTGTTTTTTAAGTTTTTTTTTTCTTTTTTACACTTTTTTTTTAAACTTTAACAACTGTAATGGTTCGGGTCTCTCAAAATGTAATGGCATCTTGGGAGACCCTGTGTAAGTGTGTCCTAGTCTGTGAAATGCTGTACCCTACGCTAAAACTTCACTTTTGAGTGGTAGCGTTCAAAACATTCACCAAGGCAAAGACCAGGTTTGTCAGGACAGAGTGGACAATAATAACGGGTGTCACGCCTAAATCCGCGCTTGCTACAGACACGACATCTTTTTTGGGGGGTTCGTTGGGTAGGGGTACTCGGGAGGAGATGCGTATAATGCCTCTCATGCAGCCGGCTTACTGCATTTGGTAGGGGATGGTGAGGTGCAGAACCGCCTGGATACAGGAGTTCTGTGACTATCTCATTCTGGAATTTTAGAAGAGATAAAGTCCCGCCTGAAGCTCTGTATAGCACATGAGCGTTCAGCAAAGCCAATTGAAATAAGGATAGAGACACTTTTTTGTACCAGCGTCTCGCCTTACGGTCAATTAGATACGGCGCCATCAACTGGTCGTTGAGGTCCACCCCTCCCATATTTTTGTTATATTCGTGGACACAGAGGGGTTTCTCCACAACACCAGTCGCCGTACGAATTTGGACTGTCGTGTCTGCATGAAGGGAGATAAGAAGGAAAACATTCTTATTGTCCCTCCACTTCATAGCGAGCAAGTTATTACACTTTACGCAGGCTCTCTCCCCCAGCCTAAGACGGGCATCTACAAGCCGCTGGGGAAAGCCCCGGCGATTAGGTCGCACGGTGCCACATGCTCCAATCTGATGATCAAACAAGTGACTAAACAGTGGCACGCTCGTGTAATAATTGTCCACATACAAGTGGTACCCCTTTCCGAATAAGGGTGACACCAAGTTCCACGATCTTGCCAGCGCTCCCTATGTAATCCGGGCAGTTGACCGGCTCAACCTGACTGTCTTTTCCCTCATAAACCATAAAGCTCCATACATAGCCTGTTGCCCTGTCACAGCACTTATAGAGCTTGACCCCGTATCTGGCACGCTTGCTGGGAAGGTACTGCTTGAAAGCCAAGCGGCCAGAAAATTTAATCAGGGACTCATCAACGCAGACAGCTTGATCGGGAATAAACAAGGCTGCAAAACGTTCGTTGAAGTGGTTTATGAGGGGCCGAATTTTATAGAGCCGGTCGTATTCAGGGTCCCCACGTGGACGACAAAGTTCATTGTCGTTGAAGTGCATGAACCGCAAAATCTGCTCGTATCGTTTCCTGGGCATGGAGGCAGAGAACACGGGCATGTGGTCAATTGGATGCGTGGACCAATAAGCACGCAATGACGGGAATTTATGTGTGCCCATGTTGAGGGAAAGCCCCAGAAAGGTCTTAAATTCGGAAACCGTAATTGGTTTCCAATCTTTGGCAATAGAAGGCAACTGGGGATTAGCGGCGATGAATTGACCAGCATATAAATTACTCTGGTCCACAATAGATCTATAGAGATCTTCCGTGAAAAACAGCGAATAATAATCGATTGGCATAAAATCAGCTGTTTCCACCTGAATACCGGGTTGGGCAGTAAATGGGGGAAGTACGGGTTCTGCAGAAGTGGTGGGGACCCAATCAGGATAGGCGAATTCTGCAGGAAGCTTACTATGGGCACGACGGGCCTGCCTTTGTCTTCTTATTGGTGGCAGCGGGACACTACTTGTGCTTGCCACCTCGCCAGCTTGAACTGCACTTATGGGACTCGCCACGTCACCACGTGATACTGCAGTGCTGGATGTACGCCCAGGCTGTACTAGGCCGCTGGTGCTTGCCAATTCATCAGAAGGAATAGCGGCGCTAGTACTCCTCTGCTCCATGATACGAGAGCCCTGCGGTTCTTGCTCCTCAACAACCTCAGAAGATCGGGATCGGGTACGCCTGACCTTAGCAGGGACCTCAACTTCGTCATCAGAGCTATCTGACGTGGGGCCGCTGACGTCACTGTCTTCTACGGGAAGATATTCTGAGCCTGAATCTGACAGATACGTGACCTCCTCTTCACTATCTGTCATGCTCAGAATCTCGTAGGCCTCTTTACTAGTGTACCTTCGACTTGCCATTTTGGGCTCTAAATTTAGGGGTACACTAGTAAGATTCACAGGAAAAAAAAGCACCCGACTGTCGTCAGCAAATATATCAAACGCTACAAAAAAAACTGTTAGCGGTCGCAGGGATCAGGACTGTCTCTGCGAACGCTGCAGTTATGTGTTTTGTGTTTGGTAAGTGACAGTGATCGATCGATACTGCACTTGGGTGGGCTGGGCAGAAGGGCTAAACGCAGGTGCTAGCAGGTATCTGGGCTGATCCCGCTAACACTGCGTTTTTGGGAACCCTAAACCGCTGGGGACGCTAGTATAGATCTGATCAGATACTATACCACTAAGGGAGGTGTATGCTTTGCGCGTGGGTGTTAGCGTTACTGGCACTAACCTAACGCTGCCTGGGGCGACGCAGACCCTCTCTGGCGCTAAAACCTAATTGATCTCACCCGCCGGGCGATCAGGGGGTTAAACCTTTATTGGGTTATATACGGCGGGTGCCCTGATGCTATAAAAAGCAAACTAACCAACCAGCGTCACCCGTAACCTTTATATGGTGATCACTGGTGAAAGGGTTAACTAGGGGCAATCAGGGGGTTAAAACCTTTATTAGGCTAAATATGGGGGTAACCGACGCTATATAAAAACCTGACGGGTTACCTAAATAACTAAATAACTAACTGGGTAACCAGTGTCACCAGTGACGCTTATACGGTGATCACTGGTGAAAGGGTTAACTCTAGGGGCAATCAGGGGGTTAAAATAATATATGGGGGTATCTGACGCTAATAAAAACCTGCGGCGAACCTAAAAATAATTAACTGGCTATCTAGGGCACCACCGGCACTAAATACAGCGATCGAAAATACGACGCTGGCGTTAGGGGGTGAAAGGGTTACCTGGGGGGCGATCAAGGGGTTAAACCTTTATTAGGGGGGGTTAGGGGGCTACCCTGGACCTAAAGGGGCCTAATCCTAACTGCCCTGCAACTTTTTACTATCACAGATGACACTAAAAGCAGTGATCAGTAAAATAAATGTTCACTGCAATCAGTGACACTGTGATTGGGGGCTGGGGGGTGACCTGGGGGGTGATCTGGGGGTGACTGGGGGGTGAAATGTGTGCCTATGTGTACCTACGTGTCAGTGGACTGTTGGTGCACTAACCTGCTTCCTCTCTCCTCGGCGCCGGAATCGAAAAGACCGCCGCGAGGGAGATGACATCACTTCCTCCTGCCTGTGTTTACATCACATGGCAGAGGAAGCATTTTCATTGGCCGGGAGCGATCGCGAGGGGGTGGCCGAAATCGAATGGTCACCCCCTCATCTCCGAACGCTCCCCAACGATTAACGGCCGCTCACTGTATAGGAGGGGGGTCCGATCGGACCCCCCAACTGTACAAAGGCGATCACGTATGCTCTACGTGATTGTGCCTGTCGGTGCCATTCTGCCGACGTATATATACAGTGAGCGGTCGTTAAGTGGTTAATCCACATGGCAAAACAAGTGCACTAGGTAAACCTACCAGAAACATCAAACATTATACAATAAAAAATCCAAACCAATCTTTACTCAAGAAAAAGTTTTATTTTTTTGGTATAAAATTATTATAGATTGTCTGGCATTTCAATGGCCCCCCTACCCATAAAATAGTCCACATATTGGTTACGGACCTCATGTCCGGTTGGGGGGGCCAAGCCAGGACGGCCAGGTTCCAGGGCCACCAAAGTTTCTGCATTGATTAAAGAGGCCTCAGGCCCACTCAAAGATATATAACTCGTTGAATGCACCCTTAGGAAATTATGCAGCACACAGCACGTCATAACCACATGGTTCCATTTGTATGGGGCAAGGTGGATGGAGGTAAGGAAGAGGCGAAATCGGCTGGCCATGATCCCAAACGCATTTTCCACCACCCTTCTGGCTCTGGCCAGCCGATAATTGAACACCCTCCTCTCAGGGGAATGGCCTCATCAAATGGGGTCCCAGGCCAAACGCCTCATCCGCCACAAACACAAAAGGTAGTCCCTCCACATTCTGCTCCGCTGGTGGCAAGGCCAGCAGATCCAAAAGGAGCCGTTCTCCAAACTCCGTCTGGGCAAAAACTCCTCCATCAGACATCCTGCCATTCTTGCCAACGTCCACATAGAGGAACTCGTAGGTGGCCGACACCACTGCCATCATCACGACGCTGTGGAACCCCTTATAATTATAATAAAAGGATCCCGAATGGGGTGGTGGGACGACCCAAACATGTTTGCCGTCGATGGCTCCTCCACAGTTCGGAAAGTTCCATCGCTGGGCAAACTCGGAAGCCACATTCTGCCATTCATGTGGCGAAGAAGGGAACTGTGGAATTAAAGAAATAACAAATTAATACTTGGAGCCAGAAACATTGAAAGCTGATTTCATACACACATTCATGGCCAACATTGGTAGAAACTGTTCAAAACATAAAAAATTGGAAGCAAGAAAAAAAAAAAAATTATGGGGGGGGGGGGGGGGTTGAAGATGAGTTGGGAATATCACACATGAAGGCTGTAGCACTCTGTATTGAAGTTAACAAAAATGAAACATTCCTAGGCAAAATTTAGGGTGCGTTTTGGGTAAAGCACTACGATGGAACATAGAATAAAAAACATGTAAATGACTAGGCAAGGTAGGTATGGCCCCAGGATAGCATGCTGGAGAGGTTAGGTAAGCCAAATTTACAGGTAGGCCTCAAACCCCAAACTTTAAATAATAAAACATGGGGAGAAAGGGGACATTCCCTGCAGCTAAGAATCATGTGAATTAGGGACTGCAAATAAAGCAAATTAAAAATATCCAAAAATAAAAATCATACAATGTGAATTTTTGAAGAAGAACACTTACCTTAATATAGTCCTCCTGCAAAACTTGAAGGATGGCAGAACAAGTCTCTGGTATAATGATCCCCAGAGCCTGGGGGGATATGCCTGTGGAGAACTTAAGGTCCTGCAGGCTTCTCCCAGTAGCCAGGTATCGCAACGTGGCGATGAGCCTCTGCTCAGCACTGATGGCTTCCCGCATAACAGTGTCCTGCCTGGTAATATAGGGGGACACCAAAGCCAACAGCTGCTGAAATACGGGGTCAGACATCCTGAGGAAATTCCTGAAATCATCAGGATTATTCTCCCTGATCTCCCGCAACAAAGGCATGTGACAGAATTGGTGCCGCTGGTGCAACCAATTCTTGGTCCATGAACTCCTCCTGACCCTGCTCATGGCATGGAGTCGGGATACAGAATGAACCCCGGCACCAACTACAGCACGAACTCTACGACGAGTACGTAGCCGCAACATGGCTAGATAACGGTCGGCTGAACAGAACGAACTAGAAGAATGCACGGAAGAACAGCAAGGCCTATGAAGAACAAGCTGAAAAACACGAACGTGCAGAGCAGGCCGCACTGAATAAACAGATACGAACTGACTACAAGCAGTGCTAAACAGATACGAACCCACAGGCGCAAACTGAACTCCCGAAAACGATCTTCAAAGCACGAAGACTGAAAAGCGCGAATCGTCTCTCACCAAACTTTTACTAACACGCGGTAACACGGAATTAGCAAAAGCGTCCCAAAGGGTGGCGTAATTCGAACGGAACTTCCCCTTTATAGTGCCGTCGTACGTGTTGAACGTCACTGCGCTTTGCTTGATCGTTTTTTTTAATGATGGTGTGTACGCAAGGCAGGCTTGAGAGGAAACATGAAAAAAAACGAGGAGAAAAACGTCGGTTTAAAAAATGACATTAAAAACGAACGTGTGTACGGGGCATAAGTGTGTTAGTTCGAGCACTAATACACTGCCCAACAAGAATTCTCTTGCCTTTGTGGCTTTGTGTGGTGAAGAGATGAGCTTGAGCATGTTACTTGGATATACAGTATTTATCGGCTTAAAACACGCACCTTAACTCTAAAAAGGACGTTTCAGGAAGAAATTTTACATTTTAAATAAAGAACTGTGAAGCAAAATTAGGGTCAGTGACCATCAATGCAGCCCAATCAGTGCCCATCGCAGCCTCACAAGTGCCACGAATGCAGCACCCACCGTATTGCCACGAATGCAGCACCCACCGTATTGCCACGAATGCAGCACCCACCGTATTGCCATGAACGCAGCACCCACCGCATTGCCATGAATGCAGCACCCACTCCATTGCCATGAATGCAGCACCCACTCCATTGCCATGAATGCAGCACCCACTCCATTGCCATGAATGCAGCACCCACTCCATTGCCATTAATGCAGCACCCACTGTATAGCCATGAATGCAGCACCCACTCCATTGCCATGAATGCAGCACCCACCGTATTGCCATGAATGCAGCACCCACTGTATTGCCATGAATGCAGCACCCACCGTATTGCAATGAATGCAGCACCCACTGTATTACCATGAATGCAGCACCCACCTTATTAACATGAATGCAGCACCCACTCCATTGCCATGAATGCAGCACCCACTCCATTGCCATGAATGCAGCACCCACTCCATTGCCATGAATGCAGCCTCACCATTGCCGTCAGTGCAGCCTGATTCATGTCCATCTGCAGCCTTGAGGAGACAGGGAGGGGGCAGGATGAGCGCCGCCAGACATACAGGAGAAACTCCTGTTTTCTCGGCTGCCTCTTTCATTGAAAGTCCCACCTCCTGTGATGGACAGAACAGTCGTCCAATGGCAGCACAGGAGGCGGGACTTCCTTTTACACAGGACGCCGTGTAAACAGGAAATACTCCTGTATCCTGTACGGCACTCGTCCCGTCTCCTCCAAGGCAGCCAGCATTTATATCTTTTGTGGCCCCGACGCTCTGGGATTCGTTGGGGGCCACAAAAGATATATATGTCAAAATTACCAGGCGGGCCGTCCAAAACAGGAACGCGGGCCGCGATTGGCTCGCGGGTCGGACTTTGGACATGCCTGCCCTAGAAAATAGATAAGAATAGTCCTAGTTCCAATTTTTTTATGTCACAGGATGTTAGTGCAACAGTTTAGGAAACACTGCATTTTAGTAAAGAATACACTAAAGTTAATTTTATGTCAAACAAATACAATAAATTGCCCACTTTTTTGATAAAATATAAAAGATGAGGTTTCGTCGAGTAAATAGATATTCAACATGTCAAGTCTTAAATCTGCGTGCGCCCGTGATATGGCAACAAACTTCAGTACCCTATGTTTTCCATAGGCAACACTTTAACCACTTGCCGACTGCCCGCAGTCGATTGACGACAGCAGAATGGCACTCCTGCGCAAAACGCTGTAGCTGTACGGCGGGCGGTTGAGGACTATAGGGGGCACGCGTGCATGCCCGCTGAGTCCCTAAGGAGCGCTTTGTATTAATTCAGAAGGTGCATAACATTTTCCTAAAGGCCTCTGTGCTGAACAACTGACCTCCTGTTTTCATAATGCAGCAGGCCAGCCACTCAGCACGGAACCCAGAAGCAAAATGAAGATCACTGGAGTAGCGGTATCGATGTAGGGCTTCCAGGGACATCGGCCAGGTATGGTATCGTATATACATAGTTACATTGATCTAAGCTGGACCAATGTAACTGTGTAAAAAATATACCATATTTGTAATTCATCTACAGTATAATGCATGTTCTGTTATGCCGCCATGACCCTGTGAACTCTCCAGCCCCTTTGACACTATAGGTTCAGACATATTGTGTATACCTTCAAATGACAAACAGACACAAAGCAAAAAGTTTCAAATCTCTGTCTTTACTTATTTGAGATTAGAGGTTTAAACAAGAATTATTCAGCCAAATCCTGGGTTCAGCCAAGACTAGGTTGAAATAACACTTGCAGCAACAACAATTAGCAATGACACATGTATGACAACAATATACATGTAGCGCCCATCCCCTTTTTGGGGTGTTATATACCCAAATTTAGGGGGCTGGTCTGAGTTAGTAGTTAGGCTCAGACAGTTCTCATTGATAGGTTGAACTACTTTGTTTCCGCAGGTGGTATACTGGTGTGCAGTTCCCTGTTACCTGTAGGTGGCGCTGCCATGCCAGGTCAGGGTTGAACCACTAGTAATAGTGCTGTGCCTTAGGGTGTCCTCTCTCGGCAGCGGTACAGTGGGCGTGGTTGGCCTGCTGTGCATGCTGGGAGAGGATACATAAGGGGCAGACGGCGCCTGGCAGGGGTTGGTCGTCGTCGGCAGTGAGGAGTCGGGAGTCCGAGTGTGCGGCGCCTGGCCCTCCAGGCCATGGGGCCACGTGCGCATCAGTCCCAGGCACCTTTAGCCATGGGGGTGCAACTTCAGCACTGGGCCCAGCACCTTTAGCTGGAGCCCACTTTTGGGAAGAGGAATCCCAGGGTGCCCCTTGCGAGGGGACCCGCTCTAAGAAGAAGAGGCCGGGGGAGGACCTTTCTGAGGGACCGGTGAGAGTTCACGGTGAAAGAAGGGGCCCGGTAACTTTCTGGAGGGATTCATCTATCCACCAAGGGCCTAGAAATGTGCTGTTGCTGGCACCTGTCCTTGTATTCCAAAAGCTGAGAAGTTCGAGACGTGATAGATTCTGTGGCAGAGGATCTCCCGATCGTATCTAAGAAAATAACCTAATTAAGCATCCGAGCATCACTTTGCAGGATCCACTTTGCAGGAGACTATCCGGGTGAGCTGAACCCACTCAGGGATTGAGTGGTGATTGTAGCATTTACTTGTGGCTGGGCCTACCTCCCAAAACCTTGCTGTCCTGTCTCCTATTCACCCTTTCCTATCTACTGAGCATTGAGAAAAAATAAACTCAACGTTGGAGTTTAGAGTGGTGTGGACATTGGAATTACTTGGGGGGAAAACAGAGACTTGTCCCTATGTCCTAGGAGATGAGAACCAACTGATGGAGAACCTAGCTGTGGGACCCAAATACATGACACCGCTCAACCTCTTTAAACAGGAGGGTACGGGCCTATAGTACGGTGTGCCCTTTTCTTGCAAGTGAGCCAAAGGTCGGAAAAAGGGTCCGTGTGCTACATACACAATCCCTATGGGATATTGTAGGAAAGCTATCAATGGATATAAGGAGATGTGTACTTTAAAGGGGAACCCCGGGGTGACCTATAATACCTTTATTCTAATGAGAGAGTATACTATATTGACCAGTAAAGTGTCCTCTTTAAGAGTGCTAACAACACTGTCTTCACCGGCAATGTTGAAGCTCACAGAACAAAGATTCCTGGCTGCAGCAAAGTGATGATGAACAATGCAAGATAGTAAATCCCAGTTGATAGCAATACTATTTGTAATCCAAGTGAGTGTCACATGTGCACTGTGTTGAAAGTGTAGTACTTCACAAGGCAATGGGATCTGTGGGCACAATCCCCCTTCACCAATCCTGATAGACCTCAAAGCCTCCACATGGGACCAGCCAGTAGTGTATTTAGGTTTTGTGCTGCCCTAGGCCTGACTAAACTCGTGCACCCCCTAATTTAACTATGACCCACCCCTTCCTGTCAAGGCCACACCCATTTCTGTTTAAGACACGCAATGAAATTTTTGAGCGGGGACACTAGTTCTTAGGGCCTGGGGGGGGGGGGCATTGGATTCCCTTAATTTGCGTTTATTTCCTGTCACTTCCTGTTTGGCTATGGCGCAGGAAGTGAAGGGAAATCTCTGCAATGGGACAGGGATGGTAAAAAAAAAACTGTCAAGGGCTATAACCCTCCCTTACTCTTTCCAAACTGAAAAAAAAAAAGTGTTGCCTATAGTTCTACTTTAAGCACAAATTTCTGATAATTTTATGGAGAGGACTAAGAAGATATAACCATGCCAATGGTGCAGCAGAAAAAATAGCACAGTGAGGAAGGTTTGTGGTCCAGGATGATAGGACATTCAAAATTAGAAGCAGCTTGCGTTACACTAACAGTGTAGTGCAACCCGGCACAGGACTCTTTCCGTGCTGCCCCCCTGCAAAGTGCTGCCCTAGGCCTGGGCCAGGATACAGCGTTGGGAGCAGCAAACGATTCTTCCTTCCTTGAACCGTTTCCGCTGTGTTCAGCGCTGCTGCAGGACATCCTTCTGCCAGCAGACAACGACTGGACTCGCTGGGGTGGAGCGGTGGGCTGTGTGTCGCGTGCTAGGCCGCAATCATCTTACACAGCAACGAAGTGGTGCTCACACAGTGAGATCCAGGAAGCTAGAGAGTGCAGAACCTGGTCCGCAGATCCCTATATAGTCTCTGCCACAATTCCCCAGCAGAGCAGATGGTCTGCTGGGAGATGCAGTTCACAGTCACTTCTGTAAGATCAGCAATGCCTATCCAGCAGACTACATCTCCCACAATGCCTTTCTCTGTGCTTCAGGAGATAATGTCAGTGATTCAGGTCCAGCACTAGGGGGACATAGGAGCAAGGCTAGAATAGGAATAAACAATCTCCAAAAGTCAGATAACTGTAGTCCTCTCCCGGCTACACAGCAATTATTGCAGTATGAAATATGTAGTGCTGCCCTCCACTGTTTGTATTTGTGTATACTTGTGCTCCTAATATTACGCAGTTAATTATATATGCATTTCCTGTCTCTGGGAGGCTAGATTAAAAACCCCCAAAAGGAAGGAAGTACATAGAGAGGATTTTGGAGACCACACATCAGTCTTGCCAACCTACCGGGATTGAAATTTACTGATATGACACCCAAAAAAAAGTTACAAAATTACAGTTTTAAGTGAAAATGTCAGTATTTAGTCTTCAAACAAATACGATATTCAATTAGCAACGTGATTTAAGGTAGATATTGAGGCAAAAACTATACTTCTTATTTCATTTTTAATTTAGTATGTAAGTAGCTCGGGGACAAGAAATTAGAATGGGCAGGCACACGCACATGCACATGAAATTGACTCTAATGCCCCGTACACACGGTCGGATTTTACGCCAGCAAAAGTCCGATGTGAGCTTTTGGTCGGAAATTCTGACCGTGTGTATGCTCCATCGGACTTTTGCTGTCGGAATTTCGGCCAGCAAAAGATTGAGAGCAGGTTCTCAATTTTTCCAACAGGAAAAATTCCGATCGGAAATTCCGATCGTCTGTAGCAATTCCGACGCGCAAAATTCCGACGCATGCTCAAACAATTTGACGCATGCTCGGAAGCATTGAACTTAATTTTCTCGGCTCATCGTAGTGTTGTACGTCACCGCGTTCTTGACGGTCGAAAGTTCAGAGAACTTTTGTGTGACCGTGTGTATGCAAGTCAAGCTTGAGCGGAATTCAGTCGGAAAAACCATCCAAGGTTTTTCCGACGGAAAATCCGATCGTGTGTACGGGGCATTACAGTGACACTGACAGCAGTAGGCATGAGCACAAATGATGATGACACCTCATCGACATGACATGTCTCCTCCTCGCTTGCCTTGCTCCCCTCCCACAGATCAGCACATGAGGCTCTGGCCGCACCGCTTGGCTCCCTTGCTCCATGATATCACACCACATACTTAGGCACTGCCTCCACAACACCCGCCCCACCGGCGCCACCTAAACATACTGTAGCAGGCACTTGGATGGTCTCGGCCAGCTCCAGACTGGAACTTTGCATGGGCAGTTCCGAGCTGAGCGTCACAGCCATATTTTTTACTGGCAACCTTTTCCTGTCACTGGCATTTACTGGCAGGAGAAAAGTGCCAGTTTTTCCTGGCTGTCAGTAAAAATACTGACGGTTGGCAACACTGCCACATATCCACATACAGGAGCTGCTGCTGTATTTTATCCAGGCCAAAGGCAGAGTCTATCAGGTAATTGTTCCTGTATTCTGGTCATTTAACTGTAGCTGCTCATAACTTCTCAATCTGAATCCTAATAATAGATGAGTCCCTGTCCTACTGTTATTATCCCACATGCATACCTCCCAACTAGGGATGAGCTTCGAGTTCGAGTCGAACTCATGTTCGACTCGAACATTGCCTGTTCGCCCGTTCGCCGAACAGCGAACAAATTGGGGTGTTCGCGGCAAATTCGAAAAATCTATGGGAGAAATCTAAAGTGCTAATTATAAAGGCTTATATGCAAGTTATTGTCCTAAAAAGTGTTTGGGGACCGGGGTCCTGCCCCAGGGGACATGTATCAATGCAAAAAGAAGTTTTAAAAACGGCCGTTTTTTCGGGAGCAGTGATTTTAATAATGCTTAAAATGAAAAAATAAAAGTGAAATATTCCTTTAAATTTCGTACCTGGGGGGTGTGTATGATATGCATGTGAAGTGGCGCATGTTTCCCGTGCTTAGAACTGTCCCTGCAAAAAATGTCATTTTTGAAAGAAAAAAATGCATTTAAAACTGACTCGCGGCTATTAATGAATTGTCGGCTCCCGGCAATACATACAAAAGTCATTGATAAAAAAAAAAAAAAGCGTGGGGGTTCCCCAGAATTCCATTACCAGGCCCTTCAGGTCTGGAATGGATATTAAGGGGAACCCCGCCGCAAATTAAAAAAAAAAATTGACGTGGGGTTCCCCCAAATATCCATTCCAGGCCCTTCAGATCTGGCATGGATTTTAAGGGGAACTCCACCCCAAATTTAAAAAAAAAATGGCGTGGAGTCCCCCTAAAAATCCATACCAGACCCCTTATCCGAGCACGCAACCTGGCCGGCCGCAGGGGAAAAGGGGGGGACGAGAGAGCGGCCCCCCCTCCCTCCTGAACCGTACCAAGCCACATGCCCTCAACATGGGGAGGATGTCCCCATGTTGATGGGGACAAGGGCCTCATCCCCACAACCCTTGCCCGGTGGTTGTGGGGGTCTGCGGGCGGGGGGCTTATCGGAATCTGGAAGACCCCGTTAACAAAGGGGACCCCCAGATCCCGCCCCCCCCTATGTGAATTGGTAAGGGGTACATTGTACCCCTACCATTTCACGAAGAAAGCGTAAAAAAATGTTTAAAAAAACACACAAACACCTTGAAAAAGTCCTTTATTTAAAAAAAAACAAAAAAAAAAAACATTCCAGCGGTGAAATCCAGTGTCCCGCGGCGATCCCGATGTCCAGCGCTGTCCTTCATTGGTTGTGCCTGAGCGGACCTGATGGGGAACTCCCTCTCAGTATTTTAAATGTATAGACCCGCCCCTTCTAAAGTTCCCCATCAGGTCCGCTCAGCGGACCAGATGCGGAACATGAGAAGGGGCGGGTCTATACATGTATTACCAAAGTGAGAGCAGTTCCCCATCAGGTCCGCCCCCTCGGTATATCGGACCCGCCTACGTCATTGGCTTGAGCGGGGAACTTCCTTCACTGTGTAATTTAAATTTACATAGTGAAGGAAGTTCCCCGCTCAAGCCAATGACGTAGGCGGGTCCGACATACCGAGGGGGCGGACCTGATGGGGAACTGCTCTCACTTTGGTAATACATGTATAGACCCGCCCCTTCTCATGTTCCGCATCTGGTCCGCTGAGCGGACCTGATGGGGAACTTTAGAAGGGGCGGGTCTATACATTTAAAATACTGAGAGGGAGTTCCCCATCAGGTCCGCTCAGGCACAACCAATGAAGGACAGCGCTGGACATCGGGATCGCCGCGGGACACTGGATTTCACCGCTGGAATGTTTTTTTTTTTTTTTAATAAAGGACTTTTTCAAGGTGTTTGTGTGGTTTTTTAAACATTTTTTTACGCTTTCTTCGTGAAATGGTAGGGGTACAATGTACCCCTTACCAATTCACATAGGGGGGGGCGGGATCTGGGGGTCCCCTTTGTTAAAGGGGTCTTCCAGATTCCGATAAGCCCCCCGCCCGCAGACCCCCACAACCACCGGGCAAGGGTTGTGGGGATGAGGCCCTTGTCCCCATCAACATGGGGACATCCTCCCCATGTTGAGGGCATGTGGCTTGGTACGGTTCAGGAGGGAGGGGGGGCCGCTCTCTCGTCCCCCCCTTTTCCCCTGCGGCCGGCCAGGTTGCGTGCTCGGATAAGGGGTCTGGTATGGATTTTTAGAGGGACTCCACGCCATTTTTTTTTTAAATTTGGGGTGGAGTTCCCCTTAAAATCCATGCCAGATCTGAAGGGCCTGGAATGGATATTTGGGGGAACCCCACGTCAATTTTTTTTAAATTTGCGGCGGGGTTCCCCTTAATATCCATTCCAGACCTGAAGGGCCTGGTAATTGAATTCTGGGGAACCCCCACGCTTTTTTTTTTTTTTTTTTATCAATGACTTTTGTATGTATTGCCGGGAGCCGACAATTCATTAATAGCCGCGAGTCAGTTTTAAATGCATTTTTTTCTTTCAAAAATGACATTTTTTGCAGGGACAGTTCTAAGCACGGGAAACATGTGCCACTTTACATGCATATCATACACACCCCCCAGGTACGAAATTTAAAGGAATATTTCACTTTTATTTTTTCATTTTAAGCATTATTAAAATCACTGCTCCCGAAAAAACGGCCGTTTTTAAAACTTCTTTTTGCATTGATACATGTCCCCTGGGGCAGGACCCGGGTCCCCAAACACTTTTTAGGACAATAACTTGCATATTAGCCTTTATAATTAACACTTTAGATTTCGAACGTTCGAGTCCATTGTATTTAATAGGGTTCTAAAGTTCACACGAACATTTTGTCTGTTCGCAGGTTCTGGTGCGAACCGAACAGGGGGGTGTTCGGCTCATCCCTGCTCCCAACCTTCTCGGAATCGTCGGGACCGCCCCTGAATTTCAAGTAAATCCCGGTGTCCTGCAACAGAGCCAAGTACCGTAACTAATCCTTCTGTCTGGTGCATGCCGCTCCGCGCTGCAGCTGGCAAGGCTAATGCTCGCTCAGTGCACTGCCTGCCCACTCACTCACTGGTGCTTTTTCCTGTAGTGAGCCATCCCTCCTATATACAGTAGTGATCCATATTTCCTGCTTTCCATGTACCGTAATGATCCATCCTTCCTTCCTTCCATGTACAGTAGTGATCCATCCTTCCTGTCTTCCATGTGCAGTAGTAGTGATCCATCCTTCTTGTCTTCCATGTGCCGTAGTGATCCATCCTTCCTCCCTGCCATGTGCCATAGTGTTCCTGCCTTCCATGTGCCATAGTGTTCCTGCCTTCCTGCCTTCCATGTGCCATAGTGTTCCTGCCTTCCTGCCTTCCATGTGCCATAGTGTTCCTGCTTCCAGAAACTCGTCAGCCGTTCAGCTGTTTGGGGTACCGTTCGATCCTCTTGTCATCAAGTCCTGCTTGCAGGCGCCGAGAGATCCAGCTTGATTGCCAGAAAAGCTTTTACCTAAGCTCGTTTGTGAGTAGGACCTTTGCTTTTATTCTAATTTTAAATAAAACTTAAATAAAGTGGTAATGCACTAGGTCGGTGCGCCCTCTTTTTTTTGTTTTCTTTTTCTTTTTCTTCCTGCTTCCATGTGCCATAGTGATCTATCCTTCCTGCCTTCTATGTGCCATAATGATTGTTCCTCCCTTCCATGTACCATAGTGATCCTTCCTCCCTTCCATGTACCATATTGATCCTTCCTTCCTGCCTTCCATGCGCTGTAGTGATCCATCCTTCCTTACATGTACAGTAGTGATCAATCCTTCCTTCCTTCCTTCAATGCGCTGCAGTGATCCATCCTTCCTTCCATGTACAGTAGTGATCCATCCTTCCTGCCTTCCATGTACCATAGTGATCCATCATTCCTTCCTTCCATGTACAGTAGTGATCCATCGTTTCTGCCTTCCAACTACCATAGTGATCCGGCCTTCCTTCCTTACTTTCATGTACAGTAGTGATTCATCCTTCCTTCCTTCCTTCTATGTACAGTAGTGATCCATCCTTCCTGCCTTTTATGCGCTGTAGTGATCCATCCTTCCTTTCATGTACAGTAGTGATCTGTCCTTCCTGCCTTCCATGTACCATAGTGATCCATCCTTCCTGTCTTCCATGTACCATAGTGATCCATTCTTCCTGTCTTCCATGTGCAGTAGTGATCAATTCTTCCTGTCTTCCATGTGCAGTAGTAATGATCCATCCTTCTTGTCTTCCATGTGCCGTAGTGATCCATCCTTCCTGTCTTCCATGTGCAGTAGTGATCATCCTTCCTGTCTTCCATGTGCCATAGTGATCCATCCTTCCTGTCTTCCATGTGCAGTAGTGACCCATCCTTCATGTCTTCCATGTGCCGTAGTGATCCATCCTGCCTTCCATGTGCCATAGTTATCCATCCTTCCTGCCTTCCATGTGCTGTAGTTATCCATACTTCCTGCCTTCCATGTGCCATAGTGATCCATCCTTCCTGTCTTCCATGTGCCATACTGATTCAACCTTCCTGCCTTCCATGTCCCATAGTGTTCCTGCCTTATATGCGCCATAGTGATCCATCCTTCCTGCCATGTGCCTTAGAGTCCCTGCCTTTCATGTGCCATAAAGTTTCATCCTTCCAGCCATTCATGTGCCATAGTGTTCCTGCTTCCATGTGCATTAGTGATCCATCCTTTCTGCCTTTCATGTGCCATAGTGATCCTTCCTGCCTTCCATGTACCATAATGATTCTTCCTCCCTTCCATGTACCATAGTGATTCTTCCTTCCTTTCTTCCATGTACCATAGTGATCCTTGCTGCCTTCCATGTACCATAGTGATCCCTTCTTTCCTTTCTTCCATATACCATAGTGATCCCAGAGAAAAAGGAAATCTGCTGCACCAGGTGTGTGCAATACCTCAATTGGAACCAAGTAGAGAAAAGAAGAAATGGCTGCACATTCAAGAGTTCCAAAACAAAATGCCTTTTATTGAAAACGACCAGGATACACCAGGGACACCCGGTATTAGTCACGTAAATGCGCTTCACACATCTGACCTGTGCTAATGATTAAGCACAGGTCAGATGTGTGAAACACGTCTACGGGACTAATACCGGGTGTCCCTGGTGTATCCTGGTCGTTTTCAATAAAAGGCATTTTGTTTTGGAACTCTTGAATGTGCAGCCATTTCTTCTCTTCTCACCATAATGATACCTCCTTCCTTTTTTCCATATACCATAGTGATGTTTCCTGCCTTCCATGTACCATAGTGATCCATTCTTCCTGCCTTCCATGTATAATAGTGATCCATTCTTACTGCCTGCCATGTACCTTAGTGAGCCTTTCTTCCTGCCTTCCGTGTACCATAGTGATCCTTTCTTCCTGCCTTCCATGTACCATAGTGATTCTTCCCTCTCTCAAATCTCTCGTCCTAAGGGGTGATTCATACTGGAACACAGTGCAGGAAAGAGGCATTCTGTGTGCATTTCCCGCACTGCTTGCATACATGCTGCTCTTGTGAGACGCATGCAGGTGCCATTAATTGTTAATGGCAGTGTGTTTGCGGCCACCAAACCACATGGTACTGCATTATTATGTGGTTTGGTGTGGTACGATTTGAAGAAGCTGTGCTTTGTCCCCATTTACTTAAATGGGTCACGATCGATGGGCAGTAGTGTCTGCCAATTCATCAGGGTATATAACTCCTGATGCAACCATGAAGCAAAGCATTGCAGCTGCAGCATATTTACACCCCCGGCTGCTGCCTCTGCGTCTAAAGAGGGAGCACTTGGGGAGATGGTAAAACCCTGTGGTTGAGCCGTGGTCTTACCACCCTTACAACCACTAGTGTGAATGAGCCCTAAGTGTTATATTGCATATTTCTGACATTTGAGATAAGATTTCCTTCTGATGTTCATTTGTTCAAGCAATGCTGCACTTTATATAGCAACTGGGCTCAGCTTCTGTTTAATCATCCCTCTTTAAGCCACTCCCATTGTAAGGCCATCATTTGCTTTTATGTGCTGCACGTACTGCAGTACTTATTCTTTGGCTCCATCCCGGTGTTCCTCGGGTCCCTACTAATCCTCTATTATAAGCCCTCAGTCTATTTTCAGTGTATACAAAATCAGATGTATTGGAAGTAATTTTCAAAATGGTTGTGTTGAGGTTTATATGTATCCCTGAGGCTCCAGCTTGTGGCACAGCAATTAAAGCATATTTTATAGGTACGAGGAAGCCCAGGTTTTGTTTAACCACGGCCTTTAAGCCCCTCCCACTATTAGGTTTGGCCACATCCATTTTTTGTCTTGGCGCTGGTCACTATCTCGCTGAAATGTCCCCCATTCTCAAGTTGAAAGGTTGGTATGCACATGCACATGCACTGTGCCAGATGTCTAGGTATGTGTTATTGTATGTATGTAGTGGCCAACTTCCAGTATATTAGTAGGTACACCGCATCGACATTACACCTGCTGCAGTCGACGTGTGTGTCGCTCCTATCAGCGTTGCCATGCCGACGGCGTCCTCCACCTGTGACGTGTTTTTGGCGGGGGTTTTTGCACAAAACGCCGGGCGGTGTTACCGCTCGGACGTTGGTGCCTTTCCTCCCTCCAGGCACAATCAGTGTGATGTTTGGGGGTCTGTGCCGTGTGCGTCCATGTGGGCTTCACCTGGGGCTACAGATCTGCCCGGAAGGCGTCTCCATATCACTACCCTCACCATCACTCCCCAGGTTTTGGCAGCAGGTAATTTAATTTCATTCTCACATCACTTATTGATTAGGCCCCTAGTGGGTTCCCATATACAGTTTTGAGTGGATGAATTATCAGCACCAATTGACAATTGACCAAATTTAATTTAATTTGAATTTATTCCCTACCCCCATGATTGGGGATTCACACATTACCACATATCCTTGTTATTTCAACCCATAAGGTTGTTTGCTACACATTAATTACAATTTATTTATTTATTATTTGGCAGCCCTTCAAGGCAACCACACACACATCCTTTGTTACACTCTGGAGAATGTCCTTTTGGGGACTATGTGTCCCTTGGTGTTGCCATGCATGGGCAGTGCATGCGGTTCTCACAACCACAGCTCCCGGACAAGACACCCCCTTTCCCAAGGGGGTCTCCAGCCTGTTTCCCACTCACCGTGCACAGCGACTTTGTGAGTATATTATCTTCCATGGGGATACTGTTTTATCCTTCTACCCTCTCCTTTTTGGTCTGTCTCATTGGGACAGCCCCTTAAGGATTTCCCATATTTTATACTTCACTTAATTTCATTACAAATACACATGTTTGCTCCTGAAGAATGGATAATAACTCCATGAAAGGCGTCAAGCTTTTGTATTCGCCATGTTTAAATCGATCATGTGTCTTTTACCTTTTTTAAATACAATTATGCATTTTGTACAAATCATATATGAACTGTTTATGTATTTCTGTATTTTTTCCAAATTATGGAGAGTTAAGAGGTATATACCCATGATTTTTCCCTATGGATATGTATAATTCATGCTTTTTATGTATGGATACAGACTTATACTGTGACAATAATCAGGTTTTTGGATTATCTGGTACGCAATAAATGTTTATCATGTTTATTGACTACGTGGCTCATTCAAAGTCCCACCCTCCTAGCTCTCTTTTTAACCCTATAGGGATGGAGGCAGGAACAAGTTCCTGCCTCATTCAAAGTCCCGTTAATGCTTCTCATTTTCTAGTAGGTACACCTGTTTATTGCAATACAGTTTATATACAGCTCCTGTTATTTTAGTTAACCCTGTCCCTTCTGGTCTGGGATTCTATAGCTAGTTTTATCTTAGGGCTTGATAGCCAGAATAGGCTGGAGCCATGTTAGGCATTCCATGGCCCAGTAGTAGGGTTGTCCCGATACCAAGCATTTGCACGAGTACTTGTACTCGCGCAAATGCTCCCGATGCCTTGTCCGATACTTTTAATGAGAGCGGGCGAAGAGGGGGCGGAGAGCGGAGCGGAGACCAGAGCGCAGAGGGGGCGGAGAGTGAGGCGGGGGCAGAGACCAGAGAGAAGACCAGAGCGCAGAGGGGGCGGAGAGCGGGGTGGGGGGCGGAGACCAGAGAGAAGACCAGAGCGCAGAGGGGGCGGAGAGCGGGGTGGGGGGCAGAGACCAGAGCGGAGACCAGATTGCATACGGGGCGGAGAGCGAGGCGGGGGGCGGAGACCAGAGAGGAGACCAGAGCGCAGAGGGGGCGGAGAGCGGGGCGGGGGGCGGAGACCAGAGCGGAGACCAGATCGCAGACGGGGCGGAGAGCGAGGCGGGGGCGGAGACCAGAGCGGAGAGGGGGCAGAGAGTGAGGCGGAGACCAGAGCGGAGAGCAGAGCGTGTCTTCAGGCGGGTAACTAAAATTTCATTGTGACTTGCACACATATTTGTTTTCCTTCCGACCCTTGTGATCCAATGGTTGCCTGCCTTGCCTGTCTTTCTGCTGGTCAAATGCTCCTGAAGCCCTCGATACTTTTGATGAGAGGGGGCGGAGAGCAGGCGGAGAGCGGGGTGACATGACATGCACACAGACTTCTTTTCCTTCCTCCCTTGTTTTGATCCAATGATTGCCTTGCCTGTCTTTCTGCTGGTCACCCTGCTATTTTGCTCGATGTGCTCTCCCTGACTCTCCTGCCTGTTTGTTTTTCGATGCTGGAGGGGAGGGAGTTTTTTAATAAGACATTAACAGATGAGAATGGCCCAGGGGGAGGGGAGAGCTGGGGGTGGGGGTGGGGGCTGCCTTTCTCTGATGAATAAGAGAACTAACTAACTCTTCAGGAGGGGGGGGGGGGGGGTCCGCCTTCTTCCCTGGAATCACCTGAAATGTTTTCACTATCTCACTATCTGTAAAGGAACATTCTTCCCACTGACCACCAATGTAAGAGGCATTCTTCCCACTGACCACCAATGTAAAGGAGCATTCTTCCCACTGATCACCAATGTAAGGATATCATTAGTCTGTATTGTGGTTTGAAAACTGTCACATGACATTAAAAAAAAAGTATCGGTAATCGGTATCGGTGAGTACATGAAAAAAAGTATCGGTACTTGTACTCGGTCCTAAAAAAGTGGTATCGGGACAAGCCTACCCAGTAGGTAGTTGGAAGACTGGTTGCATGGCAGATTAGAAGCTACTAGGGACTAAAAAGCTGAGTAGATAGGCTGATCCTGGGTTCCAGTATCACACCATGGTTTCTGCTAGTAAGAAGCTACATTCCAGACTGGTTGGACAGCGGTTGTAAGATCTTCCATCATCAATGACTCTGTCCTCAGGTCTTTGACAACAAGATGGATGCTGCATCATAATCATCCTCAGGGGTCCCCACAACTGGACTTTGCTGCAACATTCATCTGCAGGTATCTCTATTATTAATTATATATACCTGGGTAAACATGCACAATTCCACCAGGACTCCTGTGGGGCCCTGTGTTGATATTACATGTCTACATTGGATGCATGTACTATTATTAACCTTTAGTTATATAAAACGTGTATTCTTCCCCTACTGGTGTGCATCTATATACTTATGGTTAATGTTATATGCTGGTTGTAGCAGTTCCTCTGCTCCCAATTATTATGATTAGATTATTAATAATTTCCTAGGAAGGAAATCCCCTGTGTTAAAAGAAGCCCTGTCCCTGGGTGGAGGCACTGGCAACTTTAGTATTAAACCCACTTGTTTACTTGGTGAAGGTTTTGCTTCTTTTATTTACTTACAGGTTTATCACAATATCCTGTTTGGGGACAGTAATTTCTCATAACCGTCCCAAAAACCCTCCCGGTACACATATATTCCAGACGAATTTCCCTTAAACAGTGGAGACCATAGCAGTGGTAAAGATACAACTGATGAAGGAGCGGAGGGAGGGAAGAGACCAAAATCTGGAGCCGGCATGGACAGGGATCTGACATCCCCAAAAGTGTTGGTCCTGGATATATTATCAAAAGTGCTGGGAATTTGTATTCCATTCACTTTGGAGGTAAGCCTGCTAGGACTGGCTGAGAACTAGAAATAGACTGGATATACCAAGACATGCCTATTTAAAACGCTATTTATGTGCCGTAAGCAAATTGTGCTCAAATGGATGCAACAAATACCCCCTTCAAGGGGTCAGTGGCTTAAAACTGTTAACCAAATACTTCCATATGAGAAATTAATGTATGAGCATAGAGGAACACCTCAGAAATATTATAGAATATGGTATGGATGGTTGAACTCATCATTAACTCTTGGTGGAAATGAATAATGTACAAGAGGGGCATAGGTAGAAGAGAATTTGGATTTATAAGATGCTAGAAAGTAGGGAGAGAGGGTGTTGTAGTTGTCTTTTACTCTTATGGAATATTTTTTTTATTCCTTTTTCCTTTTTTTTTTAGTCAGGGAGGAAATATAATGTGTATGGTTTTGTCTATTTTGGAATGCATTGATTAATATGAGGAAACAAATGATTTGTAAAATGAAATGTGATATTATTAAATTTGTCAATGCAGATTTATGAAATAAAAAGTATTTAAAAAAAAAAGAGAAGTGTATGGTAAACTAATGAACAAGCCCCTAGTGTTCATGCGGGGCTCCATGAGACAGTACAGAGTGCTGCTGTGGTTCCTGCCATCTTCCGCCCCCCCCCCGTTTATGGTGAATTGGGTTGCTCTGGGTGATGGCAGGATTCGGAGCGGCATAGCAACGGCTACTGATTGGCTGGCTGATTCGGGCGGGATTGAGCTGGGCAGTGGTTTTAAAAGCCGGCAGCTTTCCCGCTCCGTTTCACAGCCTGAGGGGACGCCGCAGAAGCAGGGACCGTGCTGCTGAAGTTACCTGCCATTATGGAAGAACTGCTGCGTCGCCACATTTCTAAAGCTGAGAGCCATGGAGGGGCGGAGTGGCTGCGGAGGTGTTTGGAGGAAGAAGCTGTCCCTCCATTGGCGGTGTCTGCGGGGGTAGAGCAGGCTCAGTCTGAGCCGGAAGCTGCTCACCCTGCTGTTCAAAAAAGAGTTCAGAAAGGTAACAGGGGAAAGAGGTTGAGAAGTGAAGATTCTCCCTCTTCTCCTGAAAAGGTGAATGTGAAGCAGGCAAGGTCACGCTCCTGTAACAGAGCCAGAAGTGGATCACCTCAGCCAGCAGGTGCGGCTGTTCTAGTGAGGTGACAGTGTCTGGGCAGCCTGTCGGCGTGGACCGCAGCCATGGTGAGAGAAATTATTTAAACTTAATTGAATTAGGTAAAGTAGTTGGTTCTTTAGCCAATGTACTTGCTAAGATAAATGAATCCAATATTGGTACTGTATGGAATAGCGGTGGCTCTAGCGGTATGCATATGTCTGATAATACTGTTTTTTCACAGGGTAACCCCGCAATTCCAGAAAGTGTTAACCCTTTGAATACAAGGGTATCTATGATTGAGAAATTACCTGTTAATGACTTTAATACAGTTTTTTCTTTGCCTTCTTCTTCGCTGAATTCTTTACCTGTAAAATCTTTAGTGTCTGAAACATGTTTTAAAGAGGCCCTTCCTTGTGAACTGTCCCCCCTGGGTTTTCATTTGACTGTGGCTGTGAAGGAAAAAATTTGGCGGGGGGAATTTATAGATATACTATCATTGCTTCCTTCCTCTAAAGAATTCTTATTGAAATCTGAGAAGAGATTAGATGATAGGTCTAAAGAAGATAGGAGAAGGGCAATTCCTAGGACTTTTCAGAATTGGCTTCAAGCCTTTTGTATTTTTTCCTCAGTAATGGGTGAGCGTTTCCCTGACAAGTGCTCAGGATTATTCCAACATCTAGATATAGTGGCAGAGGCTTACCGTCATTTTGGAGGCATCTCCTGGTTCAGCTATGATGAGAGCTTCAGGCAGAAGCTTTCAGTCCATCCTTCCCTCCGTTGGGGGGTTAAAGATGTAGGTTTGTGGCTGAATTTGATGCTGCCACAAAGGCAGCAATACACTCAGAGGCCTCAAACTACAAACAGTCCTCAGGCTAATTTTCGTAAAGGAGTATGCTTCGCATTTAATGACTCCCAATGTAGATTCTTATCCAATTGCAGGTATAAGCACGAATGCTCATTCTGCGCGGGTGCACACTCAGCATCCCGTTGTTTCAAAAAATCAGCTGCTGCAGTCCAGTCAAGGGACACTAATGCAAAGGGCATGGACGCCAGTGAAACTGTCAGAAATGCAGTTTTGGTTAGATCAATACCCAGACCGCAAGATGGTGGTCCTTCTATATGAACGGTTCAAATTTGGTTTTTTGGTCCCTTCCTTTTTAGGTCAAGGTTGCACCCCGGTTAGAAATCTTCGTTCGGTTCTGTTAAACCCAGATATAGTGAGGGAAAAAAATTTGAAGGAGTTGCGAGAAGATAGAATAGCCGGTCCTTTTTCATCCTCCCCATTTTTTAAATTTCGTTTATCTCCTTTAGGCCTGGTCCCCAAAAAAGACACAGGCTCTTTTCGTTTAATCCACCATTTATCCTTTCCTCATGGTAATTCCTTGAACGACGAAATATCAGATTTGGAGTCTTCTGTGTCTTATTCATCTTTTGATGAAGCTTTAGCTTTGTTGAACTAATTTGGCAAAGCTTCTCTTCTGGCAAAGTCAGACATAAAATCTGCATTTCGTCTTTTACCGGTTCATCCAACAGGTTTTAACTCTCTGGGCTTTTATTTTGAAGATCACTTTTATTTTGATAAGTGTTTGCCCATGGGGTTTTCCAAGTCATGTAGTTATTTTGAGGCTTTTTCAACATTTATACAGTGGGTTTTATCACAAAATTCCCCTCAAGGTGGAGTCATCCATTATTTAGACGATTTTTTGTTTATTGGCCCGCCTGGAGTTCAAGTTTGTTCTGAAATGATGGTTTGTTTCTTCAACATCTGTAGATCATTTGGGATCCCGATAGCCCATGAAAAAACAATGGGTCCGGTGACAGTGATTGAATTCCTGGGCATAACAATTGATTCAGTTGCTATGGAATTCCGTCTTCCAATGTCAAAAATTTTGAGAATGAGAGTACTCATTGCTAATTTTTTGACTAGGAGAAAAGTGCTTTTGTGCGAGGTTCAGTCTTTACTGGGACTTTTCACTTTTGCGTCTAGGGTAATCCCAGTAGCCAGAGTTTTTTCTCGTAGATTCGCTCTGGCCACTAAAGGGTTGAAAAATCCTCTTTCACATGTTTCTATTACACGGCCTATTAAGGAGGATTTGAAGGTTTGGGACCAATTCCTGTTACATTTTAATGGCAGTATGGTATGGCAGAGTGATTTAGTTGAAGACCTAGATATCCGCTTGTTTACTGATGCATCAGGTTCGGTTGGTTTTGGCGCTTTTTTGGACGGTCATTGGTGCGCTGATAGATGGCCGGAATCCTGGAGGTCACCAGATATTATCCATAACCTAGTTTTGCTGGAATTATTCCCGGTGGTGGTAGCTATTACCATTTGGCATAAACATTTGGAGAACAGGCAGGTAATCCTTCACACAGATAATAAAGGTGTGTTTTTTGCTATTAATTGCCTTTCATCAAAATCCGAATTAGTTATAAAGTTACTTCGTTTTTTGGTGTTGCAATGCATGATTTTTAATATCTGGCTAAAGGCAAAACATATTCCTGGTCTTACTAATGAGATTGCCGATTCTTTATCTCGTTCGCAGTTCCAGAGGTTTCGGTTACTCGCTCCAGATGCGGATCAAGAAGGATTGTCGTGCCCAGTTTCTCTCTGGGACCTGATCTGGAATTAATTGAGGTGAATAGGGATGAGCTCGGTATTCGAGTCGAACATACGTTCGACTCGAACATCGGCTGTTCGATCGTTCGCCGAACAACAAACGATTTGGGTCGTTCGCGCCTAATTCGCGGCCCACAATGCACTACGCCATCGCAGTGTCATCCAGGCGCTGTGATTGGCCAAGCATGCACTGTGACCCTGCATGCTTGGCCAATCACAGCGCCGGCAGCGAGGAGAGCAATGATTGGCCACAGGCAGGATGCCTGTGGCCAATGATTGCTGAGGGTGTTTAGTACACGCCCCACACTATAAAAGGCCGCCAGCACGGCGGCCTAGTGTAGTGTGTTCCGGAGCAGGGAAAGAGAAGCATAGGCAGGGACAGTGACATTTTTTTTTCTTGCTTAACCTGGATTCCTTTAGTTTAGGGAAAGAGAAGGATAGGTAGGGAGAGTGTCAGTCTGTTTTACTGTGCTAAACCTTGTTTGTAGGGACAGGGAAGGACAGTGAGGGAAATTCTCATTGTGCTATACTGTGCTAAAGCATTCATCATCAACCATCTTTAAAAAAACATTTTTTATAGGGACAGAAAACTATAGGTAGGGAGAGTGTCAGTGTGTTTTACTGTGCTAAACCTTGTTTGTAGGGACAGGGAAGGACAGTGAGGGAAATTCTCATTGTGCTATACTGTGCTAAAGCATTCATCATCAACCATCTTTAAAAAATATTTTTTATAGGGACAGAAAACTATAGGTAGGGAGAGTGTCAGTGTGTTTTACTGTGCTAAACCTTGTTTGTAGGGACAGGGAAGGACAGTGAGGAAAATTCTCATTGTGCTATACTGTGCTAAAGCATTCATCATCAACCATCTCTAAAAAAAACATTTTTTATAGGGACAGAAAACTATAGGTAGGGAGAGTGTCAGTGTGTTTTACTGTGCTAAACCTTGTTTGTAGGGACAGGGAAGGACAGTGAGGGAAATTCTCATTGTGCTATACTGTGCTAAAGCATTCATCATCAACCATCTTTTAAAAAAAAATTTTATAGGGACAGAAAACTATAGGTAGGGAGAGTGTCAGTGTGTTTTACTGTGCTAAACCTTGTTTGTAGGGACAGGGAAGGACAGTGAGGGAAATTCTCATTGTGCTATACTGTGCTAAAGCATTCATCATCAACCATCTTTAAAAAAAATATTTTTTATAGGGACAGAAAACTATAGGTAGGGAGAGTGTCAGTGTGTTTTACTGTGCTAAACCTTGTTTGTAGGGACAGGGAAGGACAGTGAGGGAAATTCTCATTGTGCTATACTGTGCTAAAGCATTCATCATCAACCATCTTTAAAAAAACATTTTTTATAGGGACAGAAAACTATAGGTAGGGAGAGTGTCAGTGTGTTTTACTGTGCTAAACCTTGTTTGTAGGGACAGGGAAGGACAGTGAGGGAAATTCTCATTGTGCTATACTGTGCTAAAGCATTCATCATCAACCATCTTTAAAAAAAAATTTTTATAGGGACAGAAAACTACAGGTAGGGAGAGTGTCAGTGTGTTTTACTGTGCTAAACCTTGTTTGTAGGGACAGGGAAGGACAGTGAGGGAAATTCTCATTGTGCTATACTGTGCTAAAGCATTCATCATCAACCATCTTTAAAAAAACATTTTTTATAGGGACAGAAAACTATAGGTAGGGAGAGTGTCAGTGTGTTTTACTGTGCTAAACCTTGTTTGTAGGGACAGGGAAGGACAGTGAGGGAAATTCTCATTGTGCTATACTGTGCTAAAGCATTCATCATCAACCATCTTTAAAAAAATTTTTTTATAGGGACAGAAAACTATAGGTAGGGAGAGTGTCAGTGTGTTTTACTGTGCTAAGCCTTGTTTGTAGGGACAGGGAAGGACAGTGAGGGAAATTCTCATTGTGCTATACTGTGCTAAAGCATTCATCATCAACCATCTTTAAAAAAACATTTTTTACAGGGACAGAAAACTATAGGTAGGGAGAGTGTCAGTGTGTTTTACTGTGCTAAACCTTGTTTGTAGGGACAGGGAAGGACAGTGAGGGAAATTCTCATTGTGCTATACTGTGCTAAAGCATTCATCATCAACCATCTTTAAAAAAAATTTTTTATAGGGACAGAAAACTATAGGTAGGGAGAGTGTCAGTGTGTTTTACTGTGCTAAACCTTGTTTGTAGGGACAGGGAAGGACAGTGAGGGAAATTCTCATTGTGCTATACTGTGCTAAAGCATTCATCATCAACCATCTTTAAAAAAACATTTTTTATAGGGACAGAAAACTATAGGTAGGGAGAGTGTCAGTGTGTTTTACTGTGCTAAACCTTGTTTGTAGGGACAGGGAAGGACAGTGAGGGAAATTCTCATTGTGCTATACTGTGCTAAAGCATTCATCATCAACCATCTTTAAAAAAACATTTTTTATAGGGACAGAAAACTATAGGTAGGGAGAGTGTCAGTGTGTTTTACTGTGCTAAACCTTGTTTGTAGGGACAGGGAAGGACAGTGAGGGAAATTCTCATTGTGCTATACTGTGCTAAAGCATTCATCATCAACCATCTTTAAAAAAAAAATTTTTATGGGGACAGAAAACTATAGGTAGGGAGAGTGTCAGTGTGTTTTACTGTGCTAAACCTTGTTTGTAGGGACAGGGAAGGACAGTGAGGGAAATTCTCATTGTGCTATACTGTGCTAAAGCATTCATCATCAACCATCTTTAAAAAAACATTTTTTATAGGGACAGAAAACTATAGGTAGGGAGAGTGTCAGTGTGTTTTACTGTGCTAAACCTTGTTTGTAGGGACAGGGAAGGACAGTGAGGGAAATTCTCATTGTGCTATACTGTGCTAAAGCATTCATCATCAACCATCTTTAAAAAAAAAAAATTATAGGGACAGAAAACTATAGGTAGGGAGAGTGTCAGTGTGTTTTACTGTGCTAAGCCTTGTTTGTAGGGACAGGGAAGGACAGTGAGGGAAATTCTCATTGTGCTATACTGTGCTAAAGCATTCATCATCAACCATCTTTAAAAAAACATTTTTTATAGGGACAGAAAACTATAGGTAGGGAGAGTGTCAGTGTGTTTTACTGTGCTAAACCTTGTTTGTAGGGACAGGGAAGGACAGTGAGGGAAATTCTCATTGTGCTATACTGTGCTAAAGCATTCATCATCAACCATCTTTAAAAAAAATATTTTTTATAGGGACAGAAAACTATAGGTAGGGAGAGTGTCAGTGTGTTTTACTGTGCTAAACCTTGTTTGTAGGGACAGGGAAGGACAGTGAGGGAAATTCTCATTGTGCTATACTGTGCTAAAGCATTCATCATCAACCATCTTTAAAAAAACATTTTTTATAGGGACAGAAAACTATAGGTAGGGAGAGTGTCAGCGTGTTTTACTGTGCTAAACCTTGTTTGTAGGGACAGGGAAGGACAGTGAGGGAAATTCTCATTGTGCTATACTGTGCTAAAGCATTCATCATCAACCATCTTTAAAAAAATTTTTTTATAGGGACAGAAAACTATAGGTAGGGAGAGTGTCAGTGTGTTTTACTGTGCTAAGCCTTGTTTGTAGGGACAGGGAAGGACAGTGAGGGAAATTCTCATTGTGCTATACTGTGCTAAAGCATTCATCATCAACCATCTTTAAAAAAAAAAATTTATAGGGACAGAAAACTATAGGTAGGGAGAGTGTCAGTGTGTTTTACTGTGCTAAACCTTGTTTGTAGGGACAGGGAAGGACAGTGAGGGAAATTCTCATTGTGCTATACTGTGCTAAAGCATTCATCATCAACCATCTTTAAAAAAAAAATTTTATAGGGACAGAAAACTATAGGTAGGGAGAGTGTCAGTGTGTTTTACTGTGCTAAACCTTGTTTGTAGGGACAGGGAAGGACAGTGAGGGAAATTCTCATTGTGCTATACTGTGCTAAAGCATTCATCATCAACCATCTTTAAAAAAACATTTTTTATAGGGACAGAAAACTATAGGTAGGGAGAGTGTCAGTGTGTTTTACTGTGCTAAACCTTGTTTGTAGGGACAGGGAAGGACAGTGAGGGAAATTCTCATTGTGCTATACTGTGCTAAAGCATTCATCATCAACCATCTTTAAAAAAACATTTTTTATAGGGACAGAAAACTATAGGTAGGGAGAGTGTCAGTGTGTTTTACTGTGCTAAACCTTGTTTGTAGGGACAGGGAAGGACAGTGAGGGAAATTCTCATTGTGCTATACTGTGGTAAAGCATTCATCATCAACCATCTTTAAAAAAACATTTTTTATAGGGACAGAAAACTATAGGTAGGGAGAGTGTCAGTGTGTTTTACTGTGCTAAACCTTGTTTGTAGGGACAGGGAAGGACAGTGAGGGAAATTCTCATTGTGCTATACTGTGCTAAAGCATTCATCATCAACCATCTTTAAAAAAAATATTTTTTATAGGGACAGAAAACTATAGGTAGGGAGAGTGTCAGTGTGTTTTACTGTGCTAAACCTTGTTTGTAGGGACAGGGAAGGACAGTGAGGGAAATTCTCATTGTGCTATACTGTGCTAAAGCATTCATCATCAACCATCTTTAAAAAAACATTTTTTATAGGGACAGAAAACTATAGGTAGGGAGAGTGTCAGTGTGTTTTACTGTGCTAAACCTTGTTTGTAGGGACAGGGAAGGACAGTGAGGGAAATTCTCATTGTGCTATACTGTGCTAAAGCATTCATCATCAACCATCTTTAAAAAAACATTTTTTATAGGGACAGAAAACTATAGGTAGGGAGAGTGTCAGTGTGTTTTACTGTGCTAAACCTTGTTTGTAGGGACAGGGAAGGACAGTGAGGGAAATTCTCATTGTGCTATACTGTGCTAAAGCATTCATCATCAACCATCTTTAAAAAAATTTTTTTATAGGGACAGAAAACTATAGGTAGGGAGAGTGTCAGTGTGTTTTAGTGTGCTAAGCCTTGTTTGTAGGGACAGGGAAGGACAGTGAGGGAAATTCTCATTGTGCTATACTGTGCTAAAGCATTCATCATCAACCATCTTTAAAAAAACATTTTTTATAGGGACAGAAAACTATAGGTAGGGAGAGTGTCAGTGTGTTTTACTGTGCTAAACCTTGTTTGTAGGGACAGGGAAGGACAGTGAGGGAAATTCTCATTGTGCTATACTGTGCTAAAGCATTCATCATCAACCATCTTTAAAAAAAAACTTTTATAGGGACAGAAAACTATAGGTAGGGAGAGTGACAGTGTGTTTTACTGTGCTAAACCTTGTTTGTAGGGACAGGGAAGGACAGTGAGGGAAATTCTCATTGTGCTATACTGTGCTAAAGCATTCATCATCAACCATCTTTAAAAAAACATTTTTTATAGGGACAGAAAACTATAGGTAGGGAGAGTGTCAGTGTGTTTTACTGTGCTAAACCTTGTTTGTAGGGACAGGGAAGGACAGTGAGGGAAATTCTCATTGTGCTATACTGTGCTAAAGCATTCATCATCAACCATCTTTAAAAAAAAAAAATTATAGGGACAGAAAACTATAGGTAGGGAGAGTGTCAGTGTGTTTTACTGTGCTAAGCCTTGTTTGTAGGGACAGGGAAGGACAGTGAGGGAAATTCTCATTGTGCTATACTGTGCTAAAGCATTCATCATCAACCATCTTTAAAAAAACATTTTTTATAGGGACAGAAAACTATAGGTAGGGAGAGTGTCAGTGTGTTTTACTGTGCTAAACCTTGTTTGTAGGGACAGGGAAGGACAGTGAGGGAAATTCTCATTGTGCTATACTGTGCTAAAGCATTCATCATCAACCATCTTTAAAAAAAATATTTTTTATAGGGACAGAAAACTATAGGTAGGGAGAGTGTCAGTGTGTTTTACTGTGCTAAACCTTGTTTGTAGGGACAGGGAAGGACAGTGAGGGAAATTCTCATTGTGCTATACTGTGCTAAAGCATTCATCATCAACCATCTTTAAAAAAACATTTTTTATAGGGACAGAAAACTATAGGTAGGGAGAGTGTCAGTGTGTTTTACTGTGCTAAACCTTGTTTGTAGGGACAGGGAAGGACAGTGAGGGAAATTCTCATTGTGCTATACTGTGCTAAAGCATTCATCATCAACCATCTTTAAAAAAAATATTTTTTATTGGGACAGAAAACTATAGGTAGGGAGAGTGTCAGTGTGTTTTACTGTGTGTGACAGCAGGAAGGTAAAGTCACCTGGTTGCATCCAGGGGGGTAGATATATTTCTCCCAGATTCAGGCTTTATGCCGACTTATACCTCTAGGGAGAGTGCTGGGCGTCGTGCAGGCAGGGAGTTGATGAGACCAGCTGAAGCTTGTCAGCTCGTTTAAGGCCTCTATAAAAACTCCCAGCTTCATTAGGTGTTTGCTCATGCCTGGAACCAGACCTGTGTGGACTGTCTAGGGAGAGTGAACACCTGTGCGGTGAGACAAAGCCTGTGTGGCTATTTGTTTGGACATTTAATAAACCAGGGACTTAGGGACTAGGACAGCACCAGGCTGATCCCAGTTGTTAGTTAGGAAACCTGCATGTTTAGTCAGAGGTCAAGCTGACCAGGGTTTATTTTGTTTATGTTTCTTTTTGCTTTGCTGTGTTTTTTTGTCACTGTAAATAGAGAAATAAACCGCACCTTTTTGATCTTGAAAACCACAACCTCCGTCTGCTGGGCCTGTTTTTATGTGGGGAGCCCATCCAGGGGATCACACACACCCGCTGCCGAGCTAACCCCCCCACAGTTGGTGGAGAACCAGTGGCAGTTTTTTTTTAAGCCAGCATGGAGGAGATACTGAAACAGCTGGCTCTAGCAAATGCCAATCAACAGCAGACAAATGCAGGTTTGTAAAAGAGCCTTGCAGCTCAACAACAGAGCTTCGCAGCCCAGCAGCAAGCTCATCAACAGAGCCTTGCAGCCCAGCAGCAAGCTCACCAACAGAGTCTGGAAGCTCAGCAACAAGCCCAGCAGCAATCTGAGGCCCGCTTCATAGACCTGTTACAGAAGCAAGAGCAGAGACTACAACAAATGGAAGCAGTAATGCAGCAACGTCCGCAGACCAGTGAGGAAAGCCGTCCCACTAATACCGCGTCCTTTGGGGTGAGTCGTTTATTGACAAAAATGACTGGAGAGGATGATCCAGAGGTATTTTTGACCACATTTGAAAGGACTGCTGAAAGAGAAAAGTGGCCTGAGGAGCAGTGGGCTGGACTGGTGGCTCCTCTGTTAACTGGTGAATCGCAGAAGGCTTACTATGACCTAGAGCCTGACCAAGCAAAAGACTATGTGATGCTAAAAGCTGAAATATTGGCAAGGCTGGGTGTCACCCTGGCTGTCCGGGCTCAGCGTGTGCATAACTGGACTTTCCAGCTTGGAAAACCCCCCAGGTCTCAAATGTATGATCTCATTCACCTGAGCAGGAAGTGGCTACAGCCAGAGACTTTGTCCGCACCAGAGATTGTGGAACGTGTTGTAATGGATCGGTTTTTGAGAGCTCTTCCTACTGCCATCCAAAAGTGGGTAAGCCATGGAGACCCAGAGACGGCCGGTGGTCTTGTGGATCGTGTAGAGAAATACTTGGCTACAGAGAACCTGACGGCCTCTTCCAGAGACTCTCGGACTTTCCACCCTAAGACCAGACCATCCCCAGGGGCGGATAAGAGGATTCCAAGGGGTGAGGGTGGAGAGAGTGAGAGGGTGGGAGCTCTACCCAAAGTTTGGCGAGAACAGCCTGGGAAGTCAGGGGCTCAAGAGGCAGCCAAATGGATTGTTTGCTACCGCTGCCGGCAAGCGGGACATATTGCAGCAAATTGCCCGGTTGTGGAGGAACCCATGCAATGTGACTTTCTGACGGACAGACGTCAGTCGCTGTGTGCGACAGTCGCATGCACTGCCATTCGGGGAACTGAGAAACATTTATGCAAAATGTGTGTAGCGATACCCTCAGCTTAAGCGGGCCGCAAGGTTTAATTTGGGCCCTGAGTACAGCTCTCCAACCCACCGGCAATCGGCTCTACCCACTCTGGCACAGCTAGTGATAGAGGGATAGGACCGCGTGACCGCAACTGTTGGTGACGCAGTCCTATAACAAACATACACAGAATATACTTTAAAACTCCTATTAAAGTAAGCGGAACTGACACCAAATGTACTTTACCCAGATATTTTACTGAGGCTAATGGGCAAGTAATAAACAACAGTATAACAAGTTGCAGATCCCTGCAATAAACAGTAATAAAGATAAACAGAGTAATCAGAATAATAAAGTATTGCTATGCAACTCTAGCGCTGCCCTTTTACAGCTACTTCCCCTCATGGGTAGACTAACACCCAGCAATGTCTACCTATGCAGTCAGGCCTGACTGATCTAAATGGAAGTTCAGTGAAACAATATTCACTAGCAATCTTTTCGGTGGTGCACTTGAAGAACAACTTTGTAATCCCAACGAATAGTAAAGATAAAGGATCTGTCTTTAAACAGCTCTCACCACCGGGACAAGTCCAAGTCCGTTTCCTCCATCGATTCGTCTAGGAACAGGAATCCACCGACATCCAAGTCTTCAATCCTTCTGGTGTACTGCAGCAAGGAGGATTAGATGTCTCTAAGGCTCTGCTAGGCTGGCAGAGGGCTCTTTGGAAAGGAGCACACGGCCCAGGCTTCAGGCCTTGTGCACACAGCAGTTCAGCACAGAGATCCTCTTGCTAGGAGAGGGGTGTCCAAAGAGACCGACCAAAACTCCGCCTCCCCTTTATAAAGTCTGCCCCAGCAGTCTCTGTTCTGGAGCAATGCACCCTGGGTGCTGCAAGATGTACTGGGAGATGTAGTCTCTCTCTCCTCTGCTTTCACTTCCATAATGTCTCTTTTTCTTTTTCGTACATCACGGGACACAGAGCGACATAGTCATTACTAATGGGTTATATAGTTACCGTCAGGTGCTGGCACTGGCAACTTCCAAAACCGGAAGTACCCTCCCCTATATAAGCCCCTCCCATCCGGGAGCACCTCAGTTTTTTGCCAGTGTCTAAGGTGTTGGCCAAGAAGAAACATGTGTTTTTCACTGAGCTTGCGTACAGGTTCTTTTGGGCCTCAGTAAGCTATTCCGGATCCGACCAAAAAAGCTTCATAGCTAAACGGTCGGTACCCGGGCCTTGCAGAGAAGAGCAAGGTTTTGCCTGTAATGCTTCTCTTAGGAGAGCTGGACCCTGGGATCCAGAGCTCTGGTCATACCCACGACCAAGATGTTTTCTGTGCAGGGTGCTATACAGGTCCAGGGGAGTGGAATCCTTGGGAACCCGGTCCCTGAAGGTTTGATTACAATGCCTGCCGTGATAGGTGAAGTTTGGGCTTTTGTGGACCAAACAAAGTCCTGCGGCGGGGAACAGGTAAGTGGGGGCCCCCAGGAACTTGGTTCTATTGGGGGACCCCCAAGCCTAATTTGTCTTTCTGTCTGTTACCTAACGGTATTCCCGCTAATATCTGTGCATGCCTGTAACTACTAAAAAAATGTAATAATTTTTAATGGTGGTCAAGAAAAAAAAATAAAAAAAAATGTGTTTTTTATTATTATATATATTTAGTATATTAGACTGCGGTACCTGTGTTTGTCCACTAGAGGCCGCTGTGGAATGTTTTTCTTGTCATGTGGACTAGTTTCTTCTCAGAGAGCAAAGTCCAGGCAGCTGGTGAGTTCTCCTACAGGAAACTGTTTCCTCTGCCATGTTGCAGTGTTCGTCTATCCCCCGGCCTGCGGCAAAGAGGGGCCCTGGCTCCTGTCCCTGGTTTCCATGTTTGAAATTAGCGCCGAGGGCGCACGTGGCCGCGCGCGTGCGCGTGCACGCGCCTCTATATATAGAGGTGGCCGGAAAAGGGGCGGAGCCTGGGGGATGACGCTCTGTGCGCGCCGCAGCGCTTCTGCGCATGTGCGGGCGTCCCAGCAGGTTTTTAAAAAACCACATTATTGTAGATGAAGTACAGAGACAGAGCTGGCAACATTTAAAGGCATACAGCAGGCGGTTGATACAGGCATCCCCTAGAAAGGCACATTAGTAGACACCAACTGTTTATTATAGCAGCATTTATGCTAGACTATTATCAGTAACTGGTGTATTACGGCTGGAATACCTCAGCTTTAGGCTTAGGAATATGCCGTCCAGAAGCTCCGGAACTGAATCTTCCAGGAAGCGAAGGGGGTCTCATCGGGCTCGGAGGATCTTGGGCATACTTCTGCTGCACCAGTCTCCCCTGAAGTTCAGAGGTAAGTGACCGTAGAGACCCCGCAGGGGTACTTGGTACTGTGGTTGTCCTCAGTTCACCTGCTCCTGTGTATGTAACAGAGGAGGTTTTTTCCTCAGCTCTGGGAGGATTAGAGAGAGATTGTCAACATTGATCGCTGCCTCCCTGTCAGGGAAAGCACGCCCGATCTCCGTCTCCTCCTTCAGAGTGCCTGTTAGCAGAGCAACAGTCCCATACAGGGATCGACCTGCCTGAAGGGGATCAGGATGAGGTTGATTCTGTTATAGAGGAATCAACAGTGGGGGAACCTTTTCTCAGCATCTCAAGCTGAAAGATTATGGGTTCAGTCTCTGACTAACATGGTCCGATCAGCATTTAAAAATGCACCTTGCGGAACCATCAACCACTACTGTATCCTCGTTGGGGTCGCTAGAAGTCCCCAGACTGTTTGTTCTTTTCCACTTCACCCTTTACTGAAAGGGCTCATTTACCAGGATTGGGAACGTCCTGAGAAAATATTTATTCCCCCAAGAGATTTCCGGTGGTCTATCCCATGGAGGATAAGTTCATCAAAAAAAAAAAAAAAAAAAAATGGAAGGTCCCTACAGTGGACGCAGCCATCTCTTGTATGTATAAATCACTGACATGTCCAGTGGATAATGTCCAAATGTTCAAGAACCCAATAGATAAAAGATTGGAGTCCTTATGAAAATCTGCTTGGTGATACAACCAGCAGTAGCAGCTATTGGGGTCTGCTAAGCAGTGAAGGATCAGTTGAAACAGGTCTTGAGGGACTTGACAGATCAGCAGGCTTTGCCCTAGCTGATCTACATAGAGCCTTAGGCTTTGCGGTTGACGCCATAGAGGATTCAGTCCATCAGGCCTCCCGCCTTACGCTGTCTATAGTACATATGCGTAGGCTCCTATGGCTCAAAAACTGGTCTGCTGAAGCTCCCTGTAAAGAATGGCTGGTTAGCGTCCCATTTCATGGTGAACGCTTATTCAGGGAAAACCTGGACTAATATATCCAGAAAATTTCCAGCGGTAAAAATACGCTCTTGCCGGTTAAAAGCAGAGTTAGAGGTCCCTCTTTAAGAGGCCTGCTTCTCCAGTCCCTGGGGCATCGGCTGTGTAACAGTTCCGACGGCCTCCTCGGTCAAATCCCGGGGGTAAAAAACAGGGACAGTAGCAGGGTAATGAGAAACCCTGGGTCAGGGGAGGTACAAAACCTCCCCCAAAGTTAAATTCATTGAAGCCCCCACTCAGTCGGGTGGGGGGAGGACTCCAGTTGTTCGCAAGAGACCTGGCGGGACACGATCAAGACAGATAGGTGCTCTCCGCAGTAGGTTTGGGATACAGTTTGGAGTTAAAAGACTCTCCTCCTTCCCATTTTTGAGGTCAAACGTGCCAAGGGATCCCCGGAAGAGAGAGTCCCTCCTGTTGGCACTAGAACAACTATTGCTCCAAGGAGTAATTATGGAGGTTCCCCTGGAAGAATGAGGGTTCGGGTTTTTACTCAAACCTCTTTACAGTCCCGAAGCAAACGCGGACGGGAGGCCCATATTAATTCTAAAAGGGCTATACAAATTCCTGTATATCAGGACTTTCCGATGGAGTCGATCCGATCGGTGGCCACTGCCCTACAAGGGGAGGATTGGTTAGCCGCGATCGACATCAAAGATGCTTATTGCATATTCCCATCTTTCCAGTCCACCAAAAATTTCTACGCTTTGCAGTAGAAGGGCGCCATTTTCAGTTCAGAGCCTTACCCTTCGGTTTGGCCACAGCACCACGAGTGTTTACAAAAATTCTGGCCCTTTATTGGCCAATCTAAGAACACAAGGTGTAATGATAATGGCATATCTGGATGACTTGTTGCTGATAGACCACTCAGTGAAAAAACTAGACGTGGTCGTTCACAAGACGATCAAGTATCTGGAATCTCACGGTTGGATTATCAACCGAGACAAGTCAGCCCTAAAAACCAGTCAAAAGTCTGGAATACTTGGGGCTAAGGTTGGATTCAGGCCAGAGAAAAATATTCTTGCCTCGAGGAAAGGTGTTGTCTTTGAAAGATTTGATCCACTTAGTGGGTACAAAAAAGACAGCCGTCCATACGCCTGTATATGAGGCTGCTGGGAAAAATGGTGGCATCATTCGAAGCAGTACCCTACGGTCAATTCCATTCAAGGAATTTGCAAGGGGCCATACTGTCAGCCTGGAACAAAAAAGTTCAGGCCCTAGACTTACAATGTCCTTGTCCCCTTCCGTTCGCAAGAGCCTCCGTTGGTGGTTGGTTCCCCAGAATCTGGAAAAAAGGAAATCCTTCAGTCCGATTTCTTGGAAGGTGGTCACTACAGATGCCAGCCTTATAGGCTGGGGAGCAGTACTGGAGCAATAGTCTCTCCAGGGCAGATGGTCGGATGCAGAAAAGGCCCTGCCCATCAATCTCTTAGAGATACGAGCAGCCCGGTATGCCCTAGTAGCATGGACATCCAAACTCCAAGGGTCCCCTGTCAGAATTCAATCAGACAATGCCACAGCAGTGGCATATATCAATCATCAGGGGGGCACCAGGAGTCGTGCAGCCCAGAGGGAAGTAAATTACATCCTGAAATGGGCAGAAAAAATATGTCCCAGCCATATCTGCGGTATTCATTCCAGGAGTGGAGAATTGGAAGGCGGACTTTCTAAGTCGCCAGCAATTAGGCCCAGAGGAAGGGTCCCTTCACCCCGAGGTTTTCTGGACAATATGTCAGCGGTGGGGAACATCGGATGTAGATCTTCTAGCATCCAGATTCAACGCAAAGGGGGACAGGTTTGTCTCTCGGACAAGGGATCCCCTAGCTTGCGGCTCGGATGCCCTAGTGTTCCCTTGGGATCAGTTCAAGCTGATATATGCATTCACACCGCCACAATGGTTACCTCGATTACTCCGCAGAATCAGGGTAGAAAATAAACAGTGATTCCGGTGGCTCCAGCGTGGCCCCGAAGAGCGTGGTACGCGGAGATTGTAAAAATGTCTGTGGGGAGTCCTTGGACCCTCCCACATCGTCCGGACCTGCTTTCGCAGGGACCGATATACCACCCTTCCTTACCAGCCCTAGGTTTGACGGCCTGGCTATTGAAGCCCACATTCTAAAAAAGAGAGGGCTCTCTAATGCTGTGGTTTCTACCATGATCAATGCCAGGAAACCGGTATCCAGGCAGATCTACTATAGAATCTGGAAAGCGTACATCGCCTGGTGTGAGGCCAGGAAATGGCATCCACGTAAATACGTAATAGGTAGGATTCTGGACTTCCTACAATGGGCTGTAGATAGGAAGCTTGCCTTGAGTACTATCAAGGGTCAGATTTCGGCCTTGTCAATATTTTTTCAAAGGCCCTTGGCTTCGCATTCACTAGTCAAAGCCTTTATACAAGGAGTGATGCGTATTAGTCCTCCGGTTAATATTCCCATATGTCCATGGGATCTAAACTTGGTTCTGTCAGTTCTACAGAAACAACCATTTGAACCATTACAGCATATTTCCTTGGTGCTTCTCACCAGGAAATTGATTTTTCTAGTAGCCATTTGTTCGGCTAAAAGAGTGTCGGAATTAGCAGCTATGTCCTGTAGGGAGCCATATCTGGTTATCCATAAGGACAGAGTAGTGTTACGTCCTCATCCAGCCTTTCTTCCTAAGGTGGTATCGAGGTTTCATTTGAACCAAGATGTGGTTCTTCCTTCTTTTTTCCCCAAGCCTACTTCGGTAGAGGAAAAGTTATTGCATTCTTTGGATGTAGTAAGAGCAGTTAAAGCTTACCTAAAAGCCACTGCTCAGATTCGCAGAACGGATACTTTGTTTATTCTGCCGGAAGGCCCCAGAAGGGGTCAGGCAGCGTCAAAATCTACTTTAGCCAAGTGGATTCGACAGGTCATAATACAAGCCTATGGCTTGAGAAGTAGACCGCCTCCGTTCAAAGTTAGGGCGCACTCCACGAGAGCAGTTGGAACTTCATGGGCAGTGCATCACCAGGCCTCCCTGGCTCAAATCTGTAAGGCCGCAACATGGTCTTCAGTACACACGTTTACTAGGTTCTACCGGGTGGACGTTAGAAGTCAGGAGGATGTCGCCTTTGGGCGCAGTGTGTTGCAGGCCGCAAAAGATCCTCATGTCTGATAGCGCTCAGCTTATATATGGTGTATCCCCCCCCTCATTTGGCATTGCTTTAGGACATCCCATTAGTAATGACTATGTCGCTCTGTGTCCCGTGATGTACGAAAAAGAAAATAGGATTTTTATAACAGCTTACCTGTAAAATCCTTTTCTTGGAGTACATCACGGGACACAGAGCTCCCACCCCTCTTTGGGGACACTTATTGCTTTGCTACAAAACTGAGGTGCTCCCGGATGGGAGGGGCTTATATAGGGGAGGGTACTTCCGGTTTTGGAAGTTGCCAGTGCCAGCACCTGACGGTAACTATATAACCCATTAGTAATGACTATGTCGCTCTGTGTCCCGTGATGTACTCCAAGAAAAGGATTTTACAGGTAAGCTGTTATAAAAATCCTATTACTTCCTCCCGACTCACCTCTCACCTGGGACTTCTTGTCTCTCTGCATTAAAGGGGAACACCCCGCTACACACTCCCCCCACTAAAACTCTTTGGTCCCCAAAGATAAACAATTCAACAACAATTCTGAACCAATTTACTGAATGCGGAGTATTATGTTGGTACAGGGAATTTCCACCAAAACTCAGAGGTGGGGTTCCCTATACCACAGGTCACACTAGTATGGGTGGCCTGTCTAACTGTGCCAGAGAGTGAGCTGGGGTTGCCTTCCACCAAATGAACAGTGGAAGGATCTGAGCACTTAGTACTTCTTCTGGCAGTGGCAACAGAGTCCTCTGAACTTTTTCCCAATTGAGGGTAGGTTAATCTCCTGGGAGGCCTCACAACTCTGTAAGTTCTTTGCTCCCTTGGGACTTCAGGCTCAGGTACCACAGGCTCTGCGTCAGGAACACTTTCTGACACCATCACTGATTCTGGGGCCTCTTCCTCCTCTGCTTCTGAGTAAAAGCCCGGAATATCTTCCCAGCATTCAGGCACATCACTGGATGGAATGAACTCTGTAGCCTCTGGGTTCAGGGTCCCATCCTGTGTATCTTCAGTGGGTGGAAGGTCTATGGCGGAACTCCCTGGAGTTGAGGAGGGCCATAGCCACTCAAGTTCTCCCCTCCCATCTTCACTTGATTGGGAAGCCTGTCCATCCCTAGCTCGGAGGGTCTGAGACCGAGTGTTGGGTCTGGGGGTATCCAAGATGGAAACAGATTCCGTCAGGTTCTTCACTGAAGGTATCCTGACTGCCTCTTTAAGTGGGAGTAAGTGATTTCTGTGCCAGGTTTTCAAGGGTCCCACTCTCCCCTCTGGCTTTAACTTATACACCGGTAGTCCAGGAAGTTTTCTACAAATGACATAAGGCTCGGACCTCCATCTATCAGCAAGTTTATGCTTCCCTGGGATCCCTAGGTTGCGTAGCAGCACACGGTCTCCAGGCTGCAGGTCTTGCACTCGAACCTTCAGGTCAAAGTTCCTTTTATTTCTGACCCCTCTCCGGTCTGAGGCCGCTTGGGCTTGTTCATAGGCCGCTTTCAGTTTATACCTAAGTCGGTCCAAAAATATCCTTTGTGAGAGGTAGCAGAGGTATAGTCTAGGGAAATGCCAAAGGCCAGATCCACTGGCAATCTTGCTTCTCTCCCAAACATGAGGCGGTAGGGAGAGTAACCCGTCACATCACTGGTGGTGCAATTGTAGGCATGCACCAAAGTGGATATGTGTTGACTCCAATGCTGCTTCTTCTCTGTCTCCAGAGTCCCCAGCATGTTTAACAAAGTCCGATTAAACCTCTCAGGCTGGGCATCTCCTTGTGGATGATAAGGAGTAGTCCTGGTCTTTTCCACTCCCAGGGAGTCCAGTAGGTTCCGGATCAGGCGACTCTCAAAGTCCCTTCCTTGGTCGGAGTGGATTCTCTGTGGTAATCCATAGTGGACGAAGTATTTTTCTAGAAGCACCTTAGCTACAGTGGAAGCCTTCTGGTCTCTGGTGGGGAACGCCTGTGCATAACGGGTGAAATGATCGGTTACCACCAGAACATTTCCCAATCCACTCAAATCGGGTTCGAGGCAGAGAAAGTCAATGCATACCAGATCCATTGGGCCTTGACTCTGTAGGTGGCCCATTGGGGCAGCTTGATGGGGTAGAGTCTTCCTCTGGATGCATCGCGCACAGGAGTGGCAATATTCCTCCACTTCAGCCCTCATACAGGGCCAATAGAACCGGCTTCTGACAAGTTGGAAGGTTCTTTCAGCTCCCAGGTGACCATGCTGGTCATGTAAGGCAACCAGCACAGTCTCTCGGTGCTTCTCTGGGAGAAACAACTGCCATTTATCCTCGGAGTCATCAGAGGGGCCCCTTCGGTAGACCACTCCCTGATGGACCTGTAGCTTGTCTAGCTCCTTCCATAGCAGACGAGCCTCCTTGGAGGGGTGATGTCGAAGTTTCCCTGGACTCTCGTTTTCCAATGCTTCAAAGACCAATCTCCCTATGGGGTCTTCCAGTTGGTCGCACCTCAGTTCCTTCTTAGACAGCTTCGACAAGCCTTCCTCTTCAAGTTGAGTCACCCCACAGTAGTGTTTTGGAACTCCCACTGTGGTAACTCCTATTTCCTCTGCTCTGGAGCCTCCTCGGGCTTGGAATTCAGCTCCTTGACAAAGGGCCCGCACCCCGTCCGGTGCTACCTGAGTCCAGTCTTCCCAGTCATCAGCCATGGCATGAGATCTTCGGGATAGGGCATCTGCATCCCTATTTCCAGCCCCTGGTCTGTACTTCAGACTGAAGTTGAACCCAGATAATGCAGCTAGCCACCTGTGTCCTGTGGCATCCAACTTGGCAGTGGTGAACAGGTAGGTTAGGGGGTTGTTATCTGTTTTCACTGTAAACTCTGCTCCATAAAGGTAGTCTCTTAGTTTGTCCACAACTGCCCATTTGAGGGCCAAGAACTCCAACTTATGGGTGGGGTAGTTTTTCTCCGAGGGGGTCAGACTTCGACTCACATAAGCCACTGGTCGCATTTGCTCTTCATGCTCCTGATAGAGCACTCCCCCTAGGCCTTCATGACTAGCATCAACATGTAACTCGTAGGGTCTGGTGGGATCAGCATAGGCCAATACTGGGGCTGTGGTGAGGCTCCTCTTCAAGGTTCTGAAGGCCTCTTCACACCTGGGGGTCCACTGATCCCGAACCGACTCCCCGGGTCTTCTAGGGCCCAAGCCATCCTCTTCCTCCTCAGTCCGGAGCAGTTCATTTAAAGGCTTGGCAATACGGGCAAACCCATCCACAAACCTCCTGTAATAGGAGCAGAACCCCAGGAAAGATCTAAGTTCGGTGACTGTTGTGGGTCTTGGCCAGGAGGTAACCGCCTCCAACTTCTCAGGATCAGTCGCCACCCCTTTTTCAGACACTACGTGTCCCAGATAATTCACCGAAGACTGGTAGAACTGACACTTCTCGGGGGAAAGCTTCAACCCCTCTTCACTAAGTCTCCTCAACACTTTCTCCAATCAGGCCTCATGTTCCTCCAGAGTTCTCCCGAAAACAATGACATCGTCCAGGTACACTAGGACTTCTATGAGGTTCATGTCTCCGACAGTCTTCTCCATGAGTCGTTGGAAAGTAGCTGGGGCTCCAGATAGGCCCTGGGGCATTCTGTTAAACTCAAAGAATCCCACAGGAGTTATGAAAGCGGTCTTTTCCCTATCCTCTGGGTGCATGGGAATTTGATAGTACCCACTCTTGAGGTCCATCACGCTGAACCACTTAGCTCCAGACAAACTCTGTAAGGCGTCCTCTATCCTTGGCGTGGTGTACTGATCAGGGGTGGTCCTCCTGTTGAGAGTTCTGTAGTCAATGCAGAGCCTCAGCGACCCATTCTTCTTCCTGACCACCACTATTGGAGAGGCATAAGGGCTTCGGGACTCTCGAATCACCCCAGTCTTTTTCAGTTCTGCAAGCTGTTCTCTCAGATCCTCCAGATCTGCCAGCGGAACCCGCCTGACTCTTTCCCTGAACGGTTTGTCTTCTTGCAGGCGGATGCGGTGGGTAGCACTCCTCGCACGCCCCACATCGAATTCATCTTTTGAGAAAATCTTCTCCCATCTAGTCAGCTGGGCCTTGGCTCTCTCCTTCCAGGCCCCAGGTAAGTTCGGGTTTTCAATGGAAAGTTTTTCCCACACATCTCCTTCTTCACCCGCTTGCTTCACTTCTGACCAGCTGACTGGGACAGCAGGACTCACCTGTCCCAACAACATCCGGGCAGGTATCTCTATGGCCCTTCCTGTAGAGTTCCTTACACTCACCGGGACTCTTCCCCTGGCTTTCTTCAAGGCCTTGATTGGAATCACTTCCGGTATCACTTCCAGGCCTGAGTGATCTTCCCTTGGGTCGGATTCCAGCATGACAAAGGGGCCAGGCTGCTCCCAGGTGAGCTTCACAGTGGCCTTGAGGCAAGCCACCTGTCCGGGCTGCAGCACCACTCCTTCTCTCCCCAGTCTCCACACCTTCCCTATCCCCTCTCCTGGGGTCTTCTGCTCCAACACTAACCGTTGGTAGGCTGTCTTCAGCATGGGATGGATGTTTGGATCTTGATGGCTCCTCATCTTCACCAGGGGGGTCAGAAGTCTTCTCACTAGATCCGTATTGGTGCCTATGATGAGGGACATCTGGTTGGCCCCGGGTGGTCTAGGACACACAACCACCAGGGTGTCGAATACTTCTGTCTTCCCAGCCACAGAGGGGTCGAATGTCAGCTTTATGGGTAGATAACCATCATAAGGGAAACTCTGCGTTCCCAGGCCCCATATCTCCAGCTCTTCTATCTTCCGTATAGGCAAATGGCTTAAGTGCCTATCATAGAAGTCTCTATACAATAAAGTCACTTGAGCTCCAGTATCCAGAAGGGCCTTTGTATATACTCCTTCCACCTGGATAGATACCGTGGGGGACGGGCCGACCAGTTCTTCTGGGTACGGCCGGGTTGAGGTCACTCTCTTCTGAGAACTTGTCTTCATCCAGTTGGTTTTTGACTTTGTTCTCCCCTGAGCCTGGTATGCATTGACCCCCGCCACCCTAATGGGATTACAAACCCGCTGAGGGATGTTATTGTCTCTTGGTTGTAGGCATTCCTTCTTGGGAGTGCTAAATTTCTTCTGAGGGGTCTTGTCCCCTCTCTCTGGTGTGTATCTTGGTTGAGAGACCCTAAATTCCTTCTCAAGGGTCGTGTTTTCTCTCTTCCTCTTCCTTCTATTCAGTTTGGAGCTCACTGAAAGAGATGGGCACCCGGTTGACTCCCTCACCGGGGCCCTCTGGCGTTTCCCGCCGGCTGGCGATTATCCATTTTCTTCTTCTTAGGACTGGAACACCTACTGGCAAAGTGGCCACTGCCTCCGCAGTTGTAGCATAACCTCTCTTCTCGGTCCCGAGTGGGACTCGGTATTGACGTATCTGGGAACAACTCCTTTCTGGGGCTTGGTTTTTCTGCTCCACCTTGACCTTTTGCCATTATAGCATTCATCATCTCCATCATCTGGGACATCTGCAACTTCAAAGTGTCCACCTCCGCTCCCCTATCGGGAGTCATGGCCGGTGTAACTATTGCTACCGGCTGTTTGACGGGCTCTATCAGGCGTTCTTTTTTTTTTTCTTCCAATATAGCCTCTTCTTCTCTGATCATTCGGATGAGGTCAGGGTACTCCAGATTCCTCCCATCCTGCCGGGCACGCAGTGTCCATGCAATTGGATCCATGGGTTGAGCTCCCCTCACTACCTGTTGAGCACGGGCCTCATCTACTTTCTCTGGGGTGATCCCCTTCTTTAGGATCATCCTATGCAGTATTTTGTCCAGGCGTCCCATATAGTCTGATAGTTTCTCACCTTCCTTCTGGTAGCAATGTTCCAGCTGATAAGCAAGCTCCGTTACTTTCTCTGTCCCACCAAACACATTCTGTAACGCATCGAGGCACTCTTGTGCAGTACAATCTGCCTTGCTCATCTTCAGGTTGCGTACGGCCTCTAGAGCAGGCCCTTTCAAACTTTCCACAACCCTCTGTTTTTTTCTGCGGTCCGGAACTTCCCATTCCTCTAGTGCCTGAGTTGCGCTGTCTAGCCACTCCTCAAATCCCTCTTCTTCCAAAGGTACTGGTTTCCTCCCTGAAAACATCCGGAGTTTCCTGTACCCCGACATCGGGTAATCTGTGGGCTCTTTCTTGCACTGAGCTACAATCTCCCCCAGAACAGCGCATAATTCTGCACTAAGGGTGCCTGGGCTTGTCTTGGGACTCTTTGTGTCCTTCTGTGGGGATGACGGGGAAGATGGCTGCGGTGACAGTGTTATTTTTGTCTGAGGGCTGTCTCTTGTGCGCGGCAGCGCATGCAGCAAATGATAGACCTGATCGTCCTCATCTTGTATGCTGTTGCCTCTAAACTGTTCAGGAATTTCTGCCTGCCATTCCAGTAAGACATGTGAAAGTCCACCACTAGTTTTCACATCTATCACCCATGGTTTGTGGATCGGTGATAGGGACATTATGAGTTGTATCATTGCTTGTGTCTGCCATATCCCCGGGAGTTCTATAACTGCCGTCCTGGCTGGGTCTACGCCCCATCTCTTGTACCACTGTCCCACCTCTATCGGGTCCATGCCGGTAGCTTCTGGCGGTTTCACCGCTGTCTCAGTAATCCCGGACGAGCCCCCACGTGTAGCGATACCCTCAGCTTAAGCGGGCCGCAAGGTTTAATTTGGGCCCTGAGTACAGCTCTCCAACCCACCGGCAATCGGCTCTACCCACTCTGGCACAGCTAGTGATAGAGGGATAGGACCGCGTGACCGCAACTGTTGGTGACGCAGTCCTATAACAAACATACACAGAATATACTTTAAAACTCCTATTAAAGTAAGCGGAACTGACACCAAATGTACTTTACCCAGATATTTTACTGAGGCTAATGGGCAAGTAATAAACAACAGTATAACAAGTTGCAGATCCCTGCAATAAACAGTAATAAAGATAAACAGAGTAATCAGAATAATAAAGTATTGCTATGCAACTCTAGCGCTGCCCTTTTACAGCTACTTCCCCTCATGGGTAGACTAACACCCAGCAATGTCTACCTATGCAGTCAGGCCTGACTGATCTAAATGGAAGTTCAGTGAAACAATATTCACTAGCAATCTTTTCGGTGGTGCACTTGAAGAACAACTTTGTAATCCCAACGAATAGTAAAGATAAAGGATCTGTCTTTAAACAGCTCTCACCACCGGGACAAGTCCAAGTCCGTTTCCTCCATCGATTCGTCTAGGAACAGGAATCCACCGACATCCAAGTCTTCAATCCTTCTGGTGTACTGCAGCAAGGAGAATTAGATGTCTCTAAGGCTCTGCTAGGCTAGCAGAGGGCTCTTTGGAAAGGAGCACACGGCCCAGGCTTCAGGCCTTGTGCACACAGCAGTTCAGCACAGAGATCCTCTTGCTAGGAGAGGGGTGTCCAAAGAGACCGACCAAAACTCCGCCTCCCCTTTATAAAGTCTGCCCCAGCAGTCTCTGTTCTGGAGCAATGCACCCTGGGTGCTGCAAGATGTACTGGGAGATGTAGTCTCTCTCTCCTCTGCTTTCACTTCCATAATGTCTCTTTACTTCCTCCCGACTCACCTCTCACCTGGGACTTCTTGTCTCTCTGCATTAAAGGGGAACACCCCGCTACATGTGTATTAATGGTAGAAATGTTGTGGTATTACTGGATTCAGGTAGCCTTGTGACCCTGATAAAGGCTGAATTAGTTAAAACAGAGGTCTCTGGGAATAGCAAGGTAGCTGTTATTTGTGTGCATGGGGACACCCGAGAGTATCCAGTGACTACAGTGTGTTTCAAGACCCCCAAAGGTACCCTCTCTCATCCAGTGGGGTTAGTATCTCAATTACCGCATGATGCCATTGTGGGAAGGGATTTTCCGAAGTTCTGGGAACTGTGGGATGATCCTGAGCCCCCCACTGGTGCCCCTATGTACCAGGAAGGTGATAGCCAGAACTCCTCTGAGAGTGGTGAGGACTCTCCAGAATTTCCCTTGTCAGTATTGGCAGGCGAGACTCAAGAAACTGGAGAGGAGCCCACCTCCTCAGACGAAAACCTACCGTCTGTGGAGTTTTCTGATCTTGAGGTTCACAGGGAAAATTTTGCCACAGAACAGTTAAAAGACCCCGCCCTAATAAAGGCACGGGAAAACGTAGTGGAAATAGATGGCGAGTTAGTGAACCCAGATAATACCTGCACTTACCCATACTTCAGCGTAGAGAAGGACCTACTGTATCGGGTGGCAAAAAGGGCAGAAGAAACCGTTGAGCAGCTTGTGGTGCCCAAACCTTACAGGAAGTTGGTGTTGGAGTTGGCCCATGGGCACATTCTTGGAGGTCATCTGGGGACAGAGAAAACCCGAGAGAGGGTATTACAGAGATTCTATTGGCCTGGGGTGATGAAGGACATAGAAAATTATTGTTCCTCCTGCCCTGTGTGTCAGAGGTCGGCCCCGATGCCACATTTCCGTAGCCCGCTGGTCCCTCTACCCATCATTGAGGTCCCGTTTGAGAGGGTCGCAATGGATTTGGTAGGTCCTATAATCAAGTCCACTAGGGGGCACCAGTACATATTAGTTATAATGGACTATGCCACCCGTTATCCAGAAGCGATCCCTCTCCGAAATACCTCGGCCAAAACCATAGCCAAAGAGCTATCTCTTGTTTTTAGCCGGGTGGGTATTTGTAAAGAACTGCTTACGGACCAAGGTACACCCTTTATGTCCCGGGTTATGAAAGAGCTGTGTAAATTGTTCAAAGTGACGCAATTGCGTACGTCTGTGTATCACCCCCAAACCGATGGGCTGGTTGAAAGATTCAACAAAACCCTAAAACAAATGTTGAAGAAAGTGGTGGATAGAGATGGAAAGGATTGGGACTGTCTACTTCCTTATTTGATGTTTGCTATTAGGGAGGTGCCCCAATCCTCTACGGGATTCTCCCCCTTTGAGTTACTGTATGGGAGACACCCAAGAGGACTGTTGGATATTGCCAAGGAAACTTGGGAAAGTGAGAGTTCTCCCCACAGGAGTGTGATTGAGCATGTCGCCCTGATGCAAGATCGAATTGCACAGGTAATGCCCATCGTGAAGGAACATTTGGCCCAAGCGCAGTTGGCACAGCAGAGAGTGTACAACCGTGGAGCCAAGACCCGTACCTTTTCCCCGGGGGATAGGATATTGGTACTTGTCCCTACGGTTGAAAGTAAATTCCTTGCCAAATGGCAAGGCCCCTACGAGATAATGGAAAAAGTGAGCGAAGTGAATTACAAGGTCAGACAACCAGGAAGGCGAAAGCCCGAACAGATCTATCACGTTAATCTGTTGAAAGCCTGGAGGGATAGAGAGTCCCTAGTCGCAGAAACTTGGTCACCAGCTCAAACTGGTTGCGTGATTCCGGAGGTTGGAATAGCAGCCACCTTGTCACAACCCCAACAACAGGAGGTGAAGGAGTTTGTGCTTCGCAACAAGGAGGTGTTCTCTGAGCTGCCGGGACAAACATCTGGGGTAGAGCATGATATTATTACCCTGCCCGGTGAAAGGGTGAAGTTAAAACCCTATCGGATCCCAGAGGCCCGACGGGAGGCAATACGGGAGGAAGTACAGAAAATGCTGAACTTAGGGGTGATAGAGGAGTCCCAAAGTGATTGGTCTAGTCCCATTGTGTTGGTGCCTAAACCGGATGGGAGCTGGCGATTTTGTAACGATTTTCGTCAGTTGAACAAAGTTACAAAATTTGACACCTACCCCATGCCACGTATAGATGAGTTGATCGACCGGCTGGGAACAGCCCGATACATGACGACTCTTGACCTCACAAAAGGGTATTGGCAAATTCCCCTGGCCAAGTCGGCCAAAGAGAAAACCGCATTTGTAACCCCAGACGGGGCGTTCCAATATAAGAGAATGGTGTTCGGGTTACAGAATGCGCCGGCCACATTCCAGCGGAAAATGGACCAGATACTGAGGCCCCATCGGAAGTATGCTGCGGCTTACCTGGATGACGTAATTGTCCATAGCACAGATTGGGCCTCACATCTGCCAAAAGTGCAAGCAGTCCTAGACTCTATCCGGGAAGCGGGGTTTACGGCTAACCCCAAGAAGTGTACCATTGGGCAGGAGGAGGCCAAATATCTTGGGTACACCATTGGCAGGGGAGTAATAAAACCCCAACTCAACAAAGTCGAGGCCATCCAGAGTTGGCCACGTCCCAACAGCAAGAAGCAGGTACGGGCCTTTCTGGGAATCGCGGGTTATTATCGGCGATTCATTCCCCACTTTGCTTCTAAGGCTGTGCCCCTAACCAACCTGACGAAAGGGAAAGGGTCGGTCATGATTAAATGGACCCCCGAGGCTGAGGCAGCATTCCAATTCTTGAAACAAGCCTTATGTAGCCAGCCAGTGTTGTACTCACCCGACTTCTCTAAAGACTTTGTCGTACAAAGTGATGCGTCAGATGTGGGGTTAGGAGCAGTACTGTCCCAGGTCTGGAACAAGGAAGAGCACCCAGTCATTTACCTCAGCAGGAAGTTGAAGTCCCATGAGGTAAATTACGCCACGGTTGAAAAGGAGTGTTTAGCGGTGAAGTGGGCTCTAGATTCCCTTCGGTACTATCTGCTAGGTAGGCACTTTGACATGGTTACGGATCACGCTCCGTTAAAGTGGATGGCTCAAAACAAGGAGACAAATAGAAGAGTGAATAGGTGGTTCCTGGCCCTACAGGAATTCAACTTCACAGTAAAGCATCGCCCTGGCGTTCAAATGGGGAATGTGGATGCTTTGTCTCGAGTACATGAATGCCTGATTGCTGGTGTTCCAACCCCAAGGTTAAAACAAGAGGGGGGGTATGTGACAGCAGGAAGGTAAAGTCACCTGGTTGCATCCAGGGGGGTAGATATATTTCTCCCAGATTCAGGCTTTATGCCGACTTATACCTCTAGGGAGAGTGCTGGGCGTCGTGCAGGCAGGGAGTTGATGAGACCAGCTGAAGCTTGTCAGCTCGTTTAAGGCCTCTATAAAAACTCCCAGCTTCATTAGGTGTTTGCTCATGCCTGGAACCAGACCTGTGTGGACTGTCTAGGGAGAGTGAACCCCTGTGCGGTGAGACAAAGCCTGTGTGGCTATTTGTTTGGACATTTACTAAACCAGGGACTTAGGGACTAGGACAGCACCAGGCTGATCCCAGTTGATAGTTAGGAAACCTGCATGTTTAGTCAGAGGTCAAGCTGACCAGGGTTTATTTTGTTTATGTTTCTTTTTGCTTTGCTGTGTTTTTTTGTCACTGTAAATAGAGAAATAAACCGCACCTTTTTGATCTTGAAAACCACAACCTCCGTCTGCTGGGCCTGTTTTTGTGTGGGGAGCCCATCCAGGGGATCACACACACCCGCTGCCGAGCTAACCCCCCCACATGTGCTAAACCTTGTTTGTAGGGACAGGGAAGGACAGTGAGGGAAATTCTCATTGTGCTATACTGTGCTAAAGCATTCCTCATCAACCATCTTTGAAATCCTTGTTTTTTGGACAGTCAGGGAAATTGTCATTGTGCTATTCTGTGCGAAAGCAATCATCCTCAACCATATTTAGAAATCCTTAAGTAAAGGGACAGAGAAGGACACCTGAAGGTAGCCCTTATTGCTTTTTTCCCATCTCCCTGCAGGCCATCCATTAGAATGTCTGGAAGGCAAACAAGGAGAGGCAGACAGTCAGGAGGCAATAAAAGAGGGCAAGCAGGCTCTGTGTCTGGGGGCAACAGTGCTGGTCGTGGACGCGGTGCATTGTCATCAGCACATGGCCATGGGACACGCTTGTCCTTCTTTTCGGCAGCTGGACATGTTGAGCCACATCATGCCGAAAACTTGGTAGAGTGGATGACCAAGCCCTCCTCCTCCTCCTCATCCTCTCTCACCCAGGCTCAGGGTACTGGCAAAGCAGCTGCCAAAGCGTCCTCTTCCCTGGTATCAATGTCAGACTCATCATCAGTCACTCCTTCCCTAGACCCACCATGTCCTCCTCCTGAGGAGTCCCCCGAACTGTTTGAGCACAGTGTTGGGTACATGCTCCAGGAGGATGCCCAGCGTTTCGAAGGGTCTGATGATGAAACCCAGCTAGAGGAAGGCAGTAGCGTGAGAGCAGACAGAGGGGATGCTCAAGAAGGACACCAATCTGGCAGTCATGTTCCAGCAGCTGCAGCATACTGCCAGATTGGCTCCAGTGATGAGGAGGGAGGGGATGATGAGGTCACTGACTCCACGTGGGTGCCTAATAGGAGAGAGGAGGAGGAGGAGGATGAGGAGGAGGCACATCTCCAACGAGGCAGGATGCCCTTTGGTGGCCAGCGTAAGGGCAGTACACCGACGGAATCACACCGCAGAGCTCCGCCTGTGCAGGGCGCTGCCTCTGCCGTCATTCAAAAAGTTCTTTGGTGTGGGCCTTTTTTGAGGCTAGTGCATCAGATCGCACAGCTGCTGTTTGCAACATATGTCTCAAGCGTATATCGCGTGGCCAAAACATCAGCCGCTTGGGTACCACATGCCTGACCAGACATATGTTGACCTGCCATGCAGCTCGTTGGCAAGCCTACCTCAAAGACCCACACCAAAGAACAAAGCGGACCTCTCCTTGCACCGCATCAGCTGGGATCTCCAACCCCACTATAACTTCAGTCCTCTCTGAAACATGCACTGAGAGGAATGAAGGTGTAGAATTAGGTGTGTCACAGCCAAGTACTTGCGGCCACTCTGCTAGCAGTACACCGACGTCCGATTCTAGCAGGCAAATTTCCCTGCCCCAGCTGCTGGACCGTCGAAAGAAGTTCACTCCCAGCCATCCACATGCCCAGCGGTTGAATGCTAGCTTGGCTAAATTGCTAGCGCTTCAACTGCTGCCTTTTCAGTTGGTAGACTCGGCCCCCTTCCGTGAGTTTGTGCAATGTGCGGTTCCTCAGTGGCAGGTTCCCAAACGCCACTTTTTCTCACGGAAGGCTATTCCGGCTCTCTACCGGCATGTGGAAGGCAATGTCTTGGCCTCGCTGGACAGGGCGGTCAGCGGTAAGGTGCATATTACCGCTGACTCATGGTCCAGCAGGCATGGACAGGGACGTTACCTTTCTTTCACGGCCCATTGGGTCACTCTTTTGGCAGCTGGGAAGGATGCAGGACAAGGTGCAGTAGTGTTGGAGGTTGTTCCACCGCCGCGCCTCCAAAATGCTACTACTGGTTGTGACACACCTCTCTCCTCCACCCCCTCCTCTTCTTCTTCCTCCATGGCCTCTTCCTGTGCTTTGTCCTCTGAACCAGCGGTGCTCCGTAGCCGTTCAAGGGGCTACGCAAGTACGCAGGCAAAAAGATGCCATGCCGTGCTTGCGCTGGTGTGTTTGGGGGACAGAAGCCACACTGGGGCAGAGGTCCTGTGTGCTCTGCAGGGCCAGGCCGAGAGGTGGTTGACGCCACGCCAGCTTAAGCCAGGAATGGTGGTTTGCGACAATGGCACCAACCTCCTCTCCGCCCTCCGACAGGGACAACTGACCCATGTGCCCTGTGTGGCTCACGTCCTTAACCTGGTGCTGCAGCGGTTCTTGGGCAGGTACCCGGGCTTACAGGATGTCCTGAGGCAGGCCAGGAAAGTCTGTGTGCATTTCCGCAGATCTTATAATGCCAGTGCTCGCCTGGCTGAGCTGCAAAAGGAGTTGAACCTGCCCAAGAACCGCCTTATATGTGACATGCCCACCAGGTGGAACTCAACGTTGGCCATGCTGCAGCGGCTGCACACGCAGCAGAGGGCCATCAATGAGTACCTGTGCGACTACGGCACCAGGACAGGGTCAGGGGAGCTTGTTTTTTTTCTCCACGCCAGTGGGGCATGATCAGGGATGCATGCACTGTCCTGGCACCATTTGAGGAGGCCACGAGGATGGTGAGCAGTGACAGTGCATGCATCAGTGACACTGTACCTCTTGTCCACCTGTTGGAGCACACGCTGCGTGGAATAATGGACAGGGCACTTGAGGCAGAACAGAGGCAGGAAGAGGAGGACTTCCTTGCCTCTCAAGGCCCCCTTTACCCAGACAGTGTTCCTTCTTTCCCACCCATCGCACAGGAAGAGGAGGAGGAGGAGGAGGAGGAGGAGGATTGTGTCAGCATGGAGGTGGAGGCTGGCACTCAGCATCATCAGCAGCAGTCTTTTAGGGATGATTTACAGTCCCAAGAAACCAGTGGACTTGTACGTGGCTGGGAGGAGGTGGCTGCGGATCATGTCGTCCTTAGTGACCCAGAGGACTCCGGACCGAATGCCTCAGCTAACCTACGCTGCATGGCCTCCCTGATCCTGCAAAGTCTGCGGAAGGATCCTCGTATTCTTCGGATCAAGGAGAGGGACCATTACTGGCTGGCCACTCTCCTTGATCCACGGTACAAGGGTAAGGTTGCGGACCTTATGTTACCGTCGCAGAGGGAGCAGAGGATGAGACAACTCCGGGAGGCCTTGCAGAAAGGTCTGTGCAACGCGTTCCCAGAGACTGGGAGGTTACAAACTCCTGGTCCTGGACAACGAGTTGCTGAGGCTTCGGCCAGTCAAAGAAGGAGCGGTGGGGAAGGTGGCCGTCTGACCGATGCGTTCAGACAATTCTTTAGTCCGCAGCCCCAAAGTATGATCGGTTCCAGCAACCATCGCCAGCGTCTGATAAACATGGTGCAGGAATATCTAGGGGCAAGGTCAGACTTGGACACCTTCCCCACCGAAAATCCTCTGGCTTACTGGGTCTTGAGGATGGATCACTGGCCAGAGCTTGCACAGTATGCAATTGAGCTACTGGCCTGTCCTGCATCCAGCGTTCTTTCGGAACGCACATTCAGTGCTGCTGGAGGATTTGTCACGGATCACAGGGTGCGCCTGTCCACCGACTCGGTTGATCGACTGACTTTCATCAAGATGAACCAGTCTTGGATCACCACCAGCTACCACACACCTGATGCTAATATAACAGACTAATTGATTTTAACATGTCACATCCCTTCAAGACTGATGCTGATGCTGAGTGCCTGTGCTGTTATGTTGACTGGCTATCCTCCTCCTCCGAGTCCTCAATGATACGATTGATGATGATAGCTTGGAAGATCATTTTTGTTTATGGGTGCCGCCACCAGTGCCTAACGCCCAATTTTTCAGCCCCTGTTTAACAGGGGCGTGTAATTACAATTTTTGAAGCAATACTTTGCAACAGGGCTCATTGCTGTGCTCCAAGTACAGTATCTGTGAGGGGTTGCAGTGTTGTGCCACCAGTGCCTAAGGCCCAATTTTTCAGCCCCTGTTTAACAGGGGCGTGTAATTACAATTTTTGAAGCAATACTTTGCAACAGGGCTCATTGCTGTGCTCCAAGTACAGTATCTGTGAGGGGTTGCAGTGTTGTGCCACCAGTGCCTAAGGACCAATTTTTCAGCCCCTGTTCAACAGGGGCATGTAATTACAATTCTTGATCTAATAATTCACAGCAGGGCCCATTGCTGCACCCACCAAGAGTAACTCTGAGGGCTTACAGTGTTGTGGCAACGCCACCACCACCACCACCACGAAAAGCCCAATTTTTCAGCCCCTGTTCAAAAGGGGCATGTAATTACAATTCTTGATCTAATAATTCACAGCAGGGCCCATTCCTGCACCCACCAAGAGTAACTCTGAGGGCTTACAGTGTTGTGGCAACATCACCACCACCACCACCACCACGAAAGGCCCAATTTTTCAGCCCCTGTTCAACAGGGGCATGCAATTACAATTCTTGATCTAATAATTCACAGCAGGGCCCATTGCTGCACCCACCAAGAGTAACTGTCAGGGCTTACAGTGTTGTGGCACCAGCACCACCATCAAAGGCCCAATTTTTACTACCACTGTTCAACAATTATATGTAATTACAATTCCTGATATAATAGTTGACAGCAGGGCATTCCAGCACCAACCAAGAGTAACTGTGAGTGCTTACAGTGTTGTGCCAACACCAACAACTAAGGGGCCTATTTCTGCAGAGTATATACGGCAGGTCCCTACTTTCAAACATCCAACTTACAAACGACTCCTACTTGCAAACGCAAGAAGACAACAGGAAGTGAGAGGAAATCTACCCCTAGGAAGGAAAATTCTCTCCTGTAAGAATTAATATGGGAGAAAGGTGTCTCCTCTGTAGTGATGCTTTATCACCAATCCTTGTTTCAAGAAAAACACCACATTTCAAAAACAGTTGTCATTGGGACGGAAAGTGAGGTGAAATGTTCTGAACAGGGGCACAGACAGCAAAACAAATGTTACAGGGGTGATAACCCTTACCTATGTTTTCCAAAAAGTTTAAAAATAGATTTTTGGGCTGGAGCTACACTTAAACAATGTACCTGTTCAAAATTACAAACAGATTCTACATAAGAACAAACCTACAGTCCCTGTCTTGTATAAACCCCCTGTATACGGCTGTTCAGAGTATATAGGGCCTTTTTTATTTTATGTGCGGGGTTCCCCTTAATATCCATACAAGACCCAAAGGGGCTGGTAATGGGCTGGGGTAGGGGGGGGGGGGTCATGGGGTAGCTATGCCATTTTTCTTAAAGATTTTCATCCATATTACCGGGACCAGACATTACATTAAAGCCGCAAGCAGTTTTAAATGGCTTTTTTTTCCTTTAGAAGTGTCATTTTGTGCAGGGACAGTTCTAAACACGGGAAACACGTGGCACTTCACAGGCATACTTTAGACACCCCCCAGGTACGATATTTAAAGGAATATTTGACTTTTTTTTTTTCACTTTATGCATCATTAAAATGACTGCTCCCTAAAAACGACCGTTTTTAAAACTTCTTTTTGCATTGATACATGTCCCCTGGTGCAGAACCCGGGTTCCCAAACCCTTTTTAGGACAATAACATGCATAATAGTCATTATAATTAGCACTTTAGAATTTGAACGTTCGCATCCATTGTATTTAATAGGGTTCTAATGTTCGTACGAACTTTCGGTCCGTTCGCGGGTTCTGGTGCGAACCGAACCCGGGGGTGTTCGGCTCATCACTAGAGGTGAACATAAGGAATTCTGTTGCCCCTAAGACTTGGGAAGAATATTCTCAATCATGGTCTAGGTGGTGTAACTTCTGTACAGAAGCTGATTGTTCAGTTGGTTCGGTGGATGCATATACTGCTCTATGCTTTGTTTCTTCCTTAATTAAGAAGAATCTTAGTCCGGCTTCAGTGCATAAGATTTTAGCCGGTGTTTCATTTTTTCTAAAAATGTCTGGTTTGCCTGCTCTCTCTTCCTTTTTTCCAGTTAAGCAAGCAATGAAGGGTTTCAGAAGATCTGTGCCAGCTGTTGACAATAGACGGCCCATTTCTTCTGAGTTATTGCTTAAACTGATGTCCACGTTGGAATTAGTGTGTTTTTCTCCATATGAGTTTTCTTTGTTCAGAGCGGTTTTTGTTATAGCATTCTTTGGTGCTTTTAGAGTAGGGGAGCTTACAGCACCTAATAAGGTTTCAGCATCTTTTTTAGAGTTTTCGGATATTTCTGTTAACGAAGGTTCGATTAAGATTTTTCTCCGTAGATCTAAGATGGACCAATTAGGGAAGGGTCGCTGGATAACCCTTCATAGAGCTCCTGTTCAGAGCATTTGTCCAGTTTTCAGAGTCTCGCAATATCTTTCGATTCGCCCCGTTTATCCAGGTTCGTTTTTTGTTCACAATAATTTTTCTCCTCTGACAAGATTCCAGTTTTCATCTGTCCTGTCTTCTTGCCTTAAAAAACGTAATCTGTCTGGTTTTCACTTTTCTTCGCATTCCTTTAGGATAGGTGCGGCTACTGAAGCCAGTCTTCTTGGTTTTTGTAATGAAGGTCTTAAACAATTGGGGTGTTGGGATAGTGATAGATTTAAGTTGTATGTCCGCCCTGACCATATTATTATTTGATTTTTCTAGGTGTTTCCAAGCATGTCGTTTGGATAATAGGACATTCCTTTATTTTTTGAGCCAAAAGGAGAACTTCCATCAAGAATTTCGAAACCAATCTTGGTCTGGATAAAGGACGTTTTCAGGTTTTATGGTGGGGTGTAAGAGGTTTGAGATGGGGGAATTTAAAGGAACAGTTGATTTTCTTGACAGGACAATGGCCTTCGCCGGATGTTCTTATCATTCATGCCGGGGCTAATGACCTGGGCAGGGATAAAACTTGGGATTTGATTTGTGAAATGAAGAGAGATTTATCTTCTTTCAAGTTATTGTTTCCTTTTACGGTGATAGTTTTCTCGGAGATGATACCGAGACTCCTTTGGTCAGCGTCCAGTAATCTGCATTATTTAGATAAAATTAGGAAACGGGTAAACAGAACCATACGCAATTTAGTGATTTCACAAGGTGGTTTTGCTTACCGCCACTCAGATTTGGAAGGTTTTCTTCCTGGTTTTTATAGATTGGATTTTGTACACCTTTCGGATGTTGAATTAGACATTTTCATCCTGGGTCTATAAAATATGATTGAGCAGGCCACGGCGTTTGGGGGGCTTCAGCCACTCAGTCGCTGAGCGGCTTTCAGCTGGTGGGGTTTGTCATCCAGTTCAGTTCTGGATGGACTACGTGTTATTAATAAATTAAATAATTTATTGGTTATAAATTTTAAGATTATATTTTATGTTACTGGTGATTGTTTATATTTGGGTAACCCCTTAATAAACGTTGTGGCCATTATTAGCCCAAATAAAGCTTGGTGTGTGTTTTATTTACTTAAAATAGTAATAAGTACTTTGTGCTGTCCCATGTGACAGAACAAGGCTCTGTCCCTATGAAGTTGGAGGTAAATGGGACACAGGGTTTGCATATCTGCGGACTGCAAGACTACAGAGTGTAGAGTTTAAATGGAGAAAACTGCTCTGTCAGTTTTCTCCAGGTTTTGCTAGTTTAGTATGGGACTCTGTCGTTTGGAGATCCTTAAGAGACTTGGGTGGGACATGATCTCCAACCCTGTGTCCGGGTCTTATGGACAGCCAGCAGGGTGTGTGCCCAGGTGCACACAGCCCATATAACGAGGGACTGGTCAGAACAGTGAGGGGAGGAAGGTGGAGTGTGTGCAGCTTGTTACTGCTGCTGTATCAAGACAGACCTGTGTGTGGAAAGCTGTCTGTCTGTGTGAGACTCCATCCCTGGTGAGGGGGGACTTTGTGCCTGACGGACTGGGAGGCTGGTAGAGCTGAGGCGACTAGCAAGTCCAAGGGGGCTGAAGGAAGTCCTGAAGTCTGGGAGACAGTAAGCTAACCCAGGGGCTGGAGAATCCTGTTGAGACCAGGAGTAGGCTGGGAACTGCAAGGCAAAGTAAGCCTAGGAGCCAGGAGGCTTGGCATTTTCTTTTGTGTATGAGTTTACTGGAGAAGAACCCCTGTGTGGGAAATTCTATGTATGAACTTTTATTTTTGATCTTTTTAATAAAAATGGGCTGCCATGCCCTTAAACCTTAGTTCCTGTTGGCCGTGAACTCACTTAAAAACGCATTTACCACTTGAGCTAAACTCCCCCATGCCACAAGTGGTGGATTCAGCGGGCACAAGATGGTAAAATCCGGGTCCTTGCTCCATAGTGAGTTCAGGTCAGGAACTGTTGGCTGTCTATGGAAGTGCAGCCAGGCAAAAGGCATTGCGTGTTGCAGGTGGTGTACCTGTGAACAAAAAGTCAATTTTTTTTTCTCTGCAATAAACTGCTGCTAGCTGTGTGTGGCAGCCAGGCGAACTGCATTGCGCAGAAGTTTATTTGATGGACTTTTGCATGCAGGTTGTGTACCTGTGAAAGGAGAAACAAACAGATTTTTTTTTCCTTTTCTCCACCAAGAACTGTTACAAGTTGCTGTGTGCAAGACCGCAAGGATGGGGCAGTCAAAGCAGAAAAAGGAAGCAATCCTTGCTAAAGCCAGGGAATGGCTACTGTGGCTGGAGGGTATTGCACCACATGCCCCAGCCACACCAGAGAATTAGTCTGAGTGTGACATCACTGTGATCTGGGGTAAATTACTCATGTCACCCCCAGTTAAAGCGAAGTGAAAGAGGACATTGTGCCTGGCAGCCTGAGCCCAAAGGTGCCACAGCATGAGGCAAGGAGGCCTCTGCACTGCATGCGTTGTAGTGAGTGGGGACATGCTGTTGCCCAGTCCCCCTTGTCACAGGAATGTTCGTGGAATAACCAAGCTGGACAGAAGGTTGATGAATTCTGGAACTCACCTGCTAGAGAGTGTCACCAGTGGCGTCCCAGACAGAGGGATCAAGTAATCCGAAGTCGGCCTACTGATGATCGTGACCAACGTTGTCCTCAGGAGTGGTATCCCATGGCAACGAGTGAGAGACAGTCATTGAGGACATGCCAAGGAGTTGAAATTCATCATCCAGTACCATGCCTGGAATGTGGCCAGCTGGGGCATGAAATATTGTCTTGCCCTAAATTCTTTGGTGCACCTGGAGGGAGTGCTAAACAGTGGGAGATGCCTGCTGTGAATTCATCCTGTGGCCACCAGGGGGAGTTGGACAGTAAATATGCAGCTGAGAGACAGCGCACTCAAATGAAACCAGAGGTACCTGCTACAGGATATGGTAAGACTGTTACAGTTTATGGGACTGAACCCAGTGAAGTGGGAGTATGTCCAGTGGGGAGATCCGCAGTACCAATGGACATAGACTTGTTGCATTGTACTACCCAGAGCAGTGGGGAGGCACAGCATAAAACCCAACTAGCCGCAAAGCTAAAGACTGGAAAGGACATGGGGACTATGCATGTGCCTGCAATAATCCAGCATAGTGCTGGAGAAGTTAAATTAGGGGTGACCAAAACTGTCCTTTTGCCATGTTCCCTAGTGACAGGTGCTGCAGAGTTGCCCAGGGAAATTTCCAAGAAGCCCGCAGTGACGGAGCCAAGAGTTTCCCAGGTCAGCTATGGAGCTGCCCAAGAAGGTAAGAGTGCCCCTTTACAGCGAGCGGGCGCTGTGAGGAGTCACTCAGAGGTTGTGGTGGCTCATGGACAACCCACAAAAGCAGTAGCCATGTCTCCATGTAATAAGAATATTGATGGTCGTGCTGACATTAGTGTTGTCCAATGTGATGTTATTGGTGATGATGACGTTGAAAAATGTGTTTCCTGTAATGTCATTGAACTGGAGATTGTAGAAAGAATGGACTTTATAGGCACGCATAATTTGTAGAAAATTAATAAAAAAAATAATATTACATGAATACATAGCATAAATTTGACCTCCGTCATAAAGACAATAGCAGGTACATAATGAATGGCATGTAGATAACAACATATACATAAATACAAAATTAACAACACGTGGATTGTGGACACATCGAAATTGATACCCCACAAAATGACGATGGTTCCTGGGGTGGAGGTTCACAGTGTGTTGATGAACTTTTAAAACTTGGTGCTCGACATGTTTTGCGATCTAATCGCTTTCTCAAGAGCTTCTAAATGTACAAAGAGAAGTATTTAATAATTTTGATACAAAGGACATTTGTCTTGTTATTACATGTAATATTGATGTACAATTAATAAACCAAAAACACTCACCACTAAAAAAGTTAAGGTAGTGAGTGTAGTAGAATTGTTGCGACTCTCTATATTCTGCGAGAACTACACTTGGAAAAAGGGTCCAGATGGAGGGGCCCTTTCTACGAAGGGGAATACTGCAGCAAAAAACAACCAACCACACACCGACACGTAGATAAGTATGGAGATGCTCACAGTAGCTGTAGAAACATGATTACACAAATTATATATGGCTAAAAAAAGGGGGCTAAAAAAGCCATAACCAAAGGAATACCTGGGAGTAGCATAAGCCACGCCCAAGTATAGTGGCCAAATTAATGACACTAAGATAAGAGAGTGTATATATAAATATAGATATATTGCAAAGCCACCTACTTTTCAGAAAATGTCCGAAAAGCAGTTGGACTGAACCGGAACTGGACAGATAATGTGGAGCCTAAGCTGGAACCTAAAATAACAACCATAAGGCAACAAAGAAATGTATATAATTTAGATATTGAGATAGCCCAAGGCAATATAGAGTAATATGAGATGAAAGGTTGAAGAATTTACCTTGAAGGGATTTTTGTAGTGGGCTAACCCGAATGGATAGTGGTTATAATACCCGAAATTTTAAAGTAACCGGCATAGATGGTCGTTAAAAAGTCCCAGCTGGTGTGGTACTTCAATTATGAACCCTGAAGACACATGTATATTTGGTGAGTAATTACTATAATTACGGGTTGCTGGCACTTGTATGTACCAATACTCCAGGTGTGTGGAGGGATGTGCGTGGTACTAGTGCTAAAACCGCACAGCAACACAATGCCCTGCTACACATGTATATAATATAAATATAAATACCTGAAGGCAGGGTGCCTGGGAGTGAGAAACCACACCCACCGCCGTCCAGAGATAAAGAGGCAGGTACTGTGTGAGAGGGGACAAGTCCCTCACACCACAGAATAAAGCGGCACTAAAGGAAACAAAAAGCGTCTGTAACAGGGTGCATGGGAAATGCGATAGTAAAGAAAAGAGGGAGATATTGGTCCCAACACCATAGAATAATAGGGTCTAACATACCAATAACATTTCAAAACTCACTCATGTCCCATCCGGTCAGACCCCTCACTGTGGAGGCTACCACACACTTCAGCAACCTGCTGTTGAGTGGTGGTGTTTGCTCCCATATATGAGCAACTCGCTCATGATGGCGCTGCACAACGTACAGCGTCATTATGGCCGGCCAATTAGCATGCACTCGCGCCGCCATGATGACGCGCATGCGCAATGGGTGAATGGGGACAAAGCGTGTGAGGGCAGGCACGTAACGCCGCGCGCCAACGTATCCCCGCCAATCACCTCCGACAAACAACTGCCGTTAAAATAGTGCGTGCGTGCCAGGCCCAAGGCCCGGCAATTGAGGGCGGAAGTGCTGCTAAGAGACGCCAAAAAATTGGCATCTCAGTTGCCATTAATAAAAATGCTGCTCGGACATTTGCCGAACAGCATTAATAATGGCTTGGGTGGCCAAATACTAGCCATATTGCCAGTGCTGGGTGGTGAATGAGCCGCAGCATCCCTGTACCATGTGTACCTCGCAGAATACAGAGCGAAACCTGGCCGCAAACATGAAAGAACGGCCATGGCTGACTGAAACGCTGACAGCCATAGCCACGTAATATTAAATATTTGAGATATTTACCAGAAGCCAGTCCCATAGGACTGTATCGCCCCTCCCAGCACTCAGCTGTATAGGGTTATTTAATAAAATAATATTATAGAAACATGAAACAATATAAAGAAAAATAAATGAACAAAGTGCACTACATCCGATTGACATAGTGCACCTATAACTATAGTCTACCCAACAAACATAGCCCATATTATCCTGGAATGAAATTCCAGATATGGGTCCCCAGAGTGACTCAATACATGAAAACGAATCCAGTAAAATGTATATTAGAAAAAACTGCTATTGAAAAGAGGGGGGAAAAGCAGGGGGGGAAAGGGAAATTGGGAAGGGGAAACAAATAGGAAAATGTGGGGACAGGTGAGGGACAGGGGGAAGGGTGTGAGGGGAAAGGAAGGGGGGGGGGAAGGGAAGATGGGATGGGCAATGGGAACCAGACAAAAAATTATGCAGAAGCCCAGAACTTTTTACATATAAACCTTGGTAGTGGGAGCATACCATTGGGGTATGTGGGGGCCATGAAGCCTCTCTGCCCGTCCCTTACAAGAAGGGGCGGTAGGAGAGAACCTCGTTGATCCCAGAAGGGTGAGTGGCCTCCAACCGCTCAATCCACAATGTCTCCTTCTGGAGGATACGCTTGTCCCAATTACCTCCCCGAGGGTCTCGGGGAACCACTTCCAAAACCATAAATGTAACCACCGATGTGTCAAACTTATGATATAAACCTAAATGACGGCTCACCGGGGTGAGCATTTTGGCATACTGCGAATAATAGATATGGTCGTAAATCCTTTTCTTGAACGGATGGAATGTCTTACCTACGTAAAACGCTTTGCATTTACAGGTCATTAAATAAATGACTCCCTCAGTATCACATGATGCATGAAAGCGGGGAGAAAATTTCTCCCCATTAGGAAGTACGAACTTTGTACCAGTATTCACCCATGGGCAATAAGTGCATTGGCCACATGTATGAATGCCTCATGCTGGAGTTGGGTTATCCAATTGTGGTCTATAATTACTGGCTGTCAATTGATTTCCTATTGAGGTACTTTTGCGGAAGACTATTTCTGGTGAGTCTCTGACATATTTAGACAGGATTGAATCTTCGCTGATAAGATTGCCAATGTTTTTGCATCCCCGCACGGAGCATATTGTGTTGAGCTGAATATCTGGTAATGAATTTAGTGGTCATTTGAGTCAGGTCTTGTTTTGGCCTAGTATATAGCAAATTTGTTCGATCCCTACCTATTGCTTTATTGTAAGCTTTTCTGAGGAGGCTTTTGGTATAGCCCCGTTTACGTAAACGTTCACGTAGTTCATTTGCCTGCAATTTGAATTCAGCTTCATGTGTACAGTTTCTGCGTAACCTAACGTATTGAGCATAAGGTATACTGTGTACTAGTGCTTGGGGATGTCTGCTGTTAGCGTGTAGAAGCGTGTTGCCTGACGTTTTCTTCCAAAAAAGTTTGGTGGCTATGTAATTGTCAAGGTCAAGATAAATGGAAAGATCCAGAAAAGAAATACATTCCACTCCAATGTAAATCTAAGATTAAACTGATTGGTATTCAACTTGGCAATAAATTAATTGAGGAAAAAAACTGTCCCCGTCCAAATCGCGAAAATATCGTCAATGTACCTGAACCAGCATAAAGTCTGGTCCAGGTACTGGCGAAACTCCGGATCGGAAAAAATCTCTCGCTCCCACTCCCCCAGGTACAAGTTGGCGTATGCCGGAGCACAACAAGTGCCCATGGCAACGCCTTGTACCTGGAGGTAGTGGGAGCCGAGAAAGGTAAAGCAGTTATGTTCAAGAATAAATGATAATAACTGCAAAATAAGGCCTTGGAATTTCCATTCGCGATGATCATGTTCCATAAGGAATCGTTTTACCACTTCTATACCAAGTTTGTGTGGAATACTTGAGTACAGTGCTTCTACCTCAATAGTGACGAACAACGCTCCAGGGGAATACCTAGACCATCTAGATGTTTGAGCAAATCTGATGTATCTCTAATGTAAGATGGTAAACTTTTCACATGTGGCATAAGGAAGAAATCCACAAATCTACTTGCATGTTCAGTAATGGACCCAATGCCAGAAATAATTGGCCTGCCTGGAGGGTTGTTTGGGTTTTTATGAATTTTAGGTATGGCGTAAAAAATCGCTTCTCGTGGAAAAGCAATGTTGAGTTAATCGTAGGTAGATTTGTCGATAAGGGCATCGGAGAAGGTGGCATACAATAGCATCTTAAATTCTAATTTAAATTTCGCTGTAATCTCTGGAGTGATGGCTTGATACCAAGCCTTATTGTTAAGGATATCGAAACACATTGTTTTATATTGTTTGCAAGTTAGAAGCACTATATTGCTGCCCTTATCCGATGCCTTTATGACTGTATCCCTATGAGACTGCAAGTTAATCAAAGCATGGCGTTGAGTACGTGTAAGGTTTGATGGAATATTGGACAATGCCATATGTTTGATTTCGCTGACCATAGCAGTGAGAAATGCTGAAATTTGGGGATTAGTATTGAGGTCTGGGAATTGATCTGATTTATTTTTAAACTGGGGTTTAGATGTCTGTAGGGAAGGGGAAGTGGAACTACTAGCAGTGGGTTGAGACTGATCAGAGTCTTGGTTTTCGTCCAACAGGATCATAAGATCCCGAAGGGCTCGAAATTCCTTCATGGTGTATTTCTTGATTTGTTCTGACAGCTCCTTTTCAGCTGTACGTCTCTTTTTGTCAGGATTAAACAGATATTTGTAAGTGAGTTTCCTCGCAAAGAGGTATAAGTCTTTAATGACTTCATATTTGTCAATCATACTGTTTGGGCAAAAGCTGAGACCCAGTTTAAGGACTGTCAATTCATCATCAGAGAGTGGATCGGGTGTAAGGTTGATAACGCTCAATTCCTCAGCATGGTCGACTCGCCTAAAGGGATGTCATGTTGTATTATATGTGTATTGGGATTTCTTGGCTGTTTAGATAGGTCCTTGGTCTGTATCGAGTTGGATCCAGGTGGAGCACTAAGGGGGCCACTATGGCCTGAATTGCCACCCTCGGCCCCTCGAGGGGTGCGGGGGGGGGGGGCAACCAAAGAGTGGTTCTGTTGAGACATTTGTTGTGTGTGCATTTGATCTACTGCTTGTGCTGCTATTGGTCCCATATAAGCATATTGGGACAGGTCAAAGCTAGGTGGTTTCCCATCACCTCTACTCTGTTCACCACTAGATTGTGTTTGGGAGGGTACAAAGTCTTTTGTGTTAACTGTTTTTTTCTTGGTACTGTGATTGACTATATTCCCACCACCAAAATGACCCCTCTTACGTGATCCGCCTGGCGATTGAACAGTAGATTGACCAGAACGAACCTGAAAAGAAGATGAAGAAATAGATGAGTCAGATTCACCCTCCTCTTCTGAGGCAGAAACATTATAACGGTAATTTTGATTACGGTGACTAGGTCCTCTGGGTTTGATGGAACTATCCCATTTATAGGCATATCCTTCCTTGAATACTATTCTATCTTTGGTGATCTTGGCCTCTTTTTTGGAAATAATAGTTTTGTTAAGTCTATCCAAAAATAATTTTAATTCCTGGATTTTTTCTAGAAATTTAGGATGGGATTGGATTTGCTCATATTGAGAATTAAGTGTAGCTAATTCTTGATCTAATAGATCGCTGTCAAGTTGGTATTGAGCTAACAATAGTTGCATACAATCACTACTACAGAGATTGAGGACCCTTTCCCAAGATTTTTTTAATTCTAAAGATGTTTGTTTGAATGTGGGGAACATTTGAATTCTCAATCCCATAGGACTGATGTTTTCTCTAATGTAAATTTTAAAGAATTCCATATGCCAGTATAGGTTCGACTTTTTTTCAGTAATTGTTTTAGTCTCTCAAAATATAACTTGAGGTCATCACCTTCCTTGTTACACCCAGTGTATGACGTATGGAATTCTTGCATCAAGCCTGACCAGGCTGTACCAGTATAGTCCATTATTTCCACTATCACCCCAGAACAGGGCCTGGGGAAAATTCTTTGGGAGCAATGAAATGATGGTGACTATAGTTACGTAACTAATGATATAATAATAAAAAGTTGTTGTATATAGATTAATTCTGGATAAATATCAATCACAAAATTTGTATAGATGTAAAATTTGTAATGTCATGACTTAGTCACACAGCGAGAGCGTGTGGGCGCAGCCCCACAACCCTAAGTGTAACCCAGTGCGCAAGGGGTTAATTCAGCCTGTAAAAGCTGAGTGTGCAAAGCTGGATGTGTCGGTAGCGCCACCAGAGCAAGGTGGTCAAAATGGTGTACTGCACCTGGCTTTAGGTGACGAAGCATCACCCCAATGCGACATTATTAAAAGTGTGGTGTCACGAGATGATATGTATAGAAGTGGCGAGTCTGTGGTTGTGGCTAATGAATCCCAGGTTCCTGTGCGGCCTTCTACAGCAGGTGATGCAACGCTGTGGAATGCCAATGAGGGAACCACAGTGGACTGGGACAACTGGGCCAAACAATTGTTAGCCATGCTGGCTAAGGCTAGCTTAAGTAACAATGGTTTGGACACAACTGCGATGCCAGACAGGGGGATCGCAGAGCGGCCGGTGGTTGAGGACGCCTTGGTCCCTGCAAAGGTTGCTGCCCTCCAGTCTGAAGAAACTGTTCAGGGCGTTAGCATTGCAGATGTGTTGTCCACAGCCCAGCTGCTAAATAATGTTGCGTGTCAAAGTGACAGTGTGACGCGTAATGACCTGCAGTGGCTCACTGACACTGGTGCAGAAGGCATAAGTGTGAGACAGGTGTCTGACAACACTCCAGGGGAGCAACAGGCTGTGATGATGGGTACCTCCAAGGAGGTGGAGGTCTCTTCAAATGTCTCACCCCCTCAAACTACAGTGGATGAGCCCCTCCATGTCTTGGACAGGGGAAAAGACCCTAGAAAGGTCTGGTATTTAGACATGGGATGTTTTGAGATGACAGAAACCTTACTGGAAATGCTAGAGTTGGTAAAAATGCACTCACTGTACACTTGGGTGTCTCCACCGCAGTTGGACCAAGTGGTGCTGTGTAGCACCAATGGGTGGAGCCAGGTGGCAAACCTTGACCAGGAGTGCAACTGGTGCATACCTCCCAACCTTTCAAATGTCCACTGCGGGACATTTATTCTTATTTTTTCCCCTCCAATTAAAGTTGTTGAGTGGGGGGGATGGGTGCCGCTGGACGGAGGTTCGTTCTATAACTAACTTCTGATCTGAGTTGTTAAGCGCGGGGGGGGGGATGTGCCGTGCCACGGGACGGAGGTTTCATTTCTCACTAACTTCAGAAACCCACGGAGGTGTTTCATTTCTCGCTAACTTCAGTTCTGTTCTGATTTGTTGAGCGGGGGGGTGCTGCCGCTGGACGGAGGTTCGTTCTATAACTAACTTCAGATGATCTGATTTGTTGAAGTGAAAGGGGGGTCTGCTTTCTTCGGCGGAAGTAAAATCAGGATAGCAGAGTGGGGCTGACTTACCGCTGCTGCCTGCTTGTCTTCCGAGATCCTCCTCTCCTCCTCCTTGCGGGAAATTAGATCCTCTCGCGGGTCTGCGGGAACTTAGTGCCCGTGCGGGAAGTTCCCGCAGAATCCGTGCGTGTTGGGAGGTATGCTGGTGGGACCAATGTTTGTTAACCATTTGGCACAGGATCTCCAGATTCCCTGTGAGCGCCCTTACAGTTATTGATTGGTATTGAAGGCGCACAGGAGAACTGTTTGAGATATCAGAGGTCTCTTGGTATGATGCAGTGACTAGAAACATCTCTACTGGTGTGGTTCAAGGTGCGGGCGAGCAGTGGTCAGTAAAGGGCGCAGATACTGCCTTACCCGCTAGACCTCTGGAGAAGGAAGGGCCCAGAATAGACGCAGCAGTAGCAGAGATGATTTCTGTCACTGGCCCAGAGGTACAAGTTAAGGTATCCGGGGACACTGGGGGAGAAGGTGCTAATGTTGGTTGCCGTAGCAATGTAAAGTATACACCAGGAAAAAATGGTTTATGCTTGGATCAGTGTAATTTGTTAGAACAGGTACCCCTGGAGTGTTGGACAGTAGGTGAGGTAGAACTTGGCTTTGGTCCTGTGGGATGTAGTCCCTCGCCTGTGTGTGGTCCCTCCTCAGGTCTGGTTCTAACAAGCACTGAGATAGAAGGCACTAATGATATTGAAAGCTGTGATCTGTTAATGGTTCATTCTGCAAACAATGATTCGGTTACCGTGGGTAACCAGAGAAACAGTTTTGAACCTGAAAGGCCAATGGTGAAGGGTAAAAGGGGTATTCGTAAGTTGAAAGGAAGGATCAGGGAAAGCAGAGTTTCCCCCAAAAAAATGAGTAAGCCCAGGGACCCCAAAAGAGGGAGGAGGCTGAGTATAGGGAAATATAGGACCCTGTTAAGATCCAGGGTGGGACGTACCTGGAAGCACACCCGGAAAAAGGGTTGGGCCTACGTGGCTGACAGCCAGCACAGAGGTGTCCCAACCATGATGATGGGTGCTGGTGTTCCTCCCTCCGGATCATAACAAAGGGGGGGGGGGGGATATGTGACAGAACAAGGCTTTGTCCCTATGAAGTTGGAGGTAAATGGGACACAGGGTTTGCATATCTGCGGACTGCAAGACTACAGAGTGTAGAGTTTAAATGGAGAAAACTGCTCTGTCAGTTTTCTCCAGGTTTTGCTAGTTTAGTATGGGACTCTGTCGTTTGGAGCTCCTTAAGAGACTTGGGTGGGACAGGATCTCCAACCCTGTGTCTGGGTCTTATGGACTGCCAGCAGGGTGTGTGCCCAGGTGCACACAGCTCATATAAAGGAGGGACTGGTCAGAACAGTGAGGGGAGGAAGGTGGAGTGTGTGCAGCTTGTTACTGCTGCTGTATCAAGACAGACCTGTGTGTGGAAAGCTGTCTGTCTGTGTGAGACTCCATCCCTGGTGAGGGGGGACTTTGTGCCTGACGGACTGGGAGGCTGGTAGAGCTGAGGCGACTAGCAAGTCCAAGGGGGCTGAAGGAGGTCCTGAAGTCTGGGAGACAGTAAGCTAACCCAGGGGCTGGCGAATCCTGTTGAGACCAGGAGTAGGCTGGGAACTGCAAGGCAAAGTAAGCCTAGGAGCCAGGAGGCTTGGCATTTTCTTTTATGTATGAGTTTACTGGAGAAGAACCCCTGTGTGGGAAATCCTATGTATGAACTTTTATTTTTGATCCTTTTAATAAAAATGGGCTGCCATGCCCTTAAACCTTAGTTCCTGTTGGCCGTGAACTCACTTAAAAACGCATTTACCACTTGAGCTAAACACCCCCATGCCACACTAAGTATTTTCTAATGTTGCAAGTGTTTACAACACAAAGTGAGGCCTGGTGACAGGTTCTTTTTAAATCAGAGTTCCACCCAAAAATGGAACTTCTGCTGTCCGGATCCCCCCCCCCTCCGGTGTCACATTTGGCACCTTTCAGGGGGGAGCAGATACCTGTCTAATACAGGTATTTGCTCCCACTTCTGGCGAAAGATCGCCGCAGTATCCGTCACGATCTACGCCATGTCCGGTCCCTCCCCCCCGCTGTCTTCTGGGAGACACACAGGTCCCAGAAGACAGCAGGGACCAGTCAGAGCGCGCAGCGCAACTTGCACATGCGCAGTAGGGAACCAGGCTGTGAAGCCGCAAGTCTTCACTTCTTGATTCCCTTACTTAAAGGGGAGTTCCAGCCTTTTTTATGTTTATTAAAAGTCAGCAGCTACAAAAAGTGTAGCTGCTGGCTTTTAATAAACAGACACTTACGTGTTCCACTGTCCAGCGACGTGGCCGAATGAAGCTTCGCTCCTCTCCCCCCTCTCCGCTAGCGCCTCCATTCTAACTGTGGGCACCCGGCCGTGACAGGTTTCGGCTTCACGGCCGGGCACTCACTGTGCATGCGCAAGCGGCGCTGCGCAATCTAAGTGGACAGGCGATCGCCTGGGACCTGTCACGTGTCCCAGGTGATTGCCTACAGGGAGGAGCCGCCTTAGGCGATATGACGAGTCACCTAATCGGTCCCTGGGTGGAAGGAGGAAGTGGGACAGGAAGTTCCACTCCTACTGAAGCCCCCACTCCCCCCCCCCTAAAAAAAATTACATGTGGCATGTAAAGGGGCGAGGAGTGGTTTAAGCGGAAGTTCCACTGTTGGGTGGAACTCCGCTTTAAGATGCTGGCGCCTCGACCCAGAGCTAAAGGAATGGGTCGGCTTCGGGTCAGGTCATCGTGGGCGCCCTGGACAGGTAAGTGTCCTTATTTTAAAAGTCAGCAGCTGCAGTATTTGTAGCTGCTGACTTTAAAAAAAAGAAAATCCGGCGGAACTCCGCTTTAAGTGGTGTTCTGCAATATTCCATTAATTGCATTGTACCACATTGATGGGTGTCAACGATGCCAGTCAATTTATTGTCTTATGCAATACCAGTAGAAGCAGTGCTAAAGCAATGCCCACACCCAATAGACTCCCACAGACAAGTCATGACATTTACATCCATTCAGCACAATGGAAGACTGTCCTCTCTAACACACCCTTCATTTATCATTTTTCTATATTCACCCTGACCTAATTAACAAACTATTCTATTAATCTCATCACAGATTTTCATTAACCCTCAGAAATAATCCTGTCACATTCTTGGTTGCTTGGGACATGGTCCATAGATAGTCAAGGTAAACTGCTCCCAACATTCCTTCTTGTCTTGTTTGTCGTTGCCTATTCTGGTGTCATTGTTGCTTTATTTTTTCTGTGGCGCTGATGCTATTAGGTCGGGTCATGTATGATATACTTCCACTGCAGATGTGTCCCATCGTCTGACTTTTGGGGTATATACTGTATATGCTGGGGACTGAACTCTGGGAGTCTGAGATGTTGAGTAGATCAGTGATGACCAGCGTTGTGATGTTGCTCTCTTTCTTAAGGTTGCCATCCCTACAATGGGGCTGTTCGACAAGAAAACCATGGACTTTGTTGCTATAGACATTTACCAATTTGGGTATGTGCAGCACCGGTTCTCTATTGCACCTATTTAGTATACCATTAGGGACAGTGTTTTAAATTACAACACAGCCAAATGCACAGCCAATGTTTATTATTCTTCCTTTGTACCAGCTGTGAAAGAATTGTCTAATTAACCAAGTGTATGGAACTTGTTAATTCTCTTCATATTTTAGGTAAAAGTTGTCTTTGTCCTTTATTGGGCAGAACTGTTTAAGTGAGAGACCAATTGTAACCATGGTGTATCACATGGACAATATCTTGGGAATTCGTTCCCAGCCATCCACATACCCAGCGATTGAATGCTAGCTTGGCTAAATTGCTAGCACTTCAACTGCTGCCTTTTCAGCTGGTAGACTCTGCCCCCTTTTGTGAATTTGTGGAATGTGCGGTACCTCAGTGGCAGGTTCCCAAACGCCACATTTTTTCACGGAAGGCGATTCCAGCTCTTTACCGGTATGTGGAAGGCAATGTCTTGGCCTTGCTGGACAGGGCGGTCAGCGGTAAGGTGCATATTACCGCTGACTCATGGTCCAGCAGGCATGGACAGGGATGTTGCCTATCTTTCACGGAACACTGGGTGTCTCTACTGGCAGCTGGGAAGGATGCAGGACAGGGTGCAGTATTGTTGGAGCTTGTTCCGCCACCACGCCTCCAAAATGCTACTAGTGGTGATTCTGACACACCTCTCTCCTCCACCCCCTTCCTCTTCTTCTTCCTCCATGGCCTCTTCCTCTATAGATTTGTCCTCGGAACCAGTGTTGCTCCGTAGGCGTTCAAGGGGCTACGCAAGCACTCAGGCAAAAAGATGCCATGCGGTGCTTGAGCTGGTGTGCTTAGGGGACAGGAGCCACACTGGGGCAGAGATTCTGTCAGCTCTGCAGGGGCAGGCTTAGAGGTGGTTGACGCCACGCCAGCTTTAACCAGGAATGGTGGTTTGCGACAATAGCACCAAACTCCTCTCCGCCCTCCGACAGGGACACCTGACCCATGTGCCCTGTTTGGCTCACGTCCTTAATTTGGTGGTGCAGCGGTTCTTGTGCGGGTACCCGGGCTTACAGGATCTACTGAGGCAGGTCAGGGAAGTCTGTGTGCATTTCCGCCGGTCATATAATGCCAGTGCTTGGCTGGCTGACCTCCAAAAGAAATGCAACCTGCCCAAGAACCACCTAATCTATGACATGCCCACCAGATGGAACTCAACGTTGGCCATGCTGCAGCGGCTGCACACGCAGCAGAGGGCCATCAATGAGTACCTGTGCGACTATGGCACCAGGACAGGGTCAGGGGAGCTTGGCTTTTTTTCGCCACGCCAGTGGCTTATGATCAAGAATGCATACACTGTCATGTCACCATTTGAGGAGGCCACGAGGATGGTGAGCAGTGACAGTGCATGCATCAGTGATACTGTCCCCCTTGTGTACCTGTTGGAGCACACGCTGCGTGGAATAATGGACAGGGCACTTGAGGCAGAACAGAGGGAGGAAGAGGAGGACTTCCTTACCTCTCAAGGCCCCCTTTATCCAGACAGTGTTCCTGTGGGCCCGCCAATCACTCAGAAAGAGGAGGAGGAGGATTGTGTCAGCATGGAGGTGGAGCCTAGCACTCAGCATCAGCAGCAGTCTTCAAGGGATCGTTTACAGTCCCCAGAAACCCATGGACTTGTACGTGGCTGGGAGGAGGTGGCTGCAGATCATGTCGTCCTTAGTGACCCAATGGACTCTGGACCGAATGCCTCAGCAAACCTACGCTGCATGGCCTCCCTGATCCTGCAAAGCCTGCGAAAGGACCCTCGGATTCTTGTGATCAAGGAGAGGGATCATTACTGGCTGGCAACCCTTCTTGATCCATGTTACAAGGGTAAGGTTGCGGGACTTATCCAGCCGTCGCAGAGGGAGCAGAGGATGAAACATCTTCGGGAGGCCGTGCAGAAAGGTTTGTGCAAAGCGTTTCCAGAGCCTGGGAGGTTACCATTTCTTGGTCCTGGACAACGTGTTGCTGAGGCTTCAGTCAGTCACAGAAGCAGCGGTGGAGAAGGTGGCTGTCTGACCGATGCGTTCAGACAATTTTTTAGTCCGCAGCCCCAAGGTCTGATCGGTTCCAGCAACCATCGCCATTGTCTGATTTACATGGTGCAGGAATATCTAGGGGAAAGATCAGACTTGGACACGTTTCCAACCGAAAATCCACTGGGTTACTGGGTCTTGAGGATGGATCACTGGCCAGAGCTTGCACAGTATGCAATTGAGCTACTGGCCTGTCCTGCATCCAGCGTTCTTTCGGAACGCACATTCAGTGCAGCTGGTGGCTTTGTAACCGATCATAGAGTGCGCCTGTGCACCGACTCGGTTGATCGTCTCACCTTCATAAAAATGAATCAGTCTTGGATCACAAGCTACCAAGCACCTGATGCTGATGTAACCGATATTTTTTTTTATGAATGAGATCCCTTCAAGACTGCCTATGCTGATGCTGATTGCTGAGTGACTATCCTGTTATGCTGAGTGACTATCCTATTCCTCCTCAATGTTCATGTTGATATTTTTGGTTCTGGGCACCAGCACCAGTGCCTAAAGCCCAATTTTTCTGCCCCTGTTTAACAGGGGCGTGTATAATTACAATTTTTGCTGTAATATTTCGCAGCAGGGCTTATTCCTGCGCTCAAATAGAGTATCTATGAGGGGTTACAGTGTTGTGGCACCAGCACCAGTGCCTAAAGCCCAATTGTTCTGCCCCTGTTTAACAGGGGCGTGTATAATTTAAATTTTTGCTGTAATATTTTGCAGCAGGGCTCATTCCTGTGCTCAAATAGAGTATCTATGAGGGGTTACAGTGTTGTGGCACCAGCACCAGTGCCTAAAGCCCAATTTTTCTGCCCCTGTTTAACAGGGGCGTGTAATTAAATTTTTTGATCTAATATTTCACAGCAGGGCCCGTTCCTGCGCCCACCAAGAGTAACTGTGAGGGCTTACAGTGTTGTGGCACCAACACCACCACCACCACCAAAGGCCCAATTTTTCTTCCCCTGTTTAACAGGGTCATGTAATTACAATTATTGATATAATATTTCACAGCAGGGCCCATTCCAGCGCCCACCAAGAGTAACTGCGAGGAGTTAAAGTATTGTGGCCCCAGCACCACCAGCCCATTTTTTCTGCCACTGTTCAACAGGGGCATGTAATTACAATTCTTGATATAATAGTTCACAGCAGGGCCTGTTCCAGCGCCCACCAAGAGTAAGTGTGAGGGCTTACAGTGTTCTGGTACCACCAACACCTAAGGCCCAATTTTCTGCAGAGTATATAGGGCAGGCCATATAGTATATATATACAGGCGGTCCCCTACTTTCAAACATCCAACTTACAAATGACTCCTACTTACAAAGGGAGGGAGACAACAGGAAGTGAGAGGAAATCTACCCCTGGGAAGGTAAATTCTCTCCTGTAAGAGTTAATATGGGAAAAAAAGTGTCTCCACTGATGCTTTATCACCAATCCTTGTTTCCCTAAAAAACCCAAATTTTCAAAATCCAATTGTCATTGGGCCAGAAAACTGAGGTGAAATCTTCTGAACAGGGGCACAGACAGCAAAACAAATGTTACAGGGGTGATGATAACCCTTCCCTAGGATATTCAAAAAGCTTAAAAATAGATTTTTTGCGCAGTTCTTACTCCAATGGAGTATATGTGCCGTAATTATGATAAAATCAAAGGTCATCTGTCCGCTGTCTATTCGATATTGATGAGCGCATCGACAAGGCTGAACTATATGGTCCACTGGGAGACCGATCTGAAGGAAACCCTGGAATTGGATGACTGGCATAGGATAGCAGAGACAGCCTCTCAGTCGCTCGTCAATACATCAATAATAGAGGCGAACTACAAGGTTCTGCTAAGGTGGTATATGGTGCCGGCCAGGCTGGCGACTTTTATATCGGGGGCAACCCCGTTTTGCTTTAGGGGTTGTGGCCATGTCGGTACCACCTTTCATATATGGTGGACATGTCCCAAGGTTCGGAGGTTTTGGATCCGGGTATATAATTTCATTTACTCCCTCACTCAGGTTAACCTGATTAAGTCAGCTAAACAAGCATTATTAGGGAGCAGAATAGTAGAGGCCTCCAAGAATTGCAGACGACTCTTGACATTTATATTCATTTCAGCAAAGATAACCATCGCTAGGAACTGGAGATCGGCGGCTCTGCCATTTGATCAGTTTAAAGGTAAATTGTCTTGGTTGATGCTGAACGAACGGTTGACGGCATTGGCTCAGGACAAAATGAAGCTCTTTCATAGGGTGTGGGACCCTTGGCTTCATTACCTCACTAATGACCCCGGAGGACCTCCAGCTTAACATTGTTTTTTCTTTAGGGGCATCGGGGTGCTGGATCGAGGCTCCTTCCCTCCCTCCCCCTTCTCCCCCTTCTCAACTATTCTTTTCTTGATTTGTTTCCTTCCCCCCTATTCCTTGCTTCTAATTTCTTATTGAATGTTATTTTTGGAGTCAGCCCCAGGCCTTAGAGGTCTGCACGACTCCCTGCTTTCACCGGTTTATAAGTAATTAATAGGACCATTGTCGGTCTGAACTGCACTGAGAGTTGCCCGCGCAGGCTGGGGAGTCGAACCCCCCCGACAAGCAGATGGGGGGACGGCTCCTCTGGGCGGGTAGTTCACCAGTCGAAACCCGAGATGTCGGGGGGAGTTGGTGGTTCAGGGGTGCAGTAGTTTTCTGTAAGATATCCAAAAGTGCCATTACGCTTCCAGCCCATACTAGAGATTCTTCAGCAGATTTGTTTTTTGGGTACTATAACATGGGCCCCTGGGCGTTATGATTCTAACGACTGGAATCCCAGAAGCGGTAATATGACTGTACAGTGTCTTGATGTATATTTTTATACTTTTTGTATGATGAAAACTTTAATAAAAAGATTGAAACATAAAAATAGATTTTTTGGCTGGAGCTTACAAAATTTACCTGTTCCAAATTACAAACAGATTCAACTTAAGAACAAACCTACAGTCCCTCTCTTTCTTGGGACCGCCTCTATACTGCTGTTAAGAGTATTTAGGGTCTGGATGCCCCACGCGTTTTCTTTTTTTAATTAGGGTGCGGGGTTCCCCTTAATATCCATACAAGACCCAAAGGGCCTGGTAATGGGCTGGCGTTTTTCTCAATAATTTTCATCTATATTGCCGGGACCCAACATTACATTAAAGCCGCAAGCAGTTTTAAATTACTTTTATTCCTTTAGAAATGTCATTTTGTGCAGGGACTGTTCTAAACACGGGAAACACGCGCCACTTCACAGGCATACTATAGACACCCCCCAGGTACAATATTTAAAGTAATATTTCAGTTTTATTTTTTCACTTTAAGCATCATTAAAATCACTGCTCCCGAAAAACTGACGTTTAAAAAAAAAAAAATTTGCATTGATACATGTCCCCTGGGGCAGGACCCAGGTCCCCAAACCCTTTTTAGGACAATAACTTGCATATTAGCCTTTAAAATTCGCACTTTTGATTTCTCACGTTCGTGTCCCATAGACTTTAACCGTGTTCGAAAGTTCGCATGTTCTGGATGTGAACCGAACTGGGGGGTGTTCGGCTCATCCCTAATCCTAATATATAGGATAGGAGGCGGTGACCATGATGGGTGTCGGCAACTCTGATTGTGCTGGTGGGAGAGTGTTGTGCTTTTTGTCCCTCATCTTGCAGCTTGGTCTAAGAGCCTGCTGCAGCACAGAGTTAAGCCTCATACACACAATCGGATTTTCATCGGACAAAGCATAGGACTTTTGTCTCCGAAGGGCGTTGGCCAGGAACTTGTATTACATTCAAATGACAAAGAATTGTCGTCCAACAAACACGAAACGACATGGTTTTTCAGCTCTTTAGCGCCACCATTTGGACAACTTCTGCTATTGTTGTGTTATGGTGAGCAATGCTTCTGAGCATGCGTGTTTGTACTTTGGAGCTTTGTCCGAAGAACTTGTGTACACACGATCGGATAATCCGACAACACACATTTTTTGGCGGACAATTTTAAAGCAAGCTATCCCACATTTGTTGGCGGAAAATCTGACAACAATTGTCCTATGGAGCATACAAACGGTTGGATTTTTCGACAACAGCCTGTCATCACACAATTCCCGTCGGATAATCCGATCTTATATGCAGTGGCGTCACTAGGGTTGGTGTCACCTGGTGCGGTAAAATTTGGTGTCACCCCCCCTCACTGTTCAATCCGGGGCACTGAGCAGGCTAGCGCATAAGCACAGCTCTCCCCCTGTGTAATCCCCCTAATGGAACCCCCGTGTAATCTCCCTAATGGAACCCCCGTGTAAACCCCTAATGGAACCCTCGTGTAATCCCCCTAATGGAACCCTCGTGTAATCCCCCTAATGGAACCCCAGTGTAATCCCCCTAATGGAACCCCCTCTCTGTGTAATCCCCCTAATGGAACCCCCCCTCTCTGTACAATCCCCTTAATGTAACCCCCCATATCTCCCCTCCCTACATTTACAGACCTCAGATTAGCGCGCTCTGTCCACGTGGATGTTACTCCTCCTCCTCCTAGGCTTCTCCTCCTGTTGTGGATGTACTGTCAGTGTGGAGGAGGAGCCTAGGCCCGTCAGTCTTAGGAGTGTGTGTAATTGTTGTGATAGGCACCTGGCACCGGCGACTGCAGTGCCGGTTACCGGAGGACATGCGGGCACCATGCACTATAGCACTCCGGAGCTGTCTGCCTTAAAACAAAATTCTTACTCCTCCTCCCTCCCCCAACATCGCGGAGCAGGAGTGCGCAGGGGAAGGAGGAAGAGGAGAGAGCCGCGGCGCCTCTCTCGATCCAACCCCGTGACGGGTGTCACCCCTCTGGTGGGTGTCACCTGGGTGTGGCCCGCACCCCCGCTTCCCCCTAGCAACGCCACTGCTTATATGCAGAGCATCATTTTGCAGCTGAAGCAGAAACATCTCTAGGGATACAAAAGACACCATATTTCTTCTTATTTTGCATGATTCAGAGCTGCCTGCAGTAAAATGCAGAGAAGGGGATGAATCCACACAGACCGTGATATTTTGTTAAGGCTGGGTTCACACTGGAGAACGCAGCGACTCACAGTCCAGTGCGTCTCCATTCACTGTTTCAGGTCCGATTTCAAGCCGAATTTGGGCTGAATTCGGGCCTGAAATGGACCAAAAGATGCACAGAACTCCTGTGCAATTCACACCGGAGCCGCTCCTGAGCTGTGTAAACCGGCTCCATAGAGAGCCGGTCACAATCTCCTGCTATGCGAATTGGATACGGGGAAACTCACATCCAGATCCCAATAGTGCGAACCAAGCCTAAGCCTAGGTTCACATTGAAGCAATTTGGCATGCAATTTGACATGTTAAATAGCATGCCAAATCGGCTGCTATTGCCAGCAATGGCACCGTCCGAATCCCAATTCCCAAAATAAGTTCCTGTACTACTTTTGGCTACTTCGGTGGGCGATTTGTACAGGAACCCACACAGAAGTCTGTCAAATTGCCCCTGAAGTCAGACTGCATTGCCAGGTTGAAATCATGCGAGTTCAGCTGAACTCGCACAGTTTCTAACCCGTCCAATGGGAGCCTAGGCTTAAGGGAAAAAAAAAAAAAAAAAAAACACTATCTGGAGTGCTTCTTTAAAATATCTGATGCAATTTTTCTTTAATTTTTCTCTCCCAAAATAATTGCATATGTATGAATGCCATGGTATTGCACACAGAAAACCAATATACAAATTATCTCTATACATTTTTATTGGGTGTTGTCCCTAAACAGGCTATACAAGCTATACACACCTATAGCACACCTATAGCATAAATTATAGGTTATCCCAGAGAAAGTCCTCGCCAGTTTACAAGGTGTGAATTTCTTGGTGGCGGTTAGTATAAAAAGGGACGTGTCTCCATAGTTGTATGAACTGCTCTCTGCTGTGAGAGGTAAGCAAAAAGGTAAGCAAAAAGTTCAGGAAAAATAGAGATATTTGTTTTATATTAGATAATGGTATGTTATATTCCCTTGGTATGTATTTTTTCTTCTGGTTCAAAATTTTTATTGTTTTTTCTTAACATAGTGTAATAAATACATTGGGGGTTATTTACGAAAGGCAAATCCACTTTGCACTACAAGTGCACTTGGAAGTGCAGTCACTGTAAATCTGAGGGGTAGATCTGAAATGAGGGGAAGCTCTGCTGATTTTATTTTTCCAATCATGTGCAAGCTAAAATGCTGTTTTTTATTTTCCTTGCATTTCCCCCTCAGATCTACAGCGACTGAACTTCCAAGTGCATTTTTTAGTGCAATTTTAAGTGCACTTTGCACTTGTAGTTTACACTTGTAGTGCAAAGTGGATTTGCCTTTGGTAAATAACCCCCATTGTTACATCAAATAAAGAATGATATATATATATAAATACAATAGACATATAAAGGTATCCCTAGTAAAAAGAAAGTAGGGATATATCAGACAAACAAGATAAAAATAAATAAATAAAATATTAACAAAATTAATATTTAATAATTAATTCTTATTTTATAATAAGTATTATTGTAATGAATCACTAATCAAATGAATCAATTAAAGTTGTTCACGTCAACAGAAATATGTAATAATAAAAAAAAAAAGGAATACAGAAGAAAAATGTGGGTAAGATTTGTATGTAAGGTATGTCTTTTTTGAATGAACAGTCCTCCAAATCAAATTCATTTCCAAGGCTTGTATACACGGTCAGTCATAGCCTTTTCATTCAAATGCAGCGCTCCTAAGATTTAATAGTCTGACATTTAAATACAAAATGCAGGAAGACAACACTTGTGTACACAGGCACTTACACAGTCTTCTTACAGGTTCCGTATCTTTAACTATCTTGATTCAGTAGCTTGGGGTTACATAACTGCATGCACAACTCGGTGTACATTATAAATGTAGCGACCTCACCTCTCACTCCCTACTTCTCTGTCAATGTCAATGGCTCTCATCTAGGGGACCAGGGAGGAGAGTGTGATGCACCACCAACTCACATCCTCCAGTGTGTAGAGGTGTGAGCTATACCCAATTACTTTCGGTTCTGTGCCCCTGTCCAGAGCCAAAGGTCCCCTTGAGGATGATCCTTTAACTCCCAGAAAGCCAAGTTCCACACCATAGAAAGTCCAACACTTATTTATTATTTTAGAGCAATAAATAGTCCTTTGAGAGCAGACTGGTTAGACAATGAACAGACAAGGTGAAGAGGAAGGTCCAGGCACAAACATGAACTTGTTACTCTCCTGTTTTAGTGTGCGCAAACAGGCTTGGCGCACGGTCGCTGCCACCGACCGTGATGGCGGTCGCTGGCACCGACCGGGTGAAATAGAATTTGAGGTCTCTGCCACCGACCTGGGTTTCAGTTGGGTCGCTGCCACCGACCATGAGAACGTGGACTACCTTCTTGAGATGCGGCCCCTGTCAGGGGAGTCATCCATCTGGACGGTCACCAGAGGCCTCTGCCGTCACTAGCCAATGCTGCGCTGGATCTCCGGGAAGGTCACCTCTCTGGTCCCCCTCGCCCTAGATTCGAGTGTCCAATACCGGAGGACACCCTAGGAATCCTCCATCCCTCGTGGGACCCAGTCGAAGGTACTGGGCCCCAGGCCTCCAGAGAGTACCTCATCCCAGACTAAAGGTGTCTGGGGTGGAATCGCAGCTCCATCCCCGGGCCGAGGGCGCACGGAGACCACCAGCCCTCACACCCAGGCTGAAGGTGCCTGGGCGTGGACCCCGAGCGGAAGATGTCTGCCCCTTTCATCCCCTCTCCCAGCATGCACAGCAGGTTCCCCGCCCCGCTGTACTACTGATGCGAGAGGACAAAAAGGGTACAGACTTGCAATGTTGGTTCAATTCCGGCCTATGGCAACAGCGCCACCTACAGGCCGCAGGGAACTGGACACCCTTGCATCCTCCACTGGCATAAATTGGTCCATGAATCCTAACAATTGCTGCATCTGAGCCATTTATCACTCAGATGCCTCCCCTAAATGTAACCACCCGCTACATAAAGAATGTAGAAATCTTTATTGCAGAAGACACATAGTAGATTTACTAAAGGCAAATAAATACCCAATCACATGCAAGGAATATAAAAAAAAAAGCAGCATTTATGCTTGCACACGATTGGATGATGGAAGTCAGCAGAGCTTCCCATCATTTACTAAGCCCTGGAGCAACTGCACTTGCAAAATGTTATAAATGTAGTAATTCAACCCCAGTAAGTCTCTTCTTCAAAAAAAAATAATTTGAAGGCCAATATCCACTTTAGGATGCTATGCATTTTTGTTGTTCAATAACATATGGAAATGTCTGTTGCTGAACTGAGTTACATCGATTGCAGAGCTACTGCAAGTCTACAATTCACATTAGCAAGGGACTATTAGTAAGATGCTTTTGTGAAGAGTAGTTGTGACCAAAAAATATTTTGCTTTAATTGGCAAATAAAAAATGGACATACATTTTTTTTTTATGTCTAATGGTAAAACTTTGTTTTACCATTCAACTATGTGGCTGCAGCATTTATCCGATACTGCAGATGTCCCCTCAAAACCAAGAAACGAATAAGCACATACCCTGAAGTGCATACTAAGTCACTATAGCACAGGGGCTCTGTATAATTTCTGTCTGCTCATGAGTATTACTGCAGATAAATGTATATTTTAAATAGAAATGGCATAAATTGGATTTTTTTTCTCCTCTTGCAGAAACATGACGTCGCTGACATTATTGGTTTGTTGCCTGTTAGTGGCATCCACATGTAAGTACCAGGGATCCTGCATAGCATATACTACTTTTACTCTGCATGCTAGATAATAGTTTTGATAATGGGCTGCTTGTAAATACTTTATCTATCCCACTGCCTGTGAAGCTGATCTTCTCGCCTAGAAACAATGGCTGAGGAATCTTTTGCATCCTACATTTCACTACATTAGTATCAGATGCCTGTCCCCCCCATGCTGTGGTTCCATCCACTGGCCCCATGTCACTTCAGGACCTTGGGGGACCAACACAAGAAACCATAGTGCACGGTGGGGGAAACACTTGTGGCTATGCAGTTGAATATTGTTCTTTACAGGGAGTTCTTATTTTATTTTTTTCTTTATCTATGGACAGAGTCACTTTAACCGTTTCTCCACCGCCCTATAGCCAAAAGACAGCTGCAGCACAGTCGTCTAGTTATGGGAGGGCATCCGAGGATGCCCCACCAGTGGCCCTTTACCATGTGATCAGCTGTGTCCAATCAAAGCTGATCACCTGTAAGCACACTTGCTGGTTATCGACATTCCTATTCTCTCCTCACAACAAGAGGAAAGGTGAGCCGGTAACTGTCAATTGTGATGGGACTTTTACACTAATAATCAGGGCACAACAGTGCCGATCAGTGCTGCCTATCAGTGGCCATCAGTGCCTCCTCATTAGTGCAACCTATCAGTGCCGCTTATCAGTGCCCATCAGTGCTACCTATCAGTGCCTCCTCATCAGTGCGAACTATCAGTGCCGCCTATTAGTGAAGCCTATCAGTGCCCATCAGTACAGCCACATCGCGCACATCAGTGAATGAGAAAAATTACTTATTTGCAAAATTTTATAAAAGAAAAACGAAGAAAAACGATTTTTTTTCAACATTAGGAGCGCAGGTGTGACGGGACTTTTACACTGATAATCAGGGCACTGATCATCGGTGTCCCAAATATCAGTGCAGCCCCAACAGTGCTGCCTATCAGTGCCCACCAGTAGACATTGGCGCCGTCAAAAAATTTGTTTTGTTCCGTTCCGTATTAAAAAAAAAACGTATTTCGTAATTCGTGTACGAAATTTAATTCAGATTCGTACGAATCGTAAATTTTAAACATCGCGCATGTTTCCCGTGCTTAGAACTGTCTCTGCACAAAATGTAATTTTTGACGGAAAAAAAGTCGTTTAAAACTCACTCGCGGCTATTAATGAATTGTTGGCTTTTATCAATACATAGAAAAGTCATTGATAAAAAAAAAAGCGTGGGGGTTCCCCCAAATTCAATTACCAGGCCCTTCAGGTCTGGAATGGATATTAAGGGGAACCCCGCCGCAAATAAAAAAAAAAATGGCGTGCGGTTCCCCCTAAATATCCATACCAGGCCCTTCAGATCTGGCATGGATTTTAAGGGGAACTCCACCCCAATTTTTTTTTAAATGGCGTGGAGTCCCCCCAAAAATCCATACCAGACCCTTATCCGAGCACGCAACCTGGCCGGCCGCAGGAAAAGAGGGGGGACGAGAGAGCGCCCCCCTCCTGAACCGTACCAGGCCACATGCCCTCAACATGGGGAGAATGTCCCCATGTTGATGGGGACAAGAGCCTCATCCCCACAACCCTTGCCCGGTGGTTGTGGGGATCTGCGGGCAGGGGGCTTATCGGAATCTGGAAGACCCCTTTAACAAAGGGGACCCCCAGATCCCGCCCCCCCCCATGTGAATTGGATATGGGGTACATTGTACCCCTACCATTTCACAAAGAAAGTTTAACCACTTCCCGCCCAGTCAATAGCATATTGACGTCCGGGAAGTGGTTGTGTTATCCACACTGGACGTCATATGACGCCCTGCGGGATAACAGCCGCCGCGCGCCCGGGGGGGGGCGCGCATCGCGGCGATCGGTGGAGCGGTGGGTCAGTCTGACCCACCGCTACACTGATCTCGGTAAAAAGCCTCCGTCGGAGGCTTTTTACCATGTGATCAGCCGTGTCGAATCACGGCTGATCAGGAAGTAAACAGGAAGAGCCGTTGATCGGCTCTTCCTCACTCGCGTCTGACAGACGCGAGTAGAGGAGAGCTGATCGGCGGCTCTCCTGACAGGGGGGGTTCGCGCTGATTGTTTATCAGCGCAACCCCCCCTCGGATACCCACACTGGACCACCAGGGAAGCCCCCAAGGACCACCAGGGAAGCCCTAAGCATGTGGATGGCCCCCATGGCCATCCACATGTAGTAAAAAAAAAAAATATGTAAAAAAACCCATAAAAAAATATGCCAATCAGTGCCCACACATGGGCACTGACTGGCACAATCATGGCAAGAAAATAATGTGTGGTGGCTGGCATTGCTAGGCAGCAGTGTCACCAGTGCCACCTACTAGTGTCCATCAGTGCCACCTATCAGTGCCCATCCGTGCCCATAAGTGCCCACCTATCAGTGCCCGTCCGTGCCACCTATCAGTGCCACCCATAAGTGCCCATCAGTGCCGCCTAAAAGTGCCCATTAGTGCCGCCTATGAGTGCCCATCAGTGCCGCCTATGAGTGCCAATCAGTGCTACCTATGAGTGCCCATCAGTGCCGCATACCAGTGCCACATATCAGTGCCCATCAGTGCCGCCTATCAGTGCCCATCATCAGTGCCCATCAGTGCCACCTCATTGGTGCCACCTCATCGGTGCCCATCAGTGTCGCCTTATCAGTGCCCTTCAGTGCCGCCTTATCAGTGCCCGTCATTGAAGTAGAAAAGGTACTTATTTACAAAAAAATTAACAGAAACAAAGAAAAACATATTTTTTTTAAAAAATGTCGCTCTTTTTTTATTTGTTGCGCAAAAAATAAAAATCGCAGAGGCGATCAAATACCACCGAAAGAGAGCTCTATTTGTGGGAACAAAATGATAAAAAATTTGTTTGGGTACAGTGTAGCATGACCGTGCAATTGTCATTCAAATTGCGACAGTGCTGAAAGCTCAAAATTGGCTTGGGCAGGAAGCTGTATAAGTGCATGGTATTGAAGTGGTTAAAAAAATGTAAATAAAAACACACAAACACCTTGGAAAAGTCCTTTATTAAAAAAATAATAAAAAAAAACATTCCAGCGATGAAATCCAGTGTCCCGCGGCGATCCCGATGTCCAGCGCTGTCCGTCATTGGTTGAGCCTGAGCGGACCTGATGGGGAACTTCCTCCGCAGTGTTTTAAATGTATAGACCCGCCCCTTCTAAAGTTCCCCATCAGGTCCGCTCAGCCAATGACTAGGTGTAAGGCTAAGCGGACCAGATGCGGAACGTGAGAAGAGGCGGGTCTATTCATGTATTACACAGTGAAGGAAGTTCCCCATCAGGTCCGCTAAGGCCAATGACGTAGGCGGGGTCTGACATACCGAGGGGGCGGACCTGATGGGAACTTCCTTCACTGTGTAATACATGAATAGACCCGCCCCTTCTCACGTTACGCATCTGGTCCGCTTAGCGGACCTGATGGGGAACTTTAGAAGGGGCGGGTCTATACATTTAAAACACTGCGGAGGAAGTTTTTTTTTTTAAATAAAGGACTTTTCCAAGGTGTTTGTGTGTTTTTATTTACATTTTTTTACACTTTCTTCGTGAAAAGGTAGGGGTACAATGTACCCCTTACCAATTCACATAGGGGGGGCTGGGATTTGGGGGTCCCCTTTGTTAAAGGGGTCTTCCAGATTCCGATAAGCCCCCTGCCCGCAGACCCCCACAACCACCGGCAAGGGTTGTGGGGATGAGGCCCTTGTCCCCATCAACATAGGAACATCCTCCCCATGTTGAGGGCATGTGGCCTGGTACGGTTCAGGAGAGGGGTGGGGGCGCTCTCTCGTCCCCCCTCTTTTCCTGCGGCCGGCCAGGTTGCGTGCTCGGATAAGGGTCTGGTATGGATTTTTGGGGGGACACCACGCCATTTTTTTTCAATTTGGGGTGGAGTTCCCCTTAAAATCCACGCCAGATCTGAAGGGCCTGGTATAGATATTTAGGGGGAACTGCATGCCATTTTTTTTTATTTGCGGCGGGGTTCCCCTTAATATCCATTCCAGACCTGAAGGGCATGGTAATTGAATTTGGGGGAACCCCCACGCTTTTTTTTTTTTTTTTATCAATGACTTTTCTATGTATTGATAAAAGCCGACAATTCATTAATAGCCGCGAGTGAATTTTAAATGACTTTTTTCCGTCAAAAATGACATTTTGTGCAGTTCTAAGCACGGGAAACATGCGCGACTTTACATGCATATCATACACACCCCCCAGGTACGAAATTTAAAGGAATGTTTCACTTTTGGATCCGAAATTCGTAAACGAAATTTCATATTTCGTACAGAATTTGTATGCATAAAAATTCGTATTTCGGATTCGTACGAAACTAATCGCACATGTCTACCCACCAGTGCCGCCTATCAGTGCCAATCAGTGCCTCCTCATCAGAGTACCCTATCAGTGCCACCTATCAGTGCAGCCTATCGGTGTCCATCAGTGCCTCCTCATCAGTGTGACCTATCAGTGCCACCTATCAGTGCAGCCTATCGGTGCGCGTCAGTGCAGCCACATCAGCGCACATCAGTGAAGGAGAAAAATTACTTATTTGCAAAATTTTATAACAGAAACAACGATTTTTATTTATTTTTTTCAATTTTTTGGGGTCTTTTTCGTTTGTTTAGCAAAAAATAAAAAACTCAATGGTGATTAAAAGCCACCAAAAGAAAGCACTATCTGTCTTGAAAAATTCTAAAAATGTCATATGGGTGCGTACTATGCCAATGATAGGGTTTATTATATGTAATCACAACAATAACCCTCAATATTGGTGTCAGAGCCTGCAGTACTAACCCCCAATATTGGTGTCAGAGCCGAAGGTAATAACCTCCAGCGCTGATGTCAGTGTCTGCAATAATAGCCCCCAGCACTGGTGTCAGTGTCTGCAATAAAAACCCCTAGCACTGCTGTCAGTGTCTGCAATAATAAATTCCAGTATTGGTGTCAGTAGCCACAATAATAACCCCAGCATTGGTGCCAGTGAACACAATAAAATTTTGTAAATAAGTAATTTTTCTCCTTCACTGATAGGGAAGGCACTGATGAGGCGGCACTGATTGAAAGGCACTGATGGGCACTGAAAGGCAGCACTGATTAGCATAACTGGGCACAATAATAACCCCAGCATTGGTGTAAATGAACACAATAATAACCCCAGAATTGGTGTCAGTGGCCACAATAATAACCTCAGCACTGATGGCCGTGATCTCAGTAATAACTCCCGGCATTGGTGTTAGCGATTGCAATAATAACTGCCACCATTGGTGTCAGAATCTGCAATAATGATCCCTGACATTGGAGTCAGTGCTTGCAATGATAAATCTCAACACTGGTGCCAGTTCCTGCAGTAATAACCCTCAACAATGGTGTCAGTAGCCGCAATAACTCCCAGCATAGATGTCAATGCCTGCAATAATAACTCCCAGCATTGTTTTCAGCACCTGCAATATTAACCCCCAACATTGGTGTCAGTAGCTGCCATAATAACTTCTAGTCCCAGCATTGGTGTCAGTTGCCACAATAATTATCCCCAGTATTGGTGTCAGTGGGTGACAAAATAACCAATATATGGTCTTGTTTTACTCCACTTTCTCTACAATGTACCCCCAGGTCCTATTATTTCTAAAACAGAAATCAAAGAGTGAAAGCCTCATGCCATGAAGCGACACTCGCTTTATTGACTATGCCCGCAATTGTGTGGAATGCAAGCATTTCTTATCTTGGTTCTCTGAAGTTGTCCCTCCTAATTATTTAGATATTTTAATATTGGCAACTTTTGCTCTCTCTACATGCAATATCTGCTTCAATCAAACGGTGATCTTAGAGGTTTATTTATCATATACTGTATATTTTGGCGTGTGATTGAAGGACATGGGCCTGATTTATTAAGCTGTCATACCTTATACTGCATTGACAATTTCCATATTAAAGCCCAACTGTAGCAAAACTATTCTTTTAGTTTTGGATGTGGAAAGGACTATAAACTCTGGGTAATATCACATCAAGTCACTAGGGAAAGAAAAGCTACAATAAAGAAAAACTGCCAGCTCTGTGTAACCCTTCCCCTTTATGGTACAAATGCCATATCTGCTCATAGTATCCATGTTGGAAAGACTCTCCTTTACTGGGATCACAGACAGTAATAAAAGACCTGACAAAGGATATAGGACTTCCCTACTCTGTAAACCTAAAAAAAAAGTTGGTCATTATGTATTATTTAAATGTGATTCATAAAACTGATGAAAACTGAACTGATGTTTCACTGTGGCCCAAAGCACCCCCTCATCAAAACTGTGTAGCACGTTTTACAACATTGGACCTGATGGGTTCTGAGGAATGGAATGCATCAGGAAGTACACTCCCAATGATCCCGTGAGGTGCTCTCTATATTCTGTCTAGGGTTGCCACCTGTCCGGGATTCACCCGGACAGTCTGGGTTTTGAATTATGTGTCCAGGTTTCAGTTCACCTGAAACCCGGACACATTATTTAGACTGGAATGTGGCTCAGAACAGGGCCTGACAGGAGGGTGAGGGGGCACTATGTACGCCAAATTACTATTCTCTTTGGAGCGCTCAAAAGTGTCCCAGGACTGTTACAATCATATAAGGTATACTAAAACCAAAAAAAAATTCTGTGCACTGCTAAAGTGTTCGGGTTTGGCCTGAAGAAAAAGTGGCAACCCTAATTTTGTCTGAAATGAATTACAGAGAACTAGGACTAAAGTACAACGGAGTAGTAGCTCTTTGACTGGTTCCACTTGTCCAGGATTGCTCTTTAAACTACAGGCAAACAAAAGTAATATCAGAGCTGTGGAACTATTATGCAAGGGCGGGTTCACACCAGATGCAGTCCAGTGCTTTTTCAGAAGCATGGACAGTAGATTATATGGGTTCCAATGGCATAGTTCACACCAGTGCAGTGCATTCAAGTGCATTTGTTCTGCACTGAACTGTATTGGAACGTGGCAAAATGTATAAAAAACGCACCAGAACACATCTAAATGCATAAAAAAAGCAGTGAAAAAAACCCCCAGGAAAACTTCAAAAAAGCAAGAGGGGGGGAAATGCACTGGAAATGCATTGAAAACACATCAAAAATACGCATACAGAAACGCATCCAGATTGAGTTTTTGTGGTCTGAACTGTAAGCAAAAACACATTTGGAACGCATCCAGAGTGTGTTTTTTGTGGTGTGAACCGGCCCTTAAAATTTGCATTGAAAAGATGTTAAATAACATATAACATATGCAAAAATATCTTGGCTTGTGTTCATATTTCTGCAGATTCTCAGCCGGGTTGGCCTGGAGGATTTAACATTTTTGGACCTGGTTTTGGAGGAGGATATCCCGTCCCAGGAGGAAATGGAGGAAACGGTGGAGGATATCCCAGCTCAGGAGGAAGTGGAGGAAACAGTGGAGGACATCCCGGCACAGGAGGAAATGGAGGATACCCTGGAGGACGTCCCAGCACAGGAGGAAATGAAGGATACCCTGGAGGACGTCCCAGCACAGGAGGAAATGAAGGATACCCTGGAGGACATCCTGGCACTGGAGGAAGTGGAGGATACCCTGGAGGACGTCCCGGCTCTGGAGGAAGTGGAGAGCACAATGGAGGGTATCCTAGCTCAGGAGGAAATGGAGGACGTCCCAGTACTGTTAGTGGCGGAGGATCTGAGTGTAAATGTAAAATTTCAGAACTCAAATGCATAGATAGTAAAGCCAAAGGAATTAATGCAAAATGCCCTTCAGGTAAGATATTTTTTCATAGTAGATTATACTGTTTTAAAGTAAACCTAATCCTAAGAGAATCATGAATGCTGCAATTTGTTGAAGTCTCCTGAAAAATCAAGTTCCTTGGCTGTCATTTTCGTCATTCTGACCATGTTGCCTGGCTGCATCATGTCAACCTTGCATTATACTCGGAGTCACTGTGTGATCAGGAGAAAATAGGCAAATAAGGACGTCTGACTGAGCCCCTACCTCATTTCATGTCATAGCCCTATACTTTTTTCTTCTGTAAGGCTAGGTTTCCACTTGTGCGACTTGTCATGCGACTTGGGACTGCAAAGTTGCATGACAAGTCGTACCCCATGATTTCCAATTAGTACCGTTCATATCTGTGCAACTTCAAGTCGCAGCAACTTCAAAGTAGTCCCTGCACTACTTTGGTCCTACTTTGATGCGACTTGAGGTCCATAATCCTCAAGAATACACAGGCATTGTTTCAAGTCGCATTAAAATCGCAGCAAAATCAGGTCGCAATAGTGGAAACCTAGCCTAAGTGCTGGCTTAACTCCTCCATCTGGTATCCCTCACATGACCTTTTATGTAAGGAGAGTAGGGAAGGGTAATAGAGCATCCTGTCTCAATCATTGATCCATGGAAAAAAAGAAAACAAATGCAGGCACCTCTGAGTTAGGCTGTAAAGTGAGTATTCATAAAATCACATAGTAACATAAATCGAGGTTTACAATGAAGGGTACATCTGTAGGTAGACACTGGACTTTTCTTCTGGCTGCATAGCAGCCCACTGGCCATTTGGACTTCAGTATCATAGGATCTGTTTCAGTACCAGTGCCACGTGTATATTAGTTTATTCCATTGATCAATAGAACCCTAGACTTCATCCAGAGGTTTACATGGGTTTCTTGAGCAAAGAGCAATTTCTACCTCTCAGATAAGTAACCACTAGCACTAATGATCTTTTTTGCTATTTGTATGGGGGACATTCCTCCCACTGACCACCAATGTAAGAGGCATTCTTCTCATTGATTACAAAACTAATGTACCATTAGTTGTTGATATAATAATTATTTGCAGGGATTCACTGAGACCTGTGTAGCGCTACCCCCCGTATGGGTCGTTGGTATTAATCGTTTTTTCCTAAAAGTTAAGAAGCTCCGAACTGCCGCAAGCACCAGTCCATTCACATTGGCTCGACTAACACAGATTAGGGGATGTCTTTTTAATATTTATTGTTTGAAGAAACCTTAAACAGGAGAGGAATTGGGGCATGGAGTACTCCAAAAATGATTAGAACATAGCAAGTAGAGGACAATCCTCTCCTTAAGTAAATGTAAATGTTTGACAGTCTAAACTCTCCTAGCTGACGCCGAGGTAACTTTCTAAACAGGCTAATGCTGGCCATACACTATACGAAATATCTGCCAAAATTCGGTCATTTGGCCAGTTTGTTTGTTTTTCGGCCAGTTAATGGGCACAAAATCGATAATCGTTGGACGTTTATGAGCCAAAAAAACGAAGGAAGAGTTTGGAAATTTTCTGCCGAACAAACGATAAATTGAAAGGTTAATGTGTTTCCCGTCCGAACTGTTTGCGCTAGGTATATGTAAAAAAACAAACAAAAAATCGATTTATTTATGTCCACTGAAGGATTTATCGGTCATTACATGATGGCACTATCGTTTGCTCTCACGGCCGAATGTTCGTTTTTAGAAAATGGATTCTGCAAATTTTTCATATAGTGTATGGCCAGTATTAGACCTTTACAGTTAAAGATTAAAGCCTCGTACACACTATTTTTTTTTTCGTTCAACCCACCAGGGCTGAACGAAAAAAAAACTGACAGCCCAGGTCGGAGCCGCTTTGCTAACAATCCGATGTTAGTACAGTGATCTCCCCTGCTGTTCTAATGTGTTCTGACAGAGAGGCGGCCCCCCTGCCAGAACACTCAAGTCAGCACTCTCAGCCACTGGTGCTGATCGGGAGCCGGTTGGCAGACTTTTTCCGGTCACGACCGTTCGAAAGAAGCCAAGTGAGCGGCCGGCTTCTGTTGGACCGACTCCAGTACACACGGGTTAAATGTCAGCCGGTTTCTGTTGAACCAGCCGATGCCGCCTGACATTCAGGCTGTGTGTACTAGACTTTAGAGGCAAGTTTATTTTGCTATCTGGTTACCTTGCGCCTTTGCACAACTACTGGTAGCCAATACAATTTCCAGAACACTGCACAGTCACAGGGATCAATTTAGGGTCTTTACTCACAAGTCACCAGGACAGACACAGTCCTGTGAGTGAAATAGAACTTCTGCAGGCCAGATCCCTTGTGGTGAGGTCCTACAATCAGTTTCTAAGCAGATCCATCCAGGCCTTGACACAACTGAGACCTCTACAACAGTTGCACAGTCCTTAGGATGCCTGAGGGCAGTAGCCCCTCAGGCTCTGGAACCCTCCTGGGGAGAAGAACCCTTGATCTCCAGTGTTTCAGACCCCTTCTGGACACTCCTCACCAGGGATTGGCTGGAGCATTATACATTTTCTGGCTGGTTGTTTGCATCTCCTTCCCTAAGCTCTGGAGGCTTCGTCCAGAGGCAGGGGAAGGCAATCAAACCCCCCGCTTGTGAAACCCAAAACAGACCAGGACAAACAATTACTGCTCCCTTGATTGCAAAAGAAGCCAAAAACTAAATTTACCTAGAATCTTACACTAGGAGGGAGCTAGACCTGAAAGTTATTTTAAGGGTTCCCCCATAATGAAAAAGTTGAGGATGGCTGCTATATAGTGTCACTTGATGCTGATATCACATCCAAGATGGCAGCACCCAGGAGAGGACGCATGGCTTTTGGATGTCTACACAATGGAGGCTTTTACAGGTAAATAACATGCCTAAATATGTTAAATGCACATATAATCTTTTGAGAAGATGTTTGTTGAAATGATTGATCTGACCAAAAGGGTAAATATAAATCTTTCATAGGCAAGAATCCATTTTTATGGTTATTAAAACTGACCTAAATTTAAATGTTTCTCAGAAAGAGTTTGAAATGTTCAATAACTTATTAAAACCTTAAAGTGTAACTCAACTTTGATCTATGTACATTACAAGAACTTTAACAAACTTTGTTGCAGACTCCTACCTTTTGTTATTCTGAAGAAATCACTGCTTGTTCCTCTGTGCTTAGTGAGAGTAGTTTCATAATTATCAACCAGCTGCTGCAGTTGCAGGGCTCTAATGAGGAAAATTGCTGTGCCTGCATCCCTTTAGATGTGATTTCCTACTGGGAATATCTTACCAAAAATGACATTTTTGCTGCAGTGGATGCCAAAAATCGAATTTGTATTTTAATGTAGACTTCTGGGAAAATCAGTGAGCCAATCACACAAGTAGAAAATGATGTTTCTATGGGCGTTCTGTACACATTCCGTGTACAGAACACCTCCAGGTAGCCATATTGCATTTTACAGAAAATTACAGAGTTGCAAATTTCAAAGGAAAGGTCATTTTTATTAACATTCAATAACAATATGACCTGTGTCGCAATTGTATATGCTATATATTTAATTTTTTTTGCTGTTTTTTTCCCCCCATGAAAGTGGAGTTACCCTTTAATCAAACATACCAGTATTGTTTTCTGCAGTGTTTTCATTTTCACACTGCATACTTTTGCATGCACAGTGGATGCTACATTCAAAGCATAGCGATAACTGTCACAATTGCCAGTGTGCTTATGTCAGTTATTATGTCATTTCTCAACTTATAGCTCCTTGAGGGCAAGGACTGATGTGAATGTATAATATATATGTAAAGCGCTGCATAAATTTACAGCGCTATATAAGCACCTGAAATAATAAGCATAATAATAACGACTCTTTCGAGCCCTCAAGATTTATGACTGTTCTCATGTGCAGCACCATGGCAACTGCAGATCTAAATAGACACAAAGATGGCGTAGTCTTTGGTGGATTGGATGGTTTAGTTTGAAGATTTCTTGCCTAAGCCCAGTTGTGACTAATTCTCTTTAAATGTATTTTACCTTTGCACCCACGAGTTTTATGTCATCTGCCCGCCTCTCCGCCTTAGCCAAATAGAGGAAGCTTTGTATTCATTCATAGAATGCAAAGCTTCCTGTGAATGGCTGAGCAGCACTCAGCCCAACCCCATTTTGTTCTGGTAATGGGACGCTAGGTCCCCATTCTACTGCTGGAATGCAATGCTATATACAGTATATGCAGCTGAGGCTACATACAGTTAATACAGCACATCCAGTGTAGTAAATAGTTTGTTTAGGCTAGCTTAGCCCAAACAAACTATTAAAGGGACATTAAATGCGGAGTTAGGCTTTAAAGAGGAACTAAACTGACCAATTTACATTCAAGGCATGCCTCTTATGATAACTGTTACAGTTGCCAGTGTGCTTCTGTCAGTTCTCAATTAAAGTGATTGTAAAGTCCTTTTATTTTAAATAACAAACATTATACTTACCTCTTTTGTGCAGTTGGTTTTGCACAGAGCAGCTCGGATCCTCCTCTTCTTGGGTCCCTCTTTGGTGCTCCTGGCCCCCCTCCTATCGAGTGCCCCCTCAGTCAGCAGCTTTCTATGGGAGCACCCGAGCCGAGTCAGAGCTCTGTGTATCCATTTAGACATGAAGCCCCGACCTGGCCCCGCCCCTCTCTCCCCTGATTGGCTGACTGACTTTGATTGACTTTGATAGCCAATCAGGAGGAGTGTCCCAGGTGGCTTAGATATTCGTGGACATCGCTGGAGAGAGATGGGCCTCAGGTAAGTAATTGGGGGGGTGCTGGGGGGCTGCTACACACAAAAGGTTTTTTATCTTAATGCATAGAATGCACTAAGATAAAAAACATTCTACATTTACAACCCTTTTAAATTTTCAAGCCCTCAAATAGCTAAACACATGTGCAGCACCATGGCAACTGCAGATCTAAATAGAGGGTAAAATCACTCCATCTTGTAAAGATTAGGAGAGTTTAGTTCCGCTTTAACATTGAAATTATATTTACTTGCTAACATTTGAAATTTAGTGTTTTCTTTTAAAAGAGATCTAAAGTCAAATAATATTCCATTCCCTTTAAGTGTGTTTATAGCCATTATCATGGAGAATGGTGACAGGGTAACACCTCTTGTTAGGTTTTTATTTCTGTCTGTGCGCAGGCTAAGCAATATTCTATCTTTCTATTTGTCCTGATCACCATTGTCATACAGACAGAAAGTAATGGGAAATTCAAAATTTTAGAGCTGTCACTAAAACAAGAGGTGGGGATAAATCTTCCAATGGGCACACGTGTTCTGGTGACAACTGTCTAAAAACGAAAACTCCACTTACTTTGCAGAGATTTCCTCTTATTTCCTGTTGTGTCTCTAAAACAGGAACCAAAGAGAAATCTTCTCCATGTGACAAAAGGCAAAAAAACAAAACAAAAAAAAAAGAACTCTTCACCACTCTATCCAAATCTAAAAAAAATAAAAAATAAAATAAGGTTTTACCTATACATACACTTTAAACAGAAGACATGACATACATTTGAAATAGCAGCAAGGAGTCCAATGGCAGCTGGGTAAATATCCAAATGCATTGCCATTGGTCCTATAGTCTCAGCTGATTGAGAGGATAGGAAAAAAATAGACTTCCAAAGGTTGCCATGTACATTGCCACCATCCCCAATGAATGAACAAGGAAGTTTACCTCAAAGAAGTGGGATTTTAGGGGCAATGAAATTATATACAAATTATATATAGAAAAATATATGTAAAGAGCAAAAATTATAGAAAAATATATAATCTATTACAATATATAGAAAACATGAAAGCCACAGAGTGGCGCACAGTTAAAAACAAATTGTACATAGAGAATGCATGATGCCTATAACATTTGGGATGGTATAATAGCAACCCCAGGAAGGCGATCCTGGAGGATGGAGCTGTTTAAATCCGACACGTTTCGACTGTATGAGTTTACAAAAAGTCTTCTTCAAGGGTAACAGCATTTCTGAAAGTACAGATTACAACATCAATGATATAGACATTACATAACATTATTACAAACCATGTTTAATTATACAAATATATGAGCGCCCAAGAAAACTTAAACGCAAAAAACAAAAACAAAAACGAAAAACAAAACTTACATATGCGCACATTCTCCAAGAGGAAGCCAGCCCCCCTGTGGCTTTCATGTTTTCTATATATTGTAATAAATGATATATTTTTCTATAATTTTTTTCTCTTTACATATATTTTTCTATATATAATTTGTATATCTTTTTATTGCCCCTAAAATCCCACTTCTTGGATGGAGAGGATAAGAGCCCTTTCCGCAGCACATATCATGTGGCCAATGAAGTCTTATTTATCTATATATTGGCTTAATAAAGATAGAAAACTATTGCTATTTAGTGCATCTGACCATTATCTTTCAATTTAAAAGTGACAACAAAGTGTTTCCCCAGGCAGGTGACGCTGTTCCCTTTTTTTTTCAGGCTATATAGCTACTTCTTGCTCATGCGCCAATGGCTGTGGTACAAGTACATTTCCAGCTTCTGATTCCTGCCAATGTGAATGCTATGAAGTAGACTGGACCTTAGCTCGCTGCTGCAAGAATGAATAATGTATACAGCAGCACTTTTCACATCTCTTCATTTGCTCCTCTGTTTCTGAACAGATCATTAAAAACATTTTATATAATAACTCTGAGATATGAATGTATATGATTGAGAGAACAAAACATACTACCTTTTTGACACCAAAACACAGGACAACCCAAAAAAAAACAAAAAAAAACAGTGAGGGGATTAACTGTTACGCAGTTAGACAGATTTAAAGTGCAACTGTCATCATGTTAAAGCTCATAAACTGGCCCCTTGTGTCAAAGGTGTGCACCCATGAGTGGGACAGGTGCCTGCACATATCCCTGTACAGCAGGGGTCTCAAACTGGTGGCCCTCCAGTTGTTGCGAAAGTACAAGTCCCATGAGGCATTGCAAGGCTGACAGTGACAAACATGACTCCTTTAGGCAGAGGCATGATGGGACTTGTAGTTCCACAACAGCTGGAGGGCCACCAGTTTGAGACCCCTGCTGTACAGGGTCTTCGGCCTCCTTCAGCAGCCAGGGCCCTCTGAAATGCAATTCTTAAATTCTCCTGAGAAAAGTAATGGTTGGTCCAAACTTTTCCAGCTTTTTTTGTAATTTAACATTTTTTTTTGTTTGTTTTGAAACAAACCGAAAGCAGAGAAAAAACAAAACAAAATGATCAGACCAGTGATGATGTGCAATTTCTACTTTACTTAACAATGAACTTCAACATAAATTGTACCGGAGAACGTGTGAACACAGGTATACAGTACAGAACATTAATATGAACCGTAAAGAACGAGGATATAACAATTATACTGCCGTTCAACTAATGTCCACTAGGTGGCAGCAGCGTGTTCTGAGTTCAATCTACAGATAGAATAGAGAGCTAAGAAATTCTGGTGGCTGCAGATAGAGCCAACCCACTTCTTGGACAGCTTCCGCAAATGGACTGTAACAGAGTCCTCTCCAGTGACTGGGGCTTGGAAGGATGCTGCATGCTCTTGTGCTCACTGCTGGTGGCCCGCACACCAGACTTAACAGTGGAGGACCCACCACCTGGGAACAGCTCACTTGTCCAGCCACTGCTGTCCCATCAGCCAGGATCTCTCTGAGCACCGGAAGCTGGGTGGAGCTGACATTTATATCCCCCGGGCGTGTCCAGGAGCTCAGAGGATTGTGGGGAGTTGAGTTAAAGGGACCTGCACCGGAATCTGGACAAAGGGGCATCCCACTACACAAGCATCACAGGTACATGCAAAAACAAGCATCACAAAGTACACTCTGCATACTTCTTGCATCGCACAAAGTCCCCTGTCTACTGTATATAACATTCCATAATATGCAACCTACTTCTTCATATTACTAAACACCTATGTCAGAGAAGATATTAGACCAGACTGTGTGACTGCACAGAGGAGACGAAACGTATGTAGGTGAAAATATAACAATTTATTAAGATCAATGAACAAACACACAACCAACTCCAACAGAACACCGTGCAATAAATCAACCAATAAACAGTGACTAGAGACAATATGTACAATAATGGGAGATACCAGAATCTTAGTAAAGGCCAGGCCGAGGTCATACACAAGGGGATGTCAGCAGATGGGAAAGGACAGAAGACAAACAGGAACAGGGAGGGGACGGATGGGTAGGCTGCAGAGCAGGGATCCAAAGTACTCAGGTAACAGGAGGACAGGTGACCGTGGTTATCAGGAGACAGGAGGGACAGGTGCAGGATGGGCTCAGGATAGGGATCAGGTCGGATCGGGTCAGGTCAGGTAGGATGCAGGCTCAAAAGTCAGGATCGCAGGTTCTAGGTCAGGGAGAGAGATACCAGGGCAAGGTATGTTTGTACTTGCCAGGTATAAATAGGAAGGCTAGTAATTAGCTTCAAGTCACACCTGAGCGCAGGAAGAGCAGTTCGCTCCACACTGCCAGGATCCATCCGCTGGTGGAGACCAGTACTGCATCCAAAGGATAATATAATACCAGCAGGGAGAAATTTTCCTGACAGTTCCACACTGCCAGGAGACACCTGCTGGTGGACCACAGTACTGCAAGCCAAATAATAAATATCACCAGCAGATGGAACCTTTCCTGACAACCTATCAATCATATTCTTAAAAACCACCTATCGCCAGAAAATTACTCATATTTCTACTTTAATTTTCCCTGCGCGCCCAGTTGAGGACGTCCGGTCCCCCTCCCCTCTAGACCCGTGTCTTGTCCCCAATCCGGAGGAGGACTTTCTGTCCCCTTTGTATTCATCTCAACTCATTACAACTTTCTGTGGTTCAATTTGTCCCAATTACCCCCCCCCCCTAATAGAAGGGGGAAAAAAAAAAGGAAAAAAGAACAGAGACTCCTCTCTCTTCTCCCCACCCCCAGCCCCTCCACTAGCATCCGCTCAGTCTATATCCATCAGGGCTCTCCCCCCTTCAGAATATTTAAAAAGGTTCCATGCCAACCATGTCTCCAAATAAACCCCCCGTTTCTGCTGGGAAGACCATACCAAGTCCTCCATCATATTCAAATGTTCTACTCATTTAAGCCACATCCCTACTGACGGGGGCTGGGTCTGCTTCCACATTGCTGGAATACATGCTCTTGCTGCGTTTAGGAGGTGACAAAGGATCGACTTTCTATATTGTTTTACCAAGGTATCTGATTCCTGTAGCAAAAAAACAGTCAGAACCTCCCGCATCTCCTCCTCTCTAAACTTCTGGGCGATTTCCCGGATCTCCTTCCAGAAACTTTGTATTCTGGGGCAAGTCCAGAAAATATGTATTAACGTCCCTCCTCTTCCTCCACACCGCCAACATTTATCTGGAATGTCTGGGTAACATCTATTTAGGAAGGCCGGGGTGCGATACCACTGTGATAGGATCTTAAAATTCGTCCCCTGCATTCTTATACAGACTGAGGATTCAAACGTACTGCGTAATATCTTATTCTGTTGCTCCTCCGAAAAAACCCTATCCAGCTCCATCTCCCACCTCCTAAAATAGGGCGATCGAAAATCCTCGGCAGGTGTATTCAACAACTCACTCATTTTGGAGAGAGTATGCCGCAATGTACCACTCCCATTACAGTACTCCTCAAATTTTGTTAACGTTCGTTCATATCTACTTGGTACACTCAACGTATCCAGGAAATGTCTTAATTGCAGTGCCCGCCAAAAATCCAATTTAAGATAAGATGTGGTTCCTATTACCATCTCCTGCATCGTAGCCATCCTCCTGCTTTCACAAAATGAGAGGCTTGAAGCCCCTGTTCTACCAACTTACTAAAGGGTCCCTTGCAGTACCGGTCCGAACTGTGGGTTCCCCAAAATGGGGAAAAGGGGTGAGTCTAATGTTGATAGTTTCCCCTTCGCAAATAGCCCATATCCCATCCGCAGAGTCAGACCTATTAGGGGATGCGTCTTCATACCTGTCGGGAGGTCCCTATAACACCATGCAGCTCGGTGAAGTAAACCACTGCACTGGGCTTGACTCCAGTCAATCAGACGACTCAGTAGGGCCACCTGGTAATTTTTGTATATATCTGGAGCAGAAACACCTCCATATCGCTTAGGTAGCGACAACAAGGATCCCTTAACTCTTGGGTGTTTGTTTGGCCATATAAATCTATTAAAGAGGGACTGTATCTGTTTGAAAAATTATTTAGGTATCGCAATGGGAAGAGTTCGAAAGAGGTATAGAAATTTCGGTAAGATATTCATTTTAATAATATTACACCTCCCAAACCAGGAATGGAGACCCTTCTGCCACCCATCCAGGAGGGTTCGCACTCTCGATAATAGTGGTACAAAATTGAGCTTGTATATCTGTGAAAGGTCTGCCGGGATGGAGGTCCCCAAATAAGTCAAAGCCTGCTCCCTCCATTTAAATTTAAAGTTAGACTTTAAGGTTGTCAGCTCTTCCTTGGAGATCGCAACTCCCATTACTTCAGATTTTGCGTAATTGATCTTAAAATTTGATACCTGGCCATATATCTCGAATTCTTGGAGCAGATTAGGGAGGGATACCATCGGGTTGGTCAAGTTATACATCATATCATCCGCGTAGGCTGATATCTTATACTCTATACCTCCCACCGTCACATCCTTAATGTCAGGATTCAATCGAATTCTACTCAATAGAGGCTCCACAGACAAGGCACATAAAAGTGGGGACAGCGGACACCCTTGTCTTGTCCCATTAGATAACATACAAAGAGGGGACAATACTCCATTTACCCTGATCTGGGCGGAGGGATGGGTATAATTACTCGAAATCCATTGTAGCATCTTATTCCTGAACCTCATGTGTCTCAACACCGAGAACATAAATTGCCAGTTAATACGATCAAACGCTTTTTCTGTGGGAGGCACGGGATAACACGATTAAGACCTTGAGCCTGATCCATTTGGTGGGCACATCCCGGACCCCATGTGTCTTCCTGGGGACAGATGCAGAAAGTAGGTAGGTGATAGGTAGTGAGGAGTGAAATCAAAAATTTACACCCTTAGAAAGCCTGGAGGTGGTACTTGGTTTTTGGGGTACGCGGCTAGGCTCCCAAAAAGTCTCACACATGTGGTAACCCCGTACTCAGGACATCCAACATAATGTATTTTGGGGTTTAATTTCACATATGTCCATGTCATGTGTGAGCAATATATCTTTTAGTGACAACTTTGTGCAAAAAAGAAAATTGTATTTTTCCCGCAACTTGTGTCAAAATATAAAATATTCCATGGACTTGATATGCCTCTCAGCAAATAGCTTAGGGTGTCTACTTTCCAAAATGGGGTCATTTGGGGAGGTTTTGAACTGTCCTGGCATTTTATGCACAACATTTAGAAGCTTATGTCACACATCACCCACCCTTCTAACCACTTGAAGACAAATCCCTTTCTGACACTTTTTGTTTACATGAAGAAAAATTTTTTTTGCAAGAAAATTACGTTGAATCCCCAAACATTATATATTTTTTTAAATCAAAGGCCCTACAAATTAAAATGGTGGGTGTTGCAATTTTTTTTCCACACAGTATTTGCCCAGCGATTTTTCAAACGCATTTTTTGGGGGAAAAAATACACTTTTTTTAATTTTAATGCACTAAAACAAACTATATTGACCAAATTTTTGATGAAATAAAAAAGATGATCTTAGGCCGAATACATGGATACCAAACACGACATGCTTTAAAATTGCGCACAAACGCGCAGCGGTGACAAACTACATACATTTTTAAAAGCCTTTACAGGTTACCACATTAGATTTACAGAGGAGGTCTACTGCTAAAATTACTGCCCTCGATCTGACCTTCGCGGTGATACCTCACATGCATGGTGCAATTGCTGTTTACATATGACGCCAGCCTGACGCTTGCGTTCGTCTTTGCGCAAGAGCAGGGGGGACAGGGGTGTTTTTTTTTTTATTATTATTTATTTTGCTTTTTTGTTTTATTTTTAAAATTTTCCTTCCATTTTTTTTTTACTTTTTTTTATAATTTTTATTGTTATCTCAGTGAATGTAAATATACCCTATGATAGCAATAGGTAGTGACAGGTACTCTTTTTTTGAAAAAATTGGGGTCAATAAAATGCTTTCCCAATTTTTTGAAAAAATTGGGGTCAATAAAATGCTTTCCCAATTTACCAAAGGCGCTGTTTATATCTGGGGGGGGGGCATTCCCTCCCACTGCTTGTAAAAGCAGTCCAGAGGCTAATTAGCCTCTAGGATTGCTTTTACATGAAAGCCGACCGCTGGCTGAAAATAATGATACCAAGATGATACCTAAACCCGCAGGCATCATTCTGGTATAACCATTCAAAGTCCAGCAACATACCAGTACGTTGCTGGTCCTTGTTGGACATATATTCTAATCTTTTTTTTTTCATGCAGCCTGTTGGCTGAACGAAAAAAAGAGATTGATCAGTGGGTATGCCCACCATTAGAATACATCCCTTCATCCATCCACTTCTAATGATTGGCATACATGCACCATTTATATATGCCGAAGCATGGGGGCATCCTCCCGCAAAAGTTATGCCGCGTACACACGATCTGACTTTTCCACGGGCAAGCCTCCGTCGGAATTTCGACCGTATGTACGCGGCATTAGAAGCAAAATCACACCTCCGCCCCTGCTGCCCCCATGCTTCGGCATATATGCTCTTTTTTTTTAACTGTGGTGGTGAAATCACCTCCTGCAGCGTTGGAGTCACGGCTTTATGTATCGTGGAACCATACGCTGTTGCTGTCAAGATAAATAAATCCTCGCTGCAACTGAATGGCGTACCTGCTAAGCAAATGATGGTTAATAGGGATGAGCTCGGTGTTCGAGTCGAACATAGGTTCGACTCGAACATCGGCTGTTCGCGCGTTCGGCAAACAACGAACGATTTGGGCCGTTCGTGCCAAATTCGAGTGACGCGAACGGCCCACAATACACTGCGCCATCGCAGTGTAATCCCGGCGCTGTGATTGGCCAAGCATGCACTGTGACCCTGCATGCTTGGCCAATCACAGCGCCAGCAGCGAGGAGGGCAATGATTGGCCACAGGCAGGATGCCTGTGGCAAATTATAGCTGAAGGGGTTTAGTACACGCCCCACACTATAAAAGGCCGCCAGCAAGGTGGCCTCGTGTAGTGTGTTCCGGAGCAGGGAAAGTGAAGGATAGGCAGGGACAGTGTCAAATCTATTCTTTGCTAAACCTTGTGTGTAGGGACAGAGAAGGATAGGCAGGGAGAGTGTCAGTGTCATATTCTTTGCTAAACCTTGTGTGCAGGGAGAGAGAAGGATAGGCAGGGAGAGTGTCAGTGTCATATACTTTGATAAACCTTGTGTGCAGGGAGAGAGAAGGATAGGCAGGGGACAGTGTCAGTGTCATTGTTGCTAAGCCTCCTGCACATTATACACCTGAAGTTAGCCCGTATTGCTGCTTTTTCCTAGTGTGTTACACCAACAGGATTTTTCGGCACTTACAGCGGGCGGAGTGTGCCTCCTGATCATATTACACCTGAAGTTAGCCTGTATTGCTGCTTTTTCCTGGTGTGTTACACCAACAGACATTTGCGGCACTTACAGCAGGCGGAGTGTGCCTCCTGACCATATTACACCTGAACTTAGCCTGTATTGCTGCTTTTTCCTGGTGTGTTACACCAACAGACATTTGTGGCACTTACAGCGGGCGGAGTGTGCCTCCTGACCATATTACACCTGAACTTAGCCTGTTTTGCTGCTTTTTCCTGGTGTGTTACACCAACAGGATTTTGCGGCACTTACAGCGGGCGGAGTGTGCCTCCTGATCATATTACACCTGAACTTAGCCTGTATTGCTGCTTTTTCCTGGTGTGTTACACCAACAGGATTTGGCGGCACTTACAGCGGGCGGAGTGTGCCTCCTGACCATATTACACCTGAACTTAGCCTGTATTGCTGATTTTTCCTGGTGTGTTACACCAACAGGATTTTGCGGCACTTACAGCGGGCGGAGTGTGCCTCCTGACCATATTACACCTGAAGTTAGCCTGTATTGCTGCTTTTTCCTGGTGTGTTACACCAACAGACATTTGCGGCACTTACAGCGGGCGGAGTGTGCCTCCTGATCATATTACACCTGAACTTAGCCTGTATTGCTGCTTTTTCCTGGTGTGTTACACCAACAGGCATTTGCAGCACCTACAGCAGGCGTAGTGCGATTCCTGCAAAATATACTCCTGAAGTTAGGCCTTATTGCTGGTTTTCCCATTTCCCTGCAGGCCATTAGAATGTCTGGAAGGCAAAACAAGGAGAGGCAGACAGTCAGGAGCCAATAAAAGAGGGAAAGCAGGCTCTGTGTCTAGAGACAACAGTGCTGGTCGTGGACGCGGTGCATCGCCATCAGCACGTGGCCATGGGACACGCTTGTCCTTCTTTTCGGCAGCTGGACGTGTTGAGCCGCATCATGCCGAAGACTTGGTAGAGTGGATGACCAAGCCCTCCTCATCCTCTCTCACCCAGGCTCAGGGTACTGGCAAAGCAGCTGCCAAAGCGTCCTCTTCCCTGGTATCAATGTCATCATCAGTCACTCCTTCCCTAGACCAACCATATCCTCCTGAGGAGTCCCCCGAACTGTTTGAGCACAGTGTTGGGTACATGCTCCAGGAGGATGCCCAGCGTTTCGAAGGGTCTGATGATGATACCCAGCTAGAGGAAGGCAGTAGCGTGAGAGCAGAGAGAGGGGATGCTCAAGAAGGACACCAATCTGGCAGTCATGTTCCAGCAGCTGCAGCATACTGCCAGATTGGCTCCAGTGATGAGGAGGGAGGGGATGATGAGGTCACTGACTCCACGTGGGTGCCTAATAGGAGAGAGGAGGAGGAGGAGGATGAGGAGGAGGCACATCTCCAACGAGGCAGGATGCCCTCGGGGGGCCAGCGTAAGGGCAGCACACCGACGGAATCACACCGCAGAGCTCCGCCTGTGCAGGGCGCTGCCTCTGCCCGTTATTCAAAAAGTTCTTTGGTGTGGGCCTTTTATGAGTCGAGTGCATCAGATCGCACAGCTGCTGTTTGCAACATATGTCTCAAGCGTATATCGCGTGGCCAAAACATCACCCGCTTAGGCACCACATGCTTGACCAGACATATGTTGACCTGCCATGCAGCTCGTTGGCAAGCCTACCTTAAAGACCCACACCAAAGAACAAAGCGGACCTCTTCTTGCACCGCATCAGCTGGGATCTCCAACCCCACTATACCTTCAGTCCTCTCTGAAACCTGCTCTGAGAGGAATGAAGGTGTAGAATTAGGTGTGTCACAGCCAAGTACTTGCGGGCACTCTGCTAGCAGTACACCGACGTCCGATTCTAGCAGGCAAATTTCCCTGCCCCAGCTGCTGGACCATCGAAAGAAGTTCACTCCCAGCCATCCACATGCCCAGCGGTTGAATGCTAGCTTGGCTAAATTGCTAGCGCTTCAACTGCTGCCTTTTCAGTTGGTAGACTCGGCCCCCTTCCGTGAGTTTGTGCAATGTGCGGTTCCTCAGTGGCAGGTTCCCAAACGCCACTTTTTCTCACGGAAGGCGATTCCGGCTCTCTACCGGCATGTGGAAGGCAATGTCTTGGCCTCGCTGGACAGGGCGGTCAGCGGTAAGGTGCATATTACTGCTGACTCATGGTCCAGCAGGCATGGACAGGGACGTTACCTTTCTTTCACGGCCCATTGGGTCACTCTTTTGGCAGCTGTGAAGGATGCAGGACAAGGTGCAGTAGTGTTGGAGGTTGTTCCACCGCCACGCCTTCAAAATGCTACTACTGGTTGTGACACACCTCTCTCCTCCACCCCCTCCTCTTCTTCTTCCTCTATGGCCTTTCCTGTGCTTTGTCCTCAGAATCAGCGGTGCTCCGTAGGCGTTCAAGGGGCTACTCAAGTACGCAGGCAAAAAGATGCCATGCCGTGCTTGCGCTGGTGTGTTTGGGGGACAGGAGCCACACTGGGGCAGAGGTTCTGTCTGCTCTGCAGGGGCAGGCCGAGAGGTGGTTGACGCCATGCCAGCTTAAGCCAGGAATGGTAGCTTGCGACAATGGCACCAACCTCCTCTCCGCTCTCCGACAGGGACAACTGACCCATGTGCCCTGTGTGGCTCACGTCCTTAACCTGGTGGTGCAGCGGTTCTTGGGCAGGTACCTGGGCTTACAGGATGCCCTGAGGCAGGCTAGAAAAGTCTGTGTGCATTTCCGCAGATCTTATAATGCCAGTGCTCGCCTGGCTGAGCTGCAAAAAGAGTTGAACCTGCCCAAGAACCGCCTTATATGTGACATGCCCACCAGGTGGAACTCAACGTTGGCCATGCTGCAGTGGCTGCACACGCAGCAGAGGGCCATCAATGAGTACCTGTGCGACTACGGCACCAGGACAGGTTCAGGGGAGCTCGGGTTTTTTTTCACCACGCCAGTGGGGCATGATCAGGGATGCATGCACTGTCCTGGCACCATTTGAGGAGGCCACGAGGATGGTGAGCAGTGACAGTGCATGCATCAGTGACACTGTACCTCTTGTCCACCTGTTGGAACATACGCTGCGTGGAATAATGGACAGGGCACTTGAGGCAGAACAGAGGCAGGAAGAGGAGGACTTCCTTGCCTCTAAAGGCCCCCTTTACCCAGACAGTGTTCCTTCTGTCCCACCCATCGCACAGGAAGAAGAGGAGGAGGAGGAGGAGGAGAAGGAGGAGGATTGTGTCAGCATGGAGGTGGGGCCTGGCACTCAGCATCATCAGCAGCAGTCTTTTAGGGATGATTTACAGTCCCAAGAAACCAGTGGACTTGTACGTGGCTGGGAGGAGGTGGCTGCGGATCATGTCGTCCTTCGTGACCCAGAGGACTCCGGACCGAATGCCTCAGCTAACCTACGCTGCATGGCCTCCCTGATCCTGCAAAGTCTGCGGAAGGATCCTCGTATTCTTCGGATCAAGGAGAGGGACCATTACTGGCTGGCCACTCTCCTTGATCCACGGTACAAGGGTAAGGTTGCGGACCTTATCTTACCGTCGCAGAGGGAGCAGAGGATGAGACAACTCCGGGAGGCCTTGCAGAAAGGTCTGTGCAACGCTTTCCGAGAGACTGGGAGGTTACAAACTCCTGGTCCTGGACAACGAGTTGCTGAGGCTTCGGTCAGTCAAAGAAGGAGCGGTGGGGAAGGTGGCCGTCTGACCGATGCGTTCAGACAATTCTTTAGTCCGCAGCTCCAAGGTATGATCGGTTCCAGCAACCATCGCCAGCGTCTGATATACATGGTGCAGGAATACCTAGGGGCAAGGTCAGACTTGGACACCTTCCCCACCGAAAATCCTCTGGCTTACTGGGTCTTGAGGATGGATTACTGGCCAGAGCTTGCACAGTATGCAATTGAGCTACTGGCCTGTCCTGCATCCAGCGTTCTTTCAGAACGCACATTCAGTGCTGCTGGAGGATTTGTCACAGATCACAGGGTGCGACTGTCCACCGACTCTGTTGATCGACTGACCTTCATAAAGATGAACCAGTCTTGGATCACCACCAGCTACCAAACACCTGAAGCTGATATAACAGACTAATTTATTTTCAAATGTCACATCCCTTCAAGACTGATGCTGATGCTGAGAGACTGTCCTGTTATGTTGACTGACTATCCTCCTCCTCCTCAATGATCCGATTGAGGATGATAACTTGGAAGAACATTTTTGTTTCTGGGTGCCGCCACCAGTGGCTAAGACCCAATTTTTCAGCACCTGTTTAACAGGGGCGTGTTATTACAATTTATTATGCAATGCTTTGCAGCAGGGCTCATTTCTGCACTCCAACTAGAGTATCTGGGAGAGGTTGCAGTGTCGTGGCACCAGCACCAGTGGCTAAGGCCCAATTTTTCAGCCCCTGTTTAACAGGGGCGTGTAATTACAATTTTTGATGCAATACTTTGCAACAGGGCTCATTGCTGTGCTCCAAGTACAGTATCTGTGAGGGGTTGCAGTGTTGTGGCACCAGTGCCTAAGGCCCAATTGTTCTGCCCCTGTTTAACAGGGGCATGCAATTACAATTCTTGATCTAATAATTCACAGCAGGGCCCATTCCTGCGCCCACCAAGACTAACTGTGAGGCCTTACAGTGTTGTGTCAACGCCACCACCACCACCACCACCACCACCAAAGGCCCAATTTTTCAGCCCCTGTTCAACAGGGGCATGCAATTACAATTCTTGATCTAATAATTCACAGCAGGGCCCATTCATGCGCCCACCAAGAGTAACTGTGAGGGCTCACAGTGTTGTGGCAACACCAACATGTAAGGGGCAAATTTCAGCTGAGTATATACGGCATGCCCCTACTTTCAAACATCCAACTTACAAACGACTCCTCCTTGCAAACGGAAGGATACAACAGGAAGTGAGAGGAAATCTACCCCTGGGAAGGGAAATTCTCTCCTGTAATGCCGCGTACACACGATCATTTTTCCCGTCGGGAAAAATTACATTTTTTCCTTTGGACGAGAAAAACGATCGTCTGTGGGCTTTTTGCCGTTTTTCCCGACGGGAAAAACGGCATTAATCACGATGAGAAAAATTAGAACATGTTCTAATTTTTCTCGTCGTTTTTCCTGACATTTCTTCCGCGGCAGTGTTTCCCATAGGGAAACACTGCCGCGGAGCCCATAGACGATCGTTTTTCTCGTCATTTTAAAAAATGACGAGAAAAATGACCGTGTGTGGGGAACAAGCTGTTCCCTCGTTTAAAATGTCATTATTCACGGCGGTTTTTAAACCCCCGTGAATAATGATCGTGTGTACGCGGCATAAGAGTTAATATGGGAAAAAAAGTGTCTCCTCTCCACTGATGCTTTAACACCAATTCTTGTTTCAATAAAAACCCCAAATTTTCAAAACACATTTGTCATTAGGACGGAAAGTGAGGTGAACTGTTCTGAACAGGTGCACACTGCACAGACAGCAAAACAAATGTTACAGGGGTGATAACCCTTCCCTATGTTTTCCAAAAAGCTTAAAAATAGATTTTTTGGCTGGAGCTACACTTAAACAATGTACCTGTTCAAAATTACAAACAGATTCTACATAAGAACAAATCTACAGTCCCTGTCTTGTATGCACCGCCTGTAGACGGCTGTTCAGAGTATATAGGGCCTTTTTTATTTTGTGTGCGGGGTTCCCCTTAATATCCATACAAGACCCAAAGGGGCTGGTAATGGGCTGAGGTAGGGGGGGGGGGGGCTGTGATGGGGTAGCTATGCCATTTTTCTTAAAGATTTTCATACATATTACCGGGACCAGACAATACATTAAAGCCGCAAGCAGTTTTAAATGGCTTTTTTTCCTTTAGAAATGTAATTTTGTGCAGGGACAGTTCTAAACACGGGAAACACGTGGCACTTCACAGGCATACTTTAGACACCCCCCAGGTACGATATTTAAAGGAATATTTGACTTTTTTTTTTCACTTTATGCATCATTTAAATGACTGCTCCCGAAAAACGGCCGTTTTTAAAACTTTTTTTGGATTGATACATGTCCCCTGGTGCAGAACCCGGGTTCCCAAACCCTTTTTAGGACAATAACATGCATATTAGTCGTTATAAATAGCACTTTAGATTTCGAACGTTCGCATCCATTGTATTTAATAGGGTTCTAAAGTTCGTGCAAACTTTCGGTCCGTGCGCGGGTTCTGGTGCGAACCGAACCCGGGGGTGTTCGGCTCATCACTAATGGTTAACAATAAAACAAAGTAATATTACAGTATAATAGTAAGACCTTACCATACCATACCTGCAAAGCAAATACCAAAAAAAAAACATAGTAAAAAATAAAAAAAATTGTAACGCAACCTGTGCCTAAAATATATATATGCCGAAGCATGGGGGCATCCTCCCGCAAAAAAGTTATGCCGCGTACACACGGTCTGACTTTTCCACGGGCAAGTCTCCGTCGGAATTTCGACCGTATGTACGCGGCATTAGGAGACAAATCGCTTCTCCGCTCCTGCTGCCCCCATGCTTCGGCATATATGCTCTTTTTTTTAACTGTGGTGGTGAAATCACCTCCTACAGCACTGGAGTCACAGCTTTATGTATCGTGGGAGCAAACGCTGTTGCTGTCAAGATAAATAAATCTGCGCTGCAGCTGAATGACGCAGCTGAAAACAAAAAAATGGTTAACAATAAAACACAGTAAACTGTAAAGTATAAAAAATTTACATACCTGAAAAGCAAGCATGATAAAACATAATAACAATAAAACATTGCAGAACAGAATACAGTAAAAAAGAGCAGAACAATAGATAGACAATAGAGAGAGAGAGAACAATAAAACTACATATATTTTTATTTTTATTTTTTTATTTGTTTTTTGTGTTTTTTTTTTTAAGTTTTTTTTTTTTCTTTACACTTTTTTTTGTAACTGTAACAACTGTAACGGTTTGGTTCCAGGTTCGGGTCTCTCAAAATGTAATGGCATCTTGGGAGACCCTGTGTAAGTGTGTCCTAGTCTGTGAAATGCTGTACCCTACGCTAAAACTTCACTAGTGTGTGGTAGCATTCAAAACATTCACCAATGCAAAGACAAGGATTGTCAGGACAGCATGGACAATAATAACGGGTGTCACGCCTATATCTGCGCTTGGTACAGACACAACGTCTTCTTTGGGGGGCTCGTTGGATAGGGGTACTCTCGAGGACATATGGAAAATGCCCCTCATGCAGCCGGCTTACTGCCTTTGGTTGGGAATGGTGAGGTACAGCACCACCTGGATACAGGTGGTCTGTGACGATCTCTTCCTGGAAGTCAAGGAAGGATAAAGTCCGTCCTGAAGCTCTGTATAGCACATGAGCGTTCAGCAAAGCCAATTGAAATAAGTTAACAGACACCTTTTTGTACCAGCGTCTGGCCTTACGGGCAACTAGGTACGGCGCCAACAACTGGTCATTGAGGTCCACCCCTCCCATGTTAAGGTTATATTCGTGGACACAGAGGGGTTTCTCCACAACACCAGTCGCCGTAGGAATTTGGACTATCGTGTCTGCATGAAGGGAGGTAAGAACGAAAACATTCCTATTATCCCTCCACTTCACAGTGAGCAAATTATTACACTTCAAGCAGGCTCTCTCCCCCAGCCTAAGACGGGAATCTACAAGCCGCTGGGGAAAGCCCCGGCGATTAGATCGCACTGTGCCACATGCACCAATTTGATGATCAAATAAGTGACTAAAAAGTGGCACGCTCGTGTAATAATTGTCCACATACAAGTGGTAGCCCTTTCCGAATAAGGGTGACACCAAGTTCCACACTATCTTGCCAGCACTCCCTATGTAATCTGGGCAGTTCTCCGGCTCTACGTGACTATCTTTTCCCTCATAAACCGTAAAGCTCCATACATAGCCTGTTGCCCTGTCACAGAACTAATAGAGCTTGACCCCGTATCTGGCACGCTTGCTGGGAAGGTACTGTTTGAAAGACAAGCAGCCAGAAAATGTAATCAGGGACTCATCAACGCAGACAACTTGATCAGGAGTAAACAAGGCTGCAAAACGTTCGTTGAAGTGGTTTATGAGGGGCCGAATTTTGTAGAGCCGATCGTATTCAGGGTCTCCACGTGGACGACAAAGTTCATTGTCGTTGAAATGCATGAACCGCAAGATACTTGTGCTTGCCACCTCGCCACCGTGAACTGCACTTATGGGACTCGCCACGTCACCAAGTGATACTGCAGTGCTGGATATACATCCAGGGTGTACTAGGCCGCTGGTGCTTGCCAGTTCACCAGAAGGAATAGCGGCGCTAGTACTGGCTCTCTGCTCCATTCGAGGGACCTGCGGTTCTTGCACCTCAACAACAGCAGAAGATCGGGATCGGGTACGCCTGACCTTAGCAGGGACCTCACCTTCGTCGCCACAGCTATCTGTCATGGAGCCGCTATCGTCTGCGTGATCGTATTCTGAGCCTGAATCTGACAGATGAGTGACCTCCTCTTCACTATCTGTCATGCTCAGAATCTTATAGGCCTCTTTACTAGTGTACCTTCGATTTGCCATTTTGGGCTCTAAATTTACTGGTACACTAGTAAGATTCACAGGTAAAAAAGCACCTGACTGTCAGCGACTGATTCAAAAGCTACCCAAAAAAAATGTTAGCTATCACAGGGATCAGGCCTGACTCTGTGAACGCTGCAGTTATGTGTATTGTGTTTTGTAAGTGACAGTGATCGATCGATACTGCACTTGGGTGGGCTGTCGCTGGGCTAGGCGGAGGGGAAAAACGCAGGTGCTAGCAGGTATCTGGGCTGATCCCGCTAACAATTTTTTGGAACCCTAAACTGCTGGGGACGCTAGTATAGATCTGATCAGATCAGATATTGATTTGTTCAGATACTATACAACTAAGGGAGGTGTATGCTTCGGGCGTGGGTGTTAGCGCTACTGGCACTAACCTGACGCTGCCTGGGGGGCGACGCAGACCCTATCTGATGCTAAAACCTAAATGATATCACCCGCCGGGCGATCAGGAGGTTAAACCTTTATTGGGTAATAAATGGCGGGTGCCCTGATGCTATAAAAAGCAAACTAACTAACCAGCGTCACCCGTAACACTTATACGGTGATCACTGGTGAAAGGGTTAACTAGGGGCAATCAGGGTGTTAAAACCTTTATTAGGTAATATATGGGGGTACCGGATGCTATATAAAAACCTGGGGGTGAACCTAAATAACTAAATAACTAACTGGCTAACCAGCGTCACCAGTGACACTTATACGGTGATCACTGGTGAAAGGTTTAACTAGGGGCAATCAGGGTGTTAAAACCTTTATTAGGTAATATATGGGGGTACCGGACGCTATATAAAAGCCTGGGGGTGAACCTAAATAACTAAATAACTAACTGGCTAACCAGCGTCACCAGTGACACTTATACGGTGATCACTGGTGAAAGGGTTAACTCTAAAGGCAATCAGGAGGTTAAAACCTTTATTAGGCAATATGTGGGGGTACCTTATGCTATAAAAACCTAACGGTGAACCTTAAAAAATAACTGGCTACCTAGCGCCACCAGCGACACTATTACAGCGATCAGAAAAATGATCGCTTGGTGACACTGGCGAAAGGGTTACCTGGGGGGCGATCAAGGGGTTAAACCTTTATTAGGGGGTTCCCTGGACCTAAAGGGGGCCTAAAACTAACTGCCCTGATGCTTTTTACAGTCACAAATGACACTGCATGCAGTGATCAGTAAATAAATGACCACTGCAATCAGTGACACTGACTGGGGGTGCAGGGGGTGATCTGGGGGGTGATTGGGGGATGACTGGGGCGTGATTTATGTGCCTACGTGTACTGGTGTCAGTGTAGTGTTGGTGCACTTACTCTGAGATGTCTTCTCTCCTTTGCGCCGGACGAAAAGACCGCCACGAGGAGAGGTGACATCACTTCCTCCTGCCTATGTTTACAGTTCACAGGCAGGGGAAGCTTCTCATTCGCCAGGAGCGATCACGAGGGGGTGGCCAGAAATCAATGGCCGCCCCCTCATCACGGATCGCTCCTAAAGCGAAATGGACCGCCGGCGGCACAGGGGGGGTCCGATCGGACCACCCACCCGCGGGAAGGCAAGGATGTACAGGTACGTGCATGTGCCTGTCCGTGCCATTCTGCTGACGTATATGTACAGGCGGCGGTCCTTAAGTGGTTAAGGGCAGTATACAAGAAAAGTTAAGATTTCCTATTTGGTCAAGATCCTTCCATGTGGTAGTCTCCAGAGCCCCCCTCTGAGAAGGACTCCCATCCCACTTTCTGGAAGTGATTTTTTTTACAACTGCCAGTTATCAGGGGCTGATAATTTCATGCTGTGTTGACTTTTTAAGTGTTAATCAAACAAATTACTTTTTTATATGTATTGTCAGTGTTTCCATATCATGTTTATACTGTTCAAATATTCACTGTGTTATTTCACACAGTGAACGCACCTAGTTCGATAGGAGTTCTGTAATTTCTCAGGTTGTCAGTAAAAAATGTGCTCCGCCAGTAAATGTTTCATGTTTTGTCAGTAAAAAATGCTCCGGGAGGTTGCCAACCCTGAGTCCAACCCTAGGTATATGTATAGTGGTTCCTAAACCGAATCATAGTACTTTATAGTTAGGCAACAATACTCAGTTCCATTAGCAGGCAGTGTTATAAGTACAGATGAAGTCTTAAAGTGTTACTAAACCCAGGAATATGAAAATAGTTCATGTGCCCCCCCGACAGAGCCCACACTTATAAATTGTCTTTTTACATTAAAATACTTCCACTATATACCTTTTTGGCTGATCTGTATACCGCGGTCACGTGATAAACTTCAGAGTTTGCCCGAGTGCTGAGTGTTAGGGTAGAAGGAGATTAACACTACAGCCTGTGCCCTCATGCTGATAAAGAGAGAAAGACCGAATGGAACTCTAAAATAACACATCCATGCCTCGATCCCTGTATATGGAGAGAAAAAAGGAAAGGGGGCCGTGGGACTTTGAATGAGGCAAGGATGTGTGTCTGAAAAGGTCTAGGATAACAAAATATATATACACTGTCACAATGTCTCATTTTGGACACACACTTTTTGCAGCCACTTTTCTTACCTTTAATCTTTCTCCTTTTCCCACTTCCTTTTCTTCTACTCTCCTGCTTTGCATTTGGTCACTTTTGTTTTGCTTTGTTCAGTCTTTTCATTCACCTTTTTTCCTCCCATTAGAGCCTGATTTGTGTCTCCTGCCTGTTTATCCCCTGGTCTGGCATTATGCTGTGGCTGTTCGTGTTTCTCCTTGGCTATTGTTTCCCGCCACCCTTTCTCGGGCTCCCCTTGTCGGCTGGAGAGTCCTTGATCTGTGGGGGGCTCTGTCCCCGCCTCAACCTCGGGAGAGACAGCTCGTCTGGGACCATCAACCCATTCCCATCTGTTGGGACCACTGGACTATTTACTTGGGCTTTGCCACTGGTAATGTATATAATCTTTTACCCTGCTCTCTTTTTTGAAAGCATAACCTAACCCATTTAAGACTTTAGTGACCTAATTGCTCATTTATCTACTATTTCAGTTAACATTTACGCACCCCACTCCTGATGACTGGCTTTAAATGCCAAGAAACGTGTTGAGTCTATGCTCAGGGATGCCAAGTCAAGTCTGCCCAACAATGAATTTTAATCAATTGTAATATGCATGTATTTTAAAGGATAATCATGTTCACTTTATCTGTATGACCATTTATTGTCTGTGATTGTTTTATTGGTCTTGTATCCCGCTTTAAATGAATATTGAATATGTTAATGACTTGTATTATGACTTGTATTATGCCTTTATCTACATTATTATTTGAAATGATACATAATATATATATATATATATATATATATATATATTTTTTTTTTTTTCATATCCAATTTTGTTATCTCATTTATTGGATTGACCAAACAGCAGTCTCTCATGGCTACAGAAATTTCCCTTTTGGGATTGTGACAGTGTATATATATTTTGTTATCCTAGACCTTTTCAGACACACATCCTTGCCTCATTCAAAGTCCCACGACCCCCTTTCCTTTTTTTTGTGCCCTCATGCTGTTATGGGGGGAGGATCATCGATCAATCAAGATGTGGCATTGCACCCACTGTGTTCTTTTTTTTTTTGTTTCAAAGTTTTTATTAGGAGTTTCACATTATGCATAACAATAAACATACATTTGTACATCACTAAGTACTTATCAATGCGTTATATAAGCAAATTATATATATATATATATATATATATATATATATATATATATATATATTGTGGGAGATTAGCTCGTGGGGATAACCTTTTCTCAGAATGAAGGTCAGCGTACAGGCAGTTTCTTTAAAACCTGGCGTATTGCCAGCTTTATTTACAAGTGGTTTGCAATAGTCATACAAAATAAACAAAACAGAAAATCAAATCCTTGCCGCCCGGCGCTAAACTAAACAGTAACCGCTCTCTATACTGTGAGGGGCTGGTCCCTGTCACCCACAAAACACAAGGTGAAGCAAACCTTTCTTTTCCAATCCAACAAACAGAGCTCCTCTGACTCAGGTTCCCCTCTGAGTCTCAGGCCAGAGCCCTGCTGTGTTCTCTTCCTGGTCTTTTAACTTCCACCTGAGTGTGGACTCAGGTGGACCAGAACATCAGGACCGGAACCCAGCCTGCCACAGAGGCTGGAAAAACCGGACCGGATTCCCGCTTAGTCCCTGACAATGGACCGAATGCAAGGTGAAATGTAGCGATTGTCATGCATCTGACCTCGCATACTGTCACATATCCTCCCCCTCTGCTCAAGCCCCTGCGGCTGAGCACTTGACCCAGCCATACAGTGCACACGGGAGAGGGCATCGGCATTATTCTGGAGTTTGCCCGGCCTGTGCTCAACCGTGAATTTAAAGGGCTGTAAAGCCAGAAACCACCTTGTCACACAGGCATTTTTCTCCCTGTTGTCACACATCCACTTCAGGGGAGCATGGTCAGTAACCAGCCTAAATGACCTCCTGAGTAGATAATACCTCAGGGAGTCTAAGGCCCATTTAATGGCAAGACATTCCTTTTCAACAATGGCATAGTTCCTTTCGTGCTTGTTCAGCTTCCGGCTCAGGTATACAACCGGGTGCTCCTCACCATTCCTGTCCTGCGACAGTACGGCCCCTAGTCCCACCTCAGAGGCGTCTGTCTGTATGACAAACTTCTTTGTGAAGTCGGGGGTCACCAGCACCGGTAGTGCACAAAGGGCCTGTTTTAATTTCTGAAACGCCTTCTCGGCCTCAGGGTTCCATTTGATCATGACAGACCCTCTGCCCTTTGTCAGGTCAGTCAGAGGGACGGCAATGGTGGCAAAGTCAGGTATAAACCGTCGGTAATACCCCGTAATGCCTAGGAAGGCCCGAACTTGTTTCTTGTTTACGGGTTGGGGCCATTTTTGAATTGCCTCAATCTTATTGGTCTGAGGCTTGACAAGTCCTCGACCAATAACGTAGCCAAGGTACTTGGCCTCCTCCAGGCCTATGGCACACTTCTTTGGGTTAGCTGTGAGGCCTGCTTCCCTAAGGGAATCTACCACCGCCTGTAACCGGGGCAGGTGCGATTTCCAATCTGGGCTGTGGATGACCACATCGTCCAAATAAGCAGCCGCATACGGGCGATGTGGTCTCAAAGCTTTGTCCATCATTCGTTGGAATGATGCAGGGGCCCCATGCAGACCAAAAGGCATCCGCTTGTACTGAAACGTGCCCTCAGGAGTGGAAAAGGCAGTCTTCTCCCTGGCCGATTCAGTTAGCGGTATTTGCCAATAGCCTTTTGTTAGGTCTAGGGTCATTATATAGCGAGCCTGTCCCAACCTGTCCACAAGTTCATCGATCCGGGGCATCGGGTATGCATCGAACTTGGACACACTGTTAAGTTTCCGAAAGTCATTACAAAACCTGATAGTGCCATCAGGTTTTGGGACCAGTACTATGGGGCTCGACCACTCATTGTGGGACTCTTCTATCACATCCAACTCCAACATGTTTTTAATTTCTTTTGTGACTGCCTCACGCCTGGCCTCTGGGATTCTATATGGCTTCACATTTACCCGAATCCCTGGTTCCGTCAATATGTCATGTTGGATCATGTTGGTCAGTCCGGGTAAGGGGGAGAAAAAGTCTCTATTTTTATGCACAAACGCCCGAACGTTACTTTGTTGTGCCACGGACAGGGTATCTGTGATGGGAACGTCAGGTGTCACGAGTACCCGGTCGGTTAGAGGCGGGGACGTGGCCAGTAAAGTCTCTCGGTCCTTCCAGGGTTTTAAGAGATTCACATGGTAAATTTGGTGTGGTTTCCTTTTCCCTGGCTGGTAGACTTTGTAGCTTACCTCCCCCACCCTTTCGACAACCTCAAAGGGACCCTGCCACTTGGCTAAAAACGTACTTTCCACCGTGGGAACCAATACCAACACTCTGTCCCCAGGGCTGAAAGTACAGACCCTGACACTTCAGTCATAGACCCTCCTTTGGGCCTCCTGGGCTCGCTCCATATGTTCTCGCACCAGGGGTGGGACAGCTGCGATTCGATCCTGCATCAAGGAGACATGCTCTATGATGCTTCTATATGGGGTTGCCTCACCTTCCCATGTTTCTTTGGCAACATCTAGCAGCCTCCTGGGATGCCTACCATACAAGAGTTCAAAGGGGGAATAGCCTGCGGACGCCTGCGGAACCTCACGTATTGCAAACATGAGATATGGCAGCAAAAAATCCCAGTTTCTCCCATCTTTGTCGACCACCTTTTTCAGCATACTTTTCAAAGTTTTATTAAATCTTTCGACCAGACCATCCGTTTGGGGGTGGTAGACAGAGGTACGGAGATGGGAGATTTTGTATAACTTACAAAGCTCTTTGGTAACCTTGGACATAAAGGGGGTGCCCTGATCGGTTAAGATCTTTTTTGGGATCCCCAGTCGACTAAAGACATGGAGTAATTCCTTGGCGATAGCCTTAGCAGAGGTATTGCGCAAGGGTATGGCCTCAGGATAGCGAGTCGCATAGTCCAGGATCACCAGAATATGCTGGTGAACGCGGGCAGATTTCACAACTGGCCCCACCAGGTCCATGCCAATCCTCTTAAAGGGGACCTTGATTATTGGCAGAGGAACAAGGGGGCTGCGAAAATGGGGTGCCGGTGCCGACATTTGGCACTCGGGGCACGATTCGCAGTACTCCTTGACATCTGCATGCAACCCGGGCCAGAAAAATCTCTGGGAAATTCTCTCCCTGTTTTTTTCAACACCGAGATGCCCCCCCATTACATGACCATGGGCCAGGTTTAGCACCACCCTACGGAAAGGTTTGGGAACTAGTATACGTTCTACCTCGTCCTCTCCATGTTTTATCACTCGATACAATAAATTGTTTTTAATTGCCATGTAGGGGAAAGACACCACCCAATTAGGATCCACCGGTTCCCACTCTAACATCTTAACGTTTTCCCTGGCTCTCATGAGGGGGGCCTCTCGTGGTTGCTTGGTACAGAAATCCTCTCTCCTGACCTCTAAATCGGGTACCACATTTTGGCTACTCTCAATGTCAGAGTCAGAGGGGTTCTCCTGCTCGTTACCCTCAGGCTGGGAGCTAACTTCCAGGTCCTCCGGCTCCCCAGCCATGACAGGGAAAGGAAGAGGGTCTCCGGCTTCCTTGATCCCACCAACCAAATCCTCTTACCTTTGGCAAAAAGGGTCTGGCGAGAGTTCCCGTGCTTCCCCAGCAGGGGGAGCTCTATCTACCAGCCTCCCTTGGCTCTCCCATAAATTCCAGAAATGGGGAAAATCTTTTCCCACTAAGGCATTGTGAAGCAGTGAAGGTACCACCCCCACTGAATGCGTTACACTGCCCCCGGGGGTATCAACCTCAACCACCGCTGTCTGGTAGTCTTGAGTGTCCCCATGGATGCAAATTACCCCAATAGTACTGGGGTGTAGTTTTGTGGGGTTCACACAATCACTCCTGACTAGGGTCACCACACTACCAGAGTCTAGCAGGGCTGTCAGTGGCTTTCCATCCACTGAAATAACACACATCTGTTTTTCCATGCGACTCTGACATGATGCAGTACATGCGACCTGTGCAAACAAAGAAAGGCGTCTTTTCATATAAGCATAATCGCATTGCATAGGTTCATCATTTATAGGACAGTTCGCAGCAATATGCCCTAATGCATGGCAACGAAAACATCTTATATGCTCAACCCCCAGTCCTCTCAATGGTCCCAAAGACCTTCCTGGCTGCTTTGGCCAGTCTTTAGGTCCAGGAACCACAGTCTCATCAGTTGGAACAACAGTTTTATCAAATCTCCCCAAGCTCTTGGACCCCGGAACAGTCTTACCAGAACTGCCGGGAGATCTCGCACCCCTAGACACACCTAAGTAGGGCGTAGATGGATTCACCAAGTCCTCAGTAGCACTGTACCTCTCCACTAGGTCGACCAGTTGGGCTGCAGTTTTGGGGTCGCCCTGTCCGACCTACTTACTCAGAGCAGCAGGGAGCACACGCAGATACCGGTCCATTACCACACGCTCCACGATCTGCGGGCCTTCCATGGTCTCTGGCTGCAACCACTTCTTGGTGAGGTGAACCAGGTCAAACATTTGTGAACGGGGTGGCTTGTTGCTAGAGTAGGACCACTGGTGCACCCGCTGGGCCCGGATTGCCATGGTGACACCCAAGCGTGCGAGTATCTCTGTCTTTAGAGTCTCATAGTCCTGGGCCTTATTGGGTTCTAGGTCAAAATAGGCCTTTTGGGGTTCTCCTGTTAGAAATGGGGCCAAGAGACCCGCCCACTGCTCTTTTAGCCATCCTTCGCGGTCAGCAACTCTCTCAAAAGTCGCAAGGTATGCCTCAACATCATCAGCAGATGTCATTATATTGTAGGTAGTGATGAGCCGAACACCCCCGGGTTGGGTTCGCACCAGAACCCGCGAACGGACCGAAAGTTCGCACGAACTTTAGAACCCTATTAAATACAATGGATGCGAACGTTCGAAATCTAAAGTGCTAATTATAACGACTATTATGCATGTTATTGTCCTAAAAAGGGTTTGGGAACCCGGGTTCTGCACCAGGGGACATGTATCAATGCAAAAAGAAGTTTTAAAAACGGCCGTTTTTCGGGAGCAGTCATTTTAATGATGCATAAAGTGAAAAAAAAAAAAATGAAAAAAAGCCATTTAAAACTGCTTGCGGCTTTAATGTAATGTCTGGTCCCGGTAATATGGATGAAAATCTTTAAGAAAAATGGCATAGCTACCCCATCACAGCCCCCCCCCCTACCCCAGCCCATTACCAGCCCCTTTGGGTCTTGTATGGATATTAAGGGGAACCCCGCACACAAAATAAAAAAGGCCCTATATACTCTGAACAGCTGTATACAGGCGGTGCATACAAGACAGGGACTGTAGGTTTGTTCTTATGTAGAATCTGTCTGTAGTTTTGAACAGGTACATTGTTTAAGTGTAGCTCCAGCCCAAAAATCTATTTTTAAGCTTTTTGGAAAACATAGGGAAGGGTTATCACCCCTGTAACATTTGTTTTGCTGTCTGTGCAGTGTGCACCTGTTCAGAACAGTTTACCTCACTTTCCGTCCTAATGACAAATGTTTTTTGAAAATTTGGGTTTTTTATTGAAACAAGAATTGGTGATAAAGCATCAGTGGAGAGGAGACACTTTTTTTCCCCATATTAACTCTTACAGGAGAGAATTTGCCTTCCTAGGGGTAGATTTCCTCTCACTTCCTGTTGTATCCTTCCGTTTGCAAGGAGGAGTCGTTTGTAAGTTGGATGTTTGAAAGTAGGGGCCTGCCGTATATACTCAGCTGAAATTTGCCCCTTACATGTTGGTGTTGCCACAACACTGTGAGCCCTCACAGTTACTCTTGGTGGGCGCATGAATGGGCCCTGCTGTGAATTATTAGATCAAGAATTGTAATTGCATTCCCCTGTTGAACAGGGGCTGAAAAATTGGGCCTTTGGTGGTGGTGGTGGTGGTGTTGACACAACACTGTAAGGCCTCACAGTTACTCTTGGTGGGCGCAGGAATGGGCCCTGCTGTGAATTATTAGATCAAGAATTGTAATTACATGCCCCTGTTAAACAGGGGCAGAAAAATTGGGCCTTAGGCACTGGTGCCACAACACTGCAATCCCTCACAGATACTGTACTTGGAGCACAGCAATGAGCCCTGTTGCAAAGTATTGCATCAAAAATTGTAATTACACGCCCCTGTTAAACAGGGGCTGAAAAATTGGACCTTAGCCACTGGTGCTGGTGCCACGACACTGCAACCTCTCCCAGATACTCTAGTTGGAGTGCAGGAATGAGCCCTGCTGCAAAGCATTGCATAAAAAATTGTAATTACATGCCCCTGTTAAACAGGGGCTGAAAAATTGGGCCTTAGCCACTGGTGGCGGCACCCAGAAACAAAAATGTTCTTCCAAGCTATCATCATCAATCGGATCATGGAGGATAGTCAGTCAACATACTGGACAGTCTCTCAGCATCAGTCTTGAAGGGATGTGACATTTGAAAATAAATTAGTCTGTTATATCAGCTTCAGGTGTTTGGTAGCTGGTGGTGATCCAAGACTGGTTCATCTATATGAAGGTCAGTCGATCAACCGAGTCGGTGGACAGGCGCACCCTGTGATCCGTGACAAATTCCCCAGCAGCACTGAATGTGCGTTCTGAAAGAACGCTGGATGCAGGACAGGCCAGTAGCTCAATTGCATACTGTGCGAGCTCTGGTCAGTGATCCATCCTCAAGACCCAGTAAGCCAGAGGATTTTCGGTGGGGAAGGTGTCCAAGTCTGACCTTGCCCCTAGGTATTCCTGCACCATGTATATCAGACGCTGGTGATGGTTGCTGGAACCAATCATACCTTGGGGCTGCGGACTAAAGAATTGTCTGAACGCATCGGTCAGACGGCCACCTTCCCCACCGCTCCTTCTTTGACTGACCGAAGCCTCAGAAACTCGTTGTCCAGGACCAGGAGTTTGTAACCTCCCAGTCTCTGGGAACACATTGCACAGACCTTTCTGCAAGGCCTCCCGGAGTTGTCTCATCCTCTGCTCCCTCTGCAACGGTAAGATAAGGTCCGCAACCTTACCCTTGTACCGTGGATCAAGAAGAGTGGCTAGCCAGTAATGGTCCCTCTCCTTGATCCGAAGAATACGAGGATCCTTCCGCAGACTTTGCAGGATCAGGGAGGCCATGCAGCATAGGTTAGCTGAGGCATTCGGTCCGGAGTCCTCTGGGTCACTAAGGACGACATGATCCGCAGCCACCTCCTCCCAGCCACGTACAAGTCCACTGGTTTCTTGGGACTGTAAATCATCCCTAAAAGACTGCTGCTGATGATGCTGAGTGCCAGGCTCCACCTCCATGCTGACACAATAATCCTCCTCCTCCTCCTCCTCCTCCTCTTCCTGTGCGATGGGTGGGACAGAAGGAACACTGTCTGGGTAAAGGGGGCCTTAAAAGGCAAGGAAGTCCTCCTCTTCCTGCCTCTGTTCTGCCTCAAGTGCCCTGTCCATTATTCCACGCAGCGTATGTTCCAACAGGTGGACAAGAGGTACAGTGTCACTGATGCATGCACTGTCACTGCTCACCATCCTCGTGGCCTCCTCAAATGGTGCCAGGACAGTGCATGCATCCCTGATCATGCCCCACTGGCGTGGAGAAAAAAAACCAAGCTCCCCTGACCCTGTCCTGGTGCCGTAGTTGCACAGGTACTCATTGATGGCCCTCTGCTGCGTGTGCAGCCGCTGCAGCATGGCCAACGTTGAGTTCCACCTGGTGGGCATGTCACATATAAGGCGGTTCTTGGGCGGGTTCAACTCCTTTTGCAGCTCAGCCAGGCGAGCACTGGCATTATAAGATCTGCGGGAATGCACACAGACTTTCCTGGCCTGCCTCAGGACATCCTGTAAGCCCAGGTACCTGCCCAAGAACTGCTGCACCACCAGGTTAAGGACGTGAGCCACACAGGGCACATGGGTCAGTTGTCCCTGTCGGAGGGCGGAGAGGAGGTTGGTGCCATTGTCGCAAACCACCATTCCTGGCTTAAGCTGGCGTGGCGTCAACCACCTCTCGGCCTGCCCCTGCAGAGCAGATAGAACCTCTGCCCCAGTGTGGCTCCTGTCCCCCAAACACACCAGCGCAAGCACGGCATGGCATCTTTTTGCCTGCGTACTTGCGTAGCCCCTTGAACGCCTACGGAGCACCACTGGTTCCGAGGACAAAGCACAGGAAGAGGCCATGGAGGAATAAGAAGAGGAGGGGGTGGAGGAGAGAGGTGTGTCACAACCAGTAGTAGCATTTTGGAGGCGTGGCAGCGGAACAACCTCCAACACTACTGCACCTTGTCCTGCATCCTTCCCAGCTGCCAAAAGAGTGACCCAATGGGCCGTGAAAGAAAGGTAACGTCCCTGTCCATGCCTGCTGGACCATGAGTCAGCGGTAATATGCACCTTACCGCTGACCGCCCTGTCCAGCGAGGCCAAGACATTGCCTTCCACATGCCGGTAGAGTGCCGGAATCGCCTTCCGTGAGAAAAAGTGGCGTTTGGGAACCTGCCACTGAGGAACCGCACATTGCACAAATTCACGGAAGGGGGCCGAGTCTACCAACTGAAAAGGCAGCAGTTGAAGCGCTAGCAAGTTAGCCAAGCTAGCATTCAACCGCTGGGCATGTGGATGGCTGGGAGTGAACTTCTTTCGACGGTCCAGCAGCTGGGGCAGGGAAATTTGCCTGCTAGAATCGGACGTCGGTGTACTGCTAGCAGAGTGCCCGCAAGTACTTGGCTGTGACACACCTAATTCTACACCTTCATTCCTCTCAGTGCAGGTTTCAGAGAGGACTGAAGGTATAGTGGGGTTGGAGATCCCAGCTGATGCGGTGCAAGGAGAGGTCCGCTTTGTTCTTTGGTGTGGGTCTTTAAGGTAGGCTTGCCAACGAGCTGCATGGCAGGTCAACATATGTCTGGTCAAGCATGTGGTGCCCAAGCGGGTGATGTTTTGGCCACGCGATATACGCTTGAGACATATGTTGCAAACAGCAGCTGTGCGATCTGATGCACTCGACTCAAAAAAGGCCCACACCAAAGAACTTTTTGAATAACGGGCAGAGGCAGCGCCCTGCACAGGCGGAGCTCTGCGGTGTGATTCCGTCGGTGTGCTGCCCTTACGCTGGCCCCCGAGGGCATCCTGCCTCTTTGGAGATGTGCCTCCTCCTCATCCTCCTCCTCCTCTCTCCTATTAGGCACCCACGTGGAGTCAGTGACCTCATCATCCCCTCCCTCCTCATCACTGGAGCCAATCTGGCAGTATGCTGCAGCTGCTGGAACATGACTGCCAGATTGGTGTCCTTTTTGAGCATCCCCTCTCTCTGCTCTCACGCTACTGCCTTCCTCTAGCTGGGTATCATCATCAGACCCTTCGAAACGCTGGACATCCTCCTGGAGCATGTACCCAACACTGTGCTCAAACAGTTCGGGGGACTCCTCAGGAGGACATGGTTGGTCTAGGGAAGGAGTGACTGATGATGACATTGATACCAGGTAAGAGGACGCTTTGGCAGCTGCTTTGCCAGTACCCTGAGCCTGGGTGAGAGAGGATGAGGAGGGCTTGGTCATTCACTCTACCAAGTCTTCGGCATGATGCGGCTCAACACGTCCAGCTGCCGAAAAGAAGAACAAGGGTGTCCCATGGCCACGTGCTGATGGCGATGCACCGCGTCCACGACCAGCACTGTTGTCTCTAGACACAGAGCCTGCTTGCCCTCTTTTATTGGCTCCTGACTGTCTGCCTCTCCTTGTTTGCCTTCCAGACATTCTAATGGCCTGCAGGGAGATGGGAAAACCACCAATAAGGCCTAGCCTCAGGAGTATATTTTGCAGGAATCACACTACGCCTGCTGTAAGTGCTGCAAATGCCTGTTGGTGTAACACACCAGGAAAACACAGCAATACAGGCTAACTTCAGGTGTAATATGATCAGGAGGCACACTCCGCCCGCTGTAAGTGCTGCAAATGCCTGTTGGTGTAACACCAGGAAAACACAGCAATACAGGCTAACTTCAGGTGTATAATGTGCAGGAGGCACACTCCGCCCGCTGTAAGTGCTGCAAATGCCTGTTGGTGTAACACACCAGAAAAAAAAACAATACGGGCTAACTTCAGGTGTATAATGTGCAGGAGGCACACTCCGCCCGCTGTAAGTGCTGCAAATGCCTGTTGGTGTAACACACCAGGAAAACACATGACATGTTAAGGACCGATCCTCTGCTCTGACCTACCCTCTATATACCTTCCCCACCCCTTATACCAATCCTAATAAATAACGACTGACAAGGTTGTGGAGTAAAATTGGCCTTCCGGCCTATTTATTTAACAACTTCTTATATGAAATAAATAACCATTTAAATAACCGTTTAAATAACATTTTAACACTTACAATACCCCTGGTGGTCTTATAGACCACCAACTCCCAACTTGGGCACTGGGACTAACATATCCCTTAGGCCTCCAGTCGCAAGACACCGACTCGGAGGCGGTACACCTGGCCGCAGTGCCCTACCATTTTCCCCCCTTCCTGGTTAACCCTTGTTGACCGGAAGGTACTCAATAACCCCATACCACCTATGGGTACCACCCTTTTCTCCAGAACTACCACTTTCACCTCCTCCTCCAGCAACCAAACACTGCCACAGCTCGCAAGGGGTAAAGCCTTACCCTTGCGTGCACCCCAACACCCTCAGGGCCCGCTGAATTCCCTCCTGCAAACCCAGGTTCCACAGATCAATGCCCACGGCATTCAGGTGGACCCCGTCTCCCCTTAGGTACCTCCAAGTATCAACTTCCAACTCCCGGTGACGCACCACAAGGCCACCATTCCTTATAAAAAATCTCCCCACTTCTTTGTTCACTTTTATCCGGGCCTTGTTAACTTTCTCCACCGACCATGCCCAACGCCAAGACGTTCTGCCCACCATATCCGACCAAATAACAACCATACCCGGGAATGCTGTGCGCAATCTTAAAAAATCATATTTGATATCCCGGATAAGCTGGTGCATAGATCTGGCCCCCATGTCGTTACCTCCCGCATGTAGCACCAGGATATCCGGAGCCCTCTCCCGACCTGCGAACCTCTGTACTTCAGGCATAACCCCACTCCATACCATGCCCGGCACCCCGATCCAACGGACCTGGGCTTCTCGTAGGGGAGTCCCCAACTGCCTTCCATTGGGCCGAACATCGGCCCGTCTTGCCCCCCAGAACACGTACGAGTGACCCAGGATCCAAACTAGTCTGGGTTCACCACCTGAAAAACATGAAAATAATTTAAAAAAACAACGATTTATTGGCACGTACAGTCAGTCCACCACACAGTCCTCCCACAACCCCTGCCCAATGCACCTTACTCCTGTATCAGATGTGGGCGAATATAAAGTCGAAACCTATCAGACTCCCACCTCCCAATCCTCCTCACCGCGTCCGCCTTCAGTCCCGCCCGAGCCGCCTCTGTAGCTGCCCCAATGCGGAAGGAGTGAGAGGCATAACCCTTCGGATCATACCCCGCTGCCACCAAACATTTTTTAAACACCGCTATAAATTGAAACTTAGACAGCGCTGACCCATCCCGATGCACCAGAAAAGAACCTTCAAGTCCCGGACGCATGGAACAAAAGGATTCCACCGCCCGTACAGGACAGATTGACGCATTAAGGATGCGAAACAACTGAAGCCGCATACCCTTTCCAACTTGATCCGTTTTGGACCTGCTCACCCATATCCCCACCGAGTCTCCCGAACACTCCACATCCTGGGCCAACAAGCCCCCCGGCGCCGTCTGGAAGAACTAACCAGCTCTCCAACCCTCAGGGCTCCAAAAAAGGCAAGTGCAAATGCTGCCCGGAACAACTGACACTCATATTCCGAATTGCACACGGAATGTAAATGCAGGAACAATTTCTGCAACATTACTAACGAGACCGGCCTGCGGCTATCAGCCGCCTTCCGGCCTTTCCTGTACCCCTTCACTGCCTGTTTTACCCAAAATTCTTTCGTATAGTCCCTGCAACAATGCCATTTGAAAAGAAAAGCCAAACCCGCTAGTGTACGGTCCACCGCGGACACCGAAACGTCTTGCTCCATTTTCAATGTAAGAAAATAAAGCAGGGCCACTCCCACTTCACCCCCCACCAGGGAAACTCCCAGCCCCCGAACAAATGACCTCCACTCCTGCCAAACCTTAGCATAGGCTTTCCACGTGACCCCACTCACCGACCGTTTAATCCACTGCGCTGCGCTGTCAAAGCAATGTCCAACATCCAGTCGGGACAGGTAACCCCGCATTGCTCCGCTGCTGGTGCCAACTCCCGGAACCTGTCCCACTGAAAACAAGACAACGCGTCAGCCAGAGTGTTATCCACGCCAGGAATATGTACTGCATAAACAAATACATTCAAATTCATGCAGCGCAGAACCAAATGTCTCAGCAAACGCACCACTGGCTGTGATGCAGCCGACACACGATTTACTACCTGAACCACTCCCATGTTGACGCAGTTTAAGCGTACCTTGAGATTCCGGAAGGAATCCCCCCAAAGTTCAAACGCCACCACAACTGGGAAAAGTTCCAATAGTACCAGGTTCTTCAAGAACCCTGCTTCTGCCCACTCTTTTGGCCACGGAGCCGCGCTCCATTTGCCCCGACAGAACGCCCCATACCCCGTGGAGCCTGCCGCATCCGTAAATAAGTCCAGATCGAAATTACTAACGGGCCCAGCCATCCACAAAGCCCGCCCGTTGAAAGATTCCAAGAATCCATGCCACACTTCCAAATCCTCCCGAAGCTCTCTAGTTAGGCTTACAAAATGAGTAGGAACCCGCACCCCAGCTGTCGCAGCCAACAGCCTGCGGCTAAAGACCCTGCCCATAGGCATTATCCTGCAGGCGAAACACAACTTACCCAATAGGGACTGCATCTGGCGCAGCTGAATCTTCCGCCAGCCAATAACACCACGCACTTCCGCCTTCAACGCTTCCAGCTTATCCTCCGGCAGTCGGCATTCCATCTTCACAGAATCCAGCTCTATGCCCAGAAAAACTAAGGACGACGTGGGGCCCTCCGTCTTCTCGGGGGCCAAAGGGACCCCAAAACGATCGGCCATGTATTGCAACGTCCCAAGCAGGACATTGCAAACGTTAGACCCCGGAGGGCCCACACACAAAAAATCATCCAGATAATGGATGATCGAACTGATCTATGACACGTCCCGGACCACCCATTCTAGGAACGAACTAAAAGTCTCAAATAGCGCGCAAGAGATGGAGCAACCCATGGGCAAACAACAGTCCACGTAGTAAGCCCCCTCCCACATGCAGCCCAAGAAGCGAAAACTGTCCGGGTGTACCGGTAGCAACCGAAAAGCCGATTGAACATCAGCCTTTGCCAACAACGCTCCCCGCCCACACCTGCGGACCCATGCCACTGCCGCGCCGAAGGAGGTGTACGATACCGTGCAGTCCTCTGGCGCAAGAGCATCATTAACCGACCCACCCTTAGGAAAGGAAAGGTGGTGAATTAATCAAAATTTTTGAGGTTCCTTCTTGGGGACAACCCCCAAGGGAGAAACCACCAAATCAGGCATAGGCGCCCCCATAAACGGTCCAGCCATGCGCCCCAACTGTACTTCCTTAGCCAGCTTCTCAGAAACCACCAAGGGTTGGAGCAAGGCGGACCGGAGGTTCTTGGCTGCCGGGGGGACTGCAAACGGCGCACAAGGAATCCTGAAACCACTGGCAAAACCCTCCTCTAACAACTTAGTGGCACCCCTGTCAGGATACCTATTGAGAAAGGGAAGCATCCTTTCCACCCGAATTGGCGTCATTCCCTTTTCCCGCAGAATCTTCGGGGCGACCCTTGCCTCGCTTAAAGCATTTTGACAAAGCGTGGCTACCCCCACATCCTGAACACACGTGCTTAAAGCGACAGCTTGTCCCGTACTTGCACGTGCCCTCATTGAACTGCCAGCAGTAGCCCCATCTTTTTTCGGTCGGTTGTCCTGAGGCCGCAGCACCTCCGACCCCCCCCTGAAAAAACTGATTGGAGGCCCGCGACGCTGTCATCAACCGCATCCACAAGTTGATGTCCTTGTGATCCCATCGCATTCCCGGTCTCATGGCCATCCTTTGCCTGAACTGTTCATCATACCTCAACCAAGCTACGCCACCATACGTCCTGTATGCTTCGCTAACCGCCTCCAAGTAAGTGAACAGCCAAGAACAATGTTCCGGGCCTTCTCCCCTATCACACAGGCCATGATCGCAAATGCTTGCAACCAATTGGTGAATGTACGGGGTACAAGACGATAATGCCTCTTTTCCTCATCCTCCTTCTTGCTCTCTTCCGGCCTCACCCTATCCAGGTTGAATTTGTCCAAGGGGAGCAACGTGAAGATCTCCACATACTCACCCTTCCAAAGCTTCTCTCTGACTTCCGGCTTGAGGTGAGCTCCTAACGGTGCCTCAAAACAAATATACATCTCGTTCTTAGCGGCACCTGCCAGCCTGACCGCCTCCTTGTTCTTCTCCCCCGCAACCACCTGCCCACTTGCCGTGGCAGCCCCCCCTTCTAATGGGGCCTGCACCTCCCCCACTTTTTTGCCCGGGGCTAACGTTGCCCCAGAAGGCCCCGCTGCCTGAGACGAACCCCCTGTTTGCCCCCACGCCGCCGCGGGCGATGCCGTGTCGCCCCCGCCCGGCTTAAAACGCCTGACCAAATCCTCCAACCCAGACCACAAATCCTGCGTCTCCCCTGCTGCCTCGGCGGGGAAGAATGCGCCCCGGGTGACCCCCCCGTGCTTAAACCCCCCCCAACACAACCTTGACCCAGTAAATCTTGTAATAGTGAACAAACAACAAAAGAGTTAGACTCATCGGGCTGCCTTGGACTGGGTCCACGAGCCGCAGAACTGGTCTCCATCGAAGCCCGTTGTCCCGAGTCCTCGCCACCGTCTGACCCGAACAGCTCACTCTCCGACCTGTCGTCATCCGATTCTGCCGGTACAAGCGCTGGCTGCACACCGTGCGGACGCAACCTGCGTGGTAAGGGCTGTCGCGGCTGTGCATCACGCCCTCTCGATCCTGGCACACCCGACCCACTCGCGACCTCCACCGACGGACTGCGGGTCCGCCCCCTGGCACGGGTGTCATCCGCTCATCCCCCGTCATTCACCCTTGGCGCCGAACTCCTCACCGATCGTCCCGCTGACTTTGCCCGACCCCTGACCGCCTCCGACTTCCAGCCACTGGCCCACGAACTTGGTCCTCCACGCTGGGCCGCACGGCTGCTCCGGGCATCATCCGCAGCCTCGACCGCGACGTCACTGCATCTCCGACGCGCGGGCGGGGGAGGGGATAGAGGGCCGCTCGTCTACCCCACCGCCGAACTCCGTCCACGGCGCGGATTCCTCCCGGCCTCCCCTGCCAGCGCCGGCTGCGTGCGGCAAGGGGATGCAGCCGGAGGGCCCCTGTCGGGTCTCCGGACGGAACTTGCCATACTCGGGGATGCGTCTGGACTGTACCGCTCAGGCGGCCTAGACCGCCTAGCGCGCGCTGGAGCGACCCCCCCGGCGGGCGCCGCCGCCCGCTCCTCTAATACTGCAGCCACTTGATCCCGCAGCCACTCTGCCCCTTGCGCGGCCACCGCGGCCCACAAGTGCTCCACCAGCTCTGAAACAGCAGCCATGGCACAGTCAGTGAAGCTTTTCTCCTTGTTACTAATGGAGGAATAGTGAGAAACGTCACTTCCTCCCTGCCTGACTGAGCTTCCTTTCCTCTATTACCCCACGACCACTCCCCTTTTCTTAAATGGACCACAGCACTATTAGGCTGCTGCCTGCCCCACCTGTCATGCCGTCCCTCCGCTCATTTTCTTCTGTCTCTGCTCCAGGACTCTCTGCAATACGGGCTAACTTCAGGTGTAAAATGATCAGGAGGCACACTCCGCCCGCTGTAAGTGCTGCAAATGCCTGTTGGTGTAACACCAGGAAAACACAGCAATACAGGCTAACTTCAGGTGTATAATGTGCAGGAGGCACACTCCGCCCGCTGTAAGTGCTGCAAATGCCTGTTGGTGTAACACACCAGGAAAACACAGCAATACGGGCTAATTTCAGGTGTAATATGATCAGGAGGCACACTCCGCCCACTGTAAGTGCTGCAAATGCCTGTTGGTGTAACACCAGGAAAACACAGCAATACAGGCTAACTTCAGGTGTATAATGTGCAGGAGGCACACTCCGCCCGCTGTAAGTGCTGCAAATGCCTGTTGGTGTAACACACCAGGAAAACACAGCAATACGGGCTAACTTCAGGTGTAATATGATCAGGAGGCACACTCCGCCCGCTGTAAGTGCTGCAAATGCCTGTTGGTGTAACACCAGGAAAACACAGCAATACAGGCTAACTTCAGGTTTATAATGTGCAGGAGGCACACTCCGCCCGCTGTAAGTGCTGCAAATGCCTGTTGGTGTAACACACCAGGAAAACACAGCAATACGGGCTAACTTCAGGTGTATAATGTGCAGGAGGCACACTCCGCCCGCTGTAAGTGCTGCAAATGCCTGTTGGTGTAACACACCAGGAAAACACAGCAATACGGGCTAACTTCAGGTGTAATATGATCAGGAGGCACACTCCGCCCGCTGTAAGTGCTGCAAATGCCTGTTGGTGTAACACCAGGAAAACACAGCAATACAGGCTTACTTCAGGTGTATAACGTGCAGGAGGCACACTCCGCCCGCTGTAAGTGCTGCAAATACCTGTTGGTGTAACACACCAGGAAAACACAGCAATACGGGCTAACTTCAGGTGTAATATGATCAGGAGGCACACTCCGCCCGCTGTAAGTGCTGCAAATGCCTGTTGGTGTAACACTAGGAAAACACAGCAATACAGGCTAACTTCAGGTGTATAATGTGCAGGAGGCACACTCCGCCCACTGTAAGTGCTGCAAATGCCTGTTGGTGTAACACACCAGGAAAACACAGCAATACGGGCTAACTTCAGGTGTATAATGTGCAGGAGGCACACTCCACCCGCTGTAAGTGCTGCAAATGCCTGTTGGTGTAACACACCAGGAAAACACAGCAATACGGGCTAACTTCAGGTGTAATATGATCAGGAGGCACACTCTGCCTGCTGTAAGTGCTGCAAATGCCTGTTGGTGTAACACCAGGAAAACACAGCAATACAGGCTAACTTCAGGTGTATAATGTGCAGGAGGCACACTCCACCCGCTGTAAGTGCTGCAAATGCCTGTTGGTGTAACACACCAGGAAAACACAGCAATATGGGCTAACTTCAGGTGTAATATGATCAGGAGGCACACTCCGCCCGCTGTAAGTGCTGCAAATGTCTGTTGGTGTAACACACCAGGAAAACACAGCAATACGGGCTAACTTCAGGTGTAATATGATCAGGAGGCACACTCCGCCCACTGTGAGTGCTGCAAATGCCTGTTGGTGTAACACACCAGGAAAACACAGCAATACGGGCTAACTTCAGGTGTATAATGTGCAGGAGGCACACTCCGCCCGCTGTAAGTGCTGCAAATGCCTGTTGGTTTAACACACCAGGAAAACACAGCAATACGGGCTAACTTCAGGTGTAATATGATCAGGAGGCACACTCCGCCCGCTGTAAGTGCTGCAAATGCCTGTTGGTGTAACACCAGGAAAACACAGCAATACAGGCTAACTTCAGGTGTATAATGTGCAGGAGGCACACTCCACCCGCTGTAAGTGCTGCAAATGCCTGTTGGTGTAACACACCAGGAAAACACAGCAATACGGGCTAACTTCAGGTGTAATACGATCAGGAGGCACACTCCGCCCGCTGTAAGTGCTGCAAATGCCTGTTGGTGTAACACACCAGGAAAACACAGCAATACGGGCTAACTTCAGGTGTATAATGTGCAGGAGGCACACTCCGCCCGCTGTAAGTGCTGCAAATGCCTGTTGGTGTAACACACCAGGAAAACACAGCAATACGGGCTAACTTCAGGTGTAATATGATCAGGAGGCACACTCCGCCTGCTATAAGTGCTGCAAATGCCTGTTGGTGTAACACCAGGAAAACAAAGCAATACAGGCTAACTTCAGGTGTATAATGTGCAGGAGGCACACTCCGCCCGCTGTAAGTGCTGCAAATGCCTGTTGGTGTAACACACCAGGAAAACACAGCAATATGGGCTAACTTCAGGTGTATAATGTGCAGGAGGCACACTTCGCCCACTGTAAGTGCTGCAAATGCCTGTTGGTGTAACACACCAGGAAAACACAGCAATACGGGCTAACTTCAGGTGTAATATGATCAGGAGGCACACTCCGCCCGCTGTAAGTGCTGCAAATGCCTGTTGGTGTAACACCAGGAAAACACAGCAATACAGGCTAACTTCAGGTGTATAATGTGCAGGAGGCACACTCCGCCCGCTGTAAGTGCTGCAAATGCCTGTTGGTGTAACACACTAGGAAAACACAGCAATACGGGCTAACTTGTCATGTACCTGGGTGTATTTGAACCGGGATCTTCCTGGTCCCAAAGCTGCAGCCTTACCTGTTGCGCTACTGAGCAGATCTAGACTTTTGGAAATGTCCTCTCAGTATTAAACATTACCTTGGACTCACTAGCCCCACCTACTGCCAGCTGTGGACAATTTTCAATCAAAGCAGCCCTTAAAAAGGAAGTGTTGCTATCTCTCAGCGCCCGTTTGTGTGGAATAGCTCCCTGGGTGTTGTGACTGCTTTTTGATCCTGATTTTCGTGTTGAACTTCTGCCTGAATTCCTGACTACTCTCCAGCCTGCTGATTTTGTACTTCACTGCCAGCTCGTGTATGACCTTTGCCTGCCTGACCACTCTCTGGATTTCGATCGTGTACCATTTTGCCTGATCTGTTGCCAACCTAATCTGCCTGACTACGTTTTTGCCTGAATCCTCAGCACACAAGTTCCACTTCGGACACTACCTATCACAGGTACCTTACATTACAAACGGGCCACAATGACAGTGGACCCTGCTGAGATTGTTAAGGTGATTTCACGTCAGGGATAATTGATTGGAGCTCATGAACAGCATCTTTCTTCCCTGGACGCCAAGTTAGATGAACTTTGTACTATGCTTAAATCTTGTTTGCCTGCTTCCTCTGCAACGGTCCAGACTCTGGATCCTACTCCTGCTACGATCCAACCCACCTCTTCTGTACCACCCAAACTTCCTATGCCTGACAAATTTGGTGGTGATACTGAGGACTGCAGAGGCTTTTTAAATGTTTGCCGTTTGCATTTCCGCAACAACCCTGGGACCTTTAGCACTTCTTCTGCCAAAGTGACTTTTGTAATTTCCTTGTTAAAGGGGAAGGCCCTGGCCTGGGTCTCTCCTTATCTGGAACGCAATGATCCTGTGCTGCAAGACGCTGACAAATTTCTGGCTTCTCTCCAGACTGTATTTGACAAGCCAGATAGAGCTTCTGCAGCTGAGTACTCACTCTTGGACATGCAACAAGGCACCAGGTCTGTGGCACAATATGCTATTGAGTTTCGTACCCTTGCTGCTGAGACTACTTGGGACTCAAGGGCATTACGTGCAGCCTTCCGAAAAGGTCTTGCAGATCGCATCAAAGACAAATTAGTCTATAAGGATTCCCCAGAAGACCTAGAGAAATTCATAGAGCTCTGTGTTCGTCTGGATGTCCGGTATCATGAAAGGTGCCAAGAGAGACTTAGAACTCGCAAGTTTCTCGGCCAGTCTACCGTTTGGCCCCTAACTTCCAAGCACCACCTCAGCCAGAACCTGAAATCTCAGTTGAACCCCAGACACCTGTGGAACCCATGGATGTTAGCCGTCTCCACCTAACTGAGTCTGAGAAACAAAGGAGGCGTGCATTGGGCCTATGCCTATACTGTGGACTTAAAGGACATTTATTATCTGTCTGCCCTTCCCGTCCAGTAAAAGGCAGGGTCTAACCAGTGTTGGAGGAGCTGGCTTAGACCTTACAGGTATATCCTCCAAGACCAAGATTACCATTCCTGCAATTATCCATTTACCCTCTAAACTTGTCTCCTGTGAGGCTTTTGTGGATTCTGGAGCTGCTGGCATATTCTTGGACTACACTTTTGCTAAAAAAAATAATATCTCATTTGTTCCAAAATCTAGACCCCTGAACATTACCACCGTAAATGGACAACCCTTGGGAGATAGCATTGTAAAATTTGAGACTATGACAATCACCCTTCAGGTAGGCGTACTCCACAAAGAGGAAGTTGTCTTGTCTCTTATTGATTCTCCACTTCTGCCTGTTATCCTTGGTTACCCATGGTTACAACAACATAACCCTTATTTTGATTGGGAAAATGGAGAACTAACCTCTTGGGGGTCGTTCTGTCATTCAAACTGTTTGTCTCAACCCAAAAGACTTCCTGCTTGTATGTTGGCTTCCGTGGCCGTCCCACCTACCTTGCCTCATGAATACCATGCGTTTGCAGACGTATTTTGCAAGCAAAAGGCAGAGGTTTTACCTCCACATCGTTCTTTTGACTGTGCAATTAAATTGATTCCTGGAGCACCTCTTCCCAAAGGAAGGACCTATCCCCTGTCTTTGCCTGAACAAAAATCCATGGAGGAATACGTAAAAGACAACTTGGAAAGAGGTTTTATCCGACCCTCTTCTTCTCCAGTAGGGGCAGGTTTTTTCTTTGTTGAAAAAAAAGATGGGGGTCTTCGACCATGCATAGACTATCGAGGGTTAAATCAAATCACTGTAAAAGACTCCTACCCTTTGCCTCTCATTCTTGAACTGTTTGATGTACTTAAGGGGGCTGTTATCTTCTCCAAGCTAGACCTACGAGGGGCTTATAATCTAATTCGAATTAAAGACGGGGACGAGTGGAAGACAGCATTCAACACTCGTAATGGACATTTTGAATATCTGGTTATGCCATTTGGGTTGTGTAACGCCCCTGCTGTCTTCCAACGTTTCATGAATGAAATTTTTCATGATTTCAGCAACAGTTTTGTGATCATCTACTTGGACGACATTTTAATCTTTTCCAAGACTCATCTAGAGCACATCTCGCATGTAAAGCAGGTATTGCAACGACTGAGAGAAAACCATCTTTACGCGAAGATTGAGAAATGCAGTTTCCATCAAAGCCGTATTCCTTTCCTTGGATACATTATAAGTGCTGCCGGTTTCCAAATGGACCCTCAAAAACTTTCCGCTGTCTTGCAATGGCCCCAACCGACCACTTTAAGAGGGCTCCAAAGCTTTCTAGGGTTCGTAAATTACTACAGACGCTTCATCAAAGGTTTTGCCTCCATTGCGGCCCCCCTTACTGCTATGACTAAGAAAGGTACAAATTGCAAGGTATGGTCCTCAGAAGCAGAATCGGCTTTCCAGCAATTAAAAGACATGTTCAGCAAAGCTCCAATTCTTCAGCATCCAAATCCCGATCTCCAGTACATAGTTGAGGTTGATGCCTCTGAGGTAGGAGCAGGTGCCGTGCTCTCCCAGAGACAGCCTAAGTCTGGTAGAATCCATCCAGTAGCATTTTTTTCTAGAAAGTTTTCTCCAGCGGAGATGAATTACGATGTTGGGAATCGAGAACTACTGGCCATCAAATTGGCATTGTCTGAATGGCGACATCTTCTGGAAGGGGCTCCCAAACCTTTTTCTATCCTCACTGACCATAAAAACCTACTGTACCTTCAGACTGCAAGACGTTTGAACTCACGTCAGGCTCGATGGGCTCTGTTTTTCTCCCGTTTTAATTTTGTTCTTTCTTATGTTCCTGGGCATAAAAACAAGAAAGCCGATGCTCTTTCCAGACAGTTTGCTACCTCTGAAGAAGACCAACCTACCGAGCAGTATATAATCCCACCTCACAAAATTGTCGCACAGATCTCTACGGCTCTTTCCCAACAGTTACAAGAAACCCAGAATTGTGTTCCCCAAGGCTTGAAGATACCACCAGGTCGCCTGTTCGTAGCCCCTAGCCTCAGAAAACCTGTACTCCTCTGGGCACATGATGGTGTTTTATCTGGTCATCCTGGTGTCACCATCACTCTTAAGACCTTGCAGCGTCATGTCTGGTGGCCTCATATGAAAAGGGATGTTACTGACTATGTGGCTGCCTGTCCAACTTGTGCTGCTAATAAAGTACCCCGTACATTGCATACTGGACTGTTACAACCACTTTCAGCACCTCGTCAGCCTTGGACCCATTTGACTATGGACTTCATTACAGACTTACCCAAGACCGAGGGCATGACTGCTATATGGGTCATAGTGGATCGCTTTTCAAAAATGTCTCATTTTGTGCCACTCCCGGGATTACCTACAGCGGAAGCACTGTCTACTCTCTTCCTTTCCCATATTGTGAGATATCATGGCATACCTACCAATGTCGTCTCAGACCGTGGATCCCAGTTTGTTTCCCGATTCTGGAGAGCGTTCTGCAAGAAACTGGGACTAACGCTTTCACTCTCTACCTCACATCACCCTCAAACAGATGGTCAAACCAAACGCATGAACCAGACCCTAGAAACCTATCTTCGACATTATGTCAATGCCTTACACTCCAACTGGTCTGAGTATTTGCCTTTAGCTGAGTTCGCCATTAATTCCCGTTGGCACAGTGCTCTTCATACCACACCATTCTACGCAGCCCTAGGCTATCACCCTCAGACTTTTCCCCTACTTCAGCCTTCTTCTGGTGTACCAGCAGCAGATCAGCGGGTTAAAAATATTCTGCTACATTGGAAAAAGATTCGCTTATTACTACGGAAGTCAGCAGGCAAGTATGCACTTTTTTCCAACAAACGAAAACGCCATATACCTCCATATGTGGTGGGGGACAGAGTTTGGCTATCAACCAAATATGTGAGACTGAAACAACCTTCTACCAAATTGGGCCCTCGATTCATTGGTCCTTACAGAATTATTGCTCGAGTCGGGCCAGTCTCCTATCGGTTGAAATTACCCTCCTCTCTCCGGATTCATCCTGTGTTCCACGTTTCCCTCCTCAAAAAAGCAATTTTCAATCGCTACTCCAGAACGCAACAGCTACCTCCTCCTGTTCTTGTTGATGGACAAAATGAGTTTGAAGTCTCCAAGATTCTTGATTCTAGAAGACAGGGTCGTGGCCTTCGGTATCTGGTTCATTGGAAGGGATATCCTGTCACAGACCGTTCCTGGGTTCCAGCCAAAGATCTGCATGCCCCTTCTCTTATTCGAGACTTCCATGCCTCCTTTCCCACTAAGCCCCGCTAGGCCCCCGGAGGGGTCCACTGGGGAGGGGGCCCTGTCATGTACCTGGGTGTATTTGAACCGGGATCTTCCTGGTCCCAAAGCTGCAGCCTTACCTGTTGCGCTACTGAGCAGATCTAGACTTTTGGAAATGTCCTCTCAGTATTAAACATTACCTTGGACTCACTAGCCCCACCTACTGCCAGCTGTGGACAATTTTCAATCAAAGCAGCCCTTAAAAAGGAAGTGATGCTATCTCTCAGCGCCCGTTTGTGTGGAATAGCTCCCTGGGTGTTGTGACTGCTTTTTGATCCTGATTTTCGTGTTGAACTTCTGCCTGAATTCCTGACTACTCTCCAGCCTGCTGATTTTGTACTTCACTGCCAGCTCGTGTATGACCTTTGCCTGCCTGACCACTCTCTGGATTTCGATCGTGTACCATTTTGCCTGATCTGTTGCCAACCTAATCTGCCTGACTACGTTTTTGCCTGAATCCTCAGCACACAAGTTCCACTTCGGACACTACCTATCACAGGTACCTTACATAACTTCAGGTGTAATATTATCAGGAGGCACACTCCGCCCGCTGTAAGTGCTGCAAATGCCTGTTGGTGTAACACCAGGAAAACACAGCAATACAGGCTAACTTCAGGTGTATAATGTGCAGGAGGCACACTCCGCCCGCTGTAAGTGCTGCAAATGCCTGTTGGTGTAACACACCAGGAAAACACAGCAATACGGGCTAACTTCAGGTGTAATATGATCAGGAGGCACACTCTGCCTGCTGTAAGTGCTGCAAATGCCTGTTGGTGTAACACCAGGAAAACACAGCAATACAGGCTAACTTCAGGTGTATAATGTGCAGGAGGCACACTCCACCCGCTGTAAGTGCTGCAAATGCCTGTTGGTGTAACACACCAGGAAAACACAGCAATACGGGCTAACTTCAGGTGTAATACGATCAGGAGGCACACTCCGCCCGCTGTAAGTGCTGCAAATGCCTGTTGGTGTAACACACCAGGAAAACACAGCAATACGGGCTAACTTCAGGTGTATAATGTGCAGGAGGCACACTCCGCCCGCTGTAAGTGCTGCAAATGCCTGTTGGTGTAACACACCAGGAAAACACAGCAATATGGGCTAACTTCAGGTGTAATATGATCAGGAGGCACACTCCGCCCGCTGTAAGTGCTGCAAATGCCTGTTGGTGTAACACCAGGAAAACACAGCAATACAGGCTAACTTCAGGTGTATAATGTGCAGGAGGCACACTCCGCCCGCTGTAAGTGCTGCAAATGCCTGTTGGTGTAACACACCAGGAAAACAAAGCAATACGGGCTAACTTCAGGTGTAATATGATCAGGAGGCACACTCCGCCTGCTATAAGTGCTGCAAATGCCTGTTGGTGTAACACCAGGAAAACAAAGCAATACAGGCTAACTTCAGGTGTATAATGTGCAGGAGGCACACTCCGCCCGCTGTAAGTGCTGCAAATGCCTGTTGGTGTAACACACCAGGAAAACACAGCAATATGGGCTAACTTCAGGTGTATAATGTGCAGGAGGCACACTTCGCCCACTGTAAGTGCTGCAAATGCCTGTTGGTGTAACACACCAGGAAAACACAGCAATACGGGCTAACTTCAGGTGTAATATGATCAGGAGGCACACTCCGCCCGCTGTAAGTGCTGCAAATGCCTGTTGGTGTAACACCAGGAAAACACAGCAATACAGGCTAACTTCAGGTGTATAATGTGCAGGAGGCACACTCCGCCCGCTGTAAGTGCTGCAAATGCCTGTTGGTGTAACACACTAGGAAAACACAGCAATACGGGCTAACTTGTCATGTACCTGGGTGTATTTGAACCGGGATCTTCCTGGTCCCAAAGCTGCAGCCTTACCTGTTGCGCTACTGAGCAGATCTAGACTTTTGGAAATGTCCTCTCAGTATTAAACATTACCTTGGACTCACTAGCCCCACCTACTGCCAGCTGTGGACAATTTTCAATCAAAGCAGCCCTTAAAAAGGAAGTGTTGCTATCTCTCAGCGCCCGTTTGTGTGGAATAGCTCCCTGGGTGTTGTGACTGCTTTTTCATCCTGATTTTCGTGTTGAACTTCTGCCTGAATTCCTGACTACTCTCCAGCCTGCTGATTTTGTACTTCACTGCCAGCTCGTGTATGACCTTTGCCTGCCTGACCACTCTCTGGATTTCGATCGTGTACCATTTTGCCTGATCTGTTGCCAACCTAATCTGCCTGACTACGTTTTTGCCTGAATCCTCAGCACACAAGTTCCACTTCGGACACTACCTATCACAGGTACCTTACATTACAAACGGGCCACAATGACAGTGGACCCTGCTGAGATTGTTAAGGTGATTTCACGTCAGGGATAATTGATTGGAGCTCATGAACAGCATCTTTCTTCCCTGGACGCCAAGTTAGATGAACTTTGTACTATGCTTAAATCTTGTTTGCCTGCTTCCTCTGCAACGGTCCAGACTCTGGATCCTACTCCTGCTACGATCCAACCCACCTCTTCTGTACCACCCAAACTTCCTATGCCTGACAAATTTGGTGGTGATACTGAGGACTGCAGAGGCTTTTTAAATGTTTGCCGTTTGCATTTCCGCAACAACCCTGGGACCTTTAGCACTTCTTCTGCCAAAGTGACTTTTGTAATTTCCTTGTTAAAGGGGAAGGCCCTGGCCTGGGTCTCTCCTTATCTGGAACGCAATGATCCTGTGCTGCAAGACGCTGACAAATTTCTGGCTTCTCTCCAGACTGTATTTGACAAGCCAGATAGAGCTTCTGCAGCTGAGTACTCACTCTTGGACATGCAACAAGGCACCAGGTCTGTGGCACAATATGCTATTGAGTTTCGTACCCTTGCTGCTGAGACTACTTGGGACTCAAGGGCATTACGTGCAGCCTTCCGAAAAGGTCTTGCAGATCGCATCAAAGACGAATTAGTCTATAAGGATTCCCCAGAAGACCTAGAGAAATTCATAGAGCTCTGTGTTCGTCTGGATGTCCGGTATCATGAAAGGTGCCAAGAGAGACTTAGAACTCGCAAGTTTCTCGGCCAGTCTACCGTTTGGCCCCTAACTTCCAAGCACCACCTCAGCCAGAACCTGAAATCTCAGTTGAACCCCAGACACCTGTGGAACCCATGGATGTTAGCCGTCTCCACCTAACTGAGTCTGAGAAACAAAGGAGGCGTGCATTGGGCCTATGCCTATACTGTGGACTTAAAGGACATTTATTATCTGTCTGCCCTTCCCGTCCAGTAAAAGGCAGGGTCTAACCAGTGTTGGAGGAGCTGGCTTAGACCTTACAGGTATATCCTCCAAGACCAAGATTACCATTCCTGCAATTATCCATTTACCCTCTAAACTTGTCTCCTGTGAGGCTTTTGTGGATTCTGGAGCTGCTGGCATATTCTTGGACTACACTTTTGCTAAAAAAAATAATATCTCATTTGTTCCAAAATCTAGACCCCTGAACATTACCACCGTAAATGGACAACCCTTGGGAGATAGCATTGTAAAATTTGAGACTATGACAATCACCCTTCAGGTAGGCGTACTCCACAAAGAGGAAGTTGTCTTGTCTCTTATTGATTCTCCACTTCTGCCTGTTATCCTTGGTTACCCATGGTTACAACAACATAACCCTTATTTTGATTGGGAAAATGGAGAACTAACCTCTTGGGGGTCGTTCTGTCATTCAAACTGTTTGTCTCAACCCAAAAGACTTCCTGCTTGTATGTTGGCTTCCGTGGCCGTCCCACCTACCTTGCCTCATGAATACCATGCGTTTGCAGACGTATTTTGCAAGCAAAAGGCAGAGGTTTTACCTCCACATCGTTCTTTTGACTGTGCAATTAAATTGATTCCTGGAGCACCTCTTCCCAAAGGAAGGACCTATCCCCTGTCTTTGCCTGAACAAAAATCCATGGAGGAATACGTAAAAGACAACTTGGAAAGAGGTTTTATCCGACCCTCTTCTTCTCCAGTAGGGGCAGGTTTTTTCTTTGTTGAAAAAAAAGATGGGGGTCTTCGACCATGCATAGACTATCGAGGGTTAAATCAAATCACTGTAAAAGACTCCTACCCTTTGCCTCTCATTCTTGAACTGTTTGATGTACTTAAGGGGGCTGTTATCTTCTCCAAGCTAGACCTACGAGGGGCTTATAATCTAATTCGAATTAAAGACGGGGACGAGTGGAAGACAGCATTCAACACTCGTAATGGACATTTTGAATATGTGGTTATGCCATTTGGGTTGTGTAACGCCCCTGCTGTCTTCCAACGTTTCATGAATTAAATTTTTCATGATTTCAGCAACAGTTTTGTGATCATCTACTTGGACGACATTTTAATCTTTTCCAAGACTCATCTAGAGCACATCTCGCATGTAAAGCAGGTATTGCAACGACTGAGAGAAAACCATCTTTACGCGAAGATTGAGAAATGCAGTTTCCATCAAAGCCGTATTCCTTTCCTTGGATACATTATAAGTGCTGCCGGTTTCCAAATGGACCCTCAAAAACTTTCCGCTGTCTTGCAATGGCCCCAACCGACCACTTTAAGAGGGCTCCAAAGCTTTCTAGGGTTCGTAAATTACTACAGACGCTTCATCAAAGGTTTTGCCTCCATTGCGGCCCCCCTTACTGCTATGACTAAGAAAGGTACAAATTGCAAGGTATGGTCCTCAGAAGCAGAATCGGCTTTCCAGCAATTAAAAGACATGTTCAGCAAAGCTCCAATTCTTCAGCATCCAAATCCCGATCTCCAGTACATAGTTGAGGTTGATGCCTCTGAGGTAGGAGCAGGTGCCGTGCTCTCCCAGAGACAGCCTAAGTCTGGTAGAATCCATCCAGTAGCATTTTTTTCTAGAAAGTTTTCTCCAGCGGAGATGAATTACGATGTTGGGAATCGAGAACTACTGGCCATCAAATTGGCATTGTCTGAATGGCGACATCTTCTGGAAGGGGCTCCCAAACCTTTTTCTATCCTCACTGACCATAAAAACCTACTGTACCTTCAGACTGCAAGACGTTTGAACTCACGTCAGGCTCGATGGGCTCTGTTTTTCTCCCGTTTTAATTTTGTTCTTTCTTATGTTCCTGGGCATAAAAACAAGAAAGCCGATGCTCTTTCCAGACAGTTTGCTACCTCTGAAGAAGACCAACCTACCGAGCAGTATATAATCCCACCTCACAAAATTGTCGCACAGATCTCTACGGCTCTTTCCCAACAGTTACAAGAAACCCAGAATTGTGTTCCCCAAGGCTTGAAGATACCACCAGGTCGCCTGTTCGTAGCCCCTAGCCTCAGAAAACCTGTACTCCTCTGGGCACATGATGGTGTTTTATCTGGTCATCCTGGTGTCACCATCACTCTTAAGACCTTGCAGCGTCATGTCTGGTGGCCTCATATGAAAAGGGATGTTACTGACTATGTGGCTGCCTGTCCAACTTGTGCTGCTAATAAAGTACCCCGTACATTGCATACTGGACTGTTACAACCACTTTCAGCACCTCGTCAGCCTTGGACCCATTTGACTATGGACTTCATTACAGACTTACCCAAGTCCGAGGGCATGACTGCTATATGGGTCATAGTGGATCGCTTTTCAAAAATGTCTCATTTTGTGCCACTCCCGGGATTACCTACAGCGGAAGCACTGTCTACTCTCTTCCTTTCCCATATTGTGAGATATCATGGCATACCTACCAATGTCGTCTCAGACCGTGGATCCCAGTTTGTTTCCCGATTCTGGAGAGCGTTCTGCAAGAAACTGGGACTAACGCTTTCACTCTCTACCTCACATCACCCTCAAACAGATGGTCAAACCAAACGCATGAACCAGACCCTAGAAACCTATCTTCGACATTATGTCAATGCCTTACACTCCAACTGGTCTGAGTATTTGCCTTTAGCTGAGTTCGCCATTAATTCCCGTTGGCACAGTGCTCTTCATACCACACCATTCTACGCAGCCCTAGGCTATCACCCTCAGACTTTTCCCCTACTTCAGCCTTCTTCTGGTGTACCAGCAGCAGATCAGCGGGTTAAAAATATTCTGCTACATTGGAAAAAGATTTGCTTATTACTACGGAAGTCAGCAGGCAAGTATGCACTTTTTTCCAACAAACGAAAACGCCATATACCTCCATATGTGGTGGGGGACAGAGTTTGGCTATCAACCAAATATGTGAGACTGAAACAACCTTCTACCAAATTGGGCCCTCGATTCATTGGTCCTTACAGAATTATTGCTCGAGTCGGGCCAGTCTCCTATCGGTTGAAATTACCCTCCTCTCTCCGGATTCATCCTGTGTTCCACGTTTCCCTCCTCAAAAAAGCAATTTTCAATCGCTACTCCAGAACGCAACAGCTACCTCCTCCTGTTCTTGTTGATGGACAAAATGAGTTTGAAGTCTCCAAGATTCTTGATTCTAGAAGACAGGGTCGTGGCCTTCGGTATCTGGTTCATTGGAAGGGATATCCTGTCACAGACCGTTCCTGGGTTCCAGCCAAAGATCTGCATGCCCCTTCTCTTATTCGAGACTTCCATGCCTCCTTTCCCACTAAGCCCCGCTAGGCCCCCGGAGGGGTCCACTGGGGAGGGGGCCCTGTCATGTACCTGGGTGTATTTGAACCGGGATCTTCCTGGTCCCAAAGCTGCAGCCTTACCTGTTGCGCTACTGAGCAGATCTAGACTTTTGGAAATGTCCTCTCAGTATTAAACATTACCTTGGACTCACTAGCCCCACCTACTGCCAGCTGTGGACAATTTTCAATCAAAGCAGCCCTTAAAAAGGAAGTGATGCTATCTCTCAGCGCCCGTTTGTGTGGAATAGCTCCCTGGGTGTTGTGACTGCTTTTTGATCCTGATTTTCGTGTTGAACTTCTGCCTGAATTCCTGACTACTCTCCAGCCTGCTGATTTTGTACTTCACTGCCAGCTCGTGTATGACCTTTGCCTGCCTGACCACTCTCTGGATTTCGATTGTGTACCATTTTGCCTGATCTGTTGCCAACCTAATCTGCCTGACTACGTTTTTGCCTGAATCCTCAGCACACAAGTTCCACTTCGGACACTACCTATCACAGGTACCTTACATAACTTCAGGTGTAATATTATCAGGAGGCACACTCCGCCCGCTGTAAGTGCTGCAAATGCCTGTTGGTGTAACACCAGGAAAACACAGCAATACAGGCTAACTTCAGGTGTATAATGTGCAGGAGGCACACTCCGCCCGCTGTAAGTGCTGCAAATGCCTGTTGGTGTAACACACCAGGAAAACACAGCAATACGGGCTAACTTCAGGTGTAATATGATCAGGAGGCACACTCTGCCTGCTGTAAGTGCTGCAAATGCCTGTTGGTGTAACACCAGGAAAACACAGCAATACAGGCTAACTTCAGGTGTATAATGTGCAGGAGGCACACTCCACCCGCTGTAAGTGCTGCAAATGCCTGTTGGTGTAACACACCAGGAAAACACAGCAATATGGGCTAACTTCAGGTGTAATATGATCAGGAGGCACACTCCGCCCGCTGTAAGTGCTGCAAATGCCTGTTGGTGTAACACACCAGGAAAACACAGCAATACGGGCTAACTTCAGGTGTAATATGATCAGGAGGCACACTCCGCCCGCTGTAAGTGCTGCAAATGCCTGTTGGTGTAACACCAGGAAAACACAGCAATACAGGCTAACTTCAGGTGTATAATGTGCAGGAGGCACACTCCGCCCGCTGTAAGTGCTGCAAATGCCTGTTGGTGTAACACACCAGGAAAACACAGCAATACGGGCTAACTTCAGGTGTATAATGTGCAGGAGGCACACTCCGCCCGCTGTAAGTGCTGCAAATGCCTGTTGGTGTAACACACCAGGAAAACACAGCAATACGGGCTAACTTCAGGTGTAATATGATCAGGAGGCACACTCCGCCCGCTGTAAGTGCTGCAAATGCCTGTTGGTGTAACACCAGGAAAACACAGCAATACAGGCTAACTTCAGGTGTATAATGTGCAGGAGGCACACTCCGCCCACTGTAAGTGCTGCAAATGCCTGTTGGTGTAACACACCAGGAAAACACAGCAATACGGGCTAACTTCAGGTGTATAATGTGCAGGAGGCTTAGCAACAATGACACTGACACTGTCCCCTGCCTATCCTTCTCTCTCCCTGCACACAAGGTTTATCAAAGAATATGACACTGACACTCTCCCTGCCTATCCTTCTCTCTCCCTGCACACAAGGTTTAGCAAAGAATGTGACACTGACACTGTCCCCTGCCTATCCTTCTCTCTCCCTGCACACAAGGTTTATCAAAGAATATGACACTGACACTCTCCCTGCCTATGCTTCTCTCTCCCTGCACACAAGGTTTAGCAAAGAATGTGACACTGACACTGTCCCCTGCCTATCCTTCTCTCTCCCTGCACACAAGGTTTAGCAAAGAATATGACACTGACACTCTCCCTGCCTATCCTTCTCTCTCCCTACACACAAGTTTGAGGTACAAATAGCACTGACACTGTCCCTGCCTATGTAACTCTTTCCCTGTGCCGAACACACTACACAAGGCCGCCGCGCTGGCGGCCTTTTATAGTGTGGGGTGTGTGCTAAACCCCCTGAGCTATAATTGGCCACAGGCAACCTGCCTGTGGCCAATTATGGCTCTCCTAGCTGCCGGCGCTGTGATTGGCCAAGCATGCGGGGTCACAGTGCATGCTTGGCCAATCACAGCGCCAGGATTGCACTGCGATGGCACAGTGTATTGTGGGCCGTTCGTGTCACTCGAATTTGGCGCGAACGGCCCGAATGGTTCGATGTTCGCCGAACGGTCGAACAGACGATGTTCGAGTCGAACTTATGTTCGACTCGAACACCGAGCTCATCCCTAATTGTAGGTAGTAGGATGCACGTACCATCTTTGCTTCCACTGGCACAGGAGGTGCGGACCCCTTTTTCAGTTCCACCAGAGCCTCTGCGAACTGCTGGTTCATCTTCTGCTGCGCCGCCTGTTGTGCTGCAGCGGCCTCTGCGACTTGGCGGTACATTTCTTGCTGGGCCACCTGTTGTGCTGCCGTTCCCTCTGCGACTTGCCGACTCATCTCCTGCTGAGCCTCCCGTTGTGCTGCAGCGGCCTCTGCGACTTGGCGGTTGGTTTCCCGCTGAGCTGCATTGGCCTGTAGCAGAGCCTTTAACATTTCCTCCATCTTCAGAAAGTGCCCGCTGAATCCACCACGTGTGGGAGATTAGCTTGTGGGGATCACCTTTTCTCAGAATGAAGGTCAGCGTACAGGCAGTTTCTTTAAAACCTGGCATATTGCCAGCTTTATTTACAAGTGGTTTGCAATAGTCATACAAAATAAACCAAACAGAAAATCAAATCCTTGCCGTCCGGCGCTAAACTAAACAGTAACCGCTCTCTATACAGTGAGGGGCTGGTCCCCGTCACCCACAAAACACAAGGTGAAGCAAACCTTTCTTTTCCAATCCAACAAACAGAGCTCCTCTGACTCAGGTTCCCCTCTGAGTCTCAGGCCAGAGCCCTGCTGTGTTCTCTTCCTGGTCTTTTAACTTCCACCTGAGTGTGGACTCAGGTGGACCAGAACATCAGGACTGGAACCCAGCCTGCCACAGAGGCTGGAAAAACCAGACCGGATTCCCGTTCAGTCCCTTACAATGGACCGAATGCGAGGTGAAATGTAGCGATTGTCATGTATCTCACCTCACATACCGTCACAATATATATATATATATATATATATATATATATATAAATTAAGGAGTATCCATCGAAGTACATCAAAGAAAACATAAATTCACTGGGCATGAAGGAGGAGGGAGGGACTGGACTATCATTTAGGATCTGTCTACACACCCAAATGTGTGATGTCAATATCATGTGACCTGAAAAACTCTGCTTGAACAGGAAATATTTATTCTCTCTAGCAATAGAGACCAAACTGAGCATGTGCAGCAGTACTACCCTCACTGTGTCTTATCTGGCCTTGCCAAGAGAGACCTTGCAGGAGGGTGAGGATCTTTCCATTCAGGGTCAAAGAGCCTTTTTACACAATACAGAGGATTAACCCCTTAAGTTCCACAGTGAGTATAACAAGCATGCTATTCTGCATATACTATAAAAGAAAAAAAGTTGCGCTATTGAGAATATCACCAGTACAGCAGCTGGTGAAAGTGTAAATATGAGCCAAAAGGCTCACACAGTAAATATATGACACAAATTGATGAAAGTGAGTGATGCGAACATGTGATAAAAAATCACATAAACAAAAAACCACAAAAGTTGTCGCATATAGTCCAAACAATAAAGTTCATATGCACAAAGAATGCTCCTCTACCGTGCTGATTGTGATCCAATGTATTACACCACGAGCAAGTGTAGGATAGGACAGCCTCCACCAATAGATTTACTGCCTCTTACCGAAAGTGATGGATCCCTTGTCACAGGGGATCAAAGAAAGCCTGTGGCTATTCCCCAGCCAAGGGTATGGGGCAGGCATCACTGACCAGGAGATCCACAACTCATGCTCAGATGCAGACACAAGCCCAGGGAAGATATGTTTATCTGCTTCCCTCTCATCAGCTCAGAAAGGCCACGACTGATGGGGTCAAAGTAGCTGGCCAAGTATCACTTGGCCAGCTACTTTGACCCCATCAGTTGTGGCCTTTCTGAGCTGATGAGAGGGAAGCAGATAAACATATCTTCCCTGGGCTTGTGTCTGCATCTGAGCATGAGTTGTGGATCTCCTGGTCAGTGATGCCTGCCCCATACCCTTGGCTGGGGAATAGCCACAGGCTTTCTTTGATCCCCTGTGACAAGGGATCCATCACTTTCGGTAAGAGGCAGTAAATCTATTGGTGGAGGCTGTCCTATCCTACACTTGCTCGTGGTGTAATACATTGGATCACAATCAGCACGGTGGAGGAGCATTCTTTGTGCATATGAACTTTATTGTTTGGACTATATGCGACAACTTTTGTGGTTTTTTGTTTATGTGATTTTTTATCACATGTTCGCATCACTCACTTTCATCAATTTGTGTCATATATTTACTGTGTGAGCCTTTTGGCTCATATTTACACTTTCACCAGCTGCTGTACTGGTGATATTCTCAATAGCGCAACTTTTTTTCTTTTATATTATCTGTTTGGTGTAGTATAACACTGTTGGTTGCAGCTTTAATCTTTATTTCACTAGCGCAGTTTTTTCTTTTTCATATTCTGCATATACAGACAGATTTTACTGTTGTGGCTTTGGTAACACATCTAATTAAAAAACAGTTGTAAAAGAAAAGGAATAATAATTTTATTTCCTAGTGTCTATGCCTCCTGTAGCGCTCACCCCCTAAAGGGCCCACTGATTTTGTCCTAAGGTTCTTTCCCCACTAAGTGCACTAGTAGCCAAGCACACAGACTTAAGCCTCGTACACACGACCGGTTTTCTCTGCAAGAAAACTGCTGGGAGAGCTTTCTTGACGAGAAAAACGTGCGTGTGTTCGAGGCTTTGAGGTTTCTCGTCTGGAAATCTGCCCAGAATCTCGACGAGAAAAATAGAGATCCTGCTCCCTATTTTCTCGTTGGGATTCTTGTCGGCCTGTTTCCCAACGAGAAACCCGAGCGTGTGTATACTTACCTGCCTCCATGGAAACCCACGCATGCTCGAAATGACTTTGACGCTTGCGCGGTAGCTTCCAAGGCATAGGTAGGGTGAAGCAAGATGGCGGCGACGGCATTGAATGTGACGAGCGCATGCTCGTCATAGTCAATGACGTCACCGCATTCGTGCCATTCAAAAGAACGGCGGTTCTTTTGAATTGTACGTGTGTACACTCGGCCGGCAAGAAAGCTTGCCAGGAAGCTTGTCAGGAAAACCGACGGGTTTTTTCCTGACGAAAATCACGGCCGTGTGTACTAGGCTTTAGTCACTCTTCTGGCTCAATAAATATTAATGTCTAGGGGTATCCTTTTTGGTGCTTTATTGGAATTTGAAACTTGAATGGGATCAGGGTAACTGTGGGATACTCCTCTAGGGCAAAGTAGTAACTTGAGGACACTTGTCTTCTTCCTAAAGTTTCATAGCCCAGTCCTTGCAGCAGCAAATAATGAATTTACCCAATCGTAAACAACATTACCTTCTGGAAGATAGCACATTCCTGAAAGGAAATAAGTGGGCTGGCAGCGGTCTCCAACCTTTTTGGCTTCGGGGACCAGTTTCATGTCAGCCAATTTTCCCAGGTATTAGGGGGGGGGGGCTGTTTGTTGGACGGATCGGGAGATGGGATATTCACAGAGTCTGTTCTCAGCCCCCCTTCACACCCCCTTTATGGCACAGTCTCCCCTTTACCGCTTTATATCAGTGTCCTCAGTTCCCCTTCACATCACACCCCCCCCCTTTGCATTATAGTGCATTATAGTGCCCCTTTACAGTGCAGTCCCCTTTACATCAAAGTGCCCCTTTACATTAATGTAATGAGGCAAGGGGGCACTACTGTATAATGTAAAGGAAGGCTGTGATGTAAAGGGGACTGTACTGTAAAGGGTCACTGTAATTCCCTTTTATAGTACAGTGCCCCTAGCAATCACAGCTTCCTCTATTGCAGTGTCCCTTTAGTCTGCCCCCTCCTTTCCTCTCTCCTCAATCTAATCTCTGTCTCCCCTGCTTAGGACTCCTACCTTTGGCAGGGTAGAGGCTGTGCTCAGTCCGTGTGTCCACTCCCAGCCCCCCCGCCCGCCCGACAATGTCATACTATCAGCAGGGCAGAGGGCGGGAGGAGCCATCCATTCCTATATGCAGCTCCTCCCGCCCCTTGCCCTGCTGATAGGATGACATTGTCGGGCCGGGCAGGTGGAGGAGCTGGGAGAGGACACACGGGCATGGCCGCACAGCAGGTGGTGAGCGGTGACCGCAATCTGTGATAGCCTTGGCGGGACCGCAGTTGCCACTCACCCCCCGCTGTGCTGCCCTGTCATCAACAGGCTACGGACTGGCACTGGTCCTCGGCCCAGGGCTTGGGGACTCCTGATTTAGGATAACTAGGCTTTGGGGGCTTGCTTTCTTAGATATTGTGAGACAACGTTAATAATGAAAAATTTTATATGAAATTTCCCCATCAAGATCGGAGATGACAGTCACCTCATTAAGTCACTTTTGGCAAGTGTGCTAGTTATCTAATGTCTATAAAATGCCCCACCCGCTAATAGGTCACTCTTTAACCACTTACCGCCTGGGCTATAGCAAAATGACGGCCGGGCGGTGGTTGCATTATCCTGACTGGACGTCATATGACGTCCAGCAGGATAACATCCGCCGCGCGCCCATGGGGGTGCGCATCACGGCGATCGGTGGTGCGGTGTGTCAGTCTGAGGCTCTTTACCACGTGATCAGCCGTGTCCAATCACGGCTGATCACGATGTAAATAGGAAGAGCCATTGATCGGCTTTTCCTCACTCGCGTCTGACAGACGCGAGTAGAGGAGAGCCGATCGGCTGCTCTCCTGACAGGGGGGGTCTGCTGATTTTTTATCAGCGCAGCCCCCCTCGGATGCCTGCTCAGGACCACCATGATGCCGGAATGGACCACCGGGGATGGCAACCCCACTGGACCGCCAGGTATGTCACCTAGACCACCAGGGAAATGCCAATCTGTGCCCAGGGAGCTGCCAATTAATGCCCACACACAATGCCTGCCAGTGCCATTGCCACAAGGGATGCCTATCAGTGCCATCTATCAGTGACGCATATCAGTACCCATCAGTGCCACCTATCAGTGCCCAGCAGTGCCACCTATCAGTGCCACTCATAAGTACCCAACAGTGCAGCCTTTAAGTGCTCATCAATTTCGCCTATCAGTGCCCACCAGTGCCACCAATGAGTGCCCATCAGTGCTGCTTATTAATGCCCATCAGCAGTGGCGTCTCCAGCTTTCATATTTAGGGGGGGCACATGGGGGGACAGGGACAAAAGTAGGGGGGCCAACTATAAAATTTAATTATATATTGTGAGGGGGCTAGCTCGGCAGCGGGTATGTGTGACCCCCGGGATGGGCTCCCCACCCAAAACAGGCCCAGCAGACGGAGGTTGTGGTTTTCAAAATCAAAAAGGTGCGGTTTATTTTCTATTTACAGTGACAAAAACACAGCAAGGCAAAAAAAACATAAACAAAATAAATCCTGGTCAACTTGACCTCTGACTAAACTTACAGGTTTCCTAACTAACGACTGGGATCAGCCTAGTGCTGTCCTAGTCCCTGGTTTTAAATGTCCAAGCAAAATATAGCCACACAGGCTTTCTCTCACCGCACAGGGGTTCACTCTCCCTAGACAGTCCACACAGGTCTGCTTCCAGGCATGAGCTAACATCTAATGAATCTGGGAGTTTTTTATAGAGGCCTAAATGAGCTGACAAGCTTCAGCTGGCCTCATCAACTCCCTGTCTGCACGACGCCCAGCCCTCTCCCTAGAGGTATGAGTCATCAATGAGCCCACTAGTCTCAGCTGGGCTTATACAACTCTCCACCTAGCTGTATAAGTCAGCGTAAAGCCTGAATCTGGGCGAAATATATCTACCCCCCTGGATGCAACCAGGTGACTTTACCTTCCTGCTGTCACATACCCCCCCCTCTTGTTTTAACCTCGGGGTTGGAACACCAGCAATCAGGCATTCATGTACTCGAGACAAAGCATCCACATTCCCCATTTGAACGCCAGGGCGATGCTTTACTGTGAAGTTGAATTCCTGGAGGGCCAGGAACCACCTATTCACTCTTCTATTTGTTTCCTTGTTTTGAGCCATCCACTTTAACGGAGCGTGATCCGTAACCATGTCAAAGTGCCTACCTAGCAGGTAGTACCGAAGGGAATCTAGAGCCCACTTCACCGCTAAACACTCCTTTTCAACGGTGGCGTAATTTACCTCATGGGACTTCAACTTCCTGCTGAGGTAAATGACTGGGTGCTCTTCCCCGTTCCAGACCTGGGACAATACTGCTCCTAACCCCACATCTGACGCATCACTTTGTACGACAAAGTCTCTAGAGAAGTCGGGTGAGTACAACACTGGCTGGCTACATAAGGCTTGTTTCAAGAATTGGAATGCTGCCTCAGCCTCGGGGGTCCATTTAATCATGACCGACCCTTTCCCCTTCGTCAGGTTGGTTAGGGGCACAGCCTTAGAAGCAAAGTGGGGAATGAATCGCCGATAATACCCAGCGATTCCCAGAAAGGCTCGTACCTGCTTCTTGCTGTTGGGACGTGGCCAACTCTGGATGGCCTCGACTTTGTTGAGTTGGGGTTTTATTACTCCCCTCCCAATGGTGTACCCAAGATATTTGGCCTCCTCCTGCCCAATGGTACACTTCTTGGGGTTAGCCGTAAACCCTGCTTCCCGAACAGAGTCCAGGACTGCTTGCACTTTTGGCAGATGTGAGGCCCAATCTGTGCTATGGACAATTATGTCATCCAGGTAAGCCGCAGCATACTTCCGATGGGGCCTCAGCATCTGGTCCATTTTCCGCTGGAATGTGGCCGGCGCATTCTGTAACCCGAACGGCATTCTTTTATATTGGAACGCCCCGTCTGGGGTTACAAATGCGGTTTTCTCTTTGGCCGACTTGGCCAGGGGGATTTGCCAATACCCTTTTGTGAGGTCAAGAGTCGTCATGTATCGGGCTGTTCCCAGCCGGTCGATCAACTCATCTATACGTGGCATGGGGTAGGTGTCAAATTTTGTAACTTTGTTCAACTGACGAAAATCGTTACAAAATCGCCAGCTCCCATCCGGTTTAGGCACCAACACAATGGGACTAGACCAATCACTTTGGGACTCCTCTATCACCCCTAAGTTCAGCATTCTCTGTACTTCCTCCCGTATTGCCTCCCGTCGGGCCTCTGGGATCCGATAGGGTTTTAACTTCACCCTTTCACCGGGCGGGGTAATAATGTCATGCTCTACCCCAGATGTTTGTCCCGGCAGCTCAGAGAATACCTCCTTGTTGCGAAGTACAAACTCCTTAACCTCCTGTTGTTGGGGTTGTGACAAGGTGGCTGCGATTCCAACCTCAGGAATCACGCAACCAGTTTGAGCTGGTGACCAAGTGTCTGCGACTAGGGACTCTCTATCCCTCCAGGCTTTCAACAGATTAACGTGATAGATCTGTTCGGGCTTTCGCCTTCCTGGTTGTCTGACCTTGTAATTCACTTCGCTCACTTTTTCCATTATCTCGTAGGGGCCTTGCCATTTGGCAAGGAATTTACTTTCAACCGTAGGGACAAGTACCAATATCCTATCCCCCGGGGAAAAGGTACGGGTCTTGGCTCCACGGTTGTACACTCTCTGCTGTGCCAACTGCGCTTGGGCCAAATGTTCCTTCACGATGGGCATTACCTGTGCAATTCGATCTTGCATCAGGGCGACATGCTCAATCACACTCCTGTGGGGAGAACTCTCACTTTCCCAAGTTTCCTTGGCAATATCCAACAGCCCTCTTGGGTGTCTCCCATACAGTAACTCAAAGGGGGAGAATCCCGTAGAGGATTGGGGCACCTCCCTAATAGCAAACATCAAATAAGGAAGTAGACAGTCCCAATCCCTTCCATCTCTATCCACCACTTTCTTCAACATTTGTTTTAGGGTTTTGTTGAATCTTTCAACCAGCCCATCGGTTTGGGGGTGATACACAGATGTACGCAATTGCGTCACTTTGAACAATTTACACAGCTCTTTCATAACCCGGGACATAAAGGGTGTACCTTGGTCCGTAAGCAGTTCTTTACAAATACCCACCCGGCTAAAAACAAGAGATAGCTCTTTGGCTATGGTTTTGGCCGAGGTATTTCTGAGAGGGATCGCTTCTGGATAACGGGTGGCATAGTCCATTATAACCAATATGTACTGGTGCCCCCTAGCGGACTTGATTATAGGACCTACCAAATCCATTGCGATTCTCTCAAACGGGACCTCAATGATGGGTAGAGGGACCAGCGGGCTACGGAAATGTGGCATCGGGGCCGACCTCTGACACACAGGGCAGGAGGAACAATAATTTTCTATGTCCTTCATCACCCCAGGCCAATAGAATCTCTGTAATACCCTCTCTCGGGTTTTCTCTGTCCCCAGATGACCTCCAAGAATGTGCCCATGGGCCAACTCCAACACCAACTTCCTGTAAGGTTTGGGCACCACAAGCTGCTCAACGGTTTCTTCTGCCCTTTTTGCCACCCGATACAGTAGGTCCTTCTCTACGCTGAAGTATGGGTAAGTGCCAGTATTATCTGGGTTCACTAACTCGCCATCTATTTTCACTACGTTTTCCCGTGCCTTTATTAGGGCGGGGTCTTTCAACTGTTCTGTGGCAAAGTTTTCCCTGTGAACCTCAAGATCAGAAAACTCCACAGACGGTAGGTTTTCGTCTGAGGAGGTGGGCTCCTCTCCAGTTTCTTGAGTCTCCCCTGCCAATACTGACAAGGGAAATTCCGGAGAGTCCTCACCACTCTCAGGGGAGTTCTGGCTATCACATTCCTGGTACATAGGGGCACCAGTGGGGGGCTCAGGATCATCCCACAGTTCCCAGAACTTCGGAAAATCCCTTCCCACAATGGCGTCATGCGGTAACTGAGATACTAAGCCCACTGGATGAGAGAGGGTACCTTTGGGGGTCTCGAAACACACCGTAGTCACTGGATACTCTCGGGTGTCCCCATGCACACAAATAACGGCTACCTTGCTATTCCCAGAGACCTCTGTTTTAACTAACTCAGCCTTTATCAGGGTCACAAGGCTACCTGAATCCAGCAATACCACAACATTTCTACCATTAATACACATTTTGCATAAATGTTTCTCAGTTCCCCGAATGGCAGTGCATGCGACTGTCGCACACAGCGACTGACGTCTGCCCGTCAGAAAGTCACACTGCATGGGTTCCTCCACAACCGGGCAATTTGCTGCAATATGTCCCGCTTGCCGGCAGCGGTAGCAAACGATCCTTCTTGCGGCCTCTTGAGCCGCTGATTTCCCAGGCTGTTCTCGCCAAACTTGGGGTAGAGCTCCCACCCTCTCACTCTCTCCACCCTCACCCCTTGGAATCCTCTTATCCGCCCCTGGGGATGGTCTGGTCTTAGGGTGGAAAGTCCGAGTGTCTCTGGAAGAGGCCGTCAGGTTCTCTGTAGCCAAGTATTTCTCCACACGATCCACAAGACCATCGGCCGTCTCTGGGTCTCCATGGCTTACCCACCTTTGGATGGCAGTAGGAAGAGCTCTCAAAAACCGATCCATTACAACACGTTCCACAATCTTTGGTGCGGACAAAGTCTCTGGCTGTAGCCACTTTCTGCTCAGGTGAATGAGATCATACATTTGAGACCTGGGGGGTTTTCCAAGCTGGAAAGTCCAGTTATGCACACGCTGAGCCCGGACAGCCAGGGTGACACCCAGCCTTGCCAATATTTCAGCTTTTAGCATCACATAGTCTTTTGCTTGGTTAGGCTCTAGGTCATAGTAAGCTTTCTGCGATTCACCAGTTAACAGAGGAGCCACTAGTCCAGCCCACTGCTCCTCAGGCCACTTTTCTCTTTCAGCGGTCCTTTCAAATGTGGTCAAAAATACCTCTGGATCATCCTCTCCAGTCATTTTTGTCAATAAACGACTCACCCCAAAGGACGCGGTATTAGTGGGACGGCTTTCCTCACTGGTCTGCGGACGTTGCTGCATTACTGCTTCCATCTGTTGTTGTAGTCTCTGCTCTTGCTTCTGCAACAGGTCTATGAAGCGGGCCTCAGATTGCTGTTGGGCTTGTTGCTGAGCCTCCAGACTCTGTTGTAAAGTTGCAAGGCTCTGTTGATGAGCTTGCTGCTGGGCTGCAAGGCTCCTTTGCAAACCTGCATTTGTCTGCTGTTGATTGGCATTTGCTAGAGCCAGCTGTTTCAGTATCTCCTCCATGCTGGCTTAAAAAAAAACTGCCACTGGTTCTCCACCAACTGTGAGGGGGCTAGCTCGGCAGCGGGTATGTGTGACCCCCGGGATGGGCTCCCCACCCAAAACAGGCCCAGCAGACGGAGGTTGTGGTTTTCAAAATCAAAAAGGTGCGGTTTATTTTCTATTTACAGTGACAAAAACACAGCAAGGCAAAAAAAACATAAACAAAATAAATCCTGGTCAACTTGACCTCTGACTAAACTTACAGGTTTCCTAACTAACGACTGGGATCAGCCTAGTGCTGTCCTAGTCCCTGGTTTTAAATGTCCAAGCAAAATATAGCCACACAGGCTTTCTCTCACCGCACAGGGGTTCACTCTCCCTAGACAGTCCACACAGGTCTGCTTCCAGGCATGAGCTAACATCTAATGAATCTGGGAGTTTTTTATAGAGGCCTAAATGAGCTGACAAGCTTCAGCTGGCCTCATCAACTCCCTGTCTGCACGACGCCCAGCCCTCTCCCTAGAGGTATGAGTCATCAATGAGCCCACTAGTCTCAGCTGGGCTTATACAACTCTCCACCTAGCTGTATAAGTCAGCGTAAAGCCTGAATCTGGGCGAAATATATCTACCCCCCTGGATGCAACCAGGTGACTTTACCTTCCTGCTGTCACAATATATATATATATATATATATATCCTGGGGCCCTTTACTACAATCCCACAACGGGCCCTTTCACATGTTCTGCAGTGAGCTCCCTTCCTACTATACTGGGGCCCCCCAGGGTGGCAGAAAACAAGTGATATATGTCACCAGCACACCAAGAAAAATATAAGGGTCCAAAGCAGTGGGAGAACTATCAGGGTTGCAACAGTTGTCTTGCCACCGGGCCCTGGTGTTCTGCCACTGTGGGGTTCCCCAGCTGTCCTGTCCCTGCTATTGACAGCACTTGTCTGGCATCTGTCTCCTTGGCAGAGGCGGCAGTCTATTAGGACCTAGTGCTGGTGATATTATGGGTGCATGCAGGGGAGGGCTGGCACTATTGGTTATAGAGAGCCGAGCCCCCAGCTGGTCACCTAGCAGCAGTAATGCTGTATAACCTTCTCTGTTGACATGCTGATTGGGATGTGATCCAGGTGATGCTTCCAGTCAGATCTAATAAACACAGTATTTATTAGCATCAAGAGTACAACCACATATACAGTTGCAAAAAAAAGTATGTGAACCCTTTTGGAATGATATGGATTTCTGCACAAATTGGTCATAAAATGTGATCTGATCTTCATCTACCGTAAGTCACAACAATAGACAATCACAGTCTGCTTAAACTAATAACACACAAATAATTAAATGTTACTATGTTTTTATTGAACACAGCATGTAAACATTCACAGTGCAGGTGGAAAAAGTATGTGAACCCTTGGATTTAATAACTGGTTGAACCGCCTTTGGCAGCAATAACTTCAACCAAACGTTTCCTGTAGTTACAGATCAGACCTGCACAACGGTCAGGAGTAATTCTAGACCATTCCTCTTTACAGAACTGTTTCAGTTGAGCAATATTATTAGAATGTCTGGTGTGAATTGCTTTCTTGAGGTCATGCCACAGCATCTCAATCGGGTTGAGGTCAGGACTCTGACTGGGCCACTCCAGAATTTTCTTCTGTTTAAGCCATTCTGTTGTTGATTTACTTCTATGCTTTTGGTCGTTGTCCTGTTGCAACACCAATCTTCTGTTTAGCTTCAGCTGGTGGACAGATGGCCTTAAGTTCTCCTGCAAAATGTCTTAATAAACTTGGGAATTAATTTTTCCTTCGATGATAGCAATCCGTCCAGGCCCTGACGCAGCAAAGCATTCCCAAACCATGATGCCCCCACCACCATACTTCACAGTTGGGATGAGGTTTTGATGTTGGTGTGCTGTGCCTCTTTTTCTCCACACATAGTGTTGTGTGTTTCTTCCAAACAACTCAACTTTGGTTTCATCTGTCCACAGAATATTTTGCCAGTACTGCTGTGGAACATCCAGGTGCTCTTGTGCAAACTGTAAACGTGAGCAATGTTTTTTTTGGACAGCAGTGGCTTCCTCTGTGGTATCCTACCATTAAATCCATTCTTGTTTAGTGTTTTACGTATCGTAGATTCGCTAACAGGGATGTTAGCATATGCCAGAGACTTTTGTAAGTCTTTAGCTGACACTCTAGGATTCTTCTTCACCTCATTGAGCAGTCTGCACTGTGCTCTTGCAGTCATCTTTACAGGACGCCCACTCCTAGGGAAAGTAGCAGCAGTGCTGAACTTTCTCCATTTATAGACAATTTGTCTTACCGTGGACTGATGAACAGCAAGGCTTTTGGAGATACTTTTTATAACCCTTTCCAGCTTTATGCAAGTTAACAATTCTTAATCGTAGGTCTTCTGAGAGCTCTTTTGTGCGAGGCATCATTCACATCAGGCAATGCTTCTTGTAAAAAGCAAACCCAGAGCTGGTGTGTGTTTTTTTATAGGGCGGGGCAGCTGTAACCAATACCTCCAATCTCATCTCATTGATTGGACTCCAGTTGGCTGACACCTCACTCCAATTAGCTCTTGGAGATCTCATTAGTCTAGGGGTTCACATACTTTTTCCACCTGCACTGTGAATGTTTACATGGTGTGTTCAATAAAAACATGGTAACATTTAATTCTTTGTGTGTTATTAGTTTAAGCAGACTGTGATTGTCTATTGTTGTGACTTAGATGAAGATCAGATCACATTTTATGACCAATTTGTGCAGAAATACATATCATTTCAAATAGGGTTCACACACTTTTTTTTGCAACTGTATATAATCAACCGTATGTTCAGCAGCCATGTGGGGTCTATGCCTGTAAAGTATGGGCTTTGATCAATAAAATCACTGATATTTAACACTAGGATTTGACTAGGAGCATCACCTGGATTGCATCACGATCAGCATGTCAGAGAAGGCTCCACTGCTGCTAAGCAACCTGCAGGGAGCTCAACTGTCTACAACCAATAGAGATGGGCTCGGGTGTTTTTGAAATCCCACATGCCCGATCCCGCCAGGAAGCCGACACTCCACAGTGCTAATCACAACCAGTGAGACATTTCCTGATCTATGCAGCTGCGGACCGGGAAATGTCTCACTGCCTGTGATTAGCGCTGTGCAGTGTGGGCTTCCTGGCAGACTCTGGCATGTGGAATTTTGAAAATGCCCAGCCCATCTCTAACAACAAATTGTGCTGGCCCTACTGTACATCAGCCCCATAAAGTAACCAGCACTGGGTTCCAATGTGCTGCAGCCACTGCCATGGAGACAGAGACCAGCGCTGTAAATAGCCGGGACAGGACAGCAACTCTGGTCGTTCCAGCACTGGTCCACACTGGGAGGATTCCCCCATCCACCTATAATGTGTAGATGGGGGAATTGGATCATTTCTTTTTTTTTTTCATTCAACCTAATAGTTGAATGAAAAAAAAGTGATCAATGTATGGGCTGCCTAAGAGCTAAGACCAGTCATAAACAGTTTACATCTCAGCTGGTTCAGCAGGAACTGGCTGAGATTTGAACCATTAATGAGCAGATTCTCTTATGATTATCACTAGTGGTTGCTATAGCCATAGTGATAATCACTGTTTGTCGGAAGAATACAATTGCTGGGCAGGGGGATTTTCCCCTGTCAGCACTGTTTGTGTTGATGGGGGAATCATGCAAGTTTCTTTCCTGCAATCTGTGGATACAGGAAAGAAATTTGCACCGCATATTACCTGCCTAACTGAAAGTGGAAGTAAATTGTGAATGACTTGAAAGAACAGGAGAGGGGGAGGGAGACAGATGGGGGAGAAAAGGGATGGAGATAATGCAGTTTAGTGATTACAGTGTACTGCAGTCTGCAGTGCACAGACTTACCCACGGTCCAGGCTAGAATCTCAAGCATCATTCACACACAGCCAGGAATGCTGCTGATTTTCATATTTCCAGCCAGTGTTGCCAACCTACCAGATTAAAATTTACTGGCACGACACCCGAAATTTACTGGCACAGCCACGCTTTTACTGACATTTCACAAAAGTTACTAAATTACAGTTTTAGGTGCAAATTTCATTATTTAGGCTACAAACAAGTACGCTAGGCAAATAGCAATGTGATTTAAGGTAGATATTAAGGTAAAAAAACATATTTTTGTTATTTTCGATATAACAAGGGCAAATTATTTAGTCACATCACCCCCTGCCTCCATCCCCCTCTGCCACCCACACCCCCTGCCTTCACCCCCCTCTGCGGTGCCACAATCTCCCCCTGCCTCCAATCTCCCCCAGGCCCCCTGCCTCCAATCACCCCCTGCCTCCATCATCCCCTGCCTCCATTCCCCTCTGCGGTGCCACCAAAAACCCCTGTCTCCATCCCCCACCCTCTGCGGTGCCACCATCCCCCTCTGTGGTGCCTCCAATAACCCCCTGCCTCCAATCTCCCCCTGCCTCCAATCTCCCCCTGCCTCCAATCTCCGCCTGCCTCCATTGCCCCCTGCCTCCATCCCCCTCTGCAGTGCCTCCAATCTCCCCCTGCCTCCAATCTCCCCCTGCCTCCATTTAACCCCCTGCCTCCATCGTCCCCCTGCCTCCATCGGATCCCCCTCTGCCACTATCACCTGATGTCACTGTCGGCTGGGCTGTCTGTCACTCTGTCCATCCCCGACTCCCCTGTGAACATTGTATTGCCTGGATGCAGCAGGCTCATCCATTCCGCTGCCGCCGCATGCTGCGCAGCCTCCGAGTCCTGACTCCTGCTCCAGTGCTGTGCTCCTCCGTCCTCCTGGTTAGTTACAGATTTAAAATTCTGGTGCGCGTGCGCCTGGCGGGATGTCCTAATACATCACTCACCGGCGCCGCGCGGCACAGCCTCTGTGAAATCCATGCGCAGTTCCAAGCCGAACCGATCTTGGCTATTTTCACTGGCACATTCCCGCAACTACGGACATTTACGTACGGGGGGGAAAGTGCCCGTTTTTATGGACTGTCCGTAAAAATACGGACGGTTGGCAACACTGTTTCCAGCCCACACGTCCCCTCTCTTCAGATACAGCATGCCGGGATAGTGTGGGCGGGACTGGAAGGAAGAGGAGGAGCTGTATTCCTCCCTGTTCGTATGTGAGGAGAGGGAGGGGGGGTGGCTGGACTCACTGGGCTGTGAAAGAGTGTCATAGACTGACACTTGGCTCAGCTTGCAGTCACCACTCTCGGAATTTACAGGCTGGTTCTCCTGTCCTAAGGAGAGTCCTTCCTGCAACTCGCTCTTCTCCGTGCCAATCAGGATGCAGGGGAAGGAGCAGATCGGATGGCTGTGATTGTGTGAGCGCTCGCATTATGCAATGTCAGTGAGCAGAGGGAGGGGGGAGGAATCCCCCGCAGGAGCTGACTGGGGATGCTCTTCCTCTCAGGAGAGACTCTGTTACTCCAGCGGCGGCCAGAGCAAAATACAAAAAATGCAAAAAAAATAAAAATTGGGGGGGGGGAGGCGCATGGTGGGGCACATCATAATGTTGGGGGGGCAGGGCCCCCTCTGGCCCCCCCTAGGGACACCATTGCCCATCAGTGCTGCATATCAGTGCTACCCATCAGTGCCACCCATCAGTGCCGCCTATCAATGCCCATCGTCAGTTCCCATCAGTGCCACCTCATCGGTGCCGCCTTATCAGTGCCTGTCAGTGCCGCCTTATCAATGTCCATCAGTGAAGGAGAAAACTTACTTATTTATAAAATTTTATAACGGAAACAAAAGAAAAACTTTTTTATTTTTTCAAAATTTTCGGTCTTTTTTTATTTGTTTAGCAAAAAATAAAAACCGCAGAGGTGATCAAATACCACCAAGAAAGCTCTATTTGTGGGAACAAAATTATAAAAATTCTGTTTGGGTACAGTGTAGCATGACCACGCAATTGTCATTTAAACAGCGACAGCGCTGAAAGCTGAAAATTGACTTGGGCAGGAAGGGGAGTAAATGTCTGGTATTGAAGTGGTTAAAGTAATAGTCGGGCAGTTTTTCTCCTTGTTCCTTATTGTTCCTGCTTGAGATAGATAGTATAGCTTAGCTCTTCTGCTTGTGTCACAACAGATATCATGCTTGAATGATGTCACCTATTGTGTTGGAGAGCCTGGTGACTGACCCAGATTCCTGAGAGTAGCCAAGTCTCAAATGGATTTCTAAGGTACCAAAAACCTGACTACCGTAATAAAAAAAAAGCACTTAGGGCAAGATTATCAGACTTAGTGCTTCATAATCAGAAGTGCCTGCGAGGGATACATGCAAAGGCATTGTTTTTGTTTCATCAGGAAATTCATATTTTATTGAGAAATCGCTATAAATGCTATTGGAGTGTTTTCAAAGCGATTTTTCAACAAAGTAATGCAGGGAGAAATGGATGGGTGGGTACCTTTGCTCTGAATATTAAAAATGAATTTAATAGCATTTTTAGTTTGAGGTGATCCAATACAGTTTAGTTCCGCTTTAATGAGGGTTAGGGATGAGCTTCGAGTTCGAGTCGAACATGAGTTCGACACGAACATTGGCTGTTCGATCGTTCGCCGAATTTCGAACATTATGGGTCGTTCGCGCCAAATTCGAGTGTCGCGTCACAGCCCATAATTCACTGCGTCATCGCAGTGCATTGCTGGCTGATGATTGGCCAAGCATGCACTATGACCCGCATGCTTTGGCCAATTACAGCGCCGTCAGCACAGAGAGCTATAATTGGCCAAAGGCGTGGTGCCTCTGGCCAATCATGGCTCAGGGGGACTAAGTACACGCCCCACACTATATAAGGCAGCCTGCGCGTCGGCCTTGTGTAGTGTGTTGCGGCATTGTGAGAGAGATAGAGAGAGAGTCAGAGGGGGTGATTTACTATAAACAGTGCGCTGCGCCAGTTCATACCTTAATAGGTGCGCCGGATAAATCCTTAATTGAGCGCAGGAATCGGCGGCGCACTGCTATAGTAAATAAAAATTTGAGCGGCGCTCTATTGAAAATGAATGGTTCCCTATGGGAGCCCATTGATTTAAATAGAGGTCGCCCGGGAAGTCAGATGAAGACGATCCGACTCGCGGGGCGACTCGTGTGCTGGTTGACAGAGGGACAGCGCGACTTTGCGAGGCAACTTGGACACGACTTGAGCGTGAAGCAGCCGCTCAAGTCATGTCCTAGAGGCGACTACCTGGTCGAGAATGTCTCCAGCGCAATGCCATCGCGCTGGTTCTCGGCACAGGGCACTGCAAGCCTCGCGCTCGCTGTCCCCTGTGTTTGGTATGAATCATGAAGGGGAACTTCAGGCCAAATTTTAATTCAAAAACCGGCATGGGTTCCCCTCCAGGAGCATACCAGGCCCTTAGGTCTGGTATGGATTTTAAGGGAAACCCCCCTACGCCGAAAAACGGCGTGGGGGTCCCCCAAAATCCATACCAGACCCTTATCCGAGCACGCAGTCCGGCAGGTCAGTAAAGGGGGGGCGAGCGTGCCCTCCTCCTGAACCGTAATAGGCCGCATGCCCTCAACATGGGGGGGTGGGTGCTTTGGGGCAGGTGGCCTCTTCCCGACAACCCTGGCTGTTGGTTGTCGGGGTCTGCGGGCGGCGGGCTTTTCGGAATCCGGGAGCCCCCTTTAATAAGGGGGCCCCCAGATCCCGGCCCCTCCACCCTATGTGAATGAGTATGGGGTACATCGTACCCTTACCCATTCACCTGGTGGAAAAAAAAGTCAATAAAAAATACAACACAGGTTTTTAAAGTAATTTATTAGGCAGCTCCGGGGGTCTTCTTCCGACTCCGGGGGTCTTTCTGCCGGGCGCCCAGCTATCTTCTTCCAGCTTTTTTGCTAGTGGGGTACCGGTCTTCATCGTCGTCTTCTTCTGACTTCGGGGGTCTTTCTGCCGGGCGCCCCGCTATCTTATTCCAGCTCTTTTGTTAGCGGGGTCCCAGTCTTCATCGTCGTCGTCTTCTTCCAACTTCGGGGGGTCTCTTGTTCTGTTCTCCGGTGTCGTCTCCGCGCTCTCCGTTTCTTCTCCCGCTCTCCGGTGCCTTCTGCGCGATCTACGGTTCTTTCTGCCTTCTGCCGGGCGCCCCGCTATCTTCTTCCAGCTCTTTTGCTAGCGGGGTCCCGGTCTTCATCGTCGTCTTCTTCCCTCTTCTCTCCGCCCGATGTTGCCTCGTCGCTGTCTGCTGCTACAATGCTCTGTCCGCGCACCCACTTATATTGGCATGGGGCGTGGGAATGATGGGACTGTGACGTGATATGGGGGCGGGGTCAGCGAATGGCATCACCCGGTGACCACGCCCCATGCCAATATAAGTGGGTGCGCTCCGCCCGCACAGCATTGTAGCGGCAGACAGCGACGAGGCAACATCGGGCGGAGAGAAGAGGGAAGAAGACGACGATGAAGACCAGGACCCCGCTAGCAAAAGAGCTGGAAGAAGATAGCGGGGCGCCCGGCAGAAGGCAGAAAGAAATGAAGATCGTGGAAAAGGCACCGGAGAGCGGGAGAAGAACCGGAGAGCGCGGAGACGACACCGGAGAACAGAACAAGAGACCCCCCCGAAGTTGGAAGAAGACGACGACGATGAAGACCGGGACCCCGCTAGCAAAAGAGCTGGAAGAAGATAGCGGGGCGCCCAGCAGAAAGACCCCCGAAGTCGGAAGAAGACGACGATGAAGACCGGGACCCCGCTAGCAAAAGAGCTGGAAGAAGATAGCGGGGTGCCCGGCAGAAAGACCCCCGAAGTCGGAAGAAGACGACGATGAAGACCGGGACCCGGCTAGCAAAAGAGCTGGAAGAAGATAGCGGGGCGCCCTGCAGAAAGACCCCCGAAGTCGGAAGAAGACCCCCGGAGCTGCCTAATAAATTACTTTAAAAACCTGTGTTGTGTTTTTTATTGACTTTTTTTGCCATCAGATGAATGAGTAGGGGTAGGATGTACCCCATACTCATTCACATTATCTGGGGGCCCCCCTTATTAAAGGGGGCTCCCGGATTCCGATAAGCCCCCCGTCCGCAGACCCCGACAACCAACGGCCAGGGTTGTCGGGAAGAGGCCCTTGTCCCCATCAACATGGGGACATCCTCCCCATGTTGAGGGCATAAGGCCGGGTACGGTTCAGGAGGGAGGGGGGTGCTCTTCAGGATTTTTAGGGGGACCCCCACGCTATTTTTTTTTAAGTTTGGCACGGGGTTCCCCTTAAAATCCATACCAGACCTGAAGGGCCTGGTATGGATTTTGGGGGGACCCCCACGCCATTTTTTTTTCATTTTGGTGGGGGGGGGGGTCCCCTTTGAATCCATACTAGACCCAAGGGCCTGGTATGGACCTGGGGGGGGGGAGAACCCACGCTGTGTTTTTTTTCTAGATTTTTTTTTTTTAGAGCCGGCAATGTTTATTTTTTTACATTTCCTTTAACAACCAGCTATAAACAGGTTAAAAAAAAAACGCAAATTGCCGCAAAATCGCGGTACTTGCATTTTGGATGCGGGTCCATTGAATTCTATTACATCAAAAACACTGTTTTTGGCCTGGAAAAAAAAAATCTGCAGTTGCGTTTAACCTCATTTTTCACAAAGCCAAAAAATGCCTTTAGACGCCAAAGATTTCCACGTTTCAGACGCAGTACCGGCGTTTAGCCGCATTTTAGTTTAGAAGCGTTTTTAGAGGTGACCTATTTTTTACATTGATAAACTCAAAAATTATGGCAAATGAGGAAAAACCATTCAAAATATATATATCAAAAAAAATAATGAAATTGCTTCCATTGCATTGTGGACAATCCACAACTTGGGGCAGCTGACGTGGCAAGTGGACAATCCACAGCTTGGGGCAGGTGACATGGCAAGTGACACGCTAAATACAACTACACTGCTGCTCTCTCAGCTGCTGATACTCACTCTGGTCTCACAAAATAGCTGAAATCGTTAATAATACTGTTTTTGGAGCTTAGGGCGGCTCCTTATGATGTTTCCTAACTAAACGCATATAGACGCAAATGTGGTAAAACGCGGCATGCAAACGCCACAAAGCGCGCCCTTCTAAACGCCACTTTCAACCTTAGCTCTGAACACTTTGCACCAGCGTCCCGTGTACATGGGGCCTAAAAACGCCTATGCCATTTACAGCTCAAAAACGCCATGGTGGCCATGAGGCCATAGGCTAACATGAAGAGCCGTTTTTAAGCTGCCAAAAACACTCAAACAAGCGGCTGGAAAAACGTCTGTGTGAATGTAGCCTTATATTAACCACTTGCTTACTGGCCACTTAAACCCCCTTCCTGCCCAGGCCAATTTTCACATTTCAGCGCTGATGCATTTTGAATGACAATTGCGCGCTCATACAACACTGTAACCCAATGAAAATGTATTGATTTTTTGCACACAAATAGAGCTTTCTTTTGGTGCTCTTTTTTTTTCTATAAATACAAAAGACCGACTAAAAAAAAAATTAGGATATTTTAACCACTTCAGCACTGGGCCTATTCTGGCACTTCTCTCCTTCATGTAAAAATCATAAATTTATGGCTATAAAATTACTTCAAAGCCCCAAACATTATATATATATGTTTTTTTAGCAGACACCCTAGGGAATAAAATGGCGGTCATTGCAAATTTTTATCTCGCTCGGTATTTGCGCAATAAATGTTCAAACGCCTTTTTTTGGGAAAAAAAATGGATTCATGAATTAAAAAAAAATACAAAACAGTAAAGTTAACCCAATTATTTTGTATAATGTGAAAGTTGTTGTTATGCTGAGTAAATAAATACCTAACATGTCACGCTTTAAAATTGCGCACACTCATGGAATGACACCAAACTTCAGTACTTAAAAATCTCCCTAGGCGATGCTTTAAATTTTTTTACACGTTACCATTTTCGCATTACAGAGGAGGTCTAGTGCTAGAATTGTTGCACTCGTTCTAACGCATGCAGCAATACCTCACATGTGTGGTTTGAACGGCGCTTACATATGTGGGTGGGACTTACGTGCGTGTTCACTTCTGAGCGCGAGCTACCGGGGACATGGGTGTTTTTTTTTTGTTTTTTTTATTATTATTTTTTTCGTTTTTTACTTTTTTTTTTTTTACTCTTTTTTTTTTACTTTTTTGTTTTTTTGATCACTTTTATTCCTTTTACAAGGAATGTAAACATCCCTTGTAATAGGAATCTATTGTGACAGGCCCTCTTTATGGAGAGATGCAGGGTCAATAAGACCCCACATCTCTCCTCCAGGCTGGAAAGCATGAGATCGGTCCAAAAAATTCACTGATCTCATGCTGACAGCCGAGATCAGGGCTTTGTTTACATACGGGAACCCGGCGTAATGTCATATTGTCGCGCCCGGGCCTCCGACGGTCATAGAGATGACTGGTGACCATCTGGTCACCAGTCATCTCTATGCTTCTCATCCGGCGCCGGCCAATTCGTTCCCCGAGCCCCAGATGGCACGGGAGAGCCCGGAGAAGCACCGGATGGCGGCGGGAGGGGGGGGACGTCCTCTCCCGCCACCTATAAGAACGATATAGCGGCGGAACGTTTTTATCGTGCACAGAATCGCCGGCTGAAAAGAATGATATCTGAATGATGCCTGCAACTGCAGGCATCATTCAGATGTCACCGCACAAAGCCAAGGACGTCATTTGACGGTGGGCGGTAGGGAAGTGGTTAATATTTCGAAAATTTAGAAAGAAGGTAATTTTTCTCCTTCATTGATGTACACTGATGAGACTGCAAGGGTGGGCACTGAGAGGTGGCATTGCTAGTTGTCACTGGTGGGCATTGAGAAGTGGCACTGGTAGGTGGCAACGATAGTTGGCAGTGATGGGCACTGATAGGTAGCACTGCTAGGTGTCACTGATTGGCACCAGTGGTGGGCATTGATAGGTGGCACTGGCAGGGGCTACTGATTGTCACAGATGACGCAGAATTGCCTCTTCCTCTTCGGGCCCGATGTCCCTTGCACATAAGCCGGTGATTGCCTTTTTTTTATGCTCACGCTGTCAGCACAAGGAGAAAACAAAAACCATTACCCAGCTTTTGTTTACATCACGTGATCAGCTGTCATTGGCTGACAGCTGATCACATGGTAAGGGGCAGGGATCGGCCCCTTAATCGGATCTGTCATCACCCGAGTCTCAGTGACTCGGTGACCACAGTGCACGCGCGAAGGGGAGGACGTCTATTGACGGACTCCCGGCAATTGAGGACCGTGCTGTGGCCGTCGATCAGTTATAGCGCTGATCTCGAGTGATTAAAGAGGGTCTAAATGGGCCATTGACATGCATCACAATTCAACTTAGGAATGTGTCTTTGCAAAGTTAACTAAATGAAATCCTTTCTTATTTTTGCTTGGGGATAGAGTGCAGAGGGATTACAAGTCTAGACAGTTTTTGGGGATGTCTGCACCCCTGATAGGGTGAAGACAAGCCCCAAATTTGGCCACTTTATCCTTCCAAATAATTCACTTCCTGTCACATAGCCACACAGGAAGTGAGGGTAAATCCCTACCAATGTCTTTCCTTGGGGACACACAGGTCACTCTAAATACTTTCCCCATTATGTACATTGCACTCCAGCATTTTGCGGGGTACACCCCAAATTATTAGGTATTTTGGACTTTGGGGTTTATTTACTAAAGGCAAATCTACTTTGCACTACAAGTGCACTTGCTGGATATCCATGGGGGACATGCAAGCAAACAAAAAAAACACCATCTTTGCTTTTACATGATTGGATGTTACCATCACCAGTGCTTTCCCTCAGATTTTAAGCAGCTACACTTTTACTGCAGAGTGGATTTGTCTTTACTAAACCCCAAACTACCCAATGATTTGGTGTGTACACAACAAAGTGCTAGAGTGCAATTTGCTTAATGGGGACACTAGTTAGATTGATCTGTGCATCCCCAAGAAAAAAAATTGGTAGGGTTTTACCTTCATTTCCTGTTTAGCTGTGTGACAGGAAGTGAAGCCAATTTTACTAAAAGGGACACAAAGCCCAACCTAAAAAAACAAAACAAGCAGGGGTTCTAACACTTACTTGGTTTCCCTCAAAATGCCCACAATTAGAATCGTATTGCCTTGAGATAGTTTTAAGTGCAGTGCTCTAAATCAGTGCTTCTCAAGTACCCCCAACAGGCCATGTTTGCAGGTTTTCCTTCATCTTGCACATGTGCTTTAAATCACAGTCAATGGTTTTATATTTTGTACAGCAGTTCTCGATAAGATAAATTCACAAAACATGTCCTGTTGGGGGTACTTGAGGACTGAGGCTGAGAACCACTGCAGTAAAAAGGAAAATTGAATACTTACCGCTCTGTATTTTTCATTTCCTGGTGACTATCCATGGCAGCACACAATAGATGCATATGCTAGCATGAAGGCACCAGAGTAGAAAAATCACACCTGTTTTTTTTTTTGTTTGTTTTTTGGTGGAGAATGCGGGCAACGATACACCTGTTTTGTTTTGACATGCCAATCAGCTGTCACATTTGTTGCAAAGAAAACACAAAACAAAAATCAAAACTTTGCATCAAATTTTATTGGTCAACAAAACAAAGGGAAGCCAAAATAAAAAACATGGTCAATTTGAAACATTAGTCACAGACTCACAACATCTTGAGAAAGTTTTCGCAAAATAATGCAGCACAGACAATTAAATCAAAGTGAACAAACAACACACATTAACAACATCAAAATTATTTCAGGGGAACATTTCCCCCCACACAAAAAATACAATCAACAAAAATAAAACAAACATCTGTTTCGCAAAGACCTAACAAATAAAATACATGTGTTACAAACTCGATACGGACACCAAAATGTACTTTTTGCCGGACACACACACACACGGACACACACACACACACTTGTCTCTTTTCAGGGCAAGGGAGAGAATGCTATCTGCGAGCTTTATATAACATAGGTTTGTGTGCTAATGAGGCAATTGAAAACACATGCACAGTCCATGAAACACCCAAAATGCAAGTTCACCCAATGTAGAGACTGAACTTCAAAGTGGGCACACCTGTTAAGGATGTCTTTCAATTACTAACCCATAAAAACACTCTCTGAGCATGACCAGAAATATCCAGGTGCTGTTCACACACAAAAAGCACCAAGAAAAAAACGAACTGCCTTGGCATGCTCAGAACAACACAACTGCAGCTAGCAGAAAATAACCCCCCCCCTGTCCAAAATTAAGCACATCATCCAGCATGCTACAAAATTAGAGATGGGACAAACACCCCCCTCCCCTACCAACAAATACCACTGCAGTCTATGGGAACTGACTTGTTAATTTTGCTAGTCCCCACTTGGCTGGCTTATCTTCTCGTTATTGGCCTTAAAATGGGGGCCCAGGTCCCACCCTAAGGGACATATATCAATGTCACCAATTTGGACAACACCAAAAATAAAACAAGGAGAAGTGCCTTTAAATATGCCAAATTGCTTAAGGGCCATTTCACACCACATTGCGTTTTTATGCATCAAAAATGCATGGAAAGTTGGTTATATGGTTCTAAATGGCAGTGTTTGTTCCAGTGCGTTCCAGTTCCACAAAAAAAGTAGAACATGCTGCATTTTACCTGCACTGGACTCTACTGGAATGCAGCAAAACGCATCATAAACGCACTGGAACGCACAGGAACGCAACAACAAAAACGCACTGGAACACACTTGTCCTTATCTATGGTTAATAAAAAAGAGGGGTGAAAAAAAAGCACTGGACTGCATAAAAAACTTACCAAAAATGCATTGGAACGCATCAAAAACGCGCATGCAAAAAAGCACCTGGAACGCATGCGGATTGTGTTTCTATGATGTGAACTGGCCCTAGTTCACACCAAAGAAACGCAGTCTGGATGCGTTCCAGGTGCTTTTCTGCATGCGCGTTTTTGACACATTTCAGTGCATTTTTGATGCGTTTTTGATGCAGTCCAGTGTTTTTTTCCCCCTCTTTTCACTTAGGACAAGTGTGTTGCAGTGCGTCTTTGGTGCATTTAGGTGCATTCCAGTGCGTTTTTGGTACGTTCTGTGGCGTTTTTAATGTGTTTTACTGTGGTCCAGTACAGTTCTGTACCTAAAAAATGCAGCATGACCATTTTTTTTTTCCTTTCTGAAACGCACTGGAACGGACTGCAGTGGTGTGAACTATGCCATTGGCATTAATGTGATCAACTTTCTTTGCACAAAACGCACTGCACTGCATCCGGTGTGAACTGGCCCTAAATATCATGGCCCTTGTCCCCATCAACATGTGGACATCCTCCCCATGTTGAGGGCATGTGGTCTGGTATGGTTCAGGAGGGAGGGGAGCCGCTCTCTCGTCCCCTCCTTTTTTCCTGCGGCCTGCCAGTTTGCGTGCTCGGATAAGGGTCTGGTGTGGATTTTTAGGGGGACCCCTACGCTATTTTTTTTTTACGTTTGGCGCGGAGATTCCCCTTAAAATCCATTCCAGACCTGAAGGGCCTGGTACGGATTTTGAGGGGGACCCGCACGTCATTTTTAAAAAAAAAATTGGCGCGGAGTTCCCCTTAATATCCATAGCAGACCTGAAGGGCCTGGTAATGGAATTTGGGGGGACCCCACGCATTTTTTTTTATCAAAGACTTTCAATGACTTTTCTCTATATTGCCGGGAGCCGACAATTCATTATAGCCGCGGGTGCTTTTAAATGCCTTTTTTTTTCCTTTAGAAATGTAATTTTGCTGGCGCACTGGCAAGTTCAGAGCTGCGCCTGTTCAACTTATGCAAATTCATTTACGTGACTTGACATTTACTAAGATTTTGCCGGCGCAGTGTCCCGGCACGTTTGAATGAGTGAAATTCCCGCGCTGAGCTCAAAAAAACCTCTCGCAGTTCTAAACGTACTTGCTGGCGCAGCGGGCTGGTTCAGAAAAAGTTACTTTCTCACTCTATTTTGGGCATATTTGTTACTTGGGCAGGTGTCACTACACTTCCTCACATCACCCCATGTCACCCCCATTATATTGGCACATCCAGCTTCTTTATATTTAGATTTTAAGATGCCGTGCGCCAGGTCCATAGTAGCGCACTGAGCGCCTCCTCCCGTCCGCTGAGAACACTATAGTAAATGGGAACTAGCACTGCGCTACCGGCGCAAATGTTTTGTAAATACCAAAACAGCCGTTGCGCACGCAGATGCGCCGATACTCATGGCGTAAACGTTTCGTAAATCAGCCCCACAGTGTCATTTAATTTCAGTTAGATAGAGCAGTCCGTGTATTTAGTATATATATGCATCCCAGGCGTTGTATATATATATTCAGTTTAGCTAGATCTCACTTCAGAGTGTTCCTGTTATTCTCGCTGCAGTATATTAAGTCAGTGTACTGTATACTGGGCTCAGTGTGCAGGTAAAGCTGACTGCAGACCATCCCTGTTCTCTTCCTAATAATACAGGCAGGCAGTTGATTGAGCTAAGCTGCAGTATATTAAGTCAGTGTGCTGTATACTGGGCTCAGTGCGCAGGTAAAGCTGACTGCTGACCATCCCTGCTCTCTTCCTAATAATACAGGCAGGCAGTTGAATGAGCTAAGCTGCAGTATATTAAGTCAGTGTACTGTATACTGGGCACAGTGTGCAGGTAAAGCTGACTGCAGACCATCCCTGTTCTCTTCCTAATAATATAGGCAGGCAGTTGATTGAGCTAAGCTGCAGTATATTAAGTCAGTGTACTGTATACTGGGCACAGTGTGCAGGTAAAGCTGACTGCAGACCATCCCTGTTCTCTTCCTAATAATGCAGGCAGGCAGTTGAATGAGCTAAGCTGCAGTATATTAAGTCAGTGTACTGTATACTGGGCACATTGTGCAGGTAAAACTGACTGCAGACCATTCCTGTTCTCTTCCTAATAATACAGGCAGGCAGTTGATTGAGCTATGCTGCAGTATATTAAGTCAGTGTACTGTATACTGGGCAGGCACAGTGTGTAGGTAAAGCTGACTGCAGGCCATTCCTTGTGTACCTATTCCTTTCCAATACATCAAATACAGTATGTCTGGAAGGCCAACAATGAGAGGCAGACACTCACAGGCCAATTAAAGAGGGCAAGCAAGCTCTGTGTCTAGAGGCAACAGTGCTGGTCATGGACACAGTGCATCCTCATCAGCACGTGGCCGTGGGGCACGCTTGTCCTTTTTTTCGGCAGTTGGCCATGTTAAGCCGCAACATGCAGAAGAGTTGGTAGAGTGGATGACCAAGCCGTCCTCATCCTCCTCATCCTCTGTCACCCAGGCTACCTTGGCTGCCAATGCAGGGGCCAAAGCGGCCTATTCCATCGACTCAAGGTCATCAGTTACTCCTTTCCTAGCCCCACCATCATGCACTGAGGAGTCCCCCGAACTGTTCCACCACAGTGTTGGGTACATGCTGCAGGAGGATGCGCAGCGTTTTGAAGGCTCCGATGATGGTACCCAGCTTGAGGAAGGCAGTAACGTGAGCCCAGACAGAGGGGGTGCCCGAGAAGGACAACAAACTGGCAGTCATGTTTCCCCAGCTGCAGCATACTGCCAGGTTTGCTCCAGTGATGAGGAGGGAGGGGATGATGAGGTCACTGACTCTACGTGGGAGCCTGATAGGAGAGAGGAGGAGGAGGAGGCACATCTACAACGAGGCAGGATGCCCTCCAGGGGCCAGCTTAAGGACCAGCTTAAGAACTGCCTAATCTGTGACATGCCCACCAGGAGGAACTCAATGTTGGCCATGCTGCAGCGGCTGCACGCGCAGCAGAGGGAAATCAATGAGTACCTGTGCGACTATGGCACCAGGAAAGGGTCGGGGGAGATTGGATTTTTTTTCCCCACACTAGTGGGCCATGATCAGGGATGCATGCACTGTCCTGGCACCATTTGAGGAGGCCACGAGGATGGTGAGCAGTGACAGTGCATGTATCAGTGATACTGTCTGTCTTGTCCACCTGTTGGAGCACACGCGTGGAATAATGGACAGGGCACTTGAGGCAGAACAGAGGGAGGAAGAGGATGACTTCCTTACCTCTCAAGGCCCCCTTTATCCAGACAGTGTTCCTGCGGACCCGCCGATCACACAGGAAGAGGACGAGGAGGAGGATTGTGTCAGCATGGAGGTGGAGACTAGCACTCAGCATCAGCAGCAGTCTTCAAGGGATCATTTACAGTCCCCAGAAACCCATGGACTTGTACGTGGCTGGGAGGAGGTGGCTGCGAATCACGTCATCCTTAGTGACCCAGAGGACTCTGGACCGAATGCCTCAGCAAACCTACGCTGCATGACCTCCCTGATCCTGCAAAGCCTGCGAAAGGATCCTCGTATTCGTGGTATCAAGGAGAAGGATCATTACTGGCTGGCAACCCTCCTTGATCCACTTTACAAGGGTAAGGTTGCGGACCTTATCCAGCCGTCGCAGAGGTAGCAGAGGATGAAACATCTTTGGGAGGCCTTGCAGAAAGGTTTGTGCAATGCGTTTCCACAGCCTGGGAGGTTAAAAATTCCTGGTCCTGGACAACGTGTTGCTGAGGCTTAGGTCAGTCATAGAAGGAGCGGTGGAGAAGGCGGCAGTCTGACGATGCGTTCAGACTATTTTTTAGTCCGCAGCCCCAAGGTATGATCGGTTCCAGCAACCATCGCCAGCGCCAAACCCCAAGATCAGACTTGGACACCTTTCCCACCGAAAATCCTTTGGGTTACTGGGTCTTGAGGATGGATCACTGGCCAGAGCTTGCACAGTATGCAATTGAGCTACTGGCCTGTCCTGCATCCAGCATTCTTTCGGAACGCACATTCAGTGCTGCTGGAGGCTTTGTAACCGATCACAGGGTGCGCCTGTCCACTGACTTGGTCGATCGGCTGACCTTCGGCTGAATCAGTCTTGGATCACCAGCTACCAAGCACCTGATGCTGATGTTACCGAATAATTTATTTTTGAATGTGAGATCCCTTCAAGACTGCCTATGCTGATGCTGAGTGACTATCCTGTTATGCTGAGTGACTATCCCCTTCCTCCTCAATGTTCATGTTGATAGCTTGTAAGAACATTTTTGGTTCTGGTTCTGTTCAACAGGTGCATATAATTACAATTCTTGATATCATATTCCACAGCAGGGCCCGTTCCAGTGCCCACCAAGAGTAACTGTGAGGACTTACAGTGTTGTGGCACCAGCACCACCACCACCACCACCAAAGGCCCAATTTTTCTGCCACTGTTCAACAGTGGCATGCAATTACAATTCTTGATATAATAGTTCACAGCAGGGAGTTCCAGCACCCACCAAGAGTAACTGTGAGGGCTTACAGTGTTGTGGCAACACCAACACCTAAGGCCCAAATTTCTGCAGAGTACATAGGGCAGGCTTCTACTTTCAAACATCCGACTTTCAAACTACTCCTACTTACAAACGGAGGGAGACAACAGGAAGTGAGAGGAAATCTACCCCTAGGAAGGGAAATTCTCTCCTGTAAGAGTTAATATGGGAAAAACGCGTCTCCTCTCCACTGATGCTTTATCACCAATCCTTGTTTCTCTAAAAACCCCAAATTTTCAAAATCCAATTGTCATTGGGACAGAAAGTGAGGTGAAATCTTCTGAACAGGTGCACAGACAGCAAAACAAATGTTACAGGGGTGATAACCCTTCCCTATGTTTTCCAAAAAGCTTATGTAGCACTACCCCCGTAGGAGCTGCTGGTTATTTTTGATCCTGCCGTTACCCCACAGTTCAACTTATCAAAACTTGCTTGGCTCTAAATTGGGCAATGTGCCTACAGATGCATGCACCAGTCACTTAGTCTTTTTTACCAATGCTTTTATTAAACACAAACTTGCAGCAGTAGAGGGATGGAGGGTTAGGGGAATTCCGATATCTTGTGTGGATCGCTGAGGAACTTGAGATGCTGGAGACATGTACACTTTCTGTCACTGGATCTTGCTTACCCGGATAGGCCTCTCTCACTGGCCTAGCAGCTGGAATAATGCACGGACAAAAGTCTCTGCCACAGACTTGATGATAGTACTAACTGTTGAACAATCCTCTGCCACAGGATTTGGAAATCAGTAATTGCTTGAGCGAACACAACTACACAGTACCAAAGTCCTTTAAGCCTATCCGACAGTACTGTGAGGTAGATTGGTAAGGATGCATCCTCCAATGGAGTCACCAGGCTCTTTTTGAGATACCAGCCTTTTGCTCAGTCCTCTCCAAGAAGAGTCCTCCCCTGGATCTTCCAATTGCTCGGCTTCTTCCCGCAGGCAAGGCAGCACAGGACCATCCCCGAACCAGTAGGACCCAAGCAGGCTTCTGGGCCTGCTTAAAGTAACGTAGCCTCGGGCCAGCAGGGCCCCGAGGCAGAAGAGGAGTTGTCACATACCTTAGGCCAGGCGGGCCATGAGGTCAGAGCGAGAGAAAAATGGCATCTGCCCCTTAAGTATCCTCTCCCAGAATGCACAGCGGTAGACCCCCCCCACTGGGTTGTTTCTGGGGAAAGGACACCCAATACACTCCAGCCTGTTGTATTTCCAACACTGGCCAGTGGTGACAACGACACCTACTGGCGACAGTGGGAAATGCTCTCAACACAGCCAGAGCTGGAACAGAGGCTAATTTAGCCATAAGCATTACAGTCTGAACTATGTACAATTCAGATGACCCACTAAATTTACACAATAGCGCCTGGTTAACAGGAGCAGGGCGCTACATACTCCCCCCCACTACAAAAAGACGATGTCCTCAGCGTCTGAAAAAAAATGGCTCTCAATCCTGAGAGCAGATATCTGAACCGCAAAACTTGGATGGGAGAGGGGAGGGTAAGAAAGAAGAAAGTCACAAATTTAAACATGAACACACAGTATGGTCACATTAACACATATTTATCAACACCTCACTCCCTATCTAAACCACCCACTCTCCGGAAGCTTGACAGAAGATCCGATTCACTTAAAAAAAAAAACAAAGACACACAGGCAAAAATATAAAACAGCATTACTATACATTAGGAAGCAAAGCTGCACTTCCTAAGAAATGGAACTTTCCTTCACACTTGGAATATAAAAGAAACTAAGCTATAAGCTTGAAAGTCCAGCCCTCACTATGAGCAACTTCCACCACCTAGTGGCAGAAAATCAGTATGGCACACAAAGTCATTAATAGTAAGTGCTGGAGCAGGTAGGAAAAATTCTTGACTGCGAAGTTTTCTCACCTAACACTACCTGGCTATGTATCCCCAATTATTTTTTTTTTGTCTCTTTGCACACTTGAAATTAAAGCAGTCATTTTTCCTTTTTAAATGATCACCAATAGAATCGGGGATCCGGCAGGATCACTGATTTTCCTTGCTTGTCCAGGGTGGTAATGAAATAAACAACATTGTCTTTCCCTGGTCTGCAGATGACCACCTTATCAGCATAAATGTGCCGGCCATAGTTCCACTGTAGCAGGCATCCTTTAAAACGCTCATGCATGGAAAAAGAGTATCCAACTTTCCTAAAGGGTTGTGGCACAGACAGGTGATTCCAAACAGCTTCACTGTACCACTGCTCTCGTTTGGTTCCAATTTCCTGCATGAGTTCTTTGGAGACATAGGGGAATTCCAGACCATACTCTGCAGCAACTTTCTTAATGAGTACCCTTTGCAAACGGGCGAGTTTTGGCAGTGCTCTGGTGCTTCCCAGTCCAGGCTACACACATGGGTTTGGTGCTTTCTGCACCATTGATCTGGCATATAACTTCTCAGATTCAATCGGGCTGATAGGGTCTGACAAAGTCTCTCTAATAACGCTGGGGGGTTCCACACTGGGTGAAGTCTTCCCCGAATCTAGTGCTGCCCATTCTGAGAAGGTACAAGCCGCAGCAACATTATCACCATTTGCCCATAACAGTTCCTGAGACATTGTCTCAAATAATTCATCATCCCCAGAAACATCTGACAGGGAGTCTAACTCTGAATCCCCCAATTCCTCTGCAGGCAAGTATTTACATAAAGTCCCAGATATGTTTTTCCCTGATCTCTCACCCGTTCCTGTCGTGGACTTCTCAGGGGTCAGGCCTTCCTCTGGCTCCGGTTCAGGTAGTCTTTGCGGTAGGCCTCGACCACGGCCGCGGGAGGCTTTCACATATCCCACCTTCTTTTGGACAGGTATAGCGGAGGCAGGTGCAGCGGAGGCGGTAACAGAAACAATGTCCGCTGATGACTCTTTGATAACAGTAACATCTCCCTCAGGAACACTCACTGTAGCAGATGTGGTGGGTGCAGATTTCACCGCAGGAGCGAAGGCAGCAGCTTCCACCGTAGCAATATCCATGGCCCAATCAACTCGGTAGGCCCGGGGTGACACGGTAGGTTGCTCCACTGCTAACAGGTACTCCACGCAATGCAGGCACCGGACAAACGGACGGGGATGTATGGCCAGTCCCTTACACTTGGGGCAAATCATACCCAGCACTTCAATGTCCGCAATAGTGTACAACACGAACCGCCCATGCGGCTTCAGGCGGATTCCGGTATCCATCAGGAGGGTTCCGGGTAGCTTGCCACTTGCAGCGGGGCTAGAAGTAAACATCTTAGGCCCAGAGGCAGATTGCATGAGTGAAATTGAAGACATGGCTGCACTCTGATCTTCTCAATGTAACTACGCAGCTTCTTGTCACGTACCTTACCAGAGACCGAAGTGCTGGGAGGGCTTCCCTTGCGACTAAGTGCAGAGCGCCCCCTGAAGGTGGCACAGGGAGTGCTATACCCAAAGAGGCAGGGGTTGCCAGCTGCGACAAGCTGAGGTGATGCTGGAGATCAGCTGGTGAGCAGGGTAGACTGCCAGGCGGGGGTACCTCGGAAGTACCAGATGAGGCTGTTCAGCAGGGAGAACCAAAGGCGGAGTCAGGAGCCAAGCCAGAAGTCATACACAGGTTAGCAAGCAGAGGCAGAGTCACTGGAACAGGTCAAGGGACAAACCGGGGTCATACACAGGATCAGCAAACAGGAGCAGGATACAGGAACAAGCCAAGGATCAATCCGGGGTCATACACAGAGAAGACTGGTCAGGCAAGCCGGGTCGATAACGGTAATTCAAGATAGCAGAAACAGGAACAATCACAGGAAGGCTGAAGACCATGCAGCAGTTATTGACTGCTGCAGAAAGCTTTAAATAGGCCACTGGGCGCCTAGTGTCACTCACGTATTGCGTGCGTTCTGGCGCACTTGCATGCGCACTGGAGAACGTAGATTCCTGACAGTTCTTGCCCGTGTGCGTGCACGTTTGCGCATTGTGTTTGTTGATCCGTGATTCTGCTGGACATGGAGAGACCTGTCAGTCCTTCTGCGGATAGTTCCCTGACAGTGCCCCTCCTCAGGGGCAGCCTGCGGATGCTTAGACGTGCTTTCTTCTCTGGATATTTTCTGAAGAACTCAAGTAGTAATTTAGGGTCGTGAACATCAGGTTTCCAAGAGCTTTCCTTGAGTGAGTAACCCTTCCACTTTACTAGGTATTGGATTTGTCTACCTCTCTTTCGACCATCCAAAATGGCTTCCACCTCAAATTCCGTTTCTTCACCTACTGTGATTGGAGGTGGAGGTGGGTCTTCTCTTCCAGAAAAGGGGCCAGCGATGGCTGGTTTGAGAAGTGAGACGTGGAAGACTGGGTGAATCTTGTAAGAGTTTGGCAGGGACAATTCGAAGGCCACAGGATTAACCTCTTTCTTTATTGCAAAGGCACCAATGAACCTTGGGCCCAGCTTCCGGGAAGGGCAGGACAATTTGAGGTTCAATGTAGAGCCATACTTTGTCCCCTACTTTCAGAATTTGATTATTTTTCTTCTTCCTGTCATAATATTTCTTATAGTCTTGTGATTTCTGCATGGTTTCTTGAAGAACCTGTAAATTTTCTTGAATAAAGGTTAATCTGTCTTGTACGGCAGGTACTGCTGCTTCCAGAATAGCATTGGGCAAGAAGGATGGGTGGAATCCAAAGTTCGCCCAAAACGGGGACTGATTAGTGGTTGAGTGTACCGAATTGTTGTACGCAAATTCAGCACATGGGAGCAAGGCTACCCAGTTATCTTGGGAAAAGGTGGAGAAGCAGCGGAGGTACTGCTCTAGCATCTGGTTTGTTCTCTCCGTTTGGCCATTACTCTGAGGATGGTAAGCAGACGATAAGCAGATTTCAATGTTCAAAGCTTTACAGAGAGCCCTGCAAAACCTTGAGGTAATTTGCACTCCTCTGTCAGAGACAATACTGTTGGGCAGACCGTGCAATCTTACGATCTCTTTGATAAAGGTGTGTGCTGTATCCATGGCCGAGGGGGTACCTAATAGACGCAGAAAGTGGGCCATCTTTGTTAGACGATCAACCACCACCAAGATAGTGGTAAAGCCTTCAGAGGGGGGCAACTCCACTATAAAATCCATTGACAGCATCTTCCACGGGTGGTCTGGGACAGGTAATGGTCTTAGCAGACCCCAAGCTTGTGTGCGGCTTCCTTTACTTCTGGCACAGATTGTACAGGAACTTACGAAGTCTTTGCAATCTTGCCTCAGGTTAGGCCACCAGTAGGATCGCTGAATCAGCTCAGAAGTCTTATGGACCCCGAAATGTCCGGCAAGCTGGTGTTCGTGAAAGGTCTTGAGGAGCTGAAGTCTGGCTCCCTCTGGGACAAAAATCTTGTTTCCGTGCCACAGGAGTCCTTCCTGTCTTCTGAATGCGGAGCTCTCAGATTCAGGACATTGTGCAGAGGTTTGTTCAAGGGTCGACTACAGATCAGGCTGAATCAGCAGGAAATTCTAAGGGGACAAGATGGTGCTAGGAACGATAGTCTCTGGGATTTCTGGGAACATGCGTGAGAGAGCATCTGCCTTCCCATTCTTGGACCCTGGGCGGTAGGTGAGATGAAAATTAAACCTCGAGAAGAACAAGGCCCATCTGGCTTGCCGTGGTCTCAGTGGTTTGGCGGATCTGAGGTATTCAAGGTTTTTATGGTCTGTGAATACCATGATGGGGTGAGCTGCACCTTCAAGGAGATACCGCCATTCTTCCAAAGCAGCTTTTATTGCCAGTAACTCCCGATCCCCCACATCATAATTCTTTTCCGGCTGGCTCAATTTTCGGGAGAAAAAAGCTACTGGGTCCAACAATGCTTTAGGGCCTTGGCGTTGAGACAGGACAGCCCCTATGGCAACTTCCGATGCATCGACCTCCAAGACATAAGGCAAAGCTGGATCTGGGTGCTGCAGAATGGGGGCTGAGGTGAACAGAATTTTTAGTTTATCGAAAGCTTCTTGGGCCTCCTGGGACCATTGAAAACGGGTATGCTGGCGGGTCTGCTGGGTAATGGGGGCAATAATGCCAGAAAAGTCTTTAATGAATCTCCGATAAAAATTTGCAAACCTGATGAACCTTTTGATGCCTTTCTTATCGGTTATTCAGTTCAGTTGATTTACTAAAACCACCAAGAGTGCAAAATCTGGCACAGCTGTGCATAGAAATCAATCAACTTCCATTTTATTTTGGTAAAACCTTAAGAGCCGGTTCACACAGGGGCGTCCTGGGATCCGAATTCAGGTCACCCCAAGTCGCGCGGTTTAGAAAAGTAATGGAAGTGAATGGAGCCGTCTTACTGCACACTACTGCAGTCGCTCCGACTTCAGAAAAGGTTCCTGTACGACTTCAATCCGACTTCTAGGCGACTTGTACCCATTGATTTCAATGGAAGTTGCCTCCAAGTCGGATCCCCTGTCTTAACTGAAGCAACTTTCCAGGAAGTAAAAATAGTTTTCCAGGCAAACCCCTCCCACAGAGCTGATTATTGTTTGATTGGCCAATGGAAAGTCGCCTGTCCTGGAGGCCAATTGAAGTTGCCTTTAAGTTGCCGGGAGTCGCGCTGTGATTCATGCTCAAGTCGTGTCAAAGTTACCTCCCAAAGTCGCGCTGGAAGTCGTGTTGCCCCTGTGTGAACCGGCTCTAACTGAACAAGCTGAAGTTAGAAGCTGATTGGCTACCATGCACAGCTGCACCAGAGTTTGCACTCTCCAGTTTTAGTAAATAAACCCGAGTGTATCCTAGCAATCGTACCTGATGACCTTCATGAGGTTCATAAATGGGTAGACATCCTTTTTATGGTAAGACTAATTTAAAAGTATCACTCACAGTAGAACTTTATTGAAGATGAATTGCTGCTACAGCAATGCCCATAAAGAAGATTAGAAGGCAACCGTCAATGATAATGTGACTTATGATCCCAAGCTAGAGTTTCAGTAGGATTTATTAAACATATGAGAAACGAAAATGAAGTTAATGAGTGCTCAACATCTGAGATCAGGAGATAGAGTTTATATTACACCAAGTGAAATTCCCCATAAAACAGACCTTTATCCTCAATAAAGTTCGATATATCATGGACAAATGCAGAAAAGTCCAATGTGACATCCAACATATCATGTTTAGCTTGAATTGTCAAATTCAAATGTGATGTTTGATGCAACTGCATGCAAATGCACAAATGTACACTTGTATGACAATGTGCTGGAAACCGGTGCATCCATCAGAAGCTGAATGCTTTACACTGCAGGCCATCAGTAATAGTACAACAATGATTGTTTTCACAAGCTGTATGTGTTCCAGATGGAAATAACTGATAGGTCATGCATTCAGTATAGTTGCACCTCTGTTATGTTGTGAAAGGGCACAAATGGCAATTCTGTTAAAGTGGAGTTTCACCCAAAAGTGGAACTTCCGCTTTAAGTACTCTTCGCCCCCTTACATGCCACATTTGGCATGCAATGTTTTTGGGGGGGAGGTGGGTTCTTTGTTTTGAAGGGGACTTCCTGTCCCACTTCCTCCTTCGGCTTAGAGGGCCGCCTAGGCGACTCCTCCTTTCCCTCTAGGCGATCTCCTGGGACACGTGACAGGTCCCAGATGATCGCCTATCCACTCCGAGAGCGCAGCGCTACTTGCGCATGCGCAGTGCGCGCCCGGCCATGAAGCCACAAGCTATCATGGCCGGATGCCCACAGTTCCAAAGGAGGCGCCGAGGAGAGGAGGGGGAGAGGAGCGGGCCTCTGTGCAGCCGCATCGCTGGACCGCGGGACAGGTAAGTTTCTGTTTATTAACCACTTAATAACCGGCCCGGGTTATAGGTCTTTACAGATTTCAGAGCAGCATCCATCAGCTCTTTCCCCCCTTTCCACTTCAGGGACTGTAATATCTCAGAAGTTAGGCAGTAGGATTGCCACCTTTTCTTCAAGTCAAACCTGAACACTTTATCGGAGCACAGCAATTTTTTTTTTTACAATATATACGATACAGTACATATATTTTGTGATTAAATAACATTTATAATCATATGAAGTTACTCACAAGAGTTCCCCTCTTACATCAGAGTTCACAGAGTTCCCCTTTTACATCTGAATTCGCAGAGTTCCCTATCACTGTAAGGGAGGACTCTGCAGACTTTGATGTAAGGGAGAACTCTGGGGACTCTGACATAAGAGATGCTCTGGGAACTCTGATTTAAGGGGGAACACTGAGAACTCTGATGTACAGAGAAGACTCTGATGTAAGGGGGAACACTGTGGCCTCTGGTGTAAAGGGGAACTCTGATGTAAGGGGTGCTCTGAGCACCCTGATTTACCTTAGTGTACGCACTCAGAGGCAGGAGAGAGAAGGGGGAGACTTCAGTCACAGACAGGGATGGATGGTGAGCTCACTCACCCCTTGACACCTCCCATCCAGATGTATCTGCATCTGTTGGGCTTCAAATGTCCCTCCCCCACTCCCCCTTTCTTATTGGATTGGAGTGTGGACAGACACAGTGGGGTAGGGGCGAGAGGAAGAGGGACAGGGGCGGGAGGAAGAGGGGCAGATAGAGCCCTCTCTTCTCTCCCACCTGTGTGTATGTTTGTGGGAGGATGGTAGTGCTGGCTTTGGGCAGTGTGAAAGAGAGTGTAACAGACACTCTCAGCTTAGACAACCACAGCCAGCACAAAAGGCCTATTTTTTTCAAATATTGTTCACAAATCTGTCTAAATCTGTGTTAGTGAGCACTTCTCCTTTGCCGAGATAATCCATCCACCTCACAGGTGTGGCATATCAAGATGCTGATTAGACAGCATGATTTTTGCACAGGTGTGTCTTAGGCTGGCCACAATAAAAGGGCAGTCTAAAATGTGCAGTATTGGGGGGGGGGGGGGGGTCAGGGGGGTCCAAAAACCAGTCAGTATCTGGTGTGACCACCATTTGCCTCATGCAGTGCAGCACATCTCCTTTGCATAGAGTTGATCAGGTTGTTGATTGTGGCCTGTGGAATGTTGGTCCATTCCTCTTCAATGGCTGTGCGAAGTTGCTGGATATTGGCAGGAACTGGAACACGTTGTCATATACGCCGATCCAGAGTCTCCCAAACATGCTCAATGGGTGACATGTCCAGTCAGTATGCTGGTCATGCAAGAACTTGGATGTTTTCAGCTTCCAGGAATTGTGTACAGATCCTTGCAACATGGGGCCGTGCATTATCATGCTGCAACATGAGGTGATAGTCATGGATGAATGGCACAACAATGGGCCTCAGGATCTCGTCACGGTATCACTGTGCATTCAAAATGCCATCAATGATATGCACCTGTGTTCGTTGTCTATAGCATACACCTGCCCATAACCCCGCCGCCACCATGGGCCACTCGATCCACAACATTGACATCAGCAAACCGCTCACCCACCCAACGCCATACACGCTGTCTGCCATCTGCCCTGTACAGTAAAAAACTGGATTTATCCGTGAAGAGAACACCTTTCCAAAGTGGCAGATGCCATCAAATGTGAGCATTTGCCCACTCAAGACGGTTACGACGACGAACTGCAGTCAGGTCGAGACCCCGATGAGGACAACGAGCATGCAGATGAGCTTCCCTGAGACGGTTTCTGACAGTTTGTGCAGAAATTCTTTGGTTATGCAAAGCGATTGTTGCAGCAGCTGTCCGGGTGGCTGGTCTCAGGCGATCTTTGAGGTGAAGTTGCTGGATGTGGAGGTCCTGGGTTGGTGTAGTTATACGTGGTCTGCCATTGTGAGGCCCTTTGGATCTACTGCCAAATTCTCTGAAATGCCTTTGGATGCGGCTTATGGTAGAGACATGAACATTCAATTCAAGGGCAACAGCTCTGGTGGACATTCCTGCAGTCAGCATTCCAATTCCACGCTCCCTCAAAACCTGCGACATCTGTGGCATTGTGCTGTGTGATAAAACTGCACATTTTAGAGTGGCCTTTTATTGTGGCCAGCCTAAGGCACACCTGTGCAATAATCATGCTGTCTAATCAGCATCTTGATATGCCACACCTGTGAGGTGGATGGATTATCTCAGCAAAGGAGAAGTGCTCACTAAGGCTTGATTCACACTAATGCGTTTTTTGATGCATTTTGCATTAATGCAGGGAATTTTTTAACATGAGTTCCTGTGGAACATGTTCACATCAATGCTTTTTTGTGCCTCTGCGTTTTTGGAAAGGGTCTGGGACTTTTTTTCTCGCAAAAAGCAGCGTTTTGCATATAATAGTATTCAATGGACCCGCATCCAAAACGCAAGTACCGGGTTTATACCGCAAATTTTGAGGCGATTTTGCCGCGATTTGCATTTTGCGTCTTTTTTATTTCTTTTTTTTTACTGTATATAGCTGGTTGCTAAGGAGGGGGCCGGGAAGACGGCCGCCGCGTCCTTAACAACCGATGAGTCATCAGCTGTCAGCTGGCTTCCTGCTCAATGTAAAAAAAAAAAATGCCGGCTAAAGAAAAAAAAAATGAGAAAAAAAACAGCGTGGGGCCCCCCCCCCAGGTCCATACCAGGCCCTTGGGTCTAGTATGGATTCGGAGGGGCCCCTTCACACCAAAATCCATACCAGGCCCTTATCCGAGCATGCAGCTCGGCAGGTCAGGAAAGGGACGGGACAAGCGAGCCCCCCCCGCCTCCTGAACCATACCAGGCTGCGTGCCCTTAACATGGGCGGATGGGTGCTTTGGGGCAGGGGGGGCTCTGCACACCCCCACCCCAAAGCACCTTGCCCCCATGTTGATGAGGACAAGGGCCTCTTCCCAACAACCCTTGCCCGGTGGTTGTCAGGGTCTGTGGGCGGGGGGCTTATCGGAATTTGAAAGCCCGATCCCGCCCCCCTATGTGAATGAGTATGGGGTACATTGTACCCCTACCCAGTCACAAAAAAAAAAAAATCGTGTAGTGTTAATAAATACTAGACTTGTGCACAACGGAAAAATTCGTTCCGTTTCGGTTCGTTTCTTTCCGGTCCTGTTGATTCGTAATCATTCGTAATTTTGCTAGACGGGATTTTTCGTGTTCGGACTCGTTCGTATTTTTGCAAGCGACATTTTTCGTTGAATTTTTTGTTGCTTTATAATTCGTACTTTCGGTAGAGTACGTTGTTTTTCGTTGATTCTGGACACAACTCCTACTTTCGTAACTTTTTTTGGGTTCGTTGATTCGTAATTTTTCGTGTCTCTCTCACAACGACGCTGCCTATTATGCCTAATGTGCTTCGAATGGATTTGTACTTTTCTAAATACATAGCGGTTATTTGTAACGATTCGAAATCTCGTATTTTACTTTCGTTTTTTACATGCGGCTATAGGCTCCGCTCCTGTACACCATTTTGAGAGGGTTCAGCACAGTGAGGGAGAAGCAGAGAGCAGAGCAGAGTGAGTGTTATTGTGCTTCGAATGGATTCGAAATCTCGTATTTTACTTTCGTTTTTTCATGCGGCTATAGCCTCCGCCCCCTGTACACCATTTTGAGAGGGAGTTCAGCATGGTGAGGGAGAAGCAGAGAGCAGAGTGAGTGTTATTGTGCTTCGAATGGATTCGTACATTCGTAACTTTTTTCATAACGAATTATGCCGAAGACCTTCGGGCATTCGCTATTTTGCGGTATAATTTATTTCGGATTCGGTTTTATTCGTAATTGCTTTGTTCGGAAATTCGAATGCTTCCGAATGTCCGAAAGTTGCTAAATTCGGACGAATTTCGATTCGTTACGAAACGAATTGCACAAGCCTAATAAATACAGCAAACAGTTTTTGACAAGTCTTTTATTAAAAATCTTCTTCTTCTCCGCTCCTTCCTCCATCTTCTCTCGCATCTTCATCCTCCGGTCTTCTCCTCCCCCTGCTTCTTCTTCCGCTGTTCTTCTGTCTTCTTTGTCCGGTGTTCTTCTTCCTCTGCCGCCACTCCCGCCGACGCTCCTCCTCCGATGCTGTGTCCCGCTGATCTGTCGGCGCCAATGTCCTGCATTACTTAAATAATGCCGGGGGCGTGGCAATCGGATTGCGTCATCCAGAGGCCATGCCCTCTTGTGACGTCACCGCCCGGGGCATGATGGGTCCGTGACGTCACAAGGGGGCGTAGCCACCGGATGACGTAATCCGATTGCCACACCCCGCCGTTATTTAAGTAATGCTGGACATCGGCCCCCGACAGATCAGCGGGATGCAGCATTGGAGGAGGAGCGGCGGCGGGAGCAGCGGCAGAGGAAGAAGAATACCGGACAAAGAAGACAGAAGAACAGGGGAAGAAGAAGCAGGGGGAGGAGAAGACCGGAGTATGAAGATACGGGAGAAGATGGAGGAAGGAGCGGAGAAGAAGAAGATTTTTAATAAAAGACTTGTCAAAAACTGTTTACTATATTAACACTACACTACTTTTTTTTAGTGAATGGGTAGGGGTACAATGTACCCTATACTCATTCACATGGGGGGGGGTGGGATCTGGGGGCTTCCAGATTCCGATAAGCCCCCCGCCCACAGACCCCAACAACCACCAGGCAAGGGTTGTCGGGAAGAGGCCCTTGTCCCCATCAACATGGGGGCAAGGTGCTTTGGGGTGGGGGGGCAGAGCCCCCTGCCCCAAAGCACCCATCCCCCCATTTTCAGGGCATGCGGCCTGGTATGGTTCAGGAGGGGGGGTGCTCGCTCGTCCCCTCCCTTTCCTGACCTGCCGGGCTGCATGCTAGGATAAGGGTCTGGTATGGATTTTGGGTGGGACCCCCACACCATTTTTTATTTAATTTTGGTGTGGGGGGGTCCCCTCCGAATCCATACTAGACCAAAGGGCCTGGTATGGACCTGGGGGGGGACCCCACGCTGTTTTTTTTCTCGTTTTTTTTTTACCCGGCAATTCTTTATTTTTTACATTCAGCGGGAAGCCCGCTGACAACTGATGAATTATCGGTTGTTAAGGACGCGGCAGCCGGGTTCCCTCCTTAGCAACCAGTTATATAGGGGTGCTATATACTAGGGCTGCGGAAATTAACGATTAATTGTTCGATTAATCGTTAATTTCTTTAATCGATCAAAATAATTTTGATCGAGGACGATCCGCGGAGTGAACTCCGCAATCTCGTCCATAGGAAAGGCCGCGGCTTCGGCCTAGCTCCGGAGCCGCGGCCATCTTGGTCCACCCGGCGGCGCGCCGACGTCATCATCAGCCGCCTGCTTGTGCCTGCGAGTCTGCGGACGGTTCTGCCTGAATGTTACAGTATGGGGGAGATGTGGGCAGATGTGGACATTACGGGGGAGATGTGGACATTACTGTATGGGGGGCAGATGTGGACATTACTGTATGGGGCAGATGTGGACATTACTGTATGTGGGAGCAGATGTGGACATTACTGTATGTGGGAGCAGATGTGGACATTACTGTATGTGGGAGCAGATGTGGACATTACTGTATGTGGGAGCAGATGTGGACATCACTGTATGTGGGAGCAGATGTGGACATTACTGTATGTGGGAGCAGATGTGGACATCACTGTATGTGGGAGCAGATGTGGACATTACTGTATGTGGGAGCAGATGTGGACATTACTGTATGGGGGGCAGATGTGGACATCACTGTATGTGGGAGCAGATGTGGACATTACAGTATGGGGGAGATGTGGACATTACAGTATGGGGGGCAGATGTGGACATTACAGTATGGGGGGCATATGTGGACATTACAGTATGGAGGGAGATGTGGACATTACAGTATGGGGGAGATGTGGACATTACAGTAGTGATGAGCCGAACACCCCCGGGTTCGGTTCGCACCAGAACCCGCGAACGGACCGAAAGTTTGTACGAACATTAGAACCCTATTAAATACAATGGATGCGAACGTTCGAATTCTAAAGTGCTAATTATAACAACTATTATGCATGTTATTGTCCTAAAAAGGGTTTGGGAACCCGGGTTGTGCACCAGGGGACATGTATCAATGCAAAAAGAAGTTTTAAAAACGGTCGTTTTTCGGGAGCAGTCATTTTAACCACTTAAGCCCCGGACCATTTCGGGCCATTAGGACCAAGCCTGTTTTTGGGATTCGGCACTGCGCTGCTTTAACTGTAAATTGTGCGGACATGCAATGTTGTACCCAAATGAAATTTGCGTCCTTTTCTTCCCACAAATAGAGCTTTCTTTTAATGGTATTTGATTGCCTCTGCGATTTTTATTTTTTGCGATATAAACAGAAAAAGACCGAAAATTTTGAAAAAAAATGATATTTTCTACTTTTTGTTATAAGAAAAATCGAATAAACTCAATTTTAGTCATACATTTAGGCCAAAATGTATTCAGCCACATGTCTTTAGTAAAAAAAATGTCAATAAGCGTATATTTATTGGTTTGCGCAAAAGTTATAGCGTTTACAAACTAGGGTACATTTTCTGAAATTTACACAGCTTTAAATTTATGACTGCCTATCTCATTTCTTGAGGTGCTAAAATGGCAGGGCAGTACAAAACCCCCCCAAATGACCCCATTTTGGAAAGTAGACACCCCAAGGAAATTGCTGAGAGGCATGTTGAGCCCATTGAATATTTTTTTTTTTCGTCCCAAGTGATTGAATAATGACAAAAAAAAAAAAAAAATTACAAAAAGTTGTCACTAAATGATATATTGCTCACACATGCCATGGTTATATGTGGAATTGCACCCCAAAATACATTCTGCTGCTTCTCCTGAGTACGGGGATACCACATGTGTGGGACTTTTTAGGAGCCTAGCCACGTACGGGACCCCGAAAACCAAGCACCGCCTTCAGGATTTCTAAGGGCGCAAATTTTTGATTTCACTCCTCACTACCTATCACAGTTTCGAAGGCCATAAAATGCCAAAATAGCACAAAACCCCCCCAAATGACCCCATTTTGGAAAGTAGACACCCCAAGCTATTTACTGAGAGGCATGTTCAGTCCATGGAATATTTTATATTTTGCCACAAGTTGCGGGAATATGACAAACTTTTTTTTTTTTGCACAAAGTTGTCACTAAATGATATATTGCTCACACATGCCATGGGCATATGTGAAATTACACACCAAAATACATTCTGCTGCTTCTCCTGAGTACGGGGGATACCACATGTGTGGGACTTTTTGGGAGCCTAGCCGCGTACGGGACCCCAAAAACCAAGCACCGCCTTCAAGGTTTCTAAGGGCATAAATTTTTGATTTCACTCCTCACTACCTATCACAGTTTTGAAGGCCATAAAATGCCAAGATGGCACAAAACCCCCCCAAATGACCCCATTTTGGAAAGTAGACACCCCAAGCTATTTGCTGAGAGGCATGTTGACCCCATTGAATATTTTTTTTTTTGTCCCAAATGATTGAATAATGACAAAAAGAAAAAAAAAATGTACAAAAAGTTGTCACTAAATGATATATTGCTCACACATGCCATGGTTATATGTGGAATTGCACCCCAAAATACATTCTGCTGCTTTTCCTGAGTACGGGGATACCACATGTGTGGGACTTTTTGGGAGCCTAGCCGCGTACAGGGCCCCAAAAACCAAGCACCGCCTTCAGGATTTCTAAGGGCGTAAATTTTTGATTTCACTCCTCACTACCTATCACAGTTTTGAAGGCCATAAAATGCCAAAATAGCACAAAACCCCCCCCAAATTACCCCATTTTGGAAAGTAGACACCCCAAGCTATTTGCTGAGAGGCATGTTGAGTCCATGGAATATTTTATATTTTGCCACAGGTTGCGGGAATATGACAAACTGTTTTTTTTTTTGCACAAAGTTGTCACTAAATGATATATTGCTCACACATGCCATGGGCATATGTGAAATTACACCCCAAAATACATTCTGCTGCTTCTCCTGAGTACGGGGATACCACATGTGTGGGACTTTTTGGGAGCCTAGCCGCGTACGGGACCCCAAAAACCAAGCACCGCCTTCAAGGTTTCTAAGGGCATAAAATTTTGATTTCGCTCCTCACTACCTATCACAGTTTTGAAGGCCATAAAATGCCAAGATGGCACAAACCCCCCCAAATGACCCCATTTTGGAAAGTAGACACCCCAAGCTATTTGCTGAGAGGCATGTTGAGCCCAGTGAATATTTTTTTTTTTTGTCCCAAATGATTGAATAATGACAAAAAGAAAAAAAAAAAAAAATGTACAAAAAGTTGTCACTAAATGATATATTGCTCACACATGCCATGGTTATATGTGGAATTGCACCCCAAAATACATTCTGCTGCTTCTCCTGAGTACGGGGATACCACATGTGTGGGACTTTTTGGGAGCCTAGCCGCGTACGGGACCCCAAAAACCAAGCACCGCCTTCAAGGTTTCTAAGGGCATAAATTTTTGATTTCACTCCTCACTACCTATCACAGTTTTGAAGGCCATAAAATGTCAAAATAGCCCAAAACCCCCACAAATGACCCCATTTTGGAAAGTAGACACCCCAAGCTATTTGCTGAGAGGCATGGTGAGTATTTTACAGCTCTCATTTGTTTTTGAAAATTAAGAAAGACATTTTTTTTTCTTTTTTTTTTTCTTTTTTTACATTTTCAAAACTTTGTGACAAAAAGCGAGATCTGCAAAATACTCAACATACCTCTCAGCAAATAGCTTGGGGTGTCTACTTTCCAAAATGGGGTCATTTGGGGGGGTTTTGTGCCATCTGGGCATTCCATGGCCTCCGAAACTGTGATAGGCAGTGAGGAGTGAAATCAAAAATTTACACCCATAGAAATCCTGAAGGCGGTGCTTGGTTTTTGGGGTCCCGTACGCGACTAGGCTCCCAAAAAGTCCCACACATGTGGTATCCCCGTACTCAGGAGAAGCAACAGAATGTATTTTGGGGTGTAATTCCACATATGCCCATGGCATGTTTGAGCAATATATAATTTAGTGACAACTTTTTGTACATTTTTTATTTTTATTTTTTTTGGTCATTATTCAATCACTTGGGACAAAAAAAAAATATTCAATGGGCTCAACATGCCTCTCAGCAAATAGCTTGAGGTGTCTACTTTACAAAATGGGGTCATTTGGGGGGGTTTTGAACTGTCCTGGCATTTTATGCACAACATTAGGAAGCTTATGTCACACATCATCCACTCTTCTAACCACTTGAAGACAAAGCCCTTTCTGACACTTTTTGTTTACATGAAAACATTTTTTTTTTTGCAAGAAAATTATGTTGAACCCCCAAACATTATATATTTTTTTAAAGCAAAGGCCCTACAGAATAAAATAGTGGGTGTTGCATTTTTTTTTTCCACACAGTATTTGCGCAGCGATTTTTCAAACGCATTTTTTGGGGGAAAAACACACTTTTTTTATTTTTAATGCACTAAAAAACACTATATTGCCCAAATGTTTGATGAAATAAAAAAGATGATCATAGGCCGAGTACATGGATACCAAACACGACATGCTTTAAAATTGCGCACAAACGCGCAGCGGCGACAAAACTACATTCATTTTTAAAAGCATTTAAAAGCCTTTACAGGTTACCACGTTAGATTTACAGAGGAGGTCTACTGCTAAAATGACTGCCCTCGATCTGACCTTCGCGGTGATACCTCACATGCATGATGCAATTGCTGTTTACATATGACGCTAGACCGACGCTTGCGTTCGCCTTTGCGCAATAGCAGGGGGGGACAGCGGTGCTTTTTTTTTTTTTTTTTTTTTTTTTTTATTATTTATTTGGCTTTTTTATTTTATTTTTAAACTGTGCCTTCCATATTTTATTTTTTTACCATTTTTATCGTTATCTCAGGGAATGTAAATATCCCCTATGATAGCAATAGGTAGTGACAGGTACTCTTTTTTTGAAAAAAATTGGGGGGTTAGACCCTAGATCTTTCCTGTGCCCTCAAAGCATCTGACCACACCAAGATCGGTGTGATAAAATGCTTTCCCAATTTCCCAATGGCGCTTTTTATATCCGGGGGGGGGGACATTCCCTCCCACTGCTTGTAAAAGCAGTCTAGAGGCTAATTATCTGCTAGAATTGCTTTTACATGAAAGTCGGCTGCTGGCTGAAAAGAATGATACCAAGATGATACCTAAACCCGCAGGCATCATTCTGGTATAAACATTCAAAGTCCAGCAACATACCAGTACGTTGCTGGTCCTTGTTGGACATGTATTGTAATCTTTTTTTTCATACAGCCTATTGGCTGAACGAAAAAAAGAGATTGATTGGTGGGTATGCGCACCATTAGAATACCTCCCTTCATCCACCCACTTCTAATGATGGGCATATATGCCGAAGCATGGGGGCATCCTCCCGCAAAAAAGTTATGCCGCGTACACACGGTCAAGCCTTCGTCGGAATTTCGACCGTATGTACGCGGCATAAAAGGTTATGCCGCGTACACACGGTCGGACTTTTCCACGGATAAGCCTCCGTTGGAATTTCGACCGTATATACGCGGCATTAGGAGCAAAATCGCTCCTCCGCCCCTGCTGCCCCCATGCTTCGGCATATATGCTCTTTTTTTTAACTGTGGTGGTGAAATCACCTCCTACAGCGTTGGAGTCACGGCTTTATGTATCGTGGGAGCAAACGCTGTTGCTGTCAAGATAAATAGATCCGCGCTGCAACTGAATGGCGTACCTGCTAAGCAAATGGTGGTTAACATTAAAACAAAGTAACATTACAGTACAACAGTAAGACCTTACCATGCCATACCTGCAAAGCAAATACCAAAACAAAACCTAGTAAAAAATAAAAAAATGTTTTAACGCAACCTGTGCCTAAAATATATATATGCCGAAGCATGGGGGCATCCTCCCGCAAAAAAGTTATGCCGCGTACACACGGTCGGAATTTCGACCGTATGTACGCGGCATTAGGAGCAAAATCGCTCCTCCGCCCCTGCTGCCCCCATGCTTCGGCATATATGCTCTTTTTTTTAACTGTGGTGGTGAAATCACCTCCTACAGCGTTGGAGTCACGGCTTTATGTATCGTGGGAGCAAACGCTGTTGCTGTCAAGATAAATAGATCCGCGCTGCAACTGAATGGCGTACCTGCTAAGCAAATGGTGGTTAACATTAAAACAAAGTAACATTACAGTACAACAGTAAGACCTTACCATGCCATACCTGCAAAGCAAATACCAAAACAAAACCTAGTAAAAAATAAAAAAATGTTTTAACGCAACCTGTGCCTAAAATATATATATGCCGAAGCATGGGGGCATCCTCCCGCAAAAAAGTTATGCCGCGTACACACGGTCGGAATTTCGACCGTATGTACGCGGCATTAGGAGCAAAATCGCTCCTCCGCCCCTGCTGCCCCCATGCTTCGGCATATATGCTCTTTTTTTTAACTGTGGTGGTGAAATCACCTCCTACAGCACTGGAGTCACGGCTTTATGTATCGTGGGAGCAAACGCTGTTGCTGTCAAGATAAATAATTCCGCGCTGCAGTTGAATGGCGCACCTGAAAACAAAAAATTACATACCTGAAAAGCAAGCATGATAAAACATTGCAGAATAGAATACAGTAAAAAAGAGCAGAACAATAGAGAGAAAATAGAGAGAGAGAGAACAATAAAACGACAACTATTTTTGGTTTTTTTATTTTATATTTTTTTTGTGTTTTGTTTTTTACGTTTTTTTTTTCTTTTTTACACTTTTTTTTGTAACTTTACAACTGTAATGGTTCGGGTCTCTCAAAATGTAATGGCATCTTGGGAGACCCTGTGTAAGTGTGTCCTAGTCTGTGAAATGCTGTACCCTACGCTAAAACTTCACTTTTGAGTGGTAGCGTTCAAAACATTCACCTTGGCAAAGACCAGGCTTGTCAGGACAGAGTGGACAAAAACTACGGGTGTCACGCCTAAATCCGCGCTTGCTACAGACACGACATCTTTTTTGGGGGTGGCTTTGGGTAGGGGTACTCGGGAGGACATACGAATAATGCCTCTCATGCAGCCGGCTTACTGCATTTGGTTGGGGATGGTGAGGTGCAGAACCGCCTGGATACAGGAGTTCTGTGACTATCTCATTCTGGAATTTTAGAAGAGATAACGTCCCGCCTGAAGCTCTGTATAGCACATGAGCGTTCAGCAAAGCCAATTGGAATAATGATAGAGACACTTTTTTGTACCAGCGTCTCGCCTTACGGTCAATTAGATACGGCGCCATCAACTGGTCGTTGAGGTCCACCCCTCCCATATTTTGGTTATATTCGTGGACACAGAGGGGTTTCTCCACAACACCAGTCGCCGTACGAATTTGGACTGTCGTGTCTGCATGAAGGGAGGTAAGAAGGAAAACATTCTTATTGTCCCTCCACTTCATAGCGAGCAAGTTATTACACTTCAAGCAGGCTCTCTCCCCCAGCCTAAGACGGGCATCTACAAGCCGCTGGGGAAAGCCCCGGCGATTAGGTCGCACGGTGCCACATGCTCCAATCTTATGATCAAACAAGTGACTAAACAGTGGCACGCTCGTGTAATAATTGTCCACATACAAGTGGTACCCCTTTCCGAATAAGGGTGACACCAAGTTCCACACTATCTTGCCAGCGCTCCCTATGTAATCCGGGCAGTTGACCGACTCAATCTGACTGTCTTTTCCCTCATAAACCGTAAAGTTCACTACATAGCCTGTTGCCCTGTCACAGAACTTGTAGAGCTTGACCCCGTATCTGGCACGCTTGCTGGGAAGGTACTGCTTGAAAGACAAGCGGCCAGAAAATTTAATCAGGGACTCATCAACGCAGACAACTTGATCGGGAGTAAACAAGGCTGCAAAACGTTCGTTGAAGTGGTTTATGAGGGGCCGAATTTTATAGAGCCGGTCGTATTCAGGGTCCCCACGTGGACGACAAAGTTCATTGTCGTTGAAGTGCATGAACCGCAAAATCTGCTCGTATCGTGCCCTGGACATGGAGGCAGAGAACACGGGCATGTGGTCAATTGGGTGCGTGGACCAATAAGCACGCAATGACGAAAATTTATGTGTGCCCATGTTGAGGGAAAGGCCCAGAAAGGTCTTAAATTCGGAAACCGTAATTGGTTTCCAATTTCTGGCAATTTTAGGCAACTGGGGGTTAGCGGCGATAAATTGACCAGCATATAAATTACTCTGGTCCACAATAGATCTATAGAGATCTTCCGTGAAAAACAGCGAATAAAAATCGATTGGCATAAAATCAGCTGTTTCCACCTGAATACCGGGTTGGGCAGTGAATGGGGGAAGTACGGGTTCTGCAGAAGTGGTGGGGACCCAATCAGGATAGGCGAATTCTGCAGGAAGGGCAGTATGGGCACGACGGGCCTGCCTTTGTCTTCTTGGTGGCAGCGGGACACTACTTGTGCTTGCCACCTCGCCAGCTTGAACTGCACTTATGGGACTCGCCACGTCACCAAGTGTTACTGCAGTGCTGGATGTACGTCCAGGCTGTACTAGGCCGCTGGTGCTTGCCAGTTCACCAGAAGGAATAGCGGCGCTAGTACTACTCTGCTCCATGATACGAGAGACCTGCGGTTCTTGCTCCTCAACAACCTCAGAAGATCGGGATCGGGTACGCCTGACCTTAGCAGGGACCTCAACTTCGTCGTCAGAGCTATCTGACGTGGGGCCGCTGACGTCACTGTCTTCTACGGGAAGATATTCTGAGCCTGAATCTGACAGATACGTGACCTCCTCTTCACTATCTGTCATGCTCAGAATCTCGTAGGCCTCTTTACTAGTGTACCTTCGACTTGCCATTTTGGGCTCTAAATTTAGGGGTACACTAGTAAGATTCACAGGAAAAAAAGCACCTGACTGTCGTCAGCAAATATATCAAACGCTACAAAAAAACTGTTAGCGATCGCAGGGATCAGGCCTGTCTCTGCGAACGCTGCAGTTATGTGTGTTGTGTTTGGTAAGTGACAGTGATCGATCGATACTGCACTTGGGTGGGCTGGGCTGGGCGGAGGGGCTAAACGCAGGTACTAGCAGGTATCTGGGCTGATCCCGCTAACACTGCGTTTTTGGGAACCCTAAACCGCTGGGGATGCTAGTATAGATCTGATCAGATACTATACCACTAAGGGGGGTGTATGCTTTGCGCGTGGGTGTTAGCGTTACTGGCACTAACCTAACACTGCCTGGGGCGACGCAGACCCTCTCTGGCGCTAAAACCTAATTGATCTCACCCGCCGGGCGATCAGGGGGGTTAAACCTTTATTGGGTTATATACGGCGGGTGCCCTGATGCTATAAAAAGCAAACTAATCAACCAGCGTCACCCGTAACCTTTATATGGTGATCACTGGTGAAAGGGTTAACTAGGGGCAATCAGGGGGTTAAAACCTTTATTAGGTTAAATATGGGGGTACCTGACACCAATAAAAACCTGCGGCGAACCTAAAAAAAAAATAACTGCCTATCTAAAACACCAGCGACACGAATACAGCGATCGGAAAAACAATCGCTTAGTGACGCTGAAGTTAGGGGGTGAAAGGGTTACCTGGGGGGTGATCAAGGGGTTAAACCTTTATTAGGGGGGGGTTAGGGGGCTACCCTGGACCTAAAGGGGCCTAATCCTAACTGCCTTGCAACTTTTTACAATCACAGATGACACTAAATGCAGTGATCAGTAAAATAAATGATCACTGCAATCAGTGACACTGTGATTGGGGGCTTTGGGGTGACCTGGGGGGTGATCTGGGGGTGACTGGGGGGTGATTTGTGTGCCTATGTGTACCTACGTGTCAGTGGACTGTTGGAGCACTAACCTCTGTCTTCACTCCTCGGCGCCGGGAACGAAAAGACCGCGGCGAGGGAGATGACATCACTTCCTCCAGCCTGTGTTTACATCACATGGCGGAGGAAGCAATTTCATTGGCCGGGAGCGATCGCGAGGGGGGGGCGGAATCGAGCGGCCGCCCCCTCATGCCTGATCGCTCCCGAACACTTAACGGCCGCTCACTGCAGTGAAGGGGGGTCCGGAAGGACCCCCCAACTGCACAAAGGCGATCACGTAGATCTACGTGATTCTGCCTGTCCGTGCCATTCTGCCGACGTAAATCGGCGGTGGGCGGTCGTTAAGTGGTTAATGATGCATAAAGTGAAAAAAAAAAAGTCAAATATTCCTTTAAATATCGTACCTGGGGGGTGTCTAAAGTATGCCTGTGAAGTGCCACGTGTTTCCCGTGTTTAGAACTGTCCCTGCACAAAATGACACTTCTAAAGGAAAAAAAAGCCATTTAAAACTGCTTGCGGCTTTAATGTAATGTCTGGTCCCGGTAATATGGATGAAAATCTTTAAGAAAAATGGCATAGCTACCCCATGACCCCCCCCCCCTACCCCAGCCCATTACCAGCCCCTTTGGGTCTTGTATGGATATTAAGGGGAACCCCGCACATAAAATAAAAAAGGCCCTATATACTCTGAACAGCCGTATACAGGCGGTGCATACAAGACAGGGACTGTAGGTTTGTTCTTATGTAGAATCTGTTTGTAATTTTGAACAGGTACATTGTTGAAGTGTAGCTCCAGCCCAAAAATCTATTTTTAAACTTTTTGGAAAACATAGGTAAGGGTTATCACCCCTGTAACATTTGTTTTGCTGTCTGTGCCCCTGTTCAGAACATTTCACCTCACTTTCCGTCCCAATGACAACTGTTTTTGAAATGTGGTGTTTTTCTTGAAACAAGGATTGGTGATAAAGCATCAGTACAGAGGAGACACCTTTCTCCCATATTTATTCTTACAGGAGAGAATTTTCCTTCCTAGTGGTAGATTTCCTCTCATTTCCTGTTGTCTTCTTGCGTTTGCAAGTAGGAGTCGTTTGTAAGTTGGATGTTTGAAAGTAGGGACCTGCCGTATATACTCTGCAGAAATAGGCCCCTTAGTTGTTGGTGTTGGCACAACACTGTAAGCACTCACAGTTACTCTTGGTTGGTGCTGGAACGCCCTGCTGTCAACTATTATATCAGGAATTTTAATTACATATAATTGTTGAACAGTGGTAGTAAAAATTGGGCCTTTGATGGTGGTGCTGGTGCCACAACACTGTAAGCCCTGACAGTTACTCTTGGTGGGTGCAGCAATGGGCCCTGCTGTGAATTATTAGATCAAGAATTGTAATTGCATGCCCCTGTTGAACAGGGGCTGAAAAATTGGGCCTTTCGTGGTGGTGGTGGTGGTGTTGCCACAACACTGTAAGCCCTCAGAGTTACTCTTGGTGGGTGCAGCAATGGGCCCTGCTGTGAATTATTAGATCAAGAATTGTAATTGCATGCCCCTGTTGAACAGGGGCTGAAAAATTGGGCCTTTCGTGGTGGTGGTGGTGGTGGTGTTGCCACAACACTGTAAGCCCTCAGAGTTACTCTTGGTGGGTGCAGGAATGGGCCCTGCTGTGAATTATTAGATCAAGAATTGTAATTGCATGCCCCTGTTGAACAGGGGCTGAAAAATTGGGCCTTTCGTGGTGGTGGTGGTGGTGGTGTTGCCACAACACTGTAAGCCCTTTAGAGTTACTCTTGGTGGGTGCAGCAATGGGCCCTGCTGTGAATTATTAGATCAAGAATTGTAATTGCATGCCCCTGTTGAACAGGGGCTGAAAAATTGGGCCTTTCGTGGTGGTGGTGGTGGTGGTGGTGGTGGTGTTGCCACAACACTGTAAGCCCTCAGAGTTACTCTTGGTGGGTGCAGGAATGGGCCCTGCTGTGAATTATTAGATCAAGAATTGTAATTGCATGCCCCTGTTGAACAGGGGCTGAAAAATTGGGCCTTTCGTGGTGGTGGTGGTGGTGGTGGTGTTGCCACAACACTGTAAGCCCTCAGAGTTACTCTTGGTGGGTGCAGGAATGGGCCCTGCTGTGAATTATTAGATCAAGAATTGTAATTACATGCCCCTTTTGAACAGGGGCTGAAAAATTGGGCCTTTCGTGGTGGTGGTGGCGTTGCCACAACACTGTAAGCCCTCAGAGTTACTCTTGGTGGGTGCAGCAATGGGCCCTGCTGTGAATTATTAGATCAAGAATTGTAATTGCATGCCCCTGTTGAACAGGGGCTGAAAAATTGGGCCTTAGGCACTGGTGGTACAACACTACAACCCCTCACAGATACTGTACTTGGAGCACAGCAATGAGCCCTGTTGCAAAGTATTGCTTCAAAAATTGTAATGACACGCCCCTGTAAAACAGGGGCTGAAAAATTGGGCCTTAGCCACTGGTGGCGGCACCCATAAACAAAAATGATCTTCCAAGCTATCATCATCAATCGTATCATTGAGGACTCGGAGGAGGAGGATAGCCAGTCAACATAACAGCACAGGCACTCAGCATCAGCATCAGTCTTGAAGGGATGTGACATGTTAAAATCAATTAGTCTGTTATATCAGCATCAGGTGTGTGGTAGCTGGTGGTGATCCAAGACTGGTTCATCTTGATGAAAGTCAGTCGATCAACCGAGTCGGTGGACAGGCGCACCCTGTGATCCGTGACAAATCCTCCAGCAGCACTGAATGTGCGTTCCGAAAGAACGCTGGATGCAGGACAGGCCAGTAGCTCAATTGCATACTGTGCAAGCTCTGGCCAGTGATCCATCCTCAAGACCCAGTAAGCCAGAGGATTTTCGGTGGGGAAGGTGTCCAAGTCTGACCTTGCCCCTAGATATTCCTGCACCATGTTTATCAGACGCTGGCGATGGTTGCTGGAACCGATCATACTTTGGGGCTGCGGACTAAAGAATTGTCTGAACGCATCGGTCAGACGGCCACCTTCCCCACCGCTCCTTCTTTGACTGGCCGAAGCCTCAGCAACTCGTTGTCCAGGACCAGGAGTTTGTAACCTCCCAGTCTCTGGGAACGCGTTGCACAGACCTTTCTGCAAGGCCTCCCGGAGTTGTCTCATCCTCTGCTCCCTCTGCGACGGTAACATAAGGTCCGCAACCTTACCCTTGTACCGTGGATCAAGGAGAGTGGCCAGCCAGTAATGGTCCCTCTCCTTGATCCGAAGAATACGAGGATCCTTCCGCAGACTTTGCAGGATCAGGGAGGCCATGCAGCGTAGGTTTGCTGAGGCATTCGCTCCGGAGTCCTCTGGGTCACTAAGGACGACATGATCCGCAGCCACCTCCTCCCAGCCACGTACAAGTCCACTGGTTTCTTGGGACTGTAAATCATCCCTAAAAGACTGCTGCTGATGATGCTGAGTGCCAGCCTCCACCTCCATGCTGACACAATCCTCCTCCTCCTCCTCCTCCTCCTCCTCCTCCTCCTCCTCCTCCTCCTCTTCTTCCTGTGTGATGGGTGGGACAGAAGGAACACTGTCTGGGTAAAGGGGGCCTTGAGAGGCAAGGAAGTCCTCCTCTTCCTGCCTCTGTTCTGCCTCAAGTGCCCTGTCCATTATTCCACGCAGCGTGTGCTCCAACAGGTGGACAAGAGGTACAGTGTCACTGATGCATGCACTGTCACTGCTCACCATCCTCGTGGCCTCCTCAAATGGTGCCAGGACAGTGCATGCATCCCTGATCATGCCCCACTGGCGTGGAGAAAAAAAACCAAGCTCCCCTGACCCTGTCCTGGTGCCGTAGTCGCACAGGTACTCATTGATGGCCCTCTGCTGCGTGTGCAGCCGCTGCAGCATGGCCAACGTTGAGTTCCACCTGGTGGGCATGTCACATATAAGGCGGTTCTTGGGCAGGTTCAACTCCTTTTGCAGCTCAGCCAGGCGAGCACTGGCATTATAAGATCTGCGGAAATGCACACAGACTTTCCTGGCCTGCCTCAGGACATCCTGTAAGCCCGGGTACCTGCCCAAGAACCGCTGCACCACCAGGTTAAGGACGTGAGCCACACAGGACACATGGGTCAGTTGTCCCTGTCGGAGGGCGGAGAGGAGGTTGGTGCCATTGTCGCAAACCACCATTCCTGGCTTAAGCTGGCGTGGCGTCAACCACCTCTCGGCCTGGCCCTGCAGAGCAGACAGGACCTCTGCCCCAGTGTGGCTTCTGTCCCCCAAACACACCAGCGCAAGCACGGCATGGCATCTTTTTGCCTGCGTACTTGCGTAGCCCCTTGAACGCCTACGGAGCACCGCTGGTTCCGAGGACAAACCACAGGAAGAGGCCATGGAGGAAGAAGAAGAGGAGGGGGTGGAGGAGAGAGGTGTGTCACAACCAGTAGTAGCATTTTGGAGGCGAGGCGGTGGAACAACCTCCAACACTACTGCACCTTGTCCTGCATCCTTCCCAGCTGCCAAAAGAGTGACCCAATGGGCCGTGAAAGAAAGGTAACGTCCCTGTCCATGCCTGCTGGACCATGAGTCAGCGGTAATATGCACCTTACCACTGACCGCCCTGTCCAGCGAGGCCAAGACATTGCCTTCCACATGCCGGTAGAGAGCCGGAATAGCCTTCCGTGAGAAAAAGTGGCGTTTGGGAACCTGCCACTGAGGAACCGCACATTGCACAAACTCACGGAAGGGGGCCGAGTCTACCAACTGAAAAGGCAGCAGTTGAAGCGCTAGCAATTTAGCCAAGCTAGCATTCAACCGCTGGGCATGTGGATGGCTGGGAGTGAACTTCTTTCGACGGTCCAGCAGCTGGGGCAGGGAAATTTGCCTGCTAGAATCGGACGTCGGTGTACTGCTAGCAGAGTGGCCGCAAGTACTTGGCTGTGACACACCTAATTCTACACCTTCATTCCTCTCAGTGCATGTTTCAGAGAGGACTGAAGTTATAGTAGGGTTGGAGATCCCAGCTGATGCGGTGCAAGGAGAGGTCCGCTTTGTTCTTTGGTGTGGGTCTTTGAGGTAGGCTTGCCAACGAGCTGCATGGCAGGTCAACATATGTCTGGTCAGGCATGTGGTACCCAAGCGGCTGATGTTTTGGCCACGCGATATACGCTTGAGACATATGTTGCAAACAGCAGCTGTGCGATCTGATGCACTAGCCTCAAAAAAGGCCCACACCAAAGAACTTTTTGAATGACGGGCAGAGGCAGCGCCCTGCACAGGCGGAGCTCTGCGGTGTGATTCCGTCGGTGTACTGCCCTTACGCTGGCCACCAAAGGGCATCCTGCCTCGTTGGAGATGTGCCTCCTCCTCATCCTCCTCCTCCTCCTCTCTCCTATTAGGCACCCACGTGGAGTCAGTGACCTCATCATCACCTCCCTCCTCATCACTGGAGCCAATCTGGCAGTATGCTGCAGCTGCTGGAACATGACTGCCAGATTGGTGTCCTTCTTGAGCATCCCCTCTGTCTGCTCTCACGCTACTGCCTTCCTCTAGCTGGGTTTCATCATCAGACCCTTCGAAACGCTGGGCATCCTCCTGGAGCATGTACCCAACACTGTGCTCAAACAGTTCGGGGGACTCCTCAGGAGGAGGACATGGTGGGTCTAGGGAAGGAGTGACTGATGATGAGTCTGACATTGATACCAGGGAAGAGGACGCTTTGGCAGCTGCTTTTCCAGTACCCTGAGCCTGGGTGAGAGAGGATGAGGAGGAGGAGGAGGGCTTGGTCATCCACTCTACCAAGTCTTCGGCATGATGTGGCTCAACATGTCCAGCTGCCGAAAAGAAGGACAAGCGTGTCCCATGGCCATGTGCTGATGACAATGCACCGCGTCCACGACCAGCACTGTTGCCCCCAGACACAGAGCCTGCTTGCCCTCTTTTATTGCCTCCTGACTGTCTGCCTCTCCTTGTTTGCCTTCCAGACATTCTAATAGATGGCCTGCAGGGAGATGGGGGAAAAAAGCAATAAGGGCTACCTTCAGGTGTCCTTCTCTGTCCCTTTACTTAAGGATTTCTAAATATGGTTGAGGATGATTGCTTTTGCACAGAATAGCACAACGACAATTTCCCTGACTGTCCAAAAAAACAAGGATTTCAAAGATGGTTGATGAGGAATGCTTTAGCACACTATAGCACAAGGAGAATTCCCTCACTGTCCTTCCCTGTCCCTAGAAACAAGGATTCGCACAGTAAAAGACACTGACACTCTCCCTACCTATAGTTTTCTGTCCCTAGAAAAAATGTTTTTTTAAAGCACACTATAGCACAAGGAGAATTCCCTCACTGTCCTTCCCTGTCCCTAGAAACAAGGATTCGCACAGTAAAAGACACTGACACTCTCCCTACCTATAGTTTTCTGTCCCTAGAAAAAATGTTTTTTTAAAGCACACTATAGCACAAGGAGAATTCCCTCACTGTCCTTCCCTGTCCCTAGAAACAAGGATTCGCACAGTAAAAGACACTGACACTCTCCCTACCTATAGTTTTCTGTCCCTAGAAAAAATGTTTTTTTAAAGCACACTATAGCACAAGGAGAATTTCCCTCACTTTCCTTCTTTGTCCCTAGAAACAAGGATTATCACAGTGAAAGAAACTGACACTCTTCCTACCTATAGTTGTCTGTCCCTAGAAATTTTTTTTTTTAAAGCACACTATAGCACAAGGAGAATTCCCTCACTGTCCTTCCCTGTCCCTAGAAACAAGGATTCGCACAGTAAAAGACACTGACACTCTCCCTACCTATAGTTTTCTGTCCCTAGAAAAAATGTTTTTTTAAAGCACACTATAGCACAAGGAGAATTTCACTCACTTTCCTTCTTTGTCCCTAGAAACAAGGATTATCACAGTGAAAGAAACTGACACTCTTCCTTCCTATAGTTTTCTGTCCCTAGAAAAAATGTTTTTTTTAAAGCACACTATAGCACAAGGAGAATTCCCTCACTGTCCTTCCCTGTCCCTAGAAACAAGGATTCGCACAGTAAAACACACTGACACTCTCCCTACCTATAGTTTTCTGTCCCTAGAAAAAATGTTTTTTTAAAGCACACTATAGCACAAGGAGAATTTCACTCACTTTCCTTCTTTGTCCCTAGAAACAAGGATTATCACAGTGAAAGAAACTGACACTCTTCCTTCCTATAGTTTTCTGTCCCTAGAAAAAATGTTTTTTTAAAGCACACTATAGCACAAGGAGAATTTCACTCACTTTCCTTCTTTGTCCCTAGAAACAAGGATTATCACAGTGAAAGAAACTGACACTCTTCCTTCCTATAGTTTTCTGTCCCTAGAAAAAATGTTTTTTTAAAGCACACTATAGCACAAGGAGAATTCCCTCACTGTCCTTCCCTGTCCCTAGAAACAAGGATTCGCACAGTAAAAGACACTGACACTCTCCCTACCTATAGTTTTCTGTCCCTAGAAAAAATGTTTTTTTAAAGCACACTATAGCACAAGGAGAATTTCCCTCACTTTCCTTCTTTGTCCCTAGAAACAAGGATTCGCACAGTAAAACACACTGACACTCTCCCTACCTATAGTTTTCTGTCCCTAGAAAAAATGTTTTTTTAAAGCACACTATAGCACAAGGAGAATTCCCTCACTGTCCTTCCCTGTCCCTAGAAACAAGGATTCGCACAGTAAAACACACTGACACTCTCCCTACCTATAGTTTTCTGTCCCTAGAAAAAATGTTTTTTTAAAGCACACTATAGCACAAGGAGAATTTCCCTCACTTTCCTTCTTTGTCCCTAGAAACAAGGATTATCACAGTGAAATAAACTGACACTCTTCCTTCCTATAGTTTTCTGTCCCTAGAAAAAATGTTTTTTTAAAGCACACTATAGCACAAGGAGAATTCCCTCACTGTCCTTCCCTGTCCCTAGAAACAAGGATTCGCACAGTAAAACACACTGACACTCTCCCTACCTATCCTTCTCTTTCCCTAAACTAAAGGAATCCAGGTTAAGCAAGAAAAAAATAAATGTCACTGTCCCTGCCTATGCTTCTCTTTCCCTGCTCCGGAACACACTACACTAGGCCGCCGTGCTGGCGGCCTTTTATAGTGTGGGGCGTGTACTAAACACCCTCAGCAATAATTGGCCACAGGCATCCTGCCTGTGGCCAATCATTGCTCTCCTCGCTGCCGGCGCTGTGATTGGCCAAGCATGCGGGGTCACAGTGCATGCTTGGCCAATCACAGCGCCTGGATGACACTGCGATGGCGTAGTGCATTGTGGGCCGTTCGCGTCACTCGAATTTGGCGCGAACGGCCCAAATCGTTCGATCTTCGGCGAACGATCGAACAGCTGATGTTCGAGTCGAACGTATGTTCGACTCGAACACGAAGCTCATCCCTACATTACAGTATGGAGGGAGATGTGGACATTACAGTATGAGGGAGATGTGGACATTACAGTATGGGGGGCAGATGTGGACATTACAGTATGGGGGGAGATGTGGAAAATTGGAAAAACTGTATGTGCGTTATAATTAATCGAAATTAGTCGATTAATCGATTAAAAAAAAAAATCGATTAATCGAACACGAAAATTTTAATCAGTAACAGCCCTACTATATACCCAAATTTAGGGGCTGGTCTGAGATAGTAGTTAGGCTCAGACCGTTCTCAATTTATAGGTTGTGCTATTTATTTCCAGGATGGTATACTGGTGTGCAGTTCCCTGTGGCCTGTAGGTGGCACTGCCATAATGGGTCAGGGTTGAACCGTTGGTATTAGTGCTGTGCCTTAGGGTGTCCTCTCTCGGCAGCGGTACAGTGGGCGTGGTCAACCTGCTGTGCATGCCGGGAGAGGATACATAAGGGGCAGACGCCGCCTGGGAGGGGTTGTTCTTCGTCTTCGGAGGAGGAGGGGAGTCCAAGTGCGTGGCATGGCCCTCCAGGCCATGGGGCCACGTGTGCCCTCAGATCCCGGCCCCCCACCCTATGTGAAAGAGTATGGGGTAAATCGTACCCCTACCCATTTACCTGGAATAAAAAGTGTAAAAAAAAAAAAACACACTAGACAGGTTTTTAAAGTAATTTGTTAGGCAGCTCCGGGGTCTTATTCCGACTTTGGGGGTCTCTTTGGACTCTCTGGCCTCTTCTCCCACTCACCGGTGCCTTCTCCGTGCTCTCCGGTTCTCCTCCCGCTCTCCGGGGGTTTCTGCCTTCTGCCGGGCTCCTTCCGGTATCTTCTATCGCAGTGATTCTCAACCAGGGTTCCGTGGAACCCTAGGGTTCCTCCAGAGGTTGCTAGGGGTTCCTTCAGCATTGGGCAATTTTGGCCTCAGATAAGTTCCTACTGACACCATTGATCTTTTTAGCCATCTGTAATGAGGGAAATCTTCCCAATGACCACAAGTGTAAGGACCATTCTTCCCACTGACCATCACACTAATGTATCATGAGTTGTAGATTTCTGATTTTTAGCAGGGGTTCCCCGAGACCGGAGAACTATTTCAAGGGTTCCTCTGTGTTGAAAAGGTTGAGAAAGGCTGTTCTATCGGCTCTTTTGCTAGCGTTGGCCCGGTCTTCTGCGTCGTCTTCTTCCCTCTTCTCTTTCTCCAATGTTGACTTGACGCTCTGTCCCGCTGTAATGCCGTGTGCACGGTGTGCAACGACTTATATAGGCATGGGGCGGGGTCACCGGGTGATGTCACCCGGTGACCCCGCCCCATAGGACGTCACAGTCCCATCATTCCACGGGACTGTGACGTCCTATGGGGCGGGGTCACTGGGGGACATCACCCGGTGACCACGCCTCATGCCTATATAAGTCGTTGCACACACGGCATTACAGCGGGAGAGATCGTCGTGTCAACATCGGGACAAGAAAAGAGGGAAGGAGATGACGCAGAAGACCGGGCCGCCGCTAGTAAAAGAGCTGGAAGAAGATTGCGGAGGAGCCCGGCAGAAGACAGCACCGGAGAGCGCGGAGAAGGCACCGGAGAGCGGGAGAAGAGACCCCCGAAGTCGGAAGAAGACCCCCGGAGCTGCCTAATAAATTACTTTAAAAACCTGTCTAGTGTCTTTTTTTATTTTACACTTTTTATTCCAGGTGAATGGGTAGGGGTACGATGTACCCCATACGCTTTCACATAGGGTGGGGGGCCAGGATCTGGGTTGCCCCCTTATTAAAGGGGGCTCCCAGATTCCGATAAGCCCCCGTCCGCAGACCCTGACAACCAATGGCCAGGGTTGTCGGGAAGGGGCCCTTGTCCTCATCAACATGGGGGCAAGGTGCTTTAGGGTGGGGGAGAGCAGGGCCCCCCCTGCCCCAAAGCACCCACCCCCCCCATGTTGAGGGCATGTGGCCTGGTACGGCTCAGAAGGGGGGGACGCTCGCTCGTCCCCACCCCCTTTCCTGACCGGCCGGGCTGGTGCTCGGATAAGGGCCTGGTATGGATTTTGGGGGGGACCCCATGCCGTTTTTTCGGCGTGGGGGTTCCCCTTAAAATCCATACCAGACCTATGGGCCCGGTATGCTCATGAAGGGGGAACCCATGCCGTTTTTTTTTTTTTTAAAACAATTGGCGTGGAGTTCCCCTTCATGCACAAGTCGTGTACAAGTCGCATGCCAAAGTCGGATCTGTTAATACGGAATCCGACTTTGATCCGACTTCAGAAAAAAAGTAGTGCAGAAACTACATTGAAGTCGACACGACTTAAAATCGTGCCAATATGAATGGTAGTCATTCAAAATCATGGAGAATGACTTACGATCGTCATACGATTTTTTACCAAAAATATGTAGAAGAATACATATCGGCCTAAACTGAGGAAAAAAAAGTTCTTTTTATATTTTTTTGGGGGATATTTATTATAGCAAAAAGTAAAAAATATGTAGTTTTTTTCAAAATTGTCACTCTATTTTTGTGAATAGCGCAAAAAATAAAAACCGCAGAGGTGATCAAATACCACCAAAAGAAAGCTCTATTTGTGGGGAAAAAGGACGTTACCCGTACATGTCATTGGGTAACCCCGGCATTTCCCTGTTGTGTCAGAGAGGGCGGGGTCACCCGCGCAAGTAATGGGTGGCCCCGCCCTCAGCTATAAAAGAACTGTCACTTAGGGAGAGCGTCATTCCGTGGGTACCTCCCATGGAGAGAGGATCGAGTCAGCTTTTTCTTTTCTCCGTATCGCTTGAGAGAGGATTACATCGTTGGAATTTTTTCTTTCTTTCTTTTTTTTTTTTTCTTTTAATAAAGGACTTGTCCCAACTGTGTCTGTGTGGTTTTTAACATTTTTGATATTTTTTTGTAAAATGGTAGGTGTACAATGTACCTCGTTAACAATTCACATAGGGGAGGCCGGAATCTGGGGGTCCCCTTTGTTAAAGGGGGTTTCCAGATTCCGATAAGCCCCCCGCCCGCAGACCCCCACAACCACCGGGCAAGGGTTGTGGGAATGAGGCCCTTGTCCCCATCAACATGGGGACATCCTCCCCATGTTGAGGGCATGTGGCCTGGTACGGTTAAGGAGGGGGGGCGCTCTCTCGTCCCCCCCTGTTTTCCTGCGGCCTGCCAGGTTGCATGCTCAGATAAGGGTCTGGTATGGATTTTTGGGGGGAACCCCACGCCATTTAAAAAAAAAATGGTGCGGGGTTCCCCTTAAAATCCATACCAGACCTAAAGGGCCTGGTAATGGAATTTGGGGGACCCCCACGCATTTTTTTTTTAAATTTTGGTTCGGGGTTCCCCTTAATATTCATACCAGACCCAAGGGGCCTGGTAATGGACTGGGGGGGAACACATGACGTTTTTTTCAATGACTTTTATCTGTATTGCCGGGACCCGACAATTCATTAAAGCGAAGTTCCAACTACATTTAACAATTTTAACCATAAATATATCTCATGAGGCAATCAGATTGTATATGTAAGTTCACCTACTTTGTTAAAATCCGCCGCCGATCTCCCGAGTAATGTTAGAAAGACACTTTTAAAAACTCATCTCGGCGGTTCTCATTTTGCTTGTGGGCATGTGAAGCCCACAAGCACTTACTTCCTGGATACGGTGATGATGTACGACCATCATGCACCGTCCAGTCCCGCCCCATTCTCGTGCATGCGCTTTCCGCATCACAGTCAACCTCTCGGGTTGCTAACACAACGGCGTCGTCGTAGAAAGTGCCCGCCCCGTTGTGATGGCAACGATATCTCGCAGCAGGCCTCCGTAATGACTCCCAGGAGAAATTGCGGGTCAAGGAAATGACGAAATAGCTGCAGAATACCCGCCTATATCTGCAGATTAGACAGACAGGAAGCAGAGGGACAAATAAAGATAACACAGGTACCGTAAATAATCAAAAAATAAACTTCCGTTTCTAACTTTATTCATTGCTGCAGTATGATTATGTAATGTTTTAAAATAGGGTGGAGTTCCGCTTTAATAGCCGCGAGTAGTTTTAAATTCGTTTTTTTCCTTCAGAAATTACATTTTGTGCAGGGACAGTTCTAAACATGGGAAACATGCGCTACTTTACAGGCACACTATAGACACCCCCCAGGCACGAAATTTAAAATAATATTTCACTTTTATTGTTTTACTTTAAGCATTATTAAAATCACTGCTCCCGAAAAAACTAAAAAACTGCAGTTTTTAAAACTTTTTTTGCATTGATACATGTCCCCTGGGGCAGGACCCAGGTCCCCAAACATTTTTTATGACAATAACTTGCATATTAACCTTTAAAATTTGCATTTTTGATTTCTCATATAGACTTTTAAAGGGTGTTTCCGCGGCTTTCGAATTTGCCGCGAACACCCCAAATTGTTCGCTATTCGGCGAACTGGCGAACAGCCAATGTTCGACCCGAACATAAAGCCCATCCCTAGTAGTCGCTAAGGACCTCTGCTAATGGAATCTCACAGAAATTTAGTAACTCATGTCTCTAAATAATCTTTATTGCAGACCCAACTTTTTTCCTTCTTTATCACAACTTTGTATCCCACAAAACCTTTAAGCACTTGATTCCTATTCACCTGATTAATGCAGCACGTAACTGTGTCCCTGCCATTTGGAGGCTCCAAAATAGTCCTCCTGTAAACACAGTACCGGGTTTATACCGCAAATTTTGAGGCGATTTTGCCGCGATTTGCATTTTGCGTCTTTTTTAGTTCTTTTTTTTACACTGTATATAGCTGGTTGCTAAGGAGGGGGCCGGGAAGACGGCCGCCGCGTCCTTAACAACCGATGAGTCATCAGCTGTCAGCTGGCTTTCCGCTCAATGTAAAAAAAAAAATGCCGGCTAAAGAAAAAAAAAACGAGAAAAAAACAGCGTGGGGTCCCCCCCCAGATCCATACCAGGCCCTTGGGTCTAGTATGGATTCGGAGGGGCCCCTTCACACCAAAATCCATACCAGACCCTTATCCGAGCATGTAGCTCAGCAGGTCAGGAAAGGGACGGGACAAGCGAGCCCCCCCCTCCTAAACCATACCAGGCTGCGTGCCCTTAACATGGGGGGATGGGTGCTTTGGGGCAGGAGGGGCTCTGCACCCCCCCCACCCCAAAGCACCTTGCCCCCATGTTGATGGGGACAAGGGCCTCTTCCCGACAACCCTTGCCCAGTGGTTGTCAGGGTCTGTGGGCGGGGGGCTTATCGGAATCTGAAAGCCCGATCCCGCCCCCCTATGTGAATGAGTATGGGGTACATTGTACCCCTACCCAGTCACAAAAAAAAAATAGTGTAGTGTTAATAAATACAGTAAACAGTTTTTGACAAGTCTTTTATTAAAAATCTTCTTCTTCTCCGCTCCTTCCTCCATCTTCTCTCGCATCTTCATCCTCCGGTCTTCTCCTCCCCCTGCTTCTTCTTCCGCTGCTTCTTCTGTCTTCTTTGTCCGGTGTTCTTCTTTCTCTGCCGCCACTCCCGCCGACGCTCCTCCTCCGATGCTGTGTCCCGCTGATCTGTCGGCGCCGATGTCCTGCATTACTTAAATAATGCCGGGGGCGTGGCAATCGGATTGCGTCATCCAGAGGCCATGCCCTCTTGTGACGTCACCGCCCAGGGCATGATGGGTCCGTGACGTCACAAGGGGGCGTAGCCACCGGATGACGTAATCCGATTGCCACACCCCGCCGTTATTTAAGTAATGCTGGACATCGGCCCCCGACAGATCAGCGGGATGCAGCATTGGAGGAGGAGCGGCGGCGGGAGCAGCGGCAGAGGAAGAAGAATACCGGACAAAGAAGACAGAAGAACAGGGGAAGAAGAAGCAGGGGGAGGAGAAGACCGGAGTATGAAGATACGGGAGAAGATGGAGGAAGGAGCGGAGAAGAAGATTTTAAATAAAAGACTTGTCAAAAACTGTTTACTATATTAACACTACACTACTTTTTTTTAGTGAATGGGTAGGGGTACAATGTACCCTATACTCATTCACATGGGGGGGGGGTGGGATCTGGGGGCTTCCAGATTCCGATAAGCCCCCTGCCCACAGACCCCAACAACCACCAGGCAAGGGTTGTCGGGAAGAGGCCCTTGTCCCCATCAACATGGGGGCAAGGTGCTTTGGGGTGAGGGGGGCAGAGCCCCCCTGCCCCAAAGCACCCATCCCCCCATTTTCAGGGCATGCGGCCTGGTATGGTTCAGGAGGGGGGGTGCTCGCTCGTTCCCTCCCTTTCCTAACCTGCCGGGCTGCATGCTAGGATAAGGGTCTGGTATGGATTTTGGGGGGGACCCCCACGCCATTTTTTATTTAATTTTGATGTGGGGGGGTCCCCTCCGAATCCATACTAGACCAAAGGGCCTGGTATGGACCTGGGGGGGGACCCCACGCTGTTTTTTTTCTCGTTTTTTTTACCCGGCAATTCTTTATTTTTTACATTCAGCGGGAAGCCCGCTGACAACTGATGAATTATCGGTTGTTAAGGACGCGGCGGCCGGGTTCCCTCCTTAGCAACCAGTTATATAGGGGTGCTATATACCCAAATTTAGGGGCTGGTCTGAGATAGTAGTTAGGCTCAGACCGTTCTCAATTTATAGGTTGTGCTATTTATTTCCAGGATGGTATACTGGTGTGCAGTTCCCTGTGGCCTGTAGGTGGCACTGCCATAATGGGTCAGGGTTGAACCGTTGATATTAGTGCTGTGCCTTAGGGTGTCCTCTCTCGGCAGCGGTACAGTGGGCGTGGTCAACCTGCTGTGCATGCCGGGAGAGGATACATAAGGGGCAGACGCCGCCTGGGAGGGGTTGTTCTTCGTCTTCGGAGGAGGAGGGGAGTCCAAGTGCGTGGCATGGCCCTCCAGGCCATGAGGCCACGTGTGCCCTCAGATCCCGGCCCCCCACCCTATGTGAAAGAGTGTGGGGTAAATCGTACCCCTACCCATTCACCTGGAATAAAAAGTGTAAAAAAAAAAACACACTAGACAGGTTTTTAAAGTAATTTGTTAGGCAGCTCCGGGGTCTTATTCCGACTTTGGGTGTCTCTTTGGACTCTCCGGCCTCTTCTCCCACTCTCCGGTGCCTTCTCCGCGCTCTCCGGTTCTCCTCCCGCTCTCCGGGGGTTTCTGCCTTCTGCCGGGCTCCTTCCGCTATCTTCTATCGGCTCTTTTGCTAGCGTTGGCCCGGTCTTCTGCGTCGTCTTCTTCCCTCTTCTCTTTCTCCAATGTTGACTTGACGCTCTGTCCCGCTGTAATGCTGTGTGCACGGTGTGCAACGACTTATATAGGCATGAGGCGGGGTCACCGGGTGATGTCACCCGGTGACCCCGCCCCATAGGACGTCACAGTCCCATCATTCCACTGGACTGTGACGTCCTATGGGGCGGGGTCAGTGAGGGACATCACCCGGTGACCACGCCTCATGCCTATATAAGTCGTTACGCACACGGCATTACAGCGGGAGAGATCGTCGTGTCAACATCGGGACAAGAAAAGAGGGAAGGAGATGACGCAGAAGACCGGGCCGCCGCTAGTAAAAGAGCTGGAAGAAGATTGCGGAGGAGCCCGGCAGAAGACAGCACCGGAGAGCGCGGAGAAGGCACCGGAGAGCGGGAGAAGAGACCCCCGAAGTCGGTAGAAGACCCCCGGAGCTGCCTAATAAATTACTTTAAAAACCTGTCTAGTGTTTTTTTATTTTACACTTTTTATTCCAGGTGAATGGGTAGGGGTACGATGTACCCCATACGCTTTCACATAGGGTGGGGGGCCAGGATCTGCGTTGCCCCCTTATTAAAGGGGGCTCCCAGATTCCGATAAGCCCCCGTCCGCAGACCCCGACAACCAACGGCCAGGGTTGTCGGGAAGGGGCCCTTGTCCTCATCAACATGGGGGCAAGGTGCTTTAGGGTGGGGAAGAGTAGGGCCCCCCCTGTCCCAAAGCACCCACCCCCCCATGTTGAGGGCATGTGGCCTGGTACGGCTCAGAAGGGGGGGACGCTCGCTCGTCCCCACCCCCTTTCCTGACCGGCCGGGCTGGTGCTCGGATAAGGGCCTGGTATGGATTTTGGGGGGTCCCCACGCCGTTTTTTCGGCGTGGGGGTTCCCCTTAAAATCCATACCAGACCTATGGGCCCGGTATGCTCATGAAGGGGGAACCCATGCCGTTTTTTTTTTTAAAAACAATTGGCGTGGAGTTCCCCTTCATGCACAAGTCGTGTACAAGTCGCATGCCAAAGTCGGATCTGTTAATACGGAATCCGACTTTGATCCGACTTCAAAAAAAAAGTAGTGCAGAAACTACATTGAAGTCGGCACGACTTAAAATCGTGCCAATATGAATGGTAGTCATTCAAAATCATGGAGAATGACTTACGATCGTCATACGATTTTTTACCAAAAATATGTAGAAGAATACATATCGGCCTAAACTGAGGAAAAAAACGTTTTTTTTTATATTTTTTTGGGGGGATATTTATTATAGCAAAAAGTAAAAAATATGTAATTTTTTTCAAAATTGTCACTCTATTTTTGTGAATAGCGCAAAAAATAAAAACCGCAGAGGTGATCAAATACCACCAAAAGAAAGCTCTATTTGTGGGGAAAAAGGACGTCACCCGTACATGTCATTGGGTAACCCCGGCATTTCCCTGTTGTGTCAGAGAGGGCGGGGTCACCCGCGCAAGTAATGGGTGGCCCCGCCCTCAGCTATAAAAGAACTGTCACTGAGGGAGAGCGTCATTCCGTGGGTACCTCCCATGGAGAGAGGATCGAGTCAGCTTTTTCTTTTCTCCGTATCGCTTGAGAGAGGATTACATCGTTGGAATTTTTTCTTTCTTTTTTTTTTTTTCTTTTAATAAAGGACTTGTCCCAACTGTGTCTGTGTGGTTTTTAACATTTTTGATACTTTTTTGTAAAATGGTAGGTGTACAATGTACCTCGTTAACAATTCACATAGGGGAGGCCGGAATCTGGGGGTCCCCTTTGTTAAAGGGGGCTTCCAGATTCCGATAAGCCCCCCGCCCGCAGACCCCCACAACCACCGGGCAAGGGTTGTGGGGATGAGGCCCTTGTCCCCATCAACATGGGGACATCCTCCCCATGTTGAGGGCATGTGGCCTGGTACAGTTAAGGAGGGGGGGCGCTCTCTCGTCCCCCCCTGTTTTCCTGCGGCCTGCCAGGTTGCATGCTCAGATAAGGGTCTGGTATGGATTTTTGGGGGGAACCCCACGCCATTTAAAAAAAATGGTGCGGGGTTCCCCTTAAAATCCATACCAGACCTAAAGGGTCTGGTATGGATTTTTAGGGGGACCCCTACGCCATTTAAAAAAAAATGGTGCAGGGTTCCCCTTAATATCCATACCAGACCTGAAGGGCCTGGTAATGGAATTTGGGGGACCCCTACGCATTTTTTTTTTTTAATTTTGGTTCGGGGTTCCCCTTAATATTCATACCAGACCCAAAGGGCCTGGTAATGGACTGGGGGGGAACACATGACGTTTTTTTCAATGACTTTTATCTGTATTGCCGGGACCCGACAATTCATTAAAGCGAAGTTCCAACTACATTTAACAATTTTAACCATAAATATATCTCATGAGGCAATCAGATTGTATATGTAAGTTCACCTACTTTGTTAAAATCCACCGCCGATCTCCCGAGTAATGTTAGAAAGACACTTTTTAAAACTCATCTCGGCGGTTCTCATTTTGCTTGTGGGCATGTGAAGCCCACAAGCACTTACTTCCTGGATACGGTGATGATGTACGACCATCATGCACCATCCAGTCCCGCCCCATTCTCGCGCATGCGCTTTCCGCACCACAGTCAACCTCTCGGGTTGCTAACACAACGGCGTCGTCGTAGAAAGTGCCCGCCCCGTTGTGATGGCAATGATATCTCGCAGCAGGCCTCCGTAATGACTCCCAGGAGAAATTGCGGGTCAAGGAAATGACGAAATAGCTGCAGAATACCCGCCTATATCTGCAGATTAGACAGACAGGAAGCAGAGGGACAAATAAAGATAACACAGGTACCGTAAATAATCAAAAAATAAACTTCCGTTTCTAACTTTATTCATTGCTGCAGTATGGTTATGTAATGTTTTAAAATAGGGTGGAGTTTCGCTTTAATAGCCGCGAGTAGTTTTAAATTCGTTTTTTTCCTTCAGAAATTACATTTTGTGCAGGGACAGTTCTAAACATGGGAAACATGCGCTACTTTACAGGCACACTATAGACACCCCCCAGGCACGAAATTTAAAATAATATTTCACTTTTATTGTTTTACTTTAAGCATTATTAAAATCACTGCTCCCGAAAAAACTAAAAAACTGCAGTTTTTAAAACTTTTTTTGCATTGATACATGTCCCCTGGGGCAGGACCCAGGTCCCCAAACATTTTTTATGACAATAACTTGCATATTAACCTTTAAAATTTGCATTTTTGATTTCTCCTATAGACTTTTAAAGGGTGTTTCTGCGGCTTTCGAATTTGCCGCGAACACCCCAAATTGTTCGCTATTCGGCGAACTGGCGAACAGCCAATGTTCGACCCGAACATAAAGCCCATCCCTAGTAGTCGCTAAGGACCTCTGCTAATGGAATCTCACAGAAATTTAGTAACTCATGTCTCTAAATAATCTTTATTGCAGACCCAACTTTTTTCCTTCTTTATCACAACTTTGTATCCCAGAAAACCTTTAAGCACTTGATTCCTATTCACCTGATTAATGCAGCACGTAACTGTGTCCCTGCCACTTGGAGGCTCCAAAATAGTCCTCCTGTAAACATCTGGATAACAGAAATAAAATACTGTGGATAAAACATGGAATCCTTATCTCATCCATAAAAGACATAGCTGCAGAATTCCTTGAACTTGGTTCTATTGGAATGAATTTATGCAATCTTCTGAGTATGGTGACCTTTGGGGAGGACTCAAGGGCCCAGGAAGCGCAATAACTCTACCTCCATCCTCTCTTTGCCTCTCTTTCCTACCCATTTACACATTTCTCCCTCCCTGTTTTTTTTTTCTTTTTACTTTTGCCTACTTCTTCCACCCATACACTTCCCAGCTTCATTCCTCTTGCCACCTTCCAAATACTAAGAGAAATAAAGAAAAGAGGGCGCACTGGGCTTGTGCATTATCCTTAATAAAAGAATTGCTTTGTGAAACCCTCCTAATGATGGTAATCGGTCTAAGTATCGACGGTCTCCAGATAGTACAGGAGAGTAGGGATACCTTCTTCCTCAGAGTAGGCTCTGAGGAAGAAGGTATCCCTTCGAAACGCGTCAGCAGCAGTGGTCCTGATGTCCTCTCCTGTACTATCTAGAGACCGTCCATACTAAGACCGATTGCCATAATTAGGAGGCTTTCACAAAGCGATTTTTCTTCACATGTTTGTAAATAGTTATTTATCTGTTTTTATCAATACATTTTTTAAGGATAATGCACAAGGCCGGTACATTCTCTTTTCTTTATTTCTCTTATGACTGCTAGGATACCCCCATCCTGGAGGGCAGCAAGGCCGCAGAAATTATCCCTTGAACATTAGATCACCCGGATCTTTATCACACTTATTTTACTTTTGTTTACCTTCCAAATAGGGTATGATAAAAAAAAAAAAAGGTTTGTATGCAGTCAGGGAAATCCCTTTTAGAAATCACATGCTAACTTTAAAAAAAGGAAAAACTGGAGTCGAAACATTTGGCAACATGATGTTTTATTATGCTAAGAGTCCAAAAGATGTATTGTGTCTAGATGGCTGAATTTCCATTTCTTGTCTTCCCATGACTGGTCTGTTTAATAAATAAAGATTATATATTAAAAAAAACAGCATAATTTTTTATACATCAGCTAAGTTTTGTAGATATTTACTTTAATATACCATTAAATATAAAATATAAGTTTGGTTATATAAGAGCTATTTAAAGATAAATATGTAACCATGTTAAGGAGTTGTAAAAACCGAAAATGGATGGTCCGAATTCAGCCAAAAAGTGGGGCTGAAATTCGGACCTGAAACAGTGAACAGGGACACACCTGAGCCACTCCGTGCTTCAGTGTGAACCCAACCTTACTGTATTGACTGTTAAAATATTAACTATGTTAACAATTTTGCTCAAATTGATACATAAAGAATAATATAAATGTTGAAATAATTCAATAATCCTGAAGAAAGTGCGGATTTAAAGTACCACTAAACTCACATTATAAAAAATGATCAATACATGGTGTATTACATGCTGTTCATACTCACTCATTCACTATGAGATTTGTTTTCAGTATTCTGCAAAATACCTGCTCGACCCTGCTGTTCTTATTCTCCCCCTTCTGTTGGTGTCCCTAATTCTAGGGATTTTGCAGCTGTGGTGGCAACTCTGCACATGCTCAGTTTTTGAGTCAGGTTCTATGCTGAGCATTTCCTCTCTATTACATCTGAGCAGTCCATGTGACTATAGAGTCACACATGTGTGCGTATATACAGTGGTAAATGACAGCCCACTCTCTCCCTCCTCCTCCATGCCCACTAACCAGATAAAAACAATGGGAGCAGGATATTACAAGTAGATTAACCACTTAAGCCCCGGACCAATACGCAGCATAAAGACCAGAGGTGATTTTACAATTTGGCACTGCGCTGCTTTAACTGTAAATTGTGCGGACATGCAATGTTGTACCCAAATGAAATTTGCGTCCTTTTCTTCCCACAAATAGAGCTTTATTTTAATGGTATTTGATTGCCTCTGTGGTTTTTTTTTTTGCGATATAAACGGAAAAAGACCAAAAATTTTGAAAAAAAATGATATTTTCTAATTTTTGTTATAAGAAAAATCGAATAAACTCAATTTTAGTCATACATTTAGGCCAAAATTTATTCAGCCACATGTCTTTAGTAAAAAAAATGTCAATAAGCGTATATTTATTGGTTTGCGCAAAAGTTATAGCGTCTACAAACTAGGGTACATTTTCTGGAATCTACACAGCTTTTAATTTATGACTGCCTATCTCATTTCTTGAGGTGCTAAAATGGCAGAGCAGTACAAACCCCCCCCCCCAAATGACCCCATTTTGGAAAGTAGACACCCCAAGGAAATTGCTGAGAGGCATGTTGAGCCCATTGAATATTTTTTTTTATGTCCCAAGTGATTGAATAATGACAAAAAAAAAAAAAATACAAAAAGTTGTCACTAAATGATATATTGCTCACACATGCCATGGTTATATGTGGAATTGCACCCCAAAATACATTTTGCTGCTTCTCCTGAGTACGGGGATACCACATGTGTGGGACTTTTTGGGAGCCTAGCCGTGTACGGGACCCCGAAAACCAAGCACCGCCTTCAGGATTTCTAATGGCGCAAATTTTTGATTTCACTCCTCACTACCTATCACAGTTTCGAAGGCCATAAAATGCCAAAATAGCACAAACCCCCCCCCCCCCCCAAATGACCCCATTTTGGAAAGTAGACACCCCAAGCTAATTGCTGAGAGGCATGGTGAGTATTTTACAGCTCTCATTTGTTTTTGAAAATGAAGAAAGAAAATATATATATATTTTTTTTCTTTTTTAAATTTTCAAAACTTTGTGACAAAAAGCGAGATCTGCAAAATACTCACCATACCTCTCAGCAAATAGCTTGGGGTGTCTACTTTCCAAAATGGGGTCATTTGGGGGGTTTTGTGCTATTTTGGCATTTTATGGCCTTCGAAACTGTGATAGGTAGTGAAGAGTGAAATCAAAAATGTACACTCTTAGAAAGCCTGAAGCCGGTGCTTGGTTTTTGGAGTCCCGTACACGGCTAGGCTCCCAAAAAGTCACACACATGTGGTATCCCCGTACTCAGGAGAAGCAGCAGAATGTATTTTGGGGTGTAATTCCACATATGCCCATGGCATGTGTGAGCAATATATCATTTAGTGACAACTTTGTGCAAAAAAAAAATAATTATTTTTTCCGCAACTTGTGTCAACATATAAAATATTCCATGGACTCGACATGCCTCTCAGCAAATAGCTTGGGGTGTCTACTTTCCAAAAAGGGTCATTTGGGGGGGTTTTGAACTGTCCTGGCATTTTATGCACAACATTAGGAAGCTTATGTCACACATCATCCTCTCTTCTAGCCCTTTCTGACACTTTTTGTTTACATGAAAACATTTTTTTTTTGCAAGAAAATTACGTTGAACCCCCAAACATTATATATTTTTTTAAAGCAAAGGCCCTACATATTAAAATGGTGGGTGTTGCATTTTTTTTTCCACACAGTATTTGCGCAGCGATTTTTCAAACGCATTTTTCGAGGAAAAAATACACTTTTTTTATTTTAATACCCTAAAACACACTATATTGCCCAAATGTTTGATGAAATAGAAAAGATGATCTTAGGCCGAGTACATAGATACCAAACACGACATGCTTTAAAATTTCGGACAAACACGCAGTGGCGACAAACTACATACATTTTTAAAAGCCTTTAAAAGCCTTTACAGGTTACCACATTAGATTTACAGAGGAGGTCTACTGCTAAAATTACTGCCCTATTACTGACCTTCGCGGTGATACCTCACATGCATGGTGCAATTGCTGTTTACATATGACGCCAGAGCAGGGTGGGACAGGGGTGCTTTTTTTTTTTTTTATTATTAATTTTGCATTTTTATTTTATTTTTAAACTGTTCCTTCCATATTTTTTTTTTAATCATTTTTATTGTTATCTCAGGGAATGTAAATATCCCCTATGATAGCAATAGGTAGAGACAGGTACTCTTTTTTTTAAAAAAACTGGGGTCTATTAGACCCTAGATCTTTCCTCTGCCCTCAAATCATCTGACCACACCAAGATCGGTGTGATAAAATGCTTTCCCAATTTCCCAATGACGCTTTCTATATCCTGGGGGGGGGACATTCCCTCCCACTGCTTGTAAAAGCAGTCCAGAGGCTAATTAGCCACTAGTATTGCTTTTACATGAAAGCCGGCCGCTGGCTGAAAAGAATGACGCCAAGATGATACCTAAACCCGCAGGCATCATTCTGGTATAACCATTCAAAATCCAGCAACATACCAGTACGTTGCTAGTCCTTGTTGGACATGTATTGTAATTTTTTTTTCATGCAGCCTGTTGGCTGAACGAAAAAAAGAGATTGATCGGTGGATATGCCCACCATTAGAATACCTCCCTTCATCCACTCACTTCTAATGATGGGCATACATGCACCATTTATATATGCCGATGCATCCTCCTGCAAAAGTTATGCCGCGTACACACGGTTGGACTTTTCCACGGGCAAGCCTGCGTCGGAATTTTGACCGTATGTACGCGGCATTAGGAGCAAAATCGCTCCTCCGCCCCTGCTGCCCCCATGCTTCGGCATATATGCTCTTTTTTTTTAACTGTGGTGGTGAAATCACCTCCTACAGCACTGGAGTCGCAGGGATCAGGCCTGTCTCTGCGAACGCTGCAGTTATGTGTGTTGTGTTTTGTAAGTGACAGTGATCGATCGATACTGCACTTGGGTGGCCTGGGCTGGATGGAGGGGCAAAACGCAGGTGCTAGCAGGTATCTGGGCTGATCCCGCTAACACTGCGTTTTTGGGAACCCTAAACTGCTGGGGACGCTAGTATAGATCTGTTTAGATCAGATATTGATCTGTTCAGATACTATACCACTAAGGGAGGTGTTTGCTTCACGCGTGGGTGTTAGTGCTACTGGCACTAACCTGACGCTGCCTGGGGTGACGCAGACCCTCTCTGATGCTAAAACCTAATTGATATCACCCGCCGGGTGACCAGCAGCTCCTTCTGCTTATGTTTCCCTGCAGACACGCTGGGAAAAATCTGAGTCATGTGACAGCTGTATATCAATTAGGATAAAGGTACTTAGATGTTTTTTATTTATTTTGTATTAAAATAGATTACAGTGCCATCATCCACATGCAAAAATAGAAGGGACAATGTAAATTAACCACTTGACAACTGGGCACTTAAACCCCCTTCGTACCCAGACCAATTTTCAGCTTTCAGCGCTGACGCACTTTGAATGACAATTGCGCGGTCATACAACGCTGTACCCAAATTATATTTTTATCATTTTTTTCCCACAAATAGAGCTTTCTTTGGGGGTATTTGATTACCTCTGCGGTTTTTATTTTTTGCACTATAAACAAAAAACGACAGAAAATTTTGAAAAAAAAAACAATATTTTTTTACTTTTTGCTATAATAATATCCCAATTTTTTTTTATGTAGCGGGGTCTTCAAAGTTAGTGGGATACACCTGGGGGTAGAGAGACCCAGGTGTGTAATTATGTCAGGGATTAGACCCCTTTTTGTTATTCGTGGAGGATTGGGTGGTGCAATATTCTCCTTGGCCTGTGGGTGGCGGGGTACCTACAGGCTCGAGGTAGAATCACTACCACAGTGCTACCCTTTTTGTCCCTTCCTGGAGATGGTACGGCTGGGGCGGGGAACCCGCCGTGGTGTCGATGGGAGGAGATAAAAGGGGGAGACGCCCTCGCCACGAGGTCTTTTGGAGGGATCATCTCTTCACGTACCCAGGCGCCCTAGGCCTGGGTACGGGCGGTTCAAGGTTCCGGCCTAGGCACCCTAGGCCTGGCCGGAATGAAGCTGGAGTTGGAGTCCATCCCAGGCACCTTCAGCCTGGGGTGAGGTACTTTGTAGAAGGCCTGGGACCTGGTGACTTCGACCGGGTCCCGCGAGGGTGAAGTGATTCCAGGGTGCCCCTTGCGAGGGGACCCGCATCTGAGGTGAGGAGGCTGGGGAGGTCGCCCGTCTGAAGACTCCGGAGCAGCGTCAGCCCGGTGACGGACGGGCCTCTGGTAACTCCCTTGGAGGGTCATCTCCCCTGATAGGGGCCGCAGCGCAGCGAAGTTGTTCTAATCAAGACTCCTGCAACCCCTGGTCATAGCACAGGGGGTGTAGGGACTACAATTCGGATAGTGCCTCGGCCTGCTCATCCCACCGTATCCTGCCATACATTGTTTGTTGTGGAGCTACGAAATAAAACTAACAGTTGGACTGTGATCGGTGTATGGACTCTGTTGATGGGAGCGGAGGGAGATTCCAGCATAGCAGGGCTAAGTTCCGCAACCCAATGCACATTTGGCCCGAGGAAGATATTGATACTGGCCTTCACCTCACCCACAGCCATAGGGAGGACATGGGCCATAGCGCACCTCACTCTCGAAACCCAGGTACCCCTAGACAAGAGCTTTCGGACAACCGATGTACATGTGAAGGGGGTGAGGCCGCTACACGTGGGGGCTCGTGAGTCCGGGATAAAATGTGTATTGATCCTAAGGGTTGGAACGGCTGTGTCTGGACTTTGCTGCCCGGAGGAGGTCCGAGCAGGTCGGCCATGTGATTGGCCAAAGTGCATCCCTGCTCGGAGTTGTGGACATGACCCTAAGTCGGGAAAGGCCCACGCGGAGGAGCGTAAAAAGGGAGAGGTCCAGCCGTGTGAAGTACTACATGTGGGGATGCAGCGTGCTTCGTTGCGGGCACCAAAGACAAAGCAACCCGAGATGGTGAAGGTACCTCGGCACCCGGAGGCCATCGTACAGCCAGGAGAAGGTGAGCGAGATGTGATGCCGCCTCTAGCCAGGTTGCAGAGACTTTTCTCCCAGAGAGTCGCCCGTGAATATGGGTGGGAGTACCCCTACTTGCCTCGGGACTTATTGTATGAAGTCGAGGTCCTGCGACCAAGGTGGTATGACGAGTTTGTATGGGAAAAGCTTAAAGTACCCCATGCCAGGCGATACCTGTCATGTTCGCCGCCTGTGTCTAAAAAGTTCAAGGACTGCAGAGCTGATTGGAGACTTGGGCGCCATATTCATGCCGATAAGGTGCTCATCTGCAGGAAAGAAGGAGAGGATGTCGAGTATTCGGTGGAAGTGTTTGACGGGCACCTAAAGCCCCTGTTTCTGCCGGATCCAAGGTTCTACTTATAGGAGAAGTGAGCTCCTATCTTGTTGCTGTTGAAACTTTCTGGAAGAGACATTCCCAGACGCCTAGAACTGTGCCCTACTTTTGTTTTGATTTGGGCTTTTCTTTTACTCACTGGAGACTTGGGAGCTGTTGTTTGTTTTCTCCCTTTTCTTCATGTGCCAAAGGCAGAGACTTTTGGGGTAGAGTCAGAGTAGGAAAGCAGGAAGAATGAAGATCTCACCAAGTGTCATCACCGCAGCGCTGTCACCAGGTGGCAGTGTTGTGCAACGGTTGTTTGAAATGTTACACATGCATTACTTACTTATTGGAGTGAGTGGGTCTCTCGGCTGACGGACCCACTCATGCCAAGTTAACACAGAGTGTTAGGATGTTTTTTTTGTTTCCCTTCTGCAGGAGATTCGTCGGTCAAGACTACTGAGTATGGGGTGGTTCTTAGACAGTGACGGGAGGGATTGTATATGTGTACATGACAGATGTTTTATACAAAAGTTTTAATGTTTTATAGTTCCCTTTCCCTGGAGCAGGTCTTGGCACACACAGTATCCAAAATTTGAGGGATAGCCTCTGGGGCCCACTTCATGTCACCACTCCTTGGGAGACATGGGTGTGCACCTGACGCTGGGGACCAGCGTCAAATCACAAGGGGGAGTGTGTAGCGGGGTCTTCAAAGTTAGTGGGATACACCTGGGGGTAGAGAGACCCAGGTGTGTAATTATGTCAGGGATTAGACCCCTTTTTGTTATTCGTGGAGGATTGGGTGGTGCAATATTCTCCTTGGCCTGTGGGTGGCGGGGTACCTACAGGCTCGAGGTAGAATCACTACCACAGTGCTACCCTTTTTGTCCCTTCCTGGAGATGGTACGGCTGGGGCGGGGAACCCGCCGTGGTGTCGATGGGAGGAGATAAAAGGGGGAGACGCCCTCGCCACGAGGTCTTTTGGAGGGATCATCTCTTCACGTACCCAGGCGCCCTAGGCCTGGGTACGGGCGGTTCAAGGTTCCGGCCTAGGCACCCTAGGCCTGGCCGGAATGAAGCTGGAGTTGGAGTCCATCCCAGGCACCTTCAGCCTGGGGTGAGGTACTATGTCGTGGGCCTGGGACCTGGTGACTTCGACCGGGTCCCGCGAGGGTGAAGTGATTCCAGGGTGCCCCTTGCGAGGGGACCCGCATCTGAGGTGAGGAGGCTGGGGAGGTCGCCCGTCTGAAGACTCCGGAGCAGCGTCAGCCCGGTGACGGACGGGCCTCCGGTAACTCCCTTGGAGGGTCATCTCCCCTGATAGGGGCCGCAGCGCAGCGAAGTTGTTCTAATCAAGACTCCTGCAACCCCTGGTCATAGCACAGGGGGTGTAGGGACTACAATTCGGATAGTGCCTCGGCCTGCTCATCCCACCGTATCCTGCCATACATTGTTTGTTGTGGAGCTACGAAATAAAACTAACAGTTGGACTGTGATCGGTGTATGGACTCTGTTGATGGGAGCGGAGGGAGATTCCAGCATAGCAGGGCTAAGTTCCGCAACCCAATGCACATTTGGCCCGAGGAAGATATTGATACTGGCCTTCACCTCACCCACAGCCATGGGGAGGACATGGGCCGTAGCGCACCTCACTCTCGAAACCCAGGTACCCCTAGACAAGAGCTTTCGGACAACCGATGTACATGTGAAGGGGGTGAGGCCGCTACATTTAAAAACTATTTTTTTTCTCAGTTTAGGCCGATACGTATTCTTCTATATATTTTTGGTAAAAAAAATTGCGATAAGCGTATAGTGATTGGTTTGCGAAAAAGTTATAGCGCCTACAAAATAGGGGATAGAATTATGACATTTTTATTATAATTTTTTTTTTTACTAGCAATGGCGGCGATCTGCAATTTTTGTCAGGCCTGCAATATTGCGGCGGACATATCGGACACTTTTGACACTATTTTGTGACCATTCACATTTATACAGCGAACAGTGCTATAAATATGCACTGATTACTGTATAAATGTGACTGGCAGTAAGGGGGTTAACACTAGGGGGCGATCAAGGGTTTAAATATGTTCCCTATTAGTGATTCTTACTGTGTGGGGGGAGGGGACTGACTGGGGAAGGTGACTGATCTGTGTCCCTATGTACAAGGGACACAGCATCGGTCTCCTCTCTCCCTGACAGGACGTGGATCTCTGTGTTTACACACAGAGATCCACGTCCTGCCTCTGTAACAGCCGATCGCGTGTACCTGGCGGACATCGGCATCACGTGACCACGGCGGCGCGCAGGGGGAGTGTACACGGCAGGACAGTCCATGGACGTCCACTCAGCACTTGAGAGCCGCGCTGCAGACGTCTTTTGTCTATAGCGCGGGTCTCAAGTGGTTAAACAGTGTGTGTTTAACATACCTCCCAACATTTTGAGATGGGAATGAGGGACACCTACTAGCAAACACATGTAGGCATAGGACACGCCTCCTCCCACACCCCCTTAAAGGAAAATTAACCAAAAAAAGGTTAATTAAATCCACAAGGGTGTTTTTTTTTACCACTACTATTCCTTTATATTGGCTTTTAAAATGTACAAATGCAGCAATTTAGAATTTGGATGAAAGGTTTAGCACTGGGAAACACTTTTTGAAAGATAAAAAGTGCATTTTATATACAACTATATAGATCAGACCAAAATTAGGGACAAATGAGGAGGGACAGAGGGGCATTGCTCCAAATCAGGGAGATCCCCTCGAAATCAGGGACAGTTGGGAGTCATGTGTTTAATATCACTTTAAAGTGTTAGTTCACCTTTAAAAAACTTCCTATGTTCCAGGTAAAGGGGTTGTTGTTGTAATAACAATAAGCACTGTGCAGATTAAAAAAAAGCAGTTCCTTTCATTATCTTTAGTCCTTGCAAAGCTGCTACTTCCCGTTGTGGGTATTTCAAAAGATGCATTTAGATTATCCTGAAACTTCTGAAACTTACCTTCTCACACAGTATGGTTGTCCTGTGTGACTTCCTGAATCCTGTGATGCCTTGCTGTTCTCTCTTTTCCTGCGCACTCTGCACTTCTCTCTGATGCCCCTCCCCCTCAGGACTAGAGCAGAGCTCATTCACAGTCAGCTACAGGGCATTGAGTTTCTCTATCTACACGTTTTCGTCATTCCCCCTTATCTACATCTCTTCGTCATTCCCCCTTATCTACACCTCTCCGTCATTCCCCCTTTTCTACACGTCTCCATGATTCCCCCTTATCTACACCTCTCCGTGATTCCACCTTATCTTATTGATCTGGGTAATTTGGGTAGTTTCTGTTGCCATTATGATTTAAAAAGAGTAAACACAGCTGATTGATAATAAATGGCTTCAGCCAATCACTAACCATGAGTGAAAGTGTTTTTGTGTTATCATTCATATTTTCTGAAAAATGGCCAAGAAATCATAAATGTAAACTTATGAGCACAACTGTGTGTGTATATATATATATATATATATATATATATGTAGCGGGCACTCGTCCCACACTCCCAATCCCCTCTTTAAAAGTTCTCGCTCGCAATGTCTCTGGTCTAGGGGGTATGATGGGAAAGGGAGTGCGGCCGCTACGCCAGGCTTCCACCACAGATGTATAGGTGGTATTGGCTAGAGTTACTTCTTTACCCTCGGGCCTGTATTGTGCATCGAATCCAACCGTCTGCTAGGAAACTGAGTCTCACACCGTTGCAAGTCCAACACTCCTTTATTCAGAGACTTACTTGCTTACAAACAGAACAGGAGGTGTGAAAGTGTAGATACATAGGCCCAGACACAAGTTCTTTCCTCCATTCTCCTCCAAAGAGTGGGCTATGGTCTCCGCACGAGGGAAATTCACCTTCCGGACGGTCTCCGACAAGAGGCTCACCCGTCACCGGCAGTATGCTGCACCGGGTCTTCAGATGAGGAGCTCTCCCCGGTCCATTACGTCCACCTCGGATTAAGGCGTCCACCTCCGGAGCACCCTAGGATCCTTCCCTCGCGGAACTCAGTGTTGGGCACTGAGCTCCGGACCTCCGTCCAAGTACCTCATCTCAGGCTAAAGGTGCCTGAGATGGAACGCGACCTCCGGTGGTCCTCCAGGCCTAGTGCCCAGAGGACGAAAAAACATGAACTCCGTCCGCAGGCTAAAGGTGCCAGGGACAACCAACCCCGTGACGAAATGGCCGCCCCCCTTTATACCCCTCTCCGGCGTGCGTAGCGGGTTCCCCGCCCCACCACACAGCTGCCGAAGTAGGACAAAAAGGGATTCGACCCAGCAATGATTCGCCCGTCGGCCCAAAGTGACAGCGCCACCCGGTGGACCGCCGGAGATACACCACTGGTGTCACCGCAAAAATTCAAAATTACTGGCGGGAAAGTAAACACCCGCTACATACTCCCCTCTGTCTTTTGACACTGGTCCCCAGTGTCTGAAGTAAACCACATCCTCAACGGCTGACATGATTCAGTCCAGAAACCGTTAACATTTTGAAAAACACAAAAACTTTTGGAAACACTATCTTATTGCAAAGTTGTGTCTGAGCCCCTGTAATAAAAAGAAAAGAGGAGCCAAAGACATAATCAAACATTTCAAGGTTGCATATTAACATTTACTTTTTCCCTCCCCATCCTGACTAAAGACCTCCCCAGAGTCTAAAATCTTGCTGGGATGTTCTCCTGCAGAGGGAAAAAAAAACAAAAGAAACCAACATGTAAATCCTGACACATGTATTCGTGTGTGGGAGTAAAAGAAATTCCTCCTAAAAGAAATCCCTCTTTCTCCAAAGAGTGGGTGCGTGAAAAGTGGTTGTAACGTTGCGCAACACTGCCACCTGGTGACAGCATCATGATAACTGCACCCATGGAAATTCTTCTCTTTCCTTCCCTAAAGCTAACTACCCCAGAGTCTATGATCTCTTGGCGGGAAAATATGACCAGGAACAGTTCCTTTCTCTTTTCTTTCGGGCACACAAAAACACAATTGCCCCAGAAAGTTCGGTAGCATAACACAAACGGAGTCTCTATCTCCTAGAGGTAGAAGCGTGGGTGCGGCAGAGTTAGTGGCTTCAGGTGCTGATCTACAGTCTCTAGATGATATTCCACATCTTCGCCTTCCTTGCGTTTGATCACCACTCTATCTGCGTGGATGTGTCTTCCCACCATCCATTCTGCCTTGCAGTCTTTAAAGCGCTGTGAAGCCTTTGGAGAACACGCTAAGTATCTGCGAGCGTGTGGGACTTTGAGATGGGTCCAAACAAAATCATTGTACCAACGCTCCCTGCATACCTCCACCTCATACAGCAGGTCCTTCGGCAAGTAGGGATACTCCCATCCATATTCTGCAGCAACTTTTTGACCAAACAGTCTCTGTAATCTTGCCAAAGGAGGCATGGTTGATCTGTCCCCTTCCCCCGGCAGAATGACCGCATCTGGGTGGCGCGGTGCCTTGACCACCTCTAATCTAGGCATTGGAGGCCTCAATAAAAGTTTCTTTGCCCCAGTGTCAGATGCGTGTGACACCGGTGATACAGGAACAATTCAGGGAAAGATTCTCCTTCAGGCGCTGATGCCTCTACCCTTGGTGTGCTCTCTCCCACAGACATAGGCGAATTCCGAAACCCCCGGAATGCAGCAAGCGGTGCCTTGTCCCAGCCCTTCACGGCAAACAAATCGTCTATTTGGACCTCATCTCCCATATCAGAGAGAGACTCCAGGTCAGAAGTGTCACACTCCTCCGCGGGTATGTAGCCCTGTGTGGAAACAGAACACCCACACTCCGGAGACTTGCTAGGCCACGCCTTCCTGACACATCCTCCCTCACACCAAGTCTTCTCAGCCGGCTTACCTTGGCCTTTCCTGGGATGCCCGGAACTCTCGTCTACGGATCCATCCGGGCCCGGCGTAAGCGCGCGAGACGGTCCACCACCACCGCTGGTCGGGGCTACCATGCTGGTTCTCTTCTTCGGTGGCGGGCGCTGTGAGACAGTGGTGACCAAGTCAGCATCCTCGGATTTCTCCCGTTGGTGCTTCACGACCTCTTCCGCGGTCGTTGCAGTGTGCGCAGGGGCGACTCTCACGGCTGTTACTCCTGCCTTCTGTGTGGCGATGCCTGAAACCCGGCCTGGGTAGATGGTCTTCGGCCTCTCCACCATCGGATCCACCTCGAACATGAACTCCCCACAGGCCTCACACCGTCCAAAAGGCTTCAGCAAACGTACCAGTCCCGAGCACCCAGGACAAATCATGCCCAGGGCCTCCACGTCCATGCAGGAGTATAGGGCGAACCGACCCCTTGGCTTCAGCCGGATCCCCGTATCCGTGATCGGAGCAACAGCAGTCAGGGTTGTAGTTGCCAGGTGAACCGGGATCCACGAGGCGGGTCCAAACATGGCGACCTGTTGCTGTTCCATCGTACACTGCTGAGTTTTCGCGCCAATGTCCCACGTGTAGTCCGTCACACATATTGGACTCCTCCCCTTTTGCTCCAGTTCGCGGGCTTTCCACTTGGTTGCTTGAGACACGCCCACGAACTAAGCGGCGGGGGCTTGTGTCTGATGGCGCAGTGCAATTAAAAAACCCCACGTGTAGTCCATCACACGGCTGGGCTTTCCCCCTTTTACCACTCTGCCTGCGCGGGCCTTTCCTCGTCTGAGGTCATGTCCACGACTTTCGAGCAGGGCTGCACTTCGGCCTATGTACTTGACTCTTCCCGGCAGACACGCTCTTCTAACAAGTGATGCACAACACACATCCCGGACCCGAGCCCCCACGTGTAGCGGGCACTCGTCCCACACTCCCAATCCCCTCTTTAAAAGTTCTCGCTCGCAATGTCTCTGGTCTAGGGGGTATGATGGGAAAGGGAGTGCGGCCGCTACGCCAGGCTTCCACCACAGATGTATAAGTGGTATTGGCCAGAGTTATTTCTTTACCCTCGGGCCTGTATTGTGCATCGAATCCAACCGTCTGCTAGGAAACTGAGTCTCACACCATTGCAAGTCCAACACTCCTTTATTCAGAGACTTACTTGCTTACAAACAGAACAGGAGGTGTGAAAGTGTAGATACATAGGCCCAGACACAAGTTCTTTCCTCCATTCTCCTCCAAAGAGTGGGCTATGGTCTCCGCACGAGGGAAATTCACCTTCCGGACGGTCTCCGACAAGAGGCTCACCCGTCACCGGCAGTATGCTGCACCGGGTCTTCAGATGAGGAGCTCTCCCCGGTCCATTACGTCCACCTCGGATTAAGGCGTCCACCTCCGGAGCACCCTAGGATCCTTCCCTCGCGGAACTCAGTGTTGGGCACTGAGCTCCGGACCTCCGTCCAAGTACCTCATCTCAGGCTAAAGGTGCCTGAGATGGAACGCGACCTCCGGTGGTCCTCCAGGCCTAGTGCCCAGAGGACGGAAAAACACGAACTCCGTCCGCAGGCTAAAGGTGCCAGGGACAACCAACCCCGTGACGAAATGGCCGCCCCCCTTTATACCCCTCTCCGGCGTGCGTAGCGGGTTCCCCGCCCCACCACACGGCTGCCGAAGTAGGACAAAAAGGGATTCGACCCAGCAATGATTCGCCCGTCGGCCCAAAGTGACAGCGCCACCCGGTGGACCGCCGGAGATACACCACTGATGTCACCGCAAAAATTCAAAATTACTGGCGGGAAAGTAAACACCCGCTACATATATATATATGTGTAGCGGGTATGTACTTTCCTGGGTGTAAATTTGAACTTGACAGAGACATTGGTGATGTGTAATTCCCTGCAGCCCAGCGGGCTGGGGTTGAATCATTGCTGTGTGTTGTGCCTCCTTTTTGTCCTCCCTCGGCAGCGGTATGGTGGGGCGGGGAACCCGCCGTGCTTGCTGGGAGAGGGTATAAAGGGGCCGGCCATCTTTGTCACGGGGTCGGAGTCCAGGGCACCTTCAGCCTGTGGACGGTGGTTCGTGTTGGTTCTCTAGGCGGGCCTAGGCCTAGAGGACAGTCGGAGGTCGTGTTCCATCCAAGGCACCTTTAGCCTGGGGTGAGGTACTCAGATGGAGGTCTGGAGCTCAGTGCCCAACACTGAGTTCCGCGAGGGAAGGAGATCCTAGGGGACCCCGGGAGTGGGTACCCGAATCCGGGAAGCGTAATGGACCGGGGGGAGCTCCTCATTCGAAGACCTGGTGCAGCAGATTGCCAGTGACGGGTGAGTCTCTCACCAGAGACCGCTTGGAAGGAAATTTCCCCCCTCGTTCCGAGACCACAACCCACTTTCAGGAAGGAAAGTGGAGAACGCATTGTGTCTGGGCCTGTTTGCATCCACACCTCCTTTTCTGTTCTGTTTCTACTAAGGGAGTTCAACTGATTGTGTTCGTTCAAGAAGAATAAAGGAGTGTTGAACTTTAATGGTGTGGGGCTCATTTCCTGACAGACATTGTTCAAGGTAACTCTCGTGGAGGCTCTAGGTGCACAGCACTGACCCGAAGGTAAAATAACTTTGCTTGCATCACACTGACACCTGTGATAAAGGCCTGGCGTAGTGTCCCCGCTCCCTTCCCCTCTAAAAGATACCCCTAGACAAGAGACAGATGAACTGAAGAAAGAGAGGGGAGTGAGGAGGCCGCTACACGTGGGGGCTCGGGTCCGGTATAGTGTTTGTGCACCACAGTATTGAACGTGTCTGTTCGAAGAGTTACGCGAATAGGCAGGCCTTCATTGGCCGAAGTGCATCCCTGCTCGAAGTCGTGGACATGATCCAATGAAGGGAAAGGCCCGCGCAGAAGAGTGGAAGGAGGGGGAAGTTCAGCCGTGTGAAGTACTACACGTGGGGGCTTCTATTGCACTGCGCCACCAGGCACACCCCCATCGCTTAGTTCGTGGGTGTGACTCAGACACAGAAAAGAAGAAAAGCCCGCGAACTGGAGCAACGGGGAGGAATCCAATACATGTGAAGGACTACACGTGGGACATTGGCGCAAAAACTTTGCAGTGTGCGATGGATCAGCAACAGGTCGCCATGTTCGGACATATGTCGTGGATTCCAGTTCACCCTTCTACCACGACATTGACTGCTGCTGCTTCGGTAACAGATACGGGGATCCGGCTAAAGCCAAGGGGCCGATTCGCCCTGTATTCGTGCATGGACGTTGAGGCCCTGGGTGTGATTTGTCCCGGCTGTCTGGGACTGGTGTGCCAGCTGAAGCCATTCGGGCGATGTGAGGCCTGTGGGGAGTTCCTGTTCGAAGTGGATCCGGCGGTTGAGAAGCAGTGAACCATCTACCCCGGCCGTGCTGCGGGCAACACCACTCAGAGAGGAGGAATCACTGCTGTGACAGCCATCCCTGCGCACACTGCAGCGACCGGGGAGGAGGTCGTAAAACTTCAACGAGAGAAATCCGAGGATGCTGACTCGGTCACCACGATCTCGCAGCGTCCACCACCGAAGAGAAAAACCGGCATGGTAGCCCCGACCAGCGGTTGTGGTGGACCGTCTCGCCCGCTTACGCCCGGCCAGGATGGATCCGTTGACAAGAGTTCCGGACGTCCCGCTTAAAGGCCGAGGTAAGCCTGGCAGAGAGATTTGGTGTGTGGGAAGAGGTGAAAGCTCGGTCTCCACTACAGGATACCTGCCTGCGGAGGAGTGTGACACCTCTGACCTAGAGTCGCTCACGGACATGGGAGACGACGTTGCTATAGACTAACTGTTTGCAGAAAAGGGCTGGGACAAAGTACCTCTCGCTTCATTCCGGAGGACCAGGGATCCACCCATGTCTACAGGGGAAAGTACACCCCGGGTGGAGGCACCAGCGCCTGAAGAGAGGTCCCATCCCCAGCCTGCTTCTACATCCCCGGTGCCATCTGTACCGAAGACCGGGGAAAAGAGACTGTTGCTGCGGGCACCAATGCCCAGATCAGATGTGATCAAAGTCCCTCGCCACCCGGACTCAATAGTTTTGCCTGGTGAAGGGGACAAAGCTACCATGCCTCTTTGGCGAGATTACAATGGCTATTTGGCCAGAAGGTTGCTGCAGACTACGGATGGGAGTATCCGTACTTGTCGAAGGAACTGCTGTATGAGGTGGAAGTGTGCCGGGAGCGCTGGTACAATGACTTTGTGTGGACCCACCTTCAGGTTCCCCACGCTTGCAGGTACCTGGCATGCTCTCCCAAGGCCTCTCAACGTTTTAAAGACTGCAAGGCAGAATGGATGTTGGGACGACACATCCATGCAGATAAAGTGTTGATCCGGCGCAAAGAAGGAGAAGATGTGGAGTATCATCTGGAAACAATGGATCAGCACTTGAAGCCACTTGTTCTGCCGCATCCCCGGTTTTACCTGTAGGAGAAAAGAGACTCCGTTCTTATCATGCTGCTGAACTTTCTGGGCCCGTTGCTTTTGTGCCTTAAAGAAATGAAGGACTGTTCCTGTTATTTTTTCACTTTTCTGCAAGAGATCATAGACTCTGGGTAGATAGGGCCAAAGAGAAGAGGAAAGTTCCACGAGTGCAGTTACCGCGGTGCTGTCAACAGGTGGCAGTGTTGCGCAACGTTAAGACACTTTTCATGCACTCACTCTTGCAGAAAAGAGATTTCTTTCCGGAGAAGTTTCTTTTCCATTACACGAATACAGGTGTCAGGGTTATATGTGTTAATCCTTTCTTTTCCCTCTGCAGGAGAGCATCCCATCAAGTCCACTGAGGATGGGGTGCGTCTTAGTCAGGATGGGGGGGGGGGGAAGTCAAATGTGAATATTTGATTCGAAGTTATGAGTCAATGCTATTGTTTCTCTTTTGTCTTTATTCCCTTTCTTTACAGGGCTCAGACACAATGTTTAGTTGGAGAATTTTCTAAAGTTTTATATTTTTGTACAATTGTTAGTCGGTTTCTGGATTGGATTATGTCAGCCGTTGAGGGCATGATTTACTCCAGACACTGGGGACCAGTGTCAAACCACCAGGGGGAGAGTGTAGCGGGTATGTACTTTCCCGGGTGTAAATTTGAACTTGACAGAGACATTGGTGATGTGTAATTCCCTGCAGCCCAGCGGGTAGCGCTGTCGCCCTGGGCTGGGGTTGAATCATTGCTGTGTGTTGTGCCTCCTTTTTGCCCTCCCTCGGCAGCGGTATGGTGGAGCGGGGAACCCGCCGTGCTTGCTGGGAGAGGGTATAAAGGGGCCGGCCATCTTTGTCACGGGGTCGGAGTCCAGGGCACCTTCAGCCTGTGGACGGTGGTTCGTGTTGGTTCTCTAGGCGGGCCTAGGCCTAGAGGACAGTCGGAGGTCGTGTTCCATCCAAGGCACCTTTAGCCTGGGGTGAGGTACTCAGATGGAGGTCCGGAGCTCAGTGCCCAACACTTAGTTCCGCGAGGGAAGGAGATCCTAGGGGACCCCAGGAGTGGGTACCCGAATCTGGGAAGCGTAATAGCCCGGGGGGAGCTCCTCATTCGAAGACCTGGTGCAGCAGATTGCCAGTGACGGGTGAGTGTTGAACTTTAATGGTGTGGGGCTCATTTCCTTACAGACATTGTTCAAGGTAACTCTCGGTGGAGGCTCCAGGTGCACAGCACTGACCCGAAGGTAAAAGAACTTTGCTTGCATCACACTGACACCTGTGGTGAAGGCCAGGCGTAGTGTCCCCGCTCCCTTCCCCTCTAAAAGATACCCCTAGACAAGAGACAGATGAGCTGAAGAAAGAGAGGGGAGTGAGGAGGCCGCTATATATATATATATATATATATATATATATATATATATATATATATGTAGAGGGTATGTACTTTTAGGGGGCAGCATCTGGGTGGTAGTACGACCCAGATGCACTAATTGGTAGAGTAGGGCTGTGTTTTCGTTCGTGTGAAGACATCAGTGGTGTTCAGTTCCCTGCGGCTCAGTGGGTGGCGCTGTCGCTTTGGCGCCGGGGTTGAACCACCACTGCAGTGCCGTACCCTTTGTGACCTCTCGCGGCAGCTGTACGGCGGGGCGGGGAACCCGCTGGGCTTGCTGGGAGAGGGTATAAAGGGGGCGGACATCTTCACCACGAGGTCCGAGTCCCAGGCACCTTCAGCCTGAGGGCTGCTGTCCGTGTTCTGTGTTCAGGCGCGTTGGCCTGTACACGTGGAGTTCGTGTTCCATCCCAGACACCTTCAGGCTGGGGTGAGGTACTTAACCGAAGGCCTGGGGCCCAGTACCTTCCACTGGGTCCCGCAAGGGAGGGATTATCCTAAGGTGCCCCTGGTGTCGGGCACCTGAATCCAGGGCGTAAGGGACCGGAGAGGTGACCTTCCCGTAGAGCTGGTGCAGCATATTGCCAGTGCCGGGTGGACCTCTGGAGACCGTTCGGATGGATGTCTTTCCCCAACAAGGGCCAATCCAGCAAGGAAGGTAAATTCATGTTCACGGCCGGTGGCAGCGGTACACCTAGTCAACTCAGGTCGGTGGCAGAGACCTGCTATCAGGCCTGTGGCAGGGGCCTCAACAGTTCACCCGGTCGGTGGCAGCGACCAACCTCACGGTCGGTGGCAGAGACTGTGCGCCAAGCCTATTTGCACTAGAAGGAATAGGAGAGTTCACTGTGCCTGGACCTACTCGTATCCACATCCTGTCTGTTTATACAAAAGTTCAACTGATACTGTTTACTGCTCAAGAAGAATAAAGGAGTGTTGGACTTTTTATGGTGTGGGGCTCTATTACTGAGGCCTCGTACACACGACCGAGTTTCTCGGCAAGAACCAGCAAGAAACTTGCTGGCAGAGATGTCTTGCCGAGAAACTCGTTCGTGTGTATGGTTTCTCGTCGATAAAACCGACAAGTAACCTCGACGAGAAAATAGAGAACCTGCTCTCTATTTTCTCGTCGAGATTCTCGTCGGCATGTTTCTCGACGAGAAAAGTGAGTGTGTGTGTACACTTACCTGTCCTCCCGGAAGCCCGCGCATGTTCAAAATGAATTCGACGCATGCGCGGTAGCTTCCTAGGCATACGTAGGGTATACCAAGATGGCGGCGACGGCATCGAATGTGACGAGCGCATGCTCGTCGTAGTCGATGACGTCACCGCGTACGCTCCATTCAAAGAACCGCGGGTTCTTTGAATCGAGCGTGTGTACACTCGGCCGGGACAATTTTCTTGTCCAAGAATCTCGTCGAAAAAAAACAACATGTTTTTTTCGACGGGAATCTCGGCCGTGTGTACGAGGCCTGACAGTCAAATCTCCACAGGAGAAGCAGAGGATCCATCTAGAACACAGGCCCGAAGGTAAAACAAGTGTTGGCTTTCACCTCTACACACTAGAGGACATAGGCCATAGTGAACCTCACCCTCCTCCCACATACCCCTAGACAAGCCAGCCGCTTTATTACTAAAGGGACCGGGGGTGAGGCCGCCACACACACATATATATATATATATATATATATATATACACACACACAGTGCCTTGCGAAAGTATTCGGCCCCCTTGAACTTTTCATCCTTTTGCCACATTTCAGGCTTCAAACATAAAGATATAAAATTTTTATTTTTTGAGAAGAATCACCAACAAGTGGGACACAATTGTAAAGTGGAACGAAATCTATTGGATTTTTGAAACTTTAACTAAGAAAAAAATGAAAAGTGGGGTGTGCAAAATTATTCGGCCCCCTTGCGTTAATACTTTGTAGAGCCACCTTTTGCTGCGATTACAGCTGCAAGTCGCTTGGGGTATGTCTCTATCAGTTTTGCACATCGAGAGACTGAAATTCTTGCCCATTCTTCCTTGCAAAACAGCTCGAGCTCAGTGAGGTTGGATGGAGAGCGTTTGTGAACAGCAGTTTTCAGCTCTTTCCACAGATTATCGATTGGATTCAGGTCTGGACTTTGACTTGGCCATTCTAACACCTGGATACGTTTATTTGTGAACCATTCCTTTGTAGATTTTGCTGTATGTTTGGGATCATTGTCTTGTTGGAAGATAAATCTCCGTCCCAGTCTCAGGTCTTTTGCAGACTCCAACAGGTTTTCATCCAGAATGGTCCTGTATTTGGCTGCATCCATCTTCCCCGTCCCTGCTGAAGAAAAGCAGGCCCAAACCATGATGCTGCCACCACCATGTTTGACAGTGGGGATGGTGTGTTGAGGGTGATGAGCTGTGTTCCTTTTACGCCAAACATATCGTTTTGAATTGTGGCCAAAAAGTTCGATTTTGGTTTCATCGGACCAGAGCACCTTCTTCCACATGTTTGGTGTGTCTCCCAGGTGGCTTGTGGCAAACTTTAGACGAGACTTTTTATGGATATCTTTGAGAAATGGCTTTCTTCTTGCCACTCTTCCATAAAGGGCAGATTTGTGCAGTGTACGACTGATTGTTGTCCTGTGGACAGACTCTCCCACCTCAGCTGTAGTTCTCTGCAGTTCATCCAGAGTGATCATGGGCCTCTTGGCTGCATCTCTGATCAGTCTTCTCCTTGTCTGAGCTGAAAGTTTAGAGGGACAGCCAGGTCTTGGTAGATTTGCAGTGGTCTGATACTCCTTCCATTTCAAAATGATCGCTTGCACAGTGCTCCTTGGGATGTTTAAAGCTTGGGAAATCTTTTTGTATCCAAATCCGGCTTTAAACTTCTCCACAACAGTATTACGGACCTGCCTGGTGTGTTCCTTGGTCTTCATGATGCTCTCTGCACTTTCAACAGAACCCTGAGACTATCACAGAGCAGGTGCATTTATACAGAGACTTGATTACACACAGGTGGATTCTATTTATCACCATCAGTCATTTAGGACAAAATTGGATCATTCAGAGATCCTCGCTGAACTTCTGGAGTGAGTTTGCTGCACTGAAAGTAAAGGGGCCGAATAATTTTGCACGCACCACTTTTCAGTTTTTTATTTGCTAAAAAAGTTTAAAATATCCAATAGATTTCGTTCCACTTCACAATTGTGTCCCACTTGTTGGTGATTCTTCACAAAAAATTAAAATGTTATATCTTTATGTTTGAAGCCTGAAATGTGGCAAAAGGATGAAAAGTTCAAGGGGGCCGAATACTTTCGCAAGGCACTGTATATATATATATATATATATAGGGGGATATAGAGAAATAGGGAGAAATATATAAACAAAAAGAGACACTCAGTTGCGACTGGTGTTTTCTTTTTTTTGGGGGGGGCAGCAAACAACCCCCTCTGCTCTGCGGCCCGAGCCCTCCCTTTTTTAAAGCCTATTAGAGCCTCTGGCTCTAATCATGTGCTTCAAACCCCCCCTCCCCCCATTGGAATCCATGCGTCCAGCACTCCTCATGTAGATCAGGGGACAGACGCATGGACAGAGGGGGTGGCGCCCATGCGCCCCTAATGGACAGGCCGCTACTGGAGAGACTATCCAATCCTGAAAAAAGAAAAGTTTCTAGCAACATACAATAATAAAAAAACATACAAATGCCATGCGTTTAAGTCTATACATATGTGAAATCTCATCTAAACATAAATCGTGCAGCATTATGAGTGAGACTACCCAAAACTATTCCCTTTTTCAGCTTTTCAATTAGTATGTGAAACAAAATAACACATACACAGCATATAAAGTAAACAATTTCCCAATAATGCTCCAAACGTGATTAGTGAAAAAAAAAGGAAAATTAAAATCCAGTGTTTAGTAATCTATCAGGCACTTCTCAGTCCTCTTATAACATGGAGGTCTGTGGAGGGCTGAGCACATATCCTTGTTGTGGGATGTGGTGAGTTGAAGAGGTTTTTTTTATTTATTTTTTATTATATCAGTATACTGGGACTTTCCATTTTTTTTTTTTATTTCATGCAACTCCCTATTCTTATTCTTGTTATAATCAGAGCTTTTGTGAGACAGAATACAGTGGAACCTCGGATTGCGAGTAACGCGGTTAACGAGCGTTTAGCATTGGTTCCGAGCATGCGTGTTTGTACTTTGGATTTTAGTTGGACGGATTTGTGTACACACGATCGGATAAACCGACGTAACAGATTTATTGCCAGACAGTTGGTGAGCATGAACAGCCAACATTTGTTGTCGTTAATTCAGCCAATAATTGTCTGATGGAGCATACACACGGTCGGATTATCCGACACAACACGTCCATCAGACAATTATGGCCATAAAATTGGATCGTGTGTACGAGGCTTAAAGCCTCGTACACACGATCGGATTTCCATCGGACAAATCCGTGGATTTTTGTCTGAAGGGCGTGGGCCATGAACTTGTTCTGCATACAGACGGCAGAACTTTTTCAGCCAACATTCACAAAACTACGTTTTTTTTCTGCTCTTTAGCGCCACCCTTTGGGCAACTTCTGCTAATGTTGTCTTATGGTTAGCATTGGTTCGGAGCATGCGTGTTTGTACTTTGGATTTTAGTCCGACGGACTTGTGTACACACGATCGGATAATCCAACGGAACACATTTGTTGTCGGACAATTTGAGAGCATGGCTATCCAACATTTGTTGTCGGAAATTACGACAATTGTCCGATTGAGCATACAGACAGTCGGATTATCCAACCAAACCCGTCCATTACACCAGGGGTTAAAATTTGCACTCGCCTGCTCGCCAAATGCGAGCGTAAATTGCCGCTTGGCGAGCGCAGTAAGGCGAGCGCAGTAACAGCGGGCTTGCAATGTGATCCCCAGTCCCCGGGGATCCATTTGCTTTCGATTTGCGTTTCAAGCCTCAGTTTGAAGCCGACTTCCGGTTTCCGACTTCTGGCTTCTTCTTCGTCATCGCCATTACAGGGGACAGGTGAAGGAGAGTTCCGCTCTCCACCGCCGAGGGAGGCACAAGGAGAGGTCCGCTCTGCACTGCCGTTCGTGACACCAGGAGAGGCCTGCCAGCTTAAGGTACATGACCTGGGGACCCTGATGTAAGATGGGAGCCATCTGAGGACACTGATGTAAGGGGGGGATGCTCTCTGGTGACACTGATGTAAGCGGGGGCTCTCTGGGTACACTGATGTAAGGGGGGGCTCTCTGGGGACACTGATGTAAGGGGGGGCTCTCTGGGGACACTGATGTAAGGGGGGGGTGCTCTCTGGGGACACTGATGTAAGCGGGGGGCTCTCTGGGGACACTGATGTAAAGGGGGTGCTCTCTGGGGACACCGATGTAAGTGGGGGCTCTTTGGGGACACTGATGTAAGCGGGGGGCTCTCTGGGGACACTGATGTAAAGGGGGGGCTCTCTGGGGACACTGATGTAAGCGGGGGCTCTCTGGGGACACTGAGGTAAGCGGGGGCTCTCTGGGGACACTGAGGTAAGCGGGGGCTCTCTGGGGACACTGAGGTAAAGGGGGGCTCTCTGGGGACACTGAGGTAAAGGGGAGGCTCTCTGGGGACACTGAGGTAAGGGGAGGCTCTCCGGGGACACTGATGTTTGGGGGTGCTCTCTGGGGACACTGATGTAAGCGGGGGCTCTCTGGGGACACTGAGGTAAGCGGGGGCTCTCTGGGGACACTGAGGTAAGCGGGGCTCTCTGGGGACACTGAGGTAAGCTGGGGCTCTCTGGGGACACTGAGGAAAGCGGGGGCTCTCTGGGGACACTGATGTATGGGGGGGCTCTCTGGGGACACTGATGTAAAGGGGGGCTCTCTGGGGACACTGAGGTAAGGGGAGGCTCTCCGGGGACACTGATGTTTGGGGGTGCTCTCCGGGGACACTGATGTAAGGGGAGGCTCTCTGGGGACACTGATGTAAGGGGAGGCTCTCTGGGGACACTGATGTAAGGGGAGGCTCTCTGGGGACACTGATGCAAGGGGAGGCTCTCTGGGGACACTGATGCAAGGGGAGGCTCTCTGGGGACACTGATGCAAGGGGAGGCTCTCTGGGGACACAGATTTTTTTATATTTTGGACTATTTATTCTAAAGAAAAATGTAATTTCATAAGCTTTAAGGGGGCGGGGCTTTAAGGGGGCGGGGCTTTAAGGGGTGGGGTTGAGGGACGGACCTGGGAAAGGTTTGGTGGGGCAACTGGTGGAGAGTAAGGTTTTTGCCTGGCTAGTAGGTCTAGACTTGAAATTTTAAGCCCTGCATTACACAATTGTTGTCGGAATATCCGATCGTGTGTACGGGCCTTATTAGTGTCCTGATGTCAACTCCCAGGGTTCTGTGCTGGGCCCAATCCTATTTAATTTGTTCATAAATGACCTGGAGGATGGGAAAAACAGTTCAATCTCTGTATTTGTGGAAACCTTGCAAGTAGATCTGAACAAATGAATGGGGTGGGCAACTACATGGCAAATGAGGTTTAATGTGGAAAAATTTAAAATAATGCATTTGGGTGGCAAAAATATGAATGCAATCTATACACTGGGGGGAGAACCTCTGGGGGAATCAAGGATGGAAAAGGACCTGGGGGTCCTAGTAGATGATAGGCTCAGCAATGGCATGCAATGCCAAGCTTCTGCTAACAAAGCAAACAGAATATTGGCATGCATTAAGAAGGGTATTGACTCCAGAGATAAAACAATAATTCTCCCACTCTTCCAGGACTCTGGTCCGGCCGCACCTGGAGTATGCTGTCCAGTTCTGGGCACTAGTTCTCAGGAAGGATGTGCTGGAACAAGTACAAAGAAGGGCAACAAAGCTAATAAAGGGAATGGAGGACATTAGTTATGAAGAAAGGTTCCGATCACTGAACTTATTCTCTCTGGAGAAGAGACGCTTGAGAGGGGATACGCTTTCAATTTACAAATACCATACTGGTGACCCCACAATAGGGATAAAACTTTTCTGTGAAAGGGAGTTTAATAAGACATGTAGCCACTCATTACAATTAGAAAAAAAGAGGTTTAACCTTAATCTGCATAGAGGGTTCTTTACTGTAAGAGCGGCAAGGATGTGGAATTCCCTTCCACAGGAGGTGGTATCAGCGGGGAGCATCGATAGTTTCAAAAAACTATTAGATAAGCACCTGAATGACCACAACATACAGCGATATACAATGTAATACTGACATATAATCAGTCACACACATAGGTTGGATTTTTTTCAACCTCACCTACTATAAACACTATAAACTATAAACACAACTGAAAACTTTGGATTTTCTTTTACTTTCAATGATAATGGTAAACAGGACAAATAGAGGGGGTGAATCTCCGTAAAAGGGGCACAGACCTAAATAATAAAAAAAACTAGCTAGTGCTCTAATCCATCTCCACTCTATCCAAAACAAAAATAAAAGTTTTGCCTTAAAGTGGAACTTCAGTAATTTTTTCATCTTTCCATCTATTAAATCTTCTGCCCTTCTTGTTTTAACTTTGGATAGTAAAACATTTTTTTTCTGCCAGTAAATACCTTATACAGCCCACTTCCTGTTTCTTGTCTGGTCATTAGCCTAGGCCAGTGATGGCGAAACTTGGCACCCCAGATGTTTTGGAACTACATTCCCCATGATGCTCAACTACACTGCAGAGTGCATGAGCATCATGGGAAATGTAGTTCTAAAACATCTGGGGTGCCAGGGTTCGCCATCACTGGCCTAGGCTTATGACATCATGCACAGCTTTCTCTCTCACCCTTGTGAGTGTTTGCCAGGAAGGGAGGGGGGTGAGTCATAAGAGGGCCAATGAGAGCGGTAGAGCTGGAGGTGTGCCTCTGTATGTCTGTGTAAATCCAGGAAGTGAAGAGGCAGCAGCTTCAGCTGCCCACAGTTAAAATGGATGCAACCAGACTTAGTGGAGGGAGATTTCTGCAGCATATTTGGCAAGTACAGAATCACAGTATATATAAAATAATATGCAAAGTGGTTGGAGGGAAGCTTCAGAATGGCAAAGATGTTTTTGTTACAAATTATGTGAGCAGACTGCAGTTCCTCTTTAAGTCAAATATGAAAAAACGCATATCAGTATATTGTATTTCCATATGTAGCCAGCCGGTGAAGCTGTCTGTTCCTTATCACATAAGTGAACATATTCGCCAGCACACCATGGATCAACACTTCCGTCCAATGGTTTCTTTTATTTAGAGAGATCACATCACAGAAATAGGTGCAACGTTTCGGAGCTGCGCAGGGCCCCTTTGTCATCACATGCCTGACGAAGGGGCCCGGCGTGGACGGAAGTGTTGATCCATGGTGTGCTGCCGAATATGTTCACTTGCTTGATGTTTCCAGGACCCAACTGGTAATCGCTACAGCACCCACCATTTTAAGAGCCATACTTTCCAGGAATGTGTGCGATAGGAATATTGACAAGACTGTTCCTTATAACATGTCTGCCAGACAAGTCTGCCATAAAAAGCCCTAACGTTTATTATGCTCAGTAGCTGAAGCTGAAATGTAAACACACAGCTGAATAATTATCCCTCCTCTTGGTCTGCCTGTTTACACAGCACCGTAGAAAGCGAAAGTGTCATGAGGGCACCCTATTCAATAGTTATTTAAGATTGTAAAATGGAGGGAGTCATAGCCTGACAAAACTACAGAGTTCCATAAACTACACTAACTAAATTATGCTACTAATGATATTAAGAGGCATTTTCTTAATTCTTAAATTTGGTTAAAAAAAGCTTCCATCTAGCTTCATTCTGAAAAGAATAATAAAGATAGAGAGATTTTCTTACCTGGTAGCTTTGGGCCAATTACATTTATTGAAGCTAGATTATTGTTTGGTTTGCTTGGCATTGTCTGAAGGTAAGTTCTTGTTGTTCGCTTTTTTTTGTTGCTGTTCTTTAATTTTATCTGATGTATAATCCAAGCTGAAAGACATTAGAAAAAAATTAACTAAACACATTTTCTATTATAAATGCTAGAAATTCCCAATGGGGGTTATTGTGTAAGAGGAAAGGAAAGAGAAGGAAAGTAGAAGCAGCTGCAGTGATTTGCATTAAATAGGCCCTGTTGCCAGACAATCTTCCCATACGAATACGATTATATGTACAGTTAATGTATTATATGTATGGTATATACCTGTAAAAGCTCCCCTTGTGTAGCCAACCAAAAGCTCTGAGACTTCTGTTGGGTGTGGCTATCTTGGATGTGATTTCAGTAGCCCCTGTGGACTCAGAGCTGTCACTCAAGTGACACTTCATAGTATTCGCCTTACATAAATGTTTTTGTAAGGAGGTGAGGGGTAGAGTAGCTGGGCCAGCACAAACATTAATAAGACACTCTCAGAAGAGGAGAAGACTTTGACATGCAAGAAGGGAGGGGGCTGTGCTCAGGAATTGACTCTTCCTGGAGTAGTCACATTTTCTAGCAAGACCAAAGTCAAGAAAAGGGTGGATGGAAGGGAACAGGAATGGTAAAAGTAAATAAGGGAAAAGGACAAAACGGGGTTTGGGAGTATTGAGAGAAATAGGGGTCAGTAGGCTTTTTTACAGATTAAAAGGACACCTCCCTAACTCTGCATAAAGGAGCCATGGCACTCTTGAAAAATAATATATGATCCAGACCATGTTAAAAAGTGAGGTCTCTAGATTTTACACAAGCTGACCAGATTTTTTTAAACTTCTTGGGGCAATTACGGCACATATACCTAAGCTTATAAAGAGGTAGAACTGCCTTTACTATGGATCCCCAGGCAGGGACAGTTGGAGGTTTTGTCAGGTTTCATTTAGATAGGATTGTTTTCCTGGAATAAAACACTGTATAGAATTGAAACAACATGTTATGGAAAGTCGTGGGAATATTAATAGGTTATACCCAGCAGTAAGAGTAAGTTGTCTATAGCAATTATCAAGCCACTCATTTTATTAATATTGGCAGCCACTGGCATCCAAAATTGTTGAACATAAGTACAAGACCATGTATAAAGTTCAAACAAATGGATTGGCCACTGCCCTCACTTATAACTGGCCTATGCAGAAAGGACACATGGAAGGAAGAGTGACACATGTCAAACAAAACCAAAGAAAATTCCCAGCTCAACTTACCGATCAGTCTGCAACCAACTGAAATGTCCTGCCTAATGCCGCGTACACACGACCGCTTTTCTCGACGAGAAAAACAGCATTTTTTTTTTTTCGCCGAGAAAAACGATCGTCTGTGGGCTTTATGTCGTTTTTCTCGTTGAGAAAAACGGCATAAAAAACGACGAGAAAAATTAGAACATGTTCTAAATTTTCTCATCGTTTTTTCCAGCATTTTTTTCCGCGGCAGTTTTCCCATAGGGAGACACTGCCGCGGAGCCCACAGACGGTCGTTTTTCTCGTCAAGAGAAAAAATGACGGGAAAAACGACCGTGTGTAGGGAACCAAGCGGTTCCCTCGTTTTTCCTGTCATTATTCACGGCGGTTTTTTAACCGTCGTGAATAATGATCGTGTGTACGCGGCATAACAGTGTGCATTAAAAACAGGTGTTTAGTTAGCAAACATTTGCAAATTCGTAAGCTGCAGAGCCTCTTCACAGCACCCCAGTATTGTCTGCAGCCCTAATTTTAAATTTTCAAAGCCTCCATATTAGAAGCACTTGCATTATAATGGATAGGAAGAGAGCAGGTGAGCCTGGAGGGAGCCCACCCCTCCTTAAAGGCACAGGGGTGCACTGGACACCCAGGACCCGGAATTGAAACAGCCTCTTATGGAAAGTCGTGGGAATATTATCGGTATTACTCACTGTCCACAGCTAATATCAAGCCACTAATTGTATTAATATCAGCAACCACTGGCATCCAAAATTGGTGAATATAAGAACAGGACCATGTATAAAGTTCAAACAAATAGCGGCATTTAGGACAGTAATCTTAACCGATAATCTCTGAGGGGTATATACCCTCTGAAAGAATTTTAGCTGAATGAATTTTTCTCTGGCACACATTAAAAAACGGAGTCACACTAAGGAGATGTAATACCAAAGGTGCAGTGAGGAAAGTATTTTGCCTATACTACGTGAAATGAGGAATCTCTCTACTAAGTGAGAGGCCAGGGCTACAAGACCAGGGAACTGAGCCTGGACAGCATGTAAGGGTTGTAAGAACCTGAAGAACATCATTGTTGGTGGCTAGGGATGAGCTTCGTGTTCGAGTCGAACATACGTTCGACTCGAACATCGGCTGTTCGATCGTTCGACGAAGATCGAACGATTTGGGCCGTTCGCGCCAAATTCGAGTGACGCGAACGGCCCACAATGCACTACGCCATCGCAGTGTCATCCAGGCGCTGTGATTGGCCAAGCATGCACTGTGACCCCGCATGCTTGGCCAATCACAGCGCCGGCAGCGAGGAGAGCAATGATTGGCCACAGGCAGGATGCCTGTGGCCAATTATTGCTGAGGGTGTTTAGTACACGCCCCACACTATAAAAGGCCGCCAGCACGGCGGCCTAGTGTAGTGTGTTCCGGAGCAGGGAAAGAGCAGCATAGGCAGGGACAGTGACATTTATTTCTTTCTTGCTTAACCTGGATTCCTTTAGTTTAGGGAAAGAGAAGGATAGGTAGGGAGAGTGTCAGTGTGTTTTGTGCTTGTGCTATAGTGTGCTTTAAAAAAACATTTTTTCTAGGGACAGAAAACTCTAGGTAGGGAGAGTGTCAGTTTCTTTCACTGTGCAAGTCCTTGTTTCTAGGGACAGGGAAGGACAGTGAGTGAATTCTCCTTGTGCTATAGTGTGCTTAAAAAAAACATTTTTTCTAGGGACAGAAAACTCTAGGTAGGGAGAGTGTCAGTTTCTTTCACTGTGCAAGTCCTTGTTTCTAGGGACAGGGAAGGACAGTGAGTGAATTCTCCTTGTGCTATAGTGTGCTTAAAAAAAACATTTTTTCTAGGGACAGAAAACTCTAGGTAGGGAGAGTGTCAGTTTCTTTCACTGTGCAAGTCCTTGTTTCTAGGGACAGGGAAGGACAGTGAGTGAATTCTCCTTGTGCTATAGTGTGCTTAAAAAAAACATTTTTTCTAGGGACAGAAAACTCTAGGTAGGGAGAGTGTCAGTTTCTTTCACTGTGCAAGTCCTTGTTTCTAGGGACAGGGAAGGACAGTGAGTGAATTCTCCTTGTGCTATAGTGTGCTTAAAAAAAACATTTTTTCTAGGGACAGAAAACTCTAGGTAGGGAGAGTGTCAGTTTCTTTCACTGTGCAAGTCCTTGTTTCTAGGGACAGGGAAGGACAGTGAGTGAATTCTCCTTGTGCTATAGTGTGCTTAAAAAAACATTTTTTCTAGGGACAGAAAACTCTAGGTAGGGAGAGTGTCAGTTTCTTTCACTGTGCAAGTCCTTGTTTCTAGGGACAGGGAAGGACAGTGAGTGAATTCTCCTTGTGCTATAGTGTGCTTAAAAAAAACATTTTTTCTAGGGACAGAAAACTCTAGGTAGGGAGAGTGTCAGTTTCTTTCACTGTGCAAGTCCTTGTTTCTAGGGACAGGGAAGGACAGTGAGTGAATTCTCCTTGTGCTATAGTGTGCTTAAAAAAAACATTTTTTCTAGGGACAGAAAACTCTAGGTAGGGAGAGTGTCAGTTTCTTTCACTGTGCAAGTCCTTGTTTCTAGGGACAGGGAAGGACAGTGAGTGAATTCTCCTTGTGCTATAGTGTGCTTAAAAAAAACATTTTTTCTAGGGACAGAAAACTCTAGGTAGGGAGAGTGTCAGTTTCTTTCACTGTGCAAGTCCTTGTTTCTAGGGACAGGGAAGGACAGTGAGTGAATTCTCCTTGTGCTATAGTGTGCTTAAAAAAAACATTTTTTCTAGGGACAGAAAACTCTAGGTAGGGAGAGTGTCAGTTTCTTTCACTGTGCAAGTCCTTGTTTCTAGGGACAGGGAAGGACAGTGAGTGAATTCTCCTTGTGCTATAGTGTGCTTAAAAAAAACATTTTTTCTAGGGACAGAAAACTCTAGGTAGGGAGAGTGTCAGTTTCTTTCACTGTGCAAGTCCTTGTTTCTAGGGACAGGGAAGGACAGTGAGTGAATTCTCCTTGTGCTATAGTGTGCTTAAAAAAAACATTTTTTCTAGGGACAGAAAACTCTAGGTAGGGAGAGTGTCAGTTTCTTTCACTGTGCAAGTCCTTGTTTCTAGGGACAGGGAAGGACAGTGAGTGAATTCTCCTTGTGCTATAGTGTGCTTAAAAAAAACATTTTTTCTAGGGACAGAAAACTCTAGGTAGGGAGAGTGTCAGTTTCTTTCACTGTGCAAGTCCTTGTTTCTAGGGACAGGGAAGGACAGTGAGTGAATTCTCCTTGTGTTATAGTGTGCTTAAAAAAAACATTTTTTCTAGGGACAGAAAACTCTAGGTAGGGAGAGTGTCAGTTTCTTTCACTGTGCAAGTCCTTGTTTCTAGGGACAGGGAAGGACAGTGAGTGAATTCTCCTGGTGCTATAGTGTGCTTAAAAAAAACATTTTTTCTAGGGACAGAAAACTCTAGGTAGGGAGAGTGTCAGTTTCTTTCACTGTGCAAGTCCTTGTTTCTAGGGACAGGGAAGGACAGTGAGTGAATTCTCCTTGTGCTATAGTGTGCTTAAAAAAAACATTTTTTCTAGGGACAGAAAACTCTAGGTAGGGAGAGTGTCAGTTTCTTTCACTGTGCAAGTCCTTGTTTCTAGGGACAGGGAAGGACAGTGAGTGAATTCTCCTTGTGCTATAGTGTGCTTAAAAAAAACATTTTTTCTAGGGACAGAAAACTCTAGGTAGGGAGAGTGTCAGTTTCTTTCACTGTGCAAGTCCTTGTTTCTAGGGACAGGGAAGGACAGTGAGTGAATTCTCCTTGTGCTATAGTGTGCTTAAAAAAAACATTTTTTCTAGGGACAGAAAACTCTAGGTAGGGAGAGTGTCAGTTTCTTTCACTGTGCGAGTCCTTGTTTCTAGGGACAAAGAAGGAAAGTGAGGGGAATTCTCCTTGTGCTATAGTGTGCTAAAGCATTCCTCATCAACCATCTTTGAAATCCTTGTTTTTTGGACAGTCAGGGAAATTGTCGTTGTGCTATTCTGTGCAAAAGCAATCATCCTCAACCATATTTAGAAATCCTTAAGTAAAGGGACAGAGAAGGACACCTGAAGGTAGCCCTTATTGCTTTTTTCCCATCTCCCTGCAGGCCATCTATTAGAATGTCTGGAAGGCAAACAAGGAGAGGCAGACAGTCAGGAGGCAATAAAAGAGGGCAAGCAGGCTCTGTGTCTGGGGGCAACAGTGCTGGTCGTGGACGCGGTGCATTGTCATCAGCACATGGCCATGGGACACGCTTGTCCTTCTTTTCGGCAGCTGGACATGTTGAGCCACATCATGCCGAAGACTTGGTAGAGTGGATGACCAAGCCCTCCTCCTCCTCCTCATCCTCTCTCACCCAGGCTCAGGGTACTGGCAAAGCAGCTGCCAAAGCGTCCTCTTCCCTGGTATCAATGTCAGACTCATCATCAGTCACTCCTTCCCTAGACCCACCATGTCCTCCTCCTGAGGAGTCCCCCGAACTGTTTGAGCACAGTGTTGGGTACATGCTCCAGGAGGATGCCCAGCGTTTCGAAGGGTCTGATGATGAAACCCAGCTACAGGAAGGCAGTAGGGTGAGAGCAGACAGAGGGGATGCTCAAGAAGGACACCAATCTGGCAGTCATGTTCCAGCAGCTGCAGCATACTGCCAGATTGGCTCCAGTGATGAGGAGGGAGGGGATGATGAGGTCACTGACTCCACGTGGGTGCCTAATAGGAGAGAGGAGGAGGAGGAGGATGAGGAGGAGGCACATCTCCAACGAGGCAGGATGCCCTTTGGTGGCCAGCGTAAGGGCAGTACACCGACGGAATCACACCGCAGAGCTCCGCCTGTGCAGGGCGCTGCCTCTGCCCGTCATTCAAAAAGTTCCTTGGTGTGGGCCTTTTTTGAGGCTAGTGCATCAGATCGCACAGCTGCTGTTTGCAACATATGTCTCAAGCGTATATCGCGTGGCCAAAACATCAGCCGCTTGGGTACCACATGCCTGACCAGACATATGTTGACCTGCCATGCAGCTCGTTGGCAAGCCTACCTCAAAGACCCACACCAAAGAACAAAGCGGACCTCTCCTTGCACCGCATCAGCTGGGATCTCCAACCCCACTATAACTTCAGTCCTCTCAGAAACATGCACTGAGAGGAATGAAGGTGTAGAATTAGGTGTGTCACAGCCAAGTACTTGCGGCCACTCTGCTAGCAGTACACCGACGTCCGATTCTAGCAGGCAAATTTCCCTGCCCCAGCTGCTGGACCGTCGAAAGAAGTTCACTCCCAGCCATCCACATGCCCAGCGGTTGAATGCTAGCTTGGCTAAATTGCTAGCGCTTCAACTGCTGCCTTTTCAGTTGGTAGACTCGGCCCCCTTCCGTGAGTTTGTGCAATGTGCGGTTCCTCAGTGGCAGGTTCCCAAACGCCACTTTTTCTCACGGAAGGCTATTCCGGCTCTCTACCGGCATGTGGAAGGCAATGTCTTGGCCTCGCTGGACAGGGCGGTCAGCGGTAAGGTGCATATTACCGCTGACTCATGGTCCAGCAGGCATGGACAGGGACGTTACCTTTCTTTCACGGCCCATTGGGTCACTCTTTTGGCAGCTGGGAAGGATGCAGGACAAGGTGCAGTAGTGTTGGAGGTTGTCCCACCGCCACGCCTCCAAAATGCTACTACTGGTTGTGACACACCTCTCTCCTCCACCCCCTCCTCTTCTTCTTTCTCCATGGCCTCTTCCTGTGGTTTGTCCTATGAACCAGCGGTGCTCCGTAGCCGTTCACGGGGCTACGCAAGTACGCAGGCAAAAAGATGCCATGCCGTGTTTGCGCTGGTGTGTTTGGGGGACAGAAGCCACACTGGGGCAGAGGTCCTGTCTGCTCTGCAGGGCCAGGCCGAGAGGTGGTTGACGCCACGCCAGCTTAAGCCAGGAATGGTGGTTTGCGACAATGGCACCAACCTCCTCTCCGCCCTTCGACAGGGACAACTGACCCATGTGCCCTGTGTGGCTCACGTCCTTAACCTGGTGGTGCAGCGGTTCTTGGGCAGGTACCCGGGCTTACAGGATGTCCTGAGGCAGGCCAGGAAAGTCTGTGTGCATTTCCGCAGATCTTATAATGCCAGTGCTCGCCTGGCTGAGCTGCAAAAGGAGTTGAACCTGCCCAAGAACCGCCTTATATGTGACATGCCCACCAGGTGGAACTCAACGTTGGCCATGCTGCAGCGGCTGCACACGCAGCAGAGGGCCATCAATGAGTACCTGTGCGACTACGGCACCAGGACAGGGTCAGGGGAGCTTGGTTTTTTTTCTCCACGCCAGTGGGGCATGATCAGGGATGCATGCACTGTCCTGGCACCATTTGAGGAGGCCACGAGGATGGTGAGCAGTGACAGTGCATGCATCAGTGACACTGTACCTCTTGTCCACCTGTTGGAGCACACGCTGCGTGGAATAATGGACAGGGCACTTGAGGCAGAACAGAGGCAGGAAGAGGAGGACTTCCTTGCCTCTCAAGGCCCCCTTTACCCAGACAGTGTTCCTTCTGTCCCACCCATCGCACAGGAAGAGGAGGAGGAGGAGGAGGAGGAGGAGGATTGTGTCAGCATGGAGGTGGAGGCTGGCACTCAGCATCATCAGCAGCAGTCTTTTAGGGATGATTTACAGTCCCAAGAAACCAGTGGACTTGTACGTGGCTGGGAGGAGGTGACTGCGGATCATGTCGTCCTTAGTGACCCAGAGGACTCCGGAGCGAATGCCTCAGCAAACCTACGCTGCATGGCCTCCCTGATCCTGCAAAGTCTGCGGAAGGATCCTCGTATTCTTCGGATCAAGGAGAGGGACCATTACTGGCTGGCCACTCTCCTTGATCCACGGTACAAGGGTAAGGTTGCGGACCTTATGTTACCGTCGCAGAGGGAGCAGAGGATGAGACAACTCCGGGAGGCCTTGCAGAAAGGTCTGTGCAACGCGTTCCCAGAGACTGGGAGGTTACAAACTCCTGGTCCTGGACAACGAGTTGCTGAGGCTTCGGCCAGTCAAAGAAGGAGCGGTGGGGAAGGTGGCCGTCTGACCGATGCGTTCAGACAATTCTTTAGTCCGCAGCCCCAAAGTATGATCGGTTCCAGCAACCATCGCCAGCGTCTGATAAACATGGTGCAGGAATATCTAGGGGCAAGGTCAGACTTGGACACCTTCCCCACCGAAAATCCTCTGGCTTACTGGGTCTTGAGGATGGATCACTGGCCAGAGCTTGCACAGTATGCAATTGAGCTACTGGCCTGTCCTGCATCCAGCGTTCTTTCGGAACGCACATTCAGTGCTGCTGGAGGATTTGTCACGGATCACAGGGTGCGCCTGTCCACCGACTCGGTTGATCGACTGACTTTCATCAAGATGAACCAGTCTTGGATCACCACCAGCTACCACACACCTGATGCTGATATAACAGACTAATTGATTTTAACATGTCACATCCCTTCAAGACTGATGCTGATGCTGAGTGCCTGTGCTGTTATGTTGACTGGCTATCCTCCTCCTCCGAGTCCTCAATGATACGATTGATGATGATAGCTTGGAAGATCATTTTTGTTTATGGGTGCCGCCACCAGTGGCTAAGGCCCAATTTTTCAGCCCCTGTTTTACAGGGGCGTGTACTTACAATTTTTTTAGCAATAATTTGCCATAGGGCTCATTGCTGTGCTCCAAGTACAGTATCTGTGAGGGGTTGGAGTGTTGTGGCACCAGTGCCTAAGGCCCAATTTTTCAGCCCCTGTTTAACAGGGGCGTGTCATTACAATTTTTGAAGCAATACTTTGCAACAGGGCTCATTGCTGTGCTCCAAGTACAGTATCTGTGAGGGGTTGTAGTGTTGTGCCACCAGTGCCTAAGGCCCAATTTTTCAGCCCCTGTTTAACAGGGGCGTGTCATTACAATTTTTGAAGCAATACTTTGCAACAGGGCTCATTGCTGTGCTCCAAGTACAGTATCTGTGAGGGGTTGTAGTGTTGTGCCACCAGTGCCTAAGGCCCAATTGTTCAGCCCCTGTTCAACAGGGGCATGCAATTACAATTCTTGATGTAATAATTCACAGCAGGGCCCATTGCTGCACCCACCAAGAGTAACTCTGAGGGCTTACAGTGTTGTGGCAACGCCACCACCACCACCACCACGAAAGGCCCAATTTTTCAGCCCCTGTTCAAAAGGGGCATGTAATTACAATTCTTGATCTAATAATTCACAGCAGGGCCCATTGCTGCACCCACCAAGAGTAACTCTGAGGGCTTACAGTGTTGTGGCAACGCCACCACCACCACCACCACGAAAGGCCCAATTTTTCAGCCCCTGTTCAAAAGGGGCATGTAATTACAATTCTTGATCTAATAATTCACAGCAGGGCCCATTCCTGCACCCACCAAGAGTAAGTCTGAGGGCTTACAGTGTTGTGACAACACCACCACCACCACCACCAAAGGCCCAATTTTTCAGCCCCTGTTCAACAGGGGCATGTAATTACAATTCTTGATCTAATAATTCACAGCAGGGCCCATTCCTGCACCCACCAAGAGTAACTCTGAGGGCTTACAGTGTTGTGGCAACACCACCACCACCACCACGAAAGGCCCAATTTTTCAGCCCCTGTTCAACAGGGGCATGCAATTACAATTCTTGATCTAATAATTCACAGCAGGGCCCATTGCTGCACCCACCAAGAGTAACTCTGAGGGCTTACAGTGTTGTGGCAACGCCACCACCACCACCACCACGAAAGGCCCAATTTTTCAGCCCCTGTTCAAAAGGGGCATGTAATTACAATTCTTGATCTAATAATTCACAGCAGGGCCCATTCCTGCACCCACCAAGAGTAAGTCTGTGGGCTTACAGTGTTGTGACAACACCACCACCACCACCACCAAAGGCCCAATTTTTCAGCCCCTGTTCAACAGGGGCATGTAATTACAATTCTTGATCTAATAATTCACAGCAGGGCCCATTCCTGCACCCACCAAGAGTAACTCTGAGGGCTTACAGTGTTGTGGCAACACCACCACCACCACCACCACCACGAAAGGCCCAATTTTTCAGCCCCTGTTCAACAGGGGCATGCAATTACAATTCTTGATCTAATAATTCACAGCAGGGCCCATTGCTGCACCCACCAAGAGTAACTGTCAGGGCTTACAGTGTTGTGGCACCAGCACCACCATCAAAGCCCCAATTTTTACTACCACTGTTCAACAATTATATGTAATTAAAATTCCTGATATAATAGTTGACAGCAGGGCGTTCCAGCACCAACCAAGAGTAACTGTGAGTGCTTACAGTGTTGTGCCAACACCAACAACTAAGGGGCCTATTTCTGCAGAGTATTAACGGCAGGTCCCTACTTTCAAACATCCAACTTACAAACGACCCCTACTTGCAAACGCAAGAAGACAACAGGAAGTGAGAGGAAATCTACCCCTAGGAAGGAAAATTCTCTCCTGTAAGAATAAATATGGGAGAAAGGTGTCTCCTCTGTACTGATGCTTTATCAGCAATCCTTGTTTCAAGAAAAACACCACATTTCAAAAACAGTTGTCATTGGGACGGAAAGTGAGGTGAAATGTTCTGAACAGGGGCACAGACAGCAAAACAAATGTTACAGGGGTGATAACCCTTACCTATGTTTTCCAAAAAGTTTAAAAATAGATTTTTGGGCTGGAGCTACACTTCAACAATGTACCTGTTCAAAATTACAAACAGATTCTACATAAGAACAAACCTACAGTCCCTGTCTTGTATGCACCGCCTGTATACGGCTGTTCAGAGTATATAGGGCCTTTTTTATTTTATGTGCGGGGTTCCCCTTAATATCCATACAAGACCCAAAGGGGCTGGTAATGGGCTGGGGTAGGGGGGGGGGTCATGGGGTAGCTATGCCATTTTTCTTAAAGATTTTCATCCATATTACCGGGACCAGACATTACATTAAAGCCGCAAGCAGTTTTAAATGGCTTTTTTTTCCTTTAGAAGTGTCATTTTGTGCAGGGACAGTTCTAAACACGGGAAACACGTGGCACTTCACAGGCATACTTTAGACACCCCCCAGGTACGATATTTAAAGGAATATTTGACTTTTTTTTTTTCACTTTATGCATCATTAAAATGACTGCTCCCGAAAAACGACCGTTTTTAAAACTTCTTTTTGCATTGATACATGTCCCCTGGTGCAGAACCCGGGTTCCCAAACCCTTTTTAGGACAATAACATGCATAATAGTTGTTATAATTAGCACTTTAGAATTCGAACGTTCGCATCCATTGTATTTAATAGGGTTCTAATGTTCGTACGAACTTTCGGTCCGTTCGCGGGTTCTGGTGCGAACCGAACCCGGGGGTGTTCGGCTCATCACTATTGGTGGCTGGAAAATGAGTCTTAATTCATCAAAGGAAAGGAGACGTCCTTCAGGCATAATCTGCTGCAAGGTCTTGTAGCACTCTTCCCTACAGGGTCCACTGAATAGATGCCCAGGGTTCTCATACAACTTAGCTGCCAGGAGATCCCAATATATTTTGAAGAACTCAGGTGGCAGTCCATCATCCCCAGGTGTTTTTTCTGCCTGTAACAAGCTTATAGTCCCCTGAATCTCTTCCCGGGTGATCGGAGCATCGAGCAGCTGACGAGAGTGTGCCGACAATACAGGAAACTTATATACTATCTAGAAAGAAATTCAGGCCAACAGAGTCAAAATTATATACAGAGGAATAAAGATCACCCATCCTCTCTCCCTGCTCAAAGATTCTCTAGGATTTCTATAACATTTTTGTTTGAATTACATCACCTCCCAATAAGCCACCTGAATATCACATTTGCTCCTGTCTGATGTGGAAATATTGAAGCCTAATTACCAGGTGGTTGCATATATTTTAGTGACACTCTTATGCCGTGTACACACGATCGGTTTTACCGATGAAAACAGTCCAATGGACTTTTCTCATCGGACAAACCGATCGTGTATGGGCCCCATCGGTCTTTTTTTCATCGGTGAGAAAAAATAGAACATGTTTTAAATTTATCCGATGGGAAAAAAAAACGATAACAATTTCCGATCCTCTGTGTGGAACTCCATCGGACAAAAAAACCCACGCATGCTCAGAATCAAGTCGACGCATGCTCAGAAGCATTGAACTTAATTTTTCTAGGCTTGTCGGAGTGTTTTACGTCACAGAGTTTGGGACGGTCTGATTTTTGACTGATGGTGTGTAGGCAAGACTGATGGAAGTCAGCTTCATCGAATTTCCGATGGAAAAATCCATCGGATTAGAATCCATAGGAAATCCGATCGTGTGTACAGGGCTTAATTTAGACTGTTGAAATCCATATTTTTATAATGGTGCTTCAAGGGAACCATTGTGAGGTCTCTCTAGTCTAGGATCTGTTCACCCTGAGGAGGAGAATGTATGAAAATACCATGCCCAGTCAAATATATATATTTTTATGTGAAAATTATGTACTTAAATTATTTCATGCTATTATGAGATATGGGCCTGGTTTGTGCTTACAAAAGTTTGTGTTACTGTTTCCCAATAGATAGAAGCATCTGCTGGTGCCTTCAATAGCTAAATTATATGCAGGACAATTAAGTGTACCCTTTGTCTACGAAAGGTTGAGGAATGTAGGTGGGGGGCCTTATCCACACTCCTTTGCACCATATGTGGTTTTGGGATGCAAAGTGGGCTGACTGTTTATGTCAGGAGATAGGCTAACAAACTTAAACATGCTGGAGACATGGGTTCACTGGATATCTTGTGTGAGAAGCATGGTAGACCAGTAGGCTTGAATTTCAGCCAATCAGGATTCACTGCCACCTCTGGACCAATGAAAGTATTCCAGGGGGGTGAATGGTGGGGATGGGTAGAGAGGGAATATAAAATCAAAGCTCCCACTGATTCCTTTCTTTTTGAGCCCAGACAGTCAAGAAATCACGACGTCTGCGTAACGTAATCTGCCTTATTCTCTTGTTTCTCTTGTTTTTTGTAACTTCTTCTGTCCTGAAATTTGCCTTAATACATTGATAGCATTTGTCGTTACATTGCAACATTCCTCTTTTTATATTATTACTTTGTATATTATTGGTAACATCATTGCTTTTAAGGTCTTACCATCTACATTATATTTGGTTATAAGTTGATAAATACAAGTTAATTTTCTGCATAATAAGTTGAAATAAATTAGATTATTATTCTTTTTGCACAGCTATCATTTGTTATTGATTTTTTTCGTAATAGCCGCAACAGCATTGGTTGATTCTTATATAGACAAAAGGTTGTAATCACTTATTGTATGTACCATTAAGTGTATAAGTTAGGTAGGTAGAAATCGCCTTAAGAGATGGTGCCCCGTGTGAGGAGTTTCAACGTTTAGGTGAGTGTTATTTCTTGTATGGAAGACAGAGATGATCTAGAAAATCCAGAAACGTTAAGCATTTTTATGTCTTTGTTTCCATATCTGTCTCCCCGTCTGAATACCCAGACTAGCAAACTCCTTCGAACATTGTTTTTTACCTTTTGTCTGTACTAACACTTTGATGAGACTGATAGGGGGGGTGACACAGAGGAGAAGGGGGTGACACAGAGGAGAAGGGGGTGACACAGAGGAGAAGAGGGGGGGGGGTGACAAACAAAAATCCGTGAGTGAAGAAAATTGAATTAAATTGATCTAGTAAAAAAGTCTATGTCAAAATATGTGACAATTATCCAACAAAAATCCATGAGTGAAAAAAATAAAGCAATTAAATTGAAATGATCTAGTAGAAAAGTCTGTGTCAAAATGGGAATATGTGACAGAAATCCAACAAAAGTCTGTGCTCAAGTATATAAAATGGATCCCATCACCAGAAAATATTGATAAGGTAGGTGCTTAGAGAGCATAAATCTTCAGTGGTCACACCATTGTATCTGTAGGCCGCTCACCTTACTGCCGTAAGGTATACAGCATAAATTAGTCACAGGTACCCGATGTAGTAATTTTCTCCTGGTTGTCCTACTCTTGATCCTTAACATATCTCAGTAGCAGATGAAACATAAGAAAAAAGACATAGAAACACTCATGGTGTAATACCGTCAAATAAGGAGGGAGGGGGGTAGGTAACAGCAGACCCAACAGTGATCCACTCACTCTTTAAATATAAAACATGGGCATCAATCCACGAACGCCGAGTTTGTAAGCCTCTGTATATGATCCTGGCACTGTCTTAAGTCCAAAGTCCCTCAGATAGGTTCTATGTATAAAATTAGGAAAGAAAGGTGCACATAGCATAATCCCATATGATAAAACCGATTTATTTAGACAATAACAATAAGAAACAAACTCACATTTAGTGCTGTGTCAAAAATGCAGCAAACCACGAGCGCCGAGCTCGTATCCTTTCGTCAGCTGTGAATGATACCTAATGCTCCAATCCCGACTAGTATCGTCACATCACGTGACTTACTAATCAGGATTGGAGCATTAGGTATCAGTATTCATCGCAATATTTGATGTAGTTCATGTATGTTCCTATTTTATCTGCTATCACCTATTATCCCCTAGCATACTCTCTTTGTTATACACAGCGCAAATACCACTATTTACTTTATTATTTCTTTGCCTGCTTAGGAAGAGATCCACAGGTGTTTGCAGCAGTGCTCCCCTCCCTTTAGCTTGTTAGCATTCCCTTAGACAGCGCAGGAGTCATTCATTTATACTTGTATACCCATCTTTTAGAATACTTTGAAAAAGTGGGAGATTAAACTATTAACAAATTCGGAAATCTCCAGGTATTTTGAAGGACCATAGTCTAGAACAGGGAGAATATTGTTCTGACAAGTAGTGAGAAGAAGCAATGGTGACAGGGGCGGTACCATTCAACCCAATCACTGGCCAGAGAGTAGCTACCTCTGGGGGAACAACCATTTTTAATTTAATTATTTAATTATTTTAGGCTCCGGTATCCATAAGGATGGGTAACAGTATCAACTCAAGGAGGGTGTCTAAGTGTGGTAAACCCTACTAACTGACCCCAAGGTAAGAGATGATAGATAAATATGGGCCATGGGTGGTAAAATATATTTGTGATTGGGAATGTTGGACTGGAAAGAAGTTTTCTAAGAGAGGTATATTTAAGCTTAAAGTATGGGAGGATCTGTACTGTGCTCATCACAAGAAGATGAGGTGCCCATATGAAAAAGGTGCTTGGAGTATATGGATGTTGGAGTCAGTGAATGGGGCAAAGGAAGTGAATGTTTTTACTATGGGATTTAAGGAGAAATCATTCCAAACAATACTTGAATGTAGAGATGGGGTGGTGGCGCAGCCTTCTAAAGGAATGTTCACACAACAGTCTGTAGCATACAGGTATTATTACTCCTAGGTTGTGATGTGTTCTCCCACAGTGATACTATACATATAAACAAATGAGTGTTCCAATAATGGAAAACTAGTGAAAAAAGTGCCTCTGGTCTCAAAAGAGCGATCCACCAATTGGTCGCCTTTCGTGGGCCGTTTCCAAAGACAGTGTTGAAAGTGTCTATCCAATGCCAATGGATAGATGTGTGTTCCCATACAGCTAACGATACTAAGTGGTAGGTAATAAAAATGAAAAAATATCTTGAGGATTCTTCTCGAATTTAATCACTCATGATTTTTCAAATTTTTTTTACTTATTCTGTTCACTTAGTCATATGTTATAATTTATGCAGATGTAAAGGATCACTTTAAGATATTTTTTCATTTTTATTACCTACCATTTAGTATCGTTAGCTGTATGGGAACACACATCTATCCATTGGCATTGGATAGACACTTTCAACACTGTCTTTGGAAACGGCCCACGAAAGGCGACCAATTGGTGGATTGCTCTTCTGAGACCAGAGGCACTTTTTTCACTAGTTTTCCATTATTGGAACACTCATTTGTTTATATGTATAGTATCACTGTGGGAGAACACATCACAACCTAGGAGTAATAATACCTGTATGCTACAGACTGTTGTGTGAACATCCCTTTAGAAGGCAGCGCCACCACCACTATTTCTCTTCATTCACTTACTAGTTCCTGTTATAGGATACTTAAGGGGGGCAGCAGCCTATACTGTCCATTAAGCGCGGATACCACTGTATAAAACATTCTCTAATGTTGTCTCTAATGTCGTCTAAAACAAAGCCTTTTGTTAAGAGATGCTGTACAACTTTAGATAAGATAAAATGTCATTTATGTTGGCTATTTGATCACATAGCTAAATTCTGTCTATCCAGTCCCATTGAAAAAAGTAGTTAAAGCGGTTGTATACCGCAAAACTTTTTTTTTTTTTTTTTCAGAACCTGCAAGGCAAAGTCATAATGAGCTAGTATGACTAGCATACTAGCTCATTATCAATCACTTACCTTAGATCGAAGCCCCCGCAGCGGTCCTCGGACACGTCCTCTATCGCATCCATGATACCCGGAGTGACTTCCGGGTATCGTCGCTGTGATTGGCCGGAGCGGCGATGACGTCACTCCCGTGCATGCGCGGGGAACGGCACGATCCCTGCGCATGCGCGAATTCTGGCAGTGTCCGGCAGACTGCCATTCAAAGAGCCTCCGCGCTCAGTGCGCCTGCGCCGTTATCTACGGCGCGCATGCGCCGTAGATAGCAGTGCACTCTTTTTTGCAAATATCTCCGAGACCGTGTAGGTCTCGGAGATATTGCAAGCACCTACAGGTAAGCCTTAATGTAGGCTTACCTGTAGGTGCATTTCATATTTGTGGGTATACAACCACTTTAAACAGAATCCCTATAGGACAACGAGACGTGCTATTGAAGTGTACTCAGCACGCTGTATTGTCATGTAAATTAACTCAGCTAAGTTAAATCTTAAGAGGGAAACCTCTGTAATGCGGCGTACACACGATCGTTTTTCATGCCATTTTTTTAACCAACGTTTTTCTTGTTGTTTTTTTTTTCATGTTTCCTCTCAAGCTTGTCTTGCATCCACACGATCATTAAAAAAAACGCTTGAGCAAAGCGCAGTGACGTACAACACGTACAACGGCACTATAACGGGGAAGTTCCGTTCGGATGGCGCCACCCTTCATGTTAGTAAAGTTTGTTGAGCGACGATTCGCGCTTTTCAGCCTCCTGCTTTTCAGTCCGTTACAGCGTGACGAATGTGCTATCTCCATTACAAACGCTAGTTTTACCAAAACGTGCGCTCCCGTCTCATACTTGATTCTGAGCATGCGCGTTTTTTTTCACCTCGTCAAAGCATACACACTATCGTTTTTCACGTCGTTAAAAAAAACGACATGAAAAACGACGTGAAAAAATAGAACATGTTCGAAATTTTTAATGCCCGTTTTTCACGCCGTTAAAAATGCTCTGGAGCATACACACGATCGGTTTTAATGGCCATTTTTAAAAATTGCATTTTTAACGGCATGAAAAACGATCGTGTGCATGGGGCATTATAGTGAATTGAGATGTGTATTTACTATAATGTGTTTGTTTTCCAGAGAGACAGTTCTGAAGAGTTTGTGGTGGGGTATTATAATTTTTAAATAAATAAAAGTTCTATTACGAGCTGCTAATTTTTTTTCACCATGGTGAATACATTTTTTTTTGGGAAATTAATGGTATACCATAAAACCAAAACCATGTGTTAATAATTAAGTTGAGCTCAACAATTTTTGGTATTTGAAAAAAAGTGCACTTTTCCAAAACAAATAAGAAAGACTTTCTTTATGGAATGGAATGAATGTTTGTGTGTTTCGTATGCTAATGCTTTATTAGTTACCTAACCATAGGTTTGTTTTTTCTAGGAGGAAAATTGAATGTTCATTACAAAATTTTATTTTTATTTTTCCTGGTTTGTCAGTTTTTAGGTTTTCATCATTTAGTTGGTGCTTCTGTTTGACAGTCCATTTGGCTGTGTTTGGTCTGCCTTGTGCGTGTGTTGTATGTTCTGACCAGGCATGTGTGAAGCCCTGGTATAAACAAGTTTTTTTGCTCCACTTATTAGCAGAACCAACTAGCTAAGGTCCACAATCCCCTATTACCAGTGACAATATGAATGGTCATCTCCAGTCTCACGTTTTTTTTAGATGAAAAGTTGATTAGGACTGCAGTGGATAATTGTCACTCTCAAGCCTCGTACACACGAACGAGTTTCTCGGCAAAAACCAGCAAGAAACTTGCTGGCAGAGATTTCTTGCCGAGAAATTTGTTCGTGTGTATGGTTTCTCGTCAAGAAAAGCGACAAGAATCTCGACGAGAAAATAGAGAACCTGCTCTCTATTTTCTCGTTCGAGATTCTCGTCAGCCTGTTTCTCGACGAGAAAATTGTGTGTGTGTACACTTACCTTTTCGCCGGGAAGCCCGCGCATGCTCGAAATGACTTCGACGCATGCGCGGTAGCTTCCTAGGCATAGGTAGGGTGAACAAAGATGGCGGCGACGGCATCAAATGTGAAGAGCGCATGCTTGTCGTATTCGATGACGTCACCGCGTTCGCTCCATTCAAAGAACCGCGGGTTCTTTGAAAGGAGCGTGTGTACACTCGGCCGGGACAAGTTTCTTGTCCAAGAATCTCGTCGAAAAAAACCACGTTTTTTTCGACGAGAATCTCGGCCGTGTGTACGAAGCATAACACATATATTAGGCTAAGACGTGTTAAATAATTTTTGTCAATGTTACTGCATTTATTGGTAACACTATTTTGGTATTGTCCAGAGTTTGAATTGGATCTGTCATAGATCTGTTTTACATATCTGTTTCCTATTCCCAAAGATCAATATCCCTTCTGATACTTGTAGTTCCATGGCTTTAACTGTTAAGGGTATGCTATTTTTTGTTATCCCACAAGACTTGTGTTTAAAGCGGAGTTCCACCCAAAAATGGAACTTCCGCTTTTCGTAACCCTCCCCCGATCCGGTGTCACATTTGGCACCTTTCAGGGGGGAGGGAAGTGCAGATACCTGTCTAAGACAGGTATTTGCACCCACTTCCGGGCATAGACTTTCGTGGGAGTCACGCCACTTCCCGTCCCCCCGCGCTGTCTCCTGGGAAACACACTGGTCCCAGGAGAGAGCGGGGACCAGTGGGAATGCGCCGTGCTACTCGTGCATGCGCAGTAGGGAACCGGGCAGTGAAGTCGCAAGGCTTCACTTCCTGATTCCCTCACAGAGAATGGCGGCGGGGGGCAGCAGAGAGACGAGCGATTGCTCATCTTCTGCTGCCGACATCGCGGGCGCACTGGACAGGTAAGTGTCCATTTATTAAAAGTTAGCAGCAGCAATATTTGTAGCTGCTGGCTTTTAATAATTATTTTTTCACGGGACCTCCACTTTAAGACTGCTTAACCCCCCCCGCTGGTAATGTAATTAGTTATGCTCCCAGCCAGTCCTGTCTTTTCAAACTTGGCTCATTGCTTCAGGCTAATGGATGTTAGCAGTCTAGCAGTCTATCTGTGTGTCCCCAAGTATATTTCAAGCCTGCTTCCTGCCCAGTGTCACCATGCAACTCTATTTGCTCATAGGGATTCCTGTTTGTCTGTTTTATGTGGCTATATGTGGCTATATGTTACTAGTTGTTTAATGTGTCTTTAGTGTATCTGTCACTAATATCTGTGTGTTTCAATGCATACCTGTCGGATTGAATTGTACCCCCTACCATTCAGTGTGTCAGGACTATTGGGGTTAAATAGGATTCATTTATAATAGTTTAAAATATTATTTTTAAATGTGATTCTCTGGACAAGAGTAGTAGCCATTTTGTTATGTTTTTTTTTAAAGTTGAACCGGAGTTTATGATTTTTCAAAAGTGCCTCACAAGGAGACTGTGTAAGCCTTATCTGTATTTTTTTCCTGGGTCTAAAAATTAAAAACCTTTAACACTATTGCCTACACACGATCGGAATTTCTGATGAAAAAAGTCAGTCGGAATTTTTCATCAGATATTCCGACCGTGTGTGGCCCCCATCTGACTTCTTTCCGTCGGAGTTTAAAAATAGAACATGTTTTATTTTTTTCCGATGGAAAAAAAAATGCTATAGGCAATTCCGATCGTCTGTGTGGAACTCCGACGGAGAAAAAAAACACGCATGCTCAGAATCAAGTCGACGCATGCTCGGAAGCATTGAACTTAATTTTTCTCGTCGTAGTGTTTTACGTCACCGCGTTTTGGACGATCGGAATTTTGTCTGACAGTGTGTATGCAAGACAGCTTGAATGGAATTCCGACGGAAAATTCCAATGGATTTTATCCCACCGGAAATTCCGATCGTGTGTACAGGGCATTAAAGAAAAGGAGAGGACCCATAGATAGTGTTTAGACTAGAGACTCATATTTCAAATGAGCTCACAGACCTAATTTCTGTTTCCAGGAATGAGAGAAGGGGCTTATTCACAAAAGAAACATGTTTTTTACGTATTGCATAAGTAATCATATTAACCAAAGTTACATGGTATTGTTATTACATTAGAGCAAGGGTGTCAAACTCAATTTCATCGTGGGCCGCATCAGGATTATGATTGTTCTCAAAAGGGCTGGTTGTATCTGCAAGATTAGATGTCCAGCGCATCCCCTCCCCTTACATTAGATGTCAAGAGCCACTCCACCATCAGAAGTTGAGACCCCCACTCTCCCTTACATCACAGTGTACCCCCTTTCCTTATTCTGCTGCTGGGAAGAAGCTGGATGCATTACTTGAAAGCAGAAATTAGGGGTCCGGAGGAGGACCAGAGGAGGGCTGGAGCTCTCCTGCAGCTGCAGGAGAGATGCGAGGACCAGATGAAATGGCCTGGAGGGCCAGATTTGGCCCGCGGGCCTTGTGTTTGACACCTGTGCATTTGAGTATTTATATGCTAATTGAGTGAATAGTTTTACCTATATCTTTAGTTAATGTATTTTTATTATAATTTTTCCCAAATATAATTATGATATATTTGGATATATTCATAAAAATATATTGGTACATATTAAAATGGACATACGGTAACATGTTTATAATATTATGAATATTTTAAATGGATAAGTATTCTTAGAGTGGACTTGTGTGTAAAATAATTATTGCATTTCAAGGTATGCGAGAAGTTAAGTTAATGACCTTATCCAAACAGTCTCCCAACCATGTTTATGAGTTATAGATACAATGTCTGAAGAGAATGACAGAGTTTAGATTTTGATAGTTTATGGATTTCTCCTAAGCCAAGGTCAGAAGGTCATTCAATTATTAAATAAAATCAATTTTAACACAACACTGCCCCTTGGTGGTGAAAATATTAAGAGACCAAGATGGTCACCCAGACGTGGTTGTCATAGTTACACATGGGTGGGATAAAAGTGGTTACACATAGTTCGGATTTTTTTTTTGAAGAAGACTGAAAGAATTTTGGGACGGAAAGAATCTTGGAAGGCAAGAGGGTGTTGAGATCTTGAGAGCGCAGAGATGTAGTAATGTTGTGTAGTGGGGTGGTCAATTTAAGGCAGGGATATGCAATTAGCGGACCTCCAGCTGTTGCCAAACTACAAGTCCCATCATGCCTCTGCCTTTGGGTGTCATGCTTAATGCTGTCAGAGTCTCGCTATGCCTCATGGGACTTGTAGTTTGGCAACACCTGGAGGTCCGCTAATTGCATATCCCTGATTTAAGGGAAGTCTCTGAGTGGTAATTAGGCTCAGACACCTTGATTGTTAGTGGCTATGGACCAATTTTTGTCCTCAGGGGATAATGCTGGTGATGAGTTCCCTGTGGCCTGCGGGTGGCGCTGCCATTCTGGGCCGGGGTTGAACCACGAGCATAGTGCTGTGCCTTTTGTGTCCCCTCTCGGCGGCCGTACAGTGGGGCGGGGAACCTGCTGTGCATGCTGGGAGAGGATATAAAAGGGGCAGACATCTCCTGATCGGGGTCCACCCCCAGGCACCTTCAGCCTGGGAGTGAGTGTGTGTGGTTGATCTCCGGGTGCCCTAGGCCCGGAGGCTGTGTTCCTGTTCCGTCTCAGGCACCTTTAGCCTGGGATGAGGTACAACCCTGCTGTCCTGATCGCCTGGGTATGAAGACCCAGGGGATGCGGAGAAGGCCCGGGGCCCAGCACCTTCGGCTGGGGTCCGCTAAGGATTGAGGAGTCCAGGGTGCCGCCTTGCGAAGGGACCCGCACTCTCAGAGAAGGGAGGATCATTCCGAAGGACCGATGCAGAAGTCACGGTGAAGGAAGGGTCTGTTGACGCTCTGGGGGGACATCTTCACCTTGAAAGGGGCCATGTTCTAAGAAGGAAGTTCACGTTCATCAGATCAGTGGCAGTGGCCTTATTCACCGTGTCTATGGCAGAGACCAAACTCACGGTCTGTGGCAGAGACTGTGCGCCTAGTATACTGCTTGAGAATCTGAGTAGTACAGTAAAGAGCTACGTTTGTGCCTGGACCTCCTCCACACCTTGAGCTGTTCTGTTTCCTTTGCTCCAACCTCTTTTTCCTATCCGAGAGACTGTGTATTGTAAAGCGAGAATAAATCTTAAGTTGGAGTTTCAGCTGGTGTGGACATTCATGTTACTGGGGAAGTTAAGGACTTACCTCTACTTACAGTAGAGGCGAGAATCATTCTCGGGAGGATTTTGGCCTGGCTGCAGACAAGACCCAACAATAACAACGCTCAACCTTTTGCACAAGAGGGTACGGGCTGATAGCGTGGCGTGCCTGTCTCCCCCTGCGAGGAGCCGAGTTTAAATGCAAGAGGGGGATAGGTGGGTGCGCTACACGTGGGGGCTCGAGTCAGGGATTTGTTTGTGGCTGGAAAGTGTTGAAACCCCCCAGAGTTTGAACTTTATTCCCCAGTGAAGTTCCGTGGAGGTTGGCCATATTGAGAACTGCGCCACGAGGAGAACCCTGACTGCGTAGTTCGTGGGCGTGCCTATAGAGAAAGCCCGCGAACAGTGCAGAAGATGGGAGGAGTCTGGCCATGTGAGGAGTTGCACGTGGGGACTTTTGCCGCGTACACACGATCATTTTTCCCGTCGGGAAAAATGACATTTTTTTTTTTCGCCGAGAAAAACGATCGTCTGTGGGCTTTATGCCGTTTTTCTCGTTGAGAAAAATGGCAGGAAAAACGACGAGAAAAATTAGAACATGTTCTAAATTTTCTCATCGTTTTTTCCATCATTTTTTTCCGCGGCAGTTTTCCCATAGGGAGACACTGCCGCGGAGCCCACAGACGGTCGTTTTTCTCGACAAAGAAAAAAATGACGGGAAAAACGGTCGTGTGTGGGGGAAAATGCCGTTCCCTCGTTTTTCATTTTTTTTCATGTCGTGATTCACGGCGGTGTTTTCACCGCCGTGAATCACGATCGTGTGTACGCGGCATTTGGCGTGAAAAGGACAGTGCGCAATGAAACAGCAAGCGGAAAACATGGCGTCTCATGCCTCATGGATACCGGCCACTACCACCATGATAATGACCTCGTTTGCTGCTTCCGTGACCGATACGGGGATTCGGCTAAAGCCCCGGGGACGTTTTGCCCTCTACGTGTGCAGATACGTGGAGGCCCTCGGAGTGGTTTGTCCCGGCTGCTCGGGACTGGTGGTGCATCTCAAGCCCTTCGGCAGATGCGAGCAATGTAAGGAGTTTCTATTTGAGGTGGAGCAACCCACAGAAAAGCCTCGGGCTTTCCGCCTCAACTGCCTTACGGGCGCCACTACTTTGGAGGAAGGAGCCAGAGATTTTGCAGCCATCCCTACGCGCACTGTTGAGACTTCGGAGGAAGTCGCGACCAGAGATGTTCCGGAGGTTGAAGAACCGGAGTCGGAGAGACCGGAGGATATTGCCTCGGTCACCACAGAGTCCTTACTCCCACCGCCCAAGAGGAAGATTGGTTTCATGAAGGCTTCCTGCGGCCGTGGTGGAGTTACGCCCCAGCGCTTACTCGGAACGGATGCATCCAAAGGAAAACGTTCCGGACGTCCTGGCTCAGCTACAAGCCGAGGTAAGCCAGGAAAAGAGACTCTGTCTGAGGTCCGAAGTGTCGGGGATGCTTGGGTCAGGGATCCCAGGGCCCTTGAACTAGTTAGAGGCGGTGATTCGTCTTCTACCCGGAGTTACTTGCCTGCGGAGGAGTGTGACACCTTTGACCTGGAGTCGGTCTCTGATCCAGGAGACGACGCCGCCATTGATGAAATATTTGAGCGGAAGGGTTGGGATAAGATGCCCCTGTCCTTGTCCCATAGAAATAGGGGCCCACCCATGTCCACTAGGTAAAGCACACCCCGGGTGGAGGCTGCGGAGCCTGAGGAGGGATCTGTCCCGTTGCCTGCCCTTCCACCGTTGGAGATACCTGGATCCGTTGTTGGGATGGAACGAGTGTCATTGCGGGCCCCTGTGACTGGTCCTGAGGTAGTGAAAGTACCTCGACACCCGGACGCCATAGTCTTGCCTGGTATGGGAAATCGTCTTACCATGCCACCTTTGTCCCGTTTGCAGAGGTTATTTAACCAGAAGGTTGCCAGCGAATATGGGTGGGAGTACCCGTACCTGTCAAGGGAGCTTCTGTTTGAAGTGGAGGCCTATAGACATCGGTGGTACGCGGACTTTGTTTGGACACATATCAAGGTACCCCAGGCCCGTAGGTACTATTCATGCTCTGCTACAGCTACCAAGCGGTACAAAGACTGTAGGAAAGCCTGGATGCTTGGTACATATATGCGGATAAGGTGGTTATTTGCCGAAAGGACACAGACAATGTTGAATACCACATTGACACTTTTGACAGACATTGGAAACCACTGGTGTTGCCGCATCCGCAATATTATCTTTGAGAGATCAGACTCCTTGTGTTGCTTTTATTTCTGGAGTGTACTCTCTGGAGCCCAAGAACCTTTTTTGCCCTTGCAGCTGGTATTGTAGCGTGGTGTGCCTGTCTCCCCCTCTGAGGAGCCGAGTTGAAATGCAGGAGGGGGATAGGTGGGTGCGCTACAGTTGAAGGAAGTCCTTTGGGAAACCTAACTTGATGCTTTTCAAAACAGAGTTCTTAAAGGGGTTGTAAAGGTTTGTTTTTTATTTTCTAAATAGGTTCCTTTAAGCTACTGCATTGTTGGTTCACTTACCTTTTCCTTAGATTTCCCTTCTAAATATTTTTTTTCTTTGTTTTCTTTGTCTGAATTTCTCACTTCCTGATCCTCCTCAGTAAGCTGGTCAGTAAGCTGTTCTGGCTGACTCCACACCACTCGGATGATGGTGTGAAGTTTAGTGAGGAGAAACAGGAAGTGAGAAATTCAGACAAAGAAAAAAAACATTTAGAAGGTAAATCAAAGTAAAAGGTAAGTGAACCAACAATGCACTAGCTTAAAGGAACCTATTTAGAAAATAAAAAACAAACCTTTACAACCCCTTTAAGCCCTGGTAAAGTATTAATCTTTTTATTTTTACCTTTTGGTAATTGAATTGTTTTAGCATATACAAAACAAAACAATTTAAATATATGTCAGAGCAAATTGGAGTTATATTATTTTACCTGCAGCATGAAATAATTATATTCCAAATATTAAGAGACATACGCACTTTTGTCTGTCTCTACAAAGCTAAGGCCGAAGTCTGTACAATGGTTTTGTCGTGATATGTGTTTAAAAATAAATTCATTCTAAATGCATTTTTATTTATAAATTGTCTTGGTTAAAATTACCAAGTTGGTATACGATTAACAAAATTGTCCATATACTGTAAAAGTGGTTTAAGCTTTAAGGTCTGTTTGTTTTATGAGAAGGAATCACAAGTGTTAACGTCAACACCTAGTCTATTTACATAAGTCTGTGGAGCCACGGAAAGCTAATCACGAAGAGTTACCAAGTCTAAATTTACCATGTTCTCATTAAAGTATTGAAATATGGTATTCTGTAATAAGAGCTTGTGGTAAAAATGTGATAATCACTTGTATTCACATATACAGTATATTTGATATTTGAAAGTATATCAATGTTTCTATTATCACCAAAATATACCTGATATTATTTTACACTGAATTTTTAGTTAACAACTATATGCTTAAAATATATATTTATTATCACTTGTCTTTAAAATAGCACGGATAAACAAACTTGAAATAATTGGTTGTATTTGTGGAATAGTGTGAAAATCTCCTAAATCACAGACTTTGCATAATTCCATAAATATAATATTGTTTTAGTATTTTAGTATAAACATTCTGACATATTATAGAGGCACCGCTGAGATCTGTCAAAGTTTTAAACAAGTGACATATTTGTGCAGATTATATATATTTTATTGTTATTTTTTATATTGCCATTTTTATATTGAAAAATGACTGACAATAGCTGCAATATTGAAAAATGACTGACACTAAAGTTATTTCTAGTGTAGCCAGCCCTGCTGATGCAGAAAATGAAATTGGTCTGCATCACAGAAAAGCCAGAGAATTGGTAAAATATCAGGTGATATCTTATATCAGAGAAGAATGGGAAATTAAAACAGAACTTGGTCTCTATAAGTCAGCTATTGCTGCCTGAAGGATCATGTATACTTTGAAATGTAGGCCGAATCAAAGTCCCTGAGTATGTTTAAAAAAAGTTCTCAAGAAGGCCTGCCTATAGCTTGGCTGAGAAAAACCCACCAAAAAGTGAAAAGCTAGCTAAGGTGCCAAATCATGTAAATGTATGTGATTTACCATTCATAAAAAATGAGTAAATTAGCTCAAATGTTTATGTAGCGGCCTCCACTCTCTCTCTCTTGTTTATCGGTTATCTTTGGCTGCAGTCTAGGGGTACCTTGGAGGAGAGAGTGCGGGGTCACCTTGCCAATACTTTCACCGCAGATGTTTGTGTGGTGTGAGCAAAGTTTCTTTACCTTCGGGTCGGTGTTCAGTGTTTGGAGCCTCCGCTTTTCCTGTGGAACAGTGTCTGCCAGTAATTGAGCCCCACACTCCTTTATTTTTCAATGTCAGGATGAAACACAACCAGTTGGACCCCCTCAACAGACAGACAGGGGGTGTGGATACGAGTAGGCCCAGGCACAATGAACTCTCCTATTCCTTTTGTTTGCGTGCGAATAGGCTTGGCGCACGGTCTCTGCCACCGACCGGTGAATTGGTAGCTGCCACCTACCGGGTGAACTGTTACAGCCTCTGCCACAGGCCTGAAAGTAATGGTCCTCAGATGCGACCTTTGCGAAATGTCTCTGCACAGACTTTAGCACATGAACCACCTTCCGCGTGAATAAGGCCCCTATTTGGTGAAGGCATCCCTCTAGACGGTCTCCGGAGGCCCTGTCCCGGCACTGGCAATCTGCTGCACCAGATCTACGGGAAGGTCACCTGCGCGGTCCATTGCATCTTAGATTCAGGTACCCAGTCCGTCGGGCACCTTAGGATGATCCCTCCCGGGCGGAACCCAGTGGAAGTAGCTGGGCCCCAGGCCTGGAACAAAGTACCTCACCCCAGACTAAAGGTGTCTGGGGTGGCTCCCGAACTCCTGGTGTCCAGGCCTAGTCCAGGCCGCCTGGACACCGACCATGGACCACAGCCCTCAGGCTAAAGGTGCCTGGGACTCGACCCCGTGACAAAGATGTCCGCCCCCTTTATACCTTCCCCCAGCAAGCACAGCGGGTTCCCCGCCCCGCCGTACAGGTGCTGCGAGAGGCCACAAAGGGTACGGCACTGCAGTGATGGTTCAACCCCAGCCCACAGGGACAGCGCCACCTGCTGGGCCGCAGGGAACTATGCATCACTGGTGTCTCTGCCAGTTTCAAACATAATAGAAAAGCATATACCCGCTACATTTACATTTCTGTAATTGACCAGAAAAAATGAGCAAAGCAACTCTAATGTTTATATATATATATATATATATATATATATATATATATATATATATATATATAATTTTTGTTCTCCTACTTCCAGGGCTTTAATAGAAGGGCCCTGCTCATGGGGATTATGATCTAAGGGGAGGGGGGTGGTACAAAAAGTAATCGCTGCGGGGGATTATCTGATATGGAGCTGGCTGAGGTAACGTTTTAGGTGGAGGCGGGGTAGACTTCCCTGAATAAATTAGTTTTCAGGGATCACCTAGTGGTGAAAATGGTAGGGCCTGGCTGGACATACTGGAGTGGGGAGTTCCAGAGGTTCTGGAGCAGTACTAATGTCTTAGGAGGAGCATAGTAGACGATTTGGGTGATATCTTAAGATCGAAATAGGTTAATTCAAATATCTCAAGGTTTCCCAATGGGAAAAGTTTATTCAGGTACAGTCCTAGGGCCACAGCTTTAGTAAACTCCATCCTGCTGCTGTCCTGATTGGGTAACTAGTAAGAGACGTATGTAGAGTATTTTTTAAATGGAGCCTGCGCCAATTAATATACTAAATATTTGCTATATATAAGCTGCACCTCAAATTACAGTGAAATACTGAGATCAATAGTGAAAATAGTGAGAGAGGAGGGCGCTAATATGTAGGAGTAAATCTAAATTCATTATAAAACGGTAGACATATATAGAATCAAAAACAATATAATCTCCCCACTTAAATTAATTAGTGCTGTGTATAAAGATCAACCAGTGTGTACAAAAAAAATATTCAAATTAATTTGTGAACAACAAAAATTGACTATCATATAAATCAATACAAACAATGTAAAAATTCAATTGAAACTTATTGCAAATAAAGTCCAAACCAATGAAAAGTATGTAGAGTATTGTGCACCCTAGAAAGACCATAGAACTATATTTTTCTTGTTTTTTGCTGTTTTGGGGATAAGCCTCTAAAAATTGGGAGTAATAAAGTGCAGTCAGATTTACCTAAATTCTAAAAGTTTTTAATCTTTTTTTTTCTCTCTCTCCTTTTTTAAGATCTGTGTACCTGACGTGCAAATTTACTGCTAATCACTAGAGATGGAGTTGCCCTTTTTGTTAAGTAACTATATATTTTTTTTTTCAGGGCAACTATGTATTAGTTTTTTGAATACTGATTCAATGCTCTTCAAAAGTCTAAAGTGGAATGTGTGAAATAAAAATCTTGGTTGGAGCAGCATTAAATCTGTAGTTTTTTCTCTTTTCATTATTATTTTTACTATTCTATAAACTAAAATAAATATCATATTGTGACAGCAGGAAGGTAAAGTCACCTGGTTGCATCCAGGGGGGTAGATATATTTCTCCCAGATTCAGGCTTTATGCCGACTTATACAACTAGGGAGTTGATGAAGCCCAGCTGAGGCTAGTGGGCTCATGGATGACTCATACCTCTAGGGAGAGGGCTGGGCGTCGTACAGACAGGGAGAGGATGAGGCCAGCTGAAGCTTGTCAGCTCATTTAGGCCTCTATAAGAACTCCCAGATTCATTAGGTGTTTGCTCATGCCTGGAACCAGACCTGTGTGGACTGTCTAGGGAGAGTGAACCCCTGTGCGGTGAGGCAAAGCCTGTGTGGCTATTTGTTTGGACTTTTACTAAACCAGGGACTTAGGGACTAGGACAGCACCAGGCTGATCCCAGTTGTTAGTTTAGGAAACCTGCATGTTGTGACAGCAGGAAGGTAAAGTCACCTGGTTGCATCCAGGGGGGTAGATATATTTCTCCCAGATTCAGGCTTTATGCCGACTTATACAACTAGGGAGTTGATGAAGCCCAGCTGAGGCTAGTGGGCTCATGGATGATTCATACCTCTAGGGAGAGGGCTGGGCGTCGTGCAGGCAGGGAGTTGATGAGACCAGCTGAAGCCTGTCAGTTCGTTTAAGGCCTCTATAAAAACTCCCAGCTTCATTAGATGTTAGCTCATGCCTGGACCCAGACCTGTGTGGACTGTCTAGGGAGAGTGAACCCCTGTGCGGTGAGGCAAAGCCTGTGTGGCTATTTGTTTGGACTTTTACTAAACCAGGGACTTGGGGACTAGGACAGCACCAGGCTGATCCCAGTTGTTAGTTTAGGAAACCTGCATGTTTAGTCAGAGGTCAAACTGACCAGGGTTTATTTTGTTTGTTTCTTTTTGGCTTTGCTGTGTTTTTGTCACTGTACATAGAGAAATAAACCGCACCTTTTGATTTTGAAAACCACAACCTCCGTCTGCTGGCCCTGTTTTTGTGTGGGGAGCCCAACCAGGGGGTCACACACACCCGCTACCGAGTTAACCCCCTCACAGTTGGTGGAGAACCAGTGGCAGTTTTTTTAAGCCAGCATGGAGGAGATACTGAAACAGCTGGCTCTAGCAAATGCCAATCAACAGCAGACAAATGCAGGTTTGCAAAGGAGCCTTGCAGCCCAGCAGCAAGCTCATCAACAAGCCCAGCAGCAATCTGAGGCCCGCTTCATAGACCTGTTACAGAAGCAAGAGCAGAGACTACAACAAATGGAAGCAGTAATGCAGCAACGTCCGCAGACCAGTGAGGAAAGCCGTCCCACTAAAAACGCGTCCTTTGGGGTGAGTCGTTTATTGACAAAAATGACTGGAGAGGATGATCCAGAGGTATTTTTGACCACATTTGAAAGGACTGCTGAAAGAGAAAAGTGGCCTGAGGAGCAGTGGGCTGGACTGGTGGCTCCTCTGTTAACTGGTGAATCGCAGAAAGCTTACTATGACCTAGAGCCTAACCAAGCAAAAGACTATGTGATGCTAAAAGCTGAAATATTGGCAAGGCTGGGTGTCACCCTGGCTGTCCGGGCTCAGCGTGTGCATAACTGGACTTTCCAGCTTGGAAAACCCCCCAGGTCTCAAATGTATGATCTCATTCACCTGAGCAGGAAGTGGCTACAGCCAGAGACTTTGTCCGCACCAGAGATTGTGGAACGTGTTGTAATGGATCGGTTTTTGAGAGCTCTTCCTACTGCCATCCAAAAGTGGGTAAGCCATGGAGACCCAGAGACGGCCGGTGGTCTTGTGGATCGTGTAGAGAAATACTTGGCTACAGAGAACCTGACGGCCTCTTCCAGAGACTCTCGGACTTTCCACCCTAAGACCAGACCATCCCCAGGGGCGGATAAGAGGATTCCAAGGGGTGAGGGTGGAGAGAGTGAGAGGGTGGGAGCTCTACCCAAAGTTTGGCGAGAACAGCCTGGGAAGTCAGGGGCTCAAGAGGCAGCCAAATGGATTGTTTGCTACCGCTGCCGGCAAGCGGGACATATTGCAGCAAATTGCCCGGTTGTGGAGGAACCCATGCAATGTGACTTTCTGATGGACAGACGTCAGTCGCTGTGTGCGACAGTCGCATGCACTGCCATTCGGGGAACTGAGAAACATTTATGCAAAATGTGTATTAATGGTAGAAATGTTGTGGTATTACTGGATTCAGGTAGCCTTGTGACCCTGATAAAGGCTGAATTAGTTAAAACAGAGGTCTCTGGGAATAGCAAGGTAGCTGTTATTTGTGTGCATGGGGACACCCGAGAGTATCCAGTGACTACAGTGTGTTTCGAGACCCCCAAAGGTACCCTCTCTCATCCAGTGGGGTTAGTATCTCAATTACCGCATGATGCCATTGTGGGAAGGGATTTTCCGAAGTTCTGGGAACTGTGGGATGATCCTGAGCCCCCCACTGGTGCCCCTATGTACCAGGAATGTGATAGCCAGAACTCCTCTGAGAGTGGTGAGGACTCTCCAGAATTTCCCTTGTCAGTATTGGCAGGGGAGACTCAAGAAACTGGAGAGGAGCCCACCTCCTCAGACGAAAACCTACCGTCTGTGGAGTTTTCTGATCTGGAGGTTCACAGGGAAAATTTTGCCACAGAACAGTTAAAAGACCCCGCCCTAATAAAGGCACGGGAAAACGTAGTGGAAATAGATGGCGAGTTAGTGAACCCAGATAATACCTGCACTTACCCATACTTCAGCGTAAAGAAGGACCTACTGTATCGGGTGGCAAAAAGGGCAGAAGAAACCGTTGAGCAGCTTGTGGTGCCCAAACCTTACAGGAAGTTGGTGTTGGAGTTGGCCCATGGGCACATTCTTGGAGGTCATCTGGGGACAGAGAAAACCCGAGAGAGGGTATTACAGAGATTCTATTGGCCTGGGGTGATGAAGGACATAGAAAATTATTGTTCCTCCTGCCCTGTGTGTCAGAGGTCGGCCCCGATGCCACATTTCCGTAGCCCGCTGGTCCCTCTACCCATCATTGAGGTCCCGTTTGAGAGAATCGCAATGGATTTGGTAGGTCCTATAATCAAGTCCGCTAGGGGGCACCAGTACATATTGGTTATAATGGACTATGCCACCCGTTATCCAGAAGCGATCCCTCTCAGAAATACCTCGGCCAAAACCATAGCCAAAGAGCTATCTCTTGTTTTTAGCCGGGTGGGTATTTGTAAAGAACTGCTTACGGACCAAGGTACACCCTTTATGTCCCGGGTTATGAAAGAGCTGTGTAAATTGTTCAAAGTGACGCAATTGCGTACATCTGTGTATCACCCCCAAACCGATGGGCTGGTTGAAAGATTCAACAAAACCCTAAAACAAATGTTGAAGAAAGTGGTGGATAGAGATGGAAAGGATTGGGACTGTCTACTTCCTTATTTGATGTTTGCTATTAGGGAGGTGCCCCAATCCTCTACGGGATTCTCCCCCTTTGAGTTACTGTATGGGAGACACCCAAGAGGGCTGTTGGATATTGCCAAGGAAACTTGGGAAAGTGAGAGTTCTCCCCACAGGAGTGTGATTGAGCATGTCGCCCTGATGCAAGATCGAATTGCACAGGTAATGCCCATCGTGAAGGAACATTTGGCCCAAGCGCAGTTGGCACAGCAGAGAGTGTACAACCGTGGAGCAAAGACCCGTACCTTTTCCCCGGGGGATAGGATATTGGTACTTGTCCCTACGGTTGAAAGTAAATTCCTTGCCAAATGGCAAGGCCCCTACGAGATAATGGAAAAAGTGAGCGAAGTGAATTACAAGGTCAGACAACCAGGAAGGCGAAAGCCCGAACAGATATATCACGTTAATCTGTTGAAAGCCTGGAGGGATAGAGAGTCCCTAGTCGCAGAAACTTGGTCACCAGCTCAAACTGGTTGCGTGATTCCGGAGGTTGGAATAGCAGCCACCTTGTCACAACCCCAACAACAGGAGGTTAAGGAGTTTGTGCTTCGCAACAAGGAGGTGTTCTCTGAGCTGCCGGGACAAACATCTGGGGTAGAGCATGATATTATTACCCCGCCCGGTGAAAGGGTGAAGTTAAAACCCTATCGGATCCCAGAGGCCCGACGGGAGGCAATACGGGAGGAAGTACAGAAAATGCTGAACTTAGGGGTGATAGAGGAGTCCCAAAGTGATTGGTCTAGTCCCATTGTGTTGGTGCCTAAACCGGATGGGAGCTGGCGATTTTGTAACGATTTTCGTCAGTTGAACAAAGTTACAAAATTTGACACCTACCCCATGCCACGTATAGATGAGTTGATCGACCGGCTGGGAACAGCCCGATACATGACGACTCTTGACCTCACAAAAGGGTATTGGCAAATTCCCCTGGCCAAGTCGGCCAAAGAGAAAACCGCATTTGTAACCCCAGACGGGGCGTTCCAATATAAGAGAATGCCGTTCGGGTTACAGAATGCGCCGGCCACATTCCAGCGGAAAATGGACCAGATACTGAGGCCCCATCGGAAGTATGCTGCGGCTTACCTGGATGACGTAATTGTCCATAGCACAGATTGGGCCTCACATCTGCCAAAAGTGCAAGCAGTCCTAGACTCTATCCGGGAAGCGGGGTTTACGGCTAACCCCAAGAAGTGTACCATTGGGCAGGAGGAGGCCAAATATCTTGGGTACACCATTGGCAGGGGAGTGATAAAACCCCAACTCAACAAAGTCGAGGCCATCCAGAGTTGGCCACGTCCCAACAGCAAGAAGCAGGTACGGGCCTTTCTGGGAATCGCGGGTTATTATCGGCGCTTCATTCCCCACTTTGCTTCTAAGGCTGTGCCCCTAACCAACCTGACGAAAGGGAAAGGGTCGGTCATGATTAAATGGACCCCCGAGGCTGAGGCAGCATTCCAATTCTTGAAACAAGCCTTATGTAGCCAGCCAGTGTTGTACTCACCCGACTTCTCTAAAGACTTTGTCGTACAAAGTGATGCGTCAGATGTGGGGTTAGGAGCAGTATTGTCCCAGGTCTGGAACGGGGAAGAGCACCCAGTCATTTACCTCAGCAGGAAGTTGAAGTCCCATGAGGTAAATTACGCCACGGTTGAAAAGGAGTGTTTAGCGGTGAAGTGGGCTCTAGATTCCCTTCGGTACTACCTGCTAGGTAGGCACTTTGACATGGTTACGGATCACGCTCCGTTAAAGTGGATGGCTCAAAACAAGGAGACAAATAGAAGAGTAAATAGGTGGTTCCTGGCCCTACAGGAATTCAACTTCACAGTAAAGCATCGCCCTGGCGTTCAAATGGGGAATGTGGATGCTTTGTCTCGAGTACATGAATGCCTGATTGCTGGTGTTCCAACCCCAAGGTTAAAACAAGAGGGGGGGGTATGTGACAGCAGGAAGGTAAAGTCACCTGGTTGCATCCAGGGGGGTAGATATATTTCTCCCAGATTCAGGCTTTATGCCGACTTATACAACTAGGGAGTTGATGAAGCCCAGCTGAGGCTAGTGGGCTCATGGATGATTCATACCTCTAGGGAGAGGGCTGGGCGTCGTGCAGGCAGGGAGTTGATGAGACCAGCTGAAGCCTGTCAGTTCGTTTAAGGCCTCTATAAAAACTCCCAGCTTCATTAGATGTTAGCTCATGCCTGGACCCAGACCTGTGTGGACTGTCTAGGGAGAGTGAACCCCTGTGCGGTGAGGCAAAGCCTGTGTGGCTATTTGTTTGGACTTTTACTAAACCAGGGACTTGGGGACTAGGACAGCACCAGGCTGATCCCAGTTGTTAGTTTAGGAAACCTGCATGTTTAGTCAGAGGTCAAACTGACCAGGGTTTATTTTGTTTGTTTCTTTTTGGCTTTGCTGTGTTTTTGTCACTGTACATAGAGAAATAAACCGCACCTTTTGATTTTGAAAACCACAACCTCCGTCTGCTGGCCCTGTTTTTGTGTGGGGAGCCCAACCAGGGGGTCACACACACCCGCTACCGAGTTAACCCCCTCACAATGTTTAGTCAGAGGTCAAACTGACCAGGATTTATTTTGTTTGTTTCTTTTTGGCTTTGCTGTGTTTTTGTCACTGTACATAGAGAAATAAACCGCACCTTTTGATTTTGAAAACCACAACCTCCGTCTGCTGGCCCTGTTTTTGTGTGGGGAGCCCAACCAGGGGGTCACACACACCCGCTACCGAGTTAACCCCCTCACAGTTGGTGGAGAACCAGTGGCAGTTTTTTTAAGCCAGCATGGAGGAGATACTGAAACAGCTGGCTCTAGCAAATGCCAATCAACAGCAGACAAATGCAGGTTTGCAAAGGAGCCTTGCAGCCCAGCAGCAAGCTCATCAACAAGCCCAGCAGCAATCTGAGGCCCGCTTCATAGACCTGTTACAGAAGCAAGAGCAGAGACTACAACAAATGGAAGCAGTAATGCAGCAACGTCCGCAGACCAGTGAGGAAAGCCGTCCCACTAATACCGCGTCCTTTGGGGTGAGTCGTTTATTGACAAAAATGACTGGAGAGGATGATCCAGAGGTATTTTTGACCACATTTGAAAGGACTGCTGAAAGAGAAAAGTGGCCTGAGGAGCAGTGGGCTGGACTGGTGGCTCCTCTGTTAACTGGTGAATCGCAGAAGGCTTACTATGACCTAGAGCCTGACCAAGCAAAAGACTATGTGATGCTAAAAGCTGAAATATTGGCAAGGCTGGGTGTCACCCTGGCTGTCCGGGCTCAGCGTGTGCATAACTGGACTTTCCAGCTTGGAAAACCCCCCAGGTCTCAAATGTATGATCTCATTCACCTGAGCAGGAAGTGGCTACAGCCAGAGACTTTGTCCGCACCGGAGATTGTGGAACGTGTTGTGATGGATCGTTTCTTGAGAGCTCTTCCTACCGCCATTCAAAAGTGGGTAAGCCATGGAGACCCAGAAACGGCCGGTAAACTTGTGGATCGTGTAGAGAGATACTTGGCTACAGAGAACCTGACGGCCTCTTCCAGAGACTCTCGGACTTTCCACCCTAAGACCAGACCATCCCCAGGGGCGGATAAGAGGATTCCAAGGGGTGAGGGTGGAGAGAGTGAGAGGGTGGGAGCTCTACCCCAAGTTTGGCGAGAACAGCCTGGGAAATCAGCGGCTCAAGAGGCCGCAAGAAGGATCGTTTGCTACCGCTGCCGGCAAGCGGGACATATTGCAGCAAATTGCCCGGTTGTGGAGGAACCCATGCAATGTGACTTTCTGATGGACAGACGTCAGTCGCTGTGTGCGACAGTCGCATGCACTGCCATTCGGGGAACTGAGAAACATTTATGCAAAATGTGTATTAATGGTAGAAATGTTGTGGTATTACAGAGATTCTATTGGCCTGGGGTGATGAAGGACATAGAAAATTATTGTTCCTCCTGCCCTGTGTGTCAGAGGTCGGCCCCGATGCCACATTTCCGTAGCCCGCTGGTCCCTCTACCCATCATTGAGGTCCCGTTTGAGAGAATCGCAATGGATTTGGTAGGTCCTATAATCAAGTCCGCTAGGGGGCAACAGTACATATTGGTTATAATGGACTATGCCACCCGTTATCCAGAAGCGATCCCTCTCAGAAATACCTCGGCCAAAACCATAGCCAAAGAGCTATCTCTTGTTTTTAGCCGGGTGGGTATTTGTAAAGAACTGCTTACGGACCAAGGTACACCCTTTATGTCCCGGGTTATGAAAGAGCTGTGTAAATTGTTCAAAGTGACGCAATTGCGTACATCTGTGTATCACCCCCAAACCGATGGGCTGGTTGAAAGATTCAACAAAACCCTAAAACAAATGTTGAAGAAAGTGGTGGATAGAGATGGAAAGGATTGGGACTGTCTACTTCCTTATTTGATGTTTGCTATTAGGGAGGTGCCCCAATCCTCTACGGGATTCTCCCCCTTTGAGTTACTGTATAGGAGACACCCAAGAGGGCTGTTGGATATTGCCAAGGAAACTTGGGAAAGTGAGAGTTCTCCCCACAGGAGTGTGATTGAGCATGTCGCCCTGATGCAAGATCGAATTGCACAGGTAATGCCCATCGTGAAGGAACATTTGGCCCAAGCGCAGTTGGCACAGCAGAGAGTGTACAACCGTGGAGCCAAGACCCGTACCTTTTCCCCGGGGGATAGGATACTGGTACTTGTCCCTACGGTTGAAAGTAAATTCCTTGCCAAATGGCAAGGCCCCTACGAGATAATGGAAAAAGTGAGCGAAGTGAATTACAAGGTCAGACAACCAGGAAGGCGAAAGCCCGAACAGATCTATCACGTTAATCTGTTGAAAGCCTGGAGGGATAGAGAGTCCCTAGTCGCAGACACTTGGTCACCAGCTCAAACTGGTTGCGTGATTCCTGAGGTTGGAATAGCAGCCACCTTGTCACAACCCCAACAACAGGAGGTTAAGGAGTTTGTGCTTCGCAACAAGGAGGTATTCTCTGAGCTGCCGGGACAAACATCTGGGGTAGAGCATGACATCATTACCCCGCCCGGTGAAAGGGTGAAGTTAAAACCCTATCGGATCCCAGAGGCCCGACGGGAGGCAATACGGGAGGAAGTACAGAAAATGCTGAACTTAGGGGTGATAGAGGAGTCCCAAAGTGATTGGTCTAGTCCCATTGTGTTGGTGCCTAAACCGGATGGGAGCTGGCGATTTTGTAACGATTTTCGTCAGTTGAACAAAGTTACAAAATTTGACACCTACCCCATGCCACGTATAGATGAGTTGATCGACCGGCTGGGAACAGCCCGATACATGACGACTCTTGACCTCACAAAAGGGTATTGGCAAATTCCCCTGGCCAAGTCGGCCAAAGAGAAAACCGCATTTGTAACCCCAGACGGGGCGTTCCAATATAAGAGAATGCCGTTCGGGTTACAGAATGCGCCGGCCACATTCCAGCGGAAAATGGACCAGATGCTGAGGCCCCATCGGAAGTATGCTGCGGCTTACCTGGATGACGTAATTGTCCATAGCACAGATTGGGCCACACATCTGCCAAAAGTGCAAGCAGTCCTGGACTCTGTTCGGGAAGCGGGGTTTACGGCTAACCCCAAGAAGTGTACCATTGGGCAGGAGGAGGCCAAATATCTTGGGTACACCATTGGCAGGGGAGTAATAAAACCCCAACTCAACAAAGTCGAGGCCATCCAGAGTTGGCCACGTCCCAACAGCAAGAAGCAGGTACGAGCCTTTCTGGGAATCGCGGGTTATTATCGGCGCTTCATTCCCCACTTTGCTTCTAAGGCTGTGCCCCTAACCAACCTAACGAAGGGGAAAGGGTCGGTCATGATTAAATGGACCCCCGAGGCTGAGGCAGCATTCCAATTCTTGAAACAAGCCTTATGTAGCCAGCCAGTGTTGTACTCACCAGACTTCTCTAAAGACTTTGTCGTACAAAGTGATGCGTCAGATGTGGGGTTAGGAGCAGTATTGTCCCAGGTCTGGAACGGGGAAGAGCACCCAGTCATTTACCTCAGCAGGAAGTTGAAGTCCCATGAGGTAAATTACGCCACGGTTGAAAAGGAGTGTTTAGCGGTGAAGTGGGCTCTAGATTCCCTTCGGTACTATCTGCTAGGTAGGCACTTTGACATGGTTACGGATCACGCTCCGTTAAAGTGGATGGCTCAAAACAAGGAGACAAATAGAAGAGTGAATAGGTGGTTCCTGGCCCTACAGGAATTCAACTTCACAGTAAAGCATCGCCCTGGCGTTCAAATGGGGAATGTGGATGCTTTGTCTCGAGTACATGAATGCCTGATTGCTGGTGTTCCAACCCCAAGGTTAAAACAAGAGGGGGGGTATGTGACAGCAGGAAGGTAAAGTCACCTGGTTGCATCCAGGGGGGTAGATATATTTCTCCCAGATTCAGGCTTTATGCCGACTTATACAACTAGGGAGTTGATGAAGCCCAGCTGAGGCTAGTGGGCTCATGGATGACTCATACCTCTAGGGAGAGGGCTGGGCGTCGTACAGACAGGGAGAGGATGAGGCCAGCTGAAGCTTGTCAGCTCATTTAGGCCTCTATAAGAACTCCCAGATTCATTAGGTGTTTGCTCATGCCTGGAACCAGACCTGTGTGGACTGTCTAGGGAGAGTGAACCCCTGTGCGGTGAGGCAAAGCCTGTGTGGCTATTTGTTTGGACTTTTACTAAACCAGGGACTTAGGGACTAGGACAGCACCAGGCTGATCCCAGTTGTTAGTTTAGGAAACCTGCATGTTTAGTCAGAGGTCAAACTGACCAGGATTTATTTTGTTTGTTTCTTTTTGGCTTTGCTGTGTTTTTGTCACTGTACATAGAGAAATAAACCGCACCTTTTGATTTTGAAAACCACAACCTCCGTCTGCTGGCCCTGTTTTTGTGTGGGGAGCCCAACCAGGGGGTCACACACACCCGCTACCGAGTTAACCCCCTCACAATATATAAAAACTTAAATTCGTAAAGTCCATATGATAAAACAGCGCTAAATAAGGATAAATGTCCAAAAACATGTAAAAAGCACTTGAGTGATGACTTTGCAACAGTCAAACTAGTAGTGGTATATCTTCTCTGGATACGATATGTAGTGCACCCTATCGTATCCAGAGAAGATATACCACTACTAGTTTGACTGTTGCAAAGTCATCACTCAAGTGCTTTTTACATGTTTTTGGACATTTATCCTTATTTAGCGCTGTTTTATCATATGGACTTTACGAATTTAAGTTTTTATATATGATATTTATTTTATTTATTCTGTTTTATATTTATGAGGTTCTCATTTTATATAAATTTAAACAGCTGCTCCTTTTATATAATTTATACCATAGTTTAATTACTCTGATATATTTATTTTCGAGCTGAGTATATTGTCTATTTTCCCATTATTTACCCATCTAAATAGGCAAATTATTGAGCCACAGGAATTGCATACCAATACATAGGCGCCGAGAAGTGCAAATTTTGGGCCTGTTTATTTGCACCTTTTCTTTCTATTCTATAAACTAGCCATGTGAAAAAATTCTGACACTGGCCGGCCCCCTAGCCCCCCCGTTTTACTCACCTGAGCCCGTTCGTTCCCTCTGCGGAGACGCGCTGTACCTCTCTGCCTGGGGTTCTCAGCTCTTGATTAGATAGACTGATAGCAGTGCAGCCATTGGCTCCCGCTGCTGTCAATAAAATCCAATGATGCGGGCGATGGGGGCGGGGCTGAGTCCGGAATTCTGTGTCTATGCTGGACTCGGGAGCACGCCCGCAAGGTAACCCCCAGGGAGAGCAGTTCTCCCAGGGGGTTTACCGATGCGAGGAGGAGCCGCGAGCGACGCCAGGGGACCACAGAAGACGAGGTTCCGGGCCACACTGTGCAAAACGAACTGCACAGTGGAGGAAAGTATGATATGTTTTCAAATGGCCGGGTGGTCCTTTCCTCGTTCTGAGGGGACGTTCAGGAACGTCCCTCAGAACGAGTGATGACAGAATCCAGCCGAGCAGAGATCGGGATATGGGCGCTGTGATTGACCCTCCTGATCACGTGACAGCTGTGTCCAATCACAGCCATCACAATGTAAACAGAGACGCATGTCTCTGTGACAGTTCTCCCCACCAAGCTCAGGATTCACCCGGACAGTTCGGGTTTGGAATAATGTGTCCGGGTTTCAAACTGCCTGAAACCTGGACACATTATTCAGACTGGACTATGGCTTCCCAGCATGGTTGCTGGCTCCAGTTGTCTAAACTGAGAGCGTCCGTTACACTCTTTCACACTGCTCAAAGCCAGCATTATCAATCCCCCCCACATACAGATGGGAGAGGAGAGAGGGGTCGATCTGCTCCCCTTCTTCCCGCCCTCACCCCTCTGTCTACCCATACTCCAATCCCTGGCGCTGTGCCTCAGAAAAGGAAAGTGGGGGCCATAAATTTGAAGTCCAGCAGCCTCAGATACATCTGGATGAGAGGTGATGACTGCCAAGGGGTGAGTGAGCTCACCATCCATCCCTGTCTGTGACTGAAGTCTCACTCCTTCTCTCTCCTGCCTCTGAGTGAGTACACTAAGGTAAATCAGGGTTTTTAGAGCACACCTTATATCACAGTTCCCCTTTACACCAGAGGCCACTGTGTTCCTCCTTACATCAGAGTCCTCTCCGTACATCAGAGTTCTCAGTGTTCCCCCTTAAATCAGGGTTCCCAGAGCATCCCTTATGTTAGAGTCCCCAGAGTTCTCCCATACATCAGAGTCTGCAGTGTCCCCCCTTACAGTGTAAGGGAAATCTGTGGGTTCAGATGTAAAAGGGGAACTCTGCGAGTTCAGATGTAAAAGGGGAACTCTGTGGACTACTATAAAAAAAATTGCTATGCACCGCTAAAGTGTTCGTGTTTAACTTGAAGAAAAGGTGGCAACCCTAAGATCACCCCACAAACAGTACACCAAGCACCACTGATAACCCTGTCCCCATACACATGTCAGTGTCCCCATAAAACATCTGTCTGTCCCCCATCACTGCCAACCCCAAATAAACACTGATATGGGTTATTTTTACCAAAGAAATGTAGCAACATAATTTTTGGTCAAAATTTATCAAGAGAAATTACTTATTTCCAACTTTTTTTTAACAGAGACTATGAAAAATTTGCTTTTTTTGAAAGTTTTCGGTCTTTTTTTATTTGTAGCGTAAAAAATAAAAAAGTATTGAACACATGAAGAAAGGGAGGTGCAAAAAGGCATGGAAAGCCAAGACACCAGCTGAAATCTATCAGTAATTAGAAAGCAATCCTGCTCCTTGTCAGTGAAAATTACTGATGGCCTATAAAAAGGTGTCTCATTACCAAGATGTCACACAAGAAACATCACATGATGGGTAAAAGCAAGGAGCCATCTCAAGACCTTTGCAACCTTATTGTTGCAAAACATACTGATGGCATTGGTTACAGAAGGATTTCCAAACTTCTGAATGTTCCAGTGAGCACTGTTAGGGCCATAATCTGGAAGTGGAAAGAACATAATTTCACTATAAACCACCCATGACCAGGTGCTCCTTGTAAGATTTATGACAGGAGGAGTGAAAAGAAGAAGAGTTGTCTAAGAGCCAAGGACCACTTGTGGAGAGCTTCAGAAAGACCTGGAATTGGCAGATACAATTGTTTCAAAGAAAACATTAAGTAATGCACTCAACCACCATGGCCTGTATGCACGCTCCCCACACAAGAGTCCATTGCTGAAGAAAAAGCATGTTGAAGCTTGTTTAACCACTTGCCGACCGCCACACGCACTTATAAGTCGACAGAATGACACTCCTGGGCAAAAGGATGTACCTGTACGTCCCCTTTAACCAGTTCTCCACCGGGCCTATTCTGGAACTTCTCTGCTTCATGTAAAAATCATAGATTTTTTGCTAGAAAATTAATCAGAACCCCCAAACATTATATATATATATATATATATATATATATATATATATATATTTTTAGCAGACAACCTAGGGAAAAAAATGGCGGTCAATGCAACTTTTTATCTTGCACGGTATTTGCGCAATCATTTTTCAAACATCTTTTTTTGGGAAAAAAAAACGGTTTCACAAATTAAAAAATAACAAAACAGTAAAGTTAGCCCAATTTTTTTGTATAATGTGAAATATGCTGTTACGCCGAGTAAATAGATACCTAACATGTCACGCTTTAAAATTGTGCACACTCATGGAACGGCGCCAAACTTCGGTACTTAAAAATCTCCATAGGCGACGCTTTAATTTTTTTTACTGGTTACTATTTTTCAGTTACAGAGGAGGTCTCGTGCTAGAATTGTTGCTCGCACTCTACCGCACGCGGCGATACCTCACATGTGGGGTTTGAACCGCGTTTACATATGTGGGCGGGACTTACATGAGTGTTCGCTTCTGAGCGCGAGCTACCGGGAACAGGGGCGTTTTATATATATTTTTTATTTTTTTCATTTTATTTTTTATTTTACTGAATTTTTTTTATTTTGACACTTTAAAAAAAATAAAAATTTTGATCACTTTTTTTCCTATTACAAGGAATGTATGTAAACATCCCTTGTAATAGGAATCATTGTGACAGGTCCTCTGTACGGAGAGATGCGGGGTCAATAAGACCCCACATCTCTCCTCCAGGCTGGAAAGCATGAGATCGGTGAAAAAAAAAATCACCAATCTCATGCTGACAGCCGCAATTGCGGCTTTGTTTACTTCCGGGTACCGGGCGTGACGTCACAACGTCGCACCCGGGACTCCGACGGTCATAGAGATGACTGGAAATCTCTATTGTCGTGAGCCGGCGCCGGCCGATTCGTTCTCCGTTCCCCCGATGACATGGGAGAGCCCGGGGAAGCACCGGATGGACATCCCCCCCTCTCGCCGCCATTCGGTGCTTCTCTGGGCTCTCCCATGTCATCGGGGGGCCCGGAGAACATATAGGCCGGTGCCGGCTCACGACGATAGAGATTTTCTATAAGAACAATCAAGCGGCGGAACTGCCACTATGATCATTCTTATAGTGCGCAGAATCGCCGGCATGACAGAATGATATCTAAATGATGCCTGTAGCTGCAGGCATCATTCAGATATCCCCCCTCAAAGTCAAGGATGTCATATGACATCCTTGGTGGAGGAGTGGTTAAGGAAGCGGCATTGTGGACGCGCACGTGCCTCGGTCGCCGCGGGGATACCCACGATCGTCTCACAGTGAGGAAGAACAGGGAGATGCTGATGTAAACAAGCATCTCCCCGCTCTGCCTAGTGACCATGACAGTGATCACAGCTTCCTGTAATCGGAAGCGGTGATCACTGTCTTGTCACACACAGCCCCTCCCCCCTACAGTAAGAAGCTAAGAGTAAGAATTTTCACAGTAATCAGTGCATTTTAATAGCACTGATCGCTGTAAAAATGACAATAGTCCCAAAAATGTGTCAAAAGTGTCCCATGTGTTCGCCATAATGTTGCAGTCACGATAAAAATCGCTGATCGCCGCCATTACTGGTAAAAAAAATATATTAATAAAAATGCCATAAAACTATCCCCTATTTTGTAGACGCTATAACTTTTGCGCAAACTGATCAATAAACGCTTATTGCGATTTTTTTTTACCAAAAATATGTAGAAGAATACGTATCGGCCTAAACTGAGGAAAAAAATGTTTTTTATATATTTTTGGGGGATATTTATTATAGCAAAAAGTAAAAAATATTGAATTTTTTTCAAAATTGTCGCTTTATTTTTGTTTATAGCGCAAAAAATAAAAACCGCAGAGGTTATCAAATACCACCAAAAGAAAGCTCTATTTGTGGGGAAAAAAGGACGTCAATTTTGTTTGGGAGCCACGTCGCATGACTGCGCAATTGTCAGTAAAAATGACGCAGTGCCGAATCGCAAAAAGTGGCCCGGTCTTTGACCAGCAAAATGGTCCGGGGCTTAAGCAGGGCCGTCTTTAGTATTGATTGGGCCCTGGGCAAACATTTTCTTTGTGCCCCCCAGCTTCTTCCCCCCCAGACTCAAAATCAGTTTACTGTAGCAGATCAGGCAGTGATTTCGATTGGTTGCCAAAGGCTACAGCATATCATTACGGCTCACTGACTGGATGCTAGAGGTTACAGCACACATTACGACTGACTGATTAGTTGCTAGGTTACAGCACATCATTTCTGCTTGCTGATTGGTTGCTAGAAGGTACTGCACATCATTACTGCTAACCGATTGGTTGCTAGAGGTTAAATGCTTACCTCTCACTCATTGGTTGCTAGAGGTTACTGGGCATTATTACCACCTATTGGTTGCTAGAGGTTACAGCACATCAATACAGCTCATTGATTGGTTGCTAAAGGTTACAGCACATCATCTCCCCACTGCCTGCACACCATGGACTGGGGAGGTGAGGGGACCCATTAATAGACAGACAACTCCTAGAACTTGCTATTAGCAATGAGCAGAGTAGAGTACACACAACTATGAAGGGTAACTGAGTTCAGGTAGGCACAGAGTCCAATGTAAGCAGTATCCCTGAGAACAGGCTCCCAGAAATAAATAACTAGTCATGCCACCTGCAGTAGAGCAGTGTTGAGGGGTGAGCTACATACAGAGTGCAGGATTGAGGAGTGCGCTGTGTATGGAGTGCAAGGTTGAGTGGTACGCTATGTACAGAATGCAGGGCTAATGGGTGAGCTACATACAGAGTGCATGGTTGAGGGTTGCGTTACAGAGTGCAGGATTGAGGCGTGCATACAGAGTGCAGGATTGAGGGGTGCGCTACATACAGAGTGCATGCTTGAGGGGTGCGTTACATACAGAGTGCATGGTTAAGGGGTGTGTTACATACTGAGTGCATGGTTGAGGGGTGCGTTACAGAGTGCAGGATTGAGGGGTGCTTTACAGAGTGCAGGATTGAGGGGTGCGTTACATACAGAGTGCAGAATTGAGGGGTGTGTTACATACAGAGTGCAGAATTGAGGGGTGCGTTAGATACAGAGTGCATGGTTAAGGGGTGTGTTACATACAGAGTGCATGGTTGAGGGGTGCGTTACAGAGTGCAGGGTTGAGGGGTGCATTACATACAGAGTGCATGCTTGAGGGGTGCGTTACATACAGAGTGCAGGATTGAGGGGTGCGTTACATACAGAGTGCATGCTTGAGGGGTGCGTTACATACAGAGTGCATGCTTGAGGGGTGCCTTACAGAGTGCAGGATTGAGGGGTGCGTTACATACAGAGTGCAGGATTGAGGGGTGCGTTACCTACAGAGTCCAAGATTGAGGGGTGTTTTACATACAGAGTCCAAGATTGAGGGGTGTGTTACATACAGAGTGCAGGATTGAGGGGTGCGTTACATACAGAGTCCAAGATTGAGGGGTGTGTTACATACAGAGTCCGAGATTGAGGGGTGCGCTATATACAGATTGCAGGGTTTAGTGGTGTCTTGTGTACATCCAAGTCCCCTCCCCCCAAGTACAGAGCTTTCCTCTCCCTGATTTCAGTTTAAACCCCCCATTCAATACATAGCATTCCTCTGCACCATTCCACCCCCCCCCCTTTCTTTCACTACACACCATTTCTCACCACCACTACCACCCGCCTCCAGACTCCATTACCTGAAAACCATCAGAGCGGGGCCGGGCTGCACAAGAGAAGCTGTAATATGCATGTCCGTGGAGGAGCTTCTTATCCCCGCCCCTTTCCTCCTCTGCTCTCGTATACAGCTGAATGTGTGTAGAGCAGAGAGGAATGTGAACGGCAGCCAGGAGAGGAGCTCTGTCACTGCTAACTAGCGAGTAGCTGAGCTAGCAAGCGACAGGCGCCGGAGCGGAACTCTGGCTGAAAAAAACCCAACAAGCAGCCCGGGCTCCAGGGGCAGCTCAGATGCTTTGCAATGGCTGGGCCCTGGGCAGATGCCCCGTTCGCCCCACGGTAAAGACGGCCCTGGGCTTAAGTGGTTAAAGTTTGCTGCACAACATTTAGATAAAGCTGTGACATACTGGGAGAATATAGTCTGGTCAGATGAGACCAAAATTGAACTCTTTGGATGCCATAATACACGGCATGTTTGGAGATCAAATGGCACATCACGCCAAAAACAACCCCATACCAACAGTGAAGTTTGGAGGTGGGAACATCATGGTGTGGGTATGTTTCTCAGCATATGTTACTGGCAAACTTCATATCATTGAAGGAAGGATGAATGGAAAAATGTACCAAGACGTTCTTGATAAAAATCTGCTGCCATCTACCAGGATGATGAAGATGAAATGAGAGTGGACATTTCCGCAAGACAATGATCCCAAACACAAAGCCAAGGGAACTCTCAATTGGTTTGAAAGAAAGAAAATAAAGCTGCTAGAATGGGCACAAATCACCTGACTTGAATCCAATAAAAAATCTATAAAAAGAACTAAAGATCAGAGTTCATAGAAGAGGCCCACGGAACCTTCAAGGTTTGAAGACCTGTTTATGTGGAAAAATGGGCCAAAATCACACCTGACCAATGCATGAGACTAGTTTCTCTATACAGGAGACTGCGTCTTGAAGCTGTCATTGTTGGAGATGCAACAAACCTTCAGCTTAGCCTATTGACTGCCGTTCAGAAAAAGGACACAAGATGTCGCTAATGCTCAGTGATATGCTATGCTATGTATTTTTCTATGATGTGTTGTATTTCCTGTACATAGTGATGTACTTGTTGGTTCTTTTTCCTGTCTGTGTTCTTCTTACCATGTGAGGTGACATCTTTGCTAGTGTGGTTATGTTCCAATAAAGAAGCCAGTTCCTGTTACTCCACAACGTCTGATCTGAATTGACTCGGCTGCACCTATCAATCGTACTTTGCAACAGTCATTACCAACAAAGTATTTTGTACCAAGTATTAAAGACATTTCAGTTAGCGCGTTCAATACTTTTCCCTGTGTCATTCCATTTTATTACACATAACTTCATTTCTAAACCTATTTGTTTTGGTTTCTTTGTGTGTATGGATTGCATGGGTTATTACCGGCATGTGGTGAAAATTCCATTACAATATCACCTTTAGAAATATATTTACCTAGAAAAACGGTGACATGTTCTATACTTATTTTACCCACTGCAAGTCTGCAGGTAGCGCTCAAACAAAGTGGCAACGCAGAGGGTAGGGAAGTCATGGGGAACGGGGTTCCTCTGTGGTTTCCTGGGTCACTGGTGCAGTGATATGATTGGAGGCATGTGACTCTGTTGGCCATCTTGGGTGTGGCAGAGTCTACTTAAGACCCTGGGTTTGGTGTGCTTTTGTGTAAGTGGGTAGTGTAGGGAAAGGTACCCCGTCTGTTAGGGACAGTGCTAGCAATAGGTAAAGTTTCCTGACGAGGAGGGAAAGCGTAGGGTCGCATCTCTCTGGATATCTTCCTGACTGGGCACAAGATGGCCAGACCACATTCTGCCCCCTCTCAACAGATGCTGTTGGTTCGGCTGAAACCTGCTTCTTAACGTTATTGGAAATTGTGAGTGGGTGTGGCTTGGTAGCTCTTTCACTTGCATGAACAACAATGATGAGACAAAGAGATGTCTCCAAAAGGATAGCAGTTATGAGGATCAACCACGGTGTATCCAAAAAAATTATTGAAAAAACTTTATTGAAAAATCAGTAATAGGGTTAGTCCATTAGGGGTGAAGTTGCACCATTCTAGTGGGAACCCCCCCCCCCCCCCCCAGTGCACCCAATTAAAAACACTTATAAAAATTTAAGAACGTTGTCACACTATGGTGCCAAACTCAGAACCCCACATACAGTCAGGTCCATAAATATTGGGACATCAAAACAATTCTAATCTTTTTGGCTCTATACACCACCACAATGAATTTGAAATGAAAGGAACAAGATGTGCTTTAACGGCAGACTTTCAGCTTTTATTTGAGGGTATTTACATCCAAATCAGGTAAACGTGTAGGAATTACAACAGTTTGTATATGTGCCTCCCACTTTTTAAGGGACCAGAAGTAATGGGACAGAATAACAATCATCAATCAAACTTTCACTTTTTAATACTTGGTTGCAAATCCTTTGCAGTCAATTACAGCCTGAAGTCTGAAATGCATAGACATCACCAGACGCTGGGTTTCATCCCTGGTGATGCTCTGCCAGGCCTCTACTGCAACTGTCTTCAGATCCTGCTTGTTCTTGGGGCATTTCCCTTCAGTTTTGTCTTCAGCAAGTGAAATGCATGCTCAATCGGATTCAGGTCAGGTGATTGACTTGGCCATTGCATAACATTCCACTTCTTTCCCTTAAAAAACTCTTTGGTTGCTTTCGCAGTATGCTTCGGGTCATTGTCCATCTGCACTGTGAAGCGCCGTCCAATGAGTTCTGAAGCATGAAAACGAGCAGAATTCTTCGGTCATCCAACACAGTTGTTTTCCGTGGTCTTCCAAGTCTTTTGGTGTTGCTGAGCTCACCGGTGCGTTCTTTCTTTTTAAGGATGTTCCAAACAGTAGAATTCCCCATTTCAGTGCTATACCATCTTGAGTGACTTGCATACCTGTCCACTCAACCACTGCACAAGTCCTGTTATGGACATGCTAGGTGTAGAATATATAATTGTTTAAGTCATCCATGCAGTTCAAGTCTCTCCCAGTTGGTTACGCATGAGTGTGTGTGTGTGGGGGATTCTGAGTTCTGCGCCATAGTGTGACAACGTTGTTGAATTTTTATAAGTGTTTTTAATTGGGTGCACTGGGGCACTGTTCCCACTAGAATGGTGCAACTTCCCCCCTAGAGGACTAACCCTACTTACTGATTTTTCAATAAAAACTAATTCCAATTTTTTTTTATACACCGTGGTTGATCTTCATAACTGCTATGCTTTTGGAGACATCTCTTTGTCTCTTCATTGTTCTTCATGCATTGATTCCCTATAGCTTTGGAGGTATCCCATCCATTGGAAAAATCTGTAATTCCATAACCTGGAAGGTGGGTCCTATGTTCGATTTTATCTTTATAAGCTCTCTCACTTAGTCTATTGTAAACTGTTGCTACATTACTTCAATAAAAGATTTATATTGCATCAGACTGTGTGAAATTTGTCGCCGCATCACGCTGCTCTCCACCTACATACTGTATACTCTATATGTAGCCAGGTGCTTGGCTAGGGACAGCAAGCTGCAGGCTTTCTGTGTCTCTTCTGGACTTCAGGCTGAATGGGTTAACACTACCTCGCCTCCATTCACCAAGGGGAGCTGACAAGCTGAAGGCGCTCAAGAGACTTGAATGTTGGCAGCAATGAACATGGGAGATGAGAGAGAGACTCTGCTAATGACCAGCTTCTGTTGAACAGAGAGGCCAGGACAAGTACTGTCAGTGAGTAAAGCGGTGATGTGGGTACAGACAGAGCGAAATTCATTTGGTTCCTGCTGAACCGGCCAAATTTGGATACGTGTATAGCCAGCTTAAAGCGGTTGTATACCCCGCTTTGTGATTTTTACCTACAGGTAAGCCTATAATATGGCTTACCTGTAGGTAAGATGAATATCTCCTAAACAATCACCGTTTAGGAGATATGCACCCTGCATGCAGCAACTGACGTCAGCGGCGGATGCGCTCTGAAGCTCCTGCGTATCATGCTGGAACTTCAGAGCTTCTTGCTGGAGCTGTAGGCTCCCGCACACATGTGCAGGAGGGATGTCATACCAGCACCAGCCACTCAAACCTGGAAGTAACACCGGGGAACATGTCGGCCCCCTCAGCAATGCCCGGGCAATGCTGTAGGGGCTTCGTTCCAAGGTAAGTATTTCATAATGAGCTAGTATGCAATGCATACTAGCTCATAATGCCTTTGTCTTACAAGTTTTTTTTTGAGCATACAACTTCTTCAAAATGATATTAAAGGCAGATTTAAAAGAAAAAATACCAAACATGTCATACCTGCTCTGTGTAGTGGTTTTGCATAGAGCAGCCCCAATCCTCCTCTTCTCAGGTTCCCCCGCCGATGCTCCTGGTCCCCTTCCTCCTGCCGAGTGCTCCCATATCAAGCAGCTTGCTATGGGAGCACCTGAGCAGGTTCGCTCTTGAGCCGCTGCTCTGTGTGTCCAATCAGGCACGGAGCGAGGCATCGACCCCACCCATGCTCTCTCCTCATTGGCTCACTGCCTGTGAATTACAGCAGCGGGAGCCAATGTCTCAGCCAATGAGGAGGAAGAGACCCAGGAAAGCCACTGCTCTCGTTCACATTGCTGCATTGAGATGGGGCTCAGGTAAGTATTAGAGGGGCTGCTGCACACAAAAGGTTTAAAAAACCTTGAGCCTTTACAACCTACTTTAGGTCTGTCATTGGGTTTGGAAAATGTACAAAAACTGTAAAAAAAAAGAAGGATCTGCAAAAGTAGAGAGTTTATACTCACCTTCCCAGAGGCGTATTCTTCCAATCTTCACTCACTCAAACAGCTCCTTTACATCAGGCATACTTCCAGAACTGTCAAATGCCTGGTTCCCTGCTGCACTCTGTGGTTCCTTTCACTGATCCCAAAATGAAATCAATGTAGTGATATAGGGGTAAGTGAAAGGAACTACAGAATACAGCAGGGAGTGCTGATACTGCATATTGCCAGAAATGTTGAATGTGGAAATTCTTCTGATGGTTTTATGTCTTGAAAAAAATGAAAAGCCAAGGATCAGGCAGCTGGACAGATAAGAATATTGCTTTCTTCTTTTCCAGGACCTGCTTGTTGACATTTGTAAACTCAGTAACAGAATCACTAAAATAGTTCAACGGGCATTTACAGCCTCCTTTTCCTTTTAACAGGTAATAAAGAATAATATAATTTGGGCATATAGTATGACTTACATCTCTTCCACAGGAAGTTCTTCCAGTACTTCTTGGGTTAAATCTACTACTTCTTTCACTGCTCCCAATTCTTCTGGAATTTCCGCTCCAGCGGCTTCAGCAATGCTCGTTGCACAGCTAAATAGTTTGCCTAATAATGTGTAAAACATTTGTATTTAAAAAGCATATCACATATTCAAACCTTTTTAAAGTAAGACCCGCACCCCATATCCCTATAAATTAAGAACAGCCATTGGGGGTGAAAGACACTATGCCAAAAGGGCAAAGGAATCTGCCATGAAAATTCCTGCCAAAGTAATAATTTCTGCTTAAAGTGTAACTAAATGCAAAACTTTTTTTTTTTGGATAGATTAACGGGAGGGTTATATCCCTTGTTATTTTTTATTTTTTTACATCTGTATCCCATTGGGGAGATTTCCCTTCTTTTTTCTGTCCCATAGCCAAAATAGGAAGTGAGAGGAAATCCTAAAGTGAGATGATCTTGGGTCAACAAAATAATGTCCCCATTGGAAGATTTCCCCACTATTAGCGTTCTGATGACAACCCCAAATTTGGGATTTTATTTAAATTTCGATGATAAGGTCAACAGGCCAAATAGAGAAGGTGAATCTCCCTAATGGGGGGCACAGATAGCAATGAAAACTGACAGGTGTCTAATCCCTCTCCACTCTATCCAAGTCTTTCCAGCTTTTTTTATACAAGTCTGATTCCTACTCTCCAGCCAGTAAATGAGACAGTCTGTATCTTACTTGCTGCAGCTTTGAATGCACAATATGAGAAAATTACAGTGTGCAGTGAAATGAGAGCGAGCAATTTCAGTACAAGAGAGGAGAAGTGTACAAGACTGAAGTTAAGCTTTAAATTCTCTTTCCTTTACTCCTCTTCTCCAACCCACAGTTTATATGTTACCTCCACTCCTGTGTTCTCTATTTTACTGCACTCTTTACACCCAGCTAATTCTGAATCTGCATGCTGACATTACACCCAGCACATCGGGGCTTGTGCGCTCATATAAATTTCACTCCCATCTTACTTTTCTCACTCTTCTGGGGATATTTATTTAGGAAAAAGGTTTTTGCACCATTTTAAAAATGCAGCCGCCCGGAAATCGTATAGTGCTTTTGCGCCATGTGGTTTTCTGGTGGTTCTTGCAGCCGCAAATGCGTTGCATTTTTAGATGCGTGGGGGTGCCATTAAGAATGAATGGCAGCCCCGTACATTTTTAACCACTTCAGCCCCGGACCATTTGGCTGGCCAAAGACCAGAGCACTTTTTGCGATTTGGCACTACGTCGCTTTAACTGACAATTGCGCGGTCGTGCGACGTGGTTCCCAAACAAAATTGACATCCTTTTTTTCCCACAAATAGAGCTTTCCTTTGGTGGCATTTGATCGCCTCTGCGTTTTTTTATTTTTTGCGCCATAAACAAAAATAAAGCGACAATTTTGAAAAAAAAAAGCAATATTTTTTACTTTTGCTATAATAAATATCCCCAAGAAATATATAAGAAAACACATTTTTTCCTCAGTTTAGGCCGATACATGTTCTTCTACATATTTTTGGTAAATAAAATCGCAATAAGCGTTTATTGATTGGTTTACGCAAAAGTTATAGCGTCTACAAAATAGGGGATAGTTTTATGGCATTTTTATTAATATTTTTTTTTTTTACTAGTAATGGCGGCGATCAGCGATTTTTATCGTGACTGCAAAATTATGGCGGACACATCGGACACTTTTGGCGCTATTTTGGGACCATTCACATTTATACAGCGATCAGTGCTATAAAAATGCACTGTTTACTGTGTAAATGTGACTGGCAGTAAAGGGGTTAACCAGTAAGGGGTGCTGAAGGGGGTGTGGCTTCCTGTGTCAAAACACTGATCGCTGCTCCCGATGAGAGGGAGCAGACAGGATAATGCAACATAAGAATAATTGGGTCAATATATTAACAAATTAGAAATATATCGTTACTCTAGGAAGTGGTTACCGCATCAGTTGCAGGTACATACCTTCTCAAATTTTTGTGGACAATCCCTGCCCGAGTAGATAGCTTTATATAGGGGCAAACTAGCATTCACCAGGCCCTTCCAGGATCTGACAGAGGGGGGAGCCGATTGTTTCCAGGTCATCGTGATGGCCTTACGAGCATAGTACAGTAACAGGGATATGAGTATTTTCCTGGCTCTGATCATTGACATTTGTTCCACCAGTCCCAGCAGACAATATATAGGATCATAAGGAACACAAGTCTTAGTGACCTTAGCAATCACCTGGAGTACTTCTTTCCAATAGTATTCTATTGCTGGGCAAACACAAAAAATTTGGAAAAAGTCACCCGGTTGATAGGAGCAATGCCAGCACGCCGGAGAATGCGCCGGCGACATCTGGTGCAGCCTGTAATGCGTGTAGTGAGCTCTATGCACAATTTTGTATTGGACCAATTTGTCCCTTGCTGAGACCAGAGGGGAGAAGGGAAAGTCCCAAATCTCCCTCCAGTCGTCCTCATCCAGCTCTGGTATGTCCACACGGTGGCAAATTTAAAGGGACGTACCTGTACACCCATTTGCCTGTCTGTGACATTGTGCCGACGTAAATGTTCGTGCAGCGGTCAGCAAGTGGTTAAAGAGCAGCACATTTTTGGCTGTGGGTGCAGGAACAGATGCAATTCCCACACCCGCAACCACCCACAATAGCGTGAACCAGGCCTTACATGTTGCTAAAACCTGCCTTCAGGAATCTAACTCTGCTTCTCTAGTTGCCTTCTCCTATGGCGGCCACCACTGGACTAACCCTAACCCAAACCCTTTAAGTGCCAGCCCTGTCTCTGCTAGATAAGGCTATATTGGGAGTGTTAGTGGGATTACTGTTTTTTATCTGTGGGTGGACAGGACCTATTCAACATGTAGGCCAGTGGGCCTTATTTGTTTTCTCTCCCCATTGAATGGAAGCCTGGAGAAGTGTAAGGGTATTGTGCATTTTTTAGGACTTCTCGCATCCCTCTGACGTGAGATTTTGGACTCTGGGACAACCCTTCCGTGAGTAACAGGTCTCTTGTCTCTTCTCTCATAGTATATTTCTCTGAACTATACTGGACTTTTTGTAACTTAAAGGAGTAGTAAAGTTACATGTTTTTTCACCTTAATGCATCCTATGCATTAAGGTGAAAAAACATTCGACAATACCGCCCCCCCCCCCCCCCCCCCCCCCGAGCCCCCGTTTTACTTACCTGGCCCCTCGAAATTCCCACGCTCGTCCCCGTTATCCTCTTCGTTTTTCAGCCCGGCCGCCGATTGGCTACACTGGATGGATTGAAAGCAGCGCAGCCATTGGCTGGCGCTGCTGTCAATCACATCCAATGACGCGGCACGTGGGGGGCGGGGCCGAGTGATACAGTCGGCGGCTATGGCCGCCGCTGTATCACGGGAGCGCGCCCGCAATCACTCCACACCATGCGAGCTCACTCGCATTATGGTGTGGAGTCCTTGCGGGGAGGAGCCAAGACAGCCGCCGAGGGACCCCAGAAGACCAGGATCGGGGCCACTGTGTGCAAAACGAGCTGCACAGTGGAGGTAAGTATAACATGTTTGTTATTTTTGGGCAAAAAAAAGGGAAGCTTTAGTGCTCCTTTAAAGAGGAACTTCTGTCTCTTTTAGATTTGACTTTACATAACAAATAATTTCTCTATTGTGTTTGGTCAGTGTTCAACTTACAAAATGTATCCATCGCACAGCAGCAATTGCAGCATTTCTTTTCATCATTTTCTGGTGAGGATGAAAAAATAACAGTTAAAACAGATCTTTTGTCCTTGTTCAATGTTTTTTATTAGGTATAAAAAAAAAACTGCATGTAAAATTACAGTTTGTCATTCAAGTAGTAGTGCCATCAGTGGCGGCCCATCCATAAGGTGCGCAGGGGCGCCGCATGGCGCCGGACGCATGGATTTCAATGTTTTTTTTTTTTTGAAGCACATAAAAAGAGCCCAAAGCTCTAATTGGCTCAAAAAAAGGGTGGGCTCAGGGCGCACTAAATTCAGTTTCTGCGCTACATGTTTTTTTAATGTTCTGTTGATCCTAATGTAATCTTGTACCCTCTGTGGAAATTTGTTTTTCTTTGCCTATGTTTATTCAGTATGGACTAACAATGCTTGAAACTTAATAAAACAGATTCAACATAAAATAACAATAAACACCCAAACTCGAACAAAAAAAGACATTGATAATAATAATAATTTATTTTGTGTTAGGGTTAGAATGTTTAGTTTTTTTTTTTAAGGGGTAAGAGTTAAAGTTGAGGGTTAATTATTTATTTATTGCTACTTAGTATTAATTTATTGAATTTATTTATGATTTTTATTTTTTGTGTATTTATTTTAAAAAATGTTATTCATTTATTATTATTCATATAATAATAAATAAAATAAAATAAAAATAAATAAAATAATAATAAATAACCCCAACCCCAACCCCAACTCCTAATCCTAACCCTAACCTAAACTGAACTAGAACCCCTTACCCTAACTAAAAAACATTATAATAAATGAATAATAATAAAAGAAGAAATAAAAGCTAATGGAAAAGCTAAAAAAGCTGAAATACCAAGCAACATATTATGCAACAGATAATAGTTTTCTTTATTGGCTAATAAAAAAACGGCAAAGCCTAAAAAAGCTGCATACAAACGCTCAAGTCAAGAAAAAAATATGAATATAATTTTTTATTTTTGTCATTTTAATCCAAGAGTAAGTTTGTTAATTGTTTGCCATTGTCCGTTGCCTCACTGCTACTTTCTTTCTTTTTTTTTGTTTACAAACAATTTTTATTATGGAAAAGGTCAAGGTATATAAAAATTACAATGATGGTACAGGTATGTATACAAATATATTTAACAGTGAACGTTGTACAGGAAAAAAAGAAGGGTTGTGGTGAGTCAGGTGGAAAAATGTATAGGGTTATAATCAGGCCAATCAAGAGTATTGTAGTAGAGAGAAAAAAAAACGACAATTGCATATATGTTAAGAAGACTTTATTTACCTGCTGTTTTCTCCTTTGACATGGTATATCTGCTTTCCTTTGTAATCTGCGGTCAATAAGCATATTTAGATATAATTATAATACCCTGCAATAGAGAACTTCTATTTATAAAAGTTTTCATACAAGATACACAAAACTTTCACAAAATAGTCATACTTTTTCTTAACTTCTTTTTATTCTGATTTGAAGAATTGAAAGTATACAATACAGATGCTACTGGGCACCCAGCAGTGGCGGCTGGTGCTCAAATTTTTTTGGGGGGCGCAAACAAACATCAATTGCAGCCACTGTGCCCATCAAGCGCAGCCACTGTGCCCATCAAACGCAGCCACTGTACCCATAAATTGCCGCCACTGTGCCCATCCAACGCAGCCACTGTACCCATAAATTGCCGCCACTGTGCCATCAAACGCAGCTACTGTACCCATAAATTGCCGCCACTGTGCCCATCAATTGCTGCCAGTGTGCCCCATCAATTGCTGCCAGTGTGCCCCATCAATTGCTGCCAGTGTGCCCCATCAATTGCTGCCAGTGTGCCCCATCAATTGCTGTCAGTGTGCCCCATCAATTGTTGCCAGTGTGCCCCATCAATTGCTGCCAGTGTGCCCCATCAATTGCTGCCAGTGTGCCCCATCAATTGCTGTCAGTGTGCCCCATCAATTGTTGCCAGTGTGCCCCATCAATTGCTGTCAGTGTGCCCCATCAATTGCCGCCAGTGTGCCCCATCAATTGCCGCCAGTGTGCCCCATCAATTGCTGTCAGTGTGCCCCATCAATTGTTGCCAGTGTGCCCCATCAATTGCTGTCAGTGTGCCCCATCAATTGCCGCCAGTGTGCCCCATCAATTGCCGCCAGTGTGCCCCATCAATTGCCGCTACTGTGCCCCATCAAATGCTGCCCCAGTGTGCATCCCCCGCCTGGCACTTACCTGTCTTGGGTCACGGCGCTGTCCTCCACACTCCGAGTCCTCAATGTCTTCTCCCATCCTCTTCCCGTCCTCTGCTATGATTGGACGCCTAGGCGTCCAATCACAGCGCCTGTCGCTTCAGCCAATCAGGTGACAGGTAACCAGGCCCAAGCACCTGATTGGCTAAGAGGCGGGTCAGTGTTTGGAAAGCAATTTATTTGCTTCCCTAACACAACACTGAGTAAACAGCGAACGCACAGCATTGCGCCCACTGTTTACCAGTTTGGAAGCCTATTAGAGCCTATGGCTCTATTCAGGATGCTTATTAGAGCCCACGGCTCTAATCAGGCGCTTCCAAAAAAAAAACGCTGCTGTAATTCAGATGCCTGGTGCCCGACAAGGCAGTGGCGACAATAGATAGATTCATGCAATGCATGAATCTATCTATTGGTGATAGACAGGTGCAGGAGAGAGGGGGCGGAGCTCCTGCACCCTTTATGGATGCACCGCCACCGATACCCAGGCTTGCAGGGCATAACAAATAAAAGAACAGTGGGGAAACAAAATTACAAAGAAAAACTAAAGTAAAATTGTAATTCTAACCGATAAGTACACTTAGACCACGATAGTGGAGTAATTAACAGTATTCATAGATCAAAACTCAGGGTGGAGAAATAGTGAACCGAGGGATCATATACCTGGCACTTCCCTGTAGGTCATCACCAATCTGAATATATATATTTTTTAACTGGATTGCATTGAATTCTGTTGGAAGCTGTGTGAATATTGAAAATAAATAGATACCCTAGTGATCTGCCAGATGTTTATTTTAACTTTTTACATTGAATTAGACCAAGGACAGCATGGGAAACAGAGCACTTAACTGACTTTACATTCTGAACACTGTACTATTTCTGCTTTCAGGGTCAAAGTCAGATCATTACCAATTAGTGATATGCAAATTGCAGGAACCAGGATTTAGCCAGGCTTGCGCAGATTTCTCTATTTGGTTACCACATTCTATTTTCTATATTGTCAAAAGTATTGGGACACCTGCCTTTACACACACATGCACTTTATTGGTATCCCAGTCTTATGCCGCGTACACACGACCGTTTTTCATGACGAGAAAAATGCCATTTTTTAATTTGGTCATTAAAAACGATCGTGTGTGGGCTCCAGAGCATTTTTCACGACGTCAAAAATGGGCATTAAAAATTTGGAACATGCTCTACTTTTTCTCGTTGTTTTTCACATCGTCGTTTTTCTCGTCATGAAAAACGGTCGTGTGTAGGCTTTAACGACGTGAAAAAAACGCGCATGCTCAGAAGCAAGTGATGAGACGGGAGCGCTCGTTCTGGTAAAACTAGCGTTCATAATGGAGATAGCACATTCTTCACACTGTAACGGACTGAAGAGCACGAGGCTGAAAAGCGCGAATCGTCTCTCACCAAACTTTACTAACACGAGGATCAGCAAAAGCAGCCCAAAGGGTGGCGCCATCTGAATGGAACTTCCCCTTTATAGTGCCGTCGTACGTGTTGTACATCACCGCGCTTTGCTTGAGCATTTTTTTCCACGATAGTGTGTAGGCAAGGCAGGCTTGAGAAGAATCACGTTGAGAAAAACGTTGTTTTTTTCAATGACATTAAAAACGGTCTTGTGTACGCAGCATTAGTCCATAGGGATCAATATTGAGTTGGCCCACCCTCTGGGAAGGCTGTCCACAAGGTTTAGGAGTGTGTCTATGGGAATTCTTCCAGAAGCGTATTTGTGAGGTCAGGCACTGATGTGGACGAGAAGGCCTGACTCACAGTCTCCACTCTAATTCATCCCAAAGGTGTTCTATTGGGTTAAGGTCAGGACTGTCAAGTTTCTCCACCCCAAACTCGCTCATCCATGTCCTTATGGATCGTGCTTTGTGCACTGGTCTAAATCATTTGGTGGAGGGAGGATTATGGTGTGGGGGTTGGTTTTCAGAGGTTGGGTTGGCCCCTTAGTTCCAGTGAAGGGAATTCTTAAGGCGTCAGCATACCAAGACATTTTGGACAATTTCATGCTTCTAACTTTGTGAGAACAGTTTGGAGATGGACCCTTCCTGTTCCAACATGACTGCGCACCAGTGCACAAAGCAAGGTCCATAAAGACATGGATGAGCGAGTTTGGGGTAGAGGAACTTGACTGGCATGCACAGGGTCCTGACCTCAACAAATGCGGTATAGCAAATGCAGCATAATACCAATCATAAATACAATTACAAAAACAAAAATACAATATATACAGTACACTAATGAACAATGAATGCAATAATTAATAGATACATATAAATAACAAAGCATAAACATAAATGAAACTCCTTATATATGAATAAATTATAATATACAACATGTATAATACTGATATTATTTAACCTGAATTAATAAAACAATTTATACATACACACTGTACCTTCCTAGTTATTATTATTAAAACAGTTTAGATCTACAGCATATTGACATTTAACCCTTTGGAGTTCAAATTATCCAGCATATAGTTCCACTTCTGTTATGATATTAGGTGCTTTCCATCCTATTTGCATCTTTTCTATCCTCCCAGAAAACAGAGCCCATTTGGAATTCTGTTAGTATAGTGATATACTCTTAGAACAACGGGAACACAATTTCTTTGGGTATGGTGGATATTTACAAAATATCAGAGCAACAGCGGGAGCCAAATTCTCACCCAGTCTTGGGAATATTTATGTGGATAAGTGGGAGAAAGAATTTATTAATGGGACAGAATGGTCTCAGTTATACCTATTGATGGAACATTTATTACAGTGTACACAATGGTGGAAGAGGAAAATTTCCAACAAGATATACAGTGGGGGAAATAATTATTTGATCCCCTGCAGATTTAGTAAGTTTGCCCACTTACAATGAAAAAAGGGTTTATTATTGTTATCATAGGTGTATTTTAAATGATAGAAACCGATTATTAACCAAAAATAGAGAAAAAAACACATGATACAAATGTTATAAATTGAGTTGCAGTTTCGTGAATAAAATAAGTATTTGATCCCCTGCCAAGCAAAATTATTAAGTACTTGGTGGAGAAACCCTTGTTGGCAAGCACAGAGGTAAGATGTTTCTTGTAATTGGTTACCAGGTTTGCACACATCTCAGGAGGGATTTTTGCCCACTCTTCTTTACAGATTTTCTCTAAATCCTTAAGGTTTCTTGGCTGTCGCTTGGCAACTTGATCTTTCAGCTCCCTCCATACATTTTCTATAAGATTAAGGTTTGGAGACTGGCTAAGCCACTCCAATGTGCTTCTTCTTGAGCCACTCCCTTGTTGCCTTGGCGGTATGTTTTGGGTCATTGTCATGCTGGAAGACCCATCCACGACCCATCTTCAGTGTTCTGGCTGAAGAGAAGAAGGTTCACATCCAAGATTTTACAATACATGGCCCCGCCCATTGACCCTTAATGTGGCAAAGTCAGCCTGTACCTTTTTAGCAGAGAAACAGCCCCAAAGCATCACGTTTCCACCTCCTTGCATGACTGTAGGAATGGTGTTCTTAGGGTCATAGTCAGAATTTTTTGGAGTTAATGCTAAAGAGCTCAATTTTGGTCTCATCTGACTACAGCACTTTCTCCCAATCCTTCTCTGAATCATTTAGATGTTCATTGGCATGACTGTACATGTGCCTTCTTGAGGAGACGAATATTGCAGCGCTGCAGGATTTCAATCCATGGCGACATATTGTGTTAGCAATGGTTTGTTTGGTGACTGTGGTCCCAACTGCCTTGAGATCATTGACAAGCTCCTCCCATGTAGTTCTGGGCTGATCCCTCATTTTTCTCATAATCATCCTCACCCCATGAGGAGAAACCTTGCATGGAGCTCCAGACCGAGGGCAATTGATGGTTATTTTGCATTTCTTCCATTTGATGGTCTTGTAGCCTTGTGCAGGTCTACAATCTTGTCCCTGGTGTCCTTTGACAGCTCTTTGGACTTGCCCATGATGGTGAAGTTTGAATGGAAGAGATTCTGTGGACAGGTGTCTTTTATACACATAATGGGTTGTCGTTAGGAGCACCCTCTTAAATTGACAAAACTAATCTGTGTACCACATAAGCACATACTGTAGCCAGTCTGTGGGAGTCAGAATTATTGTTGGTTGGCAGGGGATCAAATACTTATTTTACTCACTGAACTGCAACTCAATTTATAACATTTGTATCATGTGTTTTTTCTGCATTTTTGGTTGATATTCTGTCTCTATCATTTAAAATACACCTATGATAAAAAATTGTAGACCCTTCATTTCTTTGTAAGTGGGCAAACTTACAAAATCTGCAGGAAATCAAATAATTATTTTCCCCACTGTACACCATATTTTAGTTTACCAACTAAAAGAACGTTTTGTATATTTTGTTTGCTATGCAGTGTGGAGTCATAAAGTTATTTTTGAACATTGGCATTGTTGTTTGATATGCACAGTCAGATATATAGTTGATGATAGAAAAGGTGCTCTTGACTATTTTTATTACATGTCCGGGTGACAGCAATAAAAAATTATGGGAAAATCAAAAATTTTCGCAGTTGTCACCAGAACAGGAGGTAGGGGATTTCTTTCAATGAGGACACCTGTTTTGGTGACAACTTTCTACAAGGAGATTTCCCTTCAATTTCCAAGGGAATTCCTTTCACTTTTTGTTGGGTTTGCAGGACAGAAAGTAAAAAGAAATATTCACAGACAGAAAAAATAACATGCCAAAATTAAGTGTAGCGGGGTGTTCCCCTTTAATGCAGAGAGACAAGAAGTTCCAGGTGAGAGGTGAGTCGGGAGGAAGGAGAGAAGAGACATGACTGGAAGTGAAAGCAGAGGAGAGAGACTACATCTCCCAGTACATCTTGCAGCACCCAGGGTGCATTGCTCAGGAACAGAGACTGCTGGGGCAGACTTTATAAAGGGGAGGTGGAGTTTGTTCTGTCTCTTTTGGACACACCCTCTCCTAGCAAGAGGATCTCTGTGCTGAACTGCTGTATGCACAAGGCCTGAAGCCTGGGCCTTGTGCTCTTTTCCAAAGAGCCCCTCTGCCAGCCTAGCAGAGCCTTAGAGACATCTTCTCCTCCTTGCTGCAGTACACCAGAAGGATTGAAGACTTGGATGTCGGTGGATTCCTGTTCCTAGACGAATCGATGGAGGAAACGGACTTGGACTTGTCCGGGTGGTGAGAGTTGTTTAAAGACAGACACTTTATCTTTACTATTCGTTGGGATTACAAAGTTGTTCTTCAAGTGCACCACCGAAAGATTTCTAGCGAATATTGTTTCACTGAACTTCCATTTAGATCAGTCAGGCCTGACTGCATAGGTAGACATTGCTGGGTGTTAGTCTACCCATGAGGGGAAGTAGCTGTAAAAGGGCAGCACTAGAGTTGCATAGCAATACTTTATTATTCTGATTACTCTGTTTATCTTTATTACTGTTTATTGCAGGGATCTGCAACTTGTTATACTGTTTATTACTTGCCCATTAGCCTCAGTAAAATATCTGGGTCAAGTACATTGGTGTCAGTTTCACTTACTTTAATAGAAGTTTTAAAGTATATCACTGTGTGTGTTTGCCATAGGACTGCGTCACCTAGAGTTGCGGTCACGCGGTCCTATCTCCCCTTACTGGCTGTGCCACGGGAGGTTAGAGCCGATTGCCAGGGGTTGACAGCGGTGCACTACAGGGCCCAAAACAAAACCAGCGGCTCTCTTAACTGGGGGTAGCGCTACACGTGGGGGCTCGAGTCCGGGATCTCTGTACGTTGCACGCTGCAATCAAGCCGGTCAGAAGTGTCAGCATGGACACGCTAGCAATGTCACAATGGTGCGCAGCGGCTGGCACTGATCCAACCGTGGCGGTAGTTATTGAACTCCCGGGGGGGATCTGGCAAGAAGAAGCGATAAAGCAGCTAATAATGTCACTATCACCGAGCCAGAAAGCATGGGTGAGGGATACAAGGTCAAATGCCTCGTTTACGTACGCACTGGTAGAATGGAAAGAAGAAATCCCAGAGCAATTTAAAAGTCCAAGTATACAAGCCATAGATAATCAGATCTATCACTTGATACATACGCTGCCAGTGAAGGAAGAATGGTTCCAGACACCAAAACCATCATTTCCGCAGATATCTCCACCGCCTGCCACCCTCAGCGCAGAATTAGGCGCGGTCCTGGGGGAGATTGTAGCCCAGTGTAAGAAGGATCCTACAGACTACCAAATGTCGGGATACAGAAAACTTGGAGTATTCTCTGGAAGGAAACCTGTACCTTCGGGTGAAGAGGGGTTTGAGGAGTGGTTAGACGGCGCCACTCAGGCCTTAGGAGAATGGGAAGTCTCAGAACCCAGAAAGAAACAGAGAATCGCAGAGAGTTTGAAGGGGCCTGCTCTGGAGGCCATACGCAACCTTAAGCTAAGTAAGAAGGACTGTGATGCGCAGGATTATCTGGACATTCTGCAGAATGTGTTCGGCGGGACGGAAAAGGTCCCTGAACTTACTTACCAGCTGGAACACTGCTACCAAAGGCAAGGAGAAAAGCTGTCAGACTTCATAAGACGCCTGGATAAGATCCTGCACCAGATCTTGCTGAACAAAGGGATTGATCCCAGGAAAGTGGATGAGGCCCCTGCCCAACAGGTGTTGAGGGGAGCTCAACCCTTAGACCCCATCGCATTAGTGCTACGCATCCGGCAGGACGGGAGCAGTCTGGAATACCCCGACTTGATCCGGATAGTCAGGGAGGAGGAGGCTATGTTGGAAGACAAAAGGAGGAGTCAACATACCGAACCAACTACCCTCCCTGCGGTGGGAGTCAGATCAGCTATGGCTACTGAACGGGACTCAGAAGTGGAGATCCTGAAGTCCCAAATGACCCAGGTGCTGGATCTTTTGACCACACTCCTGTCTGAAAACTCAGGAATGAAGGAACCCGAGGAAATTAAGAATGAACCACGCCAGAGCAGTTCAACACCAACCTACTCACAGAAGAGAAGAGAGATTGTCTGTTTCAACTGTGGAGGTGTAGGCCACTACAAGCGAGTATGTCAAAGTCCACGAATGGAGACAGAAGGCTGGCGGAGGCCTCAGAGAAGTGACCCAAGAATGGAGAGAAGATCCGGGCCTTAAAAAATAACTTTCCCTGAACCTGCGAGGGAACGGTGGAGGACACCTGCAGTTTATGCCGTCTCAGTGAACAACGCCTATCAGCCTTCCGAACAACGCCAGAAACGCGCATTCCCAGCGCCGGAAGCTGAAGAGAGCACAAGTCCAAGTATGCCAACCTGCTGTTACAGGTGTTTGCAATAGGACTGCTACCCAATTGGTAGGTCCTCTGCCTGTAGTGCCTGTTCTGATCGAAGGGATCTACACCAGAGCCATCCTTGATACAGGTGCTCAGGTTACCCTAATGACCAGAGGCTTTTACAAGAAGTACCTACCATACCTGCCCCTGGAAGAGATGGGAGACACCAAGATTCAGGGTATCCAAGCAGAAGAGTACTCTTGTGATGGATGTGTGCGGATCAAGTTGTCGTGTAATCCATTGAGGGCTGGGGAGCCCCAGAACTTTGAGACACTGGCCATGGTCTGTCCCTGGCTGCCAGGGCCCTCAAGAAGCTCTCTCATCATTGGGACCAATACCGATCTGGTGAAACGGCTTTTAGCCCCTGCTGTCCCCAGATGTGATCCCATACCCTCACTACCGGAAGAGGTTCCTGCTTCAGTACCAGAGGAAGAACCAAGAGTAGCTGAGACTGTGACTCCCAGGGAGAAGAGAAGGAAGAGAGTCATTCATCCTCCCCGGAAACTAACTCATGATCAGATGGGAGAAAGTTCCGAAGACACGGTCCTAACCTCAAGAAGGACCATGCCCACATCTGGTCCCTCCACTGTACATTTGGTGGAGGGCAACCCCAACTCACTTCCTGGCACAGTTAGACAGGTCGCCCTCACTGAAGCGACCTGTGGACAGGACAGCTCCCCATCATATGATGATCGGTGGGAGGCTCCTCTGTCAATCCTATGCAACCGCATTGAAGCTAAAATGTTTTGCAGATCTAAAAATGTTAGATGTCTTTGGGGACCAAAGAGTTCAAATGGGGGGAGTGTGTAGCGGGGTGTTCCCCTTTAATGCAGAGAGACAAGAAGTTCCAGGTGAGAGGTGAGTCGGGAGGAAGGAGAGAAGAGACATGACTGGAAGTGAAAGCAGAGGAGAGAGACTACATCTCCCAGTACATCTTGCAGCACCCAGGGTACATTGCTCCGGAACAGAGACTGCTGGGGCAGACTTTATAAAGGGGAGGTGGAGTCTGTTCTGCCTCTTTTGGACACCCCCTCTCCTAGCAAGAGGATCTCTGTGCTGAACTGTTGTATGCATAAGGCCTGAAGCCTGGGCCTTGTGCTCTTTTCCAAAGAGCCCCTCTGCCAGCCTAGCAGAGCCTTAGAGACATCTTCTCCTCCTTGCTGCAGTACACCAGAAGGATTGAAGACTTGGATGTCAGTGGATTCCTGTTCCTAGACGAATCGGCGGAGGAAACGGACTTGGACTTGTCCGGGTGGTGAGAGCTGTTTAAAGACAGACACTTTATCTTTACTATTCGTTGGGATTACAAAGTTGTACTTCAAGTGCACCACCGAAAGATTGCTAGTGAATATTGTTTCACTGAACTTCCATTTAGATCAGTCAGGCCTGACTGCATAGGTAGACATTGCTGGGTGTTAGTCTACCCATGAGGGGAAGTAGCTGTAAAAGGGCAGCGCTAGAGTTGCATAGCAATACTTTATTATTCTGATTACTCTGTTTATCTTTATTACTGTTTATTGCAGGGATCTGCAACTTGTTATACTGTTTATTACTTGCCCATTAGCCTCAGTAAAATATCTGGGTCAAGTACATTGGTGTCAGTTTCACTTACTTTAATAGAAGTTTTAAAGTATATCACTGTGTGTGTTTGCCATAGGACTGCATTACCTAGAGTTGCGGTCACGCGGTCCTATCTCCCCTTACTAGCTGTGCCACGGGAGGTTAGAGCCGATTGCCAGGGGTTGACAGCGGTGCACTACAGGGCCCAAAACAAAACCAGCGGCTCTCTTAACTGGGGGTAGCGCTACATAAGGCTGGGTTCACAGTGATGCAAATTGGATGCGGATTTTCCCCGCATCCAATTCGCATGACAGGAGAGTGTGACCGGCACTCAATGGAGCACTCAATGAAGCCGTGGCCACACAGCTCCAGGGTGGCCATGGTCCGCATTGGAAAAGGGTCCTGTGCGTCTTTGACTCCATTTCAGGTGCGAATTCAGGCAAAAGTTTCAAATCTGATCCGCACCTGAATCGGGTCGCACCGGACCCCCTGCTCTGAGCCTCTGCCGCATCAGTGTGAACCCAGCCTTAAAAGGATAGGAGGCGCCTAGCCTTATTTACTTATAAATAATCAAAAGTGAATCTGAAATGTGACATATGATGTGCCTCCCCATTTAAGTGTGCAATCCACACTTATAAACTGTATAAACTATAAAAAGTCAGACACTACACCCCAAAAATGATGAATAAATATTTTCAAAAAACAAGTACATAAAATCAAATGAAATAAATCCAAAGCACTTGGTGTTTGCACCAAGATAGGAAGAAGGAGCAAGAGTCACAAGTATAATACATCTGCACAGTATTTCATTTTTACATTTTTTTTGGACTTTTAGCTTGAATTTAAGTGATTTGGATATATTTCATTTGTTTTTTTTGGACTTGCTTTTTGAAGTTATTTATTCATAATTGTTGGGGTGTAGCGCCTGACTTTTTATGGTTTATACAGCAAAAATCACCTAACCATATAAAACCCCCTCAAAATGTTTTAAAAAGTTGTATAGAACATGGCAATGTTTAATGTAAGGTTTAAACCCTGTGCTTATATCATAATGAAGAGACCCAATGGACATTCTAACAGGACTGATATTTCTTGGTGGTTGTCTGATATTCACACTGGATGCTTTTATGCCTTGGTGGCAGCAAGAGCTGTAGTGCAACATGCAGTAAATAGTGATACTTCAAAAGAAAGGGACTGAATGAGTTCACCAACCTCCAAAAATTGATTTTGGATGAAATAGCCTTTAAAAAAAATATATAAATGAAGCACCCTCCAAGTGTAGGATGTTTAAACTTTGCCAAGCAATACATTTCAGAAAGTCATCCCCTAGACTGGGTTATCCGAGCCAGAGTGTATGGATTGGTGCTTGTGGTGGTGGGCAGCCTCTATACAATTTGGGAAGAGCCAGCTATTACCAGTGGCCTCTGCGGGGGTAAGACTACATTAACAAAATTCCAAAATTAAAAAGAAGATAGTTACCGACCCGATCAATGAATATTTGATTATTTAAATGAAATGAGCCAACCATTCACTCACCTTTCAGGAATGGTGTATGATCGTCTACAATCTGCAGTTTCTGCTGGATGTACAGTTTTATAGTCTTTCTAGTCAACGAGACTGTCACAAGTTTATTATTGGGAGCCTAAACTTTAATTATTAACTTAAAGTGCGTGACAGTTGTTTTACTTTACATTATATGGATATGTAATGTATGTCTCATTTCTGCTGGCACAATAAAACTTTTTTTGATTTAAAAAAAAAAGTGTGTGACACCAGGCAGGTAAAATCACCTGGTTGCGTCCAGGATGGAAAATATGTATGTCCAAGATTCAGACTTTATGCCGACTGTGACAGCAGGAAGGTAAAGTCACCTGGTTGCATCCAGGGGGGTAGATATATTTCGCCCAGATTCAGGCTTTACGCCGACTTATACAACTAGGTGGAGAGTTGTATAAGGCTAGTGGGCTCATGGATGACTCATACCTCTAGGGAGAGTGTGGGGCGTCGTACAGACAGGGAGTTGATGAGACCAGCTGAAGCTTGTCAGCTCATTTAGGCCTCTATAAGAACTCCCAGTTTCATTAGATGTTAGCTCATGCCTGGAACCAGACCTGTGTGGACTGTCTAGGGAGAGTGAACCCCTGTGCGGTGAGAAAAAGCCTGTGTGGCTATTTGCTTGGACATTTAAAACCAGGGACTTAGGGACTAGGACAGCACTAGGCTGATCCCAGTTGTTAGTTAGGAAACCTGTATGTTTAGTCAGAGGTCAAGTTGACCAGGATTTATTTTGGTTATGTTTCTTTTGCTTTGCTGTGTTTTGTCACTGTAAATAGAAAATAAACCGCACCTTTTTTGATTTTGAAAACCACAACCTCCGTTTGCTGGGCCTGTTTTGTGTGGGGAGCCCATCCCGGGGGTCACACACACCCGCTGCCGAGCTAACCCCCTCACAGTTGGTGGAGAATGCGGGCAGTTTTTTTTAAGCTAGCATGGAGGAGATACTGAAACAGCTGGCTCTAGCAAATGCCAATCAACAGCAGACAAATGCAGGTTTGCAAAGGAGCCTTGCAGCCCAGCAGCAAGCTCATCAACAAGCCCAGCAGCAATCTGAGGCCCGCTTCATAGACCTGTTACAGAAGCAAGAGCAGAGACTACAACAAATGGAAGCAGTAATGCAGCAACGTCCGCAGACCAGTGAGGAAAGCCGTCCCACTAATACCGCGTCCTTTGGGGTGAGTCGTTTATTGACAAAAATTACTGGAGAGGATGATCCAGAGGTATTTTTGACCACATTTGAAAGGACTGCTGAAAGAGAAAAGTGGCCTGAGGAGCAGTGGGCTGGACTGGTGGCTCCTCTGTTAACTGGTGAATCGCAGAAGGCTTACTATGACCTAGAGCCTGACCAAGCAAAAGACTATGTGATGCTAAAAGCTGAAATATTGGCAAGGCTGGGTGTCACCCAGGCTGTCCGGGCTCAGCGTGTGCATAACTGGACTTTCCAGCTTGGAAAACCCCCCAGGTCTCAAATGTATGATCTCATTCACCTGAGCAGAAAGTGGCTACAGCCAGAGACTTTGTCCGCACCAAAGATTGTGGAACGTGTTGTAATGGATCGGTTTTTGAGAGCTCTTCCTACTGCCATCCAAAAGTGGGTAAGCCATGGAGACCCAGAGACGGCCGATGGTCTTGTGGATCGTGTGGAGAAATACTTGGCTACAGAGAACCTGACGGCCTCTTCCAGAGACACTCGGACTTTCCACCCTAAGACCAGACCATCCCCAGGGGCGGATAAGAGGATTCCAAGGGGTAAGGGTGGAGAGAGTGAGAGGGTGGGAGCTCTACCCCAAGTTTGGCGAGAACAGCCTGGGAAATCAGCGGCTCAAGAGGCGGCAAGAAGGATCGTTTGCTACCGCTGCCGGCAAGCGGGACATATTGCAGCCAATTGCCCGGTTGTGGAGGAACCCATGCAATGTGACTTTCTGACGGACAGACGTCAGTCGCTGTGTGCGACAGTCGCATGCACTGCCATTCGAGGAACTGAGAAACATTTATGCAAAATGTGTGTTAATGGTAGAAATGTTGTGGTATTGCTGGATTCAGGTAGCCTTGTGACCCTGATAAAGGCTGAGTTAGTTAAAACAGAGGTCTCTGGGAATAGCAAGGTAGCTGTTATTTGTGTGCATGGGGACACCCGAGAGTATCCAGTGACTACAGTGTGTTTCAAGACCCCCAAAGGTACCCTCTCTCATCCAGTGGGCTTAGTATCTCAGTTACCGTATGACGCCATTGTGGGAAGGGATTTTCCGAAGTTCTGGGAACTGTGGGATGATCCTGAGCCCCTCACTGGTGCCCCTATGTACCAGGAATGTGATAGCCAGAACTCCCCTGAGAGTGGTGAGGACTCTCCGGAATTTCCCTTATCAGTATTGGCAGGGGAGACTCAAGAAACTGGAGAGGAGCCCACCTCCTCAGACGAAAACCTACCGTCTGTGGAGTTTTCTGATCTTGAGGTTCACAGGGAAAACTTTGCCACAGAACAGTTGAAAGACCCCGCCCTAATAAAGGCACGGGAAAACGTAGTGAAAATAGATGGCGAGTTAGTGAACCCAGATAATACCTGCACTTACCCATACTTCAGCGTAGAGAAGGACCTACTGTATCGGGTGGCAAAAAGGGCAGAAGAAACCGTTGAGCAGCTTGTGGTGCCCAAACCTTACAGGAAGTTGGTGTTGGAGTTGGCCCATGGGCACATTCTTGGAGGTCATCTGGGGACAGAGAAAACCCGAGAGAGGGTATTACAGAGATTCTATTGGCCGGGGGTGATGAAGGACGTAGAAAATTATTGTTCCTCCTGCCCTGTGTGTCAGAGGTTGGCCCCGATGCCACATTTCCGTAGCCCGCTGGTCCCTCTACCCATCATTGAGGTCCCTTTGAGAGGATCGCCATGGATTTGGTAGGTCCTATAATCAAGTCCGCTAGGGGGCACCAGTACATATTAGTTATAATGGACTATGCCACCCGTTATCCAGAAGCGATCCCTCTCCGAAATACCTCGGCCAAAACCATAGCCAAAGAGCTATCTCTTGTTTTTAGCCGGGTGGGTATTTGTAAAGAACTGCTTACGGACCAAGGTACACCCTTTATGTCCCGGGTTATGAAAGAGCTGTGTAAATTGTTCAAAGTGACGCAATTGCGTACGTCTGTGTATCACCCCCAAACCGATGGGCTGGTTGAAAGATTCAACAAAACCCTAAAACAAATGTTGAAGAAAGTGGTGGATAGAGATGGAAAGGATTGGGACTGTTTACTTCCTTATTTGATGTTTGCTATTAGGGAGGTGCCCCAATCCTCTACGGGATTCTCCCCCTTTGAGTTACTGTATGGGAGACACCCAAGAGGGCTGTTGGATATTGCCAAGGAAACTTGGGAAAGTGAGAGTTCTCCCCACAGGAGTGTGATTGAGCATGTCGCCCTGATGCAAGATCGAATTGCACAGGTAATGCCCATCGTGAAGGAACATTTGGCCCAAGCGCAGTTGGCACAGCAGAGAGTGTACAACCGTGGAGCCAAGACCCGTACCTTTTCCCCGGGGGATAGGATATTGGTACTTGTCCCTACGGTTGAAAGTAAATTCCTTGCCAAATGGCAAGGCCCCTACGAGATAATGGAAAAAGTGAGCGAAGTGAATTACAAGGTCAGACAACCAGGAAGGCGAAAGCCCGAACAGATCTATCACGTTAATCTGTTGAAAGCCTGGAGGGATAGAGAGTCCCTAGTTGCAGACACTTGGTCACCAGCTCAAACTGGTTGCGTGATTCCTGAGGTTGGAATAGCAGCCACCTTGTCACAACCCCAACAACAGGAGGTTAAGGAGTTTGTGCTTCGCAACAAGGAGGTATTCTCTGAGCTGCCGGGACAAACATCTGGGGTAGAGCATGACATCATTACCCCGCCCGGTGAAAGGGTGAAGTTAAAACCCTATCGGATCCCAGAGGCTCGACGGGAGGCAATACGGGAGGAAGTACAGAAAATGCTGAACTTAGGGGTGATAGAGGAGTCCCAAAGTGATTGGTCTAGTCCCATCGTGTTGGTGCCTAAACCGGATGGGAGCTGGCGATTTTGTAACGATTTTCGTCAGTTGAACAAAGTTACAAAATTTGACACCTACCCCATGCCACGTATAGATGAGTTGATCGACCGGCTGGGAACAGCCCGATACATGACGACTCTTGACCTCACAAAAGGGTATTGGCAAATCCCCCTGGCCAAGTCGGCCAAAGAGAAAACCGCATTTGTAACCCCAGACGGGGCGTTCCAATATAAAAGAATGCCGTTCGGGTTACAGAATGCGCCGGCCACATTCCAGCGGAAAATGGACCAGATGCTGAGGCCCCATCGGAAGTATGCTGCGGCTTACCTGGATGACGTAATTGTCCATAGCACAGATTGGGCCTCACATCTGCCAAAAGTGCAAGCAGTCCTGGACTCTGTTCGGGAAGCGGGGTTTACGGCTAACCCCAAGAAGTGTACCATTGGGCAGGAGGAGGCCAAATATCTTGGGTACACCATTGGGAGGGGAGTAATAAAACCCCAACTCAACAAAGTCGAGGCCATCCAGAGTTGGCCACGTCCCAACAGCAAGAAGCAGGTACGAGCCTTTCTGGGAATCGCTGGGTATTATCGGCGATTCATTCCCCACTTTGCTTCTAAGGCTGTGCCCCTAACCAACCTGACGAAGGGGAAAGGGTCGGTCATGATTAAATGGACCCCCGAGGCTGAGGCAGCATTCCAATTCTTGAAACAAGCCTTATGTAGCCAGCCAGTGTTGTACTCACCCGACTTCTCTAAAGACTTTGTCGTACAAAGTGATGCGTCAGATGTGGGGTTAGGAGCAGTATTGTCCCAGGTCTGGAACGGGGAAGAGCACCCAGTCATTTACCTCAGCAGGAAGTTGAAGTCCCATGAGGTAAATTACGCCACCGTTGAAAAGGAGTGTTTAGCGGTGAAGTGGGCTCTAGATTCCCTTCGGTACTACCTGCTAGGTAGGCACTTTGACATGGTTACGGATCACGCTCCGTTAAAGTGGATGGCTCAAAACAAGGAAACAAATAGAAGAGTGAATAGGTGGTTCCTGGCCCTCCAGGAATTCAACTTCACAGTAAAGCATCGCCCTGGCGTTCAAATGGGGAATGTGGATGCTTTGTCTCGAGTACATGAATGCCTGATTGCTGGTGTTCCAACCCCGAGGTTAAAACAAGAGGGGGGGGGTATGTGACAGCAGGAAGGTAAAGTCACCTGGTTGCATCCAGGGGGGTAGATATATTTCGCCCAGATTCAGGCTTTACGCCGACTTATACGACTAGGTGGAGAGTTGTATAAGGCTAGTGGGCTCATGGATGACTCATACCTCTAGGGAGAGTGTGGGGCGTCGTACAGACAGGGAGTTGATGAGACCAGCTGAAGCTTGTCAGCTCATTTAGGCCTCTATAAGAACTCCCAGCTTCATTAGATGTTAGCTCATGCCTGGAACCAGACCTGTGTGGACTGTCTAGGGAGAGTGAACCCCTGTGCGGTGAGAAAAAGCCTGTGTGGCTATTTGCTTGGACATTTAAAACCAGGGACTTAGGGACTAGGACAGCACTAGGCTGATCCCAGTTGTTAGTTAGGAAACCTGTATGTTTAGTCAGAGGTCAAGTTGACCAGGATTTATTTTGGTTATGTTTCTTTTGCTTTGCTGTGTTTTGTCACTGTAAATAGAAAATAAACCGCACCTTTTTTGATTTTGAAAACCACAACCTCCGTTTGCTGGGCCTGTTTTGTGTGGGGAGCCCATCCCGGGGGTCACACACACCCGCTGCCGAGCTAACCCCCTCACACGACCTATACCACTAGGGGGAAGTGCTGGGAGTCCTGCAGGGGAAGAGTTAATGAGCCCAGCTGAACTAAGTGGGCTCATTAAGACCTCTATAAAAAAAAAAACAGCATGCTTAGGAAGATGCTCCGACCTGGAACCAGATCTGTGTGTGTATAGACTGGGGAGTGTGCTGTCTGTCCTGTGCGGTGAGACAAAGCCTGTATGGCAAACTTCTTGAACAGGGAGATAGGGGCTGGGGCAGCACAAGGCTACACATAGTTGTTAGATAGGGAATCTAAGTGTGTAGTAAGCGGTTAAGCTGACCAGGGTTTTCTTTTGATGTTTTTTTTGTTTTGCTGTTATATTTTTTACTGTATGTAGTTTAAATAAACCGCACCTTTGTTTTTTTTCACCTACAACTCTGTCTACTGTGCCTAATTTTGTGTGGTGAACCCATCTAGGGGGCAATCTGAGGCTCGCTTCATAGAGCTGTTGCAGAAGCAGGAGCAGAGACTTCAACAAGTGGAGACATTAATGCAGCAACGTCCGCAGACCAGTGAGGCAAGTGGTTCCACTAATACCGCATCCTTTGGGGTGAGCCGTTTACTGACAAAAATGACTGGAGAGGGTGATCCAGATGTGTTTTTGACCACGTTTGAAAGGACTGCTGAAAGGGAAAAGTGGCCCAAGGAGCAGTGGGCTGGACTGGTGGCCCCTCTATTATCTGGGGAATCGCAGAAAGCCTATTATGACCTTGAAAATTAATATAGTGTGTCCCTCGCACTACTGTGAGTAAAAAATGAATGTTAAGATAAACAGATACTGGTGATAGATAACAAAAAGCAGCAAAACCTAAAGTGTTCACAGTGCACAAAAATCAATATAAGTCAAATAAAGTGATCTCACGCTGTATGATGTAATCACCAAAACACTAAATGGTGGGACTGTTAAAATGTCCCCAAAACTGTGTAATATAGTCCAAGAATTTGAAACCGTGCTGAATAAATATTCAATAGTGTTGCACAAATAAAGAGATAAAATGATAAAATATAGTCCCGCAGGGTCAAAGAGTATAAATCTTCACATAGATGTTGTGGCAAATGGATGAAACGGAATCCTATAGACAATAGTAAGTGTCCAAAGACTGGTCTCTCAGAACTCTCACCTCATTAAATGTTGTCACTCACATTAATAAGATGATCTGACCTCTGGCAAAATGGTCCCCCAGCCTTATCTTGAACTCTCTCTACCTCTAGTCTGGCTGCAGCCGCTAGCCTTCACTAGTCCTGTAAGTTACCGTTACTTCCACGAAAGCCACCTAAATGTGCTCGGATATGTAGGGTATAAAGGTAGGGAAGGGGAGAAAGGGAGGCTTCCAATGGTGTAGTATGTTTTAGAATAAATATAAATGTATTGTGTACTATCTGGGTGGACTCTTACATTTAAAAAGTTAAAAACAAGCAATAACAAAGATCGCAGCGTTTCCAGCGCCTGCTTACGTCACTTCCGGTTTGCGACAGCCAATCTCTACGCGTTACGTCACACCTTTGCTGCAACGATGGATGTATTCACATTCATGGAGAATAGAAATGTTAATTTAGATTAGTTTTTTAACTCAGAATAAAACACGCAATATGGATTTAGAAAGTTTAGTTAGAAAATTAGGACATCACATGGAAAAGAAAATTAATTTGTGGTGGGATACTAACACTTTTGCACGTTATATAAGAGAAAATATTGTCCCCAGAAGACTACGGTTGCAGCTACCCCCCAATGATTTTCTTGTCGACAAAGAATCGATGGTTGAGTGGTTTGAATTTTTCAATAGGAAAAGTGTGGAAGGAGTCAGGTTCCTATTAAAAAGGAAACAAAAGAAGACCAGAATAATAGAACAACAAATTGAAGAAATCAAAACTAAATTAGAACCACACAAAGAATCCACGGATTTTAACAAGCTCGCTACACTATTAAATAAAGACCTTTATAGCAAAGGATCTTGAAGTACAACAACGCAAAATAAAGAAATATCAACGTGATTTAGCGGAATACAAAACTGACCAGGTGTTTAAATGGCAACAAAAGATAGAACAAGTTCCACCTCGTTCCACCTATTCTACTCCAGAGAGAGAAGTCAGAATCCAAGACCCAACTGCAACTCATGCACGGAATGAACCAAGGTGGGAGGATAGAGGCACGTATAATGAAACAGTAAGACCACAATTAGGGATGAGCCGAACACCCCCGGGTTCGGTTCGCACCAGAACCCGCGAACGGACCGAAAGTTTGCAAGAACGTTAGAACCCTATTAAATACAATGGATGCGAACGTTCGAAATCTAAAGTGCTAATTATAACGACTATTATGCATGTTATTGTCCTAAAAAGGGTTTGGGAACCCGGGTTCTGCACCAGGGGACATGTATCAATGCAAAAAGAAGTTTTAAAAACGGCCGTTTTTCGGGAGCAGTCATTTTAATGATGCATAAAGTGAAAAAAAAAAGTCAAATATTCCTTTAAATGTCGTACCTGGGGGGTGTCTAAAGTATGCCTGTGAAGTGGCACGTGTTTCCCGTGTTTAGAACTGTCCCTGCACAAAATGACATTTCTAAAGGAAAAAAAAGCCATTTAAAACTGCTTGCGGCTTTAATGTAATGTCTGGTCCCGGTAATATGGATGAAAATCTTTAAGAAAAATGGCATAGCTACCCCATCACCCCCCCCTTCCCTACCCCAGCCCATTACCAGCCCCTTTGGGTCTTGTATGGATATTAAGGGGAACCCCGCACACAAAATAAAAAAGGCCCTATATACTCTGAACAGCCGTATACAGGCGGTGCATACAAGACAGGGACTGTAGGTTTGTTCTTATGTAGAATCTGTTTGTAATTTTGAACAGGTACATTGTTTAAGTGTAGCTCCAGCCAAAAAATATATTTTTAAGCTTTTTGGAAAACATAGGGAAGGGTTATCACCCCTGTAACATTTGTTTTGCTGTCTGTGCCCCTGTTCAGAACATTTCACCTCACTTTCCGTCCCAATGACAAATGTTTTTGAAAAGTGGGTTTTTTATTGAAACAAGGATTGGTGATAAAGCATCAGTAGAGAGGAGACACCTTTTTCCCATATTAACTCTTACAGGAGAGAATTTTCCTTCCTAGGGGTAGATTTCCTCTCACTTCCTGTTGTCTCCTTCCGTTTGCAAGTAGGAGTCGTTTGTAAGTTGGATGTTTGAAAGTAGGGGCCTGCCCGATATACTCTGCTGAAATTTGCCCCTTACATGTTGGTGTTGCCAAAACACTGTAAGCCCTCACAGTTACTCTTGGTGGGCGCATGAATGGGCCCTGCTGTGAATTATTAGATCAAGAATTGTAATTGCATGCCCCTGTTGAACAGGGGCTGAAAAATTGGGCCTTTGGTGGTGGTGGTGTTGACACAACACTGTAAGGCCTCACAGTTACTCTTGGTGAGCGCAGGAATGGGCCCTGCTGTGAATTATTAGATCAAGAATTGTAATTACACGCCCCTGTTAAACAGGGGCAGAAAAATTGGGCCTTAGGCACTGGTGCCACAACACTGCAACCCCTCACAGATACTGTACTTGGAACACAGCAATGAGCCCTGTTGCAAAGTATTGCATCAAAAATTGTAATTACACGCCCCTGTTAAACAGGGGCTGAAAAATTGGGCCTTAGGCTTTGGTGCTGGTCTCACGACACTGCAACCTCTCCCAGATACTCTAGTTGGAGTGCAGGAATGAGCCCTGCTGCAAAGCATTGCATAAAAAATTGTAATTACATGCCCCTGTTAAACAGGGGCTGAAAAATTGGGCCTTAGGCACTGGTGCTGGTGCCACAACACTGCAACCTCTCCCAGATACTCTAGTTGGAGTGCAGGAATGAGCCCTGCTGCAAAGCATTGCATAAAAAATTGTAATTACATGCCCCTGTTAAACAGGGGCTGAAAAATTGGGCCTTAGCCACTGGTGGCGGCACCCAGAAACAAAAATGTTCTTCCAAGCTATCATCATCAATCGGATCATTGAGGAGGAGGAGGATAGTCAGTCAACATAACAGGACAGTCTCTCAGCATCAGCATCAGTCTTGAAGGGATGTGACATTTGAAAATAAATTAGTCTGTTATATCAGCTTCAGGTGTTTGGTAGCTGGTGGTGATCCAAGACTGGTTCATCTTTATGAAAGTCAGTCGATCATCCGAGTCGGTGGACAGGCGCACCCTGTGATCCGTGACAAATCCTCCAGCAGCACTGAATGTGCGTTCTGAAAGAACGCTGGATGCAGGACAGGCCAGTAGCTCAATTGCATACTGTGCAAGCTCTGGCCAGTGATCCATCCTCAAGACCCAGTAAGCCAGAGGATTTTCGGTGGGGAAGGTGTCCAAGTCTGACCTTGCCCCTAGGTATTCCTGCACCATGTATATCAGACGCTGGCGATGGTTGCTGGAACCGATCATACCTTGGGGCTGCGGACTAAAGAATTGTCTGAACGCATCGGTCAGACGGCCACCTTCCCCACCGCTCCTTCTTTGACTGACCGAAGCTTCAGCAACTCGTTGTCCAGGACCAGGAGTTTGTAACCTCCCAGTCTCTGGGAACGCATTGCACAGACCTTTCTGCAAGGCCTCCCGGAGTTTTCTCATCCTCTGCTCCCTCTGCGACAGTAAGATAAGGTCCGCAACCTTACCCTTGTACCGTGGATCAAGGAGAGTGGCCAGCCAGTAATGGTCCCTCTCCTTGATCCAAAGAATACGAGGATCCTTCCGCAGACTTTGCAGGATCAGGGAGGCCATGCAGCGTAGGTTAGCTGAGGCATTCGGTCCGGAGTCCTCTGGGTCACTAAGGACGACATGATCCACAGCCACCTCCTCCCAGCCACGTACAAGTCCACGGGTTTCTTGGGACTGTAAATCATCCCTAAAAGACTGCTGATGATGATGCTGAGTGCCAGGCTCCACCTCCATGCTGACACAATCCTCCTCCTCTTCCTGTGCGATGAGTGGGACAGAAGGAACACTGTCTGGGTAAAGGGGGCCTTGAGAGGCAAGGAAGTCCTCCTCTTCCTGCCTCGGTTCTGCCTCAAGTGCCCTGTCCATTATTCCACGCAGCGTATGTTCCAACAGGTGGACAAGAGGTACAGTGTCACTGATGCATGCACTGTCACTGCTCACCATCCTCGTGGCCTCCTCAAATGGTGCCAGGACAGTGCATGCATCCCTGATCATGCCCCACTGGCGTGGTGAAAAAAACCAGAGCTCCCCTGACCCTGTCCTGGTGCCGTAATCGCACAGGTACTCATTGATGGCCCTCTGCTGCGTGTGCAGCCGCTGCAGCATGGCCAATGTTGAGTTCCACCTGGTGGGCATGTCACATATAAGGCGGTTCTTGGGCAGGTTCAACTCCTTTTGCAGCTCAGCCAGGCGAGCACTGGCATTATAAGATCTGCGGAAATGCACACAGACTTTCCTGGCCTGCCTCAAGACATCCTGTAAGCCCGGGTACCTGCCAAAGAACCGCTGCACCACCAGGTTAAGGATGTGAGCCACACAGGGCACATGGGTCAGTTGTCCCTGTCGAAGGGCGGAGAGGAGGTTGGTGCCATTGTCGCAAACCACCATTCCTGGCTTAAGCTGGCATGGCATCAACCACCTCTCGGCCTGCCCCTGCAGAGCAGACAGAACCTCTGCCCCAGTGTGGCTCCTGTCCCCCAAACACACCAGCGCAAGCACGGCATGGCATCTTTTTGCCTGCGTACTTGCGTAGCCCCTTGAACTCCTACGGAGCACCGCTGGTTCCGAGGACAAAGCACAGGAAGAGGCCATGGAGGAAGAAGAAGAGGAGGGGGTGGAGGAGAGAGGTGTGTCACAACCAGTAGTAGCATTTTGGAGGCGTGGCGGCGGAACAACCTCCAACACTACTGCACCTTGTCCTGCATCCTTCCCAGCTGCCAAAAGAGTGACCCAATGGGCCGTGAAAGAAAGGTAACGTCCCTGTCCATGCCTGCTGGACCATGAGTCAGCGGTAATATGCACCTTACCGCTGACCGCCCTGTCCAGCGAGGCCAAGACATTGCCTTCCACATGCCGGTAGAGAGCCGGAATCGCCTTCCGTGAGAAAAAGTGGCGTTTGGGAACCTGCCACTGAGGAACCGCACATTGCACAAACTCACGGAAGGGGGCCGAGTCTACCAACTGAAAAGGCAGCAGTTGAAGCGCTAGCAATTTAGCCAAGCTAGCATTCAACCGCTGGGCATTTGGATGGCTGGGAGTGAACTTCTTTTGACGGTCCAGCAGCTGGGGCAGGGAAATTTGCCTGCTAGAATCGGACGTCGGTGTACTGCTAACAGAGTGCCCGCAAGTACTTGGCTGTGACACACCTAATTCTACGCCTTCATTCCTCTCAGTGCAGGTTTCAGAGAGGACTGAAGGTATAGTGGGGTTGGAGATCCCAGCTGATGCGGTGCAAGGAGAGGTCCGCTTTGTTCTTTTGTGTGGGTCTTTAAGGTAGGCTTGCCAACGAGCTGCATGGCAGGTTAACATATGTCTGGTCAAGCATGTGGTGCCCAAGCGGCTGATGTTTTGGCCACGCGATATACGCTTGAGACATATGTTGCAAACAGCAGCTGTGCGATCTGATGCACTCGACTCAAAAAAGGCCCACACCAAAGAACTTTTTGAATAACGGGCAGAGGCAGCGCCCTGCACAGGCGGAGCTCTGCGGTGTGATTCCGTCGGTGTGCTGCCCTTACGCTGGCCCCCCGAGGGCATCCTGCCTCGTTGGAGATGTGCCTCCTCCTCATCCTCCTCCTCCTCCTCTCTCCTATTAGGCACCCACGTGGAGTCAGTGACCTCATCATCCCCTCCCTCCTCATCACTGGAGCCAATCTGGCAGTATGCTGCAGCTGCTGGAACATGACTGCCAGATTGGTGTCCTTCTTGAGCATCCCCTCTCTCTGCAATCATGCTACTGCCTTCCTCTAGCTGGGTATCATCATCAGACCCTTCGAAACGCTGGGCATCCTCCTGGAGCATGTACCCAACACTGTGCTCAAACAGTTCGGGGGACTCCTCAGGAGGACATGGTGGGTCTAGGGAAGGAGTGACTGATGATGACATTGATACCAGGGAAGAGGACGCTTTGGCAGCTGCTTTGCCAGTACCCTGAGCCTGGGTGAGAGAGGATGAGGAGGGCTTGGTCATCCACTCTACCAAGTCTTCGGCATGATGCGGCTCAACACGTCCAGCTGCCGAAAAGAAGGACAAGCGTGTCCCATGGCCACGTGCTGATGGCGATGCACCGCGTCCACGACCAGCACTGTTGTCTCTAGACACAGAGCCTGCTTGCCCTCTTTTATTGGCTCCTGACTGTCTGCCTCTCCTTGTTTGCCTTCCAAACATTCTAATGGCCTGCAGGGAGATGGGAAAACCAGCAAAAAGGCCAAGCTTCAGGAGTATATTTTGCAGGAAGCACACTACGCCCGCTGTAAGTGCTGCAAATGCCTGTTGGTGTAACACACCAGGAAAACACAGCAATACGGGCTAGCTTCAGGTGTATATTTTGCAGTAATCACACTACGCCTGCTGTAAGTGCTGCAAATGCCTGTTGGTGTAACACACTAGGAAAACACAGCAATACGGGCTAGCTTCAGGAGTATATTTTGCAGGAATCACACTACGCCTGCTGTAAGTGCTGCAAATGCCTGTTGGTGTAACACACTAGGAAAACACAGCAATAAGGCGTAGCTTCAGGAGTATATTTTGCAGGAATCACACTACGCCTGCTGTAAGTGCTGCAAATGCCTGTTGGTGTAACACACCAGGAAAACACAGCAATACGGGCTAGCTTCAGGAGTATATTTTGCAGGAATCACACTACGCCTGCTGTAAGTGCTGCAAATGCCTGTTGGTGTAACACACCAGGAAAACACAGCAATACGGGCTAGCTTCAGGAGTATATTTTGCAGGAATCACACTACGCCTGCTGTAAGTGCTGCAAATGCCTGTTGGTGTAACACACTAGGAAAACACAGCAATACGGGCTAGCTTCAGGAGTATATTTTGCAGGAATCACACTACGCCTGCTGTAAGTGCTGCAAATGCCTGTTGGTGTAACACACCAGGAAAACACAGCAATACGGGCTAGCTTCAGGTGTATATTTTGCAGTAATCACACTACGCCTGCTGTAAGTGCTGCAAATGCCTGTTAGAGTAACACACTAGGAAAACACAGCAATAAGGCGTAGCTTCAGGAGTATATTTTGCAGGAAGCACACTACGCCCGCTGTAAGTGCTGCAAATGCCTGTTGGTGTAACACACCAGGAAAACACAGCAATACGGGCTAGCTTCAGGTGTATATTTTGCAGTAATCACACTACGCCTGCTGTAAGTGCTGCAAATGCCTGTTGGTGTAACACACTAGGAAAACACAGCAATACGGGCTAGCTTCAGGAGTATATTTTGCAGGAATCACACTACGCCTGCTGTAAGTGCTGCAAATGCCTGTTGGTGTAACACACTAGGAAAACACAGCAATAAGGCGTAGCTTCAGGAGTATATTTTGCAGGAATCACACTACGCCTGCTGTAAGTGCTGCAAATGCCTGTTGGTGTAACACACCAGGAAAACACAGCAATACGGGCTAGCTTCAGGAGTATATTTTGCAGGAATCACACTACGCCTGCTGTAAGTGCTGCAAATGCCTGTTGGTGTAACACACCAGGAAAACACAGCAATACGGGCTAGCTTCAGGAGTATATTTTGCAGGAATCACACTACGCCTGCTGTAAGTGCTGCAAATGCCTGTTGGTGTAACACACTAGGAAAACACAGCAATACGGGCTAGCTTCAGGAGTATATTTTGCAGGAATCACACTACGCCTGCTGTAAGTGCTGCAAATGCCTGTTGGTGTAACACACCAGGAAAACACAGCAATACGGGCTAGCTTCAGGTGTATATTTTGCAGTAATCACACTACGCCTGCTGTAAGTGCTGCAAATGCCTGTTAGAGTAACACACTAGGAAAACACAGCAATAAGGCGTAGCTTCAGGAGTATATTTTGCAGGAAATTACACTACGCCTGCTGTAAGTGCTGCAAATGCCTGTTGGTGTAACACACCAGGAAAACACAGCAATACGGGCTAGCTTCAGGAGTATATTTTGCAGGAATCACACTACGCCTGCTGTAAGTGCTGCAAATGCCTGTTGGTGTAACACACTAGGAAAACACAGCAATACGGGCTAGCTTCAGGAGTATATTTTGCAGGAATCACACTACGCCTGCTGTAAGTGCTGCAAATGCCTGTTGGTGTAACACACCAGGAAAACACAGCAATACGGGCTAGCTTCAGGTGTATATTTTGCAGTAATCACACTACGCCTGCTGTAAGTGCTGCAAATGCCTGTTAGAGTAACACACTAGGAAAACACAGCAATAAGGCGTAGCTTCAGGAGTATATTTTGCAGGAATCACACTACGCCTGCTGTAAGTGCTGCAAATGCCTGTTGGTGTAACACACCAGGAAAACACAGCAATACGGGCTAGCTTCAGGTGTATAATGTGCAGGAGGCACACTCCGCCCGCTGTAAGTGCTGCAAATGCCTGTTAGTGTAACACACCAGGAAAACACAGCAATAAGGGATAGCTTCAGGTGTATGCTGTGCTTAGCAACAATGACACTGACACTGTCCCCTGCCTATCCTTCTCTCTCCCTGCACACAAGGTTTATCAAAGAATATGACACTGACACTCTCCCTGCCTATCCTTCTCTCTCCCTGCACACAAGGTTTAGTAAAGAATATGACACTGACACTGTCCCCTGCCTATCCTTCTCTCTCCCTGCACACAAGGTTTATCAAAGAATATGACACTGACACTCTCCCTGCCTATCCTTCTCTCTCCCTGCACACAAGGTTTAGCAAAGAATATGACACTGACACTGTCCCCTGCCTATCCTTCTCTCTCCCTGCACACAAGGTTTAGCAAAGAATATGACACTGACACTCTCCCTGCCTATCCTTCTCTCTCCCTGCACACAAGAATAGCACAAAGAATATCACACTGTCCCTGCCTATCCTTCTCTTTCCCTGCGCCGGAACACACTACACAAGGCCGCCGCGCTGGTGGCCTTTTATAGTGTGGGGCGTGTGCTAAACCCTGTGAGCTATAATTGGCCACAGGCAACCTGCCTGTGGCCAATTATGGCTCTCCTAGCTGCCGGCGCTGTGATTGGCCAAGCATGCGGGGTCACAGTGCATGCTTGGCCAATCACAGCGCCGGGATTGCACTGCGATGGCGCAGTGTTTTGTGGGCTGTTCGCGTCACTCGAATTTGGCGCGAATGGCCCAAATCTTTCGATGTTCGCCGAACGATCGAACAGCCGATGTTCGAGTCGAACGTATGTTCGACTCGAACATCGAGCTCATCCCTAACCACAATATGACCAACGCAACAATGGGAATTTTTGGTAACAAACCCCAAAGAAACCATGGAAGAAACCATTCAAAAAACCTTTTAAAAAAACCCACAATAATGGACAACACAATGAAAGAAATCAGAGAGATAACAGAGGACCTCCCTATCCACAAGATAACTATGCCGGACAGGATATAACTCCTATATCAACTTATAATAGATTTGAACCCTTAAGAATCCACCATGACCAGTACTATAATGATCAATGATATTACCAAAATCTGTATGATTATGACACACAGCGCTCTTTTTTAAACAGGGAGAGGAGTGATCACTCCCCCTGGAGACAACCGCAAGAATCTCACCGCTCACCCAGATGATACCCTTAAGAAGACAGGACAAGACAAAGTCCAGAACGAAGAGAGGCAACAGAGCAAGAAATAGTCTCAAAACGAAAAAGAGACCAATAGGAGAAAATGTGGTCAATTTGAGTAATATACCGTTAACTACTGAAGAGCTATCAGTGCTAGATAGAGGATTGAAACATGCACCTGTCAAAAATCTCAACAAATTTGACACCTACATTGGGATACAAAACTACACAAGAAAAATTAATATTAAAAAATATATCCTTAATGACCCATTTACACCATAGAGCACACAAGGAAATACAGTCCTCCGCCACCTCTGCCCCTCTGACACTGTGTGTGAATGGAGTGGCGTCTGCTTGCTGATGCTGAGACTTAGTTGCGTGCTGCAGAGAGAAGAGAGTAGGAACACCAGTGGCCGGTGGCCCTAGGCAGCAGTGCTCCCTAGGCGGCTGCCTAGTTTGCCTAGTGGTAGCACCGGCCCTGAGTATAACCTTTCTGCTCACCCCTAGTGCCAGTTCACAAAGCAAGGTCCATAAAGACATGGATGAGCGAGTTTGAGGTGGAGAAAATTGACTGGCCTGCACAGAGTCCTGATCTCAACCCGAGAGAACACCTTTGGGATGAACTAGAGCAGAGACTGCGAGCCAGGCCTTCTTCTCCAACATCAGTGCCTGACCTCACATATGCGCTTCTGGAAGAATGGTCAAATATTCCAATAGACACTCCTAAACCTTGTGGACAGCCTTCCCAGAAGAGTTGAAGCTGTTATAGCTGCAAAGGGTGGGCCAATTTAATATTGAACCCTACGGACTAATACTGGGATGCCATTAATGTAACAGCAGGCGTCTTAATACTTTTGACAATATAGTGTATGTATGCATAGTAAGAATTAAGGAGCAAGTCTTCCACATATTGCAGGACAACCAACCCCCTAGCTTTGCGCTCATCAATCCTTACTCAGGGAGCATATCTATCAGGAAACGAGAAAAAACTGCGTTATTTCATGAATAAACGAAAGCTGCAACAATAAGTGTTATACGACACCAAAATACATACATAGAAAATATCTATCAGGGCAAGTTCCAGCCAGTATGGAGGAAGCATACGGCTTGTGGGTTTGACAGTTTAACCAGCCGTGATATAATAGCGCACCTCTGTATTCATGGGGAACATAAAAGGGTCACCAGGCTCCTATCCACAGTAGTGTACGGTAAAGATGGATATATGAGTAGGAGTTATAAATGGAGGCAGGGCCGGCGCTACCACTACCCGAACTAGGCAGCCGCCTAGGGTACACTGCCGCCTAGTAGCGAATCCACGGCTGCTGGGTCCCACTCCAGAGGATCGGTTCCCCCATGGCGGATGGTGGCTGGTGCGGTGTGTAGCAGGAGGCGGCTCCCACAGCTTCATCTGGCTGGCTGCTGGTGCAGACTCGCTGGACAGGGAGAAGGAGCAGGCAGACCCCCCCCCCCGTCCCCTTGAACCAGGGCCGACCATGCTGATGTACAGCAGCTCTCTGCCTGGGCAATGTGCAGCCATTGGAGGAGCAGGGCAGGCGGCATTGTGCGCAGAGACAACCAAGATAGATTCACCCAGGCCCAGACTGGCCATTAGTGATGAGCCGAACACCCCCGGGTTCGGTTCGCACCAGAACCCGCGAACGGACCGAAAGTTCGAACGAACATTAGAACCCTATTAAATACAATGGATGCGAACGTTCGAATTCTAAAGTGCTAATTATAACAACTATTATGCATGTTATTGTCATAAATAGGGTTTGGGAACCCGGGTTCTGCACCAGGGGACATGTATCAATGCAAAAAGAAGTTTTAAAAACGGTCGTTTTTCGGGAGCAGTCATTTTAATGATGCATAAAGTGAAAAAAAAAAAGTCAAATATTCCTTTAAATATCGTACCTGGGGGGTGTCTAAAGTATGCCTGTGAAGTGCCACGTGTTTCCCGTGTTTAGAACTGTCCCTGCACAAAATGACACTTCTAAAGGAAAAAAAAGCCATTTAAAACTGCTTGCGGCTTTAATGTAATGTCTGGTCCCGGTAATATGGATGAAATTCTTTAAGAAAAATGGCATAGCTACCCCATGACCCCCCCCCCCTACCCCAGCCCATTACCAGCCCCTTTGGGTCTTGTATGGATATTAAGGGGAACCCCGCACATAAAATAAAAAAGGCCCTATATACTCTGAACAGCCGTATACAGGCGGTGCATACAAGACAGGGACTGTAGGTTTGTTCTTATGTAGAATCTGTTTGTAATTTTGAACAGGTACATTGTTGAAGTGTAGCTCCAGCCCAAAAATCTATTTTTAAACTTTTTGGGAAACATAGGTAAGGGTTATCACCCCTGTAACATTTGTTTTGCTGTCTGTGCCCCTGTTCAGAACATTTCACCTCACTTTCCGTCCCAATGACAACTGTTTTTGAAATGTGGTGTTTTTCTTGAAACAAGGATTGCTGATAAAGCATCAGTACAGATGAGACCCCTTTCTCCCATATTTATTCTTACAGGAGAGAATTTTCCTTTCTAGGGGTAGATTTCCTCTCACTTCCTGTTGTCTTCTTTCGTTTGCAAGTAGGAGTCGTTTGTAAGTTGGATGTTTGAAAGTAGGGACCTGCCGTATATACTCTGCAGAAATAGGCCCCTTAGTTGTTGGTGTTGGCACAACACTGTAAGCACTCAGTTACTCTTGGTTGGTGCTGGAACGCCCTGCTGTCAACTATTATATCAGGAATTTTAATTACATATAATTGTTGAACAGTGGTAGTAAAAATTGGGGCTTTGATGGTGGTGCTGGTGCCACAACACTGTAAGCCCTGACAGTTACTCTTGGTGGGTGCAGCAATGGGCCCTGCTGTGAATTATTAGATCAAGAATTGTAATTACATGCCCCTTTTGAACAGGGGCTGAAAAATTGGGCCTTTCGTGGTGGTGGTGGTGGTGGCGTTGCCACAAGACTGTAAGCCCTCAGAGTTACTCTTGGTGGGTGCAGCAATGGACCCTGCTGTGAATTATTAGATCAAGAATTGTAATTGCATGCCCCTGTTGAACAGGGGCTGAAAAATTGGGCCTTAGGCACTGGTGGCACAACACTACAACCCCTCACAGATACTGTACTTGGAGCACAGCAATGAGCCCTGTTGCAAAGTATTGCTTCAAAAATTGTAATGACACGCCCCTGTTAAACAGGGGCTGAAAAATTGGGCCTTAGGCACTGGTGCCACAACACTCCAACCCCTCACAGATACTGTACTTGGAGCACAGCAATGAGCCCTATGGCAAATTATTGCTAAAAAAATTGTAATTACACGCCCCTGTAAAACAGGGGCTGAAAAATTGGGCCTTAGCCACTGGTGGCGGCACCCATAAACAAAAATGATCTTCCAAGCTATCATCATCAATCGTATCATTGAGGACTCGGAGGAGGAGGATAGCCAGTCAACATAACAGCACAGGCACTCAGCATCAGCATCAGTCTTGAAGGGATGTGACATGTTAAAATCAATTAGTCTGTTATATCAGCATCAGGTGTGTGGTAGCTGGTGGTGATCCAAGACTGGTTCATCTTGATGAAAGTCAGTCGATCAACCGAGTCGGTGGACAGGCGCACCCTGTGATCCGTGACAAATCCTCCAGCAGCACTGAATGTGCGTTCCGAAAGAACGCTGGATGCAGGACAGGCCAGTAGCTCAATTGCATACTGTGCAAGCTCTGGCCAGTGATCCATCCTCAAGACCCAGTAAGCCAGAGGATTTTCGGTGGGGAAGGTGTCCAAGTCTGACCTTGCCCCTAGATATTCCTGCACCATGTTTATCAGACGCTGGCGATGGTTGCTGGAACCGATCATACTTTGGGGCTGCGGACTAAAGAATTGTCTGAACGCATCGGTCAGACGGCCACCTTCCCCACCGCTCCTTCTTTGACTGGCCGAAGCCTCAGCAACTCGTTGTCCAGGACCAGGAGTTTGTAACCTCCCAGTCTCTGGGAACGCGTTGCACAGACCTTTCTGCAAGGCCTCCCGGAGTTGTCTCATCCTCTGCTCCCTCTGCGACGGTAACATAAGGTCCGCAACCTTACCCTTGTACCGTGGATCAAGGAGAGTGGCCAGCCAGTAATGGTCCCTCTCCTTGATCCGAAGAATACGAGGATCCTTCCGCAGACTTTGCAGGATCAGGGAGGCCATGCAGCGTAGGTTTGCTGAGGCATTCGCTCCGGAGTCCTCTGGGTCACTAAGGACGACATGATCCGCAGCCACCTCCTCCCAGCCACGTACAAGTCCACTGGTTTCTTGGGACTGTAAATCATCCCTAAAAGACTGCTGCTGATGATGCTGAGTGCCAGCCTCCACCTCCATGCTGACACAATCCTCCTCCTCCTCCTCCTCCTCCTCCTCCTCCTCTTCCTGTGCGATGGGTGGGACAGAAGGAACACTGTCTGGGTAAAGGGGGCCTTGAGAGGCAAGGAAGTCCTCCTCTTCCTGCCTCTGTTCTGCCTCAAGTGCCCTGTCCATTATTCCACGCAGCGTGTGCTCCAACAGGTGGACAAGAGGTACAGTGTCACTGATGCATGCACTGTCACTGCTCACCATCCTCGTGGCCTCCTCAAATGGTGCCAGGACAGTGCATGCATCCCTGATCATGCCCCACTGGCGTGGAGAAAAAAAACCAAGCTCCCCTGACCCTGTCCTGGTGCCGTAGTCGCACAGGTACTCATTGATGGCCCTCTGCTGCGTGTGCAGCCGCTGCAGCATGGCCAACGTTGAGTTCCACCTGGTGGGCATGTCACATATAAGGCGGTTCTTGGGCAGGTTCAACTCCTTTTGCAGCTCAGCCAGGCGAGCACTGGCATTATAAGATCTGCGGAAATGCACACAGACTTTCCTGGCCTGCCTCAGGACATCCTGTAAGCCCGGGTACCTGCCCAAGAACCGCTGCACCACCAGGTTAAGGACGTGAGCCACACAGGGCACATGGGTCAGTTGTCCCTGTCGGAGGGCGGAGAGGAGGTTGGTGCCATTGTCGCAAACCACCATTCCTGGCTTAAGCTGGCGTGGCGTCAACCACCTCTCGGCCTGGCCCTGCAGAGCAGACAGGACCTCTGCCCCAGTGTGGCTTCTGTCCCCCAAACACACCAGCGCAAGCACGGCATGGCATCTTTTTGCCTGCGTACTTGCGTAGCCCCGTGAACGGCTACGGAGCACCGCTGGTTCATAGGACAAACCACAGGAAGAGGCCATGGAGGAAGAAGAAGAGGAGGGGGTGGAGGAGAGAGGTGTGTCACAACCAGTAGTAGCATTTTGGAGGCGTGGCGGTGGGACAACCTCCAACACTACTGCACCTTGTCCTGCATCCTTCCCAGCTGCCAAAAGAGTGACCCAATGGGCCGTGAAAGAAAGGTAACGTCCCTGTCCATGCCTGCTGGACCATGAGTCAGCGGTAATATGCACCTTACCGCTGACCGCCCTGTCCAGCGAGGCCAAGACATTGCCTTCCACATGCCGGTAGAGAGCCGGAATAGCCTTCCGTGAGAAAAAGTGGCGTTTGGGAACCTGCCACTGAGGAACCGCACATTGCACAAACTCACGGAAGGGGGCCGAGTCTACCAACTGAAAAGGCAGCAGTTGAAGCGCTAGCAATTTAGCCAAGCTAGCATTCAACCGCTGGGCATGTGGATGGCTGGGAGTGAACTTCTTTCGACGGTCCAGCAGCTGGGGCAGGGAAATTTGCCTGCTAGAATCGGACGTCGGTGTACTGCTAGCAGAGTGGCTGCAAGTACTTGGCTGTGACACACCTAATTCTACACCTTCATTCCTCTCAGTGCATGTTTCAGAGAGGACTGAAGTTATAGTGGGGTTGGAGATCCCAGCTGATGCGGTGCAAGGAGAGGTCCGCTTTGTTCTTTGGTGTGGGTCTTTGAGGTAGGCTTGCCAACGAGCTGCATGGCAGGTCAACATATGTCTGGTCAGGCATGTGGTACCCAAGCGGCTGATGTTTTGGCCACGCGATATACGCTTGAGACATATGTTGCAAACAGCAGCTGTGCGATCTGATGCACTAGCCTCAAAAAAGGCCCACACCAAAGAACTTTTTGAATGACGGGCAGAGGCAGCGCCCTGCACAGGCGGAGCTCTGCGGTGTGATTCCGTCGGTGTACTGCCCTTACGCTGGCCACCAAAGGGCATCCTGCCTCGTTGGAGATGTGCCTCCTCCTCATCCTTCTCCTCCTCCTCTCTCCTATTAGGCACCCACGTGGAGTCAGTGACCTCATCATCACCTCCCTCCTCATCACTGGAGCCAATCTGGCAGTATGCTGCAGCTGCTGGAACATGACTGCCAGATTGGTGTCCTTCTTGAGCATCCCCTCTGTCTGCTCTCACGCTACTGCCTTCCTCTAGCTGGGTTTCATCATCAGACCCTTCGAAACGCTGGGCATCCTCCTGGAGCATGTACCCAACACTGTGCTGAAACAGTTCGGGGGACTCCTCAGGAGGAGGACATGGTGGGTCTAGGGAAGGAGTGACTGATGATGAGTCTGACATTGATACCAGGGAAGAGGACGCTTTGGCAGCTGCTTTTCCAGTACCCTGAGCCTGGGTGAGAGAGGATGAGGAGGAGGAGGAGGGCTTGGTCATCCACTCTACCAAGTCTTCGGCATGATGTGGCTCAACATGTCCAGCTGCCGAAAAGAAGGACAAGCGTGTCCCATGGCCATGTGCTGATGACAATGCACCGCGTCCACGACCAGCACTGTTGCCCCCAGACACAGAGCCTGCTTGCCCTCTTTTATTGCCTCCTGACTGTCTGCCTCTCCTTGTTTGCCTTCCAGACATTCTAATAGATGGCCTGCAGGGAGATGGGAAAAAAGCAATAAGGGCTACCTTCAGGTGTCCTTCTCTGTCCCTTGAAACAAGGACTTTGACAGTGAAAGAAACTGACACACTCTCCCTACCTACAGTTTTCTGTCCCTAGAAAAAATGTTTTTTTTAAGCACAATTTAGCACAAGGAGAATTCACTCACTGTCCTTCCAGGTCCCTGGAAACAAGGACTTTGACAGTGAAAGAAACTGACACACTCTCCCTACCTACAGTTTTCTGTCCCTAGAAAAAATGTTTTTTTTAAGCACAATTTAGCACAAGGAGAATTCACTCACTGTCCTTCCAGGTCCCTGGAAACAAGGACTTTGACAGTGAAAGAAACTGACACACTCTCCCTACCTACAGTTTTCTGTCCCTAGAAAAAATGTTTTTTTTAAGCACAATTTAGCACAAGGAGAATTCACTCACTGTCCTTCCAGGTCCCTGGAAACAAGGACTTTGACAGTGAAAGAAACTGACACACTCTCCCTACCTACAGTTTTCTGTCCCTAGAAAAAATGTTTTTTTTAAGCACAATTTAGCACAAGGAGAATTCACTCACTGTCCTTCCAGGTCCCTGGAAACAAGGACTTTGACAGTGAAAGAAACTGACACACTCTCCCTACCTACAGTTTTCTGTCCCTAGAAAAAATGTTTTTTTTTAAGCACAATTTAGCACAAGGAGAATTCACTCACTGTCCTTCCAGGTCCCTGGAAACAAGGACTTTGACAGTGAAAGAAACTGACACACTCTCCCTACCTACAGTTTTCTGTCCCTAGAAAAAATGTTTTTTTTAAGCACAATTTAGCACAAGGAGAATTCACTCACTGTCCTTCCAGGTCCCTGGAAACAAGGACTTTGACAGTGAAAGAAACTGACACACTCTCCCTACCTACAGTTTTCTGTCCCTAGAAAAAATGTTTTTTTTAAGCACAATTTAGCACAAGGAGAATTCACTCACTGTCCTTCCAGGTCCCTGGAAACAAGGACTTTGACAGTGAAAGAAACTGACACACTCTCCCTACCTACAGTTTTCTGTCCCTAGAAAAAATGTTTTTTTTAAGCACAATTTAGCACAAGGAGAATTCACTCACTGTCCTTCCAGGTCCCTGGAAACAAGGACTTTGACAGTGAAAGAAACTGACACACTCTCCCTACCTACAGTTTTCTGTCCCTAGAAAAAATGTTTTTTTTAAGCACAATTTAGCACAAGGAGAATTCACTCACTGTCCTTCCAGGTCCCTGGAAACAAGGACTTTGACAGTGAAAGAAACTGACACACTCTCCCTACCTACAGTTTTCTGTCCCTAGAAAAAATGTTTTTTTTAAGCACAATTTAGCACAAGGAGAATTCACTCACTGTCCTTCCAGGTCCCTGGAAACAAGGACTTTGACAGTGAAAGAAACTGACACACTCTCCCTACCTACAGTTTTCTGTCCCTAGAAAAAATGTTTTTTTTAAGCACAATTTAGCACAAGGAGAATTCACTCACTGTCCTTCCAGGTCCCTGGAAACAAGGACTTTGACAGTGAAAGAAACTGACACACTCTCCCTACCTACAGTTTTCTGTCCCTAGAAAAAATGTTTTTTTTAAGCACAATATAGCACAAGCACAAAACACACTGACACTCTCCCTACCTATCCTTCTCTTTCCCTAAACTAAAGGAATCCAGGTTAAGCAAGAAAGAAATAAAAGTCACTGTCCCTGCCTATGCTGCTCTATCCCTGCTCCGGAACACACTACACTAGGCCGCCGTGCTGGCGGCCTTTTATAGTGTGGGGCGTGTACTAAACACCCTCAGCAATAATTGGCCACAGGCATCCTGCCTGTGGCCAATCATTGCTCTCCTCGCTGCCGGCGCTGTGATTGGCCAAGCATGCGGGGTCACAGTGCATGCTTGGCTAATCACAGCGCCTGGATGACACTGCGATGGCGTAGTGCATTGTGGGCCGTTCGCGTCACTCGAATTTGGCGCGAACGGCCCAAATCGTTCGATCTTCGTCGAACGATCGAACAGCCGATGTTCGAGTCGAACGTATGTTCGACTCGAACACAAAGCTCATCCCTACTGGCCATAGGACACAGGCCGGGCCACTTGTCCTGGAGGAGTCCAAAGCTAAGCTGCTCTAACCTGCAGTCTGCCCAGCTCACCCAGCCTCCCTGCCGGAGCCCGGGGGTGGAACCGAGTGATCAGCTGATCTGTCATGGGGAGGAGCTGGAGGAGATCTCCCTGCATGAGCTGTGACTCACAGCCTGTAGGAGACCCCATCTCCTAATCTTGGGACTGGTGACACTGGCTGCCCTGGTGCTACCTGACATGTGGAGGGAGCTGAAAAAAATGCCAGTGCCCCAAGATAAGAACTTGTCAGGTGGTGGGGGGGAGTGCAGGGGATGAAGGCTTCCATAGGAGGACCAGACCTTATCACTGGTGTGTGACCCCTCCACCTGGCTGCACCCCCCTCTCCTGTCAACCTGGCTGCACCCCCACCACCTGGCTGCACACCCTACCTCTCCTGTCTGCCTGGCTGCACCCCCCTGTCCTGTCCACCTGGCTGCCCCCCTCCCAACTGGCTGCACCCCGTCTCCTGTCAACCTGGCTGCACCCCCCTCTCCTGTCCACCTGGCTCCATCCTCCCTCCACCAGGCTACACCCCCTCTCCTGTCCACTTGGCTCCATTCTCCCTCCACCTGGCTACACCCCCCTCTCCTATCCACCTGGCTCCATCCTCCCTCCACCTGGCTGCACCCCCCTCTTCTGTCCACCTGGCTTCATCCTCCCTCCACATGGCTGCATCTCCCCTCTCCTGTCCACCTGGCTCAATCCTCCCTCCACCTGGCTGCACCCCCCTCTTCTGTCCACCTGGCTTCATCCTCCCTCCACCTGGCTGCACCTCCCCTCTCCTGTCCACCTGGCTCAATCCTCCCTCTACCTGGCTGCACCACCCTCTCTTGTCCAACTGGCTCCATCCTCCCCCCTACCTGGCTGCACCTCCCTCTCCTGTCCATCTGGCTGCACCCCCCTTTCCTGTCCACCTGGCTCCAATCCCCCCACCTGGCCGCACCCCCTCTCCTGTCCACCTGGCTCCATCCTCACTCCACCTGGCTGCCCCCCCTTCTGTCAACCTTACTCCATCCTCCCTTCACCTGGCTGCACCCCCCTCTTCTGTCCACCTGGCTTCATCCTCCCTCCACCTGGCAGCACCCCCCTCTCCTGTCCACCTGGCTCTGTATCTGGGTTTACTGGGCTCTGCTATGCCACATAAAAAAAAAAAAAAAACAATTGTTAGAGCCCCCTACACACACACATACAGAAATGCATGTGCTTTGGCGCCTGCGATTGCCCTACACATTATGTATCAGGAGCATGCCAGAGTGAGAGCAATAATTATAGCATCAGAACTACTGCATAACACTAACCAGATAACCTGTAGGGGCAGGAGTTCTGGTGCTAAAATTATTGCATTTTTTTGGGGGGGCGCAAGTAGCTGGTCTCACCTAGGGCGCAAAATAGTCTAGCACCGGCCCTGAACGGAGGTTAGCGTCTTAAATCCAGGGCCGGACTGGGAATAAAAACCAGCCCTGGAAAAAAATTCATACCGGCCCCATAGCATTATTATACCAGCCCAACAGCATAACTTTCTTGTTCATGAAAGGAAAAAACATGTATTTTAAAGCACATTTGAACAGTGTATTATATATAGATAAGACAGATATAAAAGCACATAGGGTTATATATATACACACATATATATATATATATATATATATATATATATATATATATATATATATATTGTGACAGCAGGAAGGTAAAGTCACCTGGTTGCATCCAGGGGGGTAGGTATATTTCTCCCAGATTCAGGCTTTATGCCGACTTATACAACTAGGGAGAGAGTTGATGAAGCCCAGCTGAGGCTAGTGGGCTCATGGATGATTCATACCTCTAGGGAGAGGGCTGGGCGTCGTGCAGGCAGGGAGTTGATGAGACCAGCTGAAGCTTGTCAGCTCGTTTAAGGCCTCTATAAAAACTCCCAGCTTCATTAGGTGTTTGCTCATGCCTGGAACCAGACCTGTGTGGACTGTCTAGGGAGAGTGAACCCCTGTGCGGTGAGGCAAAGCCTGTGTGGCTATTTGTTTGGACATTTACTAAACCAGGGACTTAGGGACTAGGACAGCACCAGGCTGATCCCAGTTGTTAGTTAGGAAACCTGCATGTTTAGTCAGAGGTCAAGCTGACCAGGGTTTATTTTGTTTATGTTTCTTTTTGCTTTGCTGTGTTTTTTTGTCACTGTAAATAGAGAAATAAACCGCACCTTTTTGATCTTGAAAACCACAACCTCCGTCTGCTGGGCCTGTTTTTGTGTGGGGAGCCCATCCAGGGGATCACACACACCCGCTACCGAGTTAACCCCCTCACAGTTGGTGGAGAACCAGTGGCAGTTTTTTTTTAAGCCAGCATGGAGGAGATACTGAAACAGCTGGCTCTAGCAAATGCCAATCAACAGCAGACAAATGCAGGTTTGCAAAAGAGCCTTGCAGCTCAACAACAGAGCTTCGCAGCCCAGCAGCAAGCTCATCAACAGAGCCTTGCAGCCCAGCAGCAATCTGAGGCCCGCTTCATAGACCTGTTACAGAAGCAAGAGCAGAGACTACAACAAATGGAAGCAGTAATGCAGCAACGTCCGCAGACCAGTGAGGAAAGCCGTCCCACTAATACCGCGTCCTTTGGGGTGAGTCGTTTGTTGACAAAAATGACTGGAGAGGATGATCCAGAGGTATTTTTGACCACATTTGAAAGGACTGCTGAAAGAGAAAAGTGGCCTGAGGAGCAGTGGGCTGGACTGGTGGCTCCTCTGTTAACTGGTGAATCGCAGAAGGCTTACTATGACCTAGAGCCTGACCAAGCAAAAGACTATGTGATGCTAAAAGCTGAAATATTGGCAAGGCTGGGTGTCACCCTGGCTGTCCGGGCTCAGCGTGTGCATAACTGGACTTTCCAGCTTGGAAAACCCCCCAGGTCTCAAATGTATGATCTCATTCACCTGAGCAGGAAGTGGCTACAGCCAGAGACTTTGTCCGCACCAGAGATTGTGGAACGTGTTGTAATGGATCGGTTTTTGAGAGCTCTTCCTACTGCCATCCAAAAGTGGGTAAGCCATGGAGACCCAGAGACGGCCGGTGGTCTTGTGGATCGTGTAGAGAAATACTTGGCTACAGAGAACCTGACGGCCTCTTCCAGAGACTCTCGGACTTTCCACCCTAAGACCAGACCATCCCCAGGGGCGGATAAGAGGATTCCAAGGGGTGAGGGTGGAGAGAGTGAGAGGGTGGGAGCTCTACCCAAAGTTTGGCGAGAACAGCCTGGGAAGTCAGGGGCTCAAGAGGCAGCCAAATGGATTGTTTGCTACCGCTGCCGGCAAGCGGGACATATTGCAGCAAATTGCCCGGTTGTGGAGGAACCCATGCAATGTGACTTTCTGACGGACAGACGTCAGTCGCTGTGTGCGACAGTCGCATGCACTGCCATTCGGGGAACTGAGAAACATTTATGCAAAATGTGTATTAATGGTAGAAATGTTGTGGTATTACTGGATTCAGGTAGCCTTGTGACCCTGATAAAGGCGGAATTAGTTAAAACAGAGGTCTCTGGGAATAGCAAGGTAGCTGTTATTTGTGTGCATGGGGACACCCGAGAGTATCCAGTGACTACAGTGTGTTTCAAGACCCCCAAAGGTACCCTCTCTCATCCAGTTGGGTTAGTATCTCAATTACCGCATGATGCCATTGTGGGAAGGGATTTTCCGAAGTTCTGGGAACTGTGGGATGATCCTGAGCCCCCCACTGGTGCCCCTATGTACCAGGAAGGTGATAGCCAGAACTCCTCTGAGAGTGGTGAGGACTCTCCAGAATTTCCCTTGTCAGTATTGGCAGGGGAGACTCAAGAAACTGGAGAGGAGCCCACCTCCTCAGACGAAAACCTACCGTCTGTGGAGTTTTCTGATCTTGAGGTTCACAGGGAAAATTTTGCCACAGAACAGTTAAAAGACCCCGCCCTAACAAAGGCACGGGAAAACGTAGTGGAAATAGATGGCGAGTTAGTGAACCCAGATAATACCTGCACTTACCCATACTTCAGCGTAGAGAAGGACCTACTGTATCGGGTGGCAAAAAGGGCAGAAGAAACCATTGAGCAGCTTGTGGTGCCCAAACCTTACAGGAAGTTGGTGTTGGAGTTGGCCCATGGGCACATTCTTGGAGGTCATCTGGGGACAGAGAAAACCCGAGAGAGGGTATTACAGAGATTCTATTGGCCTGGGGTGATGAAGGACATAGAAAATTATTGTTCCTCCTGCCCTGTGTGTCAGAGGTCGGCCCCGATGCCACATTTCCGTAGCCCGCTGGTCCCTCTACCCATCATTGAGGTCCCGTTTGAGAGAATCGCAATGGATTTGGTAGGTCCTATAATCAAGTCCGCTAGGGGGCACCAGTACATATTGGTTATAATGGACTATGCCACCCGTTATCCAGAAGCGATCCCTCTCAGAAATACCTCGGCCAAAACCATAGCCAAAGAGCTATCTCTTGTTTTTAGCCGGGTGGGTATTTGTAAAGAACTGCTTACGGACCAAGGTACACCCTTTATGTCCCGGGTTATGAAAGAGCTGTGTAAATTGTTCAAAGTGACGCAATTGCGTACATCTGTGTATCACCCCCAAACCGATGGGCTGGTTGAAAGATTCAACAAAACCCTAAAACAAATGTTGAAGAAAGTGGTGGATAGAGATGGAAAGGATTGGGACTGTCTACTTCCTTATTTGATGTTTGCTATTAGGGAAGTGCCCCAATCCTCTACGGGATTCTCCCCCTTTGAGTTACTGTATGGGAGACACCCAAGAGGGCTGTTGGATATTGCCAAGGAAACTTGGGAAAGTGAGAGTTCTCCCCACAGGAGTGTGATTGAGCATGTCGCCCTGATGCAAGATCGAATTGCACAGGTAATGCCCATCGTGAAGGAACATTTGGCCCAAGCGCAGTTGGCACAGCAGAGAGTGTACAACCGTGGAGCCAAGACCCGTACCTTTTCCCCGGGGGATAGGATATTGGTACTTGTCCCTACGGTTGAAAGTAAATTCCTTGCCAAATGGCAAGGCCCCTACGAGATAATGGAAAAAGTGAGCGAAGTGAATTACAAGGTCAGACAACCAGGAAGGCGAAAGCCCGAACAGATCTATCACGTTAATCTGTTGAAAGCCTGGAGGGATAGAGAGTCCCTAGTCGCAGAAACTTGGTCACCAGCTCAAACTGGTTGCGTGATTCCGGAGGTTGGAATAGCAGCCACCTTGTCACAACCCCAACAACAGGAGGTTAAGGAGTTTGTGCTTCGCAACAAGGAGGTGTTCTCTGAGCTGCCGGGACAAACATCTGGGGTAGAGCATGATATTATTACCCCGCCCGGTGAAAGGGTGAAGTTAAAACCCTATCGGATCCCAGAGGCCCGACGGGAGGCAATACGGGAGGAAGTACAGAAAATGCTGAACTTAGGGGTGATAGAGGAGTCCCAAAGTGATTGGTCTAGTCCCATTGTGCTGGTGCCTAAACCGGATGGGAGCTGGCGATTTTGTAACGATTTTCGTCAGTTGAACAAAGTTACAAAATTTGACACCTACCCCATGCCACGTATAGATGAGTTGATCGACCGGCTGGGAACAGCCCGATACATGACGACTCTTGACCTCACAAAAGGGTATTGGCAAATTCCCCTGGCCAAGTCGGCCAAAGAGAAAACCGCATTTGTAACCCCAGACGGGGCGTTCCAATATAAGAGAATGCCGTTCGGGTTACAGAATGCGCCGGCCACATTCCAGCGGAAAATGGACCAGATACTGAGGCCCCATCGGAAGTATGCTGCGGCTTACCTGGATGACGTAATTGTCCATAGCACAGATTGGGCCTCACATCTGCCAAAAGTGCAAGCAGTCCTAGACTCTATCCGGGAAGCGGGGTTTACGGCTAACCCCAAGAAGTGTACCATTGGGCAGGAGGAGGCCAAATATCTTGGGTACACCATTGGGAGGGGAGTAATAAAACCCCAACTCAACAAAGTCGAGGCCATCCAGAGTTGGCCACGTCCCAACAGCAAGAAGCAGGTACGAGCCTTTCTGGGAATAGCGGGGTATTATCGGCGCTTCATTCCCCACTTTGCTTCTAAGGCTGTGCCCCTAACCAACCTGACGAAAGGGAAAGGGTCGGTCATGATTAAATGGACCCCCGAGGCTGAGGCAGCATTCCAATTCTTGAAACAAGCCTTATGTAGCCAGCCAGTGTTGTACTCACCCGACTTCTCTAAAGACTTTGTCGTACAAAGTGATGCGTCAGATGTGGGGTTAGGAGCAGTATTGTCCCAGGTCTGGAACGGGGAAGAGCACCCAGTCATTTACCTCAGCAGGAAGTTGAAGTCCCATGAGGTAAATTACGCCACGGTTGAAAAGGAGTGTTTAGCGGTGAAGTGGGCTCTAGATTCCCTTCGGTACTATCTGCTAGGTAGGCACTTTGACATGGTTACGGATCACGCTCCGTTAAAGTGGATGGCTCAAAACAAGGAGACAAATAGAAGAGTGAATAGGTGGTTCCTGGCCCTACAGGAATTCAACTTCACAGTAAAGCATCGCCCTGGCGTTCAAATGGGGAATGTGGATGCTTTGTCTCGAGTACATGAATGCCTGATTGCTGGTGTTCCAACCCCAAGGTTAAAACAAGAGGGGGGGTATGTGACAGCAGGAAGGTAAAGTCACCTGGTTGCATCCAGGGGGGTAGGTATATTTCTCCCAGATTCAGGCTTTATGCCGACTTATACAACTAGGGAGAGAGTTGATGAAGCCCAGCTGAGGCTAGTGGGCTCATGGATGATTCATACCTCTAGGGAGAGGGCTGGGCGTCGTGCAGGCAGGGAGTTGATGAGACCAGCTGAAGCTTGTCAGCTCGTTTAAGGCCTCTATAAAAACTCCCAGCTTCATTAGGTGTTTGCTCATGCCTGGAACCAGACCTGTGTGGACTGTCTAGGGAGAGTGAACCCCTGTGCGGTGAGGCAAAGCCTGTGTGGCTATTTGTTTGGACATTTACTAAACCAGGGACTTAGGGACTAGGACAGCACCAGGCTGATCCCAGTTGTTAGTTAGGAAACCTGCATGTTTAGTCAGAGGTCAAGCTGACCAGGGTTTATTTTGTTTATGTTTCTTTTTGCTTTGCTGTGTTTTTTTGTCACTGTAAATAGAGAAATAAACCGCACCTTTTTGATCTTGAAAACCACAACCTCCGTCTGCTGGGCCTGTTTTTGTGTGGGGAGCCCATCCAGGGGATCACACACACCCGCTACCGAGTTAACCCCCTCACAATATATAAAGCAAATTCCAGTTGAAAGTGGTCAATCATCAAGGGGGACGCCAAGAACTCGGAACGTGGGACGACGACGTTGACCAGAGACCACCTTCCACAGAAAGAATACACTAAGGTGAGGGGGGGTGGGTTACTGATATAAGGGGGAAAACTTTATATCAGTGCCCCCTTACATTATCGTATTCACTCTCCCTTACATCAGTGACCCCCCCCCCCTTCAGACTGGCCTAGCGGCGCTGTCACTGACCTCCTCTCACATGCACCGTGCAGGGCTAAGTCAGTTGGCTTCCAGCTCGGTGGCTCTGGTTTTATCCTATAGTCTCCTCACCACAGTCCACACATGTCTGACTTCTCCCATGACCCCATCCCAGCAGTGCTCCCACTCTTGACTCCTCTCCAGACTCCCTCAGAGACTGCAGACATGATACAAGAGATGGTTAGAGGCTGCGGGCATAGTACAAGAGATAGTTAGAGACTGAGGACATCATACTAAAGATGGTAAGAGAATGCAGACATGCTAGAAGAGATGGTCAGAAACTGCAGACATGATACAGGAGATCAATGCAGCCTCACTGTGCCCATCAATGCAGCCTCACTGTGCCCATCGAATGCAGCTTTATGGTGCCCATCGAATGCAGCTTTACGGTGCCCATCAAATGCAGCCTCACAGTGCCCATCAATGCAGCCTCACTGTGCCCATCGAATGCAGATTTATGGTGCCCATCAAATGCAGCCTCACTGTGCCCATCAAATGCAACCTCACTGTGCCCATCAAATGCAGCTTCACTGTGCCCATCAATGCAGCCTCACTGCCCATCGATGCAGCATCACTGTGCCCATCAAATGCAGCCTTGCTGTGCCCATCAATGCAGCCTCACTGTGCCCATCGAATGCAGATTTATGGTGCCCATCAAATGCAGCCTCACTGTGCCCATCAAATGCAACCTCACTGTGCCCATCAAATGCAGCTTCACTGTGCCCATCAATGCAGCCTCACTGCCCATTGATGCAGCATCACTGTGCCCATCAAATGCAGCTTTACTGCGCCCGTGAATGCAGCCTCACTGTGCCCGTAAATGCAGCCTCACTATGCCCATGAATGCAGCCTCACTGTGCCAGTGAATGCAGCCTCACTGTGCCCATCATTGCAGCCTCACTGTGCTCATAAATGCAGCCTCACTGCCCATCAATGCAGTATCGATGTGCCTATCAAATGCAGCTTTACTGTACCCATGAATGCAGCCTCACTGTGTCCACCATTGCAGCCTCACTGTGCCTGTGAATGCAACATCACTGTGTCCATGAATGCAGCCTTACTGCCCATCAAATGCAGCCTCACTGTGCCCATCATTGCAGCCTCACTGTGCCCATCAATGCAGCCTCACTGCCCATCGATGCAGCATCACTGTGCCCATCAAATGCAGCTTTACTGCGCCCATGAATGCAGCCTCACTGTGCCCGTGAATGCAGCCTCACTATGCCCATGAATGCAGCCTCACTGTGCCAGTGAATGCAGCCTCACTGTCAGGTCACCTATGGCCAGGTGACAGATGCACACCGTAGGGGGACAGGAGTGCACCGCAAGGTAGTGAACCCTATGGCTGACTGCTGCGGATAGGAAACTGGGTGGTTGTGGAAAGCGGGACCAGAGGAGCACAACCGGGATCCTATAGGAAGCTAGAGCCAATATTCCCCAGGGCGAGGAGTCTAAGACCCAGCAGGTCTTCTCCAGAGCCTCTAGTGGTGAGGATGTTATGCTGCAGGCTGGGTCCAGGTCGGAGCCCCTAGAGTCTCCTAGCTCACGCCCCGTAGGATAAGGGGAAAAGAGGGGAAGCAGCAGCACAAGATATAAGAGTAACGAATAACAAGCTGAAGGTCAAGGGCCACAAGCAGACAAGGATAACGAAGGACAAGCCGAAGGTCAAGGGTCACGAGCAGACAGGGATAGTCGGGGACAAGCCAAATATGTAACAGAGAGACAGACGTAGCACACGGCAGGCAGGAACCCAAACACACAATGCCTAACAAACACGTTGATCAGCAAAGCAGGCTTGCAGTGCACAGGTTAATATAGTGTTCTGTGATAGGGCCTGGGGTGGAGTCAGGCTGGGAGGAGATTATAAAGGAAGCCAGGTGAAAGGGTTCTGGCCTCTAAGATAAACACATGGGAAGGAAGGTAAGCTGACAGACAAACACTACTGCATATCCATGACAGTACCCTCCCTCTTATGAGCCCTCCCCCGCCTGGGCCCAGGCTTAAAGGGAAATCTCAGATGAAACCTCTTCAACAGATGAGGTGCAACGACATCAGATGCAGCGATCCAAGACGCCTCCTCAGGACCAAAACCTCTCCAATGCACAAGGTACTGAAGAATACCTCTGCAGAGCCGAGAATCCAGAACTTGTCTAACCTCGTACTTTAGATTATCCTCAGAGACCAGAACCGAGGTAGGGAGATGACAAGAAGATCTATTGAGGACCAAAGGCTCTCTAGGAATAAGCAAGGGCATGAGAGGAGCAACAGGAATCTGAGGAGGGTCCCCTAGACCCTTAAAGATGAACTGGTCATCTAGCACAGGACCATCAGACTGGGCAGATGTCAGTGGAACCCTGAAGTCAGGTTGGTTAGAGGGTGACATGTCACAGGAGTCAAGCTGAATAGCTGAAAGACAAGCAGAATGTCCTGAACAAGAAAAGGTAGGCGGCTCACTGGGCATGGGCTGGACTGGCATAACTAGTACAGAGGCTCGAGTGAATAGCAGAGTCAGGTGTAGCGACTACCTGAATCGCATTGCAAGACGTAGCGACTGCAGGACTTGTAGACAAGCTAGCCTGGCTGTGCGTCCAAGGGTGATTAGGGACAGAGAAATGTAAATGGTTATGCGACCTGGAATGAATGACCGGCTCAGGTTCACAGGGGGCAACCTTGGGTAGGCAGGATGAGGAACAGGAGGAACCCCAAGCCAGGATCTGTCCAGTAGTCCAGTCCACATGAGGAGAATGGAGCTGTAACCATGGGAGACCCAAAATTATAGGCGTTGAGGCCTTGGGTAAGATAAGGAAGGATATCCACTCCTGGTGGAGTGTCCCTACCGACATCTTAACAGGGAGGGTCTGGAAGCGGATGGGTCCCCCTGGGAGAACAGTACCATCTATCGCCAAGACCACCAATGGCGTGGTGAGGGGCAAAAGAGTAAGTCTCATGGACGATGCGATTTCCCAGTCCATGAAATTACCAGCGGCTCCGGAATCCAGATATGCTGAGACCGAATGAGAAGAAGCACCAACATGAAGGAACACAGAAAGCAGAAGACGAGAAGGGGAAGGTGATATTTCTGGGTCCAATACTCCACTTTCCAGATGAAGTGGACCCGAACGTTTTTCTGGACAAAGAGAGCAAGTGTCACGAAAATGGCCTTTGCCCCCACAGTAAAGACACAGACCAAGAGTTCTGCGCCTAGCACGTTCCTCGGGGGATAGCCTGGTCCGACCCAGCTGCATGGGTTCCTCAGCTGGTAGGAGATGCTCTACGGGTCGAAGAGAGGGGAGCTCAGGCTGACTAAGAACCAAGGAGTGCTGGCGTTGCTTTTCTAGGGTCCTCTCCTGAAAGCGAATATCGATCTGGTTACACAAGGAGATAACTCCGCCCAGATCAGTGGGGATGGTTCTTCCTACTAATTCATCCTTCACTCTATCAGAGAGGCCATGCAAAAAGGTTGCGACTAAGGCCTCATTGTTCCAGCTCAACTCAGCCGACAGTATGCGGAAATGAAGGGCATACTGTCCCACTGAAGCAGACTCTTGGCGGAGACGTAGAAGGGCGCTGGCCGCTGAAGAGACACAAGTCGGTTCTTCAAAGATATTCCGAAAAAGTTTCAAGAAGCCAGACAGGCTAGAAACCACTGGATCATTCAGTTCCCACAGAGGGGCTGCCCAGGCTAAGGCTTCACCGGAGAGGAGGGAAATTATATAGGCTACCTTTGCCCTATCAGACAGAAAGTTTTGAGGCTGAAGCTCGAAATGAATCGTGCATTGGCTAAGGAACCCCCTGCAGGCCTTGGAGTCCCCAGAGAAACGGGACGGAGCTGGTAGTTGTAGTGAATGTGTGGCTGCGACTGCGACCGGAATAGGTGCAGCCGCTGGTAGCGGTTGAGGTTGTTGATTTTGAACCAGGGGTCCTAATGAGGCCTGAACCTGTTCAAAACGGGACGCCAAATCCTGAAGGAATCGCATGACCTGGGTCTGATTAGATTCCTGGGTCTCAAGTCTGCGGACTATGCCCTGCAAAGGATCATCCGCGGGAGCGGCATGTCAGCCGGGTTCATGGCTGATCAAACTGTCAGGTCACCTATGGCCAGGTGACAGATACACACCGTAGGGGGACAGGAGTGCACCGCAAGGTAGTGAACCCTATGGCTGACTGCTGCGGATAGGAAACTGGGTGGTTGTGGAAAGCGGAACCAGAGGAGCACAACCGGGATCCTATAGGAAGCTAGAGCCAAGATTCCCCAGGGCGCGGAGTCTAAGACCCAGCAGGTCTTCTCCAGAGCCTCTAGTGGTGAGGATGTTATGCTGAAGGCTGGGTCCAGGTCGCAGCCCCTAGAGTCTCCTAGCTCACGCCCCGTAGGATAAGGGGAAAAGAGGGGAAGCAGCAGCACAAGATATAAGAGTAACGAATAACAAGCTGAAGGTCAAGGGCCACAAGCAGACAAGGATAACGAAGGACAAGCCGAAGGTCAAGGGTCACAAGCAGACAGGGATAGTCGGGGACAAGCCAAATATGTAACAGAGAGACAGACGTAGCACACGGCAGGCAGGAACCCAAACACACAATGCCTAACAAACACGTTGTTCAGCAAAGCAGGCTTGCAGTGCACAGGTTAATATAGTGTTCTGTGATAGGGCCTGGGGTGGAGTCAGGCTGGGAGGAGATTATAAAGGAAGCCAGGTGAAAGGGTTCTGGCCTCTAAGATGAACACATGGGAAGGAAGGTAAGCTGTCAGACAAACACTACTGCATATCCATGACACTCACTGTGCCCATCATTGCAGCCTCACTGTGCTCATCAATGCAGCCTCACTGCCCATCAATGTAGTATCGCTGTGCCTATCAAATGCAGCTTTACTGTACCCATGAATGCAGCCTCACTGTGCCCACCATTGCAGCCTCACTGTGCCCGTGAATGCAGCATCACTGTACCCATGAATGCAGCCTCACTGCCCATCAAATGCAGCTTTACTGTACCCATGAATGCAGCCTCACTGTGCCCACCATTGCAGCCTTACTGTGCCCGTGAATGCAGCATCACTGTGCCCATGAATGCAGCCTCACTGCCCATCAAATGCAGCCTTACTGCCCATCAAATGCAGCTTCACTGTGCCCATCAATGCAGTTTCACTGTGCCCATCGAATGCAGCTTTATGGTGCCTATTAAATGCAGCCTCACTGTGCCCATCAAATGCAGCCATATTGTGCCCATCAATGTAGCCTCACTGTGCCCATCAATGCAGCCCCACTGTGCCCATCATTGCAGCCTCACTGTGCCAATCATTGCAGCCTCACTGTGCCCATCTTTGCAGCCCCACTGTGCCCATCAATGCAGCATCACTGTGCCCATGAAATGCAGCTTTACTGTGCCCGTGAATGCAGCTTCACTGTGCCCGTGAATGCAGCTTCACTGTGCCCATGAATGCAGCTTCACTGTGCCCATAAATGCAGCTTCACTGTGCCCATAAATGCAGCTTTACTTTGCCTGTGAATTCAGCCTCACTGTGCCCGTGAATGCAGCTTCATTGTGCCCGTGAATGCAGCTTTACTGTGCCCATGAATGCAACTTCGCTGTGCCCATAAATGCAGTCTCTCTGTGCCCATAAATGCAGTCTCTATGTGCCCATAAATGCGGTCTCTCTGTGCTCATGAATGTGGTCTCTCTGTGCCCATGAATGCGGTCTCTCTGTGCCCATGACTGCAGTCTCTCTGTGCCCATGAATGCAGTCTCTCTGTGCCCATGAATGCAGTCTCTCTGTGACAATCAATACAGGCTCACCATTGCTGTAACACACACACACAGCAGGCATCTCAGAGCTGCGTCTGTGTTCGGCAGCCCGCACTGTAACAAGGTCCAGCCCCCCGGCTGGTATGATAGGCGGAACACTGATTCAATCTACTATCACACGAGCCGGTCTAGGGGGGCGGGACCTTGTTACAACGCGGCCGCCGAACACAGACCCAGTCAGCTCCGTGATACACAGGAGGAGATAGAGAGAGGGAGGGATAGAGGGGAGCGCTGCAGCTCAAAGCGGCCCCAGGGCAGGCGGCCTACTGGGAAATTTCGGCCCTACTTACATCCTGTAACTGATCCTTATAGTAGACTTCAAGGTAGACCACCAGTGTCCATCCAGGTTCAACATGTAAGCCCGCACATGCGTGGGAAGGTTGGCCCACTTAGAAACTTGGCTATCAGCCACCAGTAGTCAGAGTGTCACGTACCTTGTATCAGAGCCTAATGGTAGAAGGAGACCTCTCTTACAGCTCTGGCTCGGGGACCACTGGGTTTGCAACAGTGGTCGCGAGAACGCAGTGAGGTAGGAGTGCCTGTAAGATTCATAGTAGCTGGCACAGATGAGTAGAGATGATCTCCCAGAAAGACTGCACTTTAGTAGCAGCTTGAGGCGGTGGTTACAGGTGTGGGTCAGCGACCCCTAGGCACTAGCAGGTACAGGTTCAGGAGCAGGCTGGAGCAGAGTGAGACAAGCCGGGTCAGCACGGGTAACAGTTATGTAATACAGCAAGCAGAGAATAGTAAGCAGGCAGGCAGAGGTTGGCAACGGGAGATCAACCGGTACAGGTATAGCCAGGGCCATTTGAAGGAATTTGGGGGCCCCAAGCAAAATGGACATGGAGGCCCGCCCAACCCCCCCCCGCGCACTCACGCAAAGCCTGCAGGAGCCACAGCATAGCGATACAGTTTAAGCTCACCCACACTTTATATAAATACAAAAGGTTTACAGTGCAAATACTGCTGTTGCATACAATCCAACATACTTAAAACACATACACACTCACATTAACAATAAGATGCTGCTTAGGACTGTTTATGGACAGTGGGATGGACAGGGGGACCGTGGGATAAACAGGGGGACCGTGGGATGGACAGGGGGACTCCGCACTGTAATATCCACATCATCTCCCACACTGTAATGTCCACATCATCTCCCCCCACTGTAATGTCCACATCATCTCCCCCACTGTAATGTCCACATCATCTCCCCCTGTAATGTCCACATCTCCCCCACTGTAATATCCAGATCTCCCCCCTGTAATGTCCACATCTCCCCCTGTAATGTCCACTTCTCCCCCTGTTCTGTCCACATCTCCCCCTGTACTGTCCACATCTCCCCCTGTACTGTCCACATCTCCCCCTGTAATGTCCACTGTTAAAATAATAAAAATATTCAAAAATAATTATGGAGTGATAAAGTCTCTAATAGTTCCACCAATAAAATAGTAAATAAGTTTTCTTGAAAAGTAGTAAAATATCTGTCAGTCTTTCTATGGCTCCACAAGCATGTACTTGTACATGATTTCTGTTCTGTCCAGTAATCCAGGCCAGGATTAGGATCCCTGAATATTTGTGCGCTTTTCTCCTGCAAACAACTTCCTGGTCACAGCAGCCTGCTTCTCCATCCCAATCCCCACTATTGGAGAAATGTCCAGTATCAGGGTTTTTAATTTTTTTTATTTAGTAAATAAAAAAAATAAAAAAACCCTGATACTGGACATTTCTCCAATAGTGGGGATTGGGGTGGAGAAGCAGGCTGCTGTGACCAGGAAGTTGTTTGCAGCCGCGCACTAATATTCAGGGATCCTGATCCTGGCCTGGCTGGATTACTGGACAGAAGAACAGAAATCATGTACAAGTACATGCTTGTGGAGCCATAGAAAGACAGATTATTTACTACTTTTCAAGAAAACTTATTTACTATTTTATTTATCACTCCATTAAAAAGTCATTCACCTACCTACCGTTTCCAGAGGCACTGTCTGGCGGGCAAAATATGATCCGACCGCAATGGGAGTTGTAGCACGCCTGCGGTGCCCTCCTGAGTGACTGTGACTGACACTGACTCCTCCCCCCAGGAGCAGGGAGCATCAGCACGTAGCCGCCGCTGTGGACTACAACTCCCATAAGCAATAGCGGCGGCCTGTCACCGCCGGGTGTACCAAGATGGCCGCCGCTCCGGAGCTAGGCCGAAGCCGCGGCCTTTCCTATGGACGCAATCCGCGGATCGGCTCCGGGCGGAAATCGAGGACAGTGACTGTTCCGGCGGCCCTGGGTATAGCAGGGTCAAGGCAAGCCGGGTCAGGATAGGAGAAGGCAGCAGTAGTCAAACAGAGCTGGGTCAGTATAATCACAGGCAGCTACAGGATCAGGGCTCAGGTAAAGCTGCAAATCAGACAGCACTGCACTAGAGCAGCTGCTGTCCTTTTAAAGGATCATTGGCACCAAGCCCGGCGGGCACTCATAGGAACACGTGTGCGCATGTGCGAATGCCCGAGCATCTGCCTTGCTAGAGGGTATCCCTGACACAGAGTGTAAAGGACTCCATAACGTGAAAACTATCTGTCAAAATGTTTTGTCCACTTAGTGATTACAGGCTTCCTCAAGACTCAAATGACGCTTAGTGCTCTGGATTGAGAAAAGTGCACACTATAGAGGGAGATGATTTGTTCCTATTTCATACCTGAGGTTTACAACCACTCGAAATAAGTCATTTAGGAATATTCATTTTTGACCTCTTTGTCTAATCTCAATCAAACCGCTCATATTTGAAGAAGTTTCAACCTGAATAGAAAATAACCTAATAACATTCGATGTTGGCCACATTCGCACAGAATGAATGTGTGTGCAGTTTAATGGGATCAATAGCTCTGGAAATTCTTTATAAATGCATCCTGGGTCATCGTCTTTGTTTCAGTTTTGCCTCTCCTGTGCCACTGTGTCTCTGTTACCCTCCTCCCCTCTTCTAAATCTATGGGAATTGCCTTTTAGGTGTTGGCAGTGGGAGAATATTTTAGTGCAAATATGGCAGGTGACAGGTGTGGGATGCAGGTAAGTAAGTATACATCTGGAGAGGAGAGTATGTTATCTTAGGTCAGAGTTCTATCCAGGAAAAATAAGTACAGTTCATGTATCTAATAGTCATTTTATTTTATCTACTGACTCCTATAAGCCAGATCATACTTGTCATAAATGAATATTTCAACAGTAATAATCAGACTTTTATCTCTAATCTTGTAATAAGGGAGGTTCAATATACCATCTTTAGTATTTTCTTTATCTTTGGATCTGGAGAAAAGAAAAAAACATTAAAGCTTATAAATTCATTATACAGTAAAGCCTTGGATGAGCGTAACTTGGTTTGAGAGCGTTTTGCAAGACAAGCAACATTTTGAAATACATTTTGACTTGATATACAAGCAATTTCTTGATATACAAGTAGCGTCATGTCACAACTGAGTATAAAAGAGAAGAGAGGCGCCTCTAAGTGTAGCAATATGGTTACATTTAATGAAGGTTCAACATTTAGCAACTCATATGGTTGATATACAAGTGCTTTGGATTACAAGCATGTTTCTGGAATGAATTGTGCTCGCAATCAAAGGTATTACTGTATAACAAGATTGACAATTTGGAAAAAGAAAATGCACAAAAACATTTTTATTTAATTTTTTTTAATGTAAAACAACAACTGAGAGATAATTTAAATAATAAATACTACTTCACCAAAAGTGTTGAATTATTATCCAGTAGGTATATAAAATGTGGCAATTTGCTATTGCAGTTCAATAAAATATGTAATATATTACTTTATACCACAAATTAAAAATCATAATGCGGATACAGGTACTACAGCCAATCTCTAAGTAAATGGCTGTAATTCACTGACTGGCCTGGAAAGACAATAAAGTTTAATGGGGCTATTATAGATTGAGTAAATAAAATAAGAGACTGTGTTGACTTAAAGTGATTGTAAGAGCCCATTCACACAGGGGCAACACGACTTCCAGTGCGATTTTATGAGGCAACTCAGACACGACCTGAGAATGAATCACAGCGCAACCTGGAGCTATTTACAAGGCAACTCCAAGTTGCCTGCAGGACAGGAGACATTCCAGTGGCCAATCAAACAAGAATCAGCTCTGTGGGAGGGAGGGGGGGAGGGAGAGTTTTGCAGGAGAAATGTATGTTTTCTTCCTGGAGAGTTGCTCCTATTAAGACAGTGAGAGGCGACTCCCATTGAAATGAATGGTTACAGGTCGCCTAGGAGTCGGATTGAAGTAGTACAGGGACCTTTTTTGAAGAGCAACTGCAGTAGTGTGCATAAGGACGGCTCCATTAACTTACATTGATTTCTTCAGCCAGCGCGACCTGAGGCGACTAGGGGCGACCTGGGGCGATTTGGAGTCGGATCCAAAGACGCCCCTGTGTGAATGGGCTCTAAAGCTATAATATATATATATATTTTTTTAAATAACACTTGCCACCTGCTATCTTGCTATGGAGGCACTCGTGCGGGTTAGCTCCTGAGACGGCTCTGTGTGTTCACACAAAGCGTGGCTCGGCCCCACCCCCTGCTCCCTCCTCACTGGCTTTGATTGACAGCAGCGGGAGTCTACTGGGTACTATACAGTGGAACCTCGGATTACGAGCATAATCCGTTCCAGGAGAATGCTCGTAATCCAAAGTACTCGCATATCAAAGCGAGTTTCCCCATTGAAGTCAATGGAAACTAAAATAATTTGTTCCGCATTGACTTCAATAGCATGCAATATGGCATGCGACCAGAGGCGGGGCGCGCCGGAGAGCCTCGGAAACGTCCGAAAAGGGCCGAGGACACCTCAGCTGACCTTGGCAAACCTCAGAAAAACTTTGTTCCCGAGATTTTCTGAGGTCAGCTGAGCTGTCCTCTGGCCTTTCCGTGCCTTTCCAAACGGCGCCGATCGGTGATGTTCGGCTCGGCTCAGCTCGGGCACCCCCCCACCTCAGGCCAAACGCGGTACTGCACACCCCTTTGGCCTGAATCGTGCTCGTTTTGCGAGACAACGCTCGCAGACCTAGTTACGATTTAAAAAAATACAGTGCTCGTTTTGTGAAACGCTCGTAAACCGCGTTACTCGCAATCCGAGGTTCCTTTGTATTATGATATGTGCAAAAATTACTCAATCATGTTTAATGGCTTATGGTATTAAGAGTAGATTGGTCGTGCTGCACTTTTTCAAAATATTCTCGTTGATTGGATGTGGGAACACATAACAGTGTTCAATAGCAACTGGATACTAATATTTATTTGTCTACAGTGCCTTGAAAAAGTATTCATACCCCTTGAAATTTTCCACATAATGTCATGTTACATCCAAAAACGTAAATGTATTTGATTGGGATTTTATGTGATTGACCAACACAAAGTGGCACATAATTGTGAAGTGGAAAGAAAATGATAAATGGTTTTCAAAATGTTTATTAAAATGAATGAATTGGTTCATAAACACTATTTAGGCTTATCATACCTGATTAAAACTGTCCTGTTGCTAGACAGTTTTGTACTACTGTATCATCTTTGGTCTCCTAATTCTTGTAGTTTTAAAACACTTGCCTACACTCTTTGTCTCTTACACATTTTGGCCCCTCAATCAATCTGTACCGCTGCTGGTAATTTTTACAGTGCTGCATCATCTGATTAAAATGTATTAATATAATAAAGGTGACTTCAATAACTGTAATAAACTGGTTATTCTAAAGCAGCGGTCCTCAAACTTTTTGGTACCAGGGACGGATTTCGTGGCAGCCAATTTTTCCAATTTTACTGGGGGAGGGGTGGGGTAGTCGGTCCTCAGTCCCCCTTCACCTCACAATCCCCCTTTACAGCACAGCCACCTCATTTATATAGGTGTCAACATTCCCCCTTTACATGACAATTTGCATTTTAATCCCTTGCAAACTGCGTACATATACTGCGGGTCTGGGGTGCGCGCGTGTGCCACCGGCGACCCGCTCCTGCTGTGATTACTCACAGTGGGAGCTAATCGCGGGTACCGCGGACTCAGTGTCCACCGGCACCTGTCGATTGTACAGTACACAGACAGAACGACAATCTGCCTATGTGAACAAGGCAGATCGCCGTTCTGTCAGAAGGGAAGGTATTGATCCTGTGTTCTTGCAAAGCAGGAACACAGATCTTTGCCTACCCCTAGTCAAATCACCTCCCACACAGTGAATAAGCACAGGCTAGGCACACAGTTAACCCTTTGATCGCCCCTGATGTTAACCCCCTTCCCAGCCAGTGTCATTAGTACAGTGACAGTGCATATTTTTTTAGCAGTGATGACTGTATTATTGTCACTGGTCCTCAAAAAATGTCAAAAGTGTCAGTTAGGTGTCCGGTTTGTCTGCTGCAATATCGCAGTCCCACTATAAGTCGCTGATCAATGCCATTACTAGTTAATAATAAAAAAATAAAAAAAATCCCATAGTTTGTAGGCGTTATAACTTTTGAGCAAACCAATCAATAAACGCTTATTGGGATTTTTTTTACAAAAAAAATGTAGCACAATACATATTCGCCTAAATTGATGAAGAAAGTTGATTTTTAATTTTTTTTTATTAGATGTGTTTTATAGCAGAAAATAAATAATATATATATTTATTTTCAAAATTGTCGGTCTTTTTTTGTTTATAAAAAAACCTGCAAAGGCGATAAAATACCACCAAAAGAAAGCTCTATTTGTGGGGAAAAAAGGACTACAATTTTATTTGGGTACAGGATAGCACGACCGCACAATTGTCAGTTAAAGTAACGCAGTGCCGTATCGAAAAAGATGGCCTGGTTATGAAGGGGGGTAAATCTTCCGGAGGTGACGTGGTTAAAGCAATCCCACAGTGTCCTCAATTCCCCTTCACCTCACAGCCCCCCTTGACATTACAGTGCCCCTTTACAGTGCAGTTACCTTTACATCACAGTGCCCCTTGCAATCACTGCACCCCCTCCCATTACAATGCCCCATGCAGTCATAGCCTACCCTTTCCTCTTACATCACAGTGCCCATTTCAATCTCTGCCTCCCTTGCACAGTCCTACTTTCAGCAGGACAGAGACATTTATCAGCCTGGGGTGTCCTCTCCTGAGTCCCCCGCCAGGCCGCTGTTGTCATCTTATCAGCAGGGCAGGGGGTGGAAGAAGCTGCAGATTTGGACGGGGGGTGGGAGCTACCCAACCTATGTTAACAAGAGGGTGATTACCCGCTTTTTAATATAAAATGACTGCAGCTCTCTGTCCAAATCTGCAGCTCCTCCTGCTCCCTGCCCTGCTGAAAGGATGACATCGGTGGGGGGGAGACTTGGGAGAGGACACACAGACTGCTAAGTGGCATGGCCGCGGCCTGGACAGGACTGTCACTTGGTCCGGGTCTGGATCACGGTCAACACTCACCTCCTGCTGTGTTACCCGGTTACTAACAGGGGGGTTAGGGGCCTCTACTCTAAAGTTCCTGAAAAGAGGACACGCGGCCACAATTCAAGGTTAAAAGAAAAGAGGTTCAACTTTAGATTGTAGAAAGGGTTCTTTACTGTTAGAGCAGTTTAAATGTGTAACTCCCTCCCCCAGGAAATGTTACTAGTTGAGAGTGTCAAAACTTCCAAAAAACTTTGAAAATGTCTTCCTCGGGAAGCAGAATGTCCAGGGCTATAAGAATTTGTAAAGAATAAAAATCATACACATAGGTTGAACTGGATGGACCTGTTTTTTTCAACCTTTTAAACAATGTAACTATATGTACTGGCGGGGTAGTAAGGTAAAACTGGTTTAGCAATTCTGGATGAACGTACAGTTTAATATAGAAAGTAAAGGTGCAAAATAACTGGCCCAAATTTGCACTTCTCGGCGCCAAGGTGCTAGTATGCGGTACCTGTGGCTCACTCCTCCAACTGTTTAGCTGGAAAAGTAATGGGGAATAAACGATAATTCAGCTCAAAAATTGATATCAGAGTTGTTGAACTGTGATACAAATTATATAAAAGGGAGCAGCTATTTAAATTTATATGAAATGAGATCCTCATACATATAAAAAGTAAAATACAATAAGTATCATATAAAAAGCATAAAACTCATAGAGTCCATATGATAAACAGCGCTGGTTATGGATAAATGTCCAAAAACATATAAAACACTTGAGTGATGACTTTGCAACAGTCAGACTAGTGGTGGTATTTCTTCTATGGATACGGTCTGTAGTGCACCCTACACCAATCCCAAGACTTCACCACAAGTGAGGCACGCTCCCCCTTTGGGGTACAAACTCACCACAAAGATGAAAAAGGTAAGCCTTTTTAGTCTGTAGGTAATCTCACTCCAACATCCGTCATCACCACCAGGGTAGTATGGGTTAAAATCCTCAGGCAAACATATAAGGACATAAAAGCACCAATAGTGTAATATTGCTTTAATCAAGAAAACCCCCAATACAAAGTCCCTGTTTCAAATGCACGTACATTTCAATCACTTGTAAAAAAGCACATAAAGTACAGAGTATATTCACCGCTATCCTGTCCCAAGAGGGCGCCCGTGTTGCGAACGTAACGCTGCAGTCTTTGTTCCGGGTTTGAGACAGTTGCCGTGGAGATCACTCTGTACTTCCTGGTTACAGAGACGCTGCGGTATCTGGGCCCTGACCGGTTTCGTCACAAGCTGACTTCAACTGAGGGCGTAGATAGCCCAGCGTCAGCGTGCGTGGTATAACCCCCCCGCTCGTCGCCTATTGGCTGGAGTGCCGCAATCCGTCCGCCCTGATTGGTGCTTGTCAGGGCGGAACTGCGATATGCACGTCCTCAAACAGGAGCTTTTGGGGAGTGTTCCAACAGCACGTATTACTACACAATTTGTTATATAACAAATAACAAAACGAAAATTTAAACAAAGAGGGGCTAAAAGTTGCTATCAAACTAAGACAGCAAACATGTGAATAAAACCATCACAATTTTAAAACAATATCTCAATCACTATTACATAGAAGCGAAAAGCTTGCACTATGATAATATCCACCTGTCGGTGTTTAACTATTTCTTAAATAAGATGATTTGTTTGCAGAAGGAAAGCTGCAGTTACTTGATGTTCGCTGCACAATATAGCTCAATGGGACAGGTCTAGTGAAACACCTAATCTGTCCCCTGAGAGATACAATATAAAATAAATTTTAACACTACATTAGACATATTCGGGCTATGCAACCACTATGTGTATATGCGTGTATTCTAGCAGCAGAAGATGTTCAAAAAATGGGAATTTAAACCCGCTAATCCAAATATTGAAAATAAATCAATATAAGGTACATGCATATAATAGATGCATATATATATATGTATAGTCTACACATATATAAGTGTATATAGAACTACATGAAATAAATTAAAAATCGATCTAAATTATTTGAAATAAAATGAAAATTGGACCGTCAAAATTTATGAGTGTATAGTTAATTAGCCTTAGATAAATAAAAATAGATAAATAAGACTATAGATAAATATATCAACATATATGTACATAAATCAATAAGTTTCAGAGGTTTGGGCCGAGAAAGGGTGCCATTGAGAGGCGGTATTCAAATCAATTGTTAAAAGTGTAGATAAAATTGCTAAAACAGTCAATAAAAAGTTAATCATAAAAACTGTTAATAAAAACAATATATCAATAATCACTAATAAAACAATTGATGTCTAGATCTATGTTTAACCCCTTCGGAGATAAAGTATCTACAGAATAAATCCATTGGGTCTCAAGCTTGGATAATTCTCTTACTAAATTGGACCCCCTCCAAGGTGGTTTTAGGTGGTCCACTCCCCAAAACTTGAGACCTGCGGGGTTTTGGTCGTGGAACAATTTAAAATGTAAGGAAACATTGTGATCCTTATACCCGATTTTGATGTTTGCCACATGCTCAGCTACACGAATTTTAAGAGCCCTCTTAGTCCGGCCTATGTATAATAACTTGCAGGGGCATTCTAAAACATACACTACATAGGTAGTGTTACAGGTAATAAAATCTTTAATGGTAAACTCTCTGTTATTGGCCGTAGATGTAAAATTTTCAAGTGCTCTAAGGGGTTTATTCACCTCTCTGCAAGGGCGGCATTTTCTGCAGGCATAAAAGCCATCCTTATCCCAAAAAGATGGGGGTTTGTGTGGTACGTCTAGTATCTTCTTGACGACCCTATCTCCATAGTTAGGAGCTTTCCTACAGATAAAAGTAGGTCTTATTGGTATATAGTTTTTAAGGATTTTGTCAAGAAGGAGTATATGCCAATGGGAGAAGAATATATGTTCCACTTCTTTATACTGTGAGTGGTATCCTGATATAAAACTCCATTTATGATTATTTTGCCCTTGGAGAATGTTTTTATTCAAATAGTTGGTTCTTGGAGTAGCTGCGAGGTCTTCAATAATTTTGATTAGTTGTGTTTCTTTATAACCCTTTTCCATAAATGTATTCTTTAGTACATCAGCCTGGAATAGGAAATCAGCATCCTCAGTACAATTGCGTCTTACCCGCATCAGTTGGCCTTTAGGGATGTTTTTTAGCCATGCAGGGTGGTGGCCGCTTTGTGTGGGAAGAAAACTATTAGCATCTGTGGGCTTAAAGTAAACTTTAGTGCCCAATTTATTCCCATTCCTGTATATATGAACATCTAGGAAATGAATACTTTCCTTATTATATTCACAAGTAAGGTTAATATTGTTAGTGTTCTGGTTTAGTTCTTCCAGGAAGTTTTCTAGTGATGCCATTGATCCTGCCCATATGAGAAATAAATCGTCAATATATCGTCGGTACAGTATCAGTTCTTTACGTTTCATGTGGAATACTGTTTTGTCCTCCCACTCGGCCATGAATAAATTCGCTATGCTTGGAGCAAATTTAGCACCCATGGCTACTCCCCTTCTTTGTGAAAAAAAGCTTCCATCGAACCAAAAATAATTGTGTCCCAAACAAAAATCCAGAGCATTACGTAGGAACAATTTCTGTGAATGGGAGATGTCATCTCTTTTAGACAGTGCCCAATTCAGGGCTAAGAGGGCGTCGTCATGTTGTATTATTGTGTATAACGATGAAACGTCTGCGGTTACTAAGAACACTTCTTCTTTTCCAGTCAGATCTATTTCCTGTAATAGAGATAGGAGGTCCTTAGTGTCTTTAAGATAGGCATGTGTTGATGTCACACTGCTTTGGAGGTAATGGTCAAGATATTGGCCCAAACGTGATGTAATCGATCCGATCCCATTCACAATGGGTCTCGCTGGTGGAAGGTTGAGGTCTTTATGGATCTTAGGGAGAGTGTATATAGTAGGTATCCTACTACTACTCGGTACTAAATATTTACTCTCCCTCAAAGACAAAGCTCTGGTTTGGAAACCCATTTCCACCAGTTTCTGTAGATTAATTTCATATTGTGGAGTGGGATCTCTTTCCAGCTTCAAGTATGTTGCCTCTTCAGATAGCATCTGTGTTAGCTGGTTGTGATAAAAGTCTTTGGTAAGGATTACCACTCCACCTCCCTTGTCTGCTGGTCTCACTATTATCTCCTTTCTCTTCTCTAGAAGTTCTATGCCTTCTTTGATATAGCGTGGATTGACATTTCTTTTAGGTTTGATGTGTTCCAAATCACGAAGTATGAGTCCTTTAAAAACATCCAAGGGCTGATTGGTCCCCAATAAGGGGTTAAAAAGTGATTTGTTTCGCAAACCACTATCAGTTGGTGCTGATAAAGTACTTGTTACAGGGTTTGAGTTCTTGTTTAAAAAATATTTTTTCATATTCAGTTTCCTCATATATTTATTCATGTCTATAAACACATTAAATTTGTTAATTGGGCGATGTAGACCACATTTGAGCCCCAAATTTAAAATATTAGTTTCTTTATCTGTTAAGACCACATCAGTTAAATTGAAGATCCCGCCTACTCGTACTCCTTCTCGTATTCCTTTCGACTTCTTTTCTTGTGTCCTTCGTCCGGCCCTACAGCCTCTGCTCCTTCTCTCCTTGGGCCTGGTTGTTGCATCCTTTCCCGTTCCCAATGTGGGGGGTCCCTCCATTGGGGATCTTTCTGTGTTGGTCCATGTTGCGGTCCCCTGTATTCTGTCACTTGCTGTGGATATGTTGGCATTCTTCCTCTCTGATTGTTTGACCCTCTGCCCCTCTTCTGCCATCCCCTGCCTCTCCCTAAAAAAGAGGACCGGGGTGATTGATATTGTTGTCTATTCCTATCATCCCATAAAGGGTCATAATGATTATATATCGGTACTTGATAGTAATCTTGTGTAGGTGGAGGTCGATACTGAGGATTCGGTGGACCAGGTCTTCTTGGTTTCCCTCTACCATAGTTGTGATCATTTCTGATAGGTGTGGAATGATTGATAGGGGTCTGTTGTGTGCCCAAATCTCTTCTATCCACTATAGGTAATGGTTGACTATTAGAGGGCAGTTGACTTCCAATGTTGGTGTCTTGCTGGGTTTCCATAGTCAGACCTAGGGATGAGCTTCGTGTTCGAGTCGAACATACGTTCGACTCGAACATTGGCTGTTCGATCGTTCGACGAAGATCGAACGATTTGGGCCGTTCGCGCCAAATTCGAGTGACGCGAACGGCCCACAATGCACTACGCCATCGCAGTGTCATCCAGGCGCTGTGATTGGCCAAGCATGCACTGTGACCCCGCATGCTTGGCCAATCACAGCGCCGGCAGCGAGGAGAGCAATGATTGGCCACAGGCAGGATGCCTGTGGCCAATTATTGCTGAGGGTGTTTAGTACACGCCCCACACTATAAAAGGCCGCCAGCACGGCGGCCTAGTGTAGTGTGTTCCGGAGCAGGGATAGAGTAGCATAGGCAGGGACAGTGACTGTTATTTCTTTCTTGCTTAACCTGGATTCCTTTAGTTTAGGGAAAGAGAAGGATAGGTAGGGAGAGTGTCAGTGTGTTTTGTGCTTCTGCTATAGTGTGCTTAAAAAAAACATTTATTCTAGGGACAGAAAACTCTAGGTAGGGACAGTGTCAGTTTCTTTCACTCTGCAAGTCCTTGTTTCCAGGGACCTGTAAGGACAGTGAGTTAATTGTCCTTGTGCTATATTGTGCTTAAAAAAAACATTTATTCTAGGGACAGAAAACTCTAGGTAGGGACAGTGTCAGTTTCTTTCACTCTGCAAGTCCTTGTTTCCAGGGACCTGTAAGGACAGTGAGTTAATTGTCCTTGTGCTATATTGTGATTAAAAAAAACATTTATTCTAGGGACAGAAAACTCTAGGTAGGGACAGTGTCAGTTTCTTTCACTCTGCAAGTCCTTGTTTCCAGGGACCTGTAAGGACAGTGAGTTAATTTTCCTTGTGCTATATTGTGATTAAAAAAAACATTTATTCTAGGGACAGAAAACTCTAGGTAGGGACAGTGTCAGTTTCTTTCACTCTGCAAGTCCTTGTTTCCAGGGACCTGTAAGGACAGTGAGTTAATTGTCCTTGTGCTATATTGTGCTTAAAAAAACATTTATTCTAGGGACAGAAAACTCTAGGTAGGGACAGTGTCAGTTTCTTTCACTCTGCAAGTCCTTGTTTCCAGGGACCTGTAAGGACAGTGAGTTAATTGTCCTTGTGCTATATTGTGATTAAAAAAAACATTTATTCTAGGGACAGAAAACTCTAGGTAGGGACAGTGTCAGTTTCTTTCACTCTGCAAGTCCTTGTTTCCAGGGACCTGTAAGGACAGTGAGTTAATTTTCCTTGTGCTATATTGTGATTAAAAAAAACATTTTTTCTAGGGACAGAAAACTGTAGGTAGGGAGAGTGTTTTTTTTCTTTCACTCTGCAAGTCCTTGTTTCCAGGGACCTGTAAGGACAGTGAGTTAATTGTCCTTGTGCTATATTGTGCTTAAAAAAAACATTTATTCTAGGGACAGAAAACTCTAGGTAGGGACAGTGTCAGTTTCTTTCACTCTGCAAGTCCTTGTTTCCAGGGACCTGTAAGGACAGTGAGTTAATTGTCCTTGTGCTATATTGTGATTAAAAAAAACATTTATTCTAGGGACAGAAAACTCTAGGTAGGGACAGTGTCAGTTTCTTTCACTCTGCAAGTCCTTGTTTCCAGGGACCTGTAAGGACAGTGAGTTAATTTTCCTTGTGCTATATTGTGATTAAAAAAAACATTTTTTCTAGGGACAGAAAACTGTAGGTAGGGAGAGTGTTTTTTTTCTTTCACTCTGCAAGTCCTTGTTTCCAGGGACCTGTAAGGACAGTGAGTTAATTGTCCTTGTGCTATATTGTGCTTAAAAAAAACATTTATTCTAGGGACAGAAAACTCTAGGTAGGGACAGTGTCAGTTTCTTTCACTCTGCAAGTCCTTGTTTCCAGGGACCTGTAAGGACAGTGAGTTAATTGTCCTTGTGCTATATTGTGATTAAAAAAAACATTTATTCTAGGGACAGAAAACTCTAGGTAGGGACAGTGTCAGTTTCTTTCACTCTGCAAGTCCTTGTTTCCAGGGACCTGTAAGGACAGTGAGTTAATTTTCCTTGTGCTATATTGTGATTAAAAAAAACATTTTTTCTAGGGACAGAAAACTGTAGGTAGGGAGAGTGTTTTTTTTCTTTCACTCTGCAAGTCCTTGTTTCCAGGGACCTGTAAGGACAGTGAGTTAATTGTCCTTGTGCTATATTGTGCTTAAAAAAAACATTTATTCTAGGGACAGAAAACTCTAGGTAGGGACAGTGTCAGTTTCTTTCACTCTGCAAGTCCTTGTTTCCAGGGACCTGTAAGGACAGTGAGTTAATTTTCCTTGTGCTATATTGTGATTAAAAAAAACATTTATTCTAGGGACAGAAAACTCTAGGTAGGGACAGTGTCAGTTTCTTTCACTCTGCAAGTCCTTGTTTCCAGGGACCTGTAAGGACAGTGAGTTAATTTTCCTTGTGCTATATTGTGATTAAAAAAAACATTTATTCTAGGGACAGAAAACTCTAGGTAGGGACAGTGTCAGTTTCTTTCACTCTGCAAGTCCTTGTTTCCAGGGACCTGTAAGGACAGTGAGTTAATTTTCCTTGTGCTATATTGTGATTAAAAAAAACATTTATTCTAGGGACAGAAAACTCTAGGTAGGGACAGTGTCAGTTTCTTTCACTCTGCAAGTCCTTGTTTCCAGGGACCTGTAAGGACAGTGAGTTAATTGTCCTTGTGCTATATTGTGCTTAAAAAAAACATTTTTTCTAGGGACAGAAAACTCTAGGTAGGGAGAGTGTTTTTTTTTTTTCACTCTGCAAGTCCTTGTTTCCAGGGACCTGTAAGGACAGTGAGTTAATTGTCCTTGTGCTATATTGTGCTTAAAAAAAACATTTATTCTAGGGACAGAAAACTCTAGGTAGGGACAGTGTCAGTTTCTTTCACTCTGCAAGTCCTTGTTTCCAGGGACCTGTAAGGACAGTGAGTTAATTTTCCTTGTGCTATATTGTGATTAAAAAAAACATTTTTTCTAGGGACAGAAAACTGTAGGTAGGGAGAGTGTTTTTTTTCTTTCACTCTGCAAGTCCTTGTTTCCAGGGACCTGTAAGGACAGTGAGTTAATTGTCCTTGTGCTATATTGTGCTTTAAAAAAACATTTATTCTAGGGACAGAAAACTCTAGGTAGGGACAGTGTCAGTTTCTTTCACTCTGCAAGTCCTTGTTTCCAGGGACCTGTAAGGACAGTGAGTTAATTTTCCTTGTGCTATATTGTGATTAAAAAAAACATTTTTTCTAGGGACAGAAAACTGTAGGTAGGGAGAGTGTTTTTTTTCTTTCACTCTGCAAGTCCTTGTTTCCAGGGACCTGTAAGGACAGTGAGTTAATTTTCCTTGTGCTATATTGTGATTAAAAAAAACATTTTTTCTAGGGACAGAAAACTGTAGGTAGGGAGAGTGTTTTTTTTCTTTCACTCTGCAAGTCCTTGTTTCCAGGGACCTGTAAGGACAGTGAGTTAATTGTCCTTGTGCTATATTGTGCTTAAAAAAAACATTTTTTCTAGGGACAGAAAACTGTAGGTAGGGAGAGTGTTTTTTTTTTTTCACTCTGCAAGTCCTTGTTTCCAGGGACCTGTAAGGACAGTGAGTTAATTGTCCTTGTGCTATATTGTGCTTAAAAAAAACATTTATTCTAGGGACAGAAAACTCTAGGTAGGGACAGTGTCAGTTTCTTTCACTCTGCAAGTCCTTGTTTCCAGGGACCTGGAGAGACATTGAGTGAATTGTCCTTGTGCTATATTGTGATTAAAAAAAACATTTATTCTAGGGACAGAAAACTCTAGGTAGGGACAGTGTCAGTTTCTTTCACTGTGAAAGTCCTTGTTTCAAGGGACAGAGAAGGACACCTGAAGGTAGCCCTTATTGCTTTTTTCCCATCTCCCTGCAGGCCATCTATTAGAATGTCTGGAAGGCAAACAAGGAGAGGCAGACAGTCAGGAGGCAATAAAAGAGGGCAAGCAGGCTCTGTGTCTGGGGGCAACAGTGCTGGTCGTGGACGCGGTGCATTGTCATCAGCACATGGCCATGGGACACGCTTGTCCTTCTTTTCGGCAGCTGGACATGTTGAGCCACATCATGCCGAAGACTTGGTAGAGTGGATGACCAAGCCCTCCTCCTCCTCCTCATCCTCTCTCACCCAGGCTCAGGGTACTGGAAAAGCAGCTGCCAAAGCGTCGTCTTCCCTGGTATCAATGTCAGACAAATCATCAGTCACTCCTTCCCTAGACCCACCATGTCCTCCTCCTGAGGAGTCCCCCGAACTGTTTCAGCACAGTGTTGGGTACATGCTCCAGGAGGATGCCCAGCGTTTCGAAGGGTCTGATGATGAAACCCAGCTAGAGGAAGGCAGTAGCGTGAGAGCAGACAGAGGGGATGCTCAAGAAGGACACCAATCTGGCAGTCATGTTCCAGCAGCTGCAGCATACTGCCAGATTGGCTCCAGTGATGAGGAGGGAGGGGATGATGAGGTCAATGACTCCACGTGGGTGCCTAATAGGAGAGAGGAGGAGGAGGAGGATGAGGAGGAGGCACATCTCCAACGAGGCAGGATGCCCTTTGGTGGCCAGCGTAAGGGCAGTACACCGACGGAATCACACCGCAGAGCTCCGCCTGTGCAGGGCGCTGCCTCTGCCCGTCATTCAAAAAGTTCTTTGGTGTGGGCCTTTTTTGAGGCTAGTGCATCAGATCGCACAGCTGCTGTTTGCAACATATGTCTCAAGCGTATATCGCGTGGCCAAAACATCAGCCGCTTGGGTACCACATGCCTGACCAGACATATGTTGACCTGCCATGCAGCTCGTTGGCAAGCCTACCTCAAAGACCCACACCAAAGAACCAAGCGGACCTCTCCTTGCACCGCATCAGCTGGGATCTCCAACCCCACTATAACTTCAGTCCTCTCTGAAACATGCACTGAGAGGAATGAAGGTGTAGAATTAGGTGTGTCACAGCCAAGTACTTGCGCCCACTCTGCTAGCAGTACACCGACGTCCGATTCTAGCAGGCAAATTTCCCTGCCCCAGCTGCTGGACCGTCGAAAGAAGTTCACTCCCAGCCATCCACATGCCCAGCGGTTGAATGCTAGCTTGGCTAAATTGCTAGCGCTTCAACTGCTGCCTTTTCAGTTGGTAGACTCGGCCCCCTTCCGTGAGTTTGTGCAATGTGCGGTTCCTCAGTGGCAGGTTCCCAAACGCCACTTTTTCTCACGGAAGGCTATTCCGGCTCTCTACCGGCATGTGGAAGGCAATGTCTTGGCCTCGCTGGACAGGGCGGTCAGCGGTAAGGTGCATATTACCGCTGACTCATGGTCCAGCAGGCATGGACAGGGACGTTACCTTTCTTTCACGGCCCATTGGGTCACTCTTTTGGCAGCTGGGAAGGATTCAGGACAAGGTGCAGTAGTGTTGGAGGTTGTCCCACCGCCACGCCTCCAAAATGCTACTACTGGTTGTGACACACCTCTCTCCTCCACCCCCTCCTCTTCTTCTTCCTCCATGGCCTCTTCCTGTGGTTTGTCCTATGAACCAGCGGTGCTCCGTAGCCGTTCACGGGGCTACGCAAGTACGCAGGCAAAAAGATGCCATGCCGTGCTTGCGCTGGTGTGTTTGGGGGACAGAAGCCACACTGGGGCAGAGGTCCTGTCTGCTCTGCAGGGCCAGGCCGAGAGGTGGTTGACGCCACGCCAGCTTAAGCCAGGAATGGTGGTTTGCGACAATGGCACCAACCTCCTCTCCGCCCTCCGACAGGGACAACTGACCCATGTGCCCTGTGTGGCTCACGTCCTTAACCTGGTGGTGCAGCGCTTCTTGGGCAGGTACCCGGGCTTACAGGATGTCCTGAGGCAGGCCAGGAAAGTCTGTGTGCATTTCCGCAGATCTTATAATGCCAGTGCTCGCCTGGCTGAGCTGCAAAAGGAGTTGAACCTGCCCAAGAACCGCCTTATATGTGACATGCCCACCAGGTGGAACTCAACGTTGGCCATGCTGCAGCGGCTGCACACGCAGCAGAGGGCCATCAATGAGTACCTGTGCGACTACGGCACCAGGACAGGGTCAGGGGAGCTTGTTTTTTTTTCTCCACGCCAGTGGGGCATGATCAGGGATGCATGCACTGTCCTGGCACCATTTGAGGAGGCCACGAGGATGGTGAGCAGTGACAGTGCATGCATCAGTGACACTGTACCTCTTGTCCACCTGTTGGAGCACACGCTGCGTGGAATAATGGACAGGGCACTTGAGGCAGAACAGAGGCAGGAAGAGGAGGACTTCCTTGCCTCTCAAGGCCCCCTTTACCCAGACAGTGTTCCTTCTGTCCCACCCATCGCACAGGAAGAGGAGGAGGAGGAGGAGGAGGAGGATTGTGTCAGCATGGAGGTGGAGGCTGGCACTCAGCATCATCAGCAGCAGTCTTTTAGGGATGATTTACAGTCCCAAGAAACCAGTGGACTTGTACGTGGCTGGGAGGAGGTGGCTGCGGATCATGTCGTCCTTAGTGACCCAGAGGACTCCGGAGCGAATGCCTCAGCAAACCTACGCTGCATGGCCTCCCTGATCCTGCAAAGTCTGCGGAAGGATCCTCGTATTCTTCGGATCAAGGAGAGGGACCATTACTGGCTGGCCACTCTCCTTGATCCACGGTACAAGGGTAAGGTTGCGGACCTTATGTTACCGTCGCAGAGGGAGCAGAGGATGAGACAACTCCGGGAGGCCTTGCAGAAAGGTCTGTGCAACGCGTTCACAGAGACTGGGAGGTTGCAAACTCCTGGTCCTGGACAACGAGTTGCTGAGGCTTCGGCCAGTCAAAGAAGGAGCGGTGGGGAAGGTGGCCGTCTGACCGATGCGTTCAGACAATTCTTTAGTCCGCAGCCCCAAAGTATGATCGGTTCCAGCAACCATCGCCAGCGTCTGATAAACATGGTGCAGGAATATCTAGGGGCAAGGTCAGACTTGGACACCTTCCCCACCGAAAATCCTCTGGCTTACTGGGTCTTGAGGATGGATCACTGGCCAGAGCTTGCACAGTATGCAATTGAGCTACTGGCCTGTCCTGCATCCAGCGTTCTTTCGGAACGCACATTCAGTGCTGCTGGAGGATTTGTCACGGATCACAGGGTGCGCCTGTCCACCGACTCGGTTGATCGACTGACTTTCATCAAGATGAACCAGTCTTGGATCACCACCAGCTACCACACACCTGATGCTGATATAACAGACTAATTGATTTTAAAATGTCACATCCCTTCAAGACTGATGCTGATGCTGAGTGCCTGTGCTGTTATGTTGACTGGCTATCCTCCTCCTCCGAGTCCTCAATGATACGATTGATGATGATAGCTTGGAAGATCATTTTTGTTTATGGGTGCCGCCACCAGTGCCTAACGCCCAATTTTTCAGCCCCTGTTTAACAGGGGCGTGTAATTACAATTTTTGAAGCAATACTTTGCAACAGGGCTCATTGCTGTGCTCCAAGTACAGTATCTGTGAGGAGTTGCAGTGTTGTGCCACCAGTGCCTAAGGCCCAATTTTTCAGCCCCTGTTTAACAGGGGCGTGTCATTACAATTTTTGAAGCAATACTTTGCAACAGGGCTCATTGCTGTGCTCCAAGTACAGTATCTGTGAAGGGTTGCAGTGTTGTGCCACCAGTGCCTAAGGCCCAATTTTTCAGCCCCTGTTCAACAGGGGCATGTAATTACAATTCTTGATCTAATAATTCACAGCAGGGCCCATTGCTGCACCCACCAAGAGTAACTGTCAGGGCTTACAGTGTTGTGGCACCAGCACCACCATCAAAGGCCCAATTTTTACTACCACTGTTCAACAATTATATGTAATTAAAATTCCTGATATAATAGTTGACAGCAGGGCGTTCCAGCACCAACCAAGAGTAACTGTGAGTGCTTACAGTGTTGTGCCAACACCAACAACTAAGGGGCCTATTTCTGCAGAGTATATACGGCAGGTCCCTACTTTCAAACATCCAACTTACAAACGACTCCTACTTGCAAACGCAAGAAGACAACAGGAAGTGAGAGGAAATCTACCACTAGGAAGGAAAATTCTCTCCTGTAAGAATAAATATGGGAGAAAGGTGTCTCCTCTGTACTGATGCTTTATCAGCAATCCTTGTTTCAAGAAAAACACCACATTTCAAAAACAGTTGTCATTAGGACGGAAAGTGAGGTGAAATGTTCTGAACAGGGGCACAGACAGCAAAACAAATGTTACAGGGGTGATAACCCTTACCTATGTTTTCCAAAAAGTTTAAAAATAGATTTTTGGTCTGGAGCTACACTTCAACAATGTACCTGTTCAAAATTACAAACAGATTCTACATAAGAACAAACCTACAGTCCCTGTCTTGTATGCACCGCCTGTATACGGCTGTTCTGAGTATATAGGGCCTTTTTTATTTTATGTGCGGGGTTCCCCTTAATATCCATACAAGACCCAAAGGGGCTGGTAATGGGCTGGGGTAGGGGGGGGGTCATGGGGTAGCTATGCCATTTTTCTTAAAGATTTTCATCCATATTACCGGGACCAGACATTACATTAAAGCCGCAAGCAGTTTTAAATGGCTTTTTTTTCCTTTAGAAGTGTCATTTTGTGCAGGGACAGTTCTAAACACGGGAAACACGTGGCACTTCACAGGCATACTTTAGACACCCCCCAGGTACGATATTTAAAGGAATATTTGACTTTTTTTTTTTCACTTTATGCATCATTAAAATGACTGCTCCCGGAAAACGACCGTTTTTAAAACTTATTTTTGCATTGATACATGTCCCCTGGTGCAGAACCCGGGTTCCCAAACCCTTTTTAGGACAATAACATGCATAATAGTTTTTATAATTAGCACTTTAGAATTCGAACGTTCGCATCCATTGTATTTAATAGGGTTCTAATGTTCGTTCGAACTTTCGGTCCGTTCGCGGGTTCTGGTGCGAACCGAACCCGGGGGTGTTCGGCTCATCACTAGTCAGACCTTCCGTATCTCTTGCTTCAGTAGGGTTCACTTGCTGCCATAGATAAACCATATTTGAACGAAAGTCTCCTAGATCTCTGTGGAATTTTTTGGTTTTCTTTTTCTGAGTTTCCTTATCCACTTTTTCTAGTTTTTTCTTTATAAGGGTGTTAAAATCAGTAGTTTGTTGACTATCCTTAATAGGATCTAGTTGCTTTTGCAACTCGTTTATCCTTGTTTCTAATTTGAACATCTTTTTCTTTTTCCTTTTTAAAATTAATTCTTGTAGTTTAAAACCTACCCCATTAAAGAATTCTAGCCATTCGGACATAGATTCGGGGTCATCTAGACCATCTTGGGGGACTACTTCCCATCTTAAACTTCTAATAATAATACGTTCCTTTAAGTATTGTTCTAAAGTGCATATATCCCACCAGGTTCTCACTTGTTTCTCTAGTGAGTTCCCGAGGGCAGTCATAACCCCATTGTAGTTTAATTGTGCAGTAGTGTGCTCATTAACAGTGAAGATGCTGTTAATATCTATATTCCTATTACTCAGGAAGAGCAGTGCATCCATGGCTGCCAAGAAAAAAAGGAGAATTTGTATAGAAAGTAAAGGTGCAAAATAACTGGCCCAAATTTGCACTTTTCAGGCGCCTAGGTGCTAGTATGCGGTACCTGTGGCTCACTCCTCCAACTGTTTAGCTGGAAAAGTAATGGGGAATAAACGATAATTCAGCTCAAAAATTGATATCAGAGTTGTTGAACTGTGATACAAATTATATAAAAGGGAGCAGCTATTTAAATTTATATGAAATGAGATCCTCATACATATAAAAAGTAAAATACAATAAGTATCATATAAAAAGCATAAAACTCATAGAGTCCATATGATAAACAGCGCTGGTTATGGATAAATGTCCAAAAACATATAAAACACTTGAGTGATGACTTTGCAACAGTCAGACTAGTGGTGGTATTTCTTCTATGGATACGGTCTGTAGTGCACCCTACACCAATCCCAAGACTTCACCACAAGTGAGGCACGCTCCCCCTCTGGGGTACAAACTCACCACAAAGATGAAAAAGGTAAGCCTTTTTAGTCTGTAGGTAATCTCACTCCAACATCCGTCATCACCACCAGGGTAGTATGGGTTAAAATCCTCAGGCAAACATATAAGGACATAAAAGCACCAATAGTGTAATATTGCTTTAATCAAGAAAACCCCCAATACAAAGTCCCTGTTTCAAATGCACGTACATTTCAATCACTTGTAAAAAAGCACATAAAGTACAGAGTATATTCACCGCTATCCTGTCCCAAGAGGGCGCCCGTGTTGCGAACGTAACGCTGCAGTCTTTGTTCCGGGTTTGAGACAGTTGCCGTGGAGATCACTCTGTACTTCCTGGTTACAGAGACGCTGCGGTATCTGGGCCCTGACCGGTTTCGTCACAAGCTGACTTCAACTGAGGGCGTAGATAGCCCAGCGTCAGCGTGCGTGGTATAACCCCCCCGCTCGTCGCCTATTGGCTGGAGTGCCGCAATCCGTCCGCCCTGATTGGTGCTTGTCAGGGCGGAACTGCGATATGCACGTCCTCAAACAGGAGCTTTTGGGGAGTGTTCCAACAGCACGTATTACTACACAATTTGTTATATAACAAATAACAAAACGAAAATTTAAACAAAGAGGGGCTAAAAGTTGCTATCAAACTAAGACAGCAAACATGTGAATAAAACCGTCACAATTTTAAAACAATATCTCAATCACTATTACATAGAAGCGAAAACTATTTCTTAAATAAGATGATTTGTTTGCAGAAGGAAAGCTGCAGTTACTTGATGTTCGCTGCACAATATAGCTCAATGGGACAGGTCTAGTGAAACACCTAATCTGTCCCCTGAGAGATACAATATAAAATAAATTTTAACACTACATTAGACATATTCGGGCTATGCAACCACTATGTGTATATGTGTGTATTCTAGCAGCAGAAGATGTTCAAAAAATGGGAATTTAAACCCGCTAATCCAAATATTGAAAATAAATCAATATAAGGTACATGCATATAATAGATGCATATATATATATGTATAGTCTACACATATATAAGTGTATATAGAACTACATGAAATAAATTAAAAATCGATCTAAATTATTTGAAATAAAATGAAAATTGGACCGTCAAAATTTATGAGTGTATAGTTAATTAGCCTTAGATAAATAAAAATAGATAAATAAGACTATAGATAAATATATCAACATATATGTACATAAATCAATAAGTTTCAGAGGTTTGGGCCGAGAAAGGGTGCCATTGAGAGGCGGTATTCAAATCAATTGTTAAAAGTGTAGATAAAATTGCTAAAACAGTCAATAAAAAGTTAATCATAAAAACTGTTAATAAAAACAATATATCAATAATCACTAATAAAACAATTGATGTCTAGATCTATGTTTAACCCCTTCGGAGATACAGTATCTACAGAATAAATCCATTGGGTCTCAAGCTTGGATAATTCTCTTACTAAATTGGACCCCCTCCAAGGTGGTTTTAGGTGGCCCACTCCCCAAAACTTGAGACCTGCGGGGTTTTGGTCGTGGAACAATTTAAAATGTAAGGAAACATTGTGATCCTTATACCCGATTTTGATGTTTGCCACATGCTCAGCTACACGTATTTTAAGAGCCCTCTTAGTCCGGCCTATGTATAATAACTTGCAGGGGCATTCTAAAACATACACTACATAAGCAACTAGATCCTATTAAGGATAGTCAACAAATTACTGATTTTAACACCCGTATAAAGAAAAAACTAGAAAAAGTGGATAAGGAAACTCAGAAAAAGAAAACCAAAAAATTCCACAGAGATCTAGGAGACTTTCGTTCAAATATGGTTTATCTATGGCAGCAAGTGAACCCTACTGAAGCAAGAGATACGGAAGGTCTGACTATGGAAACCCAGCAAGACACCAACATTGGAAGTCAACTGCCCTCTAATAGTCAACCATTACCTATAGTGGATAGAAGAGATTTGGGCACACAACAGACCCCTATCAATCATTCCACACCTATCAGAAATGATCACAACTATGGTAGAGGGAAACCAAGAAGACCTGGTCCACCGAATCCTCAGTATCGACCTCCACCTACACAAGATTACTATCAAGTACCGATATATAATCATTATGACCCTTTATGGGATGATAGGAATAGACAACAATATCAATCACCCCGGTCCTCTTTTTTAGGGAGAGGCAGGGGATGGCAGAAGAGGGGCAGAGGGTCAAACAATCAGAGAGGAAGAATGCCAACATATCCACAGCAAGTGACAGAATACAGGGGACCGCAACATGGACCAACACAGAAAGATCCCCAATGGAGGGACCCCCCACATTGGGAACGGGAAAGGATGCAACAACCAGGCCCAAGGAGAGAAGGAGCAGAGGCTGTAGGGCCGGACGAAGGACACAAGAAAAGAAGTCGAAAGGAATACGAGAAGGAGTACGAGTAGGCGGGATCTTCAATTTAACCGATGTGGTCTTAACAGATAAAGAAACTAATATTTTAAATTTGGGGCTCAAATGTGGTCTACATCGCCCAATTAACAAATTTAATGTGTTTATAGACATGAATAAATATATGAGGAAACTGAATATGAAAAAATATTTTTTAAACAAGAACTCAAACCCTGTAACAAGTACTTTATCAGCACCAACTGATAGTGGTTTGCGAAACAAATCACTTTTTAACCCCTTATTGGGGACCAATCAGCCCTTGGATGTTTTTAAAGGACTCATACTTCGTGATTTGGAACACATCAAACCTAAAAGAAATGTCAATCCACGCTATATCAAAGAAGGCATAGAACTTCTAGAGAAGAGAAAGGAGATAATAGTGAGACCAGCAGACAAGGGAGGTGGAGTGGTAATCCTTACCAAAGACTTTTATCACAACCAGCTAACACAGATGCTATCTGAAGAGGCAACATACTTGAAGCTGGAAAGAGATCCCACTCCACAATATGAAATTAATCTACAGAAACTGGTGGAAATGGGTTTCCAAACCAGAGCTTTGTCTTTGAGGGAGAGTAAATATTTAGTACCGAGTAGTAGTAGGATACCTACTATATACACTCTCCCTAAGATCCATAAAGACCTCAACCTTCCACCAGCGAGACCCATTGTGAATGGGATCGGATCGATTACATCACGTTTGGGCCAATATCTTGACCATTACCTCCAAAGCAGTGTGACATCAACACATGCCTATCTTAAATACACTAAGGACCTCCTATCTCTATTACAGGAAATAGATCTGACTGGAAAAGAAGAAGTGTTCTTAGTAACCACAGACGTTTCATCGTTATACACAATAATACAACATGACGACGCCCTCTTAGCCCTGAATTGGGCACTGTCTAAAAGAGATGACATCTCCCATTCACAGAAATTGCTCCTACGTAATGCTCTGGATTTTTGTTTGGGACACAATTATTTTTGGTTCGATGGAAGCTTTTTTTCACAAAGAAGGGGAGTAGCCATGGGTGCTAAATTTGCTCCAAGCATAGCGAATTTATTCATGGCCGAGTGGGAGGACAAAACAGTATTCCACATGAAACGTAAAGAACTGATACTGTACCGACGATATATTGACGATTTATTTCTCATATGGGCAGGATCAATGGCATCACTAGAAACCTTCCTGGAAGAACTAAACCAGAACACTAACAATATTAACCTTACTTGTGAATATAATAAGGAAAGTATTCATTTCCTAGATGTTCATATATACAGGAATGGGAATAAATTGGGCACTAAAGTTTACTTTAAGCCCACAGATGCTAATAGTTTTCTTCCCACACAAAGCGGCCACCACCCTGCATGGCTAAAAAACATCCCTAAAGGCCAACTGATGCGGGTAAGAGGCAATTGTACTGAGGATGCTGATTTCCTATTCCAGGCTGATGTACTAAAGAATACATTTATGGAAAAGGGTTATAAAGAAACACAACTAATCAAAATTATTGAAGACCTCGCAGCTACTCCAAGAACCAACTATTTGAATAAAAACATTCTCCAAGGGCAAAATAATCATGAATGGAGTTTTATATCAGAATACCACTCACAGTATAAAGAAGTGGAACATATCTTCTTCTCCCATTGGCATATACTCCTTCTTGACAAAATCCTTAAAAACTATATACCAATAAGACCTACTTTTATCTATAGGAAAGCTCCTAACTATGGAGATAGGGTCGTCAAGAAGATACTAGACGTACCACACAAACCCCCATCTTTTTGGGATAAGGATGGCTTTTATGTCTGCAGAAAATGCCGCCCTTGCAGAGAGGTGAATAAACCCCTTAGAGCACTTGAAAATTTTACATCTACGGCCAATAACAGAGAGTTTACCATTAAAGATTTTATTACCTGTAACACTACCTATGTAGTGTATGTTTTAGAATGCCCCTGCAAGTTATTATACATAGGCCGGACTAAGAGGGCTCTTAAAATACGTGTAGCTGAGCATGTGGCAAACATCAAAATCGGGTATAAGGATCACAATGTTTCCTTACATTTTAAATTGTTCCACGACCAAAACCCCGCAGGTCTCAAGTTTTGGGGAGTGGACCACCTAAAACCACCTTGGAGGGGGTCCAATTTAGTAAGAGAATTATCCAAGCTTGAGACCCAATGGATTTATTCTGTAGATACTTTATCTCCGAAGGGGTTAAACATAGATCTAGACATCAATTGTTTTATTAGTGATTATTGATATATTGTTTTTATTAACAGTTTTTATGATTAACTTTTTATTGACTGTTTTAGCAATTTTATCTACACTTTTAACAATTGATTTGAATACCGCCTCTCAATGGCACCCTTTCTCGGCCCAAACCTCTGAAACTTATTGATTTATGTACATATATGTTGATATATTTATCTATAGTCTTATTTATCTATTTTTATTTATCTAAGGCTAATTAACTATACACTCATAAATTTTGACGGTCCAATTTTCATTTTATTTCAAATAATTTAGATCGATTTTTAATTTATTTCATGTAGTTCTATATACACTTATATATGTGTAGACTATACATATATATATATGCATCTATTATATGCATGTACCTTATATTGATTTATTTTCAATATTTGGATTAGCGGGTTTAAATTCCCATTTTTTGAACATCTTCTGCTGCTAGAATACACGCATATACACATAGTGGTTGCATAGCCCGAATATGTCTAATGTAGTGTTAAAATTTATTTTATATTGTATCTCTCAGGGGACAGATTAGGTGTTTCACTAGACCTGTCCCATTGAGCTATATTGTGCAGCGAACATCAAGTAACTGCAGCTTTCCTTCTGCAAACAAATCATCTTATTTAAGAAATAGTTAAACACCGACAGGTGGATATTATCATAGTGCAAGCTTTTCGCTTCTATGTAATAGTGATTGAGATATTGTTTTAAAATTGTGATGGTTTTATTCACATGTTTGCTGTCTTAGTTTGATAGCAACTTTTAGCCCCTCTTTGTTTAAATTTTCGTTTTGTTATTTGTTATATAACAAATTGTGTAGTAATACGTGCTGTTGGAACACTCCCCAAAAGCTCCTGTTTGAGGACGTGCATATCGCAGTTCCGCCCTGACAAGCACCAATCAGGGCGGACGGATTGCGGCACTCCAGCCAATAGGCGACGAGCGGGGGAGTTATACCACGCACGCTGACGCTGGGCTATCTACGCCCTCAGTTGAAGTCAGCTTGTGACGAAACCGGTCAGGGCCCAGATACCGCAGCGTCTCTGTAACCAGGAAGTACAGAGTGATCTCCACGGCAACTGTCTCAAACCCGGAACAAAGACTGCAGCGTTACGTTCGCAACACGGGCGCCCTCTTGGGACAGGATAGCGGTGAATATACTCTGTACTTTATGTGCTTTTTTACAAGTGATTGAAATGTACGTGCATTTGAAACAGGGACTTTGTATTGGGGGTTTTCTTGATTAAAGCAATATTACACTATTGGTGCTTTTATGTCCTTATATGTTTGCCTGAGGATTTTAACCCATACTACCCTGGTGGTGATGACGGATGTTGGAGTGAGATTACCTACAGACTAAAAAGGCTTACCTTTTTCATCTTTGTGGTGAGTTTGTACCCCAGAGGGGGAGCGTGCCTCACTTGTGGTGAAGTCTTGGGATTGGTGTAGGGTGCACTACAGACCGTATCCATAGAAGAAATACCACCACTAGTCTGACTGTTGCAAAGTCATCACTCAAGTGTTTTATATGTTTTTGGACATTTATCCATAACCAGCGCTGTTTATCATATGGACTCTATGAGTTTTATGCTTTTTATATGATACTTATTGTACAGTTTAATATGTTTAGACTTTTCATTCAAGTAGTGTGGCACAGCAATGGGTATCATTGCCACCATATTTAAGTGACAGATGGTGGAAAAGCAGGTGGCCTTATTCTTCATGGTGCGTAGGTGTTTTTAAAGTTGTAGAGGGAGAAATAAAGAAAGAAAATAAACAAACTGACAAAAAAATGTATGTTTTGATTCCATTTTATTCATACATAGTTTAATCCTAAAACAAATGTTGAATATTTAAGTGCTAATTTTTTGTAACTTTAGTTTTAAAACGGAGAATCATGACAATATGCATGCTAGACATTTTTTAATCGTACAATTAACAAAACATTAGGTATAATGTTGGTAAATTTGAAATATTTTTACAGGATTATAACACCTTACAAATCACTTTCAAATAATGCAAAGTACAAATATGTAGTGTTATGCCGCGTACACACGACTGTTTTTCATGACGAGAAAACTGCCATTTTTTAGATTGGTCGTAAAAACCGGTCGTGTGTATGCTCCATAGCAGTTTTCTCGACGAGAAAACTGCCTGCAAAAAAATTAGAACCTGCTCTATTTTTTCTCGTCGTTTTTCCCGTCGTTCTTTTTCTCGTCGCGAAAACCGCTCGTATGTATGCTTTTCCGCGGGGAAAAAAAAGCGCATTCTCAGAATCAAGTATGAGACGTGAGCGCACGTTCTGGTAAAACTAGCGCTTGTAATGGAGATAGCACATTCGTCATGCTGTAACGGACTGAAAAGCACAAGGTGGAAAAGCACAAATCGTCTCTCACCAAACTTTACTAACACAAGATCAGCAAAAGCAGCCCAAAGGGTGGCGCCATTCGAATGGAACTTCCCCTTTATAGTGCCGTCGTAAGTGTTGTCGTACGTTTTGTACGTCACCACGCTTTGCTCGAGCGTTTTTTTCCAGAACGTGTGTATGCAAGGCAGGCTTGAGAGGAATCACGTCGAGAAAAACGTCTGTTTTTTGCATGACAGGAAAAACGGTCGTGTGTACGCGGCATTAGAGTGAAACCAAAAACAAAGTACTTAACATGAAAGGCAAAAATGGCTTGTACATCATATCATCTCTTTCTTAGTGGCAAAGTTGGTCAAAAGATTTAAAAGTTTTGGTGCCTACCCTCTTTAGTAGGTGCTAGAGAGAGTATAGTTTTTGGGTTTCCCTGCCTGACAGGGGGGCCTATTAGGTAAATTTAGATGCTCTCTGCCTACTAGGGAGTAGTGCCTACCTGAGCTCTGCTCAGTGTGCTCAGATGCTGCTCATGTTATGTTATCTGTTTCACACTGGTCCAATAGGACGAGGCATATTGCACAGTGGGAGGAAACCTGACAGATGGGAGCATAGGCGTAGTTACAGCCATGGCCATTGGCAGAAGAAGGTGCTTCAAGGCATACTGGGTGATTGTATATATGTCTAGGGCACATGTGCTCAGCGTCTTCGGCTGGAGAACGTGGTCCCAGAGGGAGGGGGCTGCTGTCCCTCTTCTGAGCAGGCTGCCATGTGGCCTCAGGTGGTTGACCTGAAGGCCGGAAATGCAGAAGCTGTAACCCAGATGTCCTGTAGAGCTGACTAGGAGGGAGACGCGTCTAGAAGGATCTGTTCATGGCTACTGTGAGTACAGACCTGCGTCTAAGGGCCTGTTCTGTGAGGGCCATCCCTTCAGGCTAGTATAATCAGTGGACGGGTGTCAGCCAAAGGGGATACTGGTGATTGTCCTGAAGAAAAGTGCTGCATTGAGTCTGCTGCCAGAGCAAGCAAGGGACTTGATCTCCCACACAGCTGTAGTGTGGTCCAGCAGGGAATCTGCTACCCAATTCAATTTAATGGGGTCGAGTGAGAGTTGTCCTCGTCTGTGCATAGTTTAAGTTGGATTATCCCACCAATTCCTTCTCCTATCTAAGTTCTACCAATAAATACCAAAAAATACCCTAGATTGAATAAGAGTGTGTGGATGATAGGGAGGCCCAGGGAAGACTATACTCAACAATCCCTATGGGGGGGAAGTGCTACAAAAATTTTTTACATATTTCGGATTAGATGAGTAGAATTGTTTGACTATCTAGACCAGTGTTTCTCAATTCCAGTCCTCAAGGCGCCCCAACGGGTCATGTTTTTAGGATTTCCCTCAGATAAAACAGCTGGGGTAATTACTAAGGCAGTGAAACTGATCAAATCACCCTTGCAAAAAAATGGAAAGCCTGAAAACATGACCTGTTGGGAGGCCTTGAGGACTGGAGTTGAGAAACACTGATCTAGACTTTATGAGACCTTGTATACCGTGGAATAGAATAAAAACCAGGGTTTTATGGTAGATTTTGGTATTATGACTATATACCGTTGTATCCACCAGGTAATTATTCATGTCAATGTGATGGAACTTTGAGGATTTCCCTTTTTTCGTTTGATGGGAATAGAAGCATCCAAGGTGACCGGATCCCAGTGATATTTGGCTTAACACTAGGTCTCTGCACACTAAGAATAGTCTAAAATTTACATCACCAGGTGACACCACTCTATGTAGCTCATATGCTCTTCTGCGGCACTGGTTTCTAACTAACCTGGCTAGGGTCATTGCCACATCATATGCAATATGCAAGATGTTGTTGATATGGAGAGGATATAGACCTGCAGATGCTGCCACAGCCTGAGTTATTTAAGGTGAGACTTATGCCCTGTACACACGATCAGTTTTACCGATGAAAACAGTCCGATGGAATTTTCTCATCGGACAAACCGATCGTGTATGGGCCCCATCGGTCTTTTTTCCATCGGTGAGAAAAAATAGAACATGTTTTAAATTTATCCGATGGGAAAAAAAACGATAGCAAATTCCGATCGTCTGTGTGGAACTCCATCGGACAAAAAACCCACGCATGCTCAGAATCAAGTCAACGCATGCTCAGAAGCATTGAACTTCATTTTTCTCGGCTCGTCTGAGTGTTTTACGTCACAGCGTTTGGGACGGTCAGATTTTTGACTGATGGTGTGTAGGCAAGACTTATGGAAGTCAGCTTCACCGGATTTCCGATGGAAAAATCCATCGGATTAGAATCCATAGAAAATCCGATCGTGTGTACAGGGCTTTACATTTTTTCAGTATACTGTGGGTCATCAAAGTTTTGTGTGTGAATATTTGTGTGAAATCGTCTTAAGGTGTTCCTGGAACATAAGGACCCCCGGGATAGTGCTCTGTACCCGCAGTCTCCCCGTACTGTTAATTTCACAACCAAGAGAGACTGACAAGACAAATTTGTATCCACCCAGGATCTGCCTGATTCTCTCTGTTATGTATGAAAGAAATTGTATGCAAACCCTAAAAATTAACTCTGTGTATTTGCTCTATTTTGGTCTGCTAAAAATACAGTTGAAAGCATTTTGGTATATCTATTTGATAAGTGCTAAAAATAAAACCTGTTGATCTTGGTCTAATCTAGTCTAAACTGTTGATCTAATTAAAATTTCACAGCTGTCCCACAACATCTTCTGCACAAGTCAAGGCAGTAGCCTTGAAACTCATCAGCGGTTGGGGAAGGGGCAGGGGCATGTGTATATGGGGGCTTAAAAAAGGATGGCAGGGAATGGAAAACACCCATGTGGATGATGTGGGCACAGGCTTATAATATTGCCACCACTCACGTTTCTTGGGCAAGACACAGCTCAGCCATGTTTGTGCATTGCTTTATAATTCAGGGAATTCTGAGGATGGACTGCATTTTGTTTTAGAATGCCAAAGAGGTCAAAAAAGTGGTAGTTTCGGTGCTGCATGTCATTAGCATTGGATTAGCACTCATTCTAAGCAGGAGGTACTTTGCCATTCTTGAGTCTAGCACAAATTTTCTACTTTCTGTTGGCCTTTAATGATTTCATTTTTTATTTTTTTTAATCTCAGTACTTTTTATTTTTCACGTGAGAAAAGATGCAGGATGCAGTTTCAGGCAAGAAGAGGATTTTTTCTATTTCATTCTGAAAAACAGTGAAGCACTCTGTAAAGAGATCAAAAAGGAAACATACAATAATTAGGGGATATTTACAGAAACACTCTGTTTATGGGAATTATTTTTATATACAGATAATTTAAAATGACATAATAGCACACATCTGTAAAATATAATGCTGTAAAGGAAGAAGGTACTGGAAGTAGGACTTGTATTTTCTGCCAGCTTCCCACTTTCCCTGTCTACATTCTGTTTTTGGAGTAGTAGATTGATGGTGCTGGAACCTTAAAGGGGATGTAAACCCCAAAAATATTTTTTTAATTAAGACTTATATCTGTTACAACAGAGGATGTAATTTCATTTGTGCCCAGTCTTGCCACAGAGAGTTAATCCAGCTCTGAGCAATCCTCTTATCTTTCTTCAGCAGGATAATAACAGACACACAGAGAAATAGGTGTCTGTTCTTCCCCCTTGCTATGACTGATGGGTGATTTTCTTATGTCATGCACCAGTGTGAGAGAGGCATAATGTGTACTTCACATCCCCCCTCCTTTCTTCTAAAGCCCTCCCAGGATTGGCTGCTCCACACCTCAGCATGATTGGGCATCCTGAAGTCATGTGGTGACTTTCCTGGGTCTTGACTGGATGTTAGTGATCATGGGGCATAATCCACGAGACTAGCAGAAGTTCATTGTAAGAAATATCGATGCCTGGCCAAGGGGAGTGTAGATACTGGCGGGAGTCTACTGACATCACGACTCCACCCACCGAGCCCTGGACAACAGACCTGCCCACAGAATCCAGAGTATTGCAGGGCTCCAAACAGATAAAGGAGTCATGTATATCCTTTTAGATCAGCACTATGGATGTAATTTAGAAATGATGAGTCGGTTTACATCCACTTTAAGGTAATAGTAGGTGATATTTTAGTACTGAAAATTTAGTTTATCCAAGTTGTGCTAATGGTGTTCCTGTGGGGCATTTGAGTGATATACTAGCAGACTCTAAGCACTGAGGAACTATCACAATAACCTTGGGATGTAAAGGGTTTGATTTACCAAAACTAGAGAATGCAAAAACTGGTGCGGCTGTGCATTGTAGCCAATCAGCTTCTCTTTAGCTTGTACAATATACCCCTTCAGGCCTGCGCTATAGACCAGTGGCGTCACTAGGGTTGGTGTCACCTGGTGTGGTAAAATTTGGTGTCACCCCCCCCCCCCGGTCACTGTTCAATCTGGGGCACTGAGCAGGCTGGAGCATAAGCACAGCTCTCCCCATGTGTAATCCCCCTATTGAAACCCCCCCGTGTAATTCCCCCAGTGGAACCCCCCTGCATTCCCCCTAATGGAACCCCCCTGCAATCCCGCCAATAAAACCCCCCCTCTGTACAATCCCCCTAATGGAACCCCCCTGCAATCTCCCTAATGTAACCCCCCTGCAATCTCCTAATGTAACCCCTGTGCAATCTCCCCAATGTATCCCCCCGTGCAATCCCCCTAATGTAACACCCCACCTCTGTGCAATCCCCCAAATGTAACACCCCCTCTGTGCAATCCCCCTAATGTAACCCCCCTCTGTGCAATCCCCCTAATGTAACCCCCCCCATTCTGTACAATCTCCCAAATGTAACACCCCCTCTGTGCAATCCCCCTAATGCAGTGGTTCTCAACTCCAGTCCTCAGGGCCCACCAACAGGCCAGGTTTGCAAGATAACTGAAAAGCATCACAGGTGATATAATTTGCTGCTCAGGGATTGCAGTATTCTAGTCTGCATCTCCCCAAGGTAATACTTAAAATCTGGCCTGTTAGTGGGTCCTGAGGACAGGAGTTGAGAACCACTGCCCTAATGTAACCCCCCCCCATTCTGTACAATCCCCAAAATGTAACACCCCCTCTGTGCAATACCCCTAATGTAACCCCCCCTCTGTGCAATCCCCCTAATGTAACCCCCCTCTGTGCAATCCCCCTAATGTAACCCCCCTCTGTGCAATCCCCCTAATATAACCCCCCCCCATTCTGTACAATCCCCAAAATGTAACACCCCCTCTGTGCAATACCCCTAATGTAACCCCCCTCTGTGCAATCCCCCTAATGTAACCCCCCTCTGTGCAATCCCCCTAATGTAACCCCCCTCTGTGCAATCCCCCTAATGTAACCCCCCCATTCTGTACAATCCCCCAGATGTAACCCCCCCTCTGTGCAATCCCCCTAATGTAACCCCCCTCTGTGCAATCCCCCTAATGTAACCCCCCTCTGTGCAATCCCCCTAATGTAACCCCCCCATTCTGTACAATCCCCCAGATGTAACCCCCCCTCTGTGCAATCCCCCTAATGTAACCCCCCTCTGTGCAATCCCCCTAATGTAACCCCCCATTCTGTACAATCCCCCAGATGTAACCCCCCTCTGTGCAATCCCCCTAATGTAACACCCCCCTCTCTGTACAATCCCCCTAATGTAACACCCCCCTCTCTGTACAATCCCCCTAATGTAACACCCCCCTCTCTGTACAATCCCCCTAATGTAACACCCCCCCTCTCTGTACAATCCCCCTAATGTAACACCCCCCCTCTCTGTACAATCCCCCTAATGTAACACCTCCCCTCTGTACAATCCCCCTAATGTAACACCCCCCCTCTCTGTACAATCCCTCTAATGTAACACCCCCCCTCTCTGTACAATCCCCCTAATGTAACCCCCCTCTCTGTACAATCCCCCTAATGTAACCCCCCTCTCTGTACAATCCCCCTAATGTAACACCCCCCTCTCTGTACAATCCCCCTAATGTAACCCCCCTCTCTGTACAATCCCCCTAATGTAACCCCCCTCTCTGTACAATCCCCCTAATGTAACACCCCCCCCCCTCTGTACAATCCCCCTAATGTAACCCCCCTCTCTGTACAATCCCCCTAATGTAACACCCCCCCCCTCTCTGTACAGTCCCTCTAATGTAACCCCCCCATATCTCCCCTCCCTACCGTCACAGACCTCAGATCAGCGTGCTCTGTCCACATGGATGTTCCTCCTCCTCATCCTAGGCTCCTCCTCCTGATATGAACTGTCAGTGTGGAGGAGGAGCCTAGGCTCCCTCGTTCTGTGGGGTTTAATGGTTGTGATAGGCAGCCAGCACTGGCGATTGCAGTGCCGGTTCCCGGAGGACATGCGGGCGCCGTGCACTATGGCACTCCAGGGCTGTCTGCCTCACAACACAATTTTTACTCCTTCTCCCTCCCCGAACATCGCGGGGAGGAAGGAGATACTGGAGCGGGAGTGCACAGGGGAAGGAGGAAGAGGAGAGAGCCGCGGCGCCTCTCTCGATTAAGCGCCGTGACGGGTCGGGTGTCACCCCTCTGGCACTTTTTTCTTTATGTTTTCAAAAGTCGGTCCCGGCAATTATAACCGCGAGTCGTTTTAAATGTGAATTGATTCGTTTTTTTTTTTCTTTAGAGATGTCATTTTTACTGCAGCATGTTTTAGATGTTCCACTTTACAGGCAGATTAAGGGGACACCCAGGCACTATATTTAAAGGAATTTTTCATTTTTATTGTTACACTGTAAGCATAATTAAAATCACTGCATCTGAAAAAACAATCGTTTAAAAAAAAAATGTTTCTATTTTTCTAATTATGGCCAATTACTTGCATATAAAGCCTCGTACACACGACCGAGTTTCTCGGCAAAAACCAGCAAGAAACTTGCTGGCAGAGATTTCTTGCCGAGAAATTCGTTCGTGTGTATGTTTTCTCGTCAAGAAAAGCGACAAGAATCTCGACGAGAAAATAGAGAACCTGCTCTCTATTTTCTCGTCGAGATTCTCGTCAGCCTGTTTCTCGACGAGAAAATTGTGTGTGTGTACACTTACCTGTTCGCCGGGAAGCCCGCGCATGCTCGAAATGACTTTGACGCATGCGCGGTAGCTTCCTAGGCATAGGTAGGGTGAACCAAGATGGTGGCGACGGCATCGAATGTGACGAGCGCATGCTCGTCGTATTCGATGACGTCACCGCGTACGCTCCATTCAAAGAAACGCGGGTTCTTTGAAATGAGCGTGTGTACACTCAGCCGGGACAAGTTTCTTATCCAAGGATCTCGTCGAAAAAAACGACATGTTTTTAACGACGAGATTCTCGGGTGTGTGTACGAGGCAATAAGTCTTCAAAATGGGCACTTTTGATTTTTCCTGTTTGGCTCCCATAGACTTCAATGAGGTTCGCCGTTCATGTTAGAACATTTGCCCTGTTCGGGAGTTCTGCTGCGAACTGAACAAGGGGGTGTTCAGCCCATCCTTACCTCTATACAAAGATACAATATAACATATTGTTACTTTTGCATCTTTCTGTTCATTCATCTGCAGATCAAAGGGATGAACTTATCCCTGCAGATGATGTCAGCTGAAAAGCAAAAAAAATTTTTTTTTAATTAAAATATTCCTCTTTTTAACTCCTTATTAACATTTTGTTTACTCCAGTTAGCCCTAATTAACTCCATAATCTCTTTTCAACTATTATTTTCCTGCTGATTTTTGTGTTTGTTTCTATTTTATTAACTACTAATATTTAAACTTTTTTTGTTTCTGTTAATATTTCAACTTTATATATAACATGTATATATAACTAACATATATTTACCATTTAAAAAAGTACAAAATTGAAAAAATAGGATTTTTTACTCACCGTAAAATCCTTTTCTCTGAGTCCATGGACCGACACAGCTTCTCTATTGACAAAGTGGGTATTATCCGTTAATTAGGAGTGACTAGGCAGAAAAACTTGTAAAAAGTGTTGCATCACACCTTCTACAGTACCGCCCAGGGGGCGGACCTTCTGGGTATACCCTCTCAGTCTGCATCTTCGCAGATCAGTTCGTCAAAAAGCAGTACAAACTTAAAAGGAGGGGTGGGTGCTGTGTCGGTCCATGGACTCAGAGAAAAGGATTTTACGGTGAGTAAAAAATCCTATTTACTCTTTCGTCCATGGACCGACACAGCTTCTCTATTGACAAAGTGGGACGTCCCAAAGCAGTGTCAGAGAAAAAACGAGGGGTGGTAACAGCTGTGACAGCAGGAAGGTAAAGTCATCTGGTTGCATCCAGGGGGGTAGATATATTTCGCCCAGATTCAGGCTTTACGCCGACTTATACAACTAGGTGGAGAGTTGTATAAGGCTAGTGGGCTCATGGATGACTCATACCTCTAGGGAGAGGGCTGGGCGTCGTGCAGACAGGGAGTTGATGAGACCAGCTGAAGCTTGTCAGCTCATTTAGGCCTCTATAAGAACTCCCAGCTTCATTAGATGTTAGCTCATGCCTGGAACCAGACCTGTGTGGACTGTCTAGGGAGAGTGAACCCCTGTGCGGTGAGACAAAGCCTGTGTGGCTATTTGCTTGGACATTTAAAACCAGGGACTTAGGGACTAGGACAGCACTAGGCTGATCCCAGTTGTTAGTTAGGAAACCTGTATGTTTAGTCAGAGGTCAACTTGACCAGGATTTATTTTGGTTATGTTTCTTTTGCTTTGCTGTGTTTTGTCACTGTAAATAGAAAATAAACCGCACCTTTTTTTGATTTTGAAAACCACAACCTCCGTTTGCTGGGCCTGTTTTGTGTGGGGAGCCCATCCCGGGGGTCACACACACCCGCTGCCGAGCTAACCCCCTCACAGTTGGTGGAGAACCAGTGGCAGTTTTTTTTAAGCCAGCATGGAGGAGATACTGAAGCAGCTGGCTCTAGCAAATGCCAATCAACAGCAGACAAATGCAGGTTTGCAAAGGAGCCTTGCAGCCCAGCAGCAGACAAACGCAACTTTGCAACAGAGTCTGGAGGCTCAGCAACGAGCCCAGCAGCAATCTGAGGCCCGCTTCATAGACCTGTTGCAGAAGCAAGAGCAGAGACTACAACAACAGATGGAAGCAGTAATGCAGCAACGTCCGCAGACCAGTGAGGAAAGCCGTCCCACTAATACCGCGTCCTTTGGGGTGAGTCGTTTATTGACAAAAATGACTGGAGAGGATGATCCAGAGGTATTTTTGACCACATTTGAAAGGACCGCTGAAAGAGAAAAGTGGCCTGAGGAGCAGTGGGCTGGACTGGTGGCTCCTCTGTTAACTGGTGAATCGCAGAAAGCTTACTATGACCTAGAGCCTAACCAAGCAAAAGACTATGTGATGCTAAAAGCTGAAATATTGGCAAGGCTGGGTGTCACCCAGGCTGTCCGGGCTCAGCGTGTGCATAACTGGACTTTCCAGCTTGGAAAACCCCCCAGGTCTCAAATGTATGATCTCATTCACCTGAGCAGAAAGTGGCTACAGCCAGAGACTTTGTCCGCACCAAAGATTGTGGAACGTGTTGTAATGGATCGGTTTTTGAGAGCTCTTCCTACTGCCATCCAAAAGTGGGTAAGCCATGGAGACCCAGAGACGGCCGATGGTCTTGTGGATCGTGTGGAGAAATACTTGGCTACAGAGAACCTGACGGCCTCTTCCAGAGACACTCGGACTTTCCACCCTAAGACCAGACCATCCCCAGGGGCGGATAAGAGGATTCCAAGGGGTGAGGGTGGAGAGAGTGAGAGGGTGGGAGCTTTACCCCAAGTTTGGCGACAACAGCCTGGGAAATCAGCGGCTCAAGAGGCGGCAAGAAGGATCGTTTGCTACCGCTGCCGGCAAGCGGGACATATTGCAGCCAATTGCCCGGTTGTGGAGGAACCCATGCAGTGTGACTTTCTGACGGGCAGACGTCAGTCGCTGTGTGCGACAGTCGCATGCACTGCCATTCGAGGAACTGAGAAACATTTATGCAAAATGTGTGTTAATGGTAGAAATGTTGTGGTATTGCTGGATTCAGGTAGCCTTGTGACCCTGATAAAGGCTGAGTTAGTTAAAACAGAGGTCTCTGGGAATAGCAAGGTAGCTGTTATTTGTGTGCATGGGGACACCCGAGAGTATCCAGTGACTACAGTGTGTTTCGAGACCCCCAAAGGTACCCTCTCTCATCCACTGGGCTTAGTATCTCAGTTACCGCATGACGCCATTGTGGGAAGGGATTTTCCGAAGTTCTGGGAACTGTGGGATGATCCTGAGCCCCTCACTGGTGCCCCTATGTACCAGGAATGTGATAGCCAGAACTCCCCTGAGAGTGGTGAGGACTCTCCGGAATTTCCCTTATCAGTATTGGCAGGGGAGACTCAAGAAACTGGAGAGGAGCCCACCTCCTCAGACGAAAACCTACCGTCTGTGGAGTTTTCTGATCTTGAGGTTCACAGGGAAAACTTTGCCACAGAACAGTTGAAAGACCCCGCCCTAATAAAGGCACGGGAAAACGTAGTGAAAATAGATGGCGAGTTAGTGAACCCAGATAATACCTGCACTTACCCATACTTCAGCGTAGAGAAGGACCTACTGTATCGGGTGGCAAAAAGGGCAGAAGAAACCGTTGAGCAGCTTGTGGTGCCCAAACCTTACAGGAAGTTGGTGTTGGAGTTGGCCCATGGGCACATTCTTGGAGGTCATCTGGGGACAGAGAAAACCCGAGAGAGGGTATTACAGAGATTCTATTGGCCGGGGGTGATGAAGGACGTAGAAAATTATTGTTCCTCCTGCCCTGTGTGTCAGAGGTTGGCCCCGATGCCACATTTCCGTAGCCCGCTGGTCCCTCTACCCATCATTGAGGTCCCGTTTGAGAGGATCGCCATGGATTTGGTAGGTCCTATAATCAAGTCCGCTAGGGGGCACCAGTACATATTAGTTATAATGGACTATGCCACCCGTTATCCAGAAGCGATCCCTCTCCGAAATACCTCGGCCAAAACCATAGCCAAAGAGCTATCTTGTTTTTAGCCGGGTGGGTATTTGTAAAGAACTGCTTACGGACCAAGGTACACCCTTTATGTCCCGGGTTATGAAAGAGCTGTGTAAATTGTTCAAAGTGACGCAATTGCGTACGTCTGTGTATCACCCCCAAACCGATGGGCTGGTTGAAAGATTCAACAAAACCCTAAAACAAATGTTGAAGAAAGTGGTGGATAGAGATGGAAAGGATTGGGACTGTTTACTTCCTTATTTGATGTTTGCTATTAGGGAGGTGCCCCAATCCTCTACGGGATTCTCCCCCTTTGAGTTACTGTATGGGAGACACCCAAGAGGGCTGTTGGATATTGCCAAGGAAACTTGGGAAAGTGAGAGTTCTCCCCACAGGAGTGTGATTGAGCATGTCGCCCTGATGCAAGATCGAATTGCACAGGTAATGCCCATCGTGAAGGAACATTTGGCCCAAGCGCAGTTGGCACAGCAGAGAGTGTACAACCGTGGAGCCAAGACCCGTACCTTTTCCCCGGGGGATAGGATATTGGTACTTGTCCCTACGGTTGAAAGTAAATTCCTTGCCAAATGGCAAGGCCCCTACGAGATAATGGAAAAAGTGAGCGAAGTGAATTACAAGGTCAGACAACCAGGAAGGCGAAAGCCCGAACAGATCTATCACGTTAATCTGTTGAAAGCCTGGAGGGATAGAGAGTCCCTAGTCGCAGACACTTGGTCACCAGCTCAAACTGGTTGCGTGATTCCTGAGGTTGGAATAGCAGCCACCTTGTCACAACCCCAACAACAGGAGGTTAAGGAGTTTGTGCTTCGCAACAAGGAGGTATTCTCTGAGCTGCCGGGACAAACATCTGGGGTAGAGCATGACATCATTACCCCGCCCGGTGAAAGGGTGAAGTTAAAACCCTATCGGATCCCAGAGGCTCGACGGGAGGCAATACGGGAGGAAGTACAGAAAATGCTGAACTTAGGGGTGATAGAGGAGTCCCAAAGTGATTGGTCTAGTCCCATCGTGTTGGTGCCTAAACCGGATGGGAGCTGGCGATTTTGTAACGATTTTCGTCAGTTGAACAAAGTTACAAAATTTGACACCTACCCCATGCCACGTATAGATGAGTTGATCGACCGGCTGGGAACAGCCCGATACATGACGACTCTTGACCTCACAAAAGGGTATTGGCAAATCCCCCTGGCCAAGTCGGCCAAAGAGAAAACCGCATTTGTAACCCCAGACGGGGCGTTCCAATATAAAAGAATGCCGTTCGGGTTACAGAATGCGCCGGCCACATTCCAGCGGAAAATGGACCAGATGCTGAGGCCCCATCGGAAGTATGCTGCGGCTTACCTGGATGACGTAATTGTCCATAGCACAGATTGGGCCTCACATCTGCCAAAAGTGCAAGCAGTCCTGGACTCTGTTCGGGAAGCGGGGTTTACGGCTAACCCCAAGAAGTGTACCATTGGGCAGGAGGAGGCCAAATATCTTGGGTACACCATTGGGAGGGGAGTAATAAAACCCCAACTCAACAAAGTCGAGGCCATCCAGAGTTGGCCACGTCCCAACAGCAAGAAGCAGGTACGAGCCTTTCTGGGAATCGCTGGGTATTATCGGCGATTCATTCCCCACTTTGCTTCTAAGGCTGTGCCCCTAACCAACCTGACGAAGGGGAAAGGGTCGGTCATGATTAAATGGACCCCCGAGGCTGAGGCAGCATTCCAATTCTTGAAACAAGCCTTATGTAGCCAGCCAGTGTTGTACTCACCCGACTTCTCTAAAGACTTTGTCGTACAAAGTGATGCGTCAGATGTGGGGTTAGGAGCAGTATTGTCCCAGGTCTGGAACGGGGAAGAGCACCCAGTCATTTACCTCAGCAGGAAGTTGAAGTCCCATGAGGTAAATTACGCCACCGTTGAAAAGGAGTGTTTAGCGGTGAAGTGGGCTCTAGATTCCCTTCGGTACTACCTGCTAGGTAGGCACTTTGACATGGTTACGGATCACGCTCCGTTAAAGTGGATGGCTCAAAACAAGGAAACAAATAGAAGAGTGAATAGGTGGTTCCTGGCCCTCCAGGAATTCAACTTCACAGTAAAGCATCGCCCTGGCGTTCAAATGGGGAATGTGGATGCTTTGTCTCGAGTACATGAATGCCTGATTGCTGGTGTTCCAACCCCGAGGTTAAAACAAGAGGGGGGGTATGTGACAGCAGGAAGGTAAAGTCACCTGGTTGCATCCAGGGGGGTAGATATATTTCGCCCAGATTCAGGCTTTACGCCGACTTATACAACTAGGTGGAGAGTTGTATAAGGCTAGTGGGCTCATGGATGACTCATACCTCTAGGGAGAGGGCTGGGCGTCGTGCAGACAGGGAGTTGATGAGACCAGCTGAAGCTTGTCAGCTCATTTAGGCCTCTATAAGAACTCCCAGCTTCATTAGATGTTAGCTCATGCCTGGAACCAGACCTGTGTGGACTGTCTAGGGAGAGTGAACCCCTGTGCGGTGAGACAAAGCCTGTGTGGCTATTTGCTTGGACATTTAAAACCAGGGACTTAGGGACTAGGACAGCACTAGGCTGATCCCAGTTGTTAGTTAGGAAACCTGTATGTTTAGTCAGAGGTCAACTTGACCAGGATTTATTTTGGTTATGTTTCTTTTGCTTTGCTGTGTTTTGTCACTGTAAATAGAAAATAAACCGCACCTTTTTTTGATTTTGAAAACCACAACCTCCGTTTGCTGGGCCTGTTTTGTGTGGGGAGCCCATCCCGGGGGTCACACACACCCGCTGCCGAGCTAACCCCCTCACACAGCATAAAAATAAACTTCACCCCAAACACAAAACAGCACTCCTCCAACGGAGGAGTTGCAACTCTAAACAGCCGCTTGCAAAACCTTGCGGCCAAAAGAGGCATCCGAAGATGCACCTACATCAATTTTGTAGAATTTTGTGAAAGTGTGAGCGGACGACCAAGTCGCCGCTTTACATAATTGGGAAACAGATGCTTGATGTCGGAAAGCCCAAGAGGCACCTATTGCCCTGGTCGAATGCTCCGTGACAGGAAAGGGGGGCGCCTGACCCTTTAAGGCGTAAGCCTGGATTACTATCTGTCGGATCCACCTAGAGATGGTGGCCGATGAGACTGCTTGGCCCCTCTTGGGACCAGCCACCGAAACAAACAGTGAGTCTGAATTCCGGAACAGGGAAGTAGCAGATAGGTATACTCTCAAAGCTCGGACAACGTCCAAGGAATGCAACGCCGACTCCTTAGGATTCGACGGCTGAGGACACAAGGATGGAAGTACAATGTCTTCGTTGAGATGAAAAGCCGAAACGACTTTCGGAAGAAAGGAAGGCTGCGGCCGCAGCACCACCTTATCCTTGTGGAAAATCAAATAGGGAGCCTTGCAGGACAAGGCTGCCAGCTCAGAGACTCGTCTAACTGACGTAACAGCCACCAAAAAGACCACTTTCTGAGAAAGTGTCAACAGGGGAATATCTCTAATATTCTCAAACGGTGCCTTCTGAAGCACCGAGAGGACCAGGTTCAAGTCCCACGGAGGTAACGGGGGACGGACCGGAGGGGCCACATGTCGGACCCCCTACACAAATGTACTCACGAGAGAGTAAGTCGCCAGGGGTCGCTGAAAAAAAGACAGCCAGGGCAGATATCTGTCCCTTAAATCGTACTTAGGGCAAGCCCTTGGTCCACCCCATGCTGTAAAAACAGCAGGATTCTGGAAACCAAATAGGTACGCGGATGCCATTTCATTTCCTCACACATGGAGATGTAGGCCCTCCAAGTGCGGTGATAGACCTTCCTAGAGGACGGTTTTCGAGCACTTCTCATAGTAGAGATTACTGAGTCTGACAGGCCCCGGTCTCTCAGTACCTGGTTCTCAACAGCCATGCCGTTAAAGCCAATGACTGTAAAGCAGGATGGAATATGGGACCTTGCGATAGCAGGTCCTTCCGTAGTGGTAGGGGCCAGGGGACGTCTGCTACCAGACGTACTAGATCGGCGTACCAAGGACGCTGAGGCCAATCTGGAGCGATTAGGATCATTGGAATTCCCTCTGCCTCCACTCTGCGGAGCAGAAGAGGAAGAAGCCTTAAGGGAGGGAAGGCATAGATTAGCCGATACTGACCCCACGATGCTACCAACGCGTCCGTTGCGTCTGCCCATGGGTCTCTTGACCGGGCCACAAATCTCAATACCTTCCGATTGAGTCGGGAAGCCAGAAGATCTACGTCTGGTGTGCCCCATCTTTGGCAGAGGAGTTGGAACACCTCCGGGTGTAAGGACCCTTCTCCCTGGTCCAGCATCTGGCGGCTCAGGTAGTCCGCCTGCCAGTTTTCCACACCCGGAATGTACACGGCCGACAGTGCCGGTACGCTCCTCTCTGCCCACTTCAGGATGCGAGCGATCTCCGATGCTGCAGCTGAGCTTCTTGTTCCTCCTTGATGATTGACATATGCCACTGCTGTGGCGTTGTCTGACTGGATCCTGACTGGACGCCCTTGCAGCCTCTGAGACCATTTGAAGAGGCACAGCCTGATCGCCCGGATTACCAGGACATTGATCGGCAGGAGGGCTTCCTCTGGGGTCCAGCGACCTTGTGCCGACTGAACACCCCAGACTCCCCCCCAACCTGTAAGGCTGGCGTCCGTCGTGATCACTATCCAGTAAACCGGAAGAAATGACTTCCCGGCCATTAGAGCCGGTGCTGTCAGCCACCATACCAGGGATCTCCTGACTATGTGGCTCACTCGGATTTGATAATCCAGAGATGATGGACATCTGTTCCATCTGGACAGAACTTCCTTCTGTAACACTCGAGTGTGGTATTGAGCATATGGAACCGCCTCGAAGGAGGCTACCCTGAGGCCCAACACTCGCATGCAAAAAACGGAGTGACGACCAATTCCTGGAAGTCAGCTGCCGTACTGCAGCCCGGAGGGTCTGCAACTTCTCCACAGGGAGGAATACCTTTGCCTCTGAAGAATCCAGAATCAACCCCAGGTACCCTAGGCGTTGAGTGGGCACCAATACTGACTTTTGCGTGTTTAGTATCCAACCACAGTCTCGAAGAGTCTGACAGGTAATGGACACGCTTACCTCTAATTCTGAGCTTGAAGGGGCCTTCAGCAGAAGGTCGTATAAGTAGCCTGTGATAGCGATACCCCGCTGTCTTAGAAGTGCCAGAATCGGAGCGAGCACCTTGGTGAACGTCCTGGGTGCTGAGGCAAGGCCCAACGGGAGGGCCACAAACTGGTAGTGGTCCTTCCCGATAGCAAATCGCAGAAACCTCTGGTGTCTGGAGTATATGGGGACCTGCAGGTATGCGTCCTTGATGTCCAAGGAGGCCAGAAAGTCCCCCGGATGGAGAGCCGTGACTACAGATCGAACCGACTCCCTCCGAAAACTTTGTACCTTCACAAAGCAATTGAGGGCTCTGAGATCCAAGCTTGGACGAACCCCCTCCTTCTTCGGCACAATGAACAGATTTGAGTTAAAACCCCGTTCCAGTTCTGGAACTGGAATAACTACCCCGCGTTCCAGTAGACCCTGGACCGCCCCATACAGGGCCTCCCGACGGGTCGGTAGTAGCTGGAGATTGGAGGTGTTGAATCTGTCCGGTGGACAAGAGAGAAACTCTATCTTGTAGCCTGAGGAGATTACTTCGCAAACCCACCTGTCGGAGATTAGTGCTGTCCACTGAGTCGCGAATTTGCGAAGACGTCTCCCCACCCGAGAGCTGGGTGGGGGTGGACCTTCATGCGGACGCAAATTTGTCCGCAGGCTTATTGGGTATGCGGGACCAGGGACGCTTTTGTCCTTGGGCAGGCGCTTTATCGGCCTGGGGTCTTTTCCCTGTCGCCCTAGGGGGACGAAAAAACCACTTGCGTGCAGTAAAGGAGGGCCCTTGCCCTTGGCGTGGCTCCTTACCCTTGCTAATTTGGGGAAGCAAAGTGCTTTTACTTCCTGTGGCATCCTTGATGATGTCATCCAGAGAAGCCCCAAAAAGTCTGTCGCCCTTAAAAGGCAGATCCAACAGGGCTTTCTTGGAAGTCTGGTCCGCAGACCAGCCTTTTAGCCAGATCAGGCGGCGTATTGCTACTCTATAAACCAAAGTTTTAGACAGCAGGGGAATAGTATTCATGTCTGACTCGCAGACAAACCTAAGGCCCTGGACCAACAGGTCGGCCAATGTTATCTCATCAGGAGGAGCATCTCGCTCCTTAACCCCTGGAGTAGCAATCTTGCCCATTCAGTAAGTGTGTGAGACACTAGGGCCCCCGCCAATGCCGGGCGTACTGCCAAGCCTACCACTGAGTATAGGTAGCAAGTGAGTGCTTCAGCCTTCTTATCCACAGGGTCCTTGAAAACAGGAGCCCCTTCTACAGGAATTGTGGTGGCTCTATTAAGTCTGGACACCGGAGGGTCCACTATAGGGGGGAGAGGTCCATTTCTTCAGAAAACTCTCCTCAAAAGGGGTACCGTACCGCAAACCTCTTTGGGGCTGTAAAGACCCTCAGTGGGTTCTCCCATTCCTTGTATAAGTGTTTATCAAAAGACACACAAGGGAACACCTTAGCAGTGCGGGCAGGTCTATGAAACCCAAGTGGACCGGAGTCTCCAATTTTAGCATATCCCGCACGGCAGTAATAAGGTCAGATACCAAAGCCGTCTCGCGTACTGACCTGGACTTTGAGTCATTCTCACTGTCCGGTCACGGTCTGCAGTCTCTGATGCGTCAGAATCTGGGCCCCGAGCCGTAGCTGGACCTGGTTCTGCACCAGAATTATCCCCAGAAGCTTGCAGGGGATGGGGCGTTTACTACCCCCTGTATTCCCGTGTGCTGCTTCCACCCTGGCAGCAAACGCCTCTAGGATTGCAGTCATAGCGTTCATAGACACCTCAGGGGCACCAGCTGCTAAATCTGGTGTTTCAGGGGAGAAGACATCTGGCTCAGATGCCATGCTGACCACACGCTGACACTCACAGGGCTCCAGGCAAGATATCAATAGGCCACCCTCCTGTGCTGCAGCGAGGCCGGGTCACCCAGAGGACTCACCACCCTGGATAGGTACTGCTATGCTGCGCCTGTGATGCTGTCCCCCCTGCTGCTGTGTCAGTCTGCTTCTTTTATCAGCACTTCCTGTGTGAATTTTCGCGCCAGTGTAATGCACCCTAGAGGCCGGAGGCTCTCGAAAAATGGTTGCCAAAAACGTCTGTATGGAAGATAATGTGGGCTCTAAGAAAATGGCCGCCGACAGAAGATAGAGGTCAAGCAGCCATAGCCCACAAAAAGATGGCCGCCGAACGGCAATATCTGCATACAGGGTGGACAAACATGGCCGCCGATCAGCTGATAGGGGCCAGTGGGTGTGGCCGAACCACAGGAAGATGGCCGCCGGGCAGTCACAAGAGGCCAAACTTGGCATGGACCACCTCAAAATGGCCGCCGACAGCATGGAGGAGGAAGGACACAAACACAGGTAAGAAAAAAATGACATTTCTTTTAAATGTTAGTTACAGCCAGCCCCGCTCCAGTGGGACCCCCTAGGTGACCCACAGCACCCAGCAACCTTTAGCTAGAAGCCCAGGGAGGAGGGAAAGGCAGGGAGAGAGGGAAGAAAGGGGCCACAACCACTTACTTGATCTCTCCAGGAATGTCCAGCTAAATCACCCAGCCGAGGCAGGGGAGTTTTACTTACCTATCCTGCATGTATTCTGCTGGAAGACATTCCAAACAGATCATCGTCCGCGCACGGAAGGTGACTGTTGGCCAGGCATGCTGTGATTGGACCCAGAAGGGACGATCATATGTATGCCCTGGAGCATGACGCTCACCGGACAGGCTGCTGCGACTCGGCCGTAAGGTCAGCCGAAGCTGAGCGGTCCGATGCAAGCCTTGGAGCGTAAGCTCACCGGCCAGGCTGCTGCGACTCGGCCGTAAGGTCAGCCGAAGCTGAGCGGTCCGATGCAGGCCCTGGAGCGTAAGCTCACCGGCCACCCGTGGAGCGACGGGCATGTCGTGGAAAACCCAGCGCGTAGCTAGGGTCGGCAAACGCTCGATGGCCGAAACTGGGGAGACTACAAGGATCGAGGATCCAGCCTGTCACCCAGTCGGCAGTTGATCGAAGATCGCAGGAAACAACAAAATGTAGCAAAAAAAATATATATATATATATCTTTTTTCCCCGGACCAATGGGCCCGAAGGGAGCCATGTCCTACTCCTTGCTAGACAGAAAAAAACTGATCTGCGAAGATGCAGACTGAGAGGGTATACCCAGAGGGTCCGCCCCCTGGGCGGTACTGTAGAAGGTGTGATGCAACACTTTTTACAAGTTTTTCTGCCTAGTCACTCCTAATTAACGGATAATACCCACTTTGTCCATAGAGAATTTATTTGTTTATTTGTAAATAACTTTGCTTTGTACCAGAATTAAAATTGTAGTTTTATTTTAAACAGCACAAATTACAGAATAATGCCGCGTACACACGATCGTTTTTTTGGTCGAGAAAAACGATCGTCTGTGGGCATTTTGTAGTTTTTCTCGACGAGAAAAACGGCATTAAAAACGACGAGAAAAATTAGAACATGTTCTAATTTTTCTCGTCGTTTTTTCCGACATTTTTTCCGCGGCAGTTTTCCCATAGGGAAACACTGCCGCCGAGCCCACAGACGGTCGTTTTTCTCGACAAGAGAAAAAATGACGTGAAAAACGACCGTGTGTGGGGAACACGCCGTTCCCTCGTTTTTAATGTCATTATTCATGGCGGTTTTTTAACCGCCGTGAATAATGATCGTGTGTACGCGGCATCACATTTATTTTTAAACTAACATTATTGTCTAATAATTGCAGGGAAAAAAATGTTGCAAGACATTATCATTAACCACTTGACAACTGGGCACATAACCCCCTTCCTGCCCAGGCGAAATTTCAGGTTTCAGCACTGTCACGCTTTGAATGACAATTGCGCGGTCGTGCGACGTGGCTCCCAAACAAAATTAACGTCCTTTTTTTCCCACAAATAGAGCTTTCTTTTGGTGGTATTTGATCATTTCTGCGGTTTTTATTTTTTGCGCTATAAACAAAAATAGAGCGGCAATTTTGAAAAAAACACAATATTTTTTAATTTTTGCTATAATTAATATCCCAATTTTTTTTTTTAAAACTATTTTTTTTCTCAGTTTAGGCCGATACGTATTCTACATATTTTAGGTAAAAAAAAAATCGCAATAAGCGTATAGTGATTGGTTTGCGCAAAAGTTATAGCGCCTACAAAATAGGGAATAGAATTATGATTTTTTTTTTTTACTAGTAATGGCGTCGATCTGCGATTTTTTTTTGTGACTGTGACAATATGGCGGACACATCGGACACTTTTGACACTATTTTGGGACCATTCACATTTATACAGCGAACAGTGCTATAAATATGCACTGATTACTGTATAAATGTGACTGTCAGGGAAGGGGTTAACCACTAGGGGGCGATCAAGGGGTTAATATGTTCCCTGCTAGATGTTCTTACTGTGGGGGGAGGGGACTGACTGGGGGAGGTGACTGATGGTTGTCCCTATGTACAAGGGACACACCATCAGTCTCCTCTCCCTGACAGGGCGTAGATCTCTGTGTTTACACACAGAGATCCACGTCCCTGGCTCTGTGACAGCCGATCGCTCGTACCTGGCGGACATCGCGGCGGGCACAGCTTTTCCCCGATGCGCGCCCGCGGTGGCGCGCATCGCGGAAGTAAATGGGAGGACGTCCATAGACGTCCTATCAGCAATTGACGACCGCTTTGCGGACGTCTTTTTAATATGGCCCGGGCGCGAAGTGGTTAAGGGAAGCCGTGTTTGTCCTTAAAAAAACATTATATATATATTACCTTGTTATCTTTAGTAATGACAAAGTTATATCCATAGTCCATATGGGGGTGAACAGGTGTGAGAGGCGAAGTGGTTAAATCACTTTGCAAACTGTAATGCCGTGTACACACTATCGGTTTTACCGATGAAAACAGTCCGATGGACTTTTCTCATCAGACAAACCGATCGTGTACGGGCCCCATCGGTCTTTTTTCCATCGGTGAGAAAAAATAGAACATGTTTTAAATTTATCCGATGGAAAAAAAACGATAGCCAATTCCGATCGTCTGTATGGAACTCCATCGGACAAAAAACCCACGCATGCTCAGAATCAAGTCGACGCATGCTCAGAAGCATTGAACTTCATTTTTCTCGGCTTGTCGGAGTGTTTTACGTCACGGTGTTTGGGACGGTCGGATTTTTGACTGATGGTGTGTAGGCAAGACTGATGGAAGTCAGCTTCATCGGATTTCCGATGGAAAAATCCATCGGATTAGAATCCATAGGAAATCCTCCGATCGTGTGTACAGGGCTTTACACTATAAGGCCCCTTTCACACGGGCTGTCCGATTAGGTCCGCCTGTCAGTTTTTCAGGCGGACCTGATTGGACCCTCCATTCACCCCTTTGGAGTGGCGGATGTCAGTGCCCTAATTGTTACATTGTTCATGTAACAATTAGGGTCGGTTCACACCGGGATAGCACAGGAACATGTGAGTTCAAATCCACACATTCCTGTGTGGTGCACTTTGACAGGCCATTCATATGAATGGGCTGCAAAAAGCACCGGACCATGCAAAAAGCAGTTCTTGCACTACTAAATCTGCATGGTACTGCAGTATGCACTGCATTTGGAATGCAATTAAAAATACATTGGCACCTGCATCCAGATTGCAAGGGCACCTGCAACTCTTATCAGATAATACAGTCTCTTCCCATTCAATTTAGTGAAATACTATTGTAGCGGGTCTTTACTTTTAAGGGGTGTTATGTGCCTTAATTTAGGGGCTGGTCTGAGCTTTTAGCCAGGCTCAGACCATTCTCATTGCTAGGTATTGCTTCTGCCTATGTGATGCTGCCTGGTGTATGGTTCCCTGTGGCCTGTAGGTGGCGCTGTCACATCAGGTCAGGGTTGAGCCAGGGGTGGCATTACTACGCCTTTGGGTGTCCTCTCTCGGCAGCGGTACAGTGGGCGTGGTCAACCTGCTGTGCATGCCGGGAGAGGGTACTTAAGGGGCAGACCCCATAGAGTGGAGTTGGAGTCGGTGGGGTGAGACACGTACCCCACCTCCTGTGGCCCTCATGGCCAGGGGTACGTGTGGGCGTGATCAGGCCCAGGCAACTTTAGCCTGGGGCCTGCAACTCTACTAGTGGGCCTATCACCTTCAGAAGGGTGACTCGCTGAAAGACCCGAATTTATGAACACCGCTTAACCTCTTCAAACAAGAGGGTACGGGCATAGAGCACGGTGTGCCTTGACTCGCAAGTGAGCCAGGCAGGAAAAAGGTTTGTGTGCTACACTATACTTGACCAAATAATATGAGGCCAGCTTCAAAATCACCACTTTTACTACGTGTCATTCTAAAGATCATTCTTACAAACATATTAATGCCCAATAGTTAAATAACAAATATACTTACACGTGTAAGCAGCCTTCGCAGCAGTGACATATTTCACACATTCCACAACACACAGCGCAACCAAGAGCTGGAAAATCAGAGTAAAATGGAATTTAGTCCAGAGAAACAGATCGCTTGCTAAACAAATTCTATTTTCCAACTGTAAAGCTAAACTTAAACTGACTTAATAGACCAATTAATGCAGCTCTGTATTAAATGAATACATAATTCCGTAAAATACAGGGGCAGACTGACTCGGGATAAACTTTCATAGGACGGCATACAAGCAATCTTTACACTATCCAAGTAAGTTGTCAATTGCTTTGTGTGAATTTACTTCTCTTACCAACTGCACTTAGTTTGGCGCCCTTTTGCTGTCTTCCCAGTTACTACAGGTTTCCTTCCTGACAGTGTTTCTACTCAACCTATTCACTGATGCCCCTTCTGGACAAGACCCCTTCTGAACTGTGATGACAAGTATTTTACATTCATCTTTACGTGAGTTGCTAATTGTCTTTGTTTTAATCATTTTTATAACATCTACTACACTTTGTCTGCACAATCTACTGTGTTTGCTTGCAATTTTAGAGAATCCTTCAGTCTCATAGAGGTGCTACGCAAAATATACTGCATTTATGACCCCATGGACATTATATTCTAAGTTGCCCAGAGCAGGGCCGTTTGGAGGAATTTCGGGGCCCCAAGCAGATTGAGAATTTGGGGGTGCTACTGATTTTTTTTTTTTGGAGAAGCGGGAGGGGGGCCGCCAATATCGTGGGAGGGGGGGCCGCCAATCGTGGGAGGGGGGCTGCCAATCGCGGGTGGGGGGCCGCCAATCGCGGGAGGGGGGCCGCCAAATTGCGGGAGGAGGGGGCCGCCAATCGTGGGTGGGGGCGCCAATCGCGGGAGGGGGGCCGCCAATCGCGGGAGGGGGCCGCCAAATCGCGGGAGGAGGGGGCTGCCAATCGCAGGAGGGGGGGCCGGCAATCGCAGGAGGGGGGGCCGCCAAATCGCGGGAGGAGGGGGCCGCCAATCGCGGGTGGGGGGGCGGCCAATCGCGAGAGGGGGGGCTGCCAATCGCGGGGGGGCGCCAAATCGCGGGTGGGGGGGCGCCAATCGCGGAAGGGGAGGCAGCTCTGCTGGGGCCCCAGGCCAGCTGGGGGCCCCAAGCAGTTGCTTGGTTTGCCTGTCCTGTTCCGACGGCCCTGGCCCAGAGGACTCGTCGCACATGAACTTTCTGCCTACCTATTGAGTCTTTCCCAATTATACTTTTGTGCCATATTACTCACAGTTTACTAGTAAAATTTAAAATAAATGAACAGAGGAGTTTTTGAAGGAACTTGGCAGGTAGGTTGTTCCAAACATCTTAGAGAACTGATTACAGATCTTCTGTGGATGTAGGTTGCCTCAAATCCTTCTGTCTCTTCATATAATCCCAGACAGACTTGATGATGTTGAGATCAGGGCTCTGTGGGGGCCAAACCATCACTGCCAGAACTCCTGTTCTTCTTTACATTGAAGACAGTTCTTAATGACATTAGCTGTATGTTTGGGGCTGTTGTCCTGCTGCAGAATACATTTGGGGCCAATCACACCCATCCCTGATGGTATGGAATTATGAATAATTATCTGCCTGTATTTTTTAGCATTGAGGACACCATTGATCCTGATCAAATCTCCAACTCCATTTGCAAGAAATGCAGTCCCAAACCTGCAAGGAACCTCCACCATGCTTCACTGTTGGCTGCAGACACTCATTATTGTTCCGCTCTACAACCCTTAGGTAAACAAACTGCCTCTTGCTACAGCCAAATGTTTTACATTTTGGCTCATCAATCCAGAGCACTTGCTGAAATTTTTCTGAACCCCAGTTCCTATGTTTTCATGCATAGTTGAGTCTCTAAGCCTTGTTTCCACGTCAGAGGTATGGCTTTTTGGCCGCCATTCTTCCATTAAGACCACTTCTGGCCAAACTTCTCCAGGCAGTAGAAGGGTGTACCCGAATCCCACAGGTTTCTGTCAGTTCTGTGCTGGACATCTTTCGATGTTGAAGGAAGTAGGCATGATGTGTCTTTCATCTGCTGCATTACGCTTCGTTGGCTGACCACTGCATCTACGGTCCTCAGTGTTGCCCGTTTCTTTGTGCTTCTTCAAAAGAGCTTGAACAGCATATCTTGAAATCCCAGTATGCTTTAAACGCTCTGAAAGGAAGTTAAATGACAGGGCACAAAGTTCTCTGTGGTGATTTGTGGGTATTGTCACGTAACAATGACCTTTCACCAAAAAAACAAGGTGCACCTAAAAAATCAAGGCTCCTTCCCCATAAGAAATTGCAGGTTCTAGTTGGAAAAAATATGCTGTGAAAGTCCACATCTCGAATTTATTTTAAATGATCTAGCTCAAAGATCTCATGCCACCTTTTTGAGATCCTCTTTATTGCAGTGGTATAGCGTATCATGGATGAATAGGATGATAGGTCTATGTGGTTAAAAACATGTGGCTGCAAGCAAAGCAGACATTTGAATGCCATTTTTAAGAAAATGTGAACCTTGTTTTCCGGCCAGAATGTAATTTTTTCGTTTTGTTTTACATTTCTAAACTCCCTTGTGCCTATGGCATTTAGATAAATTTGTACCATATTTAGAGATGATTATTCCAGTGACATAGATGGCCTGGTTCACAACCATCTCAAAACAGGCCTTTGACAACATCTTTCATTCACATATGCTGGCCATTTTATCATCTTGACCCTGGTGACCTGACCACAATTCATACTTGCATCTATGTGAATCGAACTATTAGCATCAGTCCCAGACTTAATGGCATCATGGTGACTGGTTTATGTAATTAGAGGTTTAAAAATCTTTATACCTCCATTTTTGTTTTAAAACTAGAAGAGAGTATCGTGCTAGAAGAGAGTATCGTTTTGGGTCTTTCTGCCCTAACAGGAGGATCATTAGGTACACTTGGAATGCTCTCTGCCTACCAGGGAGCAGGATCTATTAGTGAGGTCTGCTCATAGTGCTCAGGTGCAGCTCAGCTTGTCTGAATGTTTCACACTGGTCCAATAGGGAGGCGTATTGGAGGGTGTGAGGAAACCTGACAAGTGAGGGCACAGGCATTGTTGCAGCCCTGTTTATTGGCAGAGGAAAGTGTCTCATGGCATGCTGGGTGACTGTATAAATGCCAAAGGCACATGTGGATGAGCGAGTTTGGGGTGGAGGAACTTGACTGGTGTGCACAGAGTCCGGATCTTAACTCAATAGAACGCCTTTGGGATGAATTTGATCGGAGACTGCGAGCCAGGCCTTCTTGCCTAATATCAGTGCCTGACCTCACAAATGTGCTTGTGGGAGAATTGTCAAACATTCCTATAGACACACTCCTAAACCTTGTGGACAGCCTTCCCAGAAGAGTTGAAGCTGTTATAGTTGCAAAGGGAGGGCCAACTCAAGACTGAACCCTATGGACTAAGACTGGGATGCCATTAAAGTTCATGTGCATGTAAAGGAGGGCGTCCCAATACCTTTGGTAATATAGTGTATGTCCATTTATGGCTACTCTTATGCCCCATACACACGATCGTTTTTCATGCCGTTAAAAATTCAATTTTTAAAAATGCCATTAAAAATGATCGTGTGTATGCTCCAGAGCATTTTTAACGACGTGAAAAACGGGCATTAAAAATTTGGAACATGCTCTCTTTTTTCACGTCGTTTTTCATGTCGTTTTTTTTAACGACGTGAAAAACGATAGTGTGTATGCTTTAACGACGTGAAAAAAAACGCGCATGCTCAGAATCAAGTATGAGATGGGAGCGCTTGTTCTGGTAAAACTAGCGTTCGTAATGGAGATAGCACATTCATCACGCAGTAACGGACTGAAAAGCATGAGGCTGAAAAGCGCGAATCGTTGCTCAACAAACTTTACTAACATGAAGGGTGGCGCCATTCGAGCGGAACTTCCCCTTTATAGTGCCGTCGTACGTGGTATACGTCACTGCGCTTTGCTTGATCGTTTTTTAAAATGATCGTGTGTACGCAAGACAGGCTTGAGAGGAAACGTGAAAAAAAACGACGTGAAAAACGGCAAGGAAAAAAATGGCAAGAAAAACGATCGTGTGTATGGGGCATTATACTTAAAAACTCCTACGTATTCATCATTTACATAAAATTGATCTGTAAAACAATATTCCTTACCTTCTGATCCTGTTGTTGTCACTCCGCCTATCGGTCCTGCTGACACTGGTGTTTGTGTTTCTGCAAAATAAATGCAAAACTTGTAAAGTGTGTTTAGGGATCTGCTCACCTCCACTGTCTGGCATGAACAAAGCCACAAATTTCAAACCATTTTTGGAGGGACTTGCCTCAGGTTGTTGGGAAAAAGAAAAATAATACATTTAATAAAAGCATTTCATTCGAGCTATAAATCCTCTTGATTTCAAAATAGCACCATTCATGATCTTGTGAATGGCCCTGACATGACTCTTCTTTTGCCCTTTCTGTCTATCTATTCTTTGGTTACTATAAGACCCCTTTCACACTGTCACCGCCCATAGCGTTTGCGGTAAAACGCAGCTATTTTTAGCGGCACTTTAACGTGGGATTTGTGTCGCATTTTGGGCGCTAGTGGGGCGCTTTTAACCCCCGCTAGCGGCTGAGAAAGGGTTAAAACCGCCCGCAATGCGCTGCTACAGCGGCGTTTTGCCAGCGGTATGGCAGTGCTGCCCATTGATTTCAATGGGCAGGAGCGCATTAGGAGCAGTGAGTTCACCGCTCCTAATGCACTCCAAAGAAGCTGCTGGCAGGACTTTCTGACGCCCTGCCAGCGCACCGCTCCAGTGTGAAAGCCATCGGGCTTTCACACTGGAGTGAATAGAGCAGCTGTTTTAGGGCGGATTGCAGGAGTTATTTTTAACGCTATAGCGCCTTCAAAACGCCCTCAGTGTGAAAGGGGTCTAATAGCATTATTTGATATATTTTTCTATTGACTACATATTTGCACAGTGATGCATCTCAGTGTTGCCAACTGTCAGTATTTTTAATGGCAGCCAGTAAAAAATGAGCACTTTTTCCTGCCAGTAAATGCCAGTGACAGGAAAAGTTTACCAGTAAAAAATATGTCTGTGACGCTTGGCTTGCGTGGTTCTGGTCTGGAGCGGGCTGAGGAAATATGTTTTTTGCCCTAATATCTAACTTAAAGCGGAGCTCCGCCGGAAAAAAAATATTAAAAGCCAGCAGCTACAGCTACAGCAGCTGCTGGCTTTTAATATTTGGACACTTACCTGTCCTGGAGTCCAGCGACGTCCGCAGCAGAGGACAAGCGACCGCTCGTCGCTCTGCTGCTCCATCCGCCATCCTCGCTGAGGGAACCAGGAAGTGAAGCCCTGCGGCTTCATGCCCGGTTCCCTACGGCGCATGCGCGAGTCGCGCTGCGCCGTTCTGATTGGTGCTCCTGTGTTCTGGGAGCCGAGTGTCTCCCAGAACACCAAGGGAAGTCTGCGGGAAGTGACGTCACTCCCGCAGATTCCCGGAGAGAGGACTCCCGGATGTGGGTGAAAATACCTGTCTTAGACAGGTATCTTCACCCGCCTCCCCCCTGAAAGGTGTCAATTGTGACACCAGAGGGGGGGAGGGTTCCAAATAGCAAAAGTTGCTATTTCGGGTGGAGCTCCACTTTAAATCACATTGCTAAGTGCATATTGTACTTGTTTATAGCCTAAATATGGAAAATTTTCAATTAATACTGCAATTTCTTAACTTTTTAAAATACCAGTAAAAACTTGGCTGTGCCAGTAAATTTTGGGTGCCGTGTCAGATTTCTATCTGGTAGTTTGGCAACACTGATGCATCTGTTTACGATGCAATATAGATATTGAATATAGTCGAGAGTAAATAACATGTGTATTAGTATATGTAATTGATTTAATTTTACTGTATAAGTTATATAGTGATTGTTATTCATGTTCGCTGCTTGTTATGATATATAAGTTGTTTGCTTTGACTCTCAGTATTGTCTGTGCTAACCCGGGATTTCCTATTTGCAACCTTCGCATTATGCCTTTTTATATATATTTTTGCACCTCCTTTTCTTATCCCTTTGTAAGTAGACAAATTTATCTGAATTTCCGAATTCGAATAGTACCGAATTTGAACTTATCCGAAATAACGAAAAAAAATTTGGACAAAATTCGAATAGTTTTCGAATAGTTTTCGAATTCTATTTTGAAAACTTTTTTAATTCGAATAGTTTTCCAATTTACAAAGAGAATAAAATAGTATACAAAATAAAGGAATAGAATAGAAAAATAAATATTTTTTTTTCTATTTTATTGCTTTATTTTTTATTGTATTTTATTCATTTTGAAAATTCGAAAACTTTTCGAATAGTTTCGAAAACGAATAAACGAAACTAATTCTGAAAATGAATTAAACGAATTCAGCGAATTTAACTAAACAAATTAATGTAAATAACGAATTGAAACTAAATGAAACAAACACATTTTTTTCATTCTGCACATGTCTATTTGTAAGTTTCCACACGGTGCGCTCAGGCCGCTCGGCTGCTTCTAGCTCTGTGTGGCCCCCTTTGTCCATCTTGGGCAGTACAGCCTCTGCTATTTCTTGTTCATACATCACGGGACACAGAGCAGCATAGTCATTACTATGTGGGTTATATAGAATTACCTTCAGGTGCTGGCACTGGCAACTTCCAAAACAGGAAGTACCCTCCCCTATATAAGCCCCTCCCATCCGGGAGCACCTCAGTTTTTTGCCAGTGTCTAAGGTGTTGGCCAAGGTTAACATGTATTCATCTGGGCTTGTGTACAGGTTCTCTGGGCCTTAGCAAGCTATTCTGTATCCGACCAAAAAAGCTTCATAGCTAAACGGTCGGTACCCGGGCCTTGCAGAGAAGAGTAGGGTTTTGCCTGTAATGCCTCTCTTAGGAGGGCTGGACCCTGGGATCCAGAGCTCTGGTCATACCCAAAACCAAGAGGCTATCTGTGCAGGGTGCTATACAGGTCCAGGGGAGTGGAATCCTTGGGAACCCGGTCCCTGAAGGTCTAGTACAATGCCTGCCGTGAGAGGTGAAGTTTGGGCTTCTGTGGACCAAACAAAGTCCTGCGGCGGGGAAAAGGTAAGTGGGGGCCCCTCAGGAACTTGGTTCTATTGAGGGGACCCCCAAGCCTAATATGTCTTTCTGCCTGTTACCTAAAGGTATTCCCGCTAATAGCTGTATATGCCTAAGAAATCCTAGAAATGTCTTTTCATAAGGAAGTTTTAAAAACTGTAAACCTAGAAATGTTTTTCATAAAGGGGGTTTTAAAAAAAAAAAAAAGACAAAGTGCGGTACCTGTGTTTGTCCACTAGAGGCCGCTGTGGAACGTCTTTTTTTCTTGGGACTATTCCTTCCATGGTGAAAGTCCAGGCAGATGAGTGAGCTCTCTATCAGGGAAGCTGCATTCCTCTGTCATGCTGCCAAGTAGTTTCCTTCCATCCCCGAGTCCTGGTGAAACAGGGACCCTGGCTCCTCTCCCTACATGGCGCCAAGAGCGCACACGTGCACGCGCGCGCGCGCACACACGCTTTCTTTTTATAAGATTTAGCTTCAAAAAAGGGGGCGGAGCCTGGCGGATGACGCGCTCTGTGCGCCCAGCGCTTCTGCGCATGTGCGGGCGTCCCAGCAAGATAAAAGGACTCAGTCCACGCTGCTTGCTATGGACACAGAGCATGAAAAGGAGCTGGTAGCATGGTATAGGGGCTTACAGCGGGCGGTTGATACAGGCATCCCCAGAAAGACGCATTAGTAGACACCCACTGATGTACATAGCAGCAAATTGCATTAGACTATTTCAGTAAAGGGGTGTATTGCGGCTGGAATACCTCAGCTTTGAACTAAGGAATATGCCGCCTAAATACCTCTCAGGAAGTGTAGGGGGTCTCCATCGGGCTCTGAGGATCTGGAGCAGTCATCTGCACCTTCCTCCCCTGAGAAATCAGAGGTTAATACCCATAAGGAACCCCCGGGAGTGCCAGGTACTGCGGCTGTCCTCAGTCCACCTGCTCCTGCATATATAACAGAGGAGGTTTTTGCCTCAACTCTGGAGGGATTGGAGCAGAGATTGGCAGCATTGATCGCTTCTTCTCTACAGGAAAGAAAGCGCGCCAGATCTCCATCCCCTCCATTAGAGTGCCTGTTGGCAGAGCAACAGTCCCAGGAAGGGACTGACCTACCTGAAGGGGATCAGGAGGAGGTTAACTCTGTTTTTGAGGAATCGACAGTAGATGAACCATTTTCAGCATCACAGACTGAAAGATTGTGGGTCCAGACCCTAACTAAAATGGTTCGATCTGCATTTAAAATGCCTCTTGTTGAACCATCAACTACTGCTGTCTCCTCGTTGGGGTCGCTAAAAGCTCCCCAGATTAATTGCTCCTTTCCAATTCATCCATTATTGGAAGGACTTATATACCAGGACTGGGAACATCCTGATAAACTATTTGTTCCACCTAAGAAATTTCAGGTGATCTATCCCATGGAGGAAAAATTCACCCAGAGATGGAATGTTCCTACGGTGGACGCAGCCATTTCTTCTGTGAACAAATCACTGACATGTCCAGTAGATAATGTTCAAATGTTCAAAGATCCAGTAGATAAAAAATTGGAATCTTTATTAAAATATGCTTTTTCCACAGCAGGGGCTGTTACACAGCCAGCAGTGGCAGCTATTGGGGTCTGCCAAGCTTTAAAGGATCAAATGAAAATGGTCCTGAGGGATTTGCCAGACCAGCAGGCCCAGGCTCTGGCTGATCTGCCTAGAGCATTATGCTTTGCGGTTGACGCCATCAAGGATTCTATCCATCAGGCCTCCCGCCTCACGCTGTCTTTGGTACATATGCGTAGGCTTCTGTGGCTCAAGAACTGGTCTGCTGAGGCTCCCTGTAAGAAGCTCTTAGTTAGCTTCCCATTTCATGGAGAACGCCTTTTTGACGAAGACCTGGATAAATATATCCAGAAGATTTCCAGTGGTAAAAGTACTCTCTTACCAATTAAAAAGAGGTCTAGGGGTCCGTCTTTTAAGAGGACTACCTCTCCTATCCCTGGGACGTCTGCTACTAAGCAGTTCCGACGGCCTCCTCGGTCAAACTCAGGAGGTAAAGATCAGGGACAGTCACAGGGTAATAAAAAGCCCTGGATCCGAAGAGGTACTAAACCAGCCTCCAAGTCAAGCCTATGAAGGGCTGCCCCCACTCAAACGGGTGGGGGGAAGACTTCAGTTGTTCACAGAGACCTGGCGGGAGACGATCAAAGACAGATGGGTGCTCTCCGCAGTAACTCGGGGATACAAGTTGGAGTTAAAAGAGTCTCCTCCTTCCCATTTTATGTGGTCAGGCATGCCAAAAGACCCTCTGAAAAGAAGGTGTCTCCTAGTGGCGTTAGAACAACTATTGCTCCAAGGAGTAATTATGGAGGTTCCTATGGAAGAGTGGGGGTTGAGTTTCTACTCAAACCTTTTCACAGTCCCGAAACCAAACGGGGACATAAGACCCATATTGGACCTAAAGAGTCTAAACAAATTTCTAAACGTCCGGTCCTTCCGGATGGAGTCCGATCGGTCACCGCTGCCCTACAGGGGGAGGAATGGTTAGCCTCGATCGACATCAAAGATGCTTACTTGCATGTTCCCATCTTTCCAGGTCATCAAAAATTTCTACGCTTTGCAGTAGAAGGGCGCCATTTTCAGTTCAGAGCCTTACCATTCGGTCTGGCCACAGCACCACGAGTGTTCACAAAGATTCTGGCCCCACTGTTGGCCGATCTAAGTACACGAGGTGTAACGATAATGGCATACCTACACGACCTGTTGATGGACCACTCAGTTGCCAAGCTAGAAGTGGTAATTGTCGATACAATCAAGTATCTAGAATCTCACGGTTGGGTCATCAACCTGGACAAGTCAGCCCTACAGCCAGTGAAAAACCTGGTATATCTAGGGCTACGGCTGGATTCAGATCAGAGGAAGATTTTCTTACCTCTAGACAAGGTATCCTCTCTGAGGGGCTTGGTCCGTCTGCTTTGTGCAAAAAGACAGCCGTCCATACGCCTGTGCATGAGGCTGCTAGGAAAGATGGTAGCATCATTTGAAGCTGTACCATACGCCCAATTCCACTCAAGGAATTTACAGAGGGCCATATTGTCAGCCTGGAACGGAAAGATTCAGGTTCTAGACTTCCCGATGGCTTTGTCCCCTTCCGTTCGGAAGAGTCTCTGCTGGTGGTTGATCCCCCAGAATCTCCAGAAGGGAAAACCCTTCAGTCCGATATCCTGGAAGGTGGTCACTACAGATGCCAGCCTTATAGGCTGGGGGGGCAGTACTGGAGCAATGTTCTCACCAGGGCAGATGGTCAAATGTAGTAAGAACCCTGCCCATCAATCTCTTAGAGATACGAGCAGCCCGGTATGCCCTAGTAGCCTGGACATCCAGACTCCAAGGGTCCCCTGTCAGAATCAATCAGACAATGCCACAGCAGTGGCATATATCAATCATCAGGGAGGCACCAGGAGTCGTGCAGCCCAGAGGGAAGTAAGTCACATCCTGGAATGGGCAGAAAAGCATGTCCCATGTATATCAGCTGGCTTCATTCCAGGGGTGGAGAATTGGAAGGCGGATTTTCTGAGTCGCCAACAGTTATGCCCAGGGGAATGGTCCCTTCATCCCGAGGTCTTCCGAGCAATATGTCAGCGGTGGGGAACACCGGATGTAGATCTGCTAGCATCCAGATTCAACGCAAAGGTGGACAGATTTGTCTCCCGGACAAGGGATCCCCTCGCTTGCGGCGCGGATGCTCTGGTGTTCCCTTGGGATCAGTTCAGACTGATATATGCATTCCCTCCGCTACAATTGTTGCCTCGACTCCTTCGCAGAGTCAGGTTGGGAAAGAAGCCGGTGATCCTGGTGGCTCCAGCGTGGCCCCGAAGGGCCTGGTACACGGAGATCATCAAAATGTCTGTGGGGAGTCCTTGGACCCTTCCACGTCGACCGGACCTGCTTTCGCAAGGACCGATATACCACCCTTCCTTACTAACTCTAAGTTTAACGGCCTGGCTATTGAATCCCACATCCTAAAGAAGAGAGGTCTCTCTAACTCTGTGGTATCAACTATAATCAATGCCAGGAAGCCTGTATCCAGGCAGATCTACTATAGAGTTTGGAAGGCGTACATCACTTGGTGCGAGGCCAGGAAATGGCATCCACGTAAGTACGTTATAGGCAGAATTCTGGACTTCCTGCAGTGGGCTGTAGACAGGAAGTTTGCCTTAAGTACTACCAAGGGCCAGGTTTCGGCCTTATCAATACTATTTCAAAGGCCTCTGGCTATGCATTCACTTGTCAAATCCTTTATGCAAGGTGTGACTCGTATTATTCCACCGATTAAAGCTCCCATATGCCCATGGGATCTAAATTTGGTTCTGTCGGTTCTGCAGAAGCAGCCATTTTAACCTTTGCGGCACATTTCCTTGGTTCTACTCACCAGAAAATTGATATTTTTAGTAGCCATATGCTCGGCTAGAAGAGTGTCGGAATTAGCCGCCATGTCCTGTAAAGAGCCATATCTGGTTATTCATAAGGACAGAGTAGTATTACGCCCTCACCCAGCCTTTCTTCCTAAGGTGGTATCGGGGTTTCACTTGAACCAGGATGTGGTTCTTCCTTCTTTTTTCCCCAAACCAAGCTCGGTAGAGGAAAAGTTATTGCATTCTTTGGATGTAGTAAGAGCAGTTAAAGCTTATCTAAAAGCCACTGCTCAGATTCGTAGAACGGATTCTTTGTTTGTTCTGCCGGAAGGCCCCAGAAAGGGTCAGGCAGCATCAAAATCTACTTTAGCCAAGTGGATTCGACAGGTCATAATACAAGCCTATGGCTTGAGAAGTAGACCGCCTCCATTCAAAGTTAGGGCGCACTCCACGAGAGCAGTTGGAACTTCATGGGCAGTGCATCACCAGGCCTCCCTGGCTCAAATTTGTAAGGCCGCAACATGGTCTTCAGTGCACACGTTTACTAGGTTCTACCAGGTGGACGTTAGAAGTCAGGAGGATGTCGCCTTTGGGCGCAGTGTGTTGCAGGCCGCAAAAGATCCTCATGCCTGATAGCGCCCAGCTTATGTATGGTGTATCCCCCCCCTCATTTGGCATTGCTTTGGGACGTCCCACATAGTAATGACTATGCTGCTCTGTGTCCCGTGATGTATGAACAAGAAAGTAGGATTTTTAAAACAGCTTACCTGTAAAATCCTTTTCTTGGAGTACATCACGGGACACAGAGCTCCCACCCCTCTTTTGGGGACACGTATTGCTTTGCTACAAAACTGAGGTGCTCCCGGATGGGAGGGGCTTATATAGGGGAGGGTACTTCCTGTTTTGGAAGTTGCCAGTGCCAGCACCTGAAGGTAATTCTATATAACCCACATAGTAATGACTATGCTGCTCTGTGTCCCGTGATGTACTCCAAGAAAAGGATTTTACAGGTAAGCTGTTTTAAAAATCCTACTTTTCCTTCCCCCTATGTCAGGAATGCCCAACCTTTTGAAGCACGAGGGCCACTTAAGCGACTTGGTAACTGGTCGCGGGCCACAATCAGCGGAGCGGGCGGATGCCGGGTCCATGTCCGCTCTGCATATGCAGAGTGGACACAGCCTGATAGGATTGGAGGTAGGACACAAGTCGGTTTACATTTCCCACTTCTTTGAGGTGAATGGAGTGTCCAATTGGGTCGGACTGACCGTGTAAAAGGCTGCTTTCACACTGATGCACTGCGGTTTACCCGCACCGCGGGTGCAACGCAGTGTACCTTTGGCTTTTCTGCACTCTGCAATAGACTTCCATTATATTCTGCAGGTTTGGTGCACTTTCAGAAAGCTTAGTTTGAAAGCAGCCCAGTAACCACTGCAGAACAAATATGCCCATATATACACTGTGATTTTAGTAATAAAACGGACCTTTAATAACAGTATTCTATTCTATTCCATCCCAGAGCAGGAGGTCGCGGGCCACATCAGAGGGCTCCGTGGGCCACATGTGGCCCCCGGGCCACTGGTTGGGCACCCCTGCCCTATGTGTTGCTCGGCAACCAGGGGAGTTGGGCCTTCTAGCAGTAGCTCCTGCCCCTATGCGCGTCGGTAAGTTTCTGATGCGGGACGCCACCCCGCCCTGCACCAGTGGGCGGGGCTGCGCCACGCATCACACACCCAGGGACCAGGCTGGAACGCACGCCAGCCTCAGGAGGGTGGAAATGCATTCCTGCCGTGGCTTATCTCCCGCTTTGCGGATCCAGGGTCTTCTGGATCCAAGAAAAGGGATGCACAGCGTCCTTTTACTGTGTGGACAGAATCTCCAACTCCTTGCAGACTTGGTAAAACTTTTATTAATAGTATATTATTTTTCATTAGTTCCCTGGCTAACTTCTGTGTATTTCCTGTGCTGTACCACAACTATGTTGCCTGCTATCATGGTGCTCCTTTTGGCATTGCTTGGCCCCCTAGTATAGCCTAGGTTTGGCACCATTTTACTCCAATATACTTGGGCTTTACCCTTAGTGTATTTACATATCAAAATATTTTTGGCTTTAATATACCTTTTTTGTGATCAAGATTAAACAGTAACAACAGCCCAACATATATACGGCACAGACACAGGCATATATAGGTGTATCATAAATGCACCATTTTTTCATGTACTCTGGACCCTAGTTACTCCCCAATCCTTTATTCTTCTCCTTTAATTTTATATGCATTTTTACATTGGAGTTAAAGCGGTTGTATACCCGCTATTTTTTTTTTTTTACACCTGTAAAGGAAAATGCATAATGAGCTTGTATGCACAGCATACAAGCTCATTATGAAATACTTACCTTAGAACGAGGCGTCGGGAACTTACCTGGTCCACGCCGAGGGAGATGTCATCTTGCCTCGGCGTGTCTTCCGGGTATCACGGCTCCAGCGCTGTGAGTGGCTGGAGCCGCGATGTCTCACTCCCGCGCATGCGCGCGGGAGATTTCGTTCCGGCGAGGCTCGGCGTCTGCCGAGCCTTCAGCCCGAGAATCCCCTGTGCGCATGCGCCGCTGCTGTCAGCGGCGCATTGCGAGGGGAATATCTCCTAAACCATAAAGGTTTAGGAGATATTTCTTTTACCTACAGGTAAGCCTTAGTACAGAGGCTTACCTGTAGGTAAAAGTTTAAAAAATGACTTTACAACCACTTTAAGCCATCCAGGACTTCTGTTAGCTCTTTTAAATTTATTTCCCAATGGGATGCACTGGCTAATGCCCTTATTTAATATGCTCTTAAAGCAAACCCATCTCTCCTCCATGTTCTTTGTTCCTAAGATTTTATCCCAATTCTGTATATCTTCTAGCAATGTTCGTTGTTTAGGGAAGTTGGCTCTTTTGAAATTCAGTGTCTTTGTATTCCCCTTATGTTTCCTATTTGTGTGATTTATACTGAAGCTAAATGACCAGTAATGGCTGTTTCCTCGCAGTATTTACTTTGTGCCCAAAATGTGCACTTGTCCAATGTAAGTTAATTGGCTCCTGTATAAATTGGCCCTAGCATGTGTATGTATGAATGTGAGTTATGGCCCCCTAGATTGTAAGCTGCTTGAGGGCAGGGACTGATTTGAAAGTGCAATATTTATGTAAAGCGCTGCGTAATTTGACAGCGCTATATAAGTACCTGTAATAAATAAATTAAATAAATAAACTTAAATACTTTGAATTTGTGGTTTGCTATGTGTATGCTTTAGCACTGAATATAAACACTGGCTAAGCGGTGGTGTTCCTAAAATACAAATATGATTTTTCTTTATGTCTTTGTGTCTATCTGACCACTTTAAGGTGAACATATGATAAAAATTTGATACATGCATACAACTCAAATCGTAGTGACATTATAAATTATGTTGCATACATATGTAGACATTCACAATGTATGCACGACAATACATACAATGCATGCATGTGTTATTATCTACTGATTCTCACCTGGTTGCTGAATCACAACCTGTTGATTTACATCTGGACAGTATAAGATAAAAAAAATTATACGGTTAAAATGTGTAATCTTTTATGTTAGTTTTACTTAGAAGGAGATTTCTAGCCTACCGTATATGGATATATATATATATACACACACTATACATATATAAACCCCCACCCCCCTACAATAACAAAGAAATGACCCAGATTTCATCTTCATTTACATCTTCGATCTACATCACATTTACGGAGGTCTAAAGGTGCATCCCCCTCACCCCACCAATGCAATGGAGGACAGGGGAGACAATGGAGGTCTAATATACCCCTGATGTCTGCATAAAGAGGACCTGTCACCTGCTAATGCTATTACATGGGAGGATTGTTATCTCCCTTGTTATAGCAAAAAGGTAATGAAGAAAATTTTAAATATAGAGCTCATCCCAGAGTATATGACCCAGGTACCTCTTGTTAGTACAGAGGCTGCCATCCATAGCATATTTCAATGCACCCCGACAACACATGCTCAGTCTAGGGGATGTCTTTTTAGAATTTACTGCTAATTACCTTACAACAGAAATTGAGTTCATGAGTTTCAAAATACTCCAAAATGATCAATAGGAGGACAAACTTCTAGCTGCTAGAAGTTTGTCCTCCTATTGATCATTTTGGAGTATTTTGAAACTCATGAACTCAATTTCTGTTGTAAGGTAATTAGCAGTAAATTCTAAAAAGACATCCCCTAGACTGAGCATGTGTTGTCGGGGTGCATTGAAATATGCTATGGATGGCAGCCTCTGTACTAACAAGAGGTACCTGGGTCATATACTCTGGGATGAGCTCTATAAAGCACAAACCCTTATAATAGCAGCCGCACATAAAAGTCCAAACCAGCTCTAACTCACAATGTCCTAGGAGCTGTTTACCACCCAGATTCCATAGGTAGATCCTCAGTGAGGAATAATAGATACTTCTCCAGATCCAGGACTTCAGAACAGTGCCCTCCAGCAAAAAATCCTTTAGTAGTCTTCTATATGCCGCCTTCAGCCCAGCTCCTGCTGAGGCCCAGGCTGCAACTCTAGTTTCTTTCTAGCTGCCTCCCAGAGGCAGCAGCCCCAGGAGAACTGAAACCCAACTAGCAGAGGAAGAACATCCTGAACAGGCCTCCAAAACATTTATCATTTCCCCAGCCATCTTCTGTATGCCTCCTTCCAGGGATTGGCTAGGGCATGATAAATATTCATACTGGACATATGACCCTCCCTGCCCTATATTCTGGAAGCTTCTTCCAGAAGCAGGTCAAAGAAATCAAACACCCAGCTTAGGAAACCCCGACCAGACAAAAACAACAGCTAACTGCTCTACTGAGTGCAGTGAAGTTAAAAAAAAAAAAAAAAAAATTTAGCTTAATTGCCTACCTAGATGAGGGTGCTACATAAATAATAAAAAAATAAATTAAAACGTAAAAAAAAATCATAATAAAGTATAAAAAAAATGGAAAGCACCCCAATAAACCCAATGTAAACAAACTGCTTAGGGCAGTGAAACTACAAATCCCATCATGCTTCTGCCTCTAGGAGTCATGCCTGTGATTTTTTGGGTCTTGCAATGTCTCATGGGACTTGTAGTTTCAAAACAGCAAAAAATTGCACCTGCCACTATTTTATTCTCCAGCATCTTTGCATATGTAATTCATTTGTGGTAAGTAACTTATAGCAAAAGAATGCTGATTTTAACATGATTTTAGCATGTGTGCAAAATATTAAATTGCCCAGTAGACAAGCAGTCAACATAACATGCTAGTCATCCATCTGTGCCTCAGTATTTCACACTCACTAGCCAGCACCAAGCCGAGCAGTCATTACACGTGTGTCAGACTATTCACATACATGCAAGGATCGGAGGAAGGCAAAGCATGTAAGACTCCAGGAGTCTTTAGGAGATTATAGTAAGCAAATATGAGACATATTAAAGTATATGTAAACCCTCACTTTGTAAAACAACCCATTCAGTTTAAAATATAAATGTAAGGTAAGACGTTTGGTTATAGATATTGTGACAGCAGGAAGGTAAAGTCACCTGGTTGCATCCAGGGGGGTAGATATATTTCGCCCAGATTCAGGCTTTACGCCGACTTATACAACTAGGTGGAGAGTTGTATAAGACTAGTGGGCTCATGGATGACTCATACCTCTAGGGAGAGTGTGGGGCGTAGTGCAGACAGGGAGTTGATGAGACCAGCTGAAGCTTGTCAGCTCATTTAGGCCTCTATAAGAACTCCCAGCTTCATTAGATGTTAGCTCATGCCTGGAACCAGACCTGTGTGGACTGTCTAGGGAGAGTGAACCCCTGTGCGGTGAGGCAAAGCCTGTGTGGCTATTTGTTTGGACTTTTACTAAACCAGGGACTTAGGGACTAGGACAGCACCAGGCTGATCCCAGTTGTTAGTTTAGGAAACCTGCATGTTTAGTCAGAGGTCAAACTGACCAGGATTTATTTTGTTTGTTTCTTTTTGGCTTTGCTGTGTTTTGTCACTGTACATAGAGAAATAAACCGCACCTTTTGATTTTGAAAACCACAACCTCCGTCTGCTGGCCCTGTTTTTGTGTGGGGAGCCCAACCAGGGGGTCACACACACCCGCTACCGAGTTAACCCCCTCACAGTTGGTGGAGAACCAGTGGCAGTTTTTTTTAAGCCAGCATGGAGGAGATACTGAAACAGCTGGCTCTAGCAAATGCCAATCAACAGCAGACAAATGCAGGTTTGCAAAGGAGCCTTGCAGCCCAGCAGCAAGCTCATCAACAAGCCCAGCAGCAATCTGAGGCCCGCTTCATAGACCTGTTACAGAAGCAAGAGCAGAGACTACAACAAATGGAAGCAGCAATGCAGCAACGTCCGCAGACCAGTGAGGGAAGCCGTCCCACTAATACCACGTCCTTTGGGGTGAGTCGTTTATTGACAAAAATGACTGGAGAGGATGATCCAGAGGTATTTTTGACCACATTTGAAAGGACTGCTGAAAGAGAAACGTGGCCTGAGGAGCAGTGGGCTGGACTGGTGGCTCCTCTGTTAACTGGTGAATCGCAGAAGGCTTACTATGACCTAGAGCCTGACCAAGCAAAAGACTATGTGATGCTAAAAGCTGAAATATTGGCAAGGCTGGGTGTCACCCAGGCTGTCCGGGCTCAGCGTGTGCATAACTGGACTTTCCAGCTTGGAAAACCCCCCAGGTCTCAAATGTATGATCTCATTCACCTGAGCAGAAAGTGGCTACAGCCAGAGACTTTGTCCGCACCAGAGATTGTGGAACGTGTTGTAATGGATCGGTTTTTGAGAGCTCTTCCTACTGCCATCCAAAAGTGGGTAAGCCATGGAGACCCAGAGACGGCCGATGGTCTTGTGGATCGTGTGGAGAAATACTTGGCTACAGAGAACCTGACGGCCTCTTCCAGAGACACTCGGACTTTCCACCCTAAGACCAGACCATCCCCAGGGGCGGATAAGAGGATTCCAAGGGGTGAGGGTGGAGAGAGTGAGAGGGTGGGAGCTCTACCCCAAGTTTGGCGAGAACAGCCTGGGAAATCAGCGGCTCAAGAGGCCGCAAGAAGGATCGTTTGCTACCGCTGCCGGCAAGCGGGACATATTGCAGCCAATTGCCCGGTTGTGGAGGAACCCATGCAGTGTGACTTTCTGACGGGCAGACGTCAGTCGCTGTGTGCGACAGTCGCATGCACTGCCATTCGAGGAACTGAGAAACATTTATGCAAAATGTGTATTAATGGTAGAAATGTTGTGGTATTACTGGATTCAGGTAGCCTTGTGACCCTGATAAAGGCTGAATTAGTTAAAACAGAGGTCTCTGGGAATAGCAAGGTAGCTGTTATTTGTGTGCATGGGGACACCCGAGAGTATCCAGTGACTACAGTGTGTTTCGAGACCCCCAAAGGTACCCTCTCTCATCCAGTGGGCTTAGTATCTCAGTTACCGCATGACGCCATTGTGGGAAGGGATTTTCCGAAGTTCTGGGAACTGTGGGATGATCCTGAGCCCCCCACTGGTGCCCCTATGTACCAGGAATGTGATAGCCAGAACTCCTCTGAGAGTGGTGAGGACTCTCCAGAATTTCCCTTGTCAGTATTTGCAGGGGAGACTCAAGAAACTGGAGAGGAGCCCACCTCCTCAGACGAAAACCTACCGTCTGTGGAGTTTTCTGATCTGGAGGTTCACAGGGAAAATTTTGCCACAGAACAGTTAAAAGACCCCGCCCTAATAAAGGCACGGGAAAACGTAGTGGAAATAGATGGCGAGTTAGTGAACCCAGATAATACCTGCACTTACCCATACTTCAGCGTAGAGAAGGACCTACTGTATCGGGTGGCAAAAAGGGCAGAAGAAACCGTTGAGCAGCTGGTGGTGCCCAAACCTTACAGGAAGTTGGTGTTGGAGTTGGCCCATGGGCACATTCTTGGAGGTCATCTGGGGACAGAGAAAACCCGAGAGAGGGTATTACAGAGATTCTATTGGCCTGGGGTGATGAAGGACATAGAAAATTATTGTTCCTCCTGCCCTGTGTGTCAGAGGTCGGCCCCGATGCCACATTTCCGTAGCCCGCTGGTCCCTCTACCCATCATTGAGGTCCCGTTTGAGAGAATCGCAATGGATTTGGTAGGTCCTATAATCAAGTCCGCTAGGGGGCACCAGTACATATTGGTTATAATGGACTATGCCACCCGTTATCCAGAAGCGATCCCTCTCAGAAATACCTCGGCCAAAACCATAGCCAAAGAGCTATCTCTTGTTTTTAGCCGGGTGGGTATTTGTAAAGAACTGCTTACGGACCAAGGTACACCCTTTATGTCCCGGGTTATGAAAGAGCTGTGTAAATTGCTCAAAGTGACGCAATTGCGTACATCTGTGTATCACCCCCAAACCGATGGGCTGGTTGAAAGATTCAACAAAACCCTAAAACAAATGTTGAAGAAAGTGGTGGATAGAGATGGAAAGGATTGGGACTGTCTACTTCCTTATTTGATGTTTGCTATTAGGGAGGTGCCCCAATCCTCTACGGGATTCTCCCCCTTTGAGTTACTGTATGGGAGACACCCAAGAGGGCTGTTGGATATTGCCAAGGAAACTTGGGAAAGTGAGAGTTCTCCCCACAGGAGTGTGATTGAGCATGTCGCCCTGATGCAAGATCGAATTGCACAGGTAATGCCCATCGTGAAGGAACATTTGGCCCAAGCGCAGTTGGCACAGCAGAGAGTGTACAACCGTGGAGCAAAGACCCGTACCTTTTCCCCGGGGGATAGGATATTGGTACTTGTCCCTACGGTTGAAAGTAAATTCCTTGCCAAATGGCAAGGCCCCTACGAGATAATGGAAAAAGTGAGCGAAGTGAATTACAAGGTCAGACAACCAGGAAGGCGAAAGCCCGAACAGATATATCACGTTAATCTGTTGAAAGCCTGGAGGGATAGAGAGTCCCTAGTCGCAGAAACTTGGTCACCAGCTCAAACTGGTTGCGTGATTCCGGAGGTTGGAATAGCAGCCACCTTGTCACAACCCCAACAACAGGAGGTTAAGGAGTTTGTGCTTCGCAACAAGGAGGTATTCTCTGAGCTGCCGGGACAAACATCTGGGGTAGAGCATGACATCATTACCCCGCCCGGTGAAAGGGTGAAGTTAAAACCCTATCGGATCCCAGAGGCCCGACGGGAGGCAATACGGGAGGAAGTACAGAAAATGCTGAACTTAGGGGTGATAGAGGAGTCCCAAAGTGATTGGTCTAGTCCCATTGTGTTGGTGCCTAAACCGGATGGGAGCTGGCGATTTTGTAACGATTTTCGTCAGTTGAACAAAGTTACAAAATTTGACACCTACCCCATGCCACGTATAGATGAGTTGATCGACCGGCTGGGAACAGCCCGATACATGACGACTCTTGACCTCACAAAAGGGTATTGGCAAATTCCCCTGGCCAAGTCGGCCAAAGAGAAAACCGCATTTGTAACCCCAGACGGGGCGTTCCAATATAAAAGAATGCCGTTCGGGTTACAGAATGCGCCGGCCACATTCCAGCGGAAAATGGACCAGATGCTGAGGCCCCATCGGAAGTATGCTGCGGCTTACCTGGATGACGTAATTGTCCATAGCACAGATTGGGCCTCACATCTGCCAAAAGTGCAAGCAGTCCTGGACTCTGTTCGGGAAGCGGGGTTTACGGCTAACCCCAAGAAGTGTACCATTGGGCAGGAGGAGGCCAAATATCTTGGGTACACCATTGGCAGGGGAGTAATAAAACCCCAACTCAACAAAGTCGAGGCCATCCAGAGTTGGCCACGTCCCAACAGCAAGAAGCAGGTACGAGCCTTTCTGGGAATCGCGGGTTATTATCGGCGCTTCATTCCCCACTTTGCTTCTAAGGCTGTGCCCCTAACCAACCTGACGAAGGGGAAAGGGTCGGTCATGATTAAATGGACCCCCGAGGCTGAGGCAGCACTCCAATTCTTGAAACAAGCCTTATGTAGCCAGCCAGTGTTGTACTCACCCGACTTCTCTAAAGACTTTGTCGTACAAAGTGATGCGTCAGATGTGGGGTTAGGAGCAGTATTGTCCCAGGTCTGGAACGGGGAAGAGCACCCAGTCATTTACCTCAGCAGGAAGTTGAAGTCCCATGAGGTAAATTACGCCACGGTTGAAAAGGAGTGTTTAGCGGTGAAGTGGGCTCTAGATTCCCTTCGGTACTACCTGCTAGGTAGGCACTTTGACATGGTTACGGATCACGCTCCGTTAAAGTGGATGGCTCAAAACAAGGAAACAAATAGAAGAGTGAATAGGTGGTTCCTGGCCCTCCAGGAATTCAACTTCACAGTAAAGCATCGCCCTGGCGTTCAAATGGGGAATGTGGATGCTTTGTCTCGAGTACATGAATGCCTGATTGCTGGTGTTCCAACCCCGAGGTTAAAACAAGAGGGGGGGGTATGTGACAGCAGGAAGGTAAAGTCACCTGGTTGCATCCAGGGGGGTAGATATATTTCGCCCAGATTCAGGCTTTACGCCGACTTATACAACTAGGTGGAGAGTTGTATAAGACTAGTGGGCTCATGGATGACTCATACCTCTAGGGAGAGTGTGGGGCGTAGTGCAGACAGGGAGTTGATGAGACCAGCTGAAGCTTGTCAGCTCATTTAGGCCTCTATAAGAACTCCCAGCTTCATTAGATGTTAGCTCATGCCTGGAACCAGACCTGTGTGGACTGTCTAGGGAGAGTGAACCCCTGTGCGGTGAGGCAAAGCCTGTGTGGCTATTTGTTTGGACTTTTACTAAACCAGGGACTTAGGGACTAGGACAGCACCAGGCTGATCCCAGTTGTTAGTTTAGGAAACCTGCATGTTTAGTCAGAGGTCAAACTGACCAGGATTTATTTTGTTTGTTTCTTTTTGGCTTTGCTGTGTTTTGTCACTGTACATAGAGAAATAAACCGCACCTTTTGATTTTGAAAACCACAACCTCCGTCTGCTGGCCCTGTTTTTGTGTGGGGAGCCCAACCAGGGGGTCACACACACCCGCTACCGAGTTAACCCCCTCACAATATATATAAAACATTATAAATACCTTTTTTCCCCCTTTTTTATAAGTGATCACGTTCCCTCTTTTCTCAGCTACATAAGGAGCTCAGGAAGGAGAGACGTCAGCACACTGGTCTTTCCAGTAAATGGCTGTTGGGGGGGGTGCATGTCAGGACAAGTCTGATCATTGGAGGAGAGCACACTGAGTTCCCAGCACAGCTAGAGAACTGACCACGCTGTGCTTTCATGCCTAGTATGGTTAGTTTTTAATAGGAAAGCAGAGGGACTGGCAGGAGCACCAGGGATTTAACACAAAGGAAGCAATACAACTAGAACAGGATACTTTCTCATACAAGTACATGGTACAGCAGGCACATACCAGGAATATAGAATCTTGGGTTTACATATTCTTTAATGTGAGGTTTGTACAGATATGAAAGATTGACACATTGATCAGGATAGGGTCATTGGGGTATTTTACCTGAAGTATCGGGAGAGGTCGCCATCAGCTGTACTTTTTGCTCTATACGTTCCTATTAAGAATCTCTGCAAATCTGCTGTGTACTCTTATCACAATTCCCACAACTTTTACTGCTTAACCTTTATTTTCTAGTAGATATTGTCAAATAAATGAACAAGATATTCTTCTTTTTTTTTTAAATACATCTAGAAACAGGGTCAGTGGAGATTTGGCCTTTTTAACCTGCAAATGTGAACATAAATACAAAAATGATAAAACACAAATAAAGTTAAACCTTATACATAGACAAGCAATAAAGAATTATTATGACTGAGTTTACATTTGCTATATCTTCCAAGTAAGTGTGATGAAGAATTGCACTTTGCAATTTTGCAGCTCATATTATCGATCATATTTTAGGCATTTATTATATTAATAATTTACACTGATCAGCCATACCATTATGGCCACTGACAGGTAAAGTGAATAACATTGATTATCTTAAAAGACTGACATTTAAAAGTGGGGGGGATATATCAGGCAGATGTATTGAAGCAGAAACAAAGCAACTTTGACAAGGGGCAAATTGTAATGGTTAGATGACTGGGTCAGGGCAACTCCAAAACTGCAGCTCTTCTCGGTCTGCAGTGGTCAAGACCAGTGGCGTCACTAAGGTTGGTGTCACCTTGTGTGGTAAAATATTGTGTTAAACCGGGACACTGAGCAGGCTAGCGCATTAGCATAGCTCTCCCCCCTGGCCTGCCGCAGTGCTATGTCCTGCCGCTGCAGGGTGACAGCAGGGACAGAACAGAGCGGTAGACACTGGGCAGGCTAGTGCATCGGACTCTCTTCTGTCTAGCCTGCCACAGTGCTTTGCAGGGCGCTGAGTGGGCTAGTTTCGGGACGGCAGTGCACGATCACGATGCGCACCCCAAACCGGCCCCTGTAAATGTTGTAGTTTATGCCAGTGCTCCAATCCATGCACTGTCACAGATGGGGGTGACACCATCACGGTCGGATATCACTTCCTACTTAATGGTGTCACCCAGACCTGGACTGGGACAAAAAATAGACCCAGGCATTTTAGACTGAGTAGCCCAGTGTAAATGCCCCCCCCCCCAGTGTAAATCCTCCCAGTGTAACAGTGTAATTCCCCCTCCCTATGTAAATCCTCCCAGTTTAATCTCCCAGAGTGTAAATCCCCTCCAGTATAAATCACCCCACCATTGTACTCCCTGGTGTAAAACCCCACAGTGTTCCCCCCCCACACGTGAACCCCCCTGTGTAAATACCCTCCACTGTAATGTACCTCCATGTAATCAACCTAATGTAACTCCCCCCCGTGTAATCCCCATAATGTAACCCCCCGTGTAACCCCTCTAATGTGATCCCCCCTGTGTAATCCCCCGTATGTAACTCCCCCTAATGTAACCCCCCCCCCCCCCCTGTGCATAGCTGCCCATTGTGACTATGTAGTGTATATCTCTCCCCTCCCCACATTTACAGACCTCAGATTAGCGTGGCTCTGTCCACATGGATGTCCCTCCACCTGTTGTGGATGTACTGTCAGTGTGGAGGAGGAGCCTAGACTCAGTCGGCTGTGAGGAGTGTAATTGTGATAGGCAGCCGACACCTCTCCCCACCTGCCTGTCACAATAATAGGTGTTTGCATTGCCGGTTCCCGGAAGACATGCGGTCGCGGGCACTGGGCTAGCTGCTATGGGACTCCAGAGCTGTCTGTCTATGCCTCTACCTCATAATTCTTTCTCCTCCTCCCTCCCCGAACATCGCAGGGAGCTAAGTAGACACAGCAAAGATACCAGAGTGTGCAGGGGAAGGAGAAAGAGGAGAGAGCCGCGGCGCCTCTCTCTATCCAGTGCTGTGCCGGGTGTCACCCTTCTGGTGGGTGTCACCTGGGTGTGGCCCGCACCCCCCTGCTCCCCCCTAGCAATGCCACTGGTCAGTACCTACCAAAAGTGGTCCAAGGAAGCAAAACCATCAAACCAGAGACAGGGTCATGGCCAAGGCTCATTGGTGCATGAGGGGAGGGAAGGCTGGCCTGTGTAGTCCAATCCAATTAAATATTAATGCTGGTTCCAATAGAAAGGTGTCAGAACACACAGTTCCAAGAAAAGATGTAGCCGGCAACTCCAGATTCCATAAAAAAAAATGTATTGCTACATATGAGTCAAGATTAAGCACAGCTGACACGTTTTGGCATACAGCCTTGTTTACAGCACATTCACAAGGTACCGTATATACTCGAGTATAAGCCGAGATTTTCAGCCCTTTTTTTTGGGCTGAAAATCCCCCCCTCGGCTTATACTCGAGTCAGCGAAATTTTTTACATTAAAAATAGTACCTGTAAAGACGTTGTGGCTGCGGCGTCCATCGTTCGAATTCCGCGGTCTCTTCCTGTTCCTTCCGTGATAGGCGATTCTCATCAGACACTCTCCGCCTATCACGATCATTCTCTCATCCTCAGTTTCCCAGCAGACGTCTGTGATTGGCGGAACACCCAACACAGTGTCTGCTGGGAAACTGAGGATGAGAGAATGATCATGATAGGCGGAGAGTGTCTGATGAGAATCGCCTATCACGGAAGGAACAGGAAGAGACCGCGGAATTCGAACGATGGACGCCGCAGCCGCAACTTCTTTACAGGTACTATTTACAATGTAAAATTATAGGATAGGAAACAGTGAGGATAGGAAACAGTGAGGATAGGAAACAGTGAGGATAGGGAACAGTGAGGATAGGGAACAGTGAGGATAGGAACAGTAAGGATGACCCTCGGCTTATACTCGAGTCAGTGAGTTTTTTGAGGCAACATTAGGTACCTCGGCTTATACTCAAGTCGGCTTATACTCGAGTATATACGGTATGTGCTCATGTGGTACACAGATTAGTCGTGCCAATTTAAGAAGGAGCTCCTAATGACAACGCGTTATGTGTATAAAGGACACCTGTCCACAGAATCTCTTTCTTCCATTCAAACCTCACCATCATGGGCAAGACCAAAGAGCTGTCAAAGGACATCAGGAACAAGATTGTAGACCTGCACAAGGCTGCAATGGGCTACAAGACCATCAGCAAGAAGCTTAGTGAGAAAGTGACAACTGTTGGAGCGATTATTTGCAAATGGAAGAAATACAAAATAACCATCAATTGCCCCCGGTCTGGAGCTCCATGCAAGATTTCTCCTCATGGGGTGAGGATGATCATGAGAAAAGTGAGGGATCAGCCCAGAACTACATGGGAGGAGCTTGTGAATGATCTCAAGGCAGTTGGGACCACAGTCACCAAACAAACTATTGGTAACACAATATGCTGCCATGGATTGAAATCCTGCAGCGCTTGCAAGGTCCCCCTTCTTAAGAAGGCACATGTACAGGCCCGTCTGAAGTCTGCCAATGAACATCTAAATGATTCAGAGAAGGATTGGGAGAAAGTGCTGTGGTCAGATGACACCAAAATTGATCTCTGGCATTAACTCGACTCGCTGTGCTTGGAGACAAAAGAAAAATGCTGACTATGACCCTAAGAACACCACACCTACAGTCAAGCACGGAAGTGGAAACATAATGCTTTGGGGCTGTTTCTTTGCTAAAGGTACAGACCGACTTTGCCGCATTTAGGGGCCAAGTATTGTAAAATCTTGGATGAGAAACTCCTTCCCTCAACCAAAACACTGAAGATGGGTTGTGGAAGGGTCTTCCAGTATGATAATGACCCAAAACATACCACCAAGGCAACAAAGGAGTGGCTCAAGAAGAAGCACATTAAGGTCATGTAGCGGCCTAGCCAGTCTCCAGACCTTAATCCTATAGAAAATGTATGGAGGGAGCTGAAACTTTAAGTTGCCAAGAGACAGCCAAGAAACCTTAAGGTTTTAGAAAAGATCTGTAAAGAAGAGTGGACCAAAATCCCTCCTAAGATGTGTGCAAACCTGGAAACCAGCTACAAGAAACGTCTTACCCCTGTGCTTGCCAACAAGGGTTTCTCTACGAAGTACTAAGTCATGTTTTGCTTGGGGAACAAATATATATATATATAAATATAAACACACTGTATACACATACAGTATATGTATATATATATATATATATATATATATATATATATATATATATATATATAGCAGGTATGTACTTTCCCGGGTGTAATTTTGAATTTGGCAGAGACATCAGTGATGTGTAATTCCCTGCAGCCCAGTGGGTGGCGCTGTCGCCCTGGGGTTGAATCATTGCTGTGTGCCGTCCTCCTTTTTTGTCCTCCCTCGGCAGCCGTATGGTGGGGCGGGGAACCCGCCGTGCTTGCTGGGAGAGGGTATAAAGGGGGCGGGCCATCTTTGTCACGGGGGACGTCCCAGGCACCTTCAGCTTGCGGACGGTGGGTCGTGTCGCTCCTCTGGGTGGCTTAGGCCTAGAGGACAGCGGAGGTCGAGTTCCATCCCAGGCACCTTTGGCCTGGGGTAAGGTACTTGGATGGAGGTCCGGAGCTCAGTGCCCAACACTGAGTTCCGCGAGGGAAGGAGATCCTAGGGTACCCAGGGATCGGGTACCCGAATCCGGAAGGCGCAATGGACCGGGGGGAGCTCCTCATTTGAAGACCCGGTGCAGCATATTGCCGGTGACAAGTGAGTCTCTTGTCGGAGACCGCCTGGAAGGAAATCTACCCTCGTGCGGAGACCAGGATACACTTCTAGGAAGGGAAGTGGCAACTTACATTGTGTCTGGGCCTGTTCGCATCCACACCTCCTTTTCTGTTCTGTTCTATCAAGGGAGTTCAACTGTTTGTGTTCAGACAAGGAGAATAAAGGAGTGTTGAACTTTAATGGTGTGGAGCTCATTTTCTGACAGACATGGTTCGCGGTGACTCTTGGAGGGAGGATCCAGGTGCACAACACTGACCCGAAGGTAATACAGAACTGTTGCTTATACCGCACTAACATCTGTGGTGGAAGCCAGGCGTAGTGTCCCCGCTCCCTCCCCTCTAAGATACCCCTAGACAAAAGAAAGACGAGACCAAGAGGGGAGTGTGAGGAGCTGCCGCTACACGTGGGGGCTCGGGTCCGGTATAGTGTTTGTGCACCACAGTATTGAACGTGTCTGTTGGAAGAGTTAAGCGAACAGGCAGGCCTTCATTGGCCGAAGTGCATCCCTGCTCGAAGTAGTGGACATGACCCAAAGAAGGGAAAGGCCCGCGCAGAAGAGTGGAAAAAGGGAAGCTCAGCCCTGTGAAGTAGTACACGTGGGCAGGGGAGGGCTGGCAGCCTTAGGCCTGGGGGGCAAGTCCAGCCAAGTGGCCCACTGAACACTGATCCCACAGGCCAGCGGCCAGGAGGACCCTAGCGGCCAGCAGGACCCACATGTCAGCTGGCGGCCAGTAGGACCCACAGGTCAGTGGCTTGCTTCCAGCAGGACCCACAAGCAATGGCCAGCTCCCAGCAGGACCCACAGCCCATTGGAGTCACTACCAAACTTCTAGTGCTGCAAATCAAATGTACAGTGCACTTAAAACAAACAGTCCATCAGAGAGCAACTGCTCTTGTGCACATTGCTGGACGAAGATGGGGCTCAAGCAAGTGGCTGACAGATTCCTCCCTCCACACAAGTGGGTGGATGTGGGAATCCCCCCTTACTGGGACTGTCCCCTGTCAGAATACACTGGTCAACACTGGTGCGGTTTGGCTGCAAGCAGCTAATTGAGCAAGCATTTCCAGCAGAAGATGATATAACAATGGGTTTCTGCCTAACATAGAGGGTTACACACCGATCAAAATTCAGCCCCTGCTGAACCTGATGAATTCTGATCTGTGTGTACCCAGCCAGTGGCGTAGCGTGGGTTGTCAGCACCCGGGGCAAGGCAAGTAATTTGCGCCCCCTAACCTGCGGACTTTTCGCTCTCCCCGAGTCCCTTCCCTTCCTACAATAGTACTGACCTACCTGATTCCTACACCGACCACTAATCTACTCGATTCCTATACTGACCACTACACTAACCTCTACACTGACCTACATGATTCCTATACCGACAACTACACTAACCTACATGATTCCTATAACGACCACTACACTGACCTACCTGATTCCTACAACGACCACTACACACTGACCTACCTGATTCCTATACTGACTACTACACACTGACCACTGCACACTGACCTACCCGATTCCTATACTGTCCACTACACTACACACTGACCTACCTGATTCCTATACTGACCACTACACTACACACTGACCACTACACTACACACTGACCACTACACTACACACTGACCTACCTGATTCCTATACTGACCACTACACTGCACACTGACCACTACACACACCACACTAACCTACCTGATTGCTATACTGACCACTACACAATACACTACCCACAGACCACTACTCAATACACTACATACTGACCGCTACACAATACTCTACCCACAGACCAATACACTATACACAATACACTACATACTGACCGCTACACAATACTCTACAAACAGACCAATACACAATACACTACCCACAGACCACCACTCAATACACTACATACTGACCGCTACACAATTTACTATACACACACACACACACACAATACACTACACACTATACACTGCACACAATACACTACATACTGACCTCTACACAATACTCTACTCTACCCACAGACCAATACACAATACTATACATTACACTATACACTAACTTTCTGGCTGCTCCCTCTCCCCAGACCATATCTACTCCCCCCAGGCCGAGTGAGTCTTACCTTTTTTTCTTCCATCTGCTCTGCCTCTGCGCCGCCGCTGCCGCTGCCTGTCACGCTGCTGGACTGCCTGTCCTGATGGAGACCCAGGCCGGAGAGAAGGAGGAAAAGAAGGAGGAGGAGGAGAAGACGACGGCGGCCACAGACTGCCTGCCGCGGCGGGGACATGGTGACCTGTGACCTGGGCTGGAGGAGGAGGAGGAGGAGGAGGATAAGAAGAAGACGGCGGCCACAGACTGCCTGCCGCGGCGGGGACATGGTGACCTGGGCTGGAGAGGAGGAGAAAAAAAAGACGGCGGCCACAGACTGCCTGCCGCGGCGGGGACATGGTGACCTGGTGACCTGGGCTGGAGAGGAGGAGGAGGAGAAGACAGCTAAGGTCAGCCCCACTCCCCCGCGATTGAGGACAGGCCACATGACCCCTTTCGCCCAATCACAGGGGCTGGCCTGAGATCTAAGATGGCGGCCGGAGCGCGGGGTCACAGAAATTTAAATTTTGATTAATGGAGCTAGGGTGACACTGGCGCGGGATTGCGCCCCCCCCAAATGTTGCGCTCAGGGCCTAGGCCCCCTCGCACCCCCCACTGTACCCAGCTTTACCTTATTCCTTGCTTCACCTGGCTCTCTGCAATTCTGTTACTGGTCCCCTGCAGCTCTTGTGTATGTTAGGAATGACATTGGTCACACTCCAGCCTCCACTTCATACCATACGGGGTTAATCTTCCTCTATATGTGATGATGTGTTAGACCCCTTTCACACTGAGTCACCCATAGCGTCGGCAGTAAAACGCCGCTATTTTTACTTCCGACGCTATGGTGGATTTGCGGCGCATTTCGGCCGCTAGCGGAGCAGTTTTACCCCCGCTAGCGGCTGAGAAAGGGTTAAAACCGCCCGCGAAGCAGCGCATTGCGAGCGGTATAGCCGCGGTGTCCCATTGATTTCAATGGGCAGCAGCGGTGGAGGAGCGGTATATACACCGCTCCTTCACCGCTCCAAAGATGCGGCTAGCAGGACTTTTTTTACCGTCCTGCTAGCGCACCGCTCCAGTGTGAAAGCCCTCGGGGCTTTCACACTGGAGACAATGGAGCAGCTTTTTAAGGGCGGATTGCAGGCGCTATTTTTAACGCTATAGCACCTGCAATACGCTCCAGTGTGAAAGGGGTCTTAGGGAGGAGGAGAACACTGGAGCTAGCTGGAGCATAGAATCAGGTAAGTAAAAAAAGGCTATACCCCCTTCTCCCCCTCCCCCACACTGCAAGAGTGGACTTCTGTACTTTCTTGGGCTGGGATAAGAAATCACATCCTTTGCTGTGTGTTCTTATATTCTTGAACAGGTTAGGAATTAGTGTGACATTTTAGGTGCTACAGAGCTGTAATCCACATACACATTATATCTTCTAAAAATCATTCTTTAGAGAAGATATAATGTGTATGTGGATTATATGTTATGTAGCACCTAAAATGTCACACTAATTCCTAACCTGTTGAAGAATTTTACTTTCACTTTCAATAAACCTGCAGTGAAAAGTACAGAGAAGGTTCACATCACAGTATGCAGAGCAGAGGAGACTTACAGTAAGTAGAAGTGGATCCAGTCTCCCTCCCATGCTGTACACATCTTCACTCTGCCCTGGAGGAGGTCTCTGCTGTGTGCTGGGCGGGACCCAATCATCGATGCTGCAGTGTGAGGTTCTCAAGAAGGGAGCCTGGAAATTGGTGTATCTGCTGCCACAGAGCAACAAACAGGGGCACATAAATTTTGTTTTGGGCTGGCAATAGGGGCATACAAGGGATACAACCAAACTTTGTGGGCAGATTTTCCTGCTCACAACCTAGCGCTCCCTCCAACCCCCCTGTACCGCCCATGCTTGCAGCCATCCAGCTCCCAGCCCGAGCCAGTGAGTCACACCCCCCTCTGCCTGCCTTTGAAGACTTTGTCTGCGGGAGTTGTAATTTCCGGCTGCTGCGCTCCGCTGCTCAGTTCCCTCCACCCATCGCCACCAGGAACTTGAGCACGGTCCGGACTACAACTCCCAGAATGCAGCACAGGAGCAACACAGCCAATCGGCGGCCGCCACGATCGACCTCCTTCTGCCTGCATAAAAAAAAATATGTCAGCAGACAGCGGCCCTTTTGAGTATAAGTTCGGCAGCCTGGGGGGAAATTTCCACTCTGCCCCCCCTGCCAGCCCGCCCCTGCACGTGGGGGCTTCTATTGCACTGCACCACCAGGCACACCCCCACCGCTTAGTTCGTGGGCGTGACTCAGAAACAAAAAAGAAGAAAAGCCCGCGAACTGGAGCAAAGGGGAGGAGTCCAATACGTGTGAAGGACTACACGTGGGACGTTGGCGCAAAAACTTTGCAGTGTGCGATGGATCAGCAACAGGTCGCCATGTTCGGACACACCTCGTGCATTCCAGTTCATCCTTCCACCACAACTTTGACCACTGCTGCTCCAGTAACGGATACGGGGATCCTACTAAAGCCAAGGGGTCGATTTGCCCTGTATTCGTGCATGGACGTTGAGGCCCTGGGTGTGATTTGTCCCGGGTGTTCGGGACTGGTGTGCCAGTTGAAGCCGTTCGGACGCTGTGAGGCCTGTGGGGAGTTCCTGTTCGAAGTGGATCCGGCGGTGGAAAGGCCGAGGACCATTTACCCTGGCCGGGCTTCAGGCAACACCACTCAAAGAGGAGGAATCACTGTTGTGAGAGTCACCCCTGTGCACACTGCAACGACCGCGGAGGAGGTCGTAAAACCCAATCGGGAGAAATCCGAGGATGCTGACTCGGTCACCACTGTCTCGCAGCGTCCACCACCGAAGAGGAAGACCGGCATGGTAGCCCCGACCAGCGGTTGTGGTGGACCATCTCGCCCACTTATGCCCGGCCCGGATGAATCCGTCGACCAGAGTTCCGGACGTCCCGCTTCAAGTAAAGGCCGAGGTAAGCCAGGCGGGGAGACTTGGTGTGTGGGCGGAGGTGTCGGGAAGTCATGGCCTAGCGAATCTGCGTGAGGTGGTGGCTCCGTTTCTACAACCGGCTACATACCCGCGGAGGAGTGTGACACCTCCGACCTGGAGTCGCTCTCGGACATGGGAGACGACGTGGCAATAGACGATTTGTTTGCTGAGAAGGGCTGGGACAAAGTACCGCTTGCTTCATCCCTCAGGATCAGAGATCCACCCATGTCAACAGGGGAAAGCACACCCCGGGTGGAGGCATCAGCGCCTGAAGAGAGGTCCCGTCCCCAGTCTGCTGCTACATCCCCGGTGCCATCTGTATCGAAGGCCGGGGAAAAGAGACTATTGCTGCGGGCCCCTATGCCCCGATCAGATGTGATCAAGGTCCCTCGCCACCCGGACTCGATAGTGTTGCCTGGCGAAGGGGACAAAGCCACCATGCCTCCTCTGGCAAGACTACAACGCCTGTTTGGGCAGAAGGTTGCTGCGGAGTGCGGATGGGAGTATCCATACTTATCAAAGGACTTACTCTATGAGGTGGAAGTGTGCCGGGAACGCTGGTACAATGACTTTGTGTGGACTCACATTCAGGTTCCTCACGCCCGCAGGTACCTGGCATGCTCTCCAAAGGCCTCTCAACGTTTTAAAGACTGCAAGGCAGAATGCATGTTGGGACGACACATCCATGCAGATAAAGTTTTGATCCGAAGAAAGGAAGGAGAAGATGTGGAGTATCATCTGGAGACCGTGGATCGGCACTTGAGGCCACTTGTTCTGCCGCATCCCCGCTTTTACCTGTAGGAGAAAAGAGACTCCGTTCTTATCATGCTGCTGAACTTTCTGGGGCCCATTGCTTTTGTGACCAGAGGAATGAAGAACTGTTCCTGTTTGTTCTTCACTTTCCCAGCAAAGAGAATACTGACTCTGGGGTAGATAGGGCCGAAAGAAAAGAGGGAAGTTCCATGGGTGCAGTTACCGCGATGCTGTCACCAGGTGGCAGTGTTGCGCAACGTTTAAACACTTATCACGCACTCACTTTGGAGAAAAGGGATTTCTTCTCGGAGAAGTTTATTTCTTTTTCGTACATCACGGGACACAGAGCGACTTAGTCATTACTAATGGGTTATATAGATTACCTTCAGGTGCTGGCACTGGCCACTTCCAAACCGGAAGTACCCTCCCCTATATAAGCCCCTCCCATCCGGGAGCACCTCAGTTTTTTGCCAGTGTCTAAGGTGTTGGCCAAAGAGTAACATGTGTTTTCACTGGGCTTGCGTACAGGTTCTTTTGGGCCTTAGTAAGCTGTTCCGGATCCCACCAAAAAAGCTTCATAGCTAAACGGTCGGTACCCGGGCCTTGCAGCAGAAGAGCAAGGTTTTGCCTGTAATGCCTCTCTTAGGAGGGCTGGACCCTGGGATCCAGAGCTCTGGTCATACCCACGACCAAGATGTTGTCTGTGCAGGGTGCTATACAGGTCCAGGGGAGTGGAATCCTTGGGAACCTGGTCCCTGAAGGTTTAATTACAATGCCTGCCGTGATAGGTGAAGTTTGGGCTTCTGTGGGCCAAACAGAGTCCTGCAGCGGGGATCAGGTAAGTGGGGGCCCCCAGGAACTTGGTTCTATTGGGGGACCCCCAAGCCTAATTTGTCTTTCTGTCTGTTACCTAACGGTATTCCCGCTAATATCTGTGTATGCCTGTAACTACTGAAAATGTAAAATTTTAATAGTAGTCAAGAAAAAAAAAAAAAAGAGGACCGCGGTACCTGTGTTAAACCACTAGAGGCCGCTGTGGTCCATTTTTCTTGTCATGTGGATCTTTGGTTTTTTCTCAAGTCAAAAGATCCAGGCAGTTGGTAAGTTTCTCTGTGGGAATCCACTTCCTCTGCCCTGTTGCTGCGCTCATCCACCGCACAGGCCATCCGGCAAAAAGGGCCCTGGCTCCTAGTCCCTGTTTGGTTTGAAAAAGGGCGCCAATGGTGCACGGGCGCGCGCGCGGGCGCGTGCACGCGCCTCCTATGAAAAAAAAAAGGGGCGGGGCGGGTGGATGACGCTCGATGCGCGCCACGGCGCTTCTGCGCATGTGCAGGCGTCCCAGCTTGTATAAAGACACAGTACAAGTGTCAGCTGGATGCAAACAGAGCTAGCAACAAACAGTGGCACACAGAGGCGGTTGATGCAGGCATCCCCATAGAAAGGCACTTTAGTGGACACCAGCTGGTATATAGCAGCAACTGTGTTAGACTATTACCAGCAAAATTGGTGTATGACGACGGGAATACCTCAGCTTTGTGCTTAAAGAATATGTCGTCCAGACGCTCCGGAAATAAGTCTTCCAGGAAGCCAAAGGGGTCTCCATCGGGCTCTGAGGATATTGGGCATGCTTGTACTGCACCAATCTCCCCTGAGAATTCAGAGGTCAGTAGCCGTAGAAACCCCGCAGGAGTGCCTGGTGCTGCGGCTGTCCCCAGTCCACCTGCTCCTGTATATATAACAGAGGAGGTTTTATCCTCAACTCTGGGAGGATTGGAAGAGAGATTAACAGCATTGATCGCTGCTTCCCTGTCACAGGGAAAGCGCGTCTGATCTCCGTCTTCTCCTTCAGAGTGCCTGTTAGTGGAGGAACAGCCCCACACAGGGATCGACCTACCTGAAGGGGATCAGGATGAGGTTGATTCAGTTATGGAGGAATCAACAGTGGAAGAACCTTTCTCAGCATCTCAGGCTGAAAGATTATGGGTTCAGTCTCTGACTAACATGGTCCGATCAGCATTTAAAATGCCTCTGGCAGAACCACCATCCACTACGGTTTCCTCGCTGGGGTCGCTAAAAGCTCCCCAGGCTGTCTGTTCCTTCCCAATCCACCCTTTATTAGAAGGGCTTATTTACCAGGATTGGGAGCATCCTGATAAAATATTTGCTCCCCCCAAGAGATTTCCGGTGATCTATCCCATGGAGGATAAGTTCATAAAAAAATGGAGGGTCCCTACAGTGGACGCAGCCATCTCTTCTGTGAACAAATCACTGACATGTCCAGTAGATAACGTTTCAATGTTCAAAGACCCAATAGATAAAAAATTGGAGTCTTTACTAAAATCTGCTTTCTCTACAGCAAGCATGGTGACACAACCTGCGGTAGCAGCAATTGGAGTCTGCCAAGCAGTGAAAGATCAGTTGAAACAAGTCTTAAGGGACTTACCAGATCAGCAGGCTCTTGCCCTAGCTGACTTGCCTAGAGCCTTGTGTTTTGCGGTGGACGCCATAAAGGATACAATCCAACAGGCCTCCCGCTTTACGCTGTCTGTAGTACATATGCGTAGGCTTCTGTGGCTCAAAAAACTGGTCTGCTGAAGCTCCCTGTAAGAAACTGCTGGTTAGCTTCCCATTTCATGGAGAACGCTTATTTGGAGAAGATCTGGACAAATATATCCAGAAAATTTCTGCCGGTAAGAGTTCACTCTTACCGGTTAAGAACAAGAGTAGAAGTCCTTCTTTTAAGAGGCCTACTTCTCCAGTCCCGGGCACATCGGCTGTGAAGCAGTTCCGACAGCCTCCGCGGTCAAATTCAGGGGGCAGAAATCAGGGACAATCACAGGGTAACAAGAAGCCCTGGATCAAGAGAGGTACAAAACCTCCCCCCAAGTCATGAAGCGTTGCCCCCACTCAATCGGGTGGGGGGAAGGCTTCAGTTGTTCACAGAGACCTGGCGGGACACCATCAGAGACAGATGGGTGCTCTCCGCAGTAAGTCTGGGATACAAGCTGGAGTTAAAAGGCACTCCTCCTGCCCAATTTATGAGGTCAAACGTGCCAAGAGATCCCCAGAAGAGAGGATCCCTCCTTCTGGCACTAGAACAACTATTGCTCCAGGGTGTAATCATGAAGGTTCCCCTGGAAGAAAGCGGATTCGGGTTTTACTCGAACCTTTTCACAGTCCCCAAACCAAATGGGGACGTGAGGCCCATATTAAATCTAAAAGGGCTAAACAAGTTCCTAAATATCAGGACTTTTCGGATGGAGTCGATCCGATTGGTGGCCACCGCCCTACAAGGGCAGGAATGGTTAGCCTCGATCGACATAAGGGATGCTTATCTGCATATTCCCATCTTTCCGGCCCACCAGAAATTTCTATGCTTTGCAGTAGAAGGGCGCCATTTTCAGTTCAGAGCCTTGCCTTTCGGTCTGGCCACAGCACCACGAGTGTTCACAAAAATTCTGGCCCCATTATTGGCCAATCTAAGAACACAAGGTGTAACGATAATGGCATATCTAGACGACCTGCTACTAATAGACCACTCAGTGGAAAAGCTGGAAGTAGCTATTCACAAGACAATCAAGTATCTGGAATATCACGGTTGGATTATCAACCGGGACAAGTCAGCTCTAAGACCAGTCAAAAGTCTGGAATACTTAGGGCTAAGGCTGGATTCAAATCAGAGAAAGATTTTCTTACCTCCAGAGAAGGTGTCGTCTTTAAAAGATTTGACCCACTTAGTGGGTACAAAAAGAAAACCATCCATACGCCTGTGCATGAGGCTGCTGGGAAAAATGGTGGCTTCATTCGAAGCGGTACCCTACGGTCAATTCCATTCAAGGAATTTGCAAAGGGCCATACTGTCAGCCTGGAACAAAAAAGTTCAGGCTTTAGACTTACCAATGTCCCTGTCCCCTTCCGTTCGCAAGAGCCTACATTGGTGGTTGGTGCCCCAGAATCTGGAAAGAGGGAAACCCTTCAGTCCGGTTTCTTGGAAGGTGGTCACTACAGATGCCAGCCTCATAGGCTGGGGGGCAGTACTGGAGCAATGGTCTCTCCAGGGCAAGTGGTCAGAAGCAGAAAAGGCCCTGCCCATCAATCTCTTAGAGATACGTGCAGCCCGGTATGCCCTAGTAGCATGGACATCCAAACTCCAAGGGTCCCCTGTCAGAATTCAATCAGACAATGCCACAGCAGTGGCATATATCAATCACCAGGGTGGCACCAGGAGTCGTGCAGCCCAGAGGGAAGCAAATTGCATCCTGGAGTGGGCAGAAAGATATGTCCCAGCCATATCCGCGGTTTTCATCCCAGGAGTGGAAAATTGGAGAGCGGACTTTCTAAGTCGCCAACAATTATGCCCGGGGGAATGGTCTCTTCACCCCGAGGTTTTCCAGGCAATATGCCAGCGGTGGGGAACACCGGATGTAGATCTGCTAGCATCCAGATTCAACGCAAAGGTGGACAGATTTGTGTCTCGCACAAGGGATCCCCTAGCTTGCGGCTCGGATGCCCTAGTGTTCCCTTGGGATCAGTTCAAGCTGATATATGCATTCCCACCACCACAATTGTTACCGCGATTACTCCGCAGAATCAGGGTAGAAAAGAAACCAGTGATTCTGGTGGCTCCAGCGTGGCCCCCGAAGGGCATGGTACGCGGAGATTGTAAAAATGTCAGTGAGGAGTCCTTGGACCCTCCCACATCGTCCGGACCTGCTGTCGCAAGGACCGATATACCACCCTTCCTTACCAGCCCTAGGTTTGACGGCCTGGCTATTGAAGCCCACATTCTGAAAAAGAGAGGGCTCTCTAATTCTGTGGTATCTACCATGATCAATGCCAGGAAGCTGGTATCCAGGCAGATCTATTATAGGATCTGGAAGGCGTACATTACGTGGTGTGAGGCCAAGAAATGGCATCCACGTAAGTACGTGATAGGTAGGATTTTGGACTTCCTACAGTGGGCTGTAGATAGGAAGCTGGCCTTGAGTACTATCAAGGGTCAGATTTCGGCCTTGTCAATATTTTTTCAAAGGCCCTTGGCTTCGCATTCACTAGTCAAAGCTTTCATACAAGGAGTGATGCGTATTAGCCCTCCGGTTAGTATTCCCATATGTCCATGGGACTTAAACCTGGTTCTGTCGGTTCTACAAAAACAACCGTTTGAACCATTGGAACACATTTCCTTGGTTCTTCTCACCAGGAAATTGATTTTCTTAGTAGCCATTTGTTCGGCTAAAAGAGTATCGGAATTAGCCGCCTTGTCCTGTAAGGAGCCATATCTGGTTGTCCATAAGGACAGAATAGTATTACGTCCTCATCCAGCCTTTCTTCCTAAGGTGGTATCGAGGTTTCATTTGAACCAAGATGTGGTTCTTCCTTCTTTTTTCCCCAAACCTAGCTCGGTAGAGGAAAAGTTATTGCATTCTTTGGATGTAGTAAGAGCAGTTAAAGCTTATCTAAAAGCCACTGCTCAGATTCGCAGAACGGATACTTTGTTTATTCTGCCGGAAGGCCCTAGAAAGGGTCAGGCAGCTTTAAAATCTACTTTAGCCAAGTGGATTCGACAGGTCATAATACAAGCCTATGGCTTGAGAAAGAGACCGCCTCCGTTCAAAGTTAGGGCGCACTTCACAAGAGCAGTTGGAACTTCATGGGCAGTGCATCACCAGGCCTCCCTGGCTCAAGTATGTAAGGCCGCAACATGGTCTTCGGTACACACGTTTACTAGATTCTACCAGGTAGACGTTAGAAGTCAGGAGGATGTCGCCTTTGGGCGCAGTGTGTTGCAGGCCGCAAAAGATCCTCATGCCTGATGGCGCCCAGCTTATGTATCCCTCCCCTCATTTGGCATTGCTTTGGGACGTCCCATTAGTAATGACTAAGTCGCTCTGTGTCCCGTGATGTACGAAAAAGAAAAAGGGATTTTTATAACAGCTTACCTGTAAAATCCTTTTCTTGGAGTACATCACGGGACACAGAGCTCCCACCCCTCTTTTTGGGACACTTATTGCTTTGCTACAAAACTGAGGTGCTCCCGGATGGGAGGGGCTTATATAGGGGAGGGTACTTCCGGTTTGGAAGTGGCCAGTGCCAGCACCTGAAGGTAATCTATATAACCCATTAGTAATGACTAAGTCGCTCTGTGTCCCGTGATGTACTCCAAGAAAAGGATTTTACAGGTAAGCTGTTATAAAAATCCCTTTTTTCCATTACACGAATACAGGTGTCAGGGTTATGTGTGTTAATCCTTTCTTTTCCCTCTGCAGGAGAACATCCCATCAAGTTTACTGAGGATGTGGTGGGTCTTAGTCAGGATGGGTGGGAAAAGTCAAATGTGAATATGTGATTCAAAGTTATGAATCAGTGCTGTTGTTTCTCTTCTGTCTTTATTCCCTTTCTTTACAGGGCTCAGACACAATGTTTTAGTAGGATAGTTTTACAAAGTTTTATATTTTTGTATATCTAATTGTTAGTCTGTTTCTGGACTGAATCATGTCAGCTGTTTAGGGCATGGTTTACTCCAGACACTGGGGACCAGTGTCAAAGGACCGAGGGGAGAGTGTAGCGGGTATGTACTTTCCCGGGTGTAATTTTGAATTTGGCAGAGACATCAGTGATGTGTAATTCCCTGCAGCCCAATGGGTGGCGCTGTCGCCCTGGGCTGGGGTTGAATCATTGCTGTGTGCCGTCCTCCTTTTTGTCCTCCCTCGGCAGCCGTATGGTGGGGCGGGGAACCCGCCGTGCTTGCTGGGAGATGGTATAAAGGGGGCGGGCCATCTTTGTCACGGGGGACGTCCCAGGCACCTTCAGCTTGCGGACGGTGGGTCGTGTCGCTCCTCTGGGTGGCTTAGACCTAGAGGACAGCGGAGGTCGAGTTCCATCCCAGGCACCTTTGGCCTGGGGTGAGGTACTTGGATGGAGGTCCGGAGCTCAGTGCCCAACACTGAGTTCCGCGAGGGAAGGAGATCCTAGGGTACCCAGGGATCGGGTACCCGAATCCGGAAGGCGCAATGGACCGGGGGGAGCTCCTCATTTGAAGACCCGGTGCAGCATATTGCCGGTGACAAGTGAGTCTCTTGTCGGAGACCGCCTGGAAGGAAATCTACCCTCGTGCGGAGACCAGAACACACTTCTAGGAAGGGAAGTGGCAGCTTACATTGTGTCTGGGCCTGTTCGCATCCACACCTCCTTTTCTGTTCTGTTCTATCAAGGGAGTTCAACTGTTTGTGTTCAGACAAGGAGAATAAAGGAGTGTTGAACTTTAATGGTGTGGAGCTCATTTTCTGACAGACATGGTTCACGGTGACTCTTGGAGGGAGGATCCAGGTGCACATCACTGACCCGAAGGTAATACAGAACTGTTGCTTATACCGCACTAACATCTGTGGTGGAAGCCAGGCGTAGTGTCCCCGCTCCCTCCCCTCTAAGATACCCCTAGACAAAAGAAAGACGAGACCAAGAGGGGAGTGTGAGGAGCTGCCGCTACATATATATATATATATATATATATATATATATATAAAATCCCTTTTCTATATATGCCCTGTCCCCCAGCATACTAAAAATGTGCTGTGTATGCTTGTTGGTGTAAGCTCCCTATATAAACAATCACTTAACAAATGGCCATAAGCTCTAAAAAGTGAACACAAAACATAAAAAAACAGTAACCATATACCCTAATAATAACAAAAAATATATATTTTTTGAGAAAATGTCATTACGGAAAATTAATAGTAATAATAATAATAATATTAATAAAACTTACCAATAGCTCTGATTCTCCTTGTCTTGGTGACAGTCACATTTAAACTGAGATCACAGGAAAATTGTATATTGTATAGCTTGTAATCTGATGCTGCAGAGTGCATAGGAAAGCCTGATTCTTGCTAAAGGCTTTTGTGTTTGCATTATTTCTATACATTTTACTGACTCTACTGTCTGCACTCATTGTCATGTGTTCTTCTTTTCTGTATTGTCTGTCCACCTTTATTATCAGACCCTATACTGACCTGTTTCAAACATTGTCGTAGCTCCCTGAGGTGCTTTCTGGGTTCTTCAGAGGTGCCCTGGCAAAATGCCTAAAAATTGCCCCAAATTGCCAAAGAATTGTCAACATGCCAACGGGTGGATCGAGCCCGCCTTTTTCTGTTACACAAAGTCACAGGTTTTTATTGTGCAGTATTACAACCTTGGGCCCCGTACAGGTCAGCTGCTGGCCTCCTAACAACTGATGGTGTCATAGGTTGATGACACCATCACCACCAACTGATGGTGTCATAGGTTGATGACACCATCACCACCAACTGATGGTGTCATAGGTTGATGAGGAGGACTTCAGGTACCTGAAAACATCCTTCCTTCCCCCCTCTCTATCACCACTGGGGTCATGTTAGCTAAATGAGGGAGAGAAACTGAAGGAGAAGAAAAATGCTGGGACGCTAATCAGTACCAGTGTGTATACACTATTAGTGGACACAAACACAACATACCCTACAAAATTCCTGCTAAATCTAAAAGATAAAACTGCACTGAGTTAAAGCGGAGGTCCAACCACCGCTGCAAAAATTAAAAGCCAGCAGCTGCACATACTGCTTCTCGCCGGGAACCCTACTGCGCATGCCTGAGGCTCTGCTCCTCTCTTCTACTGGCCCAGCGGCCGGGGATGGAGGAGGGAGGAGGAGGGAGCCAGGGCGGTGACATCAATACCGCGGCTGAGGCTCCCGGAAGTGGGAACAGGATACCTGTGAAAGACAGTTCTCTTGGGACGCCATCTTGCAAGAGGCAAGAGGCCTGCAGCGAGGGTGCTTAGGCCGGAGAAGCCTGGGCCTAAAGTAACGGAGGCCGGATCGCCTGTCGGAGGGATCCCAGCTATAGCCCAGCTGATCGGACCAGGGAGAGGGACAGCTCCACACTCCTGAGCATCCAGAGTCACCTATCCACCGACGCCTTGTGACCAGCTAAGCGGAGGACCAGGGACCACGACTTGTTTGGAGGCTGCGAACCAAGAGGGCCCAGTCTGAGGAACTCATGTGGTGAGAGGGCAACTGCCCACCAACATAACTGTGTCGCAGAAAGGTGACTTCCATACTTTTACTTATGCTTGCTGGTAACTGCCGCACCGCAAGCATAGACACGCTACGTTCAGGATTGAGTTAGCGCTTTGGGAAATATCAGTCTTCCACTTGCCTTTTTCACCACACACGTTAATTGTTTAATCTTTCTTCACCCTTTTTCCTTGGATTACAAATACTCAAGTGCACCAACAAAAGCTAGCGAAGATTGCTGGAGACTTTTAGTATCAATCATCAGTTCAGCTCACTGATTAGGTTGATACAGCGGGACACGTACCAGTAAAGCTGCCCACCAGGGGGAGCTAGATAGCTTGTTGAACTTGCACGTGTAAATCAACTGTTGCATTTATTTTACTGTCATTGTGCTGTTTAGTGAGCTGGGTTGGACTTGGTGGAGAAGTACCCCACTGTAGATACCATTGCAGTGGGAGATTCCTGCACCGTGCACTTCTTCAGGTCTGACTCTAAGTTGGGTTAATTCGGGTTTCTTAGTCTATAAGTGAAACTCTGGAACTGTTGTGCATATGTATGTCAATGAACTCTCACAGGGATCTGTTTGAGTCAGATGTCACATGTATAATCTCTATTTCTTTACCAAGTAAACATATTACTTCTTGATTGAACTACTTCTTGTGTGGGACTCTGTCTTTTGCAGCTGTGTGGCAGGCAAACCACAACAAGGTAACAATATTTAACTACATTTATTGTTGTGTGATATCATTGTGGCCCTCTATAGCCTCTAGGGGTCCACAATAACATTATTGTTATTACTATCCAGTTGTGCCAAGGGGAGTCGAGCCAAATTACAGGGGTTGATAGGCGGAGTACAGGCCCAAAACTTAAACCAGCAGCTCCTATGGGGGTAGTGCTACACGTGGAACTCCGCTTTAACAAATAAAGCTCTGTGTGTAAATGCGTCCTTGGGGCTCATTCACATGGGCGATGGGGCCTGTACAGCGTGAATCAGCGTTTTTTTAATATGGCTGTAGCCTATGTTATGCTATAAGGATGCAGAAGCTGCATGAACACAGCTGCAGGGCCTAATTTGATAGGCACATGTATAGCCCTGAACAGAGACAGTGTGCGTTCAGGGCCATTCACCCGCACTTGCGCACCTGTCAAATTAAGACCTGTGGCTGTGTCTGTACAGCTGCTGTATCCTCATAGATTAATGGGTGGCTCCAGCTGCTCATTCACACGGCATGGGACAGAAAACCCTTGTGAATGAGCCCTTAACTTTTTTAAATTATTTTTTACCACTTTTAATAATTTTTTTACTTTTGTTTATTATTTATTTATTTATTTATTTTTAAATTTTCACAACACTATTGGAGGGGCTTTGGTGAAATTTAAGGAGTCTAAATAGACCCCTGATGTCTCACTTTTGAGACAAAGAAAGGATTTGAGGACATAGATTCCCCAATCCCCATCTCTGCAGCCTTGTGTGTGTAGCGGTGCACTCTGGGCACAAGTTCAAAAGATCCACACATCATCCTGCTGTCCATTCTCCTCATCCATCCATCCATAAGACACAATGAAGAGTCGCTTGCTTTACTTTGTGGTAATTTTATTATAAAGATTTCTTGGGTAGAGTTGGGTAAGGGTGTAGTGACATGGGATGCCCATAGATATTAGCACTTTAGTTCTGAGAATAAGGCACAGCAAAGATTGTAGTTTAGTTAGCTGCGTCACTGCAGACTATTGCTCCCTTTATGCTGCACTGTTTAGGACAAGTCACTCTGAATGACTTTTTGTGGTAATAATCAGTTATACAGATGCCAGCCCTGTGTCCAGAAGGTATCCTCATACACTAGGGTGACCAGACATCCCCGATTTCTGGGGACAGTCCCCAGATTGAGGACACTGTCCCCGGACCAAGTCTGTCCCCAGTTTTGCTGGGGCAATTTCAAAGACAGTCAGTGCAGAATTTAAAATAAAAAGATCTAAATTACACCCCCCCCCCGCTCTGCTGTTGCTACTAGCTTAGGGGGGTGTATTTTTTTGCCCCTTTCTGATAATCATGTGCTGGTCGGAGCGGAGGGAATATTTCTTCAGTTTTGGGTGCATGCCCATTCAGCTCCGCTCGCATGTTCTTCTGCCTTGGCTCAAGTCCCGGCCAGCCGCCTGCCTGCTTATCTCCTTATCTTCCCTAGCGGAGTGATCTTCCTCCGCACCCCACCCAGTAGTAGCCGGGGCCCGGGGGGGGGGGCTTGAGAGGCTGTGAGGCGGGCGGCTGTGATGGGCAGAGAGTCACTGATTGCCGCCATTACTAGTAAAAAAATAATAATATGTCCCCGGATTTCATTTAAAAAATCTGGTCACCTTATCATACACCCCCCTCTGACCCCACAGTCCATCTACTGCAAATGGTAACTGATGGACTACTAGGCCCAAATAGTCCAGTGATGGAAAGGCTGCGTTCCCCGGCTACAGCCTTCCATATTGAGATAAGATAAGGTTAGAGTCTCTCCTTGTAACATCCTGCTGTGTAGGACAGACCGTGCAACATCCCGTCTAAGACACCCCTTGTGGCTTTTAGTTACTAGGGACAACAGCAGATATTCCCAAGTCTCCTCAATAGACTCCTCCGGTCCCATCTCTTGCTGTCATATACCCACTGACCTGTTCCATGTTCCCCGGTCCATGGAAGAGACATGGTTCATCCGCACAGTCCAGCAGTAACAGTTCCAGGTTCCTTTCTCTTAATGTTGAATTCCTCCTTTGCGGTGTTAAAGAAAAGTGGTCCTCCATCAGGACTTTCTCCTCAGCACCTGGTAGGCCCTCAGGCATGGGGCCTTCACACAGACACTACTGCCCCATCTTCTTTCCTCTCACGACTCCTCCCCAGTGGCATGTTACCTCAGCTTATATAGCAGGCCCGCCCCCTGCCAACCCTAGTTGGGGATTGGTCAGAGCTGCCACACAAGGTGCCTGTCACTCAGAGCCTCCAGCTACGCCCCCTTCCAGAACATTCTCCTGAAAGCAGGGGGGGAGTTCCAGAGTCCGAGCACAGGTGGCCACACCCACAGCTACTCTGACACTCCCAGTCCCAGATCAAAACAACCAGGCCTAGCATAAGGCATAGGCCTGACTAGATTTTGCCTGCACTGACAGTTTAAAACAAATAACACTACTTAAGCACATACCAAAAGGTAGTGGCCGTGGATGAGGGAATCCGTTAATTGTTTTTGGATGAATGAAAAAAAACAAAGCATGTAAGGATACAAACAAACAATGGAAATGGTACTACAAAGAAAAATAAGCAAAATGCATTTGCAAAATGTGACAATTAATTAAAGTGTTTGTTCACCAATGCCAAAAGTCTGCCAAGCAAAATAGGTGAGTTGGAAGCTTTGGTGACAAAGAGAACTATGATCTAATTGGTATTTCTGAATCTTGGCTTCATTCTTCACATGACTGGGCTATTATTATTCCTGGCTATGCTTACTTTCAGAGAGACAGGGTAAAACAAAAAGGTGGTGGTGTCTGTCTCTATGTGAGAAGGGATCTCAAAGAAAGTGTGACAGGACATACAGTCAGGTCCATAAATTTTGGGACATCGATACAATTCTAATATTTTTGGCTCTATAAACCACCACAATGGATTTGAAATGAAACGAACAAGATGTCCTTTAACTGCAGACTTTCAGCTTAAATTTGAGGGTATTTACATCCAAATCAGGTGAACGGTGTAGGAATTACAACAGTTTGTATATGTGCCTCCCACTTTTTAAGGGACCAAAAGTAATGGGACAATTGGCTGCTCAGCTGTTCCATGGCCAGGTGTGTGTTATTCCCTCATTATCCCATTTACAAGGAGCAGATAAAAGGTCCAGAGTTAATTTCAAGTGTGCTATTTGCATTTGGAATCTGTTGCTGTCAACTCTCAATATGAGATCCAAAGAGCTGTCACTATCAGTCAAGCAAGCTTTTAGGCTGAAAAAACAAGACAAACCCATCAGAGAGATAGCAAAAACTTTAGGTGTGGCCAAATCAACTGTTTGGAACATCCTTAGAAAAAAGGAACACACCGGTGATCTCAGCAACACCAAAAGACCTGGAAGACCACGGAAAACAACTGTGGTGGATGACCGAAGAATTGTTTCCCTGGTGAAGAAAACACCCTTCACAACAGTTGGCCAGATCAAGAACACTCTCCAGGAGGTAGGTGTATGTGTGTGTCAAAGTCAACAATCAAGAGAAGACTTCACCAGAGTGAAAACAGAGGGTTCACCACAAGATGTAAACCATTGGTGAGCCTCAGAAGGGCGGAGGACAGAAGGTTCTGATCTGCATTGAGTGAACTTGGCCAATCCCCAGGCAGAATGTCCTGGCAGGGTGGCTAGGTCAGCCCTTAAATATGGTGGAGCCATGCCAGCAGGGGAGTCGGGTGGATGATGAAGTGCTGAGGAAGCTGTCGGTGGCCTAGGAGGGGAATCTTGGGTCTGCTGGGCTCTGCTTCCCGGATGGGCTGGCTTAGGAAGATCCTATCAGAGTGACGGTTTTAGAAAGAATCTTGCCTCAGGTACAGCAGGGAGCAAGGAGGACAGAGTGAGTACATCAGCACATCCAGGGATTTACCAGGGAGAGATTGCCACATGTAGCGAGCTTTCAGAAGGAAAGCGCTATGCTTAACCCTTCGAAGCAGCCAGGAGGGCTGGTGGTTCTGCAGGCAGTAGAGCTGGGAGTAGTTCTACAAAGGAGAGGAGAAAATATTACATCTAGTTTATCACAGACTGTGCTATTTTTCTGTAGCGGGTAGGTACTTTTCAGTATGTTGATTCGGGTGGAGACATCAGTGATGTCCAGTTCCCTGTGGCCCAGCAGGTGGCGCTGTCACTTTGGGCTGGGGTTGAACCATCGCTGGAGTGCCGTACCCTTTTTGGTCTCTCGCAGCGGTTGTGCGGCGGGGCGGGGAACCCACTGTGCTAGCTGGGAGAGGCTATAAAGGGGGTGGACATCTTCACCACGAGGTCCGAGTCCCAAGTACCTTTAGCCTGAGGGCTGCTGTCCAGCGGTCGGTGTCCAGGCGGCCTAGGCCTGGACACGTGGAGTTCAGGAGTCACCCCAGACACCCTCAGTCTGGGGTGAGGTGCATCGTTCAGGCCTGGGGCCCAGCTTCTTCCACTGGGATCCGCCCGGGAGGAACCATCCTAAGACACCCACAGAATCGGGTGTCTGAATCCAGGCGTAAGGGACCGTGCAGGTGACCTTCCCATAGATCTGGTGCAGCAGATTGCCAGTGCCGGGATAGGGCCTCCGGAGACCGTCGGGGTGGATGTCCTCGCCAAACAGGGGCCATATTCACACGGAAGGTGGTCCATGTTCTAAAGTCGGTGGCAGAGACCGTTACTCTAGGGTCGTGACAGAGACCGTTACTTAGGCCTGTGGCAGGGGCTCCAACAGTTCACCCGGTAGGTGGCAGCTACCAATTTCACAGTCGGTGGCAGAGACCGTGCGCCAGGCCTATCCGTACGAGAAAGAGATAGGAGAGTTCATTGTGCCTGGGCCTACTCGTATCCACACCCCTGTCTGTCTGTTATGGAAGTTCAACTGATTATGTTCATTCTGGCATTGAAGAAATAAAGGAGTGTTGAACTTTTAATGGTGTGGGGCTCTGTTACTGGCAGATACACCTCCACGGAAGAAGCGGAGTGTCATGGATATGCATTAATGTCTGTCTGCCATCTTACCTTCCTCCTCATGTGTTCATCTAGAGACCAGACCTCCTTCACCTGGCTTCCTTTATAATCTCCTCCCAGCCTGACTCCACCCCAGGCCCTATCACTGAACACTATATTAACCTGTGCACTGCAAGCCTGCTTTGCTGATCAACGTGTTTGTTAGGCATTGTGTGTTTGGGTTCCTGCCTGCCGTGTGCTACGTCTGTCTCTCTGTTACGCTATTGGCTTGTCCCCGACCATCCCTGTCTGCTCGTGACCCTTGACCTTCGGCTCGTTCCTCGTTATCCTTGTCTGCTTGTGGCCCCTGACCTTCGGCTTGTTATTCGGTTCTCTCTATCGTGTGCTGCTGCTTCCCCTTATCCTACGGGGCGTGAGCTAGGAAACTCCAGGGGCCGCGACCTGGTCCCAGCCTGCAGCGTAACATCCTCACCACTAGAGGCCCTGGAGAAGACCAGCTGGGTCTTAGACTCCGCGCCCTGGGGAATCTTGGCTCTCGCTTCCGTTGGGATCCCGGTTGTGCTCCTCTGGTCCCGCTTTCCACAACCACCCAGTTTCCTATCCACAGAAGCCAGCCATAGGGTTCACTACCTCGCGGTGCACTCCTGTCCCCCTACGGTGTGCATCTGTCACCTGGCCACAGGTGACCCTGACACGGAGGCTCCATATGCAGGATGCAGACCCAAAGGTAATTCAGAAAAGACTTTGCTCAAACCTCACATACACAGAGGGTGAGAGCTTGGCGTAGTGTCCTGCACTCTCTCCTCCAGAGTACCCCTAGACAACAGCCACAAACAACCGATACAAGAGAGAGAGAGAGAGAGTGAGGCCGCTACATTTCTAAAGGGAATTAAGAGCTCATAGTCCTCAAGGGACTTTTTGCTGCTGAAGGACTGAAGATGTCTAGGAGGAAGTACAGTCCAGTGTCTTTATTTTTTACAGAAGAAGGAAGTTGTCCCCTTGCATTGTTTCTGTCAAATTGGGCATCCCATAAGCCCTCTAACCCATCAAAGTTATTATCCCTAATAAAAACAACAAAACCAAGCTCAGGGACTGATTTCTTGTGTACAGATGCAAGTAAAAAAATGCTTATTGCCTGGCTGTGCAGGAATAGGGGAGACAGTTATCAGCTGCCCTTGCGGGGGTAGTGCTACAAATGTAATCCATAACAGTCAATACAAGCAGGATCAACAGGTGTTTTTTGCACTTACTGAAGAAATACAATAAAACCCTTTCAATGGTATTTTTTAAAGACCAAAAGAGCGCAAATAAGAGAAGTTCATTGTTAGGATTTACCCTTTAATGGTCTCAAGGATCATGAAGTAGTTGTACCTCATTCAACTTTATATAAAGCATACATATCACTTAGCAGTGTTGGGAGGTGGTGGTGACACCATTTTTGTCTATCAATATGCCTAGAACAAAACATAAACACATATATACATAAGACATTATCTTCAGAGGAGAATTGGATGACTTTATTTAGACATCAGAAACAAAGAAAACAATAGGAATACAGGAACTGGAAAAACTTCCACCAAGAAGAACAATACATTAGGCAAGCATTACACTACCATCTAGTGGCAGAACTAGTAATCACATTGGAGAATTTATTTTTGCACCTATGGCTGTATAAATAGCATGCTCAGTATCGCCAACCAATATTTCAGCAACTCCCAGATCCCCTTTCTCACGACAAAGTAAGGGGCCCTACAAGGTCCCAAAAGGTTTAAGGGTTTTGTTTGATGTCTGAATGAAGACAAAATATTTTCACGTAAGGCTATAATAGACTGTATATTTGCAGAGACATACTATAAAAATTTTAGTGATTTCCGGCAGAGAATCTCATCCTTATTATTTGGAGGCCAATTTGGAGGCAGAGTCAGCTTTTCTCATCCAGAAATTATAAAAGAAACTATTTTTGTGCATACTGATTATAGAAATTGTACATATTTGCTAAACATAATGGCATCCGTTGTGAATAAAAGCAAATTTGGAAGCAGAGTCAGCTTTTTCAGCCATAAAATAATACATGTGTAGCGGGGTGCTATATTTAAGGGGAGTATCTGAGTAGTAATATGGCTCAGATACAATAATTAGTAGGTTTCTTGGACCATTTCTGTCCTTGGGAGATAGTGTTGGTGTGCTGTTCCCTGTGGCCTACAGGTGGCGTTGTTGCCGTGGGCCAGGGTTGAACCACTGATACAAGGTTGTGCCTGTTCTTGTCCCCTCTTGGCAGCAGTACGGCAGGGCGGGGAACCTGCTGTGCCTGTTGGGAGAGGGTATAAAAAGGCGCGGCCAACTTCCATAGGGGTTCGCGCCCAGGCACCTTCAGCCTGGGTGGTGGTGTGTCGTCTCCGCGTGCCCTAGGCCCGGAGGCCGAGTTCCTGTTCCATCCCAGATACCTTCAGTCTGAGGTGAGGTACTAGTTTGGAGGCCCGGGGCTCAGCGGCTTCGGCTGGGTTCCGCCCGGGATTGAGGGCTCCCAGGGTGCCGCCTTGTGAGGGGACCCGTATCCAGGATCGAGGAGGCCAGGGAGGTGACACCTTCTGAAGACCCAGCACAGAGTCGTGGTGACGGTGGGGGCTTCTGGTAACTCTCCGGAGGGAGGTTCTTCTCCTTAACCACTTAGCAACCACCTGCCGACAAATAACGTCGACAAGGTGGTTGCTTAACTCTGGGAGGACGTTATATAACGTCCTCCCAGAATCGCGCTCCCGCGCGCCCCCTGGGGCGCGCACACGGGAAACTCCGTGACCGCCGGGTCCAGAGGACCCGGCGGATCACGTATCGCGGTAAATCGCCGCTGATAGCGGCCGTTTACCACGTGATCGCTCCGTCAAATGACGGAGCAATCACTTGTAGACAGACCGGCGTCATGTGATGACGCCGGTTCCTCCCTCCCCTCTCTGTACCAATCGGTACAGTGTGAGAGGAGAGGGGGAGAGAGCGGATGGCAGCAGCAGCTCTGTGGGCTGGATCTGTGACAATTGCAGTCACAGATCCAGCCATCCATCCATCCCTGCTCAGCCATCCCTGGTGCAATACCCTACCAATACTCTGCAATACACCCTGCCAATACTCTGCAAAATACCCTGCGCAATACTCTGCAAAATACTCTGCAATACCCTGGTGCAATACTCTGCAATACCCTGGCGCAATACTCTGAAATACCCTGCGCAATACTCTGCAATACCCTGCGCAATACTCTGCAATACCCTGCACAATACCCTGCAAAATACTCTGCAATACCCTGCGCAATACTCTGCAATACCCTGCGCAATACCCTGCAATACCCTGCGCAATACCCTGCAATACCCTGCGCAATACTCTGCAATACCCTGCGCAATACTCTGCAATACCCTGCACAATACCCTGCAAAATACTCTGCAATACCCTGCGCAATACCCTGCAAAATACTCTGCAATACCCTGCGCAATACTCTGCAATACCCTGCGCAATACTCTGCAATACCCTGCGCAATACCCTGCAAAATACCCTGCGCAATACTCTGCAATACCCTGCGCAATACTCTGCAATACCCTGCACAATACCCTGCACAATACTCTGCAATACCCTGCACAATACTCTGCAATACCCTGTGCAATACCCCCTGTGCAATACCCCGTGCAATACCCTGCCATACTCCGCAATACCCTGCCATAGTCCGCAATACTCCGCAATGCCCTGCAATACTCCGCAATGCCCGGCAATACTCCGCAATGCCCGGCAATACTCCGCAATGCCCGGCAATACTCCGCAATAACCACTTCCCGCCCGCCGGCCGTCATATGATGTCCTTGACTTTGTGCGGAGATATCTGAATAATGGGTGCAGCTACAGGCATCATTCAGATATTAGTTTTTTCAGCCGGCGATTCCCTACACCATAAGAACAATCATAGCGGCTGTTCCGCCGCTTGATCATTCTTACGGGAGGTGAGAGGGGATGCCCCCCCCCTCCCGCTGCCCTCCGGTGCTTCTACCGACTCACCGCTACGATCAAAGCCAGGATTGTTGTTTTTTTGGGGGTTTTTTTCAGGCTTCCCAGCCTAGAGGTGAGATGTGGGGTCTTATTGACACCCCCCCCCCCCCCCCATATCTCACTGTAAAGAGGACCTGTCATGCCATATTCCTATTACAAGGGATGTTTACGTTCCTTGTAATAGGTATAAAAGTGATCAAAAAAAATTTTGGGGCGGAAAAACATGTCAAACTAAAATAAATAAAGTAAAATGAACAATAAAAAATATATATATTTTTTAAAGCGCCCCTGTCCCCGTGAGCTCGCATACAGAAGCGAACGCATACGTAAGTCCCGCCCACATATGAAAACGTTTTTCAAACCACACATGTGAGGTATCTCTGCGAACGTTAGAGCGAGAGCAATCATTTTGGCCCTAGACCTCCTCTGTAACTCAAAACATGTAACCAGTAAAAATATTTAAAGCGTCGCCTATGGGGATTTTTTAAGTAGCGAAGTTTGGCGCCATTCCACGAGTGTGTGCACTTTTTAAGGGTGACATGTTAGGTATCTATTTACTCGGCGTAACTTCATCTTTCACATTATGCAAAAACATTGGGCTAACTTTACTGTTTGTTTTTTTTAAGCACAAAACATATTTTTTCCATAAAAAAACGCGTTAAAAAAATTGCTGCGCAAATATCGTGCGAGATAAAAAGTTGCAACAACCACCATTATATTCTCTAAGGTCTTTGCTAAAAAAACATATATAATGTTTTGGGGTTCTATGTAATTTTCTAGCAAACAAATGATGATTTTTACATGTAGGAGAGAAATGTCAGAATTGGCCTGGGTGCTCCAGAACGCCTGAAGGGGCTCCCTGCATGTTGGGCCTCTCTATGTGGCCACGCTGTGTAAAAGTCTCACACATGCGGTATCGCCATACTCGGGAGTAATAGCAGAATGTGTTTTGGGGTGTAATTTGTGGAATGCATATGCTGTGTGTGAGAAATAACCTGCTAATATGACAATTTTGTGAAAGAAAAAAAAGAGAAAAAAAAAATCTTGATTTTGCAAAGAATTGTGGGAAAAAATGACAACTTCAAAAAACTCACAATGCCTCTTTCTGAATACCTTGGAATGTCTTCTTTCCAAAAAGGGGTCATTTGGGGGGTATTTGTACTTTTCTGGCATGTTAGGGTCTCAAGAAATGAGATCGGCCGTCAGTACTTCAGGTGTGATCAATTTTCAGATATTGGCACCATAGCTTGTGGACTCTATAACTTTCACAAAGACCAAATAATATGCACCAATTTGTACTTATTTTTACCAAAGATATGTAGCAGTATAAATTTTGGCCAAAATTTATGAAGAAAAATAGTAATTTGCAAAATTTTATAACAGAAACGAAAAAAAAATCATTTTTTTACAAAATTTTCAGTATTTTTTCTCTTATAGCGCAGAAATAAAAAACCCAACAGTAATTAAATACCACCAAAAGAAAGCTCTATTTGTGTGAAAAAAAGGACAAAAAATTCATATGGGTACAGTGTTGTATGACTGAGTAATTGTCATTCAAAATGTGAGAGCACCGAAAGCTGAAAATTGGTCTGGTTATTAAGGGGGTTTAAGTGCCCAGTGGTCAAGTGGTTAACAAGGGCCAAGTTTCTTAAAGAAGGAAGTGCATATCCTGTAGGTCATAGTGGCAGTGACTCTACGCACACCAGATCAGTGGCAGTGACCAAATAGGGACAGGCCCTATTCACCAGGTCAGTGGCAGTGACCAACTTCAACAAGTCAGTGGCAGTGACTTTTCATATTCACCCGGGCTGTGATAGAGACTGTGCGCCCAAGCCTGTTCATGAAAGAGAAGCCTGAATTGAGTTTGTGCCTGGACCTCCTCCCACCTTATCTGACCTGTGTCTCGTGTCAACCTGTCTGCTCTCATAGAGACTATTTGTTATCCGTGGTGAAATAAATACTAAGGTTGAACTTTCAGTTGGTGTGGACAGTTACTTTACTGGGGAGAATTAAGGACTTGTCTCTGGCTAACAGCAGAGATGAGATCAGCTCGGGAGGATTCTAACACTAGCCGCAGGCAGGCCCGAAAAAAACTAACACCGCTCAACCTCCCCATCCAGAAGGGTACGGGCTGCTAGTGCGGTGTGCCTTATTCTTTCCTGCGGAGGAGCCAAGTAAAAGAAAAAGCAGGTAAAGTCTGGGGTGAGTGCGCTAGACATGTATCAAAGCCGAAAAATTTCACAACTGAGTAGCAAAAAAAGTTGTCAAGATAGTATTTCCCCAGCCAAAAAAATTACCAATTTTTAACTGTAACCATTTGCTGGCTTGGAAGTCATTTACTGGTTTTATGGCTGAAGCAATTTTTTTTTCAGCCTTATGTCCTTATAGCCTTATGGCCTTATGGCTTAGACCGTGGGTGGCAGACACAGTCTCTAAACAAGCTGCATGGTGCAAGTTTGAAGGCCAGTCACTTTTTGGTAACAAGTTGGATGCGGTCATTGCGAAGGCAAATGGAGGTAAATCGGGGTTCATCCCGCAAGATAGGAGGATTCTGAGACAGAAGAATTCATCAAAACAAAAACAGCGAGTCTCGCTATTACAGGCCTGGAAGGGAGTATAGAAGATCTTGGAAGCCCTCTTCCTTCTTTTTGAAAGCTAAAAAGGGTGCCTCAACCTCTAACCAGGGAGCTTCTAGGTTGTTTTGATGGTTTGCACGCCCAGACTCCTCCAGTAGGGGCCAGACTGCGCTGGTTTAGAAGAGTATGGGCGGACAATGTGAGAGAGAAATGGGTCTTGCGTACCATCTCCGAAGGTCACTCGTGGCTGTTCCTCAAGATGCCATGCTCCATGTTCATTCCAACGAAAACACCAGTTTGTGTTGTGAAGAGAGAGACTCTTCTCTCTTATATAAACATGCTACTGTCCCAGAAAGCAATAATTCCAGTGCCTCATCAGGAACGCTTCTCGGGTGTGTATTCTCTGATATTTTTGGTCCCCAAAAAATCAGGAGGATGGAGGCCTGTTATAGACCTAACATGTTTGAACATATATGTAAGGAAAGAGCCTTTTTTAAGATGGAGTGACTTCATACCATACTGAAAGTTGTTAAACCTGGAGACTGGCTGCTATCGGTGGATCTAAAAGATGCTTATTTTCATATTCCGATACATCAAAACTATCAAAAATATCTCCGCTCCGCCTTGGGGCATCTACACTTTCAGTTTGTTTGTCTGCCCTTCGGGCTTACAACCTTTCCAATAGTATTTTCCAAGGTTCTTCTCTCCCTGGTGGCCCTTTTACGGCAGAGAGGAATCCAAATTTACCATTACCTAGACAATCTGCTTTTGCTGGCTGAGAGTCGGGAAACTCTTCTTTCACATCTGACGCTATTGCTATTAGTTCTTCAGGACTTCGATTGGCTTATCAACTTTGAAAAAAGCAATCTCACCCCTACTCAATGCCTCATATACCTGGGGGCATGTATAGACACTCATCAAAGCACAGTGTCCCTTCCAGAGCAGAAGATTCCAGTAATTCATCCAATTTCTCTCAGCAAAACTGTGCCAACAGATAGTGGGAATGATGGTGGCTGCAATACCCATGGTCAGATGGGCTCAGTGGAAGGCCTGAGCGTTCTAGTTCGGTTTTCTGTCCTAGTGGAAGTCGGAGAACATGAGCAAATTGATTCAAATCACATCAGAGATAAGGAAAGATCTGAGCTGGTGTCTAGACACCAGGAACCTTTTGTCCTGTCACTCCCTTTTGCCGATCACCTGCATAGTAGTCAGAACCGATGCCAGTGCTCAAGGCTGGGGAGCTACCTGCCAGGGGAGAGTGGCTCAAGGCAAGTAGCCCTGTCAAATAAAGGATATACTGTCAAATATCCTGGAATTAACAGATGCCTTTCAAGCCCTTCTCACCTTTCAAGATATAGTTCGGGGATGTTCAGTCTTGTTGCAGATGGACAATGCCACGGCAGTGGCTTATGTCCGGAAGCAAGGAGGGTCTCGCAGTCGTTCTCTTCTGGCCGAAGTGATGCCCATAATGACTTGAGCCCAGTCAAATCTTCTCTATCTGTGGGCAGCCTACATTCCGGATCCCTCCAATCTCGAGGCAGACTATATATCAAGACATCAGTTAGACAACAATGAATGGTCCCTGAATCCACAAACCTTTCAGATGTTAATAAGTTTGGCTTCCTATCCAGAGGTGGACCTGTTTGCATCCCCAGCAAATGCCAAACTGCCAATGTTTTACACCAGACTACCTTGCCCACAGGCAGCAGCGACACATGTTCTAACAGCAGCGTGGTCTTTTCAGACAGCAAATGCCTTTTCACCGGACACCGCTAATCTTCAACTTTCTCAGAAGACTAATGAAGGAGAAAGTCACAGTTCTGGCAGTAATAGCCAACTGGTCCAAACTTCAGTGGTTTCGGCTTCTATGTCTACTGAGTTTGAAGCCACTGAAGTCGATTCCAGTAACCCTGGGTCTGCTGTCTCAGGGTCCAGTGCTTCATCCATCTCCTCAGAGACTGTGGTGGCAGGCTTGGATTTTGAAAGGCAGAGGCTGTTTGAGGCAGGCTGTTCAGATGCTGTAATTGGTAAATAGTGATGAGCCGAACACCCCCGGGTTCGGTTCGCACCAGAACCCGCGAACGGACCGAAAGTTCACACGAACATTAGAACCCTATTAAATACAATGGATGCGAACGTTCGGATTCTAAAGTGCTAATTATAACGACTATGTCATGGATATGCAGTAGTGTTTGTCTGTCAGCTTACCTTCCTTCCCATGTGTTCATCTTAGAGGCCTGAGCCCTTTCACCTGGCTTCCTTTTTAATCTCCTCCCAGCCAGACTCCACCCCAGGCCCTATCACAGAACACTATATTAACCTGTGCACTGCAAGCCTGCTTTGCTGATCAACGTGTTTGTTAGGCATTGTGTGTTTGGGTTCCTGCCTGCCGTGTGCTACGTCTGTCTCTCTGTTACGTTATTGGCTTGTCCCTGACCATCCCTGTCTGCTCGTGACCCTTGACCTTCGGCTCGTTCTTCGTTATCCTTGTCTGCTTGTGGCCCCTGACCTTCGGCTTGTTATTCGGTTCTCTCTATCGTGTGCTGCTGCTTCCCCTTATCCTACGGGGCGTGAGCTAGGAAACTCCAGGGGCCGCGACCTGGTCCCAGCCTGCAGCGTAACATCCTCACCACTAGAGGCCCTGGAGAAGACCAGCTGGGTCTTAGACTCCGCGCCCTGGGGAATCTTGGCTCTCGCTTCCGTTGGGATCCCGGTTGTGCTCCTCTGGTCCCGCTTTCCACAACCACCCAGTTTCCTATCCACAGAAGCCAGCCATAGGGTTCACTACCTCGCGGTGCACTCCTGTCCCCCTACGGTGTGCATCTGTCACCTGGCCACAGGTGACCCTGACAGTTTGATCAGCCATGAACCCGGCTGACATCCCGCTACCCGCGGATGATCCATTGCAGGGCATAGTTTGCAGACTTGAAACCCAGGAATCGAATCAGACTCAGGTGATGCGATTCCTCCAGGATCTGGCTTCTCGCTTCGAGCAGCTTCAGGCCTCCTTGGGAACCCTGAATCCACAACCTCAAATACAATCAGCGGCTGCACCTATTGCACCAGTCGCAGCCACACACTCACTACAACTGCCAGCTCCGTCCCGTTTCTCTGGGGACTCCAAGGCTTGCAGGGGGTTCCTTAGCCAATGCACGATTCATTTTGAGCTCCAGCCCCAAAACTTCCTGTCTGATCGGGCTAAGGTAGCCTATATCATTTCCCTCCTCTCTGGTGAAGCTTTAGCCTGGGCAGCCCCTCTGTGGGAACTGAATGATCCAGTGGTTTCTAGCCTGTCTGGCTTCTTGAAACTTTTTCGGAATATCTTCGAAGAACCGGCTCGTGTCTCTTCAGCGGCCAGCGCCCTTTTACGTCTCCGCCAAGAGTCTGCTTCTGTGGGACAGTATGCCCTTCATTTCCGCATACTGTCGGCTGAGTTGAGCTGGAACAATGAGGCCTTAGTCGCAACCTTTTTGCATGGCCTGTCTGATAGAGTGAAGGATGAATTAGCAGGAAGAACCATCCCCACTGATCTGGCCGGCGTTATCTCCTTGTGTAACCAGATCGATATTCGCTTTCAGGAGAGGACCTTAGAAAAGCAACGCCAGCACTCCTTGGTTCTTAGTCAGCCTGAGCTCCCCTCTCTTCGACCCGTAGAGCATCTCCTACCAGCTGAGGAACCCATGCAGCTGGGTCGGACCAGGTTATCCCCCGAGGAATGTGCTAGGCGCAGAACTCTTGGTCTGTGTCTTTACTGTGGGGGCAAAGGTCATTTTCGTGACACTTGCTCTCTTTGTCCAGAAAAACGTTCGGGTCCACTTCATCTGGAAAGTGGAGTATTGGACCCAGAAATATCACCTTCCCCTTCTCGTCTTATGCTTTCTGTGTTCCTTCATGTTGGTGCTTCTTCTCATTCGGTCTCAGCATATCTGGATTCCGGAGCCGCTGGTAATTTCATGGACTGGGAAATCGCATCGTCCATGAGACTTACTCTTTTGCCCCTCACCACGCCATTGGTGGTCTTGGCGATTGATGGTACTGTTCTCCCAGGGGGACCTATCCGCTTCCAGACCCTCCCTGTTAAGATGTCGGTAGGGACACTCCACCAGGAGTGGATATCCTTCCTTATCTTACCCAAGGCCTCAACGCCTATCATTTTGGGTCTCCCATGGTTACAGCTCCATTCTCCTCATGTGGACTGGACTACTGGACAGATCCTGGCTTGGGGTCCCTCCTGTTCCTCGTCCTGCCTACCCAAGGTTGCCCCCTGTGAATCTGAGCCGGTCATTCATTCCAGGTTGCATAACCATTTACATTTCTCTGTCCCTAACCACCCTTGGACGCACAGCCAGGCTAGCTTGTCTACAAGTCCTGCAGTCGCTACGTCTTGCGATGCGATTCAGGTAGTCGCTACACCTGACTCAGCTATTCACTCTGCCTCTGTACTAGTTATGCCAGTCCAGCCCATGCCCAGTGAGCCTCCTACTTTTTCTTGTTTGGGACATTCTGCTTGTCCTTCAGCTATTCAGCTTGACTCCGGCGACATGTCACCTTCTAACCAACCTGACTTCAGGGTTCCACTGACATCTGCCCAGTCTGATGGTCCTGTGCAAGATGACCAGTTCCCCTTTAAGGGTCTAGGGGACCCTCCTCAGATTCCTGTTGATCCTCTCATGCCCTTGCTTATTCCTAGAGAGCCTTTGGTCCTCAATAGATCTTCTTGTCATCTCCCTACCTCGTTTTCGGTCTCTGAGGATAATCTTAAGTACGAGGTTAGACAAGTTCTGGATTCTCGGCTCTGCAGAGGCATTCTTCAGTACCTTGTGCATTGGAGAGGTTTTGGTCCTGAGGAGGCGTCTTGGATCGCTGCATCTGATGTCGCTGCACCTCATCTGTTGAGAAGGTTTTATCAGAGATTTCCCTTTAAGCCTGGGTCCAGGCGGGGGAGGGCCCATAAGAGGGAGGGTACTGTCATGGATATGCAGTAGTGTTTGTCTGTCAGCTTACCTTCCTTCCCATGTGTTCATCTTAGAGGCCTGAGCCCTTTCACCTGGCTTCCTTTTTAATCTCCTCCCAGCCAGACTCCACCCCAGGCCCTATCACAGAACACTATATTAACCTGTGCACTGCAAGCCTGCTTTGCTGATCAACGTGTTTGTTAGGCATTGTGTGTTTGGGTTCCTGCCTGCCGTGTGCTACGTCTGTCTCTCTGTTACGTTATTGGCTTGTCCCTGACCATCCCTGTCTGCTCGTGACCCTTGACCTTCGGCTCGTTCTTCGTTATCCTTGTCTGCTTGTGGCCCCTGACCTTCGGCTTGTTATTCGGTTCTCTCTATCGTGTGCTGCTGCTTCCCCTTATCCTACGGGGCGTGAGCTAGGAAACTCCAGGGGCCGCGACCTGGTCCCAGCCTGCAGCGTAACATCCTCACCACTAGAGGCCCTGGAGAAGACCAGCTGGGTCTTAGACTCCGCGCCCTGGGGAATCTTGGCTCTCGCTTCCGTTGGGATCCCGGTTGTGCTCCTCTGGTCCCGCTTTCCACAACCACCCAGTTTCCTATCCACAGAAGCCAGCCATAGGGTTCACTACCTCGCGGTGCACTCCTGTCCCCCTACGGTGTGCATCTGTCACCTGGCCACAGGTGACCCTGACAGACTATTATCCATGTTATTGTCCGAAACAGAGTTTGGGAACCCGGCTTCTGCACCAGGGGACATGTATCAATGCAAAAATAAGTTTTAAAAACGGACGTTTTCCGGGAGCAGTCATTTTAACCACTTCCCTACCCAGCCATAGACAAATGACGTCCACAGATGGGATCTCCCATCCTGGGTGGACGTCATATGACGTCCTCGGCTTTGTAGGGGGATATCTGAATGATGCCTGCAGCTAGAGGCATCATTCAGATATCCTTTTGAAGTGCCAGCGATTCTGTGCACCATAAGAATGATCATAGCGGCGGTTCCGCCGCTTGATCGTTCTTATAGGCGGCGGGAGGGGACACCCCCCCCCCGCCGCCATCCGGTGCTTCTCCGGGCTCCCCCGTGCGATCGGGGACCCGGAGCGAATCTTCCGGCATCGTTGGTGGAGTCACGTGATGAGCATAGAGATGACTGGTGACCAGATGGTCACCAGTCATCTCTATGATCGTCGGAGGCCCGGGCGCGATGTGATGACGTCACGCCCGGGTCTCAAAAATGTAAACAAAGCCGCCGTTGCGGCTGTAAGTATGAAATCAGTGAAAAAATTTTCACTGATCTCATGCTTTCCAGCCTGGAGGAGAGATGTGGAGTCTTATTGACCCCGCATCTCTCAATAAAGAGAACCTGTTACACACATTCCTATTACAAGGGATGTTTACATTCCTTGTAATAGGAATAAAAGTGATCAAAAAAAAAAAAAAAGTAAAATCATTGTAAAAAAATAAATAAATAAGTAAAATAAATAAATAAATAATAATAAAAAAAAATTAAAACGCCCCTGTCCCCGGTAGCTCGCGATCAGAAGCGAATGCACACGTAAGTCGCCCACATATGTAAACGCCGTTCAAACCACGCATGTGAGGTATCGCCGCGTGCGTTAGAGCGCGTGCAACAATTCTAGCACTAGACCTCCTCTGTAATTCTAACCTGGTAACCTGTAAAAAAAATTAAAGCGCCGCCTATGGAGATTTTTAAGTACCGAAGTTTGGCGCCATTCCATGAGTGTGCGCAATTTTAAAGCGTGACATGTTAGGTATTTATTTACTCGACGTAACATTATCTTTCATATGTTCCCAAAAAATTGGGCTAACTTTACTGTTTTGTTATTTTTTAATTCATGAAACCATTTTTTTTTAAAAAAAAAGGCGTTTGAAAAATTATTGCGCAAATATTGTGCAAGAAAAAATGTTGCAATGACCGTCATTTTATTCCCTAGGGTGTCTGCTAAAAAAACATATATAATGTTTGGGGGTTCTGAGTAATTTTCTAGCAAAAGAATGATGATTTGTACATGTAGGAGAGAAGTGCCAAAATAGGCCCGGTATTGAATAGGTACAAAAAGCCCTGTATTGAAGTGGTTAATGATGCATAAAGTGAAAAAAAAAAAGTCAAATATTCCTTTAAATATTGTACCTGGGGGGTGTCTAAAGTATGCCTGTGAAGTGCCACGTGTTTCCCGTGTTTAGAACTGTCCCTGCACAAAATAACATTTCTAAAGGGAAAAAAGTCATTTAAAACTGCTTGCGGCTTTAATGCAATGTCTGGTCCCGGTAATATGGATGAAAATCTTTAGGAAAAATGGCATAGCTACCCCATCAACCCCCCCCCCCCACCCCAGCCCATTACCAGCCCCTTTGGGTCTTGTATGGATATTAAGGGGAACCCCGCACACAAAATAAAAAAGGACCTATATACTCTGAACAGCCGTATACAGGCGGTGCATACAAGACAGGGACTGTAGGTTTGTTCTTATGTAGAATCTGTTTATAATTTTGAACAGCTGCATTGTTTAAGTGGAGATCCATGGCAAACTCCTTTTTTTTAGCTTTTTGTAAAACATAGGGAACGGTTATCACCCCTGTCACATTTTTTTTGCTGTCTGTGCCCCTGTTCAGAACATTTCACCTCACTTTGCGTCCCAATGACAACTGTTTTTGAAATGTGGTGTTTTTATTGAAACAAGGATTGGTGATAAAGCATCAGTAGAGAGGAGACACCTTTCTCCCATATTAATTCTTAAAGGAGAGAATTTTCCTTCCAAGGGGTAGATTTCCTCTCACTTCCTGTTGTCTTCTTCCGTTTGCAAGTAGTAGTAGTTTGTAAGTTGGATGTTTGAAAGTAGGGACCTTCCGTATATACTCTGCAGAAATTGGCCCCTTAGGTGTTGGTGTTGGCACAACACTGAAAGCACTCACAGTTATTCTTGGTGGGTGCTGGAACGCCCTGCTGTCAAGTATAATATCAGGAATTGTAATAACATATAATTGTTGATCAGTGGTAGTAAAAATTGGGCCTTTGATGGTGGTGCTGGTGCCACAACACTGTAAGGCCTGACAGTTACTCTTGGTGGGCGCAGCAATGGTCCCTGCTGTGAATTATTAGATCAATAATTATAATTGCATGCCCCTGTTGAACAGGGGCTGAAAAATTGGGCCTTTGGTGGTGGTGGTGGTGGTGATGGTGGTGCTGGTGCCACAACACTGTAAGGCCTGACAGTTACTCTTGGTGGGTGCAGCAATGGTCCCTGCTGTGAATTATTAGATCAATAATTATAATTGCATGCCCCTGTTGAACAGGGGCTGAAAAATTGGGCCTTTGGTGGTGGTGGTGGTGGTGATGGTGGTGCTGGTGCCACAACACTGTAAGGCCTGACAGTTACTCTTGGTGGGCGCAGCAATGGGCCCTGCTGTGAATTATTAGATCAATAATTATAATTGCATGCCCCTGTTGAACAGGGGCTGAAAAATTGGGCCTTAGGCACTGGTGGCACAACACTGCAACCCCTCACAGATACTGTACTTGGAGCACAGCAATGAGGCCTGTTGCAAAGTATTGTATCAAAAATTTTAATTACACGCCCCTGTTAAACAGGGGCTGAAAAATTGGGCCTTAGCCACTGGTGGCGTCACCCATAAACCAAAATGATCTTCCAAGCTATCATCGTTAATCGTATCATTGAGGAGGAGGAGGAGGATAGCCAGTCAACATAACAGCACAGGCACTCAGCATCAGCATCAGTCTTGAAGGGATGTGACATTTTAAAATCAATTAGTCTGTTATATCAGCATCTGGTGTGTGGTAGCTGGTGGTGATCCAAGACTGGTTCATCTTGATGAAAGTCAGTCGATCAACCGAGTCGGTGGACAGGCGCACCCTGTGATCCGTGACAAATCCTCCTCTGAAAGAACGCTGGATGCAGGACAGGCCAGTAGCTCAATTGCATACTGTGCAAGCTCTGGCCAGTGATCCATCCTCAAGACCCAGTAAGCCAGAGGATTTTCGGTGGGGAAGGTGTCCAAGTCTGACCTTGCCCCTAGGTATTCCTGGACCATGTATATCAGACGCTGGCGATGGTTGCTGGAACCGATCATACTTTGGGGCTGCGGACTAAAGGTCAGACGGCCACCTTCCCCACCGCTCCTTCTTTGACTGCCCGAAGCCTCAGCAACTCGTTGTCCAGGACCAGGAGTTTGTAACCTCCCAGTCTCTGGGAACGCGTTGCACAGACCTTTCTGCAAGGCCTCCCGGAGTTGTCTCATCCTCTGCTCCCTCTGCAACGGTACGATAAGGTCCACAACCTTACCCTTGTACCGTGGATCAAGGAGAGTGGCCAGCCAGTAATGGTCCCTCTCCTTGATCCGAAGAATACGAGGATCCTTCCGCAGACTTTGCAGGATCAGGGAGGCCATGCAGCGTAGGTTAGCTGAGGCATTCAGTCCGGAGTCCTCTGGGTCACTAAGGACGACATGATCCGCAGCCACCTCCTCCCAGCCACGTACAAGTCCACTGGTTTCTTGGGACTGTAAATCATCCCTAAAAGACTGCTGCTGATGATGCTGAGTGCCAGCCTCCACCTCCATGCTGACACAATCCTCCTCCTCCTCCTCCTCTTCCTGTGCGATGGGTGGGACAGAAGGAACACTGTCTGGGTAAAGGGGGCCTTGAGAGGCAAGGAAGTCCTCCTCTTCCTGCCTCTGTTCTGCCTCAAGTGCCCTGTCCATTATTCCACGCAGCGTGTGCTCCAACAGGTGGACAAGAGGTACAGTGTCACTGATGCATGCACTGTCACTGCTCACCATCCTCGTGGCCTCCTCAAATGGTGCCAGGACAGTGCATGCATCCCTGATCATGCCCCACTGGCGTGGTGAAAAAAACCCGAGCTCCCCTGACCCTGTCCTGGTGCCGTAGTCGCACAGGTACTCATTGATGGCCCTCTGCTGCGTGTGCAGCCGCTGCAGCATGGCCAACGTTGAGTTCCACCTGGTGGGCTTGTCACATATAAGGCGGTTCTTGGGCAGGTTCAACTCCTTTTGAAGCTCAGCCAGGCGAGCACTGGCGTTATAAGATCTGCGGAAATGCACACAGACTTTCCTGGCCTGCCTCAGGACATCCTGTAAGCCCGGGTACCTGCCCAAGAACCGCTGCACCACCAGGTTAAGGACGTGAGCCATACAGGGCACATGGGTCAGTTGTCCCTGTCGGAGGGCGGAGAGGAGGTTGGTGCCATTGTCGCAAACCACCATTCCTGGCTTAAGCTGGCGTGGCGTCAACCACCTCTCGGCCTGCCCCTGCAGAGCAGACAGGACCTCTGCCCCAGTGTGGCTCCTGTCCCCCAAACACACCAGCGCAAGCACGGCATGGCATCTTTTTGCCTGCGTACTTGCGTAACCCCTTGAATGCCTACGGAGCACCGCTGGTTCCGAGGACAAACCACAGGAAGAGGCCATGGAGGAAGAAGAAGAGGAGGGGGTGGAGGAGAGAGGTGTGTCACAACCAGTAGTAGCATTTTGGAGGCGTGGCGGTGGAACAACCTCCAACACTACTGCACCTTGTCCTGCATCCTTCCCAGCTGCCAAAATAGTGACCCAATGGGCCGTGAAAGAAAGGTAACGTTCCTGTCCATGCCTGCTGGACCATGAGTCAGCGGTAATATGCACCTTACCGTTGACCGCCCTGTCCAGCGAGGCCAAGACATTGCCTTCCACATGCCTGTAGAGAGACGGAATAGCCTTCCGTGCGAAAAAGTGGCGTTTGGGAACCTGCCACTGAGGAACCGCACATTGCACAAACTCACGGAAGGGGGCCGAGTCTACCAACTGAAAAGGCAGCAGTTGAAGCGCTAGCAATTTAGCCAAGCTAGCATTCAACCGCTGGGCATGTGGATGGCTGGGAGTGAACTTCTTTCGACGGTCCAGCAGCTGGGGCAGGGAAATTTGCCTGCTAGAATCGGACGTCGGTGTACTGCTAGCAGAGTGCCCGCAAGTACTTGGCTGTGACACACCTAATTCTACACCTTCATTCCTCTCAGAGCAGGTTTCAGAGAGGACTGAAGGTATACTGGGGTTGGAGATCCCAGCTGATGCGGTGCAAGAAGAGGTCAGCTTTGTTCTTTGGTGTGGGTCTTTAAGGTAGGCTTGCCAACGAGCTGCATGGCAGGTCAACATATGTCTGATCAAGCATGTGGTGCCCAAGCGGCTGATGTTTTGGCCACGCGATATACGCTTGAGACATATGTTGCAAACAGCAGCTGTGCGATCTGATGCACTCGCCTCAAAAAAGGCCCACACCAAAGAACTTTTTGAATGACGGGCAGAGGCAGCGCCCTGCACAGGCGGAGCTCTGCGGTGTGATTCCGTCGGTGTGCTGCCCATACGCTGGCCACTCAAGGGCATCCTGCCTCTTTGGAGATGTGCCTCCTCCTCATCCTCCTCCTCCTCCTCCTCTCTCCTATTAGGCACCCACGTGGAGTCAGTGACCTCATCATCCCCTCCCTCCTCATCACTGGAGCCAATCTGGCAGTATGCTGCAGCTGCTGGAGCATGACTGCCAGATTGGTGTCCTTCTTGAGCATCCCCTCTCTCTGCTCTCACGCTGCTGCCTTCCTCTAGCTGGGTATCATCATAAGATCCTTCCAAACGCTGGGCATCCTCCTGGAGCATGTACCCAACACTGTGCTCAAACAGTTCGGGGGACTCCTCAGGAGGAGGGCATGGTGGGTCTAGGGAAGGATTGACTAATGAAGATAATGATACCAGAGAAGAGGACGCTTTGGCAGCTGCTTTGCCAGTACCCTGAGCCTGGGTGAGAGAGGATGAGGAGGATGAGGTGGGCTTGGTCATCCACTCTACCAAGTCTTCGGCATGATGTGGCTCAACATGTCCAGCTGCCGAAAACAAGGACAAGCGTGTCCCATGGCCATGTGCTGATGACAATGCACCGCGTACACGACCAGCACTGTTGCCCCCAGACACAGAGCCTGCTTGCCCTCTTTTTTTGCCTCCTGACTGTCTGCCTCTCCTTGGTTGCCTTCCAGACATTTTAATGGATGGCCTGCAGGGAGATGGGAAAAACAGCAATAAGGGCTACGTTCAGCTGTATATTGTGCAGGAGGCTTAGCAACAATGACACTGACACTGTCCCCTGCCTATCCTTCTCTGTCCCTAAACACAAGGATTGAAAATATGGTTCAGCAAAAAAGTTTTAGAACAGAAAACACACTGACACTTTCCCTCACTGTCCTACTCTGTCCCTCCCTACAAACAAGATTTAGCACAGAATAGCACACTGATAATTTCTACGAGTGTCCTTCTCTGTCCCTCAACTCAAGGATTGAAAATATGGAACAGCAAAATTGGTTTAGAACAGAATAGCACACTGTCAGTTTCCCTCACTGTACCTCTCTGTCCCTCAACTCAAGGATTGAAAATATGGAACAGCAAAATTGGTTTAGAACAGAATAGCACACTGTCAGTTTCACTCACTGTACCTCTCTGTCCCTCAACTCAAGGATTGAAAATATGGTTCAGCAAAATAGTTTTAGAACACAATAGCACACTGACACTTTCCCTCACTGTACCTCTCTGTCCCTCAACTCAAGGATTGAAAATATGGAACAGAAAAATTGGTTTAGAACAGAATAGCACACTGTCAGTTTCACTCACTGTACCTCTCTGTCCCTCAACTCAAGGATTGAAAATATGGAACAGCAAAATTGGTTTAGAACAGAATAGCACACTGTCAGTTTCACTCACTGTACCTCTCTGTCCCTCAACTCAAGGATTGAAAATATGGAACAGCAAAATTGGTTTAGAACAGAATAGCACACTGTCAGTTTCACTCACTGTACCTCTCTGTCCCTCAACTCAAGGATTGAAAATATGGTTCAGCAAAATAGTTTTAGAACACAATAGCACACTGACACTTTCCCTCACTGTACCTCTCTGTCCCTCAACTCAAGGATTGAAAATATGGAACAGCAAAATTGGTTTAGAACAGAATAGCACACTGTCAGTTTCACTCACTGTACCTCTCTGTCCCTCAACTCAAGGATTGAAAATATGGAACAGCAAAATTGGTTTAGAACAGAATAGCACACTGTCAGTTTCACTCACTGTACCTCTCTGTCCCTCAACTCAAGGATTGAAAATATGGAACAGCAAAATTGGTTTAGAACAGAATAGCACACTGTCAGTTTCACTCACTGTACCTCTCTGTCCCTCAACTCAAGGATTGAAAATATGGAACAGCAAAATTGGTTTAGAACAGAATAGCACACTGTCAGTTTCACTCACTGTACCTCTCTGTCCCTCAACTCAAGGATTGAAAATATAGTTCAGCAAAATAGTTTTAGAACACAATAGCACACTGTCAGTTTCACTCACTGTACCTCTCTGTCCCTCAACTCAAGGATTGAAAATATAGTTCAGCAAAATAGTTTTAGAACACAATAGCACACTGACACTTTCCCTCACTGTACCTCTCTGTCCCTCAACTCAAGGATTGAAAATATGGAACAGCAAAATTGGTTTAGAACAGAATAGCACACTGTCAGTTTCACTCACTGTACCTCTCTGTCCCTCAACTCAAGGATTGAAAATATGGTTCAGCAAAATAGTTTTAGAACACAATAGCACACTGACACTTTCCCTCACTGTACCTCTCTGTCCCTCAACTCAAGGATTGAAAATATGGAACAGCAAAATTGGTTTAGAACAGAATAGCACACTGTCAGTTTCACTCACTGTACCTCTCTGTCCCTCAACTCAAGGATTGAAAATATGGAACAGCAAAATTGGTTTAGAACAGAATAGCACACTGTCAGTTTCACTCACTGTACCTCTCTGTCCCTCAACTCAAGGATTGAAAATATGGAACAGCAAAATTGGTTTAGAACAGAATAGCACACTGTCAGTTTCACTCACTGTACCTCTCTGTCCCTCAACTCAAGGATTGAAAATATGGAACAGCAAAATTGGTTTAGAACAGAATAGCACACTGTCAGTTTCACTCACTGTACCTCTCTGTCCCTCAACTCAAGGATTGAAAATATGGTTCAGCAAAATAGTTTTAGAACACAATAGCACACTGACACTTTCCCTCACTGTACCTCTCTGTCCCTCAACTCAAGGATTGAAAATATGGAACAGCAAAATTGGTTTAGAACAGAATAGCACACTGTCAGTTTCACTCACTGTACCTCTCTGTCCCTCAACTCAAGGATTGAAAATATGGTTCAGCAAAATAGTTTTAGAACACAATAGCACACTGACACTTTCCCTCACTGTACCTCTCTGTCCCTCAACTCAAGGATTGAAAATATGGAACAGCAAAATTGGTTTAGAACAGAATAGCACACTGTCAGTTTCACTCACTGTACCTCTCTGTCCCTCAACTCAAGGATTGAAAATATGGTTCAGCAAAATAGTTTTAGAACACAATAGCACACTGACACTTTCCCTCACTGTACCTCTCTGTCCCTCAACTCAAGGATTGAAAATATGGAACAGCAAAATTGGTTTAGAACAGAATAGCACACTGTCAGTTTCACTCACTGTACCTCTCTGTCCCTCAACTCATGGATTGAAAATATGGAACAGCAAAATTGGTTTAGAACAGAATAGCACACTGTCAGTTTCACTCACTGTACCTCTCTGTCCCTCAACTCAAGGATTGAAAATATGGAACAGCAAAATTGGTTTAGAACAGAATAGCACACTGTCAGTTTCACTCACTGTACCTCTCTGTCCCTCAACTCAAGGATTGAAAATATGGTTCAGCAAAATAGTTTTAGAACACAATAGCACACTGACACTTTCCCTCACTGTACCTCTCTGTCCCTCAACTCAAGGATTGAAAATATGGAACAGCAAAATTGGTTTAGAACAGAATAGCACACTGTCAGTTTCACTCACTGTACCTCTCTGTCCCTCAACTCAAGGATTGAAAATATGGTTCAGCAAAATAGTTTTAGAACACAATAGCACACTGACACTTTCCCTCACTGTACCTCTCTGTCCCTCAACTCAAGGATTGAAAATATGGAACAGCAAAATTGGTTTAGAACAGAATAGCACACTGTCAGTTTCACTCACTGTACCTCTCTGTCCCTCAACTCAAGGATTGAAAATATGGAACAGCAAAATTGGTTTAGAACAGAATAGCACACTGTCAGTTTCACTCACTGTACCTCTCTGTCCCTCAACTCAAGGATTGAAAATATGGAACAGCAAAATTGGTTTAGAACAGAATAGCACACTGTCAGTTTCACTCACTGTACCTCTCTGTCCCTCAACTCAAGGATTGAAAATATGGAACAGCAAAATTGGTTTAGAACAGAATAGCACACTGTCAGTTTCACTCACTGTACCTCTCTGTCCCTCAACTCAAGGATTGAAAATATGGAACAGCAAAATTGGTTTAGAACAGAATAGCACACTGTCAGTTTCACTCACTGTACCTCTCTGTCCCTCAACTCAAGGATTGAAAATATGGAACAGCAAAATTGGTTTAGAACAGAATAGCACACTGTCAGTTTCACTCACTGTACCTCTCTGTCCCTCAACTCAAGGATTGAAAATATGGTTCAGCAAAATAGTTTTAGAACACAATAGCACACTGACACTTTCCCTCTGTACCTGTCATGGATATGCATTAATGTCTGTCTGCCATCTTACCTTCCTCCTCATGTGTTCATCTAGAGACCAGACCTCCTTCACCTGGCTTCCTTTATAATCTCCTCCCAGCCTGACTCCACCCCAGGCCCTATCACTGAACACTATATTAACCTGTGCACTGCAAGCCTGCTTTGCTGATCAACGTGTTTGTTAGGCATTGTGTGTTTGGGTTCCTGCCTGCCGTGTGCTACGTCTGTCTCTGTTACATTATTGGCTTGTCCCCGACTATCCCTGTCTGCTTGTGACCCTTGACCTTCGGCTCGTTCTTCGTTATCCTTGTCTGCTTGTGGCCCCTGACCTTCAGCTTGTTATTCGGTTCTCTCTTATCGTGTGCTGCTGCTTCCCCTCTTTTCCCCTTATCCTACGGGGCGTGAGCTAGGAAACTCCAGGGGCCGCGACCTGGTCCCAGCCTGCAGCTAACATCCTCACCACTAGAGGCCCTGGAGAAGACCAGCTGGGTCTTAGACTCCGCGCCCTGGGGAATCTTGGCTCTAGCTTCCGTTTGGATCCCAGTTGTGCTCCTCTGGTCCCGCTTTCCACAACCACCCAGTTTCCTATCCGCAGAAGCCAGCCATAGGGTTCACTACCTCGCGGTGCACTCCTGTCCCCCTACGGTGTGCATCTGTCACCTGGCCACAGGTGACCCTGACAGTTTGATCAGCCATGAACCCGGCTGACATCCCGTTGACCGTGGATGATCCGTTGCAGGGCATAGTTTGCAGACTTGAAACCCAGGAATCGAATCAGACTCAGGTGATGCGATTCCTCCAGGATCTTGCTTCTCGCTTCGAGCAGCTTCAGGCCTCCTTGGGAACCCTAAATCCGCAACCTCAAATACAACCAGCGGCTGCACCTATTGCACCAGTCGCAGCCACACACTCACTACAACTGCCAGCTCCGTCCCGTTTCTCTGGGGACTCCAAGGCTTGCAGGGGGTTCCTTAGCCAATGCACAATTCATTTTGAGCTCCAGCCCCAAAACTTCCTGTCTGATCGGGCTAAGGTAGCCTATATCATTTCCCTCCTCTCTGGTGAAGCTTTAGCCTGGGCAGCCCCTCTGTGGGAACTGAATGATCCAGTGGTTTCTAGCCTGTCTGGCTTCTTGAAACTTTTTCGGAATATCTTCGAAGAACCGGCTCGTGTCTCTTCAGCGGCCAGCGCCCTTTTACGTCTCCGCCAAGAGTCTGCTTCTGTGGGACAGTATGCCCTTCATTTCCGCATACTGTCGGCTGAGTTGAGCTGGAACAATGAGGCCTTAGTCGCAACCTTTTTGCATGGCCTGTCTGATAGAGTGAAGGATGAATTAGCAGGAAGAACCATCCCCACTGATCTGGCCGGCGTTATCTCCTTGTGTAACCAGATCGATATTCGCTTTCAGGAGAGGACCTTAGAAAAGCAACGCCAGCACTCCTTGGTTCTTAGTCAGCCTGAGCTCCCCTCTCTTCGACCCGTAGAGCATCTCCTACCAGCTGAGGAACCCATGCAGCTGGGTCGGACCAGGCTATCCCCCGAGGAACGTGCTAGGCGCAGAACTCTTGGTCTGTGTCTTTACTGTGGGGGCAAAGGTCATTTTCGTGACACTTGCTCTCTTTGTCCAGAAAAACGTTCGGGTCCACTTCATCTGGAAAGTGGAGTATTGGACCCAGAAATATCACCTTCCCCTTCTCGTCTTCTGCTTTCTGTGTTCCTTCATGTTGGTGCTTCTACTCATTCGGTCTCAGCATATCTGGATTCCGGAGCCGCTGGTAATTTTATGGACTGGGAAATCGCATCGTCCATGACACTTACTCTTTTGCCCCTCACCACACCATTGGTGGTCTTGGCGATTGATGGTACTGTTCTCCCAGGGGGACTTATCCGCTTCCAGACCCTCCCTGTTAAGATGTCGGTAGGGACACTCCACCAGGAGTGGATATCCTTCCTTATCTTACCCAAGGCCTCAACGCCTATAATTTTGGGTCTCCCATGGTTACAGCTCCATTCTCCTCATGTGGACTGGACTACTGGACAGATCCTGGCTTGGGGTCCCTCCTGTTCCTCGTCCTGCCTACCCAAGGTTGCCCCCTGTGAATCTGAGCCGGTCATTCATTCCAGGTTGCATAACCATTTACATTTCTCTGTTCCTAACCACCCTTGGACGCACAGCCAGGCTAGCTTGTCTACAAGTCCTGCAGTCGCTACGTCTTGCGATGCGATTCAGGTAGTCGCTACACCTGACTCAGCTATTCACTCTGCCTCTGTACTAGTTATGCCAGTCCAGCCCATGCCCAGTGAGCCTCCTACTTTTTCTTGTTTGGGACATTCTGCTTGTCCTTCAGCTATTCAGCTTGACTCCGGCGACATGTCACCTTCTAACCAACCTGACTTCAGGGTTCCACTGACATCTGCCCAGTCTGATGGTCCTGTGCAAGATGACCAGTTCCCCTTTAACGGTCTAGGGGACCCTCCTCAGATTCCTGTTGATCCTCTCATGCCCTTGCTTATTCCTAGAGAGCCTTTGGTCCTCAATAGATCTTCTTGTCATCTCCCTACCTCGTTTTTGGTCTCTGAGGATAATCTTAAGTACGAGGTTAGACAAGTTCTGGATTCTCGGCTCTGCAGAGGCATTCTTCAGTACCTTGTGCATTGGAGAGGTTTTGGTCCTGAGGAGAGGTCTTGGATCACTGCATCTGAGGTCTTTGCACCTCGTCTGTTAAAGGAGTTTCATCTGAAGTTTCCCTCTAAACCTGGGCCCAGGCGGGGAAGGGGGAGGCCTCGTAAGAGGGAGGGTACTGTCATGGATATGCATTAATGTCTGTCTGCCATCTTACCTTCCTCCTCATGTGTTCATCTAGAGACCAGACCTCCTTCACCTGGCTTCCTTTATAATCTCCTCCCAGCCTGACTCCACCCCAGGCCCTATCACTGAACACTATATTAACCTGTGCACTGCAAGCCTGCTTTGCTGATCAACGTGTTTGTTAGGCATTGTGTGTTTGGGTTCCTGCCTGCCGTGTGCTACGTCTGTCTCTCTGTTACGTTATTGGCTTGTCCCCGACTATCCCTGTCTGCTTGTGACCCTTGACCTTCGGCTCGTTCTTCGTTATCCTTGTCTGCTTGTGGCCCCTGACCTTCAGCTTGTTATTCGGTTCTCTCTTATCGTGTGCTGCTGCTTCCCCTCTTTTCCCCTTATCCTACGGGGCGTGAGCTAGGAAACTCCAGGGGCCGCAACCTGGTCCCAGCCTGCAGCTAACATCCTCACCACTAGAGGCCCTGGAGAAGACCAGCTGGGTCTTAGACTCCGCGCCCTGGGGAATCTTGGCTCTAGCTTCCGTTTGGATCCCAGTTGTGCTCCTCTGGTCCCGCTTTCCACAACCACCCAGTTTCCTATCCGCAGAAGCCAGCCATAGGGTTCACTACCTCGCGGTGCACTCCTGTCCCCCTACGGTGTGCATCTGTCACCTGGCCACAGGTGACCCTGACAGTTTGATCAGCCATGAACCCGGCTGACATCCCGTTACCCGTGGATGATCCGTTGCAGGGCATAGTTTGCAGACTTGAAACCCAGGAATCGAATCAGACTCAGGTGATGCGATTCCTCCAGGATCTGGCTTCTCGCTTCGAGCAGCTTCAGGCCTCCTTGGGAACCCTAAATCCGCAACCTCAAATACAACCAGCGGCTGCACCTATTGCACCAGTCGCAGCCACACACTCACTACAACTGCCAGCTCCGTCCCGTTTCTCTGGGGACTCCAAGGCTTGCAGGGGGTTCCTTAGCCAATGCACAATTCATTTTGAGCTCCAGCCCCAAAACTTCCTGTCTGATCGGGCTAAGGTAGCCTATATCATTTCCCTCCTCTCTGGTGAAGCTTTAGCCTGGGCAGCCCCTCTGTGGGAACTGAATGATCCAGTGGTTTCTAGCCTGTCTGGCTTCTTGAAACTTTTTCGGAATATCTTCGAAGAACCGTCTCGTGTCTCTTCAGCGGCCAGCGCCCTTTTACGTCTCCGCCAAGAGTCTGCTTCTGTGGGACAGTATGCCCTTCATTTCCGCATACTGTCGGCTGAGTTGAGCTGGAACAATGAGGCCTTAGTCGCAACCTTTTTGCATGGCCTGTCTGATAGAGTGAAGGATGAATTAGCAGGAAGAACCATCCCCACTGATCTGGCCGGCGTTATCTCCTTGTGTAACCAGATCGATATTCGCTTTCAGGAGAGGACCTTAGAAAAGCAACGCCAGCACTCCTTGGTTCTTAGTCAGCCTGAGCTCCCCTCTCTTCGACCCGTAGAGCATCTCCTACCAGCTGAGGAACCCATGCAGCTGGGTCGGACCAGGCTATCCCCCGAGGAACGTGCTAGGCGCAGAACTCTTGGTCTGTGTCTTTACTGTGGGGGCAAAGGTCATTTTCGTGACACTTGCTCTCTTTGTCCAGAAAAACGTTCGGGTCCACTTCATCTGGAAAGTGGAGTATTGGACCCAGAAATATCACCTTCCCCTTCTCGTCTTCTGCTTTCTGTGTTCCTTCATGTTGGTGCTTCTACTCATTCGGTCTCAGCATATCTGGATTCCGGAGCCGCTGGTAATTTTATGGACTGGGAAATCGCATCGTCCATGAGACTTACTCTTTTGCCCCTCACCACACCATTGGTGGTCTTGGCGATTGATGGTACTGTTCTCCCAGGGGGACCTATCCGCTTCCAGACCCTCCCTGTTAAGATGTCGGTAGGGACACTCCACCAGGAGTGGATATCCTTCCTTATCTTACCCAAGGCCTCAACGCCTATAATTTTGGGTCTCCCATGGTTACAGCTCCATTCTCCTCATGTGGACTGGACTACTGGACAGATCCTGGCTTGGGGTCCCTCCTGTTCCTCGTCCTGCCTACCCAAGGTTGCCCCCTGTGAATCTGAGCCGGTCATTCATTCCAGGTTGCATAACCATTTACATTTCTCTGTTCCTAACCACCCTTGGACGCACAGCCAGGCTAGCTTGTCTACAAGTCCTGCAGTCGCTACGTCTTGCGATGCGATTCAGGTAGTCGCTACACCTGACTCAGCTATTCACTCTGCCTCTGTACTAGTTATGCCAGTCCAGCCCATGCCCAGTGAGCCTCCTACTTTTTCTTGTTTGGGACATTCTGCTTGTCCTTCAGCTATTCAGCTTGACTCCGGCGACATGTCACCTTCTAACCAACCTGACTTCAGGGTTCCACTGACATCTGCCCAGTCTGATGGTCCTGTGCAAGATGACCAGTTCCCCTTTAAGGGTCTAGGGGACCCTCCTCAGATTCCTGTTGATCCTCTCATGCCCTTGCTTATTCCTAGAGAGCCTTTGGTCCTCAATAGATCTTCTTGTCATCTCCCTACCTCGTTTTTGGTCTCTGAGGATAATCTTAAGTACGAGGTTAGACAAGTTCTGGATTCTCGGCTCTGCAGAGGCATTCTTCAGTACCTTGTGCATTGGAGAGGTTTTGGTCCTGAGGAGAGGTCTTGGATCACTGCATCTGAGGTCTTTGCACCTCGTCTGTTAAAGGAGTTTCATCTGAAGTTTCCCTCTAAACCTGGGCCCAGGCGGGGAAGGGGGAGGCCTCGGGAGGGTACTGTCATGGATATGCATTAATGTCTGTCTGCCATCTTACCTTCCTCCTCATGTGTTCATCTAGAGACCAGACCTCCTTCACCTGGCTTCCTTTATAATCTCCTCCCAGCCTGACTCCACCCCAGGCCCTATCACTGAACACTATATTAACCTGTGCACTGCAAGCCTGCTTTGCTGATCAACGTGTTTGTTAGGCATTGTGTGTTTGGGTTCCTGCCTGCCGTGTGCTATGTCTGTCTCTCTGTTACGTTATTGGCTTGTCCCCGACTATCCCTGTCTGCTTGTGACCCTTGACCTTCGGCTCGTTCTTCGTTATCCTTGTCTGCTTGTGGCCCCTGACCTTCAGCTTGTTATTCGGTTCTCTCTTATCGTGTGCTGCTGCTTCCCCTCTTTTCCCCTTATCCTACGGGGCGTGAGCTAGGAAACTCCAGGGGCCGCGACCTGGTCCCAGCCTGCAGCTAACATCCTCACCACTAGAGGCCCTGGAGAAGACCAGCTGGGTCTTAGACTCCGCGCCCTGGGGAATCTTGGCTCTAGCTTCCGTTTGGATCCCGGTTGTGCTCCTCTGGTCCCGCTTTCCACAACCACCCAGTTTCCTATCCGCAGAAGCCAGCCATAGGGTTCACTACCTCGCGGTGCACTCCTGTCCCCCTACGGTGTGCATCTGTCACCTGGCCACAGGTGACCCTGACAGTACCTCTCTGTCCCTCAACTCAAGGATTGAAAATATGGAACAGCAAAATTGGTTTAGAACAGAATAGCACACTGTCAGTTTCACTCACTGTACCTCTCTGTCCCTCAACTCAAGGATTGAAAATATGGTTCAGCAAAATAGTTTTAGAACACAATAGCACACTGACACTTTCCCTCACTGTACCTCTCTGTCCCTCAACTCAAGGATTGAAAATATGGAACAGCAAAATTGGTTTAGAACAGAATAGCACACTGTCAGTTTCACTCACTGTACCTCTCTGTCCCTCAACTCAAGGATTGAAAATATGGAACAGCAAAATTGGTTTAGAACAGAATAGCACACTGTCAGTTTCCCTCACTGTACCTCTCTGTCCCTCAACTCAAGGATTGAAAATATGGAACAGCAAAATTGGTTTAGAACAGAATAGCACACTCTCAGTTTCACTCACTGTACCTCTCTGTCCCTCAACTCAAGGATTGAAAATATGGTTCAGCAAAATAGTTTTAGAACACAATAGCACACTGACACTTTCCCTCACTGTACCTCTCTGTCCCTCAACTCAAGGATTGAAAATATGGAACAGCAAAATTGGTTTAGAACAGAATAGCACACTGTCAGTTTCACTCACTGTACCTCTCTGTCCCTCAACTCAAGGATTGAAAATATGGAACAGCAAAATTGGTTTAGAACAGAATAGCACACTGTCAGTTTCACTCACTGTACCTCTCTGTCCCTCAACTCAAGGATTGAAAATATGGAACAGCAAAATTGGTTTAGAACAGAATAGCACACTGCCAGTTTCACTCACTGTACCTCTCTGTCCCTCAACTCAAGGATTGAAAATATGGAACAGCAAAATTGGTTTAGAACAGAATAGCACACTGTCAGTTTCCCTCACTGTACCTCTCTGTCCCTCAACTCAAGGATTGAAAATATGGAACAGCAAAATTGGTTTAGAACAGAATAGCACACTGTCAGTTTCACTCACTGTACCTCTCTGTCCCTCAACTCAAGGATTGAAAATATGGTTCAGCAAAATAGTTTTAGAACACAATAGCACACTGACACTTTCCCTCACTGTACCTCTCTGTCCCTCAACTCAAGGATTGAAAATATGGAACAGCAAAATTGGTTTAGAACAGAATAGCACACTGTCAGTTTCACTCACTGTACCTCTCTGTCCCTCAACTCAAGGATTGAAAATATGGAACAGCAAAATTGGTTTAGAACAGAATAGCACACTGTCAGTTTCACTCACTGTACCTCTCTGTCCCTCAACTCAAGGATTGAAAATATGGAACAGCAAAATTGGTTTAGAACAGAATAGCACACTGTCAGTTTCCCTCACTGTACCTCTCTGTCCCTCAACTCAAGGATTGAAAATATGGAACAGCAAAATTGGTTTAGAACAGAATAGCACACTGTCAGTTTCACTCACTGTACCTCTCTGTCCCTCAACTCAAGGATTGAAAATATGGTTCAGCAAAATAGTTTTAGAACACAATAGCACACTGACACTTTCCCTCACTGTACCTCTCTGTCCCTCAACTCAAGGATTGAAAATATGGAACAGCAAAATTGGTTTAGAACAGAATAGCACACTGTCAGTTTCACTCACTGTACCTCTCTGTCCCTCAACTCAAGGATTGAAAATATGGGACAGCAAAATTGGTTTAGAACAGAATAGCACACTGTCAGTTTCACTCACTGTACCTCTCTGTCCCTCAACTCAAGGATTGAAAATATGGTTCAGCAAAATAGTTTTAGAACACAATAGCACACTGTCAGTTTCACTCACTGTACCTCTCTGTCCCTCAACTCAAGGATTGAAAATATGGAACAGCAAAATTGGTTTAGAACAGAATAACACACTGTCAGTTTCACTCACTGTACCTCTCTGTCCCTCAACTCAAGGATTGAAAATATGGAACAGCAAAATTGGTTTAGAACAGAATAGCACACTGTCAGTTTCACTCACTGTACCTCTCTGTCCCTCAACTCAAGGATTGAAAATATGGTTCAGCAAAATAGTTTTAGAACACAATAGCACACTGACACTTTCCCTCACTGTACCTCTCTGTCCCTCAACTCAAGGATTGAAAATATGGAACAGCAAAATTGGTTTAGAACAGAATAGCACACTGTCAGTTTCACTCACTGTACCTCTCTGTCCCTCAACTCAAGGATTGAAAATATGGTTCAGCAAAATAGTTTTAGAACACAATAGCACACTGACACTTTCCCTCACTGTACCTCTCTGTCCCTCAACTCAAGGATTGAAAATATGGGACAGCAAAATTGGTTTAGAACAGAATAGCACACTGTCAGTTTCACTCACTGTACCTCTCTGTCCCTCAACTCAAGGATTGAAAATATGGTTCAGCAAAATAGTTTTAGAACACAATAGCACACTGTCAGTTTCACTCACTGTACCTCTCTGTCCCTCAACTCAAGGATTGAAAATATGGAACAGCAAAATTGGTTTAGAACAGAATAGCACACTGTCAGTTTCACTCACTGTACCTCTCTGTCCCTCAACTCAAGGATTGAAAATATGGTTCAGCAAAATAGTTTTAGAACAGAATAGCACACTGTCAGTTTCACTCACTGTACCTCTCTGTCCCTCAACTCAAGGATTGAAAATATGGAACAGAAAAATTGGTTTAGAACAGAATAGCACACTGACACTTTCCCTCACTGTACCTCTCTGTCCCTACAAACAAGGATTAGCACAGAATAGCACACTGTCACTGACACTCTCCCTACCTATCCTTATTTGTCCCTAAACACAAGGAATCCAGGATTAGTAAAGGAAAAAAAATGACACTGTCCCTGCCTATGCTTCTCTTTCCCTGCTCCGGAACACACTACACAAGGCCGCCGCGCTGGCAGCCTTTTATAGTGTGGGGCGTGTACTAAACCCCATCAGCAATAATTGGCCACAGGCATCCTGCCTGTGGCCAATCATTGCTCTCCTCGCTGCCGGCGCTGTGATTGGCCAAGCATGCAGGGTCACAGTGCATGCTTGGCCAATCACAGCGCCTGGATGACACTGCGATGGCGTAGTGCATTGTGGGCCGTTCGCGTCACTCGAATTTGGCGCGAACGGCCCAAATCGTTCGATCTTCATCGAACAGCCGATGTTCGAGTCGAACGTAATTTCTCACTTCCTGTTCCTCCTCAGTAAGCTGTTCAGTAAGCTGTTCTGGCTGACTGAACACTGCTCGGATGACAGTGTTGCCAACTGTACGTATATTTACGGACAACATGTGAATTTAACCCCTTTTTCGGAGTGTACGTTAAAGTCCGTTATGGGCACCGGCGCCCATAAAAAAGATGGCCACGAGCCGGCCATACAACTGCGCATGCGCCGTTCCGAAGCCGGCCGAGCTCAGGGAAACTTGTTCGCGCTCGGCTGGGCGGTGCACGCGCAGTAACGTGATGGCGCCGCTGGAGCCATTTTTGAATACACCACAGCCGCTGGCGCGAGCCGCGCGACTCCTGCAGTGAGTGCGTGCCATGCACTCATCATAGGTGGAGGAGCAAGCGGAGCACTGACAGGGGTGGGGAGGACAGACAGATTAGAGGTGAGTGAAACTGGGGGGGTACGAGGGGACAACGAGTGAGCCTGGAGTCCTGGACATTGATTACTGGGAGCGTAAAGCCGTGCCATGCAGGGGACACAGAGACTGATGTGCTCTGTCCACCATATTACTTCTCGAAATCATCAGTGTGCTGTGTCCTCCTCTGGCTCCTGTGCCCCTTTTACCTCTCCACAGGTCAGGGCGGCACAGTGCTGCCCTGACCTGTGGAGAGGTGAAAGGGGCACAGGAGGAGGACAAGGCACACTGATGATGTGGAGAAGTAATATGGTGGTGGACAGAGGAGGAGGCTACTGTGAGGGGGTGAGAAGGGCACGATCATGTCCGCAGAGTCTCCACCGGCACCTCCTGTAGTATGTCCGCAGTCTCTGTCCAGTGTCCACCTCCTGTAGTATGTCCGCAGCCTCTGTCCACCTCCTGTAGTATGTCCGCAGCCTCTGTCCACCTCCTGTAGTATGTCCGCAGCCTCTGTCCACCTCCTGTAGTGTGTCCGCAGCCTCTGTCCACCACATGTAGTATGTCCGCAGCCTCTGTCCACCTCATGTAGTATGTCCGCAGCCTCTGTCCACATCATGTAGTATGTCCGCAGCCTCTGTCCACCTCATGTAGTATGTCCGCAACCTCTGTCCACCTCCTGTAGTGTGTCCGCAGCCTCTGTCCACCTCTTGTAGTGTGTCCGCAGCCTCTGTCCACCTCCTGTAGTATGTCCGCAGCCTCTGTCCACCTCGTGTAGTGTGTCCGCAGCCTCTGTCCACCTCGTGTAGTGTGTCCGCAGCCTCTGTCCACCTCCTGTAGTATGTCTGCAGCCTCTGTCCACCTCCTGTAGTGTGTCCGCAGCCTCTGTCCACCTCCTGTAGTATGTCCGCAGCCTCTGTCCACCTCCTGTAGTATGTCCGCAGCCTCTGTCCACCTCCTGTAGTATGTCCGCAGCCTCTGTCCACCTCCTGTAGTATGTCCGCAGCCTCTGTCCCCCTCCTGTAGTATGTCCGCTGCCTCTGTCCACCTCCTGTAGTATGTCTGCAGCCTCTGTCCACCTCCTGTAGTATGTCCGCAGCCTCTGTCCACCTCCTGTAGTATGTCTGCAGCCTCTGTCCACCTCCTGTAGTATGTCTGCAGTCTCTGTCCACTTCCTGTATCGTGTCCGCAGCCTCTGACCATCTCTTGTCATGTCTGCAGTCTCTGAGGGGATCCTAGAAAGGAGTCAAGAGTGGGAGTGCCGCCGGGATGGGGGTTACGGCCTGGGAAGAAACAGACATGTGGACTGGGGAGAGGAGATCGGAGCCACCAAGCTGGAGCCGTCTGACTGAGCCCCACACTGTGCACCTGAGAGGAGGTCAGTGACAGTGCCGCCAGGCCATTCTGAGGGGGGGGGGGTCACTGATGTAAGGAGGGGAGTAAATACAATAATGTAAGGGGGCACTGATATAAAGGTTTCCCCCTTATATTAGTACCCTCCCCCCCTTACCTTAGTGTATTCACTCTGTGGAAGGTGGTCTCTATTCACCAGAGCCCCCCTCCACATCAGGGTTCCCCCTTACATCATGATCTGCAGCATTCCCCTTTACATAAGAGTTCCCTTGCACTGTAAGGGGGCATCCTGCAGACTCTGATGTAAGTGGGAACTCTGTGTTGGCTGGGTTATAGTAACCTAACCTTCATGTAAATTGAGAAATATGTTTTTTTACTTTTGTTTAACTTAAACACATTGACAATAGCATTAGCTGTGTGTTTATAGTTCAAATATTGATATTTGCACTGTTTAGCACTAAAAACAGTAATTTTAGGAACTTTTTTGCTGTGTCAGTAAAAAATGTGGCTCTGCCAGTAATTTTCATGATTTTTGCCAGTAAAAAATTGGTGCCGTTCAGAAATTTTGGCATCTTGCCAGTAAATTTCACTTCAGGGGGTTGGCAACATTGTCGGATGATGGTGTGAAGTTTACTGAGGAGAAACAGGTAGTGAGAAATTCAGACAAAGAAAAAAAACATTTAGAAGGGAAATTGAAGGAAAAGGTAAGTGAACCAACAATTCACTAGCTTAAAGGAACCTATTTAGAAAATAAAAAACAAACGTTTACAACCCCTTTAAGGAGAGTAGCAAAAGAATGTAAGTCTCACAGAGCGGTTGGGATTATATGGGTGCTCTGGGGACAGTCTTAGCAAGTTATTATGCCAGTGTCCACTCACCTGAAGTTAGCAGAAAATAACCTATGGTCTAAAAATACAAATAGTTTATCCTGTACTGTATGATTAAGAAAAAAACTTTACTTACTTGCAGCAACTCTCATTTAAATCTACTATGACAAAATGCTGGATGCTTTGAACTGGCATAGTTTTGGCACTTCCCCTCCTTTTCACACACATTTCTGCTGGCCAAGGTGGCCACCCACTATAGTGAGCCAATAAAGATATGTAGGGGTGGGAGTAAGTGGGCCTTTGCCATTCAGAACAGCCTGGCATTCTGCCCATAATGGTTGCGAATGAGGGGTGCAGCAGCTAAGTGTAGGCTTGTCTGGGTGCCTATACTTTACATTTCTTTCCAGCTAATTATTCTTTTTTATTTAAAGTGACTCCCTTAAAGAGAATGTGCAAAATTACAGGAAGACAGGAAAACAGAGAAAGCAAAGCATTCTTAGGGTCCATTTGTACTTATGTAATAGTTATTTTGCTCAATAGAATTTAGCCTTAGGAAAGAGTCGGCAGATGTAAACGTTTCCTTGTTAACACAACTCAAAAAAACACAATATGGTGATTTATCATTTTGATCTAAACAGTTTTACTACAGCATCTGTGCAGATTATCAAAGCACTTACAAAAATGCATATTCCTTGACACATTCCTTGACATATTCCTTATGCCGCGTACACACGACCGTTTTTCATGACGATAAAAATGCAATTTTTTTATTTGGTCATTAACCACTTCCTACCGGGTCATAGACATATGACGCCGGCAGGAACCCTCCCTCCCTCCGGGCGGACGTCATATGACGTCCTTTTTTCCCGGCTGTCTATGGGGCGCGCGTGCAACGCTCGTGACCCGGTGAGTGTGCCCGGCGGTCGCGATGTCCGCTGGGCACCCGCGATTGCCCACGATCACGGCAGAAGTGTGGATCTGTGTGTGTAAACACACAGATCCACCTCCTGTCAGAGGTGAGGAGACCGATGTGTGTTCCCAGTACAGAGGAACACAGATCGGTCTCCTCCCCTTGTGAGTCCCCTCCCCCTACAGTTACAATCACTCAATAGGGAACATATTAACCCCTTGATCGCCCCCTAGTGTTAACCCTTTCCCTGCCAGTCACATTTACACAGTAATTAGTGCAGTTTTATAGCACTAATCGCTGTATAAATGTGAATGGTCCCAAAAACGCGCCAATAGTGTCCGATGTGTCTGCCGCAATGTCACGGTCACAATAAAAATCGCAGATCGCCGCTATTACTAGTAAAAAAAATAAAAAAAATAAAAATGCCATAAATCTATCCCCTATTATGTAGACGCTATAACTTTTGCGCAAACCAATCAATATACGCTTATTGCAAAAAAAAATTACCAAAAATATGTAGAATACGTATCGGTCTAAACTTAGAAAAAAAATTGTTTTAAAAAAAAAAAATTGTGATATTTATTAAATCAAAAAGTAAAAAATATTGCATTTTTTTCAAATATGTCGCTCTTCTTTTGTTTATAGCACAAAAAATAAAAACCGCAGAGGTGATCAAATACCACCAAAAGAAAGCTCTATTTGTGGGGGAAAAAGGACGTCAATTTTGGTTAGGTTCAACGTCGCACGACCGCGCAATTGTCAGTTAAAGCGACGCAGTGCTGCATCGCAAAAAGTGCTCTGGTCAGGAAGGGGGTAAATTCTTCCAGGGCTGAAGTGGTTAAGAACGATCGTGTGTGGGCTCCAGAGCATTTTTTGCGATGTGAAAAATGGCCATTAAAAATTTGGAACATGCTCTATTTTTTCTCGTCGTTTTTCACATCGTCGTTTTTCTCATCGTGAAAAACGGCCGTGTGTAGGCTTTAACGACGTGGAAAAAAACACGCATGCTCAGAAGCAAGTTATGAGACAGGAGCGCTCGTTCTGGTAAAACTAGCGTTCATAATGGAGATAGCACATTCGTCACACTGTAATGGACTGAAGAGCACGAGGCTGAAAAGCGCGAATCGTCTCTCACCAAACTTTACTAACACGAGAATCAGCAAAAGCAGCCCAAAGGGTGGCGCCATCCGAATGGAACTTCCCCTTTATAGTGCCGTCGTACGTTTCGTACGTCACCGCGCTTTGTTCGAGCATTTTTTTTCATGATCGTGTGTAGGCAGGGCAGGCTTGAGAAGAATAACGCCGAGAAACATTAAAAACGGTCGTGTGTACACGGCATTAGTGTTTTGCAATCTAATTTAGGTCTCACACCAAAATCTCCCTGTTAAGCTTTCATGTACTTGGTTTCTACAGATTGATCCTTTCTACTTGGAGTAGTTCGTTCATTAAAGTTGGTCATACAAACATCTACTAGTGTATTTAAATTCTCATCAGTTCATTCCATGACATGTCGAATGTCGTCCAAAAGTACTTCACAAAATGTTTGCTTTAACATTCAAGTCCAAGAAAGATGTAGCCAGCAACTCCAGAATCCCATTGAAAAGTAGGATTTTTAATAACAGCTTACCTGTAAAATCCTTTTCTTTGAGTACACCACGGGACACAGAGCCTTAATCATTACATAGTGGGTTGTATGGTCACCAGAGGTGATTGGATACTGGCACAACCAATGAGAACAAGTTCCCCTCCATATAACCCCTCCCATACAGAAAATACCTCAGTTTTTGTAGCAAAGCAGTAAGGTTCCCATGAGAAGGGGGGGACCTCTGTGTCCCGTGGTGTACTCAAAGAAAAGGATTTTACAGGTAAGCTGTTATTAAAAATCCTACTTTCTTTATCGTACACCACGGGACACAGAGCCTTAATCATTACATAGTGGGATGTCCCAGAGTAATGCTCAATATGAAGGGTGGGAGACACAGATCAATCAGGCCGCCAACGAACAAGAAGCCCTAGACTGCAGCCTGCAGCACACTACGCCCGAAGGCGGAGTCCTCATGTCCTCGTACATCTATTTGATAGAATTTGTTAAATGTATGGACTGAAGACCAAGTTGCAGCTTTACAGATCTGAGTCATCGAAGCCTGGTGATGCACTGCCCATGAAGCACTTATTGCCCTGGTAGAGTGCGCCTTAACAGGAAAAGGAGGAATCCTGTTCTTTAAACCATAAGCTTGAATAATTACTTGTCGAATCCACCTGGAAATGGTGGATTTTGATACCGCTTGTCCCTTCTTGGGACCATCTGCCAAAATAAAGAAAACATCTGTTTTACGTATCTGAGCGGTTGCCTGCAGATACACCTTTACTGCTCTCACTACATTTAGAGAGTGCAATAACTTTTCCCCCGCTGTCCACGGATCAGGAAAGAAAGAAGGCAGAACAATATCTTGATTCAAATGAAACGCTGACACCACCTTTGGTAAAAAGGTAGGATGGGGTCGTAGAACAATTTTGTCTTTGTGACAAATTAAATAAGGCTCTTTACAAGAAAGAGCTGCCAATTCTGATACTCTCCTAGCAGAAGAGATAGCAATCAAAAAGGCCAATTTCCTGCTCAAAAGGATCAAATGAATATAGTGAATAGGTTCAAAAGGTTGCTTTTGCAATACTGACAATACCAAATTCAAATCCCATGGGTACAAGGGAGACTTGACTGGCAGATTGATCCGCAGTACCCCCTGAATGAAAGCCCGAACTAGGGAATGAGATGCCAGCGGTCTTTGAAAAAAGACTGATAGAGCCGATATTTGACCCTTGATGGTACGAAGGGCTAATTTCATATCCACTCCTAACTGGCAAAGGGTGAGAATCCTACTTACTTCTGAGGATTCCATCCTCTGGTTTCACACCAGGAAACATATGCCTACCAGACTCTATAGTAGATAAGCCTGGAGGCTGGCTTTCTAGCATTAACGAGTGTAGAAGGAACTGGACCCGAGATCCCTAATTTCTTCAAAATGTGGGTCTCAGTAGCCAGACCGTCAAATTTAGCTTTTGTAAGGAAGGATGGAACACTGGACCCTGCGACAGCAGGTCGTGCCGAAGCGGAAGCTTCCAAGGTCTTCCTACAGCCATCTTTATGATCTCGCCGTACCAGGGCCTTCTGGGCCAATTTGGGGCCACTAGGATTACTGGAATTCCCTCCTTCTTGATCCTGCAAAGTAGCTTTTGTAAGCGAGGGATCGAAGGAAATGCATAGATCAGTGAGAACTGATTCCAGGGAATTATTAGAGCAACCGATCCGTAGGCCAGAGGATCTCACGTCCTGGATACAAAGTTGTCCAACTTCCTGTTGAACCTGGAAGCTAGCAGGTCTACATCCGGGGTCCCCCATTTCTGACATATGGCCTGAAAGACATCGGGGTGGAGAAACCACTCTCCTGGTGATAGCTGCTGGTGACTCAGATAGTCCGCTTGCCAGTTTTCTACCCCTGGAATGAAGATTGCAAAGAGACAAGGAACATGATCTTCTGCCCATGCCAAAATCAGATTCACCTCCTTCTGAGCACCCTGACTGCGGGTGCCTCCTTGGTGATTGATGTAAGCTACTGCAGTAGCATTGTCGGATTGAATCCGAACAGGGTGGCACTGGCCCTGTAACCTGTGTGTCCAGGTTCTGAGGGCTAGCTATACTGCCCGAATCTCCAGTATGTTGATGGGCAGGATCCCTTCGGTCTGGGCCCAGATTCCCTGGGCTGAAGCTTCTTCTAACACTGCTCCCCAGCCCAATAGGCTGGCATCCATAGACACCACCTTCCAGGTGAATGGGAGAAAGGATCTTCCTTTCTGCAAGTTCTTGGTTTTTAACCACCAAATGAAGCTTTGGCGCACTTGTGGAGACAGGTGCATGGGTAAATCCAGAGCTTGGATCTTCCTGTTCCAGGCGGCTAAGATACTGCCTTGAAGTAGTCTTGAATGAAACTGGGCGTAAGGGACAGCCTCGAAGGAGGCCACCATCTTCCCTAATAGCCTCACGCAAAGGCGAATAGACGCCCCCTTCCTTGCCTTGACCTTGTTGATCAGGTCGTTTAGAGACTTGATCTTTGGCTCTTGTAGGAATACCCTGCTTTGGGCTGTGTCTATGATCATGCCCAAATACTCTACCCTTCTTTGGGCTTGTAGAGAGGACTTCTGTAGGTTTACGATACATCCTAAATGCTCCAGGTAATTTACTGTAGTGAGCACAGCGTGATCTAATCCTGCCTCTGACCGATCTATGACAAGTAGATCGTCTAAATAGGCGGTTACCGCTATGCCCTGTGTCCTTAGGTTTGCCAACAGAGGGGCTAACACCTTTGTAAATACTCTGGGCTCAGTAGCCAAACCAAAGGGCAGAGCCACAAACTGGAATTGGCGATGTTCTACCGCGAACCTTAGGACTTTTTGGTGAGCGGAATAGATAGGCACATGTAAATATGTGTCCTTGATGTCTATAGAGGCCATAAATTCTCCGCCTCATAAGGTGGCGACCACGGATCGAATAGTTTCCATCCGGAAATGGCGAATGTTCAGAAACTGATTTAGAGAGCTTAGATCCAGGATGGGTCAGACGTATCCATTTGGCTTTGGAATCACAGAGAGGTTTGAATAAAAACCTGAACCTTGCTCTTTTAGGGGTACTTCTGTGATCACCCCTTGAGACAGCAAGTGATCCAATCCTTTGAAGAAGAATCCTCTTTTTAGTGGATCTTTGGAGAGCCCTGAACTTCGGAACTGAGAAGATGGGATCTCTCGAAATTCCAGTTTGTACCCTAGGGATACTGTGGATACTACCCACTTGTCCTAGATTTCTGTCTGCCATGCCGCTGAAACTGAGGCTTTGGGGTTCTGCTTGTTAGCTTTTGAACCCCACGGCTTCTTGTGGCTGACTGAAAATGAAGTCGCCAATGGCTGGAGGCAGATCTACCAGGAGCCGGGGAGAGAGAACGTTTAAAACAAGGACGCTTGTTTTTCTTCTTCTCCGGCAACAGAATAGTCTTGCCGCTTGATATGTTTTGGATATACTTTTCCAAATCATCCCCAAAAAGGCGTTCACCATGGAAGGGAAAGCTAGTCTACAGCTTTTTGCATGGTGCTTCCGCTGACCAGTGCTTCAGCCAAATAATTATGTGCATGTGCACTAGTTGGAGCGTAAGGGGAGATGCCTGTTAAATAGAGTCCCTAATGGCATCTATTGTGAAACATAAGGCCCTGGGCATATTCTCCCAAAATTTGATCTGCTCCGGAGGCAAGTCTTTCAGCCGCTGTTTCACCTGATCCTTTAAGACCTGACACATACCCACTGCCGCCACGGCAGGTTGGGTCACTGCACCCGCCAGGAGAAAGGAAGACTTTAGTAAAAATTCCAACTTTTTCTCAGAAGGATCTTTAAATACCTGGGCATTGTCCACCGGACAGGTTAAGCTTTTATTTACAAAAGAAAGCCACATCCACTGAAGGCAGACTCCACCTCTTGGTAAAATTCTCCTCCATTGGATAAAGAACTTCTTAGGAGGAGAAAAACGCCTATCTGGATGCTTCCAGTCTGCGTAAATCAGATTCTCCAATAAAGGATGAATCGGAAAGGCACATGCAGTCTGTGGGGATTTTAATGAACCCAGGGAGGAGACAGGTTAGTCAGTTAACTCTGGAGAAGGTAATTTAAATGCAGAGCGTTCAGTATAGTATTGCACCTGCAATTCTATTACCTGGGAAGCAGAAAAAGGTTCCTCTGAAATCCCAGATCCTGCTGATTCCTCATCTTTATCCTCTGATGGTGCTATGTCCTCCTCATCATCTTCAGACTTGTCTGAAGGGAGATCTGAGGTAACAGAAGGAGCTCTGCTTTGCTTTTTTCCTTTTGCGAGGACTTTGTGATTAACAAAGCGATTCTTCCTTCTAAAACTGTTAAGGGCTACTGCCAAAGAGTCCTCAGTGACATAAGCAGGCCCAGGCACTATAGGAGAGGCTGTTGCTCCTGATGGAGTCAATAGCTCATCCTGTACAGGTGCATTATAAATTACCGTAGAGGAAAGTACCAAGCGGGCCTGGCTAGAGGCGCTCGTCTCAGGTGGCAATTTGCTTTTTTGTCTTTTTTAGTCCCTGTATTTTTTCTTTGGGAAGACACATTACCAAACAAAAAAGCCAAGGTACTATCAACTGCATATACTCCTGTGCTAGTTAAGCCTTTTACATACAGTATGCAACTAATCACACAGTTTCATGCTCAGTGGGTGTCCTCTCTTGGGGGTGCCCAGATAACCAACCACATAGAGACCTTATGTGCCCTTTGTAAGTCGCTGTGTTCCCGATCAGGTGAGAGCTGCAGGATTGAGAGGCTTTTATGTGCTTCTGCCTGCTTGAAAAAAATGCCACGGATGACGCTTTAGTGAACAGGCACGCACACACCCGCCGACCCAGGGGGTATGGCGGTCTCCTGAGAGGAAGCAGGGTTCTCCTGTATCATGGCAGTGAGGAAAGGAACTGATCGCTCCATGGCTGAGCTCTGCAGCGGAGAGTGTGCTTGTCTGAAACGACCTGACACTGTCTGAAGCTTGGTGAGTAAAACTCAACTCTTTACTCCCTCTAGTGGTGGAAATAGAGAAGACACCCACTCACAAGGAAAACGTTTTTAAGGAATATGCTTAATACTTTTTTTCCTGCTTACTTTATCCCCGCCGCAGGTTTGCTGAAAATCAGACAAAAACCAATCTTCACTCATCACGGCGGGTATTGTGTGCCAACCTTCAGGGATATGGGTTCCTACTTAAAGGAAGCCTTTTCCCTGGGCATTGTAAAAGACTCTGCCAGGACTTTTAGCGTTTGTAAAAAAGCAAAAGTCCTGGACCCTAGAGCCCAGTCCTCCAAAGAGAGACATTACAGGCGACACCTCGTGCGCGAGGCCCGGATACCATCCAATTGTGGCGTAATAATTTAAGCGTCTTGGATGGACCCGAAGTATAGCTCTTTTGCCCCAGGGGCCTCTATGGCAGAGCTTCCATTAGCACTATCCTCATCGCGTCCAATCTTCTTAGACACTGGCGAAAAAAAGACTGAGGTACTTCCTATATGGGAGGGGTTATATGGAGGGGAAGTTGTTCTCATGGTTGTGCCAGTGTCCAATCACCTCTGGTGACCATACAACCCACTATGTAATGATTAAGGCTCTGTGTCCCGTGGTGTATGATAAAGAAATCTTTATTTGCTACACATTGCTTATTCTCATGTGAGGTAAGTAGTATATATGTTCTGTCATTCATTTTGTGACTATGCTGTGAACAAGCCTAAATTTCGAAACACGTCAGATGTTTTTAATCTTGACCTTCATGTAGCAAATATTTTCAATGGATTCTGGAGTTGCCGGCTACATCTTCCTTGGAGCGGTATATTCAGTGGTGGAGGCCATTTGAGCCAGAGCAGCCAGTTTTTACGTGTTGTGCGCACTGCCTTTAACATTAAATTTTGGGGTGAATGGACTTTCCCCACAGAAAACCACTTTCACTGTTAGAAATTAATTTGGCAAGAAAAATTTTTCATCCTGCTCCTTCAAATTTTTGAACATCGATTTGACCCCGTAATAAATTAGAAAAACTAAAAAACACATGTTCTTAAAATGAAAATTTTCCTACAAAAATTCGACAAGTGTATAGCCAGCTTAAAGTGGTTCTAGAAACTGAAGATTTTTTTTACATTAATGTAATCTCTGCATTAAGCTAAAAACCTACAGAGAGAAGCTCCCTTGCCACCCCCCCCCCCTTATACTTACCTGATACCGATCTTGATCCAGTGCTGTGCACAAGAGCAGCAGCTCTCTCCCTCCTCATAGGCTCAGAGACAGTAGTGGGAGCCATTGGCTCCTGCTGCTGTCAATCACAACCAGTGAAGGAGGGAGTGGGGGGGGGGGAAGCCGTGCTGTGTCTATGGACCCACAGATCCGGCTTAGGAGTGAGCCTGCACGAGCACCCCCATAGCAAGCGACCTACTCTGGTGGGCACTCGGCAGGGGAGGGGGAGCCAGGAGTTCCAGCAGGGGACTCAAGAGGAGGAGGATCGGGGCTGCTCTGGGCAAAACCACTGCACAGAGCAGGTACAGTGCCTTGAAAAAGTATTCATATCCCTTGAAATTTTCCACATTTTGTCATGTTACAACCAAAAAACGTAAATGTATTTTATTGGGATTTTGTGTGATAGACCAACATAAAGTGGCACATAATTGTAAAGTGAAAGAAAAATGATAAATGTTTTTTTCAAATTTTTTACAAATAAATATCTGAAAAGTGTGGCATGCATTTGTATTCCGCCCCCTTTACTCTGATACCCCTAACTAAAATCTAGTGGAACCAACTGCCTTTGAAGTCACCCAATTAGTAAATAGGGTACACCTGTGTGTAATTTAATCTCAGTATAGAAACAGCTGCCCTCAGGAGGTTTGTTAGAGAACCTTAGTGAACAAACAGCATCATGAAGGCCAAGGAACACACCAGACGGGTCAGGGATAATGTTGTGGGGAAGAAGTTTAAAGCAGGGTTAGGTTATAATAACTATGTCCCAAGCTTTACACAGAGCACTGTTTAATCCATCATCCAAAAATGGAAAGAGTATGGCACAACTGCAAATATACCAAGACATGTCCATCCACCTAAACTGACAGGCCAGGCATGGAGAGCATTAATCAGAGAAGCAGCCAAGAGGCCCATGGTAACTCTGGAAGAGCTGAAGAGATCCACAGCTTAGGTGGGAGAATCTGTCCACAGGACAACTATTAGTCGTGCACTCCACAAATCTGGCCTTTATGGAAGAGTGGCAAGAAGAAAGCCATTGTTGAAAGAAAGCCATAAGAAGTCCTGTTTTCAGTTTGTGAGAAGCCATGTGGGGGACACAGAAACCATGTGGACCTTGTCCTGGTCAGAAGTGAACTTTTTGGCCTAAAAGCAAAACTCTATGTGTGGTGGAAAACGAACACTACACGTCACCCTGAACACACCATCCCCACCGTGAAACATGATGGTGGCAGCATCATATTTTGGGGATGCTTTTCTTCAGCAGGTACAGGGAAGCTGGTCAGAGTTGATGGGAAGATGGATGGAGCCAAATACAGGGCAACCTTAAAAGAAAACCTGTTAAGAGTCTGTAAAAGACTTGAGACTGGGGCGGATGTTCACCTTCCAGCAGGACAACGACCCTAAACATACAGCCAGAGCTACAATGGAATGGTTTAGATCAAAGCATATTCATGTGTTAGAATGGCCCAGTCAAAGTCCAGACCTAAATCCAATTGAGAATCTGTGGCAAGATTCGAAAATTGCGGTTTACAGGTGCTCGCTATCCATCTGACAGAGTTAGAGCTATTTTGCTAAGAATAGGCAAAAATGTCACTCTCTAGATGTGCAAAGCTGGTAGAGACATCCCCAAAAAGACTTGCAGCTGTAATTGCAGAAAAAGGTGATTCTACAAAGTATTGACTCCGGGGGGCTGAATACAAATGCACGCCTCACTTTTCACATATTTATAATTTTCCTTCCATTTAACAATTATGTGCCACTTTGTGTTGGTCTATCACATAAAATCCCAATAAAATACATTTACGGTTTTGGTTGTAACATGACAAAATGTGGAAAATTTCAAGGGGTATGAATACTTTTTCAAGGCATTGCAAGTATGACATGTTTGTTATAATAATAAAAAATAAAAAAAAGGGTTTACAAATCGCTTTAAGGTGAAGGTTTTAAAGCTCACAGCAGAAAGCGAAGACAGACAGCTCTTGAAAAATGAACACAAGAAATACAAGTCATTTCTATATGGCTTTATTTATGAAACAAGTTTTTTTATACATTAATATTTTATATATATATATATATATATATATATATATATATATATATATATATAAGCTTTTTTTTTTTTCAGTTACACGGTATTCCTCTCAGTGCAAATACAAAACCTGTTATTCCCAAGACAGCTGCATGTGTTTGAGTTTCAGGTCCTTACTGTTGCTATGGTGATACACAGAACATTCATCCTCTTCATTAAGGGCAATTCAAGAAAATTATCTTCAGTTTTGTAAATTATGATTTTTTATTTTTTTTTTCCTATTCACAAATCCTTTAATTGGACAGTCACTTTTCCTGAGATAAGGTTTTTTTTTTTTAATTATTATCCTGGCAAGATAAATCATACGCCTTCTGTATCAATAATTACGATTGTCTGCAGTTTTCCCAGAGACTATGGCAAAGACTGATTTATCCCAAAAAGAAAAATAAATAAAGATTTGGCTTGGGTAGAATTAGGTCTTCCAACAGGATATTAAAGCGGTAGTAAACATTGCATGGTCACCTGTACCTACAGGTATGCTTATAATATAAAGCTTACCCGTAGGTACAATGAATATTTCTTAAACAAGCTTAGGAGATATTCTATATTTCTGCAGCCAGTGATGTCACCGGCTTATGCGCACAGTGGTCCGAATTTAAGGCATACCGAGTATGCTGTCAGTCCAGCGCACTGTGCTGCGACTGTGACTCCCGTGCTTTAAATCATCGCGGCTCGGCCATGAAACAGCCAGAGTTCATGAACCCGGAAGACCGGGGGAAGATGGAAACCCTGTCAGCAGTAACAGCGTGCCACTGGAGGGCTTCATTTTAAGGAAAGTTTTTCATAATGTGCAAAAATGTTATGCATACTAGCACTCTATGTTGTTATTACCTTGCATTTATTTATTTTTTGGCAGACTCAACTACCGCTTTAAATAACAATGGGAGCTCTGAACAAATGAAAAAGATTTTGTGTACAAAAATTGGATGTCTGTTTTTAAGTAGGAGTCACCTTTCGCATAATGCACGCCGAGATCATCACATAGCAATGGTCCTGCTGCAATGTCAAATCTTACCAGCAGGTGAAATTTTATTTTGTAGATTCAAGCAGATCTAAATCTGGCAAAGCTAGAGAAAAAGCTGTGCAATCCCTGCTTAAAGCAGAATTTTACTCTCTTAAACAACATTGACTATTTGTAATCAATGTGCTGCTATAGCATTACTAAATAGATAGGAAGGTATCATCGTTACATATTTTTGCTTCTGTTTTCTTGCCTAGGCAAAAGATGCAATACATCAAGAGTCTTTAGGGGCAGAGGAGGGGTTTTCTTAGCTAAGCACACCCTCCTGCCTACATGCCTGAGCTAAGGTAAGATGAATTTCAGGAAGTAAATGCTACTTGAATCATCTGCCCTTACTTAAAGTGGTGTTCCGCCCAAATTTTTTTTTTTTAAAACCTGCAGGTACACATACTGCAGCTGCTGGCTTTTAATAATAGGACACTTAGCTGTCCTGGAGTCCAGCGATGTCGGCACCCGCAGCTGATGTTTCCATCAGCTGTCAGGTGCTGCGGCCATCATTGCGGGTATCGGTACCCGGCAGTCTAGCCTTTGGGCTTCACACCGGGAACCCTACTGCGCATGCGCGAGGCACGCTCCTCTCTCCTACTGACCCGGCGGCCTGGGGAGGAGCCCCGTGCGGACGTCATGGACCGCGGCCCGGACTCCCGGAAGTGGGAAAGGATACCTGTCAAAGACAGGTATCCTGTCCCCCCCTCCACCCTGAAAGGTGCCAAAGGGGGGGGGGGGAATCCGATGAGCGGAAGTTTCACTTTTGGGTGGAACTCCACTTTAGGATGGCCACGACCAGAATGGCTAGGGCAGTGATGGCAAACCTTGGCACCCCAGATGTTTTGGAACTACATTTCCCATGATGCTCTTGCACTCTGCAGAATAGTTGAGCATCAGGGGAAATGTAGTTCCAAAACATCTGGGGAGCCACGGTTCGCCATCCTTGTGCAAGGGGATGTTTTTCAAAGCAATTTCTCAGCACAATAAAGCATGAGACTTAGATGGATGGGTGTGCTTGCTTTACATATAATACAAAGTAATTAAAAGCAGTTATTGGTTTGTGGTGCTCAGATGCAGTGTAGTTCCGCTTAAATACTATAAAACAGCCAAAAGAAAAAAAAAAAAAAAAAACAACACAAATTTTGCCCTGTGATCCCCCTTTAAAGCTTTTAAATGTAAAACCCAAATCTGATCAGATTGGGATGTCACATTCCATCTATTTAAATGAGAATTTTATGCTACGATCAGGATGCACAGGTTCTGACACAAAATGGAGGTTTTTCTAAAAATTAAAAGGCATTAGAATGTGGTATGTTTTCTGACATTTGAACAGGAAACTCACAAAGAGTTGGATTAATAAATTTGTTTTCTAAAGCAACTTTAGCTAATCTTTAAAACAAGAAAATTAAGGTCCCCCCCTACAAAGCAAACTATTAATACCGGTCCTGCTGCCCATGCCACCAAACTCCACAGGGTTGAAGAGATAATCTTTCTAAAAGATAATCAGCATTAGTTGGATGTCTGGTCCCCCACTGCATATTATGGCTGCTTCTGCCACCCCCTATCCTATAGTGATGTAGGGTCTAGTGGAGGAAACCACAGAGCTCAGCTGGGGACAACAGCATTCAACATCCCCAGAAGTGCTGAATGCAGAAGATCTTTGAGCAAGTTCTCTCTTAAACCAAGCAGAGGTCAGCAGCATAGACAGCAGGACAGCAAAGTATTAACTGCTTGCTTTGCAGGAAAATGTTTTCATCTCCATTAGTAAGTCCTGGGAGCAGGGTGAAACGCATCAGTACATGGCTCAGACAGAGTCTGCTGAGGCTGCCATTACTCTCACGATAGATGGTTTTGCACATTGGGTGGTGACCGGGATACTTTTTCTGCCTTACAGTTTGTATTGAGACAGGGCAGACTCTTATCTAGCCTGCAACAACCGAGGGATCCACCGAACAGGGCTGTGCAAGCTTGAGCAGAGACCCCAAGCTCTATCCAGGTTTATGGAGACTTTTTCATGTTTTAAAAACAGTGGCAAAAGCAACAGGAAAATCACGATACAGAGGATATAATATATGGATGGAAAACTTTTTTGACAAATATTATGATATACTGTACATTGGAAAGCATCAAGGGTTCAAATGCGAATTGGAAAATTATGAGGCAGGAAAATTCATATGCATGTGTGCAACCGGCTTATGAATGGCAACCTTTACAAGAGCTCTGGCATGTGAATGGGACTTTCCTCAGGCTGGAACATTATTTGAAAGATCCTGTGTCTGGATCAGGGCACCAGGCCAATCACTGGATCCACCTAATTTTACCCAAATCTCATTTATTTATTTTTTTGGGCGATAGTCCTTAATTGGGAGGTACCCACACTGGCCTTTTTTTTTTTTTTTATTGTACAGTCCCCCAAACAAAATGAGACATTAAATCATTTACATGTGACTCTCACATTTCCAAACTTTAAAGTATGGATGTATTACACATCCAAAAATATGCAGAGAACACAAACACTTGTCATGCTAGGTAGCCACAGTCGTAGAACGGTTTTTAATGGCAAATAAAGTCTTGTGATTTTGGTAATGACTGCAGTCAGTGGCAAAGTTCATCTTCGAAATGGCTTTAAGTACTTAAAACCTGTGGACTCCAAAATGGCTTTATTCTACCTAGAAAAAAAAATAGTTTCCAGAAAAACAGTGTTTTTCCTAAAATATTTAGTTCTTCATGAAAACATCTACAACTATAACGAATTTCCATTGTAAATATTCTTCCAGGTGACTTAGTGATGGTCCATGGGTGCTGGAAGTCCAATTATTCCAGCAGGGCATCCAAAAGGATGTCTTATTTTTGTTTAAATAGGTGGCTTACCCCTTCATCATATTTTTGGCATGTTAGGTACCCGAAGACCATGCCATTTTGTATGTCGGCTGGCCAGAAACCTCTTGGAATCCAAATAAACCTTTATAACGAAGAATCCTTTACTTCTGGCGCATGAAATCACAAACCCTTCCGCTCTAGCCTCTCCAGAATCAATTGTAGCTTCCTCACAGCTTCTTTCCGTGCCTGACGAACACCGTCCTGACCACCAGTTTCTACAGAATCTAATTCTAATAACTGCTTTGTTAATAGCTCTTCTAAATATCGGTAACTCATATCAGTCTTTCTACCTACAAACTCCTCCACCTCCTTCTCCAGTTCCACCACCTTTTCCAAGACTTCGCTGATCTTCACAATGCCAGGATGGGCGTTTGAAGGATCAGCTGGAGAAGCATTAGCTTCTTTGGCTCTAGGACTGGTTTCTTGGCTTGAAGGATCTTTCCGGTTGTACATTTGAGGAGAGGCGCTGTAATGAGGGTTGGGTGGAGCTATTGAGGCAGGTGGGTTAGGCTTGGGTTCCGATGTTGGCCCTGGTTGAGAGATATTGGAGGGGTAGCCAGGGTAGGGCCTTTGATGGTTGTAGTTGGATGTCTGAGATGGATCCTGAAATAAAAATTTAAGATGAAAAAGGAATTATACCAAGAATAACTCAAGCTTTCTCATTTATCATCAGAAATAAAACTAGCCCTGGACTAGATGATAAAACCAAGACATCACAGACTAACCCCAAACGCTTTACCCTTCCATAAGTCAAAAAAATATAGCAATGCCTATGTGCATGGGTGACAATTCTGGTAATGACATTTATGGTTGTGGGAAAAAGGTTGGGAACGCCCTAGTAATTATCGAAATTTCTCTGGGAATGGTTCAGAAGATGTTATTTAAATGTTATTCTGAGTCAGAAAAACAGACAGTCGTAAAGACATTCTTATTTTTTTTTAATCAAAAAAGGTTTTTATTGAACATAACATATATCACAACAGTTTCCATTGTATAAAAACTTGCAGAGATTCCACTCCACAGACAAAACACCAGATAAATGCCTAGGTGTAGCACTACAATATTGCATTTCTAAGGCCCCTTTCACACTGAGGCATTGAAAAAACGCTAAAAAAATTATGATTTTTTTTACCGCGTTCGCGGTAAAATTAGCGCTAACGCATATGCACTTTTACCGCGTTTTTGTGGTAAAAAGGATTATTTGGTATCCCACAATCCTCCACTCTACTGCGGTCATGTGACCTTCCCACAGCTTCTGGGTGTTTTTTACCGCGTTTTTACAGCGGTACTCATTCATTTCAATGGGGATAGGCGTTTTTACAGCGCTATTTTATGCGCCCCAAAGATGCTCCAAAAAAGCTGTTTGCAGGATTTTTTCCAACGCACAGCTAGCAAAACGCCTCAATGTGAAAGCCCTCAGGGCTTTCACATTGAGAATGATGGGGCAGGATTATTTCAGGCATTTGTACAGCGCTGTTTTTACAGCGAAAACGCGGTAAAAATGCCTCAGTGTGAAAGGGGCCTAAGCTCGGCACACCTGTATGTGTTAGTTTTACGGACATTGTAGAATTCTGGACAACACTAGCTCCCTGGGGCTCAAACCGGGAGTATCCAGCCATTGGGATCAAATTTGTTCAAACCTGCCCGGGCTTCTCCTGTGCTGGTATATATACTTTTCCATAATGAGAGTATTCCCCACGTGGGCCATCCCCGAGGCGGTGGTAGGTGGTAAGGTTGATTTCCATCCCATCAATATAAGCTTTTTTTGGCCTGAAAAAATGTTCTAGAGACTGCGATCCTGGTCAATTCCTCAGGAATCACATCCTCCAGGACCCCCAGCAAGCAGCACAGAGGGTCTACGGAGATTGTTGTTTGAAACACTCCGTTAAGTGTACCCGCCACCTCATTCCAATACCTGTGAAGTTTTGGACACCTCCACAGGAGATGAATGAGGTCTCCGCTTTGCCCCAAACATCTGCAACACAAAGGGTCTGGCGACCTACCCATCTTATGGAGTTTTGCCGGGGTGTAATGAACTCTCAGCAAGATATACAGTCCCTGACAAAAGTCTTGTCGCTTCTCTATTTTGTAGAAACTCCTGCTATTAACCTGACTTTTAATTAATCAATTGGTGTTAGAAATGGCTCCTATGAAAAGCTAAAGCCCTCCCAAATGATGTTTAATGCACCAAAATAAATTAGTTTAACTGAAAAAAGATTTATCATTTAATCAAGACAGACAGGTCAAATTTTGGCAAGACAAGAGTTTTGTCGCCTATACAGAACATGAACAACTTTACTGAAAATCCAAAAATATGTCAGCAAATTAAGTAGTGGTGCTGTGAGATCCAAATTTATTATCTTGTATGACTTCCATGAGCTTGAAGGACAGCATCCATACAATTTTTGGATGAAGTCATCAGGAATAGCAAAGAAAACAGTCTTGCATGCCTCCCAGAGTTCATCAATATTCTTTGGTTTCATCTTTCATCCTACACCACATATGCTCAATGATGTTCATGTCTGGTGACTGGGCTGGCCAATCCTGGAGCATCTTGATCTTCTTTGCCTTAAGGAACTTTGATGTGGAGATAGAAGTTTGCGATGGAGCACCATCCTGCTGCAAAATTTGGCCTTTTTTATGGTTGGGAATATAAGAGGTAGCTAAGATTTCTTGGTATTTTAGACTATTGATGTTGCCTTCCACCCTGCAGATCCCTCGCACACCCCCATACTGGATGTAACCCCAGACCATGATTTTGCCTCCACCAAACTTCACTGTTTTCTGGGTAAATCTCGGCTCCATGCGGGTTCCAGTTGGTCTCCTGCAATATTTGCGGCGACTGTGGTGTAATTCAACAGAAGATTCATCTGAAAAATCCACCTTCTGCCACTTTTCCAGAGTCCATCCTTTTAGTAGGCTGTGGCCCTTGGCAAATGCCACACGGTTTTTCAATTGTCTTTTGTTTAGTGCTGGCTTATGGGCACTGATTCGACCATGGAGGCCATTTCGAGACAGAATCCGACAAACTGTTCTGGTTGACACAGGGACTTCAGGTGACCAGGTCTCGTGGAGCTCTGCTGCAGTGGAAAATGGGCTGGCCTTGGATTTTCGAGCCAACAAACGGTCCTCTCCAGCAGTTGTCTTGCGGGATCGGCCTGAACTGGCCTTGTCCAAAACGTCTCAAGTCTCTTCAAATCTCTGAACTTGACGCTGAGACACATTGAAGGTGTCTGCCACATCAGTAGTGGATCTGGTCTTCAGCCTCTTGATAATCAACACTTTAGTCTCCGGGTGAATCTTAGGCATGTTTGCAGAGGTCTAGTTGCAGTTGAGAAGGACTCTAGTGTACTGGTGTTCTTTTTATACACACCTGAGACCTACTTGATCCATTATTAGTCACAGGTGAAGCTCATATAAAAAGGCGACAACACTTATGTCTTGGCAAAAATTGACTGAATGGGCTTTACCTAACTGTGAATATTAGAATACTTTTTGTCAGTTTCGTTTTGCACTGAAACATTATTACAAAAGCTGTTGGGATTAAAATTACCCATTTCTTGTAACAAAATCTTGATTAGAAATATATTTTAGCAGCACTTCAGGTCAATTTGTACACAAGCGACAAGACTTTTGTCAGGGACAGTATAGTTGGGACACTTTCTGCGCTACATTTAAGGAGCATAGGGTTACGGATTGCATGGCTTCCTCCCACTGATCACTCGTAAGTTGGCCAAGATCCCTCTCCCATACGGACTTTGCCTTGCAGGGAAATGCTCGCAGGTGTTTTGTCAGCAGCATTTGATAGCATTGGGAGATGAATCCCTTAGTTTCAGTGCTGGTGTGAAACACGGGGGCGGGTGACTGAACCCATTCCACCGCGTCTCCCTGTGCAGCAACCGCATGTTGGAGCTGAAGGTAGTAGTGATGCATGGTAGTAGTGATGCATGGTAGCAGGCAAGTCAAACTTGGTTCGCAATTCAGGGAAGGTCAGCAGCCTACCATTCGCAAATATGTGGGACAGTAGAGCTACACCATGGGCACACCATCTGGGCCCCTGTTGCAACTTGACCAGCTCGACATTCTTATTTAACAAAAGAAAACAAAGCCTACTTGGTGCTCTTAGACCATTTCCCCAGGCAAAGGAAAACAACATACCCTTATTTAAAGTGATATCTCGTTTTTTTTGTTAAAAATAAACATGTTATACTTACCTGCCCTGTGCAGTAGTTTTGCACAGAGCGGCCTAGATCCTCCTCTTCTCAGGTTCCTCTTCGGTGCTCCTGGCCCCTCTCCCCTGTTGAGTGCCCGCAACAGCAAGCAGCTCACTATTGGGGCACCCGAGCTGAGCCGCTACTCTGTGTCTATTCAGTCCCACCCCGCCCCCTCTCTCTCCTCATTGACTTTGACTGACAGCAGCGGGAGCCAATGGCGCTTCCCTGCTGTCTCAGCGAATAAGGAGGGAGAGTCTCGGACAGCCGAGTCTCTCGTGCAACATCGCTGGATCGAGATGGGGCTCAGGTAAGTATTAGGGGGGCTGCTGCACACAGAAGGCTATTTATCTTAATGCATGGGATGGCACAATAAGTGAGTAACTCCCCATGCCTCTGTTCAGTAAACTTCATAGTGTGCTACACACTGCAGATAGTGTTAATAAGAGCCAGGAACTGGTGTACACATACAGGGACACCATGTCTTATCAAGAATACTGTTAGAGGCCGAGGCTTCACCCATCACTGTGGGAATACCCCGAAAGGATCTTCAGAGTCTGGGAACCAAAGAAATGGACTATGGCCCTGGACCTGTACAACACCCTGCACCTAACTACACATGTTGCACTGCATGCCTAGGTGACACCTAACACCGGATCCAGTGCCTGAAGCAAACATAACAGGCCATGCCAACAGAGTGGGGTCCAAGTCCGGTCCCCAAGGTACCTGATCTGGAACCTGCTAGATAGCCTTGGTGCTGTATGGTGTGCTCTGTGGGTGACCATAACAAGTTTAGTTTGACAGTGACCATGTGAAGGTAGTTACATATAACCCATGGTCTATGAATACAAATCCTCTGTCATATACTGTAAGATTAAAATAAAATCATTAAAAATGTATTTGGGTATAGTGTTCTATGACAATTGTCAAACTATCACAGCACTGAAAAGCTAAATATGGCCTGGTAATGAAGGGGTATTACAAGATATTACTCAATTGGTTGAGCTTTCCTGTGATGTGTGTAATTTGCCAAATTATCTGTAGTTACAGTATATTGTCAAAAGTATTGGGACAGCTGCCTTTACCTGCACATGAACTTGAATGGCACCTCAGTCTGAAGCCTTGTACACACAATCGGATTATCCAACGGGAATTGATTGTTTGATGACAGGCTGTTGTCGGAAAATCCAACCGCTTGTATGCTCCATCGGACAATTGTTGTCGGATTTTCCGGACAAAAGTGGGATAGCACACTTTAAAACTGTCCACCAACAATTGTGTGTTGTTGGATTTTTCGATCGTGTGTACACAAGTCCGTCGGACAAAACTCCAAAGTACAAACACGCATCATGCTCAGAAGCAATGCTCACCATAACACAACATTAGCAGAAGTTGGCCAAAGCGCGGCGCTAAAGAGCTGAAAAACCACGTAGTTTCGTGTTTGTTGCCCGATAATTCTTTGCCGTTTGTATGCAAGACAAGTTCCTGGCCAACGTCCTTCGGACAAAAGTCCTACGCTTTGTCCCATGAAAATCCGGTTGTGTGTGTATGAGGCTTTAGTCTGTAGGGTTCAATGTTGAGTTGGCCCACCCTTTGCAGCTAAACCAGCTCAAACTCTTCTGGGAAGGCTGTCCACAAGGTTTAGGAGTGTCTATGGGAATGTTTGACCATTCTTCCAGAAGCCCATTTGTGAGGTCAGGCACTGATGTAGACGAGAAGGCCTGGCTTGCAGTCTTCCGCTCCAATTCATCCTGCAGGTGTTCTATTGGGTTGTGGTCAGGACTCTGTGCAGGCCAGTCTAGTTACTCCACCCCAAACTCGCTCACCCATGTCTTTATGGACCTTGCTTTGCGCACTGATGCGCAGTCATGTTGGAATAGGAAGGGGCCGTCCCCAAACTGTTGCCACAAAGTTGGGAGCATGAAATTGTCCAAAATATCACGGTATGCTGACGCCTTAAGAGTTCCCTTCACTGGAACTAAAGAGCCAAGCCCAACCGCTGAAAGACAACCCCACACCATAATTCCCCCTTTACCAAAATGATTTGGACCAGTGCACAAAGCAAGGTTCATAAAGACATGGATGAGCAAGTTTGGGGTGAAGGAACTTGACTTGCCTGTACAGAGTCCTGACCTCAACCCGACAGAACACCTTTCGGATGAATTGGAGCGGAGACTGTGAGCCCGGCCTTCTCGTCCAACATCATTGCCTGACCTCACAAAAGCGCTTCTGGACGAATGGTCAAACATTTCCATAGACAGGCTTCCCAGAAGAGTTGAAGCTGTTATAGCTACAAAGGGTGGGCCGACTCAATATTGAACCCTACAGACTAAGAATTGGATGCCATTAAAGTTCATGTGCGTGTAAAGGCAGGCGTCCCAATACTTTTGACAATATAGTGTATGTGAAAACCAGGAATGAGATGGGAGGGGGCTAAATTCTCTCATGCAATAGTGTGATCCACCCATTTTGTAGAATCCTGATGCTCCAGATCATACAGAGTGTACTGTATCTATCGCCAGATAAATTTCCCAGCAAAACGCTGACGTCAGCAATAAACGTAAACAAAGATGAGTCATTGAGTAATGTCATCACGCTCTTTGTGAAGTTCTGAAAACAGGGAGCCATTGTAAGAGGGGTGGCTACGTCATTCCCATGAGAAGTCTTTGTTCAGACAGTCAGACAGCTAAGCAAATAAACATGACATTCTGCACAAGGATTATCCACTTTTGAAGGGTGGCTACACATCTCCTGATATATGCTAGCAACCTAGCTAATAAGAGTGTTTACAACAATATGGCTGTGTAGGTGTTAAAGCCGAGGTCCGCCCACCCCTGCAAAAATTAAAAGCCAGCAGCTACACATACAGCAGCTACTGACTTTTAATAACAGGACACTTACCTGTCCTGGAGTCCAGCGATGTCGGCACTGCAGCTGATCCCTCCCCATTTCTTATCAGTATGCAGCAACTGGCCTGAGGAAGGAGGAGTCTTTGTTCATGGGGACAAGGGTCTCTTCCCTCACAACCATTGGCCATATCTCAAAGCCTCCTTTAACAGATCCCGCCCCTCCCTTATGTGAATTAGTATGGGGTACATTGTAAAAAATGTGTCAAAAATAAATAAAAAAAAAAAAAAAACAGACAGTTTGAAGTAAATCCAGCGTCAATCACGATGAACGCCGCCGCCGACCCAAAAAAAAACTCCATTAAAAAAAAAAAAAGAAGGGAGGTCTGAACCTGATTTCCCGGCTCCCGCCGTCTGACAGCTGCGCTGCCTCCCGCTGCAAAATAAATTAAGGGGTGGGGCCACCCAGTGACACCACAGTGTGGGCCCCCTCCCCCCTGTGAGGTCATGGACAAGGGGCATGCTGAGTTGATGACATCACGAGAAGGCAGGGGAAATCCAGTGACACCCCTTGGTTTATTGCTCGCCCCCCCTTTCATGGCCTGCCAGCCTGCATACTCAGATAAGGGTCTGGTGTGGATTGGGGGGGGGGGGGGGGTTTGGTTAAGTTTTCCTCAAAATCCATACCAGACCTAAGGGTCTGGTATGAAATTGAGGACAGACGGACCCCCATGCCGGTTTTTTTTTTCCACATTTTGCATGAGGTTCCCCTTAAAATCCATACTAGACCCAAAGGTCCTGGTATGGATTGGGAAGTACCCCTACACATTTTTTCCTCAAATTTTATTGCTGGCGATTCTTTGGTTTACATTCAGCTGTCAGTGGGAACCCGCTGACAGCTGATGAGTCATTGGTTGTTATGGACGTAGGGACAGCTTGCCGCCTGCTCCTAACATCAATATCGGAACCGTATCTAAATCGCAGCTGAACCCCTGAACAGCTACTTCGGAAATTCACAGTGAAAACGGACCTAAAATTTGCACGGCACATGTGTGAACCTGGCCTTCAACTATGGCCGCATCTGTTTAGATGCAGCCATCGTTGAGCTGACAAATTTTCCATCTGTCTTCTTTTCAAAGGGCTTTTTCTGTGAGATGTGTACATTCACAGCTAAGATTGTAAGGGCTACTTCACAGACATTAAGATTTTCATAACAGTGTCATCCCTGATCCAACACCACAGTCCAGAAAGCAGAAATGGCATTTGCCTTCTGGAGAAAACTGGCAGGACATAATGAGACGTGTAGTTCTTCCACAATTGCGGATAAACACCTAAAGCTTTCAGAACATGGCTGCTTACCTTCATATCATACACTCCTGGTGGTGCGTCTCCTCCTGTCCACGGTGGTCTGCCACCAGCCATATAATGGCCGCTGTTTGGGTTGTGTGGAGGGGGTGCTGGGGGCCACTGGTATGGGTTGTGGGCTCCATACATGTTCCAGTTTTCATTTTGTGGGCTCTGTTGAGGCATTCCCTGGAAAACAAGATATCCTGCCATCATTTACCAGTGCAATATAAAAGAGGCGTTTTTATTACATCTCCATGTTCATTGCAATCAAGTACAAAGATAAGTTCTGCCCAGTCTTAAGCTGGCCATACATTATACAATTTTCTTATTCAATTTTCTTTAGATTTACCCTCTACTATGTAGTGGAAGGGCCTGCATACAAAGGGAGGGAGGGAGGGGGAGAGGGAGAGGGAGAGGGAGAGGGAGAGGGAGAGGGAGAGGGAGAGGGAGAGGGAGAGGGAGAGGGAGAGGGAGAGGGAGAGGGAGAGGGAGAGGGAGAGGGAGAGAGAGAGAGAGAGAGAGAGAGACTGTGGCTCAGCTCGGGTATAGGGGCAAGCAACAGGAGGGAGGGGCGAGGAGCAGCGAAGAGGGACCAGACAAGAGGAGGGTTTGGGCTGCTCTGCGCAATTACACTGGAACAGAGCAGGTAAGTATAACATGTTTGCTTTGGAGTTGGCCTTGTAAAAATGACTTTAATACCTGCGAGTACAGAATATTTCTTCTTTATAGATATTCAGGTATGGTCTATATACAAAAGGTCATGCCTGTTGCTATATTCAGTTTTACAATAGACACGTGTTAAAGGTTTCACTTTATAACTGTATTTTATATCCTTTCCCTACTCTATCCTAAACTAAAGAAAAATGCTTTGCCCATAAATACTGTATTTATTGGCGTATAACACTCACTTTTTTACCCTGAAAATAAAGGGTAAACTGTTCCTGCGTGTTATACGCAGGGGGCTGTGGAAAGTTTTTTTCCTAAAACTTCCCTCTTAAAGTTAGGGCGCGTGTTATACGCCTGTGCGTGTTATACGCCGATAAATATGGTATATGTTAAATGTAACCTTTTATATGCAGGCCATGTAAATATGTGATTTTGACTTGGTATCAGCCTCCCTGGCACAGCAGAGCTCAAATTAGAGGGAGGAGAGAGGCAACACAAGAAGCCAGCCAGTTGTGCTGCAATGCTCCAGTACCAACAAGGGTCATAAGGATAGGAGGTGAGAGAAGATTGCTAAAGAGATGAGCCCAGCAGTCTGTGCTTCTACTTTCACTGTCTAATCACAGGCTGGGGGGAAAGACAAGACCAGTAAATGTTACTTGAAGTCATACTAAAGGATATTTTTTTTGCTTAAAATTAAAAAAAAGATTTTATATAGTAACCTGCTCTATGCAATGGTATTACACAACGGTATTACACAGAAAGGTGCTTTACCTCCTCTTTTAGAAGTCCCCACCGGGGCGGTCTGCTCCTCCCTCCTCTAGGTGTGTCCTTAGCAAGTCAGGTCCTAAGGAGGCACCCATGCACGCGCTCTCGAGCCAGGATGTGTGTGTCCATAGATACACACAGCGCCAATAAGCTACACCCCTGATCCCTCCCCACAGGCGTTTGACTGACAACAGCAGGAGCCTATGGTTCCCACTGCCCTCAGCGTCTCCAGTGAAAGCAGGAAGTGGAGAGCGGGGCTGCAGCCAATACAGAGATGGAGCTGGGGGTGTTTTTTTTAAAACAAAACAAAAGCTGTAGCTGCTGACTTTTAATAAACAGACAGACACTCACCTGTCCAGGGTTCCAGGCCTGTGCTTACCCGAGCGGTTTGTTCCACCGGTCTTCTATCTCCGGTGGCAGCATCTTAAAGTGGAGTTCCACCCAAAAGTGGAATCTCTGCTTATCTGCTTCCTCCACATTTGGTACCTTTCAGGGGGGAGGAGGGAGAAGGGGTACCTGTTTTTGACAGGTGCCCTTCCTTACTTCCGGGAGACAGCACCGCGGCGCCGTCCCACAGAAGTTTGGCCCCCTTCCTTTGTCGTCCACCGACAGGCCAGTAAGGAAGCACAGCGTGCTTCGCGCATGCGCAGTAGGGAACCGGCTGTGAAGCTAAAAGACTTCATTGCTGGTTTCCCGTGTGACGAATGGCGGCGGCAGCACCCGACAGCCTGGCTGGGGTGCTGACATTGCAAGCTCCTTGGACAGGTAAGTGTCCATACAATAAAAGTCAGCAGCTGCAGTATTTGTAGCTGCCGACTTTAAAATCCCCCCCCCCCCGAGGTAGAACACCGCTTTAACTGTGGCAACCCAACTGACAGCTTGCAGTTGCTTCACATCCGGCTGCCCACTGTGCATGCCACACATTTTGAATGGTCCTGAAGTCTTCTGGGACCTTTGAAATGTCCCAGAAGACTGGGGAGAACTGTCAAAACTAGGTACCCGCTCCCCCTCCCCCTTCTTCCAGGCAGGGCTCTGCTGTGTGACAGAGCTGTGTAAACATTAGGACTGGGTGGAAGGAAATACAAATACTTTTGCACGCAAAACCACTTCAATATATGAGTGTTATGTGTGTAAGTTGACTTTATATCAGCCTCTTGTATTCCCCTGTACAGCTGCACTCAGATTGGGAAAATGAGGAGGCACCACTAGGGGTGCTGCATGCAAATATGATAAAAAACAAGGTGACATGAGGAGGGGCAAATGGAAAGTGAAGGAGAATCAGTCCATCTTCTGCTGCTCCTTCACTATCCAATCAGCAGGCCGTATTACTAACGGCAATAGAGACAGTGGTACAACTCCCCTGGTTGTGCAGGTGAAAAAGCCCTCTAATAATGTGTACAATTCAGCTGTATGTAGTTGTTTGCCTTGAGTTTATCTTTGATTGCTTCTTTGATGGACAAATCTTTACAAAATTCAGAAAGCAGCTGGTTCATGCAAAAGATATATTTCCAAGAAAACAAAGAGATGTTTTTAATGACCATAATAGAAAAAGAACAAAAACATTTTAGGTGCATTAGACAACTTCTTTGCTGGATGGATCCAGTCCACTCATACATAATGACTTACACATACAAATATTTCATTTCCAAAGAAAGCACCAATGACAAACGTATCAATGTCAGTCTAGAAAAGGCAGTCGTTACTCACCGGAGGAGCGGGGTATTGTTGGTATTGGGGAGGAGGCTGCTGAGGATAACCCCAATGTGGAGCGGCTTGCGGAGCACCACCTTGTTGTTTATAAGGATCCACAGTATAATGAGGCTGCGAGGGAGGAGGAGGTGGTGGTTGATAATATGGATTGGGCGGGTGAATGCCAGGATAAGAAGGGTTCATTGCCGACTGACTATAGGCTGGTCCGTATGAGCCATTGGCATAGTGCTCCATACCCTGTGAAAAAAAACACATTCACCTCATCAAATTTTAAGATAAAAAAAAAAAAATTATATATATATATATATATATATATATATATATATATATATATATATATATATATCTCCACTACATATATTTTGTCTTCTGTAAGCAAACCACAATAAGGGGGGATCCCTACCGCACGTCCTGTATAAAGGATCCTCTATTTACATTTATCCTTCTATCTGGACAAGCTCAGCATTTCAAAGAAATGAAGGCAATAGGACAAGTCTCCAATATGGAGCAGAAGAGGTTGGCCCTATTGTGCTACTACAAGTAACAGGTAAGTACATACCTGTCCTCCAACTGTGTAATTGGGGGGATAAGGTGGTCTGGGTTGACCTGCACAAGACCAGCCACTTGGATCGTACCCTGAATATGATGTGTTCTAAAAAAAGAGAAGAGAAGAGACATTTCTTTAGGGCTGAGCTTTATTACTGCATTAGAAAATATAAAATACAATAGAAATACAAGCACAGTGAATACAATGCAACAATTCAGAAAATTGATGGACAAAGCTTAGTATATTAGTAGAGTCATACACATTATTTTTTTTATTATATATATATATATATATATATATATATATATATACACACACACACACACACACACACACACACACATACATATATACACACACATACATATACACACACATACATATACACACACACACACACACACGTAACCCAACAGATTTGAAAGAAACTACCTGCATGCTGACTTTATTTTCCAGAAAAGGTGATCCCCAAAATAGGGATATAGATATATATATATATATATATATATATATATAAAAAAAGGATGGGAGATAGATAGAGATTATATATATATATATATATATATATATATATATATATACACACACACATACACACATATACATACATCTCTATCCATATCCAGAGGACATTTTTGTGGTGTGAATGGGCACCAACAGCTTTCACTCTACTACGTGTACACAACTTTTTTTTTTTTTTTACAAATAAACATTTAACAGGTGACAAAGGATTTCCAAAGCTCTACTGGTTAGCTAAAGAGACAGCACAGCAGAGCTGCCTGCTCATAGGGGAAGTAGTCACCATTGACACCAAGGTGCCAGGTAGAATTTATGTAGAACTCCCAGGCTTTCCCTGTGCTGAAAATGGACATCAAAATGCAAAATCTTAATATGAATAAAGTGATCGATAAATTTGAGCCAGTGCTTATGAATGATTTCTGACTTGTAATACCCATACTGCCTAGTATACACACACACACACACACACACACACACACACACACACACACACACACATCACTCCAGACTTCTTAGAGAACCCCTCTCTTATTTCCTCATTTGCCAGGATCTTGCAAATACTTGCTTGTTGGAGATTTTCAAATCTGGCATTAAACTGAACCCGTCAAATAAAACAATATTATTATTACTACAGGTACTTATATAGCGCTGTCAATTTTACGCAGCGCTTTTACATATACATTTTTACATTCATATCAGTCCTTACCCTCAAGGAGCTTACAATCTAAGGTCCCTAACTCACATTCATATACTAGGGCCAATTTAGACAGAAGCCAATTGTAGAAAAGTAGAAGCTTGATGGCCATGACAAAAAGTGATAGGAAAGGCAACAATTTATTCCCCAAGCAGGAGGTAAGGAGAAATCTCTTAATGGGGACACTTGTTTGGGTGACAACAATGGGGAACGCCCATCATTTTGGAGACATTTCCAATCCCTGTTACAATTTCAGGGCAGGAAGTGAAGGAAAGTCTCCCTTATGGGGACACAGACAGCAAAGAAACATAAACCTGACCTAGAAGCAAAAACCCTAACCTACCGAAAAACAAGTTTTGGCTAGAGATACATTTTAGGGAAACCCCACTTTAAAATGTTATTTTCATCTCAAAAGCAGTCCATAAACAATTCAGTTGCGACTAGCTTATCTTGTTGAACACACAGGGAAAGACAGGCTGGTGACCTTACCTTGGAGGTGCATTACAGGGAAGTGTCTTATTCAAATCTTGTTGCACAACTTAAGCAAGCATGAGTCACCGAGTGACGACACCGCAACACCTGGTAAAATCTGCATTAACGGCCTACGCCACTGGAGGAGGAGTACTTGTATCATCCTGCTTGGTGCAAGTATATACATAGAGACCTGGACAGATACCAGGATCAACTAGGGATGACGGCATGCAAGGTTGTGCAATGCCCCGACACACATCTATAGGAACATTTCTGAACACAAGCTGCTACTGCAATTAGATCATTTCACGAGACACTGTGACCTTGAACATTCAAGGAAAAGCGAGAGCCCCCACCACCCAATACTCGCCCTGGCAGCACTTCTTCAATGCTTCTCCATGGTAGCCAGAACTTAAATCCCCAGTGTCAGGTGCCATGGGGAGCAATGATGTCACTCCCTTGGTCAACACATGCCTTGCTATTACTATCATTATTCATTTTCATTTTTTGGCAACCACATTTGAACCATTGGTTGCTCTCTGACATTGTCCCAGTGTTGGAAGGGTTTGTGGACTCCATCTCCCCTTGTCTGGTGAATCAGTGGAATGCCATTGATTTAATTTTAAAAACTTTTAAGGGTCAGAGTGATTCATGATAGTACCGTTTATGTTATGCATTGATTTTTTTATCATGTCATAGACCAGTGATGGCAAACTGTTTTGAAACTACATTTCCCTTGATGCTCAACTACACTGCAGTGTTTATTAGCATTATGGGAAATGTAGTTCCAAAACATCTGGGGTGCCAAGGTTCACCATCACTAGCATAGACTATTGCTGCACTTTCTATATATAGTTTGCTACATACGACTGCCTGAGGCACCCCTGAAGAAGAAGGTGGTTTCGAAACACGTCGGGTGCCTTTGTGCTACTGTACAAACCAGCTTGGAGTTAAGGATGTGTGCAAACTACTATACCCTAGCTGCGCTTGTTTTTACTATCTGTGTACAATAAAGCAATTCTTTTAATGTGAACTGGTATTATGTATTTTCCTGTAACCCCTAAAGTCCCCTTATGTTAATTAGAGGGTATTCATTCTATAGGCCTAGCAATAGGCTGCTAGATCTGAGCACCGTCACAGGGGAGATCACATTAGGGGTGCCACCTATTTGGGATTCACCCGTACAGTCCGGGTTTTGAATCAGGTGTTTGGGTTTCAGGCGGACTAAATCCGAGACACATTATTCAGACTGGGCTGCGGCTCCCCAAGTAACCAAGATGGTCCCACACAAATCTGTTGCCATCCAGAAGCTGTGGGCGGCTGTCTGTGGGCAGGTTTGGCATCACTAGGAGGGCAGGGCGATGATGTCACCAAGAGAAATTTTGCCACACCCACCATTCGCTGCGGCATTTTATGCTTGCCGCATTACTACTCTTCTTGGGGCACCTAAAGTGTTTGGCTTGAAGTAAAAGATGGCAACCCTAGATCACATGCTCCTCCGCCATGAAAACACTGGGTACTGTCACTGTCTGCAATGGAGACATGAGAAGTGCCAAGGTGAGCATCAGGGTTTGGGGGGGGGGGCTTTTACATGCACACTGTCACTTTGCAAAGAGATAGCGGCTCTTTAAAGTGTATCCGAGCACCACAAACTGAAAACACTGGTTTATTCATTTTTAATATTCAAGGTAAAGAATCACAAATCCATCCATGTCTCCATGCTTTACAGATAACTTTGGAAAACACTCCATAAGTTTCTAGCCGCAGCCACTAAGGACAGACGAGTCATGCAACATTTTCTTCCTGCAATTCATCTGCCCTTAGCTCAGGCATGCAGGCAGGAAGGTGTGCTTAGCTGAGAAAGCCCCTCCTCTCCTCCACCAGATTAAACAAAAAATGCCCATGAAGACTCCTGTGTCAGCATCTGAATGACCTGCTGGTGGCACTATTCTTCCCAAAGCAGGAGATGGCAGCTCCAGTGTGCACCAGTAATCAGTCCCCACCTGATTCTGGCTGCTGGGAGAAAAGATTTTAGTCCTCCCCCTTTGGTGCCCCTTGCTTTAGTGTTTTGCTGCTGCCAGGCCTTGCTTTCAGTAACCCTGATCTTGCTCCTGCCTTGTACCCCTGTATCTCACTGCCTTGTACCCAGGGTGGATTTGATTTAAATCAAGTCGATTTCAATCACAATTTAAATCACTAGTAAAAAGTCTCGATTTAAATCATCATTTTAAAAGAGCAACTGTCATCTCTGTCCCCCAGTGGCTCCTCCTCTGACCCGCTGTTGACTCACCGACAGTTCCATTCACTTTAATGGGACGGCTGGTGATGCGGTGGTGGCACAAGGTGAGGGACGTGGCGGCAGCAGGTGAGTGGATGCCCGCAAACAGGCGCTGCCATGATGGATCTGAAATGTCAGGTGCTCTTTAAAAGTAAGGACTCATTCTTTAATATTTGCAAACAAAATGAAGGTTTTTCTAATTTAGAATAATAAGCTGTCAGGTTAGTAAAACAGCGATATCAGAACTGATTCAATCATACAGTTTGTAGTGTACATAGATTTGCAAAACAATAGGATAAAGGAATATTCGTGAACTTTGTTTCATCTCATGGTTACTGTGAAATTGTGTGAATGCATCATTGAATGAGTTTACCAAAAATTTAAATCTTGCAGAATATACAGCCTCATGCTACATAACTAAGCTCCATTTCATGCTGAATAAACTACAATTATTAATGTATCCTAAATAGAAAAACTATCTTTAGATAGATTTTTACTCCAAAAGCATTTTAATAAAATAAAATTTGATAAAAATCAAAAAAATAAAATAAAAAATGTATTTATATATATTTTAAATCATTGATTCTTATCCACCCTGCTTGTACCTGCTCTTCCTTGTTTCTGACCCCAGTTTCGGTTCCCCCTTCCCATCTGTTCCCTGCATCTCTGGTTTACCTTATTTGTTCATGTTCTTTATTTTTTACATTTTGTATATAATATCCTATTTGTTAGAGTTATTAGTCAGGTATTCTGTCACTGGGGTTTTTGTTCATGTTACGTTTATGTTTGCTGTGTGCTGTTGCTTGGATAGTTTTTGTTTCATTGTAAATAAATCTCACTTAAAGCATATACAGTCTGGTTCCAGTTTCTACGTGTAGCCACACAGATCTGGCCATCTCAGCTGTTGAATCCTGACACCTGGGATGTTTGATGTCATTTTGGCCTAGGCCAGAAACCAGGAAGTAACTGAAGAAATGTAGAAAAAAAATAAAATAATAAAAGTTGAAAACAAGTAAATATAATATACTTTACGATCCATTTACGAATATTAGCAGCAAAAAGGATTAAAAATAGTTCATGTTGATTGAGAGTTTAAGAATTCAATTTTTTTTTTAAATAAAAACTGCATCGAAAACTGCTGTTTTACATCATATCAATGCAACCATAATACCATAAATATACAAGCATTTCCCCAGACAGCCGTACTTTTTTTATATTGTTACCATGCCACTAACTGCCAGGCACGTGCAGATATTTTGAATTTTATCTTCCATGGGGCAAAGCTTTCCTCAGCATATAACAGGAAAGGAAATCTCAAAGACATATCGCTATACTCCCCCCCTCCCCCCCCCCCCCCCCCAGGAGCAAGCGTCATCTCTATAATAACTGCCTGATGTCATCAGTATTGATCATTAGATTACATAAGAACACAGAAGGTCGCAGGGAGCGATGAGGAGAGCACCTTCTCACAACAAGGAGGGAAGGCGTCAGGAAGACGACATACAAGGCCCAACCAATACCTCAAGGTTACTTAGGGCAAAGGCAAACAGAAGAAGATGAAGGATGAGGAATGAGACCTGGTTCACTCCAGTGCGGCTTAGAAGTTGTGCTACTTCAGCGCGACTTCAAAAGCTGACTATCAGTGCAGCTTGAAGACATCTATGCGACTTTGTTTAACAGAAGTTGCGCTGAAATTGCACAAAAATAGTGCAGGAACCTTTTGTAAAATTGCTGCAACCTGGGTCGCAGCGATCTAAATGCTTCCATTGCCGCAAATGGGGTGTGACTTGTCATGCGACTTTGAACTGTCAAACCACATGAGAAGTCACACTGGTGTAAACCAGGGCTAACTTCTAATGCCGCGTAAACACGATCGTTTTTTTCGACGGTGAAAACACAGTCGAGAAAATCGACGTGAAAAACGAGGAACAGCTTGTTCCCCCCACACACGGCCGTTTTAAATGACATATTTTTTTTGGTCAAAAAAAACAACCGTGTGTGGGCTCCGCGGCAGTGTTTCCCTATGGGAAAACTGCCGCGGAAAAAAACGACGGGAATCACGACGAGAAGAATTAGAGCATGTTCTAATTTTTCTCGTCGTGATTAATGCCGTTTTTCCCGTCGAGAAAAACGACAAAAAGCCCACAGACGATCGTTTTTCTCGTCCAAAGGAAAAAATGTAATTTTTCTCGACGGGAAAAACGGTCGTGTGTACGCAGCATAAGATGACGTTCCCTATCATCACGCTAGATGCAACGCTGTATCCTGGCCTAGGCCGACAAGGCCCAGGCCTAGGGCAGCACTTTGCAGGGGGGCAGCACGAAAAGAGTCTCCGCCGGCTTGCGCTACACTGTTAGGCAAATTAGTCTAGCGCCCCCATAAAGTGGCCGCACTGCTTCCGGTATGCGGGCGGGCGGCATTCCGCAACTGTGGGGGGGGCGCCACTTCTAATTTTGACTAGCCTATCCTGGACCACAAACCTTCCTCACTGTGTTGTATGTTTCTGCTGCACCATTGGCATGGTTATATCTTCTTAGCCCTCTCCATAAAATTATCTGAAATTTGTGCTTAAATTAGAACTATAGGCAACACTTTTTTATTTTCTATTTTGGATAAAGTAAGGGAGGGTAAGACCCCTTTCACACTGGAGCGTATTGCAGGCGCTATAGCATTAAAAACATTGCCTGCAATCCGCCCTTAAACAGCTGTTACATTTACTCCAGTGTGAAAGCCAGAGGGCTTTCACACTGGAGCGTTGCGCTAGCAGGACCGTAAAAAAAGAAGTCCTGCTAGCCGCATCTTTGGAGCGGTGTGTTTACAGCTCCTCCACCGCTCCTGCCCATTGAAATTAATGGGCACCGCGGCTATACCGCCGGCAATGCGCTGCTTCAGCAGCGCATTGCGGCTGGTTTTAACCCTTTCTCGGCCGCTAGCGGGGGTTAAAAGCACCCGCTACTGGCCGAAATGCATCGCAAATGTGCCCATAGCGTCGGCGGTAAAAATAGTGGCGTTTTACTGCCGACACTATGGGTGGCTCAGTGTGAAAAGGGTCTTATAGCCCCTGTAAGTTTATTTTTTACCATCCCTGTCCATTTCAGAGATTTCCCTTCACTTTCTGCCCCATAGCCAAAACAGGAAGTGAGAGGAAATCTGTGCAAATTAAGGGAATCCATGCCCCCCCCCCCCAGGCCCTCAGAACTAATGTCCCCACTTGAAAATTTCAGGGCGGGTCTTAAACAGCAAGGGGTGTGGCCTTGACAGGAAGGGGTGGGTCATATTTAAAGTAGGGGGTGCACGAGTTTAGTCAGGCCTAGGGCAGCACAAAACCTAAATACACTACTGGGTAGGTGAGAACTACCTGACATGATAGATTGCAGATCTAAAGGTTGCAATGTTCTTAGCTGGTGGAACCTAGTGATTTATGCCTTGTACACACGTTCCGATTATCATATGACTTATCCTTTCGCATTTTGTTGTATAAAATTAATATCGAATACAACATTGCAAAATGTGCTCTACGAAATTTACGATTTTTGACGTACGATTCTGGAAAAACATTGGAAACACGTGTGACCCCTGTGTCCTTCTGGTTTATTTTCATGTTTACGATCATGCGCTGTGTTTGTCCATCGATTTTTAGCGGACGCATACTGTACTGATTAAACGAGTGTCGTACGATGGGCTGTCGTCCGAGCAAAGTTTTCGTGTTTGTCCCTTCGGATTTTGTTGGACGGACTGTCGTGATCGGCTGTCGAAAGCTGTGTACTAACGATCAGATTATCGAACGATCTATCCGAAAGCGATTTTTATCATCCGATAATCGGAACATGTGTACGGGGCATTAGAGATGCTGGGAGATCTCTGGAAAAGACTGTAGAGCCCTCACCTAACTAAAGATTCTTTGGGTGAGAGGAACAGGCAAGTCCTGAGACACATAGAGAGGGGAAGAAAAAAAAAAAAACAACACTGAAAAACGGTGGGTAAAGCTACCTTTGCCACTGTAAGGCGTCTGATCTAAAAAAAACAAAAAAAAAAACAGTGTTTTTTGAGAAGGTGAGAAGAGAAACGGCTTCATGAAAAAAACAGACATCCTGTTATTTCCACATCCCAGATATAGGGAAAGAAAGATAGATATCTGAGGGTTGGATCTATGCCAGGAAGATACGTATATGTTATGGCAATGAGGTTTAAAGCTCTAGGTAGTGAATGAAGCTAATCCCAACATGTAATGAGGAGGAGAATGCTAGTGTTCCTGAGTGGAGAATAATAGAGCTGTCTTGGACTGTCTCAAAAGAGTTCACCAGCAGAACCTGAGAGACATTCTCATAAAAGGAGCATCTGAGGGGTGCTGGTAAGAGTAAGTTCCTGAACACGGGACCAGACACAGACAACATGAAGGGAGAATGTGAATAAGAATGATATCAGGATATAGGACTCCAGCTGATACAAAGTCTGAGATGGATGTGGAATTAATCAAGGGGGAGAGCGTCAGCATTTTAGCAAATGGTTGAAGTAATAGGCCTCAGGAGCCTTGTAGTAAAAGGTCTCTTGGACACCTTGGGATGAATGATCAGGGTGCAAATAAGAGTCTAATAAAATAGCACCATATAGTGTACAATGTAAGGACTACATCAGTGGAGAAGAGCCAATCGGCTGCTCTCTTGACAGTGGAGGGGGCTGCGCTGATTGATTATCAGCGCAGCCTCCCCGAGGATGCCCACCCAGGACCACCAGGTATGCTCACCAATGGCCACCGGGAATGCCCACCCATGGCCACCAGGGATGCCCACCAGAGATGCCAATCAATGGCCATTAGGGATGGCACTCTGTGCCCATCAGTGCCACCTATCAGTGCTGCATATAAGTGCCCATCAGTACTGCCTCATCAGTGCTCGTCAGTGCAGCCTCATCAGTGCCCATAAGTGAAGGAGAAAACTTACTTATTTACAAAGTTTTGTAACAGAAACAAAAGAAAAACTTTTTGGTCTTTTTCCAATTGTAGCGCAAAAAAAAGGTAAGAATTTGTTTGGGCACAGCGTCGCATGACCACGCAATTGTCATTCAGAATGTGATGGCACTGAAAGCTGAAAATTGGCCTGGGCAGGAAGGTGTAAAAAGGTGCCATGTATTAAAGTGGTTAAAAGCAGGGTGGATAAAAATCAATGATATAATAAAAAAAAAATCTTATTTTATTTTTATTTTTTCAAATTTGATTTATTTTTTTATCAAAAAATGTATTCTAACAAAATACTTTTGAAGTAAAAGTCTATCTTAAGATAGTTTTCCCTTTAAGATACATTAAAGAGGAACGGCAGTCTGCTCACATAATTTGTAATATAAACATCTTTGCCATTCTGAAGCTTCCCTCCAACCACTTTGCATATTATTTTATATATACTGTGATTCTGTACTTGCCAAATATGCTGCAGAAATCTCCCTCCACTGAGAGGCTGCATCCATTTTGACTGTGGGCAGCTGAAGCTGCTGCCTGTTCACTTCCTGGATTTACACAGACGCACAGGAGGCACACCCCCAGCTCTTCAGCTCTCATTGGCCCTCTCAGGACTCCTCTCCCCTTAGCAGGCATCCACTCACCTGCTGCCACCACATCACCGGTTGTCCCATTAAAGTGAATGGGACTGTCGGTGAGTCAACAGCGGGTTAGAGGAGGAGCCGCTGCGGGACAAAGATGACAGTTGCTTTTTAAAAATTATGATTTAAATCAAGTCTTTTTACTAGCGATTTAAAATCGACTTGATTTAAAAGCAAATCCACCCTGCTATAAATGTTGCAGAACACATGTACAAACCATATCTGTTACCCACTGCAGGTTCAAGCAGCTACAGGAGTCGCTCAACACACACACACACACACACACACACACACACACACACCTTACTATTTTTGAAATATGACCTTATATGCACCAATAATTGCCTTATTTATTGACACAATCATTCAGAAGAATTATGCCATTGCACTGCCAAAAACATTACTCACACAGAATTTAAATATTAGGATAAGGAGTGGCTTTAAGCAAAAATACAAGACAGCATAGCATAAGAATGACAATTGATCCAGTTCCATTTGCCATATACAATGCATCCGGAAAGTATTCACAGCACGTCACGTTTTATGTTACAGACTTATTACAAAATGGATTAAATTCATTATTTTCCTCAAAATTCTACAAACAATCGTTTATTTGAAATTTTTGCAAATTTATTTAAAAAAACTAATGAAAAAAAAACAAAAAAACAATCAAATGTACATAAGTATCACAGCCTTTGCTCAATACTTATTTGAAGCACCTTTGGCACCAATTCCAGCCTCAAGTATTTTTGAGTATGATCCTACAAGCTTGGCACACCTATTTTTGGGCAGTTTCTCCCATTCTTCTTTGCAGGACCTCTCAAGCTTCATTAGGTTGGATAGGGAGGGTCGGTGCACAGCCATTTTCAGATCTCTCCAGAGATGTTCAAGTCTGAGCTCTGGCTGGGCCACTCAAGGACATTCACAGAGTTGTCCCGTAGCCACTCCTTTGTTATCTTGGCTGTGTGCTTAGGGTTGTTGTCCTGTTGGAAGAGGAACCTTCGGCCCAATCTGAAGTCCAGCACGCTCTGGAGCAGGTTTTCATCAAGGATGTCCCTGTACATTGCTGCATTCATATTTCCCTCGATCCTGACTAGTCTCCCAGTTCCCGCTGCTGAAAAACATCCCCACAGCAAGATGCTGCCACCACCACCATGCTTCACTGTAGGGATGGTATTGGCCAGGTGATGAGCGGTGCCTGTTTTCCTCCAGACATGACGCTTGCCATTCAGGCCAAAGAGTTCAATCTTTGTTTCATCAGATCAGAGCATTTTGTTTCTCATGGTCTGAGAGTCATTCAGATGCTTTTGGGAAAACTCCAGGCAGGCTATGATGTGCCTTTTACTGAGTGGTTCCCATCTGGCCACTCCCCCATACAGGCCTGATTGGTGTAGTGCTGCAGAGATGGTTGTTCTTCTGGAAGGTTCTCCTCTCTCCACAGAGAAAGGCTGGAGCTCTGTCAGTGATCATCGGGTTCTTGGTCACCTCCCTGACTAAGGCCCTTCTCCCCTGATCACTCAGTTTGGCCGGGTGGCCTTGTGGTTCCAAACTTCTTCCAATTATGGATGATGGAGGCCACTGTGCTCATTGGGACCTTCAATGCTGCAGTCCCCTTCCCCAGATCTGTGCCTCCATACAATCCTGTCTCGGAGGTCTACAGACAATTCCTTGGACTTCATGGCTCCGTTTGTGCTCTGACATGCACTGTTAATTGTGGGGCCTTATGTAGACAGGTGTGAGCTCAATTTTGAGTGTCATGGCAAAGGCTGTGAATACTTCTGTACATTTGATTTTTTTTCTTTTTTAACCACTTAAGCCCCGAACCATTTGGTAGCTAAAGGACCAGAGGTGAATTCAGAATTTTGCACTGCGCTGCTTTAACTGTAAATTGTGCGGACATGCAATGTTGTACCCAAACGAAATTTGCGTCCTTTTCTTCCCACAAATAGAGCTTTCTTTTAATGGTATTTGATTGCCTCTGCGATTTTTATTTTTTGCGATATAAACGGAAAAAGACCGAAAATTTTGAAAAAAAATGATATTTTCTACTTTTTGTTATAAGAAAAATCGAATAAACTCAATTTTAGTCATACATTTAGGCCAAAATGTATTCAGCCACATGTCTTTAGTAAAAAAAATGTCAATAAGCGTATATTTATCGGTTTGCGCAAAAGTTATAGCGTTTACAAACTAGGGTACATTTTCTGGAATTTACACAGCTTTTAATTTATGACTGCCTATCTCATTTCTTGAGGTGCTAAAATGACAGGGCAGTACAAACCCCCCCCCCCAAATGACCCCATTTTAGAAAGTAGACACCCCAAGGAAATTGCTGAGAGGCATGTTGAGCCCATTGAATATTTTTTTTTTTTGTCCCAAGTGATTGAATAATGACAAAAAAAATAAAAAATTACAAAAAGTTGTCACTAAATGATATATTGCTCACACATGCCATGGTTATATGTGGAATTGCACCCCAAAATACATTCTGCTGCTTCTCCTGAGTACGGGGATACCACATGTGTGGGACTTTTTAGGAGCCTAGCCACGTACGGGACCCCGGAAACCAAGCACCGCCTTCAGGCTTTCTAAGGGCGCAAATTTTTGATTTCACTCCTCACTACCTATCACAGTTTTGAAGGCCATAAAATGCCAAAATAGCACAAAACCCCCCCAAATGACCCCATTTTAGAAAGTAGACACCCCAAGGAAATTGCTGAGAGGCCTGTTGAGCCCATTGAATATTTTTTTTTTGTCCCAAGTGATTGAATAATGACAAAAAAAAAAAAATTACAAAAAGTTGTCACTAAATGATATATTGCTCACACATGCCATGGTTATATGTGGAATTGCACCCCAAAATACATTCTGCTGCTTCTCCTGAGTACGGGGATACCACATGTGTGGAACTTTTTAGCAGCCTAGCCACGTACGGGACCCCGGAAACCAAGCACCGCCTTCAGGATTTCTAAGGGCGCAAATTTTTGATTTCACTCCTCACTGCCTATCACAGTTTTGAAGGCCATAAAATGCCAGAATAGCACAAAACCCCCCCAAATGACCCCATTTTGGAAAGTAGACACCCCAAGCTGTTTGCTGAGAGGCATGGTGAGTATTTTACAGCTCTCATTTGTTTTTGAAAATGAAGAAAACATTTTTTTTTTTCTTTTTTTTTTCAATTTTCAAAACTTTGTGACAAAAAGCGAGATCTGCAAAATACTCACAATACCTCTCAGCAAATAGCTTGGGGTGTCTACTTTCCAAAATGGGGTCATTTGGGGGGGTTTTGTGCCATCTGGGCATTCCATGGCCTCCGAAACTGTGATAGGCAGTGAGAAGTGAAATTGACACCCTTAGAAAGCCTGAAGGCGGTGCTTGGTTTTTGGGGTCCCGTACGCGGCTAGGCTCCCAAAAAGTCTCACACATGTGGTATCCCCGTACTCAGGAGAAGCAACAGAATGTATTTTGGGGTGTAATTCCACATATGCCCATGGCATGTTTGAGCAATATATCATTTAGTGACAACTTTGTGCAAAAAAAAAAAAATTTATTTTTTCCGCAACTTGTGTCAACATATAAAATATTCCATGGACTCGACATGCCTCTCAGTATATAGCTTGGGGTGTCTACTTTCCAAAATGGGGTCATTTGGGGGGGTTTTGAACTGTTCTGGCATTTTATACACAACATTAGGAAGCTTACATCCACTCTTCTAACCACTTGAAGACAAAGCCCTTTTTGACACTTTTTGTTTACATGAAAACATATTTTTTTTTGCAAGAAAATTATGTTGAACCCCCAAACATTATATATATTTTTAAAGCAAAGGCCCTACAGAATAAAATGGTGGGTGTTGCATTTTTTTTTTCTACACAGTATTTGCGCAGCGATTTTTCAAACGCATTTTTTTGGGAAAAAATACACTTTTTTTTAATTTTAATGCACTAAAACACACTATATTGCCCAAATGTTTGATGAAATAAAAAAGATGATCTTAGGCCGAGTACATAGATACCAAACACGACATGCTTTAAAATTTCGCACAAACGCGCATTGGCGACAAACTACATACATTTTTAAAAGCCTTTAAAAGCATTTACAGGTTACCCCAGTAGATTTACAGAGGAGGTCTACTGCTAAAATTACTGCCCTCGATCTGACCTTCGCGGTGATACCTCACATGCATGGTGCAATTGCTGTTTACATATGACGCCAGACCGACGCTTGCGTTCGCCATTGGGCAAGAGCAGGGCAGGACAGGGGTGCTTTTTTTTTTTTTATTATTAATTTTGCTTTTTTATTTTATTTTTAAACTGTTGCTTCCATATTTATTTATTTTTATCACTTTTATTGTTATCTCAGGGAATGTAAATATCCCCTATGATAGCAATAGGTAATGACAGGTACTCTTTTTTGAAAAAACTGGGGTCTATTGGACCCTAGATCTTTCCTCTGCCCTCAAAGCATCTGACCACACCAAGATCGGTGTGATAAAATGCTTTCCCAATTTCCCAATGGCGCTTTTTATATCCGGGGGGGGGGGGACATTCCCTCCCACTGCTTGTAAAAGCAGTCCAGAGGCTAATTAGCCACTAGGATTGCTTTTACATGAAAGCCGGCCGCAGGCTGAAAAGAATGATACCAAGATGATACCTAAACCCACAGGCATCATTCTGGTATAAACATTCAAAGTCCAGCAACATACCAGTACGTTGCTGGTCCTTGTTGGACATGTATTGTAATCTTTTTTTTCATGCAGCCTGTTGGCTGAACGAAAAAAAAAAAAAAGATTGATCGGTGGGTATGCCCACCATTAGAATACCGCCCTTCATCCACCCACTTCTAATGATGGGCATACATGCACCATTTATATATGCCGAAGCATGGGGGCATCTTCTCGCAAAAGTTATGCCGCGTACACATGGTCAGACTTTTCCACGGGCAAGCCTCCGTCGGAATTTCGACCGTATGTACGCGGCATTAGGAGCAAAATCGCTCCTCCGCTCCTGCTGCCCCAATGCTTCGGCATATATGCTTTTTTTTTTTTAACTGTGGTGAAATTACCTCCTACAGCACTGGAGTCGCAGGGATCAGGCCTGTCTCTGCGAACGCTGCAGTTATGTGTGTTGTGTTTTGCAAGTGACAGTGATCGATCGATACTGCACTTGGGTGGCCTGGGCTGGACGGAGGGGCAAAACGCAGGTGCTAGCAGGTATCTGGGCTGATCCCACTAACACTGCGTTTTTGGGAACCCTAAACTGCTGGGGACGCTAGTATAGATCTGATCAGATCAGATATTGATCTGTTCAATTACTATACCACTAAGGGGGGTGTATGCTTCACGTGTGGGTGTTAGCGCTACTGGCACTAACCTGACGCTGCCTGGGGTGCGACGCAGACCCTCTCTGACACTAAAACCTAACTGATATCACCCGCCGGGCGATCAGGGGGTTAAACCTTTATTGGGTTATATACGGCGGGTGCCCTGACACTATAAAAAGCAAACTAACTAACCAGCGTCACCCGTAACACTTATATGATGATCACTGGTGAAAGGGTTAACTAGGGGCAATTAGGGGGTTAAAACCTTTATTATTAGGTAATATATCGGGGTACCTGACGCTATATAAAAACCTGACGGCGAACCTAAAAAAAAATTACTGGCTACCTATCGGCATCACCGACACTAAGACATCGATCAGAAAAATGATCGCATAGTGACGGCGGTGCTAGGGGGTGAAAGGGTTACCTGGGGGGTGATCAAGGGGGTTACACCTTCATTAGGTAATATATGGGGGTACCCGACGCTATAAAAACCTGCGGCGAACCTAAAAAAAAAATACTGGCTACCGATCAGCATCACCGACGCCAAGACATCGATCAGAAAAATGATTGCTTAGTGACGGCGGTGCTAGGGGGTGAAAGGGTTATCTGGGGGGTGATCAGGGGGTTAAACCTTTATTAGGGGGGGTTAGGGGGCTACACTGGACCTAAAACTAAATGTAGTGACACTTTTACAGTCACAAATGTCACTGATTGCAGTGATCACTAAATAAATGGTCACTGCAATCAGTGACACTGTGACTGGGGGCTGGGGGGTGTCTGGGGGGGCGATTTATGTGCCTATGTGTCCTGGTGTCAGTGTGCTGTTTTGTGTACTAACCTGCATCTTCTCCTGTACGGCGCTCGGTATATGTGAGCGCCCCAGGAGAGATGACATCACTTCCTCCTTCCTGGCAGGCAGGGGAAGCTCTCTCATTCGCCGGGAGCGATCGAGAGGGGGTGGCCGGAATCGAACGGCCGTCCCCTCATGCCGGATCGCTCCCGAAGGTAAAACGACCACCCACTGTAAAGAAGGGGGGTCCGATCGGACCCCCCAACTATACAAAGGCAATCACGTACATATACGTGATTCTGCCTGTTGGTGCCATTCTGCTGACGTATATTTACAGTGGGCGGTCGTTAAGTGGTTAATAAATTTGCAAAGATTAAAAAAAAAAAAAAAAAAAAACTTCTTTCACGTTGTCATTATGGGGTATTGTTTGTAGAATTTTGAGGAAAATAACAAAATGTAATCCATTTTGGAATAAGGCTGTGACATAACAAAATGTGGAAAAAGTGAAGCACTGTGAATACTTTCCGGATGCATTGTAGTTCTGCCTGCATAAGAAAAAGTTTCTTGCAGTGAATGTACTGGACCCTCCTATAGGTTTTCTGAATAAGATTGTTGTCTAGAAGTAAATTAGAATGGATGTGTCAGAAATGATCAGATTAAGCAAGTATCACAACTGTATCTAAACATAAACTGGTAAATATAATATACTGCAGCATAACCAGTGCTACGATGTGGTGGCTGCATTAGTTTTCATTGTTTCTGACCCTTTCCCTTTAATTCTCACCTGATGATCCTGCCAGAAACACACTTCCTGTCGTAGGCTGATAACACTTAAAGTTGTTATATACCAGGGATATGCAATTAGCGGACCTCCAGCTGTTGCAAAACTACAAGTCCCATCATGCCTCTGCCTTTGGGTTTCATGCTTGTGGCTGTCAGTGTCTTGCTATGCTTCATGGGACTTGTAGTTCTGAAACAGCTGGAGGTCCGCTAATTGCACATCCCTGTTATATACCATCACATATACACAGTGAAGTGACTGGCCTCAGGTGATACACAGATGAAACAAATCCCCCCTACATAAGTTGTACCTGTTTATCTACAGTCATCTTTCCCACTACATCCATTCAAAGTGCAGAAATTACACAGGATCTTTCAGCTCTAAAAAGCAGGAGGAGGAGAGCTAAAGTTAAATCAGTGTGGAGAGCTCTGAGAGCTTATTGAAGAGAAGAGCTGCACAAATAATTGTTAAAAAATTGTGATCTCGATTCAACCCCCCCCTAACGTTCTTAAAAGGGATTGTGAAGTCTCCTTTTTAAAAAACAAAAACAAACATGTTATACACTTACCACCTCTGTGCAGTTGGTTTTGCACAGAGGAGCCCCGATCCTTCTCTTCTTGGGTCCCTCTTTGCTGCTTCTGGCCCCTCCCTCCTATCAAGTGCCCCCACAGTCAGCAGCTTCCTACGGGGCACCCGAGCCGAGTCACAGCTCTGTGTGTCCATTCAGACACGGAGCCCCAACCCGGCTCTCTTCCCTGATTGGCTGACTGACTTTGATTGACAGCTGTGGGAGCCAATGGCGCTACAGCTCTGTCTCAGCCAATCAGGAGGAGTGTCCTGGGCGGCTTAGACATTCGTGGACATCACTGGAGAGAGATGGAGCTCAGGTAAGTATTAAGGGGTGCTGGGGGGCTGCTACACACAGGTTTTTTTTATCTTAATGCATAGAATGCATTAAGATAAAAAAAAAAAAAAAAACTTCTGCCTTTACAACTCCTATACAGCATTTCCCCTATTCAATGCAGATTTCTCTGCTCACAGCTGACAGCTGTCAAAAAACAGAACAAAACAAAAAACAACAGGCAGCCTGCCAAGTTTATCACAACATGGGCTGGAAGAGAACTATAAACAAAGTATCATTTAGTTCTTTTAGATCAAAGGAATGAACTTCTCTGTCTCTAAAATGAGGTCCGTTTAACCACTTAAAGACTAAGCCGTTTTGTGACACTTACAAGATAAAAATCAGTAATTTTTGCTAGAAAATTACTTAGAACCCCAAAACACTATACGTATTTTTTTTTAGCAGAGACCCTAGAGAATAAAATGGCGGTTGTTGCAATATTCACACTGTATTTGCACAGCGGTCTTTAAAATGAAAAAAAAAAACAACAAAAAAAACTAAACAGTAAAGTTCGGCCAATTTTTTTGATACCTTGGTTTGCGAGTAACGCTGTATACGAGCGTTTCGCAGGACAAGCTATATATTTTTTTAAATCCGGACTTGATTTGCGAGCACTGTCTCTCAAGACTCAAGCCGCTGGTGTATATAATATCGTATGTGGCCAGAGGTCCGGGGGTGCTGGAGAATTCGGAGACGCTCTGAGACATTCCCAGCTGGGTGGGGTAGGAGTAACGTGCGTCGGAGCACCCGAAAGTGTCAACAGTTCTCGAGCGTCTCCAGCGCCCCCGCACCTCTGGCCACATACACTAGCAGTGGTTGTGGAACAAATCATCCGAGTTTCCATTTTTTCTTATGGGGAAACCCACTTTGATATACGAGTGCTTTGGATTACAAGCATGCTTTTGGAACAAATTATGTTCGTAATCCAAGGTATTACTGTAACGTCATGTTACGCTGCAAGAATCATGATCTTTATTCTAAGCAAAAAAAAATAAAAAAATCGGGATTCTCATTTTGGCCCAAATCGTGCAGCTCTAGAGAAAATAAACACCACCCACCCTTCACACAGCGCACAGGAACAGAGCTGAGGCTGTAAATCACAGACTGTTATCTCCCGTCACCATTTTTCTCTTGGTGTCAGGGAAAACTCATCAGAAGTGACTCATGCTGATAGCAGAGGGATGGGGCAGCAGATAGAAATGGCACTTGTGCTCTGGATTGAGACAGTTATACACTATAGAATCGGGGTCAGTAACCAATAGATCGCGGTCTGGGCTTGCTGACTCACTATTGTAGAGCATCAGAGTGCAATACAGAGGGACTAGTTGTAAAGTTAGATCTGTAGTAGGGAGCAATAGCCGCAGTTTGTGGGCGGTATTACCGCGGTGAAAAAGAAAAGAAAAAAAATGCGCCTACTAAGTGCAGTATGTTAGTAATTTATTATTAAAAAAGTTAAAATAACAGCCAAATGGCTACTCACAAGATAGAAGTGGAGTACAGGCATGGATGTGTTCCTCTCTGTGAATTGTCTGCGGGGGGCATGAGTCAGTTCGTGCATCTGTGATCTCCCAGTTGTGGAGTGCTGCCAAGGTGTAGAAGTGCACTGTGTTAATGCTGCAGCAATGGGGAGGTTGCAGTGAAGCGATGGATGTAAGGCACTGTCGCTCTGTGACAGTGTGAACGTACAGTTCCCCGCAGTGTGCGGCGTGCGGTTCATGCTGGAGCGCAGTCAGCTTCGGCGACCGGACGTGACGTCAATGGCAGACGATGGACGTCACATCCGGTCGCCGAAGCTGACTGCGCTCCAGCGTGAACCGCACACTGCACACTGCGGGGAACTGTACGTTCACACTGTCACAGAGCGACAGTGCCTTACATCCATCGCTTCACTGCAACCTCCCCATTGCTGCAGCATTAACACAGTGCACTTCTACACCTTGGCAGCACTCCACAACTGGGAGATCACAGATGCACGAACTGACTCATGCCCCCCGCAGACAATTCACAGAGAGGAACACATCCATGCCTGTACTCCACTTCTATCTTGTGAGTAGCCATTTGGCTGTTATTTTAACTTTTTTAATAATAAATTACTAACATACTGCACTTAGTAGGCGCATTTTTTTTCTTTTCTCTACTGTATACAGAGTCCTCTTCGCTCTACAATTGCTGCCAACAGTGCATATGTTCTAAAGGAATTGAATTTTAGTATTCTCATCATATGGACTTCCTAATATAGAGATTTTCTTTCATTGATTTTTATCTCATTCACCAGTTAGGTTTTTGTTTCTTTTTCTTGCGCCGTCATTTGTATTGTAATTGGTATTACCGCGGTGTCCCATTGATTTCAATGGGAAGGAGCGGTAAAGGAGCGGTATACACACACCGCTCCTTCACCGCTCCAAAGATGCGGCTTACAGGAGATTTTTTTGTCTCCTGCCAGCGCACCGCCTCAGTGTGAAAGCCCTCAGGGCTTTCACATTGAGAATGCTGGGGCAGGAGTATTTCAGGCGTTATTTATGCGCTATTTTTAGCGCAAAATGCCTGAAATACGCCTCAGCGTGAAAGGGGCCTTAGGGACAGGTAAAAAAAAACCATAGTTAAGACATGTTTTTATCACCCCTGCCCCAACCACACCCCCTTTAGCTGCAGTGGCCAGGGGTGTACACATGTCACAGCCGCAGTAGGAGTTATACGCCCTGTCATGGTTGGTGGGTGTGCCAAGCACTATCCAGTCAAATGAATGAGGCCGCTCTGCATATGTAAAGCAAACAAGGGGTTAAAGCAGGCAGCGTTGTGTTGCTTTCTCACCACCTGCTTTAACCCCTTGGACCCCAAAGAGGTATACAGTTGCGAGGCACCTGCAGAGTGGCCCCATTTAGTTGAATGGGTCCCGATTGGCAGGTGGTAGCACCCACCAAAAGTAACAGGGGGCTGAATTCCTGCTGCGGAATGTGTACACCTCTGGCTGCTGCCTAGGGTGCTCCCATGATTTGGACTACAAACACCTCCACCTCTCCATTACTATTATTATAATTATTCTGAATTTATTTATATGTTGCACAGAGCTTTACAATAGAAAAGGGAGACAATACAGTTACATTACAAGAGGAGGGCCCTGCTCACAATCTAACAGGAAGGTGGCTGATGGAACAAAAGATAATCAATCAATCAATGCGAGGGATGAGCTGATGGGAGAAATAAAAGATTCAGTTGTTAGTGGGAGGCAGTATTTACTGAAGAGACGAGTTTTCAGGAATTGCCTAAACATGGACAAAAGAGGAGAAAGCCAGGCAGATTGGGGTAGAGAGTTCCAGAGGATGGGAGTGGCTCGAGAAAAGTCTTGGAGACAAGCATGGAGGGGGAGACAAGAGAGCTAGAAAGGACTGGTTGGGTGACATTTGGAGACAAGATTGATGATGTAGCTCGGGGCAGAGTTTCAAATCGTTTTTAGTATGTTAGCTTTTTGATTTTTATCCGTTGGGCAATGGGAATCCAGTGTAGGGATTGGCAGAGAGGGGTGGCAGACACGGAGTGAGTTTTCAGGAACACCGGTCAGTCCAGACTGTATTTTTTAGGGCATGGCAGCCCAATTGTATTTAAACTTCACAGAAATTTTTCCCTCGCAGGGGGTTCCACCGTCATTGTATAACAGACACTTAAGCCTCCTGGCTCACTCACTCTTACTTAGTCAAACTCCCTCCTGGAGCTTACTTGCTCAGCTTTGTGCTGCTTGGTTGTGGGCCACATCTGCCTCCTGCAGACGTCCACGCTCAGACTGCCATCTGCAGCCTTAAGCCCCGCACACACGATCGGATTTTCCGGCGGGAATTGTGTGATGACAGGCTGTTGTTCCGTCTGCATGCTCCATCGGACAACTGTTCCTGGAATTTCCGCCAACAAACGTGGGATAGCATGCTTTAAAATTTTCCGACAACAAATGTGTGTTGTCGGATTATCCGATTGTGTGTACACAAGTCCTTCGGACAAAACTCCAAAGTACAAACACGCATGCTCAGAAGCAATGCTCACCATGACACTACATTAGCAGAAGTTGCCCAAAGGGTGGCGCTAAAGAGCTGAAAAAACACGTAGTTTCGTGTTTGTTCTTTGCTGTTTGTATGCAGAACAAGTTCATGGCCAACGCCCTTCGGACAAAAGTCCTACGCTTTGTTTGCAGAAAATCAGATTGTGTGTATGAGGCTTTAGACTCCCAGAGACTGCCTGTCTCTCTCTCGTGGAGCCGTCTCCACCTGAATGCCCTCCTGACTCCTACACCAGGTCACCTGCCTGTAGGGTGGAGCTGTTCCCAAGTGTGAGCCCTGAGTGCCTATTCCTGGGAGGATTATGAAGCCAGCGCACAGGTGTGCAATTAGCAAGCCTACCAAAATCAGGCATACACTGCTCATATGCATGCGTGTGTGTGCGCGCGCGCACACACATATATTTGTATTATATTTGACTTCTTAATTAATATCATGAATTTAAATGAATATTAATTTATTGTCGGCTATTATTGCCAACTTTATTAAGAAAAGCTAAAAAAAAAATGCATCCCTTTAAAAATTCTATGTATGTCTGAACACTGGTCTTGCGCTTCATCGTGGCGTTAAAAAAATAAAAAAAATGCACCTCCCAGTTGAAATGCATTGAAATAACGCAACAATAACACACCTGTGTTAGGTTTTTGATGTGATTTTTAAGTCACATGACCTATGAAAAAACACAGCATAAGCACAGGAATCATGGGTGCATCTCTAATTAAAAACGGTGTTAATTTTGCCGTCAAATTTCAATTTAGTTTTAGTCATAATCTTTTGACTAAAATGACATTTTAGTTGTAGTCGTATTTTAGTTGTCTGAATTGTTTTAGTTGTATTTTAGTCTACTAAAATGTTAGTAATGAGAGAGGATTTCTGCTTAAATAATACATTATAATTGAACTAATTAACTTAGGCCCCTTTCACACTGAGGCGTTTTTACCGCGTTTTTGCGGTAAAAACAGCGCTGTAAAAATGCCTGAAATAATCCTGCCCCATCATTCTCAATGTGAAAGCCCTGAGGGCTTTCACACTGAGGCGTTTTGCTGGCTGTGCGTTGGAAAAAATCCTGCAAACAGCTTTTTTGGAGCATCTTTGGGGCGCATAAAATAGCGCTGTAAAAACGCCTATCCCCATTGAAATGAATGAGTACCGCTGTAAAAACGCAGTAAAAAACACCCAGAAGCTGTGGGAAGGTCACATGACCGCAGTAGAGTGGAGGATTATGGGATAACAAATAATCCTTTTTACCGCAAAAACGCGGTAAAAATGCATATGCGTTAACGCTATTTTTACAGCGAACGTGGTAAAAAAAAAATCATAATTTTTTTGCGTTTTTTCAACGCCTCAGTGTGAAAGGGCCTTAGATTAACTTGACCATTACTATTGGTTACGTTAATCAGGCTGTTGGGTTCTCTTAGGCCCCTTTCACACTGAGGCGTATTTCAGGCCTTTTAAAAAAAAGAATTAAATTAAAAATAGCACATAAATAACGCCTGAAATAATCCTGCCCCAGTATTCTCAATGTGAAAGCCCGAGGGCTTTCACACTGAGGCGATGCGCCGATGAGAGGAAAAGAAAAAATTTCCTGCAAGCCGCATATTTGGAGCGGTGAAGGAGCGGTGTGTATACCGCTCCTTCCCATTGAAATCAATGGGACACGGTGGTAATACCGCCCGCAAACCGCAGCTGTAGCCGCGGTTTGCGGGCGGTATCAACCCTTTTTCGGCCGCTAGTGGGTGTTAAAACTGCACCGCTAGCGGCCGAATATCGTGCTAAATACGACGGTATAGCGGCGCTAAAAATCGCGCCGCTATACCGCCACCGCACCTGCCCGCCCCAGTGTGAAAGGGGCCTAACACAAAAGATTGCTGAAGAATGAGAACATTGCTTGAGATTTCAGCTCAGTGCACATGATCTTCCAAGGATACGAGATTTGTATCAGGGTCACAGGGAAGTTTTCTGTACTTGTACTTTATAACAAAACAAAAAACAAATGCACCCACCACATCTGTGGGCTGGTGTTGTTCTTGAATTTAGATATCCTTGAACTGCTTGCCTATTGGGCACCTTTACCCCCTTCCTGCCCAGGCCAATTTTCAGCTTTCGGTGCTGTCGCACTTTGAATGACAATTGCTCAGTCATGCAACACTGTACCCAAATGAAATAAAAAAAAAAAAAAAATGATTAACGAAATAACCTATCAGTGCAGCCTATCAATGCTGCCTCATCTGTGCCCATCAGTGCAGCCTATCAATGCCGCCTCATCTGTGCCCATCAGTGCAGCCTATCAATGCCGCCTCATCTGTGCTCATCAGTGCAGCCTATCAATGCCGCCTCATCTGTGCCCATCAGTGCAGCCTATCAATGCCGCTTCATCTGTGCCCATCAGTGCAGCCTATCAATGCCGCTTCATCTGTGCCCATCAGTGCAGTCTATCAATGCCGCTTCATCTGTGCCCATCAGTGCAGCCTATCAATGCCTCCTCATCTGTGAAGCCCATCAATGCCTCCTCATCTGTGCCCATCAGTGCAGCCCATCAATGCCTCCTCATCTGTGCCCATCAGTGCAAATCTGTGCTGCCAATCAGTGCCACCTCATCTGTGCCCATCAGTACCCCCTATCAATACCGCCTCATCCGTGCCCATCAGTGAAGGAGAAAAATGTGTTATTTTACTTAATCAGGGAGCAGAATACACTGTGCAGCGCTCTGTGCATTGCAGGGCATTTGTCGGGGGGGACGCCTAATTTTTTTTTTTTTCATTATTGAATGTGTTATAGCAGAAAATATTGTTTTGGTTGTTTCAAAATTTTCGGTCTTTTTTCATTCATATCACAAAAGAAAAAATAAATCGAGTTGTGAAATCAGATGTTCATAATGAGGGACCAGCATGACACATTAGAGACAGCACAACCCTACAGATGGTAGAGGAGAGGAGACATTACACCCGCCTACCACATAGGAGGAGTACTGAGCAGAGGACAGACATGACACATATCAGAGGTGATGAGAAGAACATTAGGGACATGACAGATGTCAGGAGTGGAGATGAGAGGGGGATGAACATGACATATGAGACGGGGTGATAGAAAGACATTAAATGACATAATAGATATGAGAAGGAGGATGGAGATAAGGAATGAGGAGGATAGAATACATATAAGGAGGTGAATGTAGGAAGAGAAGGTGATGACAGATATACGTAATAAGGGGAACAGAGGGGATAGAGACAACAAATATAAGCAGTGAAGATGAGGATGGAGTTGATATATTTCAGACCTGAAAAATGAAAATGGAGATGACAGGTAGTTAAGAAAAGGGATGGAGATGACAGATAGCAGTGAAGAAAAGGATGGCGATGACAGATAGCAGTGAAGAAAAGGATGGCGATGACAGATAGCGGTGAAGAAAAGGATGGCGATGACAGATAGCAGTGAAGAAAAGGATGGCGATGACAGATAGCGGTGAAGAAAAGGATGGCGATGACAGATAGCGGTGAAGAAAAGGATGGCGATGACAGATAGCAGTGAAGAAAAGGATGGCGATGACAACAACTGAAGATGAAGATGGAATGGACATATTTCAGACCTGAAAATGAAAATGACAAATATAAGCAGTGAAGCAGAGGATGAAGATGACAGAAATTAGCAATGAGGATGTGAATGGAGATGACAGATCTCAGAAGTGACAATGAATAGGATGGACATAACAAATTTAAGCAGTAAAAGGTGAGGATGAAGATGACAAATATCAGCAAAGTGGATGAGGATGGGCATGTCAGATATCCAAAGTGAGAAGGATGGAGATGACAGACATCCACAGTGAAGTTGAGGATGGAGACAACAGAGATCAGTAGATGACAGATAGTGAAGAGGAGGATGGAGATTATAGATCAGCAGTGAAGCGGAGGATTGAGATCACAGACAGCGAAGAGGAGGATGGAGATGAAAGACAGTGGAGAGGAGGATGGAGATGATAGATTAGCAGTAAAGAGGCCAGACAGCAAAGAGGAGGATGGAGATGACAGACAGCGAAGAGGATGGAGATGATAGATTAGCAGTGAAGAGGGGGATGGAGATGACAGTGAAGATCAGGATGGAGATGACAGACAGTGAAGAGGGGGATAGAGATGACAGTGAAGAGAAGGATGGGGATGACAGACAGTGAAGAGGGGGTTGGAGATGACGATGATTGATGGAGATGAGAGATTAGCAGTGAAGATCAGGATGGAGAAGAGGATGGGGATGACAGACAGTGAAGAGGGGGATGGAGATGACGAGGATGGAGATGACAGCGACGAGGGGGGATGGAGATGACGAGGGGGGATGGAGATGAGCGATTAGCAGTGAAGATTAGGATAGAGAAGAGGATGGGGATGACAGACAGTGAAGAGGGGGTTGGAGATGAGGATGGGGATGACAGACAGTGAAGAGGGGGATGGAGATGAGAGATTAGCAGTGAAGATCAGGATGGAGAAGAGGATGGGGGTGACAGACAGTGAAGAGGGGGATGGAGATGAGGATGATTGATGGAGATGAGAGATCAGGATGGAGAAGAGGATGGGGATGACAGACAGTGAAGAGGGGGATGGAGATGACGATGAGGATGATTGATGGAGATGAGAGATTAGCAGTGAAGATCAGGATGGAGGAGAGGATGGGGTGACAGACGGTGAAGAGGGGGATGGAGATGAGGATGATTGATGGAGATGAGAGATCAGGATGGAGAAGAGGATGGGGATGACAGACAGTGAAGAGGGGGATGGAGATGAGAGATTAGCAGTGAAGATCAGGATGGAGGAGAGGATGGGGTGACAGACGGTGAAGAGGGGGATGGAGATGACGATGATTGATGGAGATGAGGACGGGGATGACAGACGGTGAAGAGGGGGATGGAGATGACAGTGAAGAGGGGGATGGAGATGAGGACGGGGATGACAGACGGTGAAGAGGGGGATGGAGATGACAGTGAAGAGGGGGATGGAGATGAGGATGGGGATGACAGACAGTGAAGAGGGGGATGGAGATGACAGTGACGAGGGGGGATGGAGATGACGAGGGGGGATGGAGATGACAGTGACGAGGGGGGATGGAGATGACAGTGACGAGGGGGGATGGAGATGACAAGGGGGGATGGAGATGACAGTGACGAGGGGGGATGGAGATGACAAGGGGGGATGGAGATGAGCGATTAGCAGTGAAGATTAGGATAGAGAAGAGGATGGGGATGACAGACAGTGAAGAGGGGGATGGAGATGACGATGAGGATGATTGATGGAGATGAGAGATTAGCAGTGAAGATCAGGATGGAGAAGAGGATGGGGATGACAGACGGTGAAGAGGGGGATGGAGATGACGATGATTGATGGAGATGAGGACGGGGATGACAGACGGTGAAGAGGGGGATGGAGATGACAGTAAAGAGGGGGATGGAGAAGAGGACAGGGATGACAGACAGTGAAGATGGAGATGAGGATGATTGATGGAGAAGAGGACGGGGATGACAAACAGTGAAGATGGAGATGAGGATGATTGATGGAGAAGAGGACGGGGATGACAGACAGTGAAGATGGAGATGAGGATGATTGCTGGAGAAGAGGACGGGGATGACAGACGGTGAAGAGGGGGATGGAGAAGAGGACGGGGATGACAGACGGTGAAGAGGGGGATGGAGATGACAGTGAAGAGGGGGATGGAGATGACAGTGAAGAGGGGGATGGAGAAGAGGACGGGGATGACAGACAGTGAAGATGGAGATGAGGATGATTGATGGAGAAGAGGACGGGGATGACAGACAGTGAAGATGGAGATGAGGATGATTGATGGAGAAGAGGACGGGGATGACAGACAGTGAAGATGGAGATGAGGATGATTGATGGAGAAGAGGACGGGGATGACAGACAGTGAAGATGGAGATTAGGATGATTGATGGAGAAGAGGACGGGGATGACAGACGGTGAAGAGGGGGATGGAGATGACAGTGAAGAGGGGGATGGAGAAGAGGACGGGGATGACAGACAGTGAAGATGGAGATGAGGATGATTGATGGAGAAGAGGACGGGGATGACAGACAGTGAAGATGGAGATGAGGATGATTGATGGAGAAGAGGACGGGGATGACAGACAGTGAAGATGGAGATGAGGATGATTGATGGAGAAGAGGACGGGGATGACAGACGGTGAAGAGGGGGATGGAGAAGAGGACGGGGATGACAGACGGTGAAGAGGGGGATGGAGATGACAGTGAAGAGGGGGATGGAGATGACAGTGAAGAGGGGGATGGAGAAGAGGACGGGGATGACAGACAGTGAAGATGGAGATGAGGATGATTGATGGAGAAGAGGACGGGGATGACAGACAGTGAAGATGGAGATGAGGATGATTGATGGAGAAGAGGACGGGGATGACAGACGGTGAAGAGGGGGATGGAGATGACAGTGAAGAGGGGGATGGAGAAGAGGACGGGGATGACAGACAGTGAAGATGGAGATGAGGATGATTGATGGAGAAGAGGACGGGGATGACAGACGGTGAAGAGGGGGATGAGGATGACAGTGAAGAGGGGGATGGAGATGACAGTGAAGAGGGGGATGGAGATGACAGTGAAGAGGGGGATGGAGATGACAGTGAAGAGGGGGATGGAGATGACAGTGAAGAGGGGGATGGAGATGACAGTGAAGAGGGGGATGGAGACGAGGACGGGGATGACAGACAGTGAAGATGGAGATGAGGATGATTGATGGAGAAGAGGACGGGGATGACAGACAGTGAAGATGAGGATGATTGATGGAGAAGAGGACGGGGATGACAGACAGTGAAGATGGAGATGAGGATGATTGATGGAGAAGAGGACGGGGATGACAGACAGTGAAGATGGAGATGAGGATGATTGATGGAGAAGAGGACGGGGATGACAGACAGTGAAGATGGAGATGAGGATGATTGATGGAGAAGAGGACGGGGATGACAGACGGTGAAGAGGGGGATGGAGATGACAGTGAAGAGGGGGATGGAGAAGAGGACGGGGATGACAGACAGTGAAGAGGGGGATGGAGATGACAGTGAAGAGGGGGATGGAGAAGAGGACGGGGATGACAGACAGTGAAGATGGAGATGAGGATGATTGATGGAGAAGAGGACGGGGATGACAGACGGTGAAGAGGGGGATGGAGATGACAGTGAAGAGGGGGATGGAGATGACAGTGAAGAGGGGGTTGGAGATGAGGACGGGGATGACAGACAGTGAAGATGGAGATGAGGATGATTGATGGAGAAGAGGACGGGGATGACAGACAGTGAAGATGGAGATGAGGATGATTGATGGAGAAGAGGACGGGGATGACAGACAGTGAAGAGGGGGATGGAGATGACAGTGAAGAGGGGGATGGAGAAGAGGACGGGGATGACAGACAGTGAAGATGGAGATGAGGATGATTGATGGAGAAGAGGACGGGGATGACAGACAGTGAAGATGGAGATGAGGATGATTGATGGAGATGAGGACGGGGATGACAGACAGTGAAGATGGAGATGAGGATGATTGATGGAGAAGAGGACGGGGATGACAGACGGTGAAGAGGGGGATGGAGATGACAGTGAAGAGGGGGATGGAGATGACAGTGAAGAGGGGGATGGAGATGACAGTGAAGAGGGGGATGGAGATGACAGTGAAGAGGGGGATGGAGATGAGGACGGGGATGACAGACAGTGAAGATGGAGATGAGGATGATTGATGGAGAAGAGGACGGGGATGACAGACAGTGAAGATGGAGATGAGGATGATTGATGGAGAAGAGGACGGGGATGACAGACGGTGAAGAGGGGGATGGAGATGACAGTGAAGAGGGGGATGGAGAAGAGGACGGGGATGACAGACAGTGAAGATGGAGATGAGGATGATTGATAGAGAAGAGGACGGGGATGACAGACAGTGAAGAGGGGGGTGGAGATGACGATGATTGATGGAGAAGAGGACGGGGATGACAGACGGTGAAGATTGAGATGAGGATGATTGATGGAGAAGAGGACGGGGATGACAGACAGTGAAGAGGGGGATGGAGAAGAGGACGGGGATGACAGACAGTGAAGATGGAGATGAGGATGATTGATGGAGATGAGGACGGGGATGACAGACAGTGAAGATGGAGATGAGGATGATTGATGGAGAAGAGGACGGGGATGACAGACAGTGAAGATGGAGATGAGGATGATTGATGGAGAAGAGGACGGGGATGACAGACAGTGAAGAGGGGGATGGAGATGACAGTGAAGAGGGGGATGGAGATGACAGTGAAGAGGGGGATGGAGATGACAGTGAAGAGGGGGATGGAGATGACAGTGAAGAGGGGGATGGAGATGAGGACGGGGATGACAGACAGTGAAGATGGAGATGAGGATGATTGATGGAGAAGAGGACGGGGATGACAGACAGTGAAGATGGAGATGAGGATGATTGATGGAGAAGAGGACGGGGATGACAGACGGTGAAGAGGGGGATGGAGATGACAGTGAAGAGGGGGATGGAGAAGAGGACGGGGATGACAGACAGTGAAGATGGAGATGAGGATGATTGATAGAGAAGAGGACGGGGATGACAGACAGTGAAGAGGGGGGTGGAGATGACGATGATTGATGGAGAAGAGGACGGGGATGACAGACAGTGAAGAGGGGGATGGAGAAGAGGACGGGGATGACAGACAGTGAAGATGGAGATGAGGATGATTGATGGAGAAGAGGACGGGGATGACAGACAGTGAAGATGGAGATGAGGATGATTGATGGAGAAGAGGACGGGGATGACAGACAGTGAAGATGGAGATGAGGATGATTGATGGAGAAGAGGACGGGGATGACAGACAGTGAAGATGGAGATGAGGATGATTGATGGAGAAGAGGACGGGGATGACAGACAGTGAAGATGGAGATGAGGATGATTGATGGAGAAGAGGACGGGGATGACAGACAGTGAAGATGGAGATGAGGATGATTGATGGAGAAGAGGATGGGGATGACAGACAGTGAAGATGGAGATGAGGATGAGGATGATTGATGGAGAAGAGGACGGGGATGACAGACGGTGAAGAGGGGGATGGAGATGACAGTGAAGAGGGGGATGGAGAAGAGGACGGGGATGACAGACAGTGAAGATGGAGATGAGGATGATTGATAGAGAAGAGGACGGGGATGACAGACAGTGAAGAGGGGGATGGAGATGACGATGATTGATGGAGAAGAGGACGGGGATGACAGACGGTGAAGAGGGGGATGGAGATGACAGTGAAGAGGGGGATGGAGATGACAGTGAAGAGGGGGATGGAGATGACAGTGAAGAGGGGGATGGAGATGACAGTGAAGAGGGGGATGGAGATGAGGACGGGGATGACAGACAGTGAAGATGGAGATGAGGATGATTGATGGAGAAGAGGACGGGGATGACAGACAGTGAAGATGGAGATGAGGATGATTGATGGAGAAGAGGACGGGGATGACAGACGGTGAAGAGGGGGATGGAGATGACAGTGAAGAGGGGGATGGAGAAGAGGACGGGGATGACAGACAGTGAAGATGGAGATGAGGATGATTGATAGAGAAGAGGACGGGGATGACAGACAGTGAAGAGGGGGGTGGAGATGACGATGATTGATGGAGAAGAGGACGGGGATGACAGACGGTGAAGATTGAGATGAGGATGATTGATGGAGAAGAGGACGGGGATGACAGACAGTGAAGAGGGGGATGGAGATGAGGATGATTGATGGAGAAGAGGACGGGGATGACAGACAGTGAAGAGGGGGATGGAGAAGAGGACGGGGATGACAGACAGTGAAGATGGAGATGAGGATGATTGATGGAGAAGAGGACGGGGATGACAGACAGTGAAGATGGAGATGAGGATGATTGATGGAGAAGAGGACGGGGATGACAGACAGTGAAGATGGAGATGAGGATGATTGATGGAGAAGAGGACGGGGATGACAGACAGTGAAGATGGAGATGAGGATGATTGATGGAGAAGAGGATGGGGATGACAGACAGTGAAGATGGAGATGAGGATGATTGATGGAGAAGAGGACGGGGATGACAGACGGTGAAGAGGGGGATGGAGATGACAGTGAAGAGGGGGATGGAGAAGAGGACGGGGATGACAGACAGTGAAGATGGAGATGAGGATGATTGATAGAGAAGAGGACGGGGATGACAGACAGTGAAGAGGGGGATGGAGAAGAGGACGGGGATGACAGACAGTGAAGAGGGGGATGGAGATGACGATGATTGATGGAGAAGAGGACGGGGATGACAGACAGTGAAGATGGAGATGAGGATGAGGATGATTGATGGAGAAGAGGACGGGGATGACAGACGGTGAAGAGGGGGATGGAGATGACAGTGAAGAGGGGGATGGAGAAGAGGACGGGGATGACAGACAGTGAAGATGGAGATGAGGATGATTGATAGAGAAGAGGACGGGGATGACAGACAGTGAAGAGGGGGATGGAGATGACGATGATTGATGGAGAAGAGGACGGGGATGACAGACAGTGAAGATGGAGATGAGGATGATTGATGGAGAAGAGGACGGGGATGACAGACAGTGAAGATGGAGATGAGGATGATTGATAGAGAAGAGGACGGGGATGACAGACAGTGAAGAGGGGGATGGAGAAGAGGACGGGGATGACAGACAGTGAAGATGGAGATGAGGATGAGGATGATTGATGGAGAAGAGGACGGGGATGACAGACAGTGAAGATGGAGATGAGGATGAGGATGATTGATGGAGAAGAGGACGGGGATGACAGACAGTGAAGATGGAGATGAGGATGAGGATGATTGATGGAGAAGAGGACGGGGATGACAGACGGTGAAGAGGGGGATGGAGATGACAGTGAAGAGGGGGATGGAGAAGAGGACGGGGATGACAGACAGTGAAGATGGAGATGAGGATGATTGATAGAGAAGAGGACGGGGATGACAGACAGTGAAGAGGGGGATGGAGATGACGATGATTGATAGAGAAGAGGACGGGGATGACAGACAGTGAAGATGGAGATGAGGATGATTGATGGAGAAGAGGACGGGGATGACAGACAGTGAAGATGGAGATGAGGATGATTGATAGAGAAGAGGACGGGGATGACAGACAGTGAAGAGGGGGATGGAGAAGAGGACGGGGATGACAGACAGTGAAGATGGAGATGAGGATGATTGATAGAGAAGAGGACGGGGATGACAGACAGTGAAGATGGAGATGAGGATGAGGATGATTGATGGAGAAGAGGACGGGGATGACAGACAGTGAAGATGGAGATGAGGATGAGGATGATTGATGGAGAAGAGGACGGGGATGACAGACGGTGAAGAGGGGGATGGAGATGACAGTGAAGAGGGGGATGGAGAAGAGGACGGGGATGACAGACAGTGAAGATGGAGATGAGGATGATTGATAGAGAAGAGGACGGGGATGACAGACAGTGAAGAGGGGGATGGAGAAGAGGACGGGGATGACAGACAGTGAAGATGGAGATGAGGATGAGGATGATTGATGGAGAAGAGGACGGGGATGACAGACAGTGAAGATGGAGATGAGGATGAGGATGATTGATGGAGAAGAGGACGGGGATGACAGACAGTGAAGATGGAGATGAGGATGAGGATGATTGATGGAGAAGAGGACGGGGATGACAGACGGTGAAGAGGGGGATGGAGAAGAGGACGGGGATGACAGACAGTGAAGATGGAGATGAGGATGATTGATAGAGAAGAGGACGGGGATGACAGACAGTGAAGATGGAGATGAGGATGAGGATGATTGATGGAGAAGAGGACGGGGATGACAGACAGTGAAGATGGAGATGAGGATGAGGATGATTGATGGAGAAGAGGACGGGGATGACAGACGGTGAAGAGGGGGATGGAGATGACAGTGAAGAGGGGGATGGAGAAGAGGACGGGGATGACAGACAGTGAAGATGGAGATGAGGATGAGGATGATTGATGGAGAAGAGGACGGGGATGACAGACAGTGAAGATGGAGATGAGGATGAGGATGATTGATGGAGAAGAGGACGGGGATGACAGACAGTGAAGATGGAGATGAGGATGAGGATGATTGATGGAGAAGAGGACGGGGATGACAGACGGTGAAGAGGGGGATGGAGATGACAGTGAAGAGGGGGATGGAGAAGAGGACGGGGATGACAGACAGTGAAGATGGAGATGAGGATGATTGATAGAGAAGAGGACGGGGATGACAGACAGTGAAGAGGGGGATGGAGATGACGATGATTGATAGAGAAGAGGACGGGGATGACAGACAGTGAAGATGGAGATGAGGATGATTGATGGAGAAGAGGACGGGGATGACAGACAGTGAAGATGGAGATGAGGATGATTGATAGAGAAGAGGACGGGGATGACAGACAGTGAAGAGGGGGATGGAGAAGAGGACGGGGATGACAGACAGTGAAGATGGAGATGAGGATGATTGATAGAGAAGAGGACGGGGATGACAGACAGTGAAGATGGAGATGAGGATGAGGATGATTGATGGAGAAGAGGACGGGGATGACAGACAGTGAAGATGGAGATGAGGATGAGGATGATTGATGGAGAAGAGGACGGGGATGACAGACGGTGAAGAGGGGGATGGAGATGACAGTGAAGAGGGGGATGGAGAAGAGGACGGGGATGACAGACAGTGAAGATGGAGATGAGGATGATTGATAGAGAAGAGGACGGGGATGACAGACAGTGAAGAGGGGGATGGAGAAGAGGACGGGGATGACAGACAGTGAAGATGGAGATGAGGATGAGGATGATTGATGGAGAAGAGGACGGGGATGACAGACAGTGAAGATGGAGATGAGGATGAGGATGATTGATGGAGAAGAGGACGGGGATGACAGACAGTGAAGATGGAGATGAGGATGAGGATGATTGATGGAGAAGAGGACGGGGATGACAGACGGTGAAGAGGGGGATGGAGAAGAGGACGGGGATGACAGACAGTGAAGATGGAGATGAGGATGATTGATAGAGAAGAGGACGGGGATGACAGACAGTGAAGATGGAGATGAGGATGAGGATGATTGATGGAGAAGAGGACGGGGATGACAGACAGTGAAGATGGAGATGAGGATGAGGATGATTGATGGAGAAGAGGACGGGGATGACAGACAGTGAAGATGGAGATGAGGATGATTGATAGAGAAGAGGACGGGGATGACAGACAGTGAAGAGGGGGATGGAGAAGAGGACGGGGATGACAGACAGTGAAGATGGAGATGAGGATGAGGATGATTGATGGAGAAGAGGACGGGGATGACAGACAGTGAAGATGGAGATGAGGATGAGGATGATTGATGGAGAAGAGGACGGGGATGACAGACAGTGAAGATGGAGATGAGGATGAGGATGATTGATGGAGAAGAGGACGGGGATGACAGACGGTGAAGAGGGGGATGGAGAAGAGGACGGGGATGACAGACAGTGAAGATGGAGATGAGGATGATTGATAGAGAAGAGGACGGGGATGACAGACAGTGAAGATGGAGATGAGGATGAGGATGATTGATGGAGAAGAGGACGGGGATGACAGACAGTGAAGATGGAGATGAGGATGAGGATGATTGATGGAGAAGAGGACGGGGATGACAGACGGTGAAGAGGGGGATGGAGATGACAGTGAAGAGGGGGATGGAGAAGAGGACGGGGATGACAGACAGTGAAGATGGAGATGAGGATGAGGATGATTGATGGAGAAGAGGACGGGGATGACAGACAGTGAAGATGGAGATGAGGATGAGGATGATTGATGGAGAAGAGGACGGGGATGACAGACAGTGAAGATGGAGATGAGGATGAGGATGATTGATGGAGAAGAGGACGGGGATGACAGACGGTGAAGAGGGGGATGGAGATGACAGTGAAGAGGGGGATGGAGAAGAGGACGGGGATGACAGACAGTGAAGATGGAGATGAGGATGATTGATAGAGAAGAGGACGGGGATGACAGACAGTGAAGAGGGGGATGGAGATGACGATGATTGATAGAGAAGAGGACGGGGATGACAGACAGTGAAGATGGAGATGAGGATGATTGATGGAGAAGAGGACGGGGATGACAGACAGTGAAGATGGAGATGAGGATGATTGATAGAGAAGAGGACGGGGATGACAGACAGTGAAGAGGGGGATGGAGAAGAGGACGGGGATGACAGACAGTGAAGATGGAGATGAGGATGATTGATAGAGAAGAGGACGGGGATGACAGACAGTGAAGATGGAGATGAGGATGAGGATGATTGATGGAGAAGAGGACGGGGATGACAGACAGTGAAGATGGAGATGAGGATGAGGATGATTGATGGAGAAGAGGACGGGGATGACAGACGGTGAAGAGGGGGATGGAGATGACAGTGAAGAGGGGGATGGAGAAGAGGACGGGGATGACAGACAGTGAAGATGGAGATGAGGATGATTGATAGAGAAGAGGACGGGGATGACAGACAGTGAAGAGGGGGATGGAGAAGAGGACGGGGATGACAGACAGTGAAGATGGAGATGAGGATGAGGATGATTGATGGAGAAGAGGACGGGGATGACAGACAGTGAAGATGGAGATGAGGATGAGGATGATTGATGGAGAAGAGGACGGGGATGACAGACAGTGAAGATGGAGATGAGGATGAGGATGATTGATGGAGAAGAGGACGGGGATGACAGACGGTGAAGAGGGGGATGGAGAAGAGGACGGGGATGACAGACAGTGAAGATGGAGATGAGGATGATTGATAGAGAAGAGGACGGGGATGACAGACAGTGAAGATGGAGATGAGGATGAGGATGATTGATGGAGAAGAGGACGGGGATGACAGACAGTGAAGATGGAGATGAGGATGAGGATGATTGATGGAGAAGAGGACGGGGATGACAGACGGTGAAGAGGGGGATGGAGATGACAGTGAAGAGGGGGATGGAGAAGAGGACGGGGATGACAGACAGTGAAGATGGAGATGACGATGATTGATAGAGAAGAGGACGGGGATGACAGACAGTGAAGAGGGGGATGGAGAAGAGGACGGGGATGACAGACAGTGAAGAGGGGGATGGAGATGACGATGATTGATGGAGATGACAGATTAGGATGGAGATGACGGTGGGGTGAGAAGTAGGATGTGGTGTTGCTCCGGGCACACAGCGCCCCCCTCAGTCAGTGGCCGAGTTGGATGATCAGACCCCTTCCTGCCCGCAGCCCTCTCCTCCTCTTACCTGAGCTCCGCCGGCTCCTCCCATCTCCCCGCCTCCCGGCCAGCTTCTTCCAGTCTCCGGAGAATAATAGCCGGCTCCCCAGCCCGCCGGCGCCTCCTCCTGCCTCTGCCGGCCCAGCACCTCCCCTCCCGGGTAATATCCGCCGCCATCCCCGGCTCTGTGCGCGGCAGACATGGAACTAACTGTAGACACAGCCGCGCAAACACACTCCTACTGCGCAGCCGCGGAGCCCAAGACGGCAACCGGGTGCCAGCCAATCACAGGGCCCGAGCCGCTAAAACAGCTAATGGGACGTGAGCGCGTGAAAATGACCACGCCCACTAGAGGTTTGTACAGCCAATGAGAAGTGAAGAGAATTAGCTGTCATTTTTCCGAAGTTCCCGCCCTCATTTGTCCTTATAATGATCCTGTCCAATCATGAGTAAAACTTTACCGTTGCGTCAACATTTCTTTTTTTCCAATGGCCAAAGACCACGGTTCGCGCATGCCTGCTTATCACCACTATAGCACCTGGCCAGCCCCAACATCTCCCCTCCGCCAATCAGGAAACATAAACGCACTGGTAACGCCCACTTCAAAAGTCACTCACCAACACCAAGCTACTCTGGAGTGTTCCGTCCAATCAGCGTGTAACATACTCTGGCCGCGCCCCCCCCCCCCCCACTGCTGCTCGAGGTCACTCCTGCGAAACCCACGCCTCTAAAAGACTGCCGTGCCGCCGGAAGTGGAAAGTGAAGGATGGTGGAACTTCCGGTTGCCGGTGTTGAGCGGTGTCCCGTGTGAAGAGAAGCCCCGTTCGGGGGGGCGGGAGGCAGAATGAATTATATGCCGGGGACAGCCAGTCTCATAGAGGACATAGACAGTCAGTATTCCTCCTCTCATATGTGTTCTGTGTGTGTGGGGCTCGCAGGGCTTGCTGGGACTTGTAGTTCTCAGGTGAGATGAGGCCGATCAAGGGACCCCTGACTGCTCCTGGACACAGGAAGGCCGGCTCTGCTCTCCTTGTGTCTGATGTACCCAGAGAGCTGTGTAGGGGGGTCACCTCATCCAAACACACATTACACTACAACTATAGGCAGAAGTTTTTTATAGAGTAAGGGGGAGGGTTATAACCCTCCCAGATTATTAATTCCCCCCCCCCCAATTTGTGTCCCATTGGGGAGATTTCCCTTCGCTTCCTGTCCCATAGCCAAACAGGAAATGAGAAGAAATCCCTCCCTCCAAATTTAAGACCATTCCTTGGGAATCCCCAGATCACCAGAATTGGTGTCCCCATTGGAAGATTTCCCCCCCCCCCCCTACTTTTCTGGGGACAACCCAGAATTTGGGGTTTTCTTTTACTTTCAATGATAATGGCAGAGGGGGGGCGGTGTCTCCTAACGGGGGCACAGACAACAATAAAAACTGACCGGTGTTCTAATCTCTCTCCACTCTATACAAAACAAAAAACACATTTTTTGCCTTTTTTTAGTTTATACCCCCTCCCCTCTTTTTTTTTTTTTTTTTTTTTATTAATATACTTTATTTACACAAGTTCTGTGGCTGATTAAGGTGGTAATTAAACTCATTACATGCCTTATTTGCATTAAATTAGCCTCAAAACATGTGTAATTCATGTGTTGAGTTTTAAAGGGATGAGGTGGCGGCCCTCGAGCTGTGGGTGAGAGGAGGGAGCAGTTTGTATTGTAGGAAGTGAACACAAATCTCCCTAAATTGGGGATCCTCGCTGAGACAGCTGTCAGCAGAACAGATGTCCTCACTGGGAGGATTTTTCTCTCTTGATGTCACAAAAGTCGATCTTCATCCCCTAACGTGGCTAAACGCGTGTTAATGCTGTATACAGTGTTAAGCCGCATCACGCGTTTTTTAAGCTGTAGTAATTGGATTTGGGAGTGGAAAATAGAAGAGGGCAGATAAATGCCACTAAACGTGCTTTAACACCAATGCAAAATGCTTCTAAAAGCGCGTTTATAGCCGCTTTCTCCTGGCATCGGTACTGACTTTGCAGCTCGTGATTTTATTTATTTTTAATTATTTTTATTTTTTTCCTGTGTGCATGAGGCCTTAACCACTTCAGCCCCGGAAGAATTTACCCCCTTCCTTACCAGAGCACTTTTTGTGATTCTGCGCCGCGTCACTAACTGACAATTGCGCGGTCGTGCAACGTGGCTCCCAAACAAAATTAACATTTTTTTTAATTTTTTCCCACAAATAGAGCTTTCTTTTGGTGGTATTTGATCACCTCTGCGGTTTTTATTTTTTGCGCTATAAACAAAAATAGAGTGACAATTTTGAAAAAAAATGCAATATTTTTTTCCTTTTTGCTATAATAAATATCCCAAAAAAATCTATAAAAAAAATAAAATAAAAATTGACACAGTTTAGGCCGATACGTATTCTTCTACATATTTTTGGTAAAAAAAAATCGCAATAAGCGTATATTGATTGCTTTGCGCAAAAGTTATAGTGTCTACAAAAAAGGGGATAGTTTTATTGCGTGTTTTTTTAGTTTTTTTATTGCGACTGACATATCGGACACATTTGACACCATTTATACAGCGATCAGTGCTATAAAAAATGCACTTATTACTGTATAAATGTGACTGGCAGGGAAGGGCGTTAACCACTAGGGGTCGCTGAAGGGGTTAAATATGTTCCCTAGTGAGTGATTCTAACTTTAGGGGGAGGGGACTCACAAGGGGAGGAGACCAATGTGTGTTCCTCTGTACTGGGAACACACATCGGTCTTCTCACCTCTGACAGGACGTGGATCTGTGTGTATGGCCAGCATAAAGCTCCTGGATAGAAATATGACAGGAAATATGGCTGAGTGATTGCACCTGCCTTGTCACCCAGATTATATAATGATTTGGCTCCTAATCCAGGTGCAATCACTAATTATCCTTTGTCAGAGATTTTCATCTAGAAGCTTTTGTTTTCTATCTGATGGATACTTTTGTTACATTGATTAAAGACATTCTCCATGTTTCCTGCCACTTTTAACCACTTGCTTACTGGGCACTTAATCCCCCCTCCTGCCCAGACCAATTTTCAGCTTTTTGAATGAAAATTGCGCGGTCATACAACGCTGTACCCAAATGAAATTTTTATATATTTTTTTTTCCCCACAAATAGAGCTTTCTTTTGGTGGTATTTGATCACCACTGTTTTTTTATTTTATTTTTTTGCGCTACAAATAAAAAAATAAAGACAAAAGTTTTGAAAAAAAAGATATTTGCTTCCGTTAAACTTTGCAAATAAGTAGGATTTCTCCTTCATTGAGGCTGCACTGATGAGGCACTTATTTGCAGCACTGATGGCCAATCACTGGCAATGATTAGCATCCATGGTGGGTGATATTGTGCATCCCTGGTGGGTCTGCACTGATGATAAATGTGCAGACCCCGTCAGAGCGGCTCTCCTCTACTCGTGCCTTGTCGGCACTTTATCAAGTGCAATTGATTAACGGTACTTCCTGGTTACCATGTGAGCTGTGATTGGACATGACTTACTTTGTGGAGAGACCCTTGTTGGCAAGCACAGAGGTAAGACATTTCTTGTACTTGGTGATTAGGTTTGCACACATCTCAAGAGGGATTTCGGTCCACTCTCTTTACAGATCTTCTCTAAATCTTAAAGGTTTCTTGGCTGTTGCTTGGCAACTCAAACCTTTATTGTGCTTCTTCTTGAGCCACTCCTTTGTTGCCTTGGTGGTATGTTTTTAGGTCTTCCAGCATGACAATGACCAATCTTCAGTGTTCTGGCTGAGGGAAGAAGGTTCTCATTCAAGATTTTACAATACATTGGCCCCTCAATGCAGCAAAGTCAGTCTGTACCTTTTTTTTTAGCAGAGAAACTGCCCCAATGCATAATGTTCCCACCTCCATGCTTGACTGTAGGGATGGTGTTCTTGAGGTCATAGTCGCATTTTTCTTCCTCCAAACACGGCAAATCTCTCTCCTCCAAGAAGGCACATATACAGTCATGCCAATGAACATCTAAATGATTCAGGGAAGGATTGGGAGAAAGTGCTGAGGTCAGATGAGACCAAAATTGAGCTCTTTGGCTTTCACTCTACTTGCCGTGTTTAGCAGAAGAAAAATGCTGACTTTGACTATAAGAACACCATCCCTACAGTCAAGCATGAAAGGGGGAAACATTATGCTTTGGGGCTGTTTCTCTGCTAAAGGTACAGACTGATTTTGCCACATTGAGGGGCCAATGAACGGGGCCAATGAACGGGGCCATGTATTGTAAAATCTTGGATGAGAACCTTCTTCCCTCAGCCAGAACACTGAAGATGATGAGTTGTGGCTGGGTCTTCCAGCATGACAATGACCCTAATGTAAAGAAGGGCGCACCGACCTTGTGCATTACCAATGGCAAGGTTTAATTACTAAAACATGCAAAGATCATGGCTACTCACAAAACAAGTTAAAATGCAAGCATATGCACCACTCCGTCAACAGGGATAGATGCCTCCTGAAGGCATTCTACTGGAACCAGACAGCCTGGGAGTCCAGACGACATATAATACGGCTTGCGCGTTACAAGGGTGAGCCCTCTGCCTCAGAGTCAGTGGTAGTATCCTGACCTTTCTCTGATTCCCCCCCCCGTGTGTGTGTGTGTGTGTGTGTGTTGTCTAGGACGACGCCCCCCACAGGCCACTGCCTCCCACACAGGGGTATACGATTAACCCTTCAGTCCTCACTACACCACTATTCCATCTACACAGTTGTCCACAGTATCTATACAGAGGGATGACAATAACTACCTATAGTGTGTGGGTGGGAGTTGCCAGCGTTCTGGTATCCCATGCTGCCATCTGCCACTGAGCCTTCTTTCACCATGCCATCCCCGTAGAATTACCATCCCATCTCTCAGTGGGACACACGCTGACCACATACCTGGAAGTGGTGGAGGATATGCGTTCCACCCACCACTTCTGGTGTCGGCAGACGTCACTTCTGCCCCATCGATGCACAGTTTGCATGCCAGTAGATGACTCGGAACCAGCGGTACATATGCGTTTCACCCACCGATTCGTTCTCAACAATCATGTCTTCCGCCCTGACAGGGTGCCTTGAATATGTCATGTTTACAGCGCCGCCCATACATGGGCAGACCATAGAAATATACATGGACCAATCACCTTTGTGGCCCTTAGTCTATGCGTGGCGCAGTCGGCTAATGTCCCGCATAGACCAGGGAGGATGAGTAATATTAATAATAGCAATGGTTATACACCAAGTGCCAATCGGCCTATACGGCGGCACTGCTGTTGTCTGTGGGGTCTTATTGCTGTCTGCAGATAATGCAGCAGGCCCCACACTACTCATGTAATAGCCCAATGTTCTAGATAATGGCAATTCAGAGGACGATAAGGGAAGCAAGCTAGCTAGCTAGCTGTGGAGGAACAATGCTAATCTGGGTGGCCTGTGAAAGACGTCACCCCCAACAGGTAACCCCACACAATAAAAAAGACATACAAATGCGTCTAAACCTAATAGTGTGACAGACCACCCATAATTGCGCTTTATATGAACTTGCATGATGTCAGAAAAGTTATAATAAACATTTTAAATAAAAATAGACATCAGGATGCTGCAATCTTAATAAAAAAAAAAAACAAACTGTTAGGTCAGCTACACTTGGGGTCAGATTTACATATTTTCTTGTTCCAGGAGAGGTCCGATACTACACTTCAGTCCACACATGGACATTTTTCATATGAGACTATGTTAGGAAAAACTATAATAATGTGCATGTATACACCCCCCCCCAGCGCACGCCCAGCCACACCGCGCACCAACAAACTCAACGGCACGCGTGCACCGAGCATGTCAATGCCACGAGCACGGTTGCATGTGCCTATGCACACATGATACCAGTTGCATTTTGCCCAATTGGTGCCGAAAACACTGATCTACATGGCGAAACCATCTAGAAAATCTAGGACAAGGAACTGTCTAAAATCTTATAAATGGTAACCATAATACTTCATGAATAATAACTCTCAATATAAAAAACTGGCCTAATGCCCACCTCAGGTCTAGCTACCTGTCCTAATGCAAAACCCACTAAAATTTATATACACTAAAGCAGGGCTTGACAAATTTGCTTGGAATCTAGGAGCCAGCTAAAAAAGTTAGGAGCCAGAAACGCGCCCCGTCCCGCCGAGCTCGCGCGCAGAAGCGAACGCAGACGTGAGTAGTGCCTGCATATGAAAGCGGTGTTTAAACCACACGTGAGGTATCGCCGCGATCGGTAGATCGAGAGCAATAACTCTAGCCCTAGACCTCCTCTGTAACTCAAAACATGCAACCTGTAGAATTTTTTAAACGTCGCCTATGGAGATTTTAAAGGGTAAAAGTTAGTCGCCATTCCACGAGCAGACGCAATTTTGAAGCGTGACATGTTGGGTATCAATTTACTCAGCGTAACATTATCTTTCACAATATAAAAAAAAAATTGGCTAACTTTACTGTTGTCTTATTTTTTTAATTTAAAAAAAGTGTATTTTTTCCCAAAAAGTGCGCTTGTAAGACCGCTGCGCAAATACGGTGTGACAGAAAGTATTGCAACGACCGCCATTTTATTCTCTAGGGTGTAAGAATAAGATATATATATATATATATATATATATATATATATATATATATATATATATATATATATATATATATTAGTTTGGGGGTTCTAATTAGAGGGAAGGAGATGGCAGGGGAAACTCCATTAGCATTGCTGGTTGTCATACCAACTGCCACCACAAGATGGCGCTAGTTCACAGAAGGAAGCATAGGCCTGCAGAAGGCCGCGGCCTCAATTACCGGCCGGCGTGGCCTGACGTGATCCCGCAGCGCGGAGGGGGGGGCATGGAGACACAGGATGCCCCAGCTGTGCTGCGCCAGGTCGCTAATTCTAGTCGCAATGGCGACCTGGCGCCCGGGGTTTGCCGAGCCCTGTCACTAAAGTAAATACGATATATAATAAATAGAAACTATATACGGTATCTAAAAATTCTTAAGATGAACGTTGAAATTACTGAACTTCATCATAGAACCGTTAAAACTACCCATAAAATATCCTAAATCCAGGGTGAGACTAGTTGCTACATTTTGGAACAAAGGGCCCTAGGTACAATGGCAATCGGGAGCTACCTCTCAGATATAGTGGGGTGGGAAAGATTACACTCAGAACAAGAGAAAGGGGCATCTACCCTTTATTGGACTACATTGTGCAGTTCGATCCGTTCATTGAGGCCATGCGGGGGGGAGGGGCTCAGAGAACTCAAAGTAAATATCCAATAGACCTCTCTAGTGCACAAAATTTGATGTTTCTTGCCACTGTTAAGGTCATTTGATATAGACTCGATCCCAAAGACTTTCAGGCCACTCACCAATCTATCATGGGCCTCGTTTTAAAATGTCTGGGTACAGGATAGTTCTCTTTCAGTCAGAATGCTACTCCTGTGTTCCCCCATTCTTGTTCTCATTGGTCGTGAGGTGCGACCAACGTATAGAAGTCCACATGGACAAAGGAGGCCATAGATTACAAATGAGGTCCCACAGTTGATAAACTGTTTTGACCTTGTGGTTCTTTCCATCTGTTCCGTAGACTTTCTTGCGATGGCTCATGTATAGACAATTGCCACAATTTCCAACTCCACACTTATAGCTCCCCTTTTGGTCAAACAGAGTAGTCCATGGTTTATTTAAACCTGTATTTCTGATCTTTACTCTGCTCGGAGCTACAATGCTTCTCAGATCCCTTGGTCTTCTGAAGACTAAATTCGGATGCAGACGCAAAATGGGATCGGATCTTGGCACTTTCCAATTTTTTCTGAATCATTGGAACTTTATTGTTGTACCTTGTACAAAATTTCGCACTTGCGGTATCTCTTCGGTGTCCTCATGCTTCGCTACGTTGTCCAATTCATTCGCCATATCGTCATCATATAGCTTTAGGTACTTCTGGAACGCTTCCTCAATGTGCTTGTCCTCATATCCTTTCTCACTAAATTTACTCTTAAGGGTCAATGCCTGTTCCTCATAGTCTTTCTTGAAAGTACACGTCCTCCACAGCCTGTTTGTTTCTGTGACAATGACCCAAAACATACCGCCAAGGCAACAAAGTGGCTCAAGAAGAAGCACATTAAGGTCATGGAGTGGCCTAGTCATTGTCCAGACCTTAATCCCATAGAAACATTTTATGGAGTGAGCTGAAACTTAGAGTTGCCAAGCAACCTCAAGGATTTAGAGAAGATCTGTAAAGAGTGGTCCAAAATCCCTCCTGAGATGTGTGCAAACCTGTTCAACTACAAGAAACGTCTTACCTCTGTGTTTGCCAACAAGGGTTTCTCCACCAAGTACTAAGTCATGTTTTGCTTGGATCAAATGCTGAACTGCAACTTGATTTTTATCGTGTGTGGGGGTGTCTTTTATTTTTCCTGGCTTTTTGGTTGATATTCTGTCTCTATCATACAAATAATGGGTCTACAATTTCTATAAGTGGGCAAACTTGCAAAATCTGCAGTGGTGCAAATAAAAAATGTCAAATGGTTTGTTTCAACCCCTTAACTTCTAGATCTGCAAGAGCTTATTCTTCTGAAAAAAGAGCCTCAAAAAGAAAACTAATACAGTCATCACATTTTAAGAAGTGGTAATATGCAATATAATGTCGGCTGACATCACACAGCCCGACCATACGGTCGGTATCCGCCCAGAAGCCTGGACCTCTAGCTGGCTTAGCCTCTCATCGATCTGCTGAGAGCCCCAGCTAGCCGCTCCCATCCCCTCCACAGCCCAGCACTCCAGTGAGCGCTGGAGGGACAGATTAAAAAAAAAAAAAAAGTGACTGACAGTCCCCAGCTCTCTGCTCAGAACTGAGTGATCAGTGGTCTTTGATTGCTCAGTTCTCAGTCTTGGAGGCAGTGGGGGGCAGATGCAGCATCGAACCAATGCATCCACCTAGGTGAGTATACTTTGTTTTGGAATAATAATTTTTTTTTTTTTTTTTTAAGTATGGGAAGAAATAAAACAAAAAAACGCAGGCATATAATTTGCCCGCACAGGGGCTAAGTAATTGCACAATTTAAAGGGAAAGAAAAACCAGCAAAGGATGGAGTCCTAGTAGCTGATCTCAATGGACATTGAATCGTAGGCATACTTCTCCTTTTTTAAACTTGCTCCTATCCCCATTCTAAGCTGTATACCAACTACCCTGTAAAGGCGAGATGTGTATACTTGCCTATTCTGAGGGTGCTCAGTTCTGGTCACATGATCAGCTTCAGTGTAGTAGAGGGACAGCTGACAATGGATGCCCTATAGTATGCCTGTGGGTAATGGCATTGCCACCATCTCTTCTATGAAGCCGGCCGCTGGAGAGATTATGACTGGACCCAAGAGCGCCTTCAGAATGGGCAAGTATAGACCTCCTTTCTTTTACAGGGTAGTTGATATAGGACTTAGAATGGGGATGGGAGCGGGTAAAGTGGATGTAAACCCGATTCATGAAATTTGAGCTGGGCACCTATATCTGCAGTGTTTTCTTGTCTCTCTTCAAAGAGCTAAGTCTCTTAGCTTTCTCCTGCTCCGTTCCTGTTATCAGCCTGATCACTTTTGACAAGCTCTCTGAGATGGGAGGTTGCTATAAATGGGACAGCAGATATACATGTAAAACTTATGTAGGGAGGTTTGTTTCATCTCTGTGTATCATCTGAGGCTGTTGATGATCAACTTCTACTAAAGTCCTAAAGTTTTAATTATTTTCTTTACAGAAAAACATTTGGTCCTTCTCAGAGATGGAAGAACTCTCATTGGATACTTGAGAAGCATCGACCAATTTGGTGAGAACTGTTCTTGAATGTTCAGTGTTGGGCTGTTTTTGGAATGGGCTTTTATAACCAGGTTCATGGAGACCCTGTCACCTTTTCTATTCAAGACAACATGAGGCTGTCTGTTTAAAGATGTTCATTTTAAGAAAAGTATTTTCATGGCTTGTTTGGGTTTTGGTTTTTGTTTGTTTTCTTTGTCCCACCCCGCTCTCTCCTTTATTGGCTCACTGACTTTAACAGCAGGAGCCAATGGCACCTGCTGCTGTGTCTCAGCCAATCAGGAGGGAGAATTCCGGACAGTCAAGGTTCTGGTGCAACATCGCAGGATTAAGATGGGTAAGTATTGAGGGGGGCAGCTGAACACCTGAAGGTGTGTTTTTTATTTTATTTTATTTTTATTTTTATTTTCTCTTCATGCATAGAATGCATTAAAGTAGAAGTACAGTCAAAACCTGTTTTCTTCCTTTTTGGATAGAGCAATGAAGGGTTATAACTAGGGTTGTCCCGATACCGAGTACAAGTACCGATACTTTTTTTTCAAGTACTCGCCGATACCGATTACCGATACTTTATTTCAATGTCATGTGACAGTTTGAAAGATGGGGACTGATAGATGGCACTTATGGGCACGGATCGATGGCACTTGGGGGCAGTGATAGGTGGCACTTGTGGGCAGTGATAGGTGGCACTTGTGGGCAGTGATAGGTGGCACTGATTGGGCAGTGATAGGTGGCACTGATTGGGCAGTGATAGGTGGCACTGATTGCACAGAAAGGTGGCACTTGTGGGCAGTGATAGATGGCACTTGTGGGCAGTGATAGGTGGCACTGATTGGGCAGTGATAGGTGGCACTGATTGCACAGAAAGGTGGCACTTGTGGGCAGTGATAGATGGCACTGATTGCACTATCAGTGCAATCAGTGCCATCTATCAGTGCCCATAAGTGCCACCTATCAGTGGCATCTACCAGTGCCACCTGATAGGTGGCACTGGTAGATGGCACTGATTCCACTGATAGTACCCACAAGTGCTACCTGATAGGTGGCTGGCACTGAAATGCTGCGGGGGGTGAGGGGGAAATGACACAGGATTTAAGAAAAAAAAAAAAAACTGCTGCAACGCCCATCTTGGTACACCCTGCACTCGGCTGCAGTAAGCAACAGCAGACATCTTGTTACACCCAGCCCATATAACTCGGGCTGGGTGTAACAAGATGTCTGCTGCTGCTTACTGCAGCCGAGTGCAGAGTGTACCAAGATGGGCGTGGGGACGTTCAGCCGCTGACGGCGACCGAATGTGACAGCACCGGTCACCGATCCTGATGCGGCTGCGCCCTGAACCCCTGCCAGCTTACCAGGTTCAACTGCAGGTGAGGGACTCGCACTCCGTCCACCGACTGTGCCCGCCCTCTTCAGCCAGACTCCGCCCGCACTTTCCTCTCCCGCCCTCTCCGGCCAGACTCCGCCCGCACTCCCCCGCCCTCTCTCCTGCCCTCCCCAGCCACTGACTCCTCCCGCCCTCTCCGGCCACAAAAAAAAAAAAGTATCGGGTGAAGCATCGGGAGCATTTGCGCGAGTACAAGTACTCGCGCAAATGCTTGGTATCGGTCCCGATACCGATACTAGTATCGGTATCGGGACAACCCTAGTTATAACCCCTTTAAAGCAGAGGTCCGCCGAAATTTTTGCTTTTAAAAGTCGGCAGCTACAAATACTGCAGCTGCTGACTTTTTTTTTTTTTTAAATATGGACACTTGCCTGTCCAGCGCACCCGCGATGTCTGCACCCGAGGCCGACCCGGTCCTCAGATGCTGCAGCCGCCATCTTCGGTAAGGGAATTGGGAAGTGAAGCCTCGCGGCTTCAGTTCCCTATTGCACAGCGCGACTCGTGCATGCACAGTAGGGAACTGAAGCCGCGAGGCTTCACTTCCCAATTCCCTTACCGAAGATGGCGGCAGCAGCATCCGAGGGACGGGTCAGCATCCGAGGGACGGGTCAGCCTCGGGTGCCGACATCGCGGGTGTGCTGGACAGGCAAGAAATTGTCCCTGCTGTCTTGAATTGTCGTAACCCCCGCAGGGATCTATGCCCGCAAGTGGGTGCAAATACCTGTATTATACAGGTATCTGCACCCCCTCACCCTGAAAGGTGCCAAATGTGACACCGGAGAGGGGGGTTCCGAAAAGCGGAGGTTCCTTTTTTTTTTTTTTTTTTTTTTTTTTTGTGTGGACCTCCGCTTTAAGGTTTATTTTTGTTCCAATGGGGAGATTTACCTTCGCTTCATGTCCCATAGCCAAAGAAAGTAAGAGGAAGTTTCTGCAAATTATGGAAATTTCTTGGGACTCCCAGGTCACCAGAACTAGTGTTCACATTGGAAGATTTCTCCTATTACTTTCTGGGGACAATCCAAATATGGAATTTTAGTTTAACTCTCAATTAAAAATGGTAAATGGGGAGGGTGAATCTCTCGAACTGGGATACACAGCAATAAAAACCCAACAGGGGTTCTAATCCCTCTCCACTCCATCCAAAATTAAAAAAAACAAAATTTAATTTTTTTTCTTTTACTTTTAGGATAAAAAAAAAAATCTTAAGAACGACTTGAGGCTGGGTTCTCACTGCCGCCTGGAGCGACTCACAGCAGGGGTCCAGTGTGTCCATGTTCACTGTTTCAGGTCCGATTTCAGTCTGACATTTTGGCTGAATTCGGACCAGAAGACGCACAGGGCTCCTGTGCAATTCGCACCGGTGCCGCTCCTGGGATGTGTGAACTGGCTTCATAGAGAGCCAGTCACAATCTCCTGACATGCGAATTGGATGCGTAGGCAAACCCCAGCATCCAATTCACAATAGTGTGAACCCAGCCTTAAGTACGTTGTTTCTATCCGTGTGTGGTGTGTTTTTTTTTTTTTTTTTTTTTTTAACCTTTAAAAGCCTTGCTTGTTTAGATATCCAAAAGCCCTAATACTGCTGCTTAGTTCTTCCATCTAATTACTTGCACTTTCACCTCCACCTAGCAGCACTAGGGTCGTCGGTTTGAATCCCAACCACAGCACTACCTGCCTGGAGTCTGCATGTTCTCCCTGTGCCTGTGTGGTTTCCTCCAGGTACTCCAGTTTCCTCCCACACTAGAAAGACATGCTGGTAGATTAATTGGCGCTAGCATGCTGTATGTGAGGTAGGAACCTTGGCTTGTAACCTCCTTGAGGGCAGGGACAAATGTAAATTGTGTGTGTGTGTGTGTGTGTATATACACCATAGCGCCACTCTAAAAGTGCCTGTAATAACGGCCCCAATAGATTCAGAGCTGTCTCAGGTGAAGGGAAGAGTAGCTGGGCCAGCACAGACAGTAATTAGAAATTCCTGAAAGAGGAGAAGACGGATATGTAGGGAAGAAGGGGGCTGTGCTATGTAATTGAATCTCCTGGAGTGGTCAATATTTCTAGCAAGTTCAACAGCATTCCCCCATCTCAGCCTTCTATGTTGCAGCTTTGAGGAAGCAATGATGCCCTGTTCCCCACCATTATGTGACCGTGCTTGGGCATCGCACATGACCGCTAGACCTGAGCACTGTATCCTTAAAGGTCTCATGCCCCCCCCCCTCCATACCTGAAAGCCTTAGGTATTTTGCAGAGCCAGCCAGGGAAGGAGTAGTGGGGGGGGAGCTTTGTTGGCCCAAAAGCCTACATAGCTTACATGGGCTTTTGGAAAAGGTAATGTATGTTGGGCAAAAAATAAAGCGTATGCAGTATCCGTGCACATTTTCCTGTGCTGTATCCCTTTAAAGACCCTGCAAGTGGAGAAGACCCATTGATTTGCCAACATTTTTTGGCAGGTCCTAATTTCCTATTGCGGGGGGGGGGGGGGGGGTCAGGCCGACAACACACAGGATTTTTGTGGACTGAAAGGTGTCTGCCCTATCCCATTTTTCTCTTGCTAATCTTCTTAAATCCACCCCTATTCTATTGTCTACAACCTAAAAGCATTTTCTTTAGTCCCAAAATAAGAATTGGGAGGACTAATTTGACTCCTAGCGATAACACAGGAAGTGTGCACAAATTAATTCAAGAATTTTATATACAGGCAGTCCCTGGGTTACAAACATCCGACTTGCAAACGGAGGGAGACAATGGGACGTGAGAGGAAATCTACCCCTAGGAAGGGAAATTCACTCCTGTTGGGCCCCTTTTCACACGATAAGCCGACTCGGACCTGCCTGTCTGTTTTTCAGGCTGATCCAAGCAGGCCATCTATTGACTATGGGCAGGCGGATGTCAGCAGAGATGTGTCCGCTGACACACGTCTGCCATCTGATCCGCTCAAGACAGACCTATGGTGCAATGCATTCGCCATCTGTCTGATGGATCGGATGGGATCCGTTGAAAATGGACATGCTGTCCGATCTCATAGACATCAGTGGGGCTCTGACAGGTCCCTCCCCGCTCAGTGAGCAGAAACAGGCCTGTCACCTGCCGGCTGAGCAGGGATCAACGGAGCGATCTCCTGCTGAGCGGATCCGCCCCGCGTGAAAGGGGCCTTGGAGTTATTATGGGGAAAAGTGTCTCCACTGAAGCTTTATCACCAATCCTCGTTTCCACAACAACCCAAAATGTTCAAAATCCAATGGTCACAATAAGTGAGGTGAGATCTTCTGAACAGGGGAACAGACAGAAAAACAAATGGCACAGGGGATGTTAACCTTCTATGCTATCCAAAAAAAAGTAAAAATTATTTTGTCTGGAGTTCAACTTTAAAAATGTACCTGTTCTAACTGCATACAAATTCAACTTAAGAACAAACCTACAGAACCTCTCTTGTTGGTAACCTGGGGATTGCCTGTATTCATGAAACAAACTCAAATCTCTTATGTTCTCATTCAACTTGTGCAATCATTTTTACAAATTCCAAATCAATAAGTTCAGAAGATTCGCTTATTTCCAAAGTCTCTTCATACGTCACAGCATGCAGGGCCAGCAAACTGCTGCTGGATGTATTGCTCTGTCAAAAAAAATCTCTGGGTATCATTGGTCCTCTTGTTAGAAAAGGCAGAATGGATGATACAATAAGATGGTTAGAGCCCATTCACACAGGGGCGTCTTTGGATCCGACTCCAAATCGCCCCAGGTCGCGCTGGCTGAAGAAATCAATGTAAGTTAATGGAGCCGTCCTTATGCACACTACTGCGGTCGCTCCGACTTCAAAAAAGGTCCCTGTACTACTTCAATCCGACTCCTAGGCGACCTGTAACCATTCCTTTCAATGGGAGTCGCCTCTCACTGTCTTAATAGGAGCAACTCTCCAGGAAGAAAACATACATTTCTCCTGCAAAACTCTCCCTCCCCCCTCCCTCCCACAGAGCTGATTCTTGTTTGATTGGCCACTGGAATGTCTCCTGTCCTGCAGGCAACTTGGAGTTGCCTTGTAAGTAGCTCCAGGTCGTGCTGTGATTCATTCTCAAGTCCTGTCTGAGTTGCCTCATAAAATCGCGCTGGAAGTCGTGTTGCCCCTGTGTGAATGAGCTCTAATGGTACAAGAAGGTCCATCTGTTATGCATAGTGAATGTTTGTTTTAGCTAATTTGTTCATTTGTTTTTATACTTGCTGTTCAATTGCCTGCAGTAATACATGTTTGCCACAAGGTGGCAGCGATACATAAATTATCTGTGTACTATTCAGAGATTACGCTCCCCGTATTCCCTAGATTTATAATGGAGTTCAAGCGGAGTTCCACCCATTTTAAAAGTCAGCAGCTATAAAAAGCATAGCTGCTGACTTTTTTTTTTATAAACGCGCACTCGCCTGTCCCACGGTCTAGCGATGCGGGTGCACCAAGCCTTGCTTCCCTCTACCTCCTCTCTGCGGCACCGGCATTGTAACTGTGGGTGTCTGGCTGTGGCTTCACAGCTGAGCGCTCACTGCGTATGCGTTAGCCAGGCTGCGCATTGTGAATGGCCGGGCAATGACATTTCATGTCCCACAATATGGGGGGGGAAGAGGTCAACTTCCTGCTGGCAGTGGGAGCTGGGTGTCAAAACTGGATACCCCCCACATTTGGCATGTCTTTGTGGGGGGCAATATTAATTACACCAGTACTTAAATCGGAAGTTTTTCGTTTTTGGCTGGAACTCCGCTTTAAGGCTCTCATGCCCACGGACGTTTTTACAGCCGCGTTTTTGAGTTTTTTTTTTTTTTACAGCTTAAAAACGCCTGTCCATGATATTGTATACATTTTTCGACCGTACTTGCGCCGTTTTTGCATTTTTTTTTTTATGCCCGACGCCAAGGAACGCACTGGTCCTGGGTTTTTTTACAGCTTAAAAACGTCTATGCTATTTGCAGCTCAAAAACGCCTAGGTGGGCATGAAGCCATAGACTAACATGGACAGGCGTTTTTAAGCTGTAAAAAACGCTCAAACGCGGCTGTAAAAAACGTGTGTGTGTGTATGCCCTGTTTACTGTAGCAGAACTTATGCGAGGTGGGCGGTTTAATACTGCTCAGGTAGGAGTAAGGAAGAAACCTTTTCAAGAATGATTATAGTTGGGCTTTTCTTCCACTTTAACCAGACAAGCTGAAAATAGAAGCTGACCGGTTCCCATGAACAGCTGTTCCAGTTTTGATACATTTTCCCCCATGGCTTCCTTTTTTTTTTTTTTTTTTTTTCTTTTTTTTTTTTTTATATTTGTTTGGGGTGTTGGCAGCTTTGTGAAAATAATGCACTTTATTTACCCTGTGAGCGCAAAGATGTCCTTCTTTACATATAACTCGCTCAACAATCTGTGGCATTCAAATGTGTATAGGGAAATGCTTGTTATAGCTAAAAGTTAAACATTTGTCATGCAAATAACCTTTTGATTTATATAGGCAAAGTGGTGTGTGTGTGTGTGTGTGTGTATAATAGCCCTGTTTGTTTCAACTACTGTTAAGGGGGAGGAATATACAGTGCCTTGAAAGTATTCACACCCCTTGAAAAAACTTAAATGTTGTTTTTTTTTGGGGGGGGGGGGGGGGGGGTTATGTAATAGACCAACAGTGTCCCATCATTGTGAAGTGGAAGGAAATTGATGGTTTTTAACATTAAAAACATTTTTTTGAAGGGGGGGCATGTCTCTCTGCCAGAAGCCATGTGGGGGACACAGCAAACATGTGGAAGTAGGTGCTCTGGTCAGATGAGACCAAAATTGAACCGAGTTGATGGGAAGATGGATGGAGCCAAATACAGGGCAATCTTAGAAGAAAACCTGCTAAAGTCTGTAAAAGACTTGAGACTGGGGCAAAGATTCACCTTCCAGCAGAACAACCCTAAACATACAGCCAGAGCTACAATGGAATGGTTTTTATCAAATCGTATTCATGCGTTAGAATGGCCCAGTCATAAATCCCAATTGAGACTCTGGAAAACTGCTGTTGAATGACACTAACCATCCAATCTGACACAGCTAGCGCTATCTTGCAAAGAGGAATGGGCAAAAACGTCACTAGATGTGCAAAGCTGGTAGAGACATGGCGCCCCCCCCCCCCCCCCCTCCAAAATTTTTTTTTTTTTTTTTAATGTTAAAAACCATTTATTTTCCTTCCACTTCACAATTCTGTGCCACTTTGTGTTGGTCCATTACAACGTTTTTGGTTGTAACACGGCAAAATATGGAAAATGTCAAGGAGTATGAATAGTTTTTCAATGCATTTTTGTTTATAAATTACAACCTACGAACAGATACCTAATAGATAATCGCAGACTTATTCTTTGCATACTTTTTTTTTTTTTTTTTCCGTGGCCATTTTCACTAAGAACAAAGGAATCGCTCTCTTGCTGGAGCTCTGTGTCTGCCTCCTGGAACAAGTGACAGTGCACATCATCTGAGCGGCAGGGCAGTGGTGATGTAGCCTTCCTAGGATGCATCTTTGAGGCCTTGGTTACATCACCAGTGCCTCACTCAACTAGCAAGTGGGGGGGGGGGACAGTAATTCTAAGTAAAAACAAAAATTTGTGTGTAGATTTGACTTTTTTTTTTTTTTTTTTTTTTTTTTTTGTGTGAAAGGCCAGCTTTAAAAAAAGAATCCCAGGTATGTATATACTTGGTTACGTTGGTCCAACTTGGACTAATATAACAATGCATATACCATACCTGTGGAATCCTCTAGAACTTGGAAATGACTATATTTAGACACCACTACTCCAGTGATCCCCACTAGCTCCTGGGTCCTGTATTTTGAGTAGCTGCCTTACAACATTCTGAAAACGGGAGGTAGGCCAATTGGTATGGGTGCCATTCAGAGATGGCTTTGCATTTTCTTAAATTACAATGCATCCCCTGATTGGACAAGGTGGGGATGTGGGGCAGTGGCTTCTCACTTCCACCTCGTTACAATCAGAGCATTCTTTGAGAGAATACTTGGAATTTTGGCTTTAAAGCTGATCGCTACAATATCAGACAATTTGTAAAATTTGCTGGCATGCAATCAGTTAAAGTGGTTGTAAACCCACCAAAAAAAACAACCTGCAAGACCAAGGCATAATGAGCTAGCTCATTATGAAATACTCACCTTGGATCGCTGGCCAGCGACATCGCTCCCAGAGTTGCTTACGGGTATCGCAGGTTTCCGGCGTCGTGATTGGCCCGGATCTGCTATGACGTCGCACAGGAGCCTCCGGTAACGGCACACTAGCTGAAAAAAAAGAGAGAGAAAAACAAATTTACATTATTCTGTTGCATGGATCAGTGTGTTGTACACCATTCCTGTAACCTTTCCAGACCAGTGTCGGCAACCATCCGTATTTTTACGGACAGTCCGTAAAAAACGGGCACTCCAAACCCCCCCCCTCCCCCCCGATACGTAAATGTCCGTAGTTGTGGAAATGTGCCAGTAAAAATAGCCAAGATCGGTTCGGCCGGAGCTTGCCGAGCATATGCTGTATTCAGCCAGCGGATTTCAGAGGCTGTGCCGCACGGCGCCGACGAGTGATGTATTAGGACACGCACCAGACTTTGAAGTCTGTAACCAGGAGGACAGAGCAGCACAACACTAGAGCAGGAGTCAGGACCCGGAGACTGAGCAGCACGCGGCGGCGGCAGAATGGGGGAGCCTGCTGCATCCAGGCAATACAAAGTTCACAGGGGAGTCGGGGATGGACAGAGTGACACAGCCCAGCCGACAGGGACATCAGGTGATGGTGGCAGAGGGGGATCCGATGGAGGCAGGGGGTGATGGTGGCACCGCAGAGGGGGACGATGGAGGCAGGGGGAGATTGGAGGCAAGGGGTGATGGTGGCACCGCAGAGGGGGATGGAGGCCGGGGAGATTGGAGGCACCACAGAGCGGGATGGTGGCACCGCAGAGGGTGGGGGATGGAGACGGGTTGTTGGTGGCACCGCAGAGGGGGATGGAGGCAGGGGGAGATTGTGGCACCGCAGAGGGGGGTGAAGGCAGGGGGTGTTGGTGGCAGAGGGGGATAGAGGCAGGGGGTCATGTGACTAAATAATTTGCCATTATTATATCAAATAACAAAAATATGTTTTACCTTAATATCTACTGTAAATCACATTGGTATTTGCCTAGCGTACTTGTTTGTAGCCTAAATACTGAAATTTGCACCTAAAAATGTAATGCCCTAACTTTTGCGAAATGTCAGTAAAAACGTGGCTGTGCCAGTAAATTTCAATCTGGTAGGTTGGCAACACTGTTTCAGACCCTTTTCTGTCTTTTGCTATGGAGAAATGTTCCTATTGCCTCTAGACAAGATGGGGACCAGGCCACTTCAAGGAACCAGTTATAGGAGAGCTATGTAGGCTGCATTGATAACTGCGTTTTGAACAAGCATGTTGCTGATGGCTCCAGAGATGGGCTGTAGGGAGACCACAGGGAATACTGGTGATTAGTTCTTTGCCCTCTTCCTGCCTTCTTTGGGCACCGCTTCCAGACTTCAGTTCCTCTTTAAAGAGAAGCACTTTGAAACGTAGGAATAAATCCTCGCCTGCAATGCCTAAGACATAGAAGTCTTGTGTTGCAGTTTTACAATTACAGTATAATTATAAATCATGCGTATTTTGCAGCTATATACACTTTTGTGTATGGAAGCCTTTTTTTTAAAGTAGTTGTGAACCCGGAAAAATCCACCTGCAAGACAAAGCTAGTATGACCAGCATGCTAGCTCATTATGCATCACTTGCCTTAGATCGGGGCCCCCGAAGCCGTCCTCGTCTCCCCCTCCAGCCGCAGCCATTGCTCCACAGATACCCGGAAGGTTACTTGCGGGTATCGCCGCTCTGGCGCTGTGATTGGCCGGAGCGACGAAGACGTCACTTCGTGCATGCGCACAGTAACCGTCAAATCCGGTGTCCTGCCGAGAATTGCCCCCCAGCGGATTCTGCCCGCTCTGTACTGCGCAGGCGCGGCGCTTGCCTCCGAAAATAGCCGAACATGTACAGCTGAGAGTCAGCTCTAGATGGTGCCTGCGCACACCAAATTGTGCTACACTTCTGACATCCAGGCTCTTTCTTTACCATCCCCGTGTACATGGAGGATGTTAAAAAAAAAAAAAAAAAAAGGCGAGCGTAGCGAGCCGTCCGAGCAAAGTGAGGACGTGAGGCCGACTGGCCACTTACAGCTACGTCCACGCAGGCACCGTGTAGAGCTGACTCTCAGCTCTACATGTTCGGCTATTTTCGGAAGCTCATTCACGTTCGTACTGCGCAAGCGCCGCGCCTGCGCAGTACAGGTGGGGGCCGAATCCGCCAGGGGGGGGACGTTTCTCGGCAGAACACCGGCAAAGCCGGATTTGTGAATGGGGATTAACCCTGTGAATGCACCGTTGTCTACGGCGCATTCATTGTTTTTTTTTTTTTTTTTTTTTTTTTTTTTCCTTCTCCCCTTCATTTTCCTACCATAGTATGAGCATTATTGTGTACTTGTTGTTCGGGAAAGTTGTGTTTTTTTTATTATTTTTTTTATTTTTTTGTGTGCACGGATAGTTATATTGTGTATAATTACAAGTAATTCTTCTAGGAATAATTACAGGCACTCATGTCAGTGTTTTTTTCTCCATAGCTAATCTTGTGCTGCACCAGACCGTAGAGCGGATACACGTTGGGAAGAAATATGGTGATATCCCCAGAGGAATATTTGTTGTGAGAGGCGAGAATGTGGTTCTCCTCGGGGAAATTGTAAGTAGGCTAATGAAATCATTTTACAGTCTAGTTTAAATAGAAATTGTTTGATTTTAAGATGCGTGTCTAATGCAGGGTTGAGCAGCCTCTGGCTTTTAAAGATTTTGAGAAATTGTACGTCCCTGTCTTGCCAGTGAGGCAAGATGGCATTTTCTTCATATACACTCACCGGACGCTTATTTAGGTACACTTGTTCAATTGCTTGGTGACACAAATTGCTAATCAGCCAATCGCATGGCAGCGACTCAATGCATTTATGCATCGAGACGTGGTGGAGACGACTTGCTGAAGTTCAAACTGAGCATCAGAATGGGTATTTAAAAGACTTTTGAACGTGACATGGTTGTTGGACATGCGGGCTGGTCTAAATGATCTACTGGGATTTTCATGCATAGCAATCTCTAGGGTTTACAGAGAATGGTCCAGAAAAAATATCCAGTGAGCGGCAGTTGTGTGGACAAAAATGCCTTGTTGATGTCAGAGGAGAATGGGCAGACTGGTTTGAGATTATGGAAAGGCAGCAGTAACTCAAATAACCACTCGTTACATCCATGGTATGCAGAATATCATCTCTGAATGCACAACACATCAAACCTTGAAGCAGATGAGCTACATCAGAAGAAGACCACACTGGGTGCCACTCCTGTCAGCTAAGAACAGGAAACTGAGGCTACAATTCGCACAGACTCACCAAAATTGGACAATAGAAGATTGGAATGTTGCCTGGTCTGATGTCTCGATTACAGATGGTAAGGTCAGAATTTGGTGTAAATCGCATGGATCCATTGCGCCTTGTATCAACGGTTCAGGCTGGTGTAATGGTGTCCATCCCTTTTTGACTACAGTGTACCCATCTTCTGATGACTACTTCCAGCAGGATAATGCACCATATCACCAAGCTCAAATCTCGCCACTGGTTTCTTAAACTTGACAATGAGGTCACTGTACTCCAATGGCCTCCACAGTCACCATATCTCATGAATGGAGCACCTTTTGGGATTTGGTGGAATGGGAGATTTGCATTATGGATGTGCAGCCGACAAATCTACAACAACTGCGTAATGCTATCATGTCACTATGGACCAAAATCTGAGGAACGTTTCCAACACCTTTTTGAATCTGCCATGAAGAATTCAGTTCTGAAGGCAAAAGGGGGTCCAACCCGGTACTTCCAAGGTGTACCTAATAAAGTGGCTGGTGAGTGTATATCAACAAGGGCACACTTTCTGGTGTAGCCACTATAGCTAAAGGCTAGTGTCGGCCCACATCAGCCAGTTCAATAGAAACCGGCTGACATTCGGCCCCTGTGTTATGGTAGCTGGTCTGACAGAAGTCGGCCGTTCGACCGGCTCCTGGTCAGTGCTCTCAGTAAAGGGTTAACCCTTTTGACATTTATTTGATAACATACTTGCCTCCACAGTGCAGTTTGTTATGCAGAGTGGCCCTGATCCTCGACTTCTGGGGTCCCCCGGCAGTGCTGGTAGCTCCCCCCCCTGTTCATGTTGCAAAAGGCTCTCCTAAGTTGGACACCCTCCCGAGTCCTGCATCTGTGTACATTCTCACACAGAAGGCAGGACTCGGGCCCGCATCATTGGATTTGATTGACAGCAACGGGAGACAATGGCTGCGCTGCTATCAATCGATCCCTCAAGAGCTCGTCTCCGCCGAGGAACAAACGGGCTCAGGTGAGTAAAATGTCGGGGGGCCGATCGGTGTCAGATTTTTCACCTTAATGCATCCTATGCATTAAATCGGAGGTCCACACAAAGTGAACCTCCGCTTTTCGGAACCCTACAGGTATTTGCACCCACTTCCGGGCATAGATATACGCAGAATCTGCGGGTATCTACGCCACTTCTTCATCAGTTTTAGGCCAATATATATTCTTCTACATATTTTTGGTATAAAAATCGCAATAAGCGTAATATTGATTGGTTTGCGCAAAAGTTATATTGTTAACAAACTATGGGAATTTTTTTTTTTTTTTTTTGCGGTATTGCTATGGACAAATCAGAGACTTTTGACTTATTTTTGGGACCATTGATATTTATAGAGCGATCAGTGCTATAAATATGCACTGATTACTGTATAAATTTCACTGGCAGGGAAGGGGTTAACACTAGGGGGGGGGGTGTGTGTGTGTTCTAACTGTGGGGAGGGGAGTGACTAGGAGAGATGACAGATCGCTGTTTCTACTTTGTAGAAACGCACGATCTGACTTCTCTCTGACAGCACAAGAATTTTTGTGTTTACACACATCCCCGTGTTGGCGCTCGTGCGTGGCCGGCGGAAATATCGCTCGCCCTCTGGTGGCTCTCCTAAGCAAAGCTGTAGGTATAGGATTTCGCCCAGGGGAGCCATTCTGCCGCAGTATATCTGTGTGAGCTTCTTGGGAACCGGTTAAGGTAGCAGTTATAGAGTTGCAAATACACTTAACTTCAATTTTTATCCTTTGTTTACATCCTGCTTTTAGTGTCCTTTTGAGCTGGGGGGAAAATTTTTATTAACTAGGTACTGAACTGGCATACCTTTTTTGAGAATACCAATTAATTCTGTTATGTATTATCATGAAATGGTGTGTGTGTGTTGGTTTGTTTTTTTATTTTAAATGCATGAAATAACTTTATCAGCTTCTTGTAATCTCCTGTATAAGAGCTCAGACCCATAGAGGGAAAGGCAGTACTTGGGACGATTTGGGTGTCCTGCATTCACAGGTGGGGACAGGACTAGATTGCACAGACATGACCTAAATGGCCTTCTGCTGCCCCCTCAATACCCAATCACAAGCTCCTGGACCCTGAGAAAAGCCAAGTCAACAAACTGGTGTGTAAATCCAAGTACTGGATAGACAGATACAAATCATTTGGCAGATATTTCCGTTGCCTGGAGTTCAACTGTAAATCGTGCCTGTCGGCCATGTAAACTTCTCTTATTACTTTATTAGCCAGAAAAGCTGTGTTTCTGTGCAGTCCCTGAACCTTTTCTTACTGGATGGCTTCACTTTTTTTGGGGGTCTGAGACTTGGCATTTCCCACTTGATGTTGTCCTTTCCCCATTGAGAGCACCTCAGTGGCAAACGAGGGTTGCAGAGGAGAAGCAATGGCAGGCAAGTCCTCATGGAATGCCAAATGTTAAGCCTCGTACACACGATCTAATTTTACATCGGACAAAAATCCACAGATTTGTCCGAAGGGCGTTGGCCGGTTAACTTGTTCTGCATACAGACCTACACGAAACTGTGGTTTTTCTGCTCTTTAGCGCCACCCTTTGGGCAACTTCTGCTAATGTTGTCTGATGGTTGGCATTGGTTAGGAGCATGTGTGTTTTGTACTTTGGATTTTAGTCTGGACTTGTGTAAACACGATCGGATAATCCGAACACATTTGTTGTCAGACAATTTGAGAGCGTGGCTATCCAACATTTGTTGTCGGAAATTCTGACAACAATTGTCCGCTGAAGCATGCAGACCGTCGGCTTATCTGACAAAACCCTTCCATCACACAATTGTCGGAATATCCGATCATGTGTGTACGAGGCTTTACAGATCAAGATGGCCATGGCTGTGTGGAGAAGTTTGGTGGTCCAGAATACCCATATGGGCAGCCAAAATCTTGATAAGCTTGTACAACTGCACGTCGCTGGTACATGTACAGTAGTTAATCTTGTAACTTAGTATGTTCCCATAGGTTACAGAATCTATACAAAGAATTTACTAACGGTGGTTTGATTTAGCATACATGCTCTAGCATTGAATTTACACCAGCTAAGCTATGGTGTACCCTTGTTTCTTTTAATAAATAGTGTAAAATTAACGTTCCAATGGCAGGGTCAACAAATAATAAAATTCTGCTGTGTTGATATTGACAGGCTGCATCATATGTCAGTTTTGATTTTTAAGGCGTATTGATGTTTCCTGGTGGTTAAACCGATCATGTTTTTTTTTCATGCAGGACCTAGAGAAAGAGAGCGATACTCCATTACTTCAAGTTTCCATTGAGGAGATCTTAGAGGAGCAGCGAGTAGAGCAGCAAAGCAAGCAGGAGGCAGAGAAGTTGAAGGTGCAGGCCTTGAAGGAACGGGGTCTGTCTATTCCCAGAGTGGACACCTTGGACGAATACTAAGCTGCTTTATTGGACAGTTTGACACTGAATGTTTTCTTTCTTGCAATGTCGTCAAGTGTATTTTTGTTTTTGCTGCTTTGGTTTGGACTTGTCTATTGCAGCAGTGCTATACAGCAATCATCTAAGTTTGTGAAATGAGTTAAGTTGCACACAGTGGTGATGCCAAGCCCAAATCACGTGTATTAAACAATTACCGTAATGGGGAGGACTCCCCGTCAATTTTTTTGTTTTTTCATTGACTTCTGTTTAATATGTAATAGAATTATACTAAAATGATTGCTTTTTAGTTGTGCTTATTTTATGCGAGTAAATCAAAAAGTATTTGCTGTCTATTGAATGGCATTGTGGCCTGAATTAAAACATTGGACACTTTTCCCCTTTGACATAAACATTGCTGTGAACATGCTTTACCACCTTCCGGGTGTGCTCCCAGATGAGCCTGTAATGAGCACATCAAGTGTGACGTGTCTGAACCAGTGAAGCCAGGGTTGCAAGAGCAAAAATGGCATTTGACACACTGTGTGTGTGTGTGTGTGTGTGTGTGTGTGTGTGTGTGTTATATGCAGACTTCTCAAGTCTGAAGAGTTAAAGGATAGATCAAGATTTGTTAAATAAAGGACAAAAAAAGACTTGACCACTTCCGGACCGCCGTACGACTATATACGTTGGCACTTTGAAGAGAGATATCTCTGTTATGGCAGCAGCTAGATGCCATAAACCAGGTATCCTCGTCTTCAGCCGGCAGTCCGGTTTCCGATTTTTTTTTTTTTTTTTTTTTTTTTTTTTTTTTTTTATGGTTTCTGTGGCAAGATCAGCGTTGGCAGAGGCGATCGGGTCCTCTGGCTGGGTATGGAGACGGGTGAAGATAACATGGGCCCCCACCTATCTCCATAGCAGGGTGGAAGTGACATCAAAACGTCACTTCCGCACATAGCTCTTAAAAAAAAAAAAAAAGCCCTTTATTACGTTTTAGTGTAAAGATGAGAGATGAGGTCTTTTTGACCCCAGATCTCACATTTAGAGGACCTTTCATGCTTTTTTTTCTATTACAAGGGATGTTTACATTCCTTGTAATAGGAATAAAAGTGACATTAAAAGAAATAAAATTTTTTAAACCCGCCCCATCCCACTGAACTTGCGTGCAGAAGTGAGCGCATAGATGAGCAGCACCCGCATATGAAAATGGTGTTCAAACCACACGTGAGGTATCGCCACGATCGTTGGAGCAAGAGAAATAAGTAATTCTAGCCCTAGACCTCTAACTCAAAACATGCAACCTGTAGAAATATATATATATTTTTTTTTTTTTAATACGTAGCCTATGGAGATTTTTAAGGGTAAAAGTTTGTCGCCATTCCACGAGCGGGCGCAATTTTGAAGCATGACATGTTGGGTATCGGTTTACTCTACGTATCTTTCACCATATAAAAAAAAAAAATTGGGCTAACTTTACTGTTTAACCACTTGCATACTGGGTATTTCTCAAGACGTCTTCCAGGACGGCACAATGAGAGATGACTAGTCCACCTGACAGGAAACACAATCAGAGGTTAAAAACCCCACCCCTCCCTGTGCTCCTCAGTTTTTTGATTGTGTTTCCCCACAGCGAAACCGTTTGTTATTTTCTAAAGGCCTGGTGCTGGAGGTCTCCCCCTGGGACCTAGGTCGAACGCTTAGGAAGCCTCTGGACCTAGCAGGACGGGCTCATCCTTCCTGGGGGGGGGGTCCCCCTTTTTTTGTAACATACTCAGGGGGGAAGGAATAGCCTTGAAGAACCCCCCTGAGTTTTCTGAAGCCCTAAGGTACAGGGTACCTGGAAGCTTCAGGGGCCAAATATTTCCTCTTTTTTTCCCTCCCTACCTGGTGGGTGTCCACTTCGGAGGGGGGGCTGGCAGGTCTCCCGCAGATGCGGTGGTGAACCCAGCGGTGAAGCGCTGTTCTGGCTATTGGCGCCGCTCAGGCATGTGCGGCGCCATTTTCCCATGGCCTGGAGGACTCATTGATTTCCTCCTCTAGCGCCCGGAATGACGTCATCGCGCGCCGCGCCACTTCCGGTCTACGGCAAGATGGCGACGGCCGGCGTCTTTTCAGCCAGCTTCCTCTATAAAGATGCCAGGAAAAGAGGCGCCCATTCCTCCTGTTTGCTCTTAGCGACACGGTTCGAGCCCGGACGGCGCATGGAGCATGAGGAAAGGCCCGGTACGGCCAAGGCTACAGAGGAGGCCACAGGAGGTGAGTCCTACCCAGCCAGCAGGGGTTATGATGGGGGAGGTACCCCGACTCTTCCCCCTTTTGCTCTGCACAGGGGTGTTTGGTACTAAAAAATTCCCTGTGTATATTTGTTTTTTTCTGCAGGAGGGGACGTCACTGCCCAGGGGTCTACCAGCCGTCCCTCTAAGGCCCCTGCTCGCATCAAAAGATGTGGCTACTGCAACGATAGGTTGCCTCCAGACCTTTCTGTTTTAAATGCATTCAGAAATTGGCTGGAAAAGAAACATCTCAGGTCATGAAAGACTTCTTGTCTGTCCAGACCCAGATGCTGACTACGCTTAAGGAATTTCAATCCTCACTCAGGTCTAGGGAACCAGAACCTCAGACAAGTGGGGGGGGGCTCTTCCTCTCAGGAGAGTTCTTTGACTCCCAGGGTAGTAAAAAGACGCCTGCAGCCTCTAAAATCCCTACCTTCACAGGGTTCGGAGCCGGAGGAGGATTCAGATATCTCCGATCGAGAAGTATCTGATGCGGGTCTGGTGGATAGTCAGGCAGAGGACGAGGAAGAGGGCTCCAGGCCAGGAAGGCACATCTTCTCGGCCGATGATATGGAGGGCCTCCTTGGGGCAATTTATGCTTCTGAGGAGATCCAGGAGCCTGCGGAACAGGTTTCCGCACAGGATAGAATGTATCAGGGTTTGTTGAAGTCTCAACCCAAAACCTTCCCCGTCCACCAGGCACTGAAGGACATTATCCTTCAGGAATGGAAGGATCCTGAAAGGAAGCTCTTAAGACCAAAAACGTGGAAACGTAGGTGCCCTTTCAAGGAGGAGGATGAAGATAGGTTCTTCAAAACACCCAGATTGGATGCTTCCTTAGCCCAGGTATCCAAACAGTCTGACCTCTCCTTTGAGGATACTGGTAACCTCCAAAGATCAGATGGATCGGCGTGCTGAAACCACCTTGCGGAGGGCCTGGGAAGCCAATGCGGCAGCCATGAGCCCGGCGCTGGCTTCAGCATGCGTAGCCAGGAATGCAGATGCATGGATCTCAAAATTAACGGACCATGTTTCAGGCACTTCCAAATCCAAGGAAGTCTTGGAGTCGTTGCAGCTAATAGGTAACGCGGTGGCGTACCTAGCGGACGCAGCGGTAAGAACCACCGCAAAGACTGGAGCCCTCTTAAACTCTGCTAGAAGAGCTGTATGGGTTAAAACCTGGGATGGTGATAGTGCATCCAAGACCCGTTTATGTGGTCTCCCATTTGAGGGCTCCCTTCTTTTCGGTACAGGACTTGACCAAGCCTTGTCCAGGTCCACCGAAAAGGGTAAGAAATTTCCTACCAAACCTAAAAAGGAAAAAAGGAGATTTTTTCGAGGCCCCCAGGGTAAGAACCGGTCTTCAGACAAAAGACCTATCAATACTAGGAGGTGGAGTGCTGGCAAGGACAAACAGAAGGGAGGTATCCTTTTCTCCAGCCAAAAGCCTAATGACAAGAACTCTAAGTGACGTAAGGGTAGGGGGAAGGCTTTCCCAATTTCTCCCCAGATGGGAAAGCATTACTCAGAGCCCCCATGTCCTCCAAATTTTAAAAGAGGGCTACAAGCTAGAGTTCCTTCACTCCCCTCCCCCGAAGTTTCTGGTAACGCATCTACCCAGGGACCCCTTAAAAGCTGCAGGTCTGGTACAGAATGTCTCAGATCTGGAAAGGCAGGGAGTAGTTATCCCGGTACCTACGGAACAACAAGGTTTGGGCGTCTATTCCCACGTTTTCGTTGTTCCAAAGCCGTCAGGGAAGCATCGACTTATAATAAACTTGAGACCCTTGAACGCTTATCTGCGTCGCAAGAGGTTTCGGATGGAGAGCGTGTACACTCTCAGGAAGCTTCTTCTGAGGGGGGTGTTCATGGTGACCATAGACCTAAAGGACGCCTATCTACACGTCCCGATATTCCCAGCACATCAGGCCTTCCTCAGGTTTGCAATCACTTCCGCCCAGGGAGTGCAGCATTGGCAGTTTGCTGCGCTTCCCTTCGGACTGTCATCCAGTCCAAGAGTCTTTACAAAGATTATGGCGGAGGTGATTGCTTACCTGCACCTGCAGGGTATAGCAGTAGTCCCCTACCTCGACGATCTGCTTCTCTACAATCAGAGTCGAGATCTCCTTCTTGCAGACCTGGCCAGGGTCGTGAGCACCTTGGAAAGCCTGGGGTGGATCATCAACAAAGAAAAATCCTCGATGGTCCCAGAACAGAAGAAAGTTTACTTGGGATTCCTAGTGGATTCCTTAGAAAGAAAACTTGTTTTACCCCAGGACAAGGTCCAAGGTCTTATGGCAACGGTCAGGTCTATGTTGGAGGCAGAGGAATCCTCCTTCAGAAGCATCGTGCGGGTGCTGGGTCTAATGACCTCTTGCATCCCAGCAGTGCCGTGGGCTCAGCTCCACTCCAGACCTCTCCAAGAATTCCTTCTATCCTCTTGGGACGGATCAAGGGAATCTCTAGACTACAGGGTCCCCATCCCAGTTGTGGCAAAAGAATCTCTGAGGTGGTGGCTCCTTCCTCAGAATTTACTGGTGGGTCGTCTGTGGAGTCAGTCCAACCCTCTCAGGATAACCACAGACACAAGCGCCTGGGGTTGGGGGGCTCACTTAGACGAGCTCAGAGCTCAGGGTTCCTGGAACCGAGGTCAGAGGGGCGCCTCCTCAAACCTCCGGGAATTGTTGGCGGTCCGGGAGGCTCTAAAGGCCTTCGAGGAGAGAGTCAGGGGCCGAGAGGTCCAGATTCTATCCGACAATGCCACCACAGTAGCATTCCTGAACCATCAGGGAGGCACCAGGTCGCGTACCCTTCTGGCTTTGTCTCTGGAGATCCTGAGCTGGGCAGAGCTCCGGATTCCCTCTATCACAGCGGTTCACATAAAAGGGGTTCACAACGTAGAGGCGGACTTTTTAAGTCGCCACCCGATTCTCCAGGGAGAATGGGAGTTGAACACAGAGGTGTTCGATCTGGTGTGCCAACGGTTCGGCAATCCGGAGATAGACCTCTTCGCCCGCAGGGAAAACAAAAAGCTAAAGAGGTTCTTTTCCCTGACCCGGGAATGGGGCTCAGAGGGAGTGGAATGCGCTGGCCCAGGTGTGGAGTTTTCATCTGGCCTATGCCTTTCCTCCTCTGAGTCTGATTCCGAGGATCCTGCAGAAGCTGGACCTCTCAGAATGCTGTCTCATTTTGGTCACCCCCTGGTGGCCCAAGAGAGCCTGGTTTCCCACTCTGGAGAACTGGTCGGTAGCTCCCCCTCTCCATCTACTAGTTCGGTCAGACCTTCTTCTTCAGGGTCCGGTCTTCCACCCAGAGCCCAGCTTCTTCAAACTGACGGCCTGGTGCTTGAAAGGCAGAACCTGCGGGAGAAGGGCTGTTCAGAGAGAGTGATCACCACTCTCCTCTCTAGTAGAAAGGAGGTCACCAGGCGGATTTATGCTAAGGTGTGGGGGGTCTTCTCTCGCTGGTGTTCAGAGAGAGAGGTTTCCCAACAGGAAACTTCGGTCATTCTGGAATTTCTCCAGGATGGAGTTGATCTGGGGCTGGCTACCAAGACACTAAGAGTTCAGGTAGCAGCCTTATCTTACTTCCTGGACAGAAGATTGTCCCAGGACCCGTTGATTAAAAGATTCCTGTCAGCTAGGGACAGAATGTCTCCAGTACAGATCTCTAGGGTTCCACCCTGGGATCTCTCCTTGGTTCTAGAACAGTTAACTAAGGCTCCGTTCGAGCCTTTAGACAGTATTTCTATTAAACTTCTCACAGTTAAGTTTACCTTTCTGCTGGCGATAACGACAGCCAAAAGAGTAGGTGATATGCAGGCTCTGTCAATTAAAGAGCCGTTTTTTCGTTTATTTGAGGACAGGGTTGTTCTCAGGCAGGACCCCCTGTACCTTCCCAAGGTAGTATCAAAATTTCATAGAACGCAGGAAATAATACTCCCTTCTTTTTGTTCCAATCCCCAGAATGAAACGGAGGCTTCCTTTCATTGTTTGGATGTCAGACGATGTCTGCTTTCTTATTTGGATAGAGTTAGCATTTTCAGAAAATCCAGCCACTTATTTATTAATTTTTCTGGTCAGAAAAAGGGCCAACAGGCTTCTAGAGTAACCATAGCTAGGTGGATAAAACAAGCAATCTCCCTAGCTTATGACCAGGCTGCTAAGACAGCCCCGAAGGTTAAAGCACATTCCACTCGGTCTCTGGCGACCTCCTGGGCAGAAAGGGCCGGAGCTTCGGTCGAACAAATCTGCCAAGCTGCGACATGGTCAAGCCAGAACACTTTTTTGAAGCATTACAGAGTGGAGTTGCTGTCGCCTCAGGACCTCTCATTTGGTAGGAAGGTCCTGCAAGCGGTCGTCCCACCCTAAGTTAGGCCTGCAAATTACTTGCTTCTCTCTCATTGTGCCGTCCTGAAAGACGTCTTGAGAAAAGTACCAGTTACTTACCGGTAATGGTCTTTCTGGTAAGTCTTCCAGGACGGCAGGCCTACTTCCCACCGCTCTGGTTAAGTATATTAATATATATATATACAGGTCCTTCTCAAAAAATTAGCATATTGTGATAAAGTTCATTATTTTCTGTAATGTACTGATAAACATTAGACTTTCATATATTTTAGATTCATTACACACAACTGAAGTAGTTCAAGCCTTTTCTTGTTTTAATATTGATGATTTTGGCATACAGCTCATGCAAACCCCAAAATCCTATCTCAAAAAATTAGCATATTTCATCCGACCAATAAAAGAAAAGTGTTTTTAATACAAAAAAAGTCAACCTTCAAATAATTATGTTCAGTTATGCACTCAATACTTGGTCGGGAATCCTTTTGCAGAAATGACTGCTTCAATGCGGCGTGGCATGGAGGCAACCAGCCTGTGGCACTGCTGAGGTGTTATGGAGGCCCAGGATGCTTCGATAGCGGCCTTAAGCTCATCCAGAGTGTTGGGTCTTGCGTCTCTCAACTTTCTCTTCCCAATATCCCACAGATTCTCTATGGGGTTCAGGTCAGGAGAGTTGGCAGGCCAATTGAGCACAGTAATACCATGGTCAGTAAACCATTTACCAGTGGTTTTGGCACTGTGAGCAGGTGCCAGGTCGTGCTGAAAAATGAAATCTTCATCTCCATAAAGCTTTTCAGCAGATGGAAGCATGAAGTGCTCCAAAATCTCCTGATAGCTAGCTGCATTGACCCTGCCCTTGATAAAACACAGTGGACCAACACCAGCAGCTGACATGGCACCCCAGACCATCACTGACTGTGGGTACTTGACACTGGACTTCAGGCATTTTGGCATTTCCCTCTCCCCAGTCTTCCTCCAGACTCTGGCACCTTGATTTCCGAATGTACTTTGGACCACTGAGCAACAGTCCAGTGCTGCTTCTCTGTAGCCCAGGTCAGGCGCTTCTGCCGCTGTTTCTGGTTCAAAAGTGGCTTGACCTGGGGAATGCGGCACCTGTAGCCCATTTCCTGCACACGCCTGTTCACGGTGGCTCTGGATGTTTCTACTCCAGACTCAGTCCACTGCTTCCGCAGGTCCTCCAAGGTCTGGAATCGGTCCTTCTCCACAATCTTCTTCAGGGTCCGGTCACCTCTTCTCGTTGTGCAGCGTTTTCTGCCACACTTTTTCCTTCCCACAGACTTCCCACTGAGGTGCCTTGATACAGCACTCTGGGAACAGCCTATTCGTTCAGAAATTTCTTTCTGTGTCTTACCCTCTTGCTTGAGGGTGTCAATGATGGCCTTCTAGACAGAAGTCAGGTCGGCAGTCTTACCCATGATTGCGGTTTTGAGTAATGAACCAGGCTGGGAGTTTTTAAAAGCCTCAGGAATCTTTTGCAGGTGTTTAGAGTTAATTAGTTGATTCAGATGATTAGGTTAATAGCTAGTTTAGAGAACCTTTTCATGATATGCTAATTTTTTGAGATAGGATTTTTGGGTTTTCATGAGCTGTATGCCAAAATCATCAATATTAAAACAAGAAAAGGCTTGAACTACTTCAGTTGTGTGTAATGAATCTAAAATATATGAAAGTCTAATGTTTATCAGTACATTACAGAAAATAATGAACTTTATCACAATATGCTAATTTTTTGAGAAGGACCTGTATATATATATATATATATATATATATATATAGAGTTGTTGTGGTATGTTGTTTTTCACTCTCGTGCACTAGTGTGGAGTACTTTTTCACAAACTGAGGAGCACAGGGAGGGGTGGGGTTTTTAACCTCTTTGATTGATTGTGTTTCCTGTCAGGTGGACTAGTCATCTCTCATTGTGCGGTCCTGGAAGACTTACCAGAAAGACCATTACCGGTAAGTAACTGGTACTTTTTCAGCCCCTTCCTGCCCAGACCAATTTAAAATTTTCAGTGCAGTTGCACTTAGAATGACAATTGCGCGATCATGCAACACTGTACCCAAATTAAATCTTTTTTTTCCCCCCACAAATAGAGCTTTCGTTTGGTGGTATTTGATCATCTCTGCGGTTTTTATTTTTTGTGCTATAAACAAAAGAGCGACAATTTTGAAAAAAAAACTGTTTTTTTTACTTTAATAAATATTGAGTGTTTTTAAAGAAAAAAATTCCTCAGTTTAGGCCGATTATGTATTCTACATATTTTTGGTAAAAAAATCGCAATAAGTATATATTGATTGGTTTGCGCAAAAGTTATTGGGGATAGATTTATGGCATTTTTTTATTTTATTTTTTACGGCGATTAGTGCTATAAAACTGCACTGATTACTGTGTAAATGTGACTGGCAGGGAAGGGGTTAATATGTTCCCTAGTGAGTAATTCTAACTGTAGGGGCGGGGACTCAGCAAGGGGAGGAGACCGATGTGTGTGCCTCTGTACTGGGAACACACATCGGTCTCCTCACCTCTGACAGGAGGTGGATCTGTGTGTTTACACACGCATCCAAACTCCTGCCGTGCCCGGTGGACATCGCGGGCACGCGCCCCCTGGACGGCCAGGAAGAAAAGACGTCATGACGCCCGGAGGGAGGGTGGGTTCCTGCCGGTGTCCAACTATGGCCTGGTAAGGAAGGGGTTAATTCAAAAAGTGTATTTTATTTATTTTTTTCCCCAAAAGTGCGCTTGCAAGACCACTGCGTAAATGCAGTGTGACAAAGTATTGGAATGACTGCCATTTTACTCTCTAGGGTGTTGGAGGGGGGAAAAAAATGTATAATGTTTGGGGTTCTAAGTGTTTTTTTTTTTTTTTCCCTCCCCCTCTTCGAAAAAAAATCTCAGAGGCTCAGTCCTTTTTTTTTTTTAAAGCGGAGCTCCACCCTAAAGTGGAACTTCTGCTCATCGGAACCCTCCCCCCTTCGGTGTCACAATTGACACCTTTTTCAGGGGGGAGGGGGGGTGCAGATACCTGTTTAAGACAGGTGTTTGCACCCACTTCCGGGAGTCCTCTCTGCGGGAAGTACGTCACTTCCCGCAGAATACTCGTGTTCTGGGAGACAATCTGCTCCCAGAACAGACGGGGACCAGTCAGAACGGTGCAGCGTGACTCGTGCATGCGCCGTAGGGAACCGGGCAGTGAAGCCGCAAGGCTTTACTGCCTGGTTCCCTCAGCGAGGATGGCGGTGGGGGCAGCAGAGTGACTAGCAATTGCTCGTCCTCTGCTGCGGATGTCACTGGACTCCAGGACAAGCAAGTGTCCTAATATTAAAAGTAAGCAGCTGCTGGCTTTTAATATTTTTTTCGGCGGAGCTCTGCTTTAAGTGGTTAAAAAGCCATTGTATAATCTAAAGCTGGATACGCGCTATAATATTTTTCTGTAGTGTTTTTTTTTAATTTATTTTTTTATTGAGAATTGCCAAAACCATATAATATGAGGTCAAACCTTTAAAGAGGAAGTAAACCCTGATATGTGTTTTACCTTTGCAGGGAAATAAACCTAATGGGCTACTATGCATAGCATAGTACCTGCTGGAGAAGCCTGCGATGTCCCGGTCTTCCTCGCTAGTAGCGAGCGGCCCTGCTTCACCCCCCCCCCTCTTCCGGGGTCCGCGAACTCTGGCTCTATGACTGGCCGGAGTCGCGTGACGTCACGATTCCATTCAGAAAATGGCACGCTCAGTGCGCCTGCACCGTAGACATCGGTGCATTATTTATTGCAAATATCTCCTAAACCGTGTGGGAGATATTGCAAGCACCTACAGGTAAGCCTTAATCTAGGCTTACCTGTAATGCAGAGACTGAAGGAAAAGCTTGGACAGCCGCACTCCAAAAATTGTTTGTTATAAAAAAAAGGGGAAAACATCACATCAACGGAGCTGATGCGTTTCGCACTACAGTTTAGTGCTTATTCATAGCTAACATGTACAAGGATCACATCAAACTTTTATACTCTAGTTCACATAACAGTTTTAAAAAAAATACAAACATTCTAATTGGTTGATTAGTGGATGGGTGTTCCATTGTGAAAGTAATTGGGGTAGGTGATGTGATTGCGGAAAGAGACACACACCTGTGTACGGAAAGAAAAAAGACAACAGGCAACTATTCAAACAAAACCACATGCTATTGTGGTTACGTAAGTAAGACGTGTTAAATAATACACCTAACTAAAAACAACCAATTTTTGGAGTGCGGCTGTCCAAGCTTTTCCTTCAGTCTCTGCATTGCTATATGCAATTGCCTGCACCCTATGCTGAGGCTCTAGTGAGCAGAACAACAGCTTATTTTGAGCGGTAACTTTCTCTCTAGGCTTACCTGTAGGTGAAAGTTCTCAGAGGGTCTACAACCACTTCACACAACGAGAATTGTGTGATGACAGGCTGTTGGAAAATCCAACCGTTTTGTATGCTCCATCGGACAATTGTCAGATTTTCTGCCAACAAATGTTGGATAGCATACTTTTAAAATTTTCCGACAACAAGTGTGTGTTGTCGGATTATCTGATCGTGTGTACACAAGTTCTTCGGACAAAACTCCAGAGTACAAACACGTATGCTCAAAAGCAACGCTCACCATAATGCAACATTAGCAGAGGTTGCCCAAAGGGTGGTGGCAAAGAGCTGAAAAACACGTAGTTTCGTGTTTGTTGGCTGAAAATTCTTTGCTGTTTTTGTATGCAAGACAAATTCACAGCCAACGCCCTTCAGACAAAATTCCTACGATTTCTCTGCGGAAAATCCGATTGTGTGTACCAGGCTTAAGAGTTTCATTTTTTTTATATATATATATTTTTTTTTTTTATAAAGTGCCCCTGCTCTTGCGCACAGAAGCGAACGCACATGTAAACGGCTTTCAAATCACATGTGAGGTATTGCCGTGTGCGTTAGAGCAACAATTCTAGCCCAAGACCTCCTGTAACTAAACATTTAACTTGTAAATAAAATTGAAAGCGTCGCCTATGGAGATAAAAGTACAGAGTTTGGCGCTATTCCACGAGCGTGTGCACTTTTAAAACGTGTCATGTTCGGTATCTATTTCCTTGACATAACATTTTTCACATTCTACAAAAAAAATTTGGTTAATTTTACTGTGTGGGGGATTTTTTTTTTATGAAACAGTTTAACAACTTGCCGATGGCTGGCCTTGGCTTTGTGGTGGTATAGCTGAATGATGCCTGAGGCTACAGGCATCATTCAGATATTGGCATGTTCAGACGGCAATTCCTTACACCGTAAGAATGATCATAGCAGCTGTTCTGCCGCTTGATCGTTTTTACGGGCGGCAAGAGGGAACCTTCCGGTGCTTCTACCGACTCGCCGCTGCGATCCGTGAGTCTGAGAACGGATCCGCCGACCCCGTATGTCCACCATAGAGATTTCCGACGGACCAGATGGTCGCCGGAGTCTCTATGATTGTTGGAGGCCAGGCAAGACGTTATGGTGTCATGCCCGGCCTCGGCTCGGAAGCTGAGATCGTGTTTTTTTTCTTGTTTTGTTTTTTTTGGCTTCCCAGCCTAGAGTCTTTATTTACCCCATATCTCACTGTAAAGAGGACCTGTCATGCCATATTCCTATTAGAAGGAATGTTTACCTTCCTTCTAATAGGAATAAAGGTGATCAATTTTTTTTTTTAAAGTGTCAAATTAGAAAACTTTAATTAAAATTAAATAGAAATAATTCTAGACCTCCTCTGTAACTCAAAACGTAACCAGTAAAAAAAAATTTACGCGTCGACTATGGGGATTTACAAGTACCGAAGTATCGCGGCATTCCATGAGCGTGGGTAATTTTGAAGCGTGACATGTTGGATATCTATCTACTCGGTGCAACTTCATCTTTCACATTATGCAGGTGCTGCATAAATACTGTGTGGGATAAAAAGTTGCAATGACTGCCATTTTATGCCCTAGGGTCTCTGCTTAAAAAAAAAATAATAATAATTAGATTTTCTCTTATCATCCATGGACTGACACAGCGTCTCTTATTCACTGTACACGTGGGTTATGTCCCTGCTTGCAGGAGAAGACCTAGGCAGAATGTGAGATGTTATACATACATTCTAAAAGCCAGAGTTGAACAGCCTCTGGACATAACCCACCCCCCTGCAATCAGCAGACCTCAGTTTTTTTTCTGCCTAGCAGAAGGAGAAGACGTGGCTCTCTCTCAGGAGCCAGTCTCCTGGAAGATTTTACTTTCAATTTTTATTCCTTGGGGAATTTTATTTTTGAGACCTTCAATCAACTGTCGGCTGGGCAACAGCTTGGGTACACTGGTATCCTCATAGTCTTCCCTGTCCGACCATCGAGCGTGCTGATCCTTGCCTTGTGTGCGTGAGACTCCGTTCACGACATGCCCCATGACTCCAGGGGTGGCCGGGTTGCTTTCATGCTCCCGCGGTCCTCTCAAGATTGAACAGTACCTGACGGACTGTATCTCTCGGGGTTGACCGGGCCGACAGCTACGCAGTACTACTCTGTGATAGGTCTGTCAGAAACATACCAGTGGGTCCCTCAGGGGACGGGTAAGTAGTCTCTCCTGCCTGCAGGTGAGTACAAAATGCTGTGTGTTTCTCTGTGGGGGATTTTCCCTGTCTCCCCCTGTGTTGTATTGTCACTCTCTGTCACCATTGCTGGCGCTGTGCTGTGGGGGGTTCCTGGGGGTCATACTGTCCTGGGGGGGGAGGGCTCATGCTGGTCTGCATATCGCTGGGGGCCTTTTGTGTGATTTTGGGGCCTGGGCGCCGTTTGGCGCTGTGTGTGCTGTTTTTAATATTAACTGCGCATGGCGTCCATTTTGCCGCGGATCGCCTCAGTGAAGTGCGGTGGCCATTTTCTTGTAGCCCGCATGCTTTTCAGCACTAGTTTGGCCTCTATCGCAGCTGTAACAGCACGAATCTCCTCACAGCTCAATCACGCTGACACAGCGCGGTACAGGCAGCGTAACTTAGCGGTCCTGGTCCGATCTGGTGAGTCCCCTGGGCGCCCCCTCAGTCAGCACAGCCTGTGGGTGGACCTTTTTTTTTTATCTGAGGAGTCTCAGAGAGGGGCAATATGGAGTCAGTGTCACAGCTTCCCCTTACATGTTTGAGGCAACAGGCAGTGCTCCAGCACCTGCGGTCCCTATGAACCAGTTGTCGGCAGTCCTGGAATCATTTCTGACCAGGAGGGAAGCGGTGTGCGAGCGCAAGGGAGCAAAAAATCCCCTCTCCCCACTTTATCTCCAAAAAAAAAAGGGGGGGTGCGCTGATTCAGATATGGGCCTAGCCACTACCGCTTAGGACCCTAGCTCTGAATATTTTTATGGTTTTGAACAGGACATTCCTTGCAAGGAAGACTCCAGTTCTGAGTCCGTAAATGACAGGGCGCTTGTTCGTGAACTCATTGATACGGTGAGGGACACCCTCAAGCTGAATGCTGCGGATGCAGAACCTCAGGCGGACAGTCTCCTTTGGTTCTTTTAAGGCCGGGCCTTCTAAAAAGGTTTTTCCATATGTACCTTTCTTTGACCAGCTCATTGATAAGGTCTGGGAAAAAGCCGCAGAAGACTTTTATGGTCCCGCTGCGTTTGTCTATCAGATACCACTTGAAGATGCCCTACTTAAAAAGTGGGCTTCTCCCCCAGTGGTCGACCCTCCAGTCGCCCGGTTGAACAAGGCCACCACTCTCCCGATGGAGGGGACTCCTGCATTTTAAGGACCCCACTGACAGGAGGTCATAAGTGGTGAGCAGAGCCATGTTTGCCACTGTACAGGAGCATAATCTTCCTCCAGACACTATTGCTCTGGCCCACCAAATGGTGCAGGGCCTGGTTTATGTGTGCGACGCCATGTTAGACGCGGCCCCTTAATATCCAGGGCCTCTGTCTTGGGCGGTGGTATTGCGTCGTCTTATCTGGTTGAAATGCTGGTCTACTGACCTAGCCTCTAAGAAGCTTCTGACGGATCTACCGTTTAAAGGTGGTAGGCTTTTCGGTGCAGCGCTGGATGACATCATCAAGGATGTCACAGGAGTTAAAAGCACTCTTCTTCCTCAGACTAGCAAGGGTAAGGAGGCCCGCCGTAAGCAGGGTCCTTCCTTTCCAGCAAACATTTTTTTTTTTTCGCCAGTCAGAGTCTACGGGTAGGCCCTCCCAGACTGACAGCAGTGCGACTGGTGGACACATGCGCTCCTGGGTGCATAAGCTGAACAAGTCGGCTCCCAAGCCCGCCTCCGCGTGAAGTCTTGCTCCCACCGACTCTGGGGTGGGGGGACGACTTTGCAGGTTCACGGATCGGTGGACCTCCCGGATCTCCTACCGGTGGGTGTGCGAGGTGGTCACCTCAGGTTACAGGATAGAGTTCCGTTCCTGGCCCCAGACGTATTCTTCCCTCGAATCTTCCTCTCCTTCCTGCCCGTTGGGCAGCCCTATGGGGGCTGTTTAGGATTTGATCAGGTCCGGAGTGATTGTGCCGGTTCCTTCACAGGAGAGGTTTCAGGGATTCTACTTGAATCCGTTTGTCGTCCCAAAAAAGGACGGGGTTCGGCCTATCCTGGACCTCAAGGCCCTGAATGCCTTTGTGAAGGTGAAAAAAATCCACATGGAATCCATTCGCACGGTGATCGATACACTCCGTCAAAGGGATTTTTCTGGCGGCCTTGGACATCAAGGACGCCTACTTGCATGTTCCGATTTGCGCAAGTCACCAGAAGTTTCTGCGCTTGCGATCGGCGAAGTCCACTATCAATCTGTGGCTCTTCCTTTCGCCCTAGCCTCGGCACCGAGGGTGTTCACCAAGGTGCTTGCGCCGGTTCTAGCTTAGCTGAGACAGCGAGGCATCGCTGTCGTGGGCTATCTGGACGATCTTCTTCTAAGAGCAGAAAGTGGCTCAGAATTAGAAGACAGTGTGACTATCATCAGTCAGACCCTCAGGGACTTCAGGTGGCTCCTGAACATTCAGAAGTCACTCCTGGTCCCGACTCAACGTCTGGAGTATCTAGGTCTGATTCTGGACTCCTTGGAGGCAAAGGTATTCCTACCTCCGGGGAAGTTACTGACACTTCAGTCTGCAGTGCGGGTGCTGACATCCCGACAGTGGTCATCAGTTCGTTTTTTGCATGAGAGTCCAGGTGGCCTCCTTCGAGGCTGTTCTTTATGCCCAATCACACACCAGGGCATTGCAGAAGGAGATCTTGCTCACTTGGGACAAATCCCTGTTGTCTTTGGATCTTCCGATCCAGGTGAGTCACCTGGTCAGGGCGTCCCTGACATGGTGGTTGGGGTTCCCAGTTCTTCGGTCCGGGAAGTCGTTCCTCCCCATCCAATGGACGGTGTTCACGACGGACGCCAGCCTGACGGGCTGGGGTGTTCTGTCGGCCCAACGGCTTTGGACTCCGGACGAAGCCCGTTTACCGATCAATGTTCTGGAAATACGGGCCATCAGACTGTGCCTCTCCTCGTGGTCTGAGAGATTACAGGATCGCTCCATCAGGATCCAGTCGGACAACATCACGGCGGTGGTGTATGTCAACCATCGAGGAGGGGGAGCTCAGCTGCGGCTTCCGAGGTCGCCCGTACCCTGAAGTGGGCCAAAAGAAGCGTGCCGGCTCTGTCGGCCGTTTATATTCCGGGCATAGACAATTGGCAGGCGGACTATTTGAGTCACCAGACGCTGGACCAGGGAGAGTGGTCCTTGCACCCGGAGGTATTTCAATTCCTCTGCCGACGGTGGGGCACGCCGGATGTGGACCTGATGGCCTCTCGACCCAATCTCAAGGTGTTGAGGTTTGTGGCCAGATCCAGGGATCCTTGGGCGGATGCCTTGGATGCGTTAGTGGCCCCATGGGGTCATTCTCACCTGATATACATTTTATCCTCCGCTGCAGTTGCTCCCTCGCCTGCTGTGCAGGGTGGCGACCGAGGGAATTCCGGTGATCCTCATTGCTCCGGATTGGCCTCGGCGTCACCGGTACGCCTCGTCGCGGACGTTCCCTGGCGGTTGCCAATAAGGGAGGACCTTCTGTCTCAAGATCCTATATTTCATCCTGCTTTACAGTCTCTGGCTTTAACTGCATGGCTGTTGAAAGCCAGGTGTTGAGAGACCGAGGTCTCTCGGACTCGGTCATTTCGACCATGTTAAGGGCACGGAAGTCTTCCTCCAGAATGATCTATCACGTACCTGGAAAGCTTACATCGCCATGTGCGAAGAGCTGGACTGGCGTCCTCGACGTATTCCGTCCCTAGAATCCTGTGTTTTCTGCAGCGTGGAGTGGCCCAAAAGCTCGCTTTGAGTACCATTAAGGGTCAGATTTCGGCCTTGGCCATCTTCTTTCAGCGACCACTAGCGGGTCATTCCTTGGTTAGCACCTTGATACAGGAGGTTCGCCATGTGCTTCCTCCTGTCAAGCCTCCTCTCCCCCCGCGGAATCTGAATTTTGTGCTCTCGGTTCTCCAGGAACCTCCCTTTGAGAATATCAGGGATATTCCCCTCTTGCCTTTGTCTCAGAAGGTGGCCCTTTTTAGTGGCAATTACTTCTGTTAGACGAGTGTCTGAGTTGGCGGCTTTGTCCTGCAAGGCGCCATATTTGGTCATCCATAAGGATAAGGCAGTGTTGCGTCCGCGACCTTCTTTTTTTGCCAAAGGTGGTCTCGGCCTTTCACCTAAATGAGGACATTGTCCTTGTGTCCTCACCCATCGCATCCCAGAGAGTTTGTGCTTCACACATTGGATGTGGTACGAGCCTTGCGGTTGTGCCTGTCTGCTACTGCTTCTATTCGGAAGTCTGACTCACTGTTTGTAACTGCCTCTGGTCCAAAACAGGGCCAAGCTGCTTCGTCTGCCAACATTTCTAGGTGGATCAGGCAAACCGTCATTCGAGCCTATGCTCTCAAGGGGCGGGCACCTTCCTTACTGGTCACGGCGCATTCCACCAGGGCAATTGGCGCTTCCTGTGCTTTCCGACATCAAGCGTCGGTTGCACAAGTGTGCAAGGCGGCGACCTGGTCGTCTGCACATACCTTTTCTAAGTTTTATAAGGTTAATGTGGCTGCATCTTCGAATGCTTCCTTCGGCCGCAAGGTGTTGCAGGCCACTGTTTAGAGTTGCAACTCCTCCGTTGAGGAGCTCTGCCTTGTTTGGAATGAGGTTTTTTGGTTTTTCCATTTAGACTGCTCCCATCCCTCTTGACACTGCTTTGGGACATCCCACGTGTACAGTGAATAAGAGACACTGTGTCAGTCCATGGATGATAAGAGAAAATAGGATTTTTGTACTCACCGTAAAAGCCTTTTCTCTGACATCCATGGACTGACATGGCACCCAGCCTTCCTTTAAAGTCTGAATTGCTTTGTTACGAACTGAGGTCTGCTGACTGCAGGGGGTGGGTTATGGGCGGGGCGGGGCTGTTCAACTCTGGCTTTTAGAATGTATGTATAACATCTCACATTCTGCCTAGGTCTTCTCCTGCAAGCAGGGACATAACCCAAGTGTACAGTGAATAAGAGATGCCGTGTCAGTCCTATTTTTACATGTAGGAGCAAAGTGCCACAATTGGCCTATATGGAAAGTGATTAACATTTTTATTCTTTAACCACTTGCTGACCCGCCACGTTCATGTGCGGGCACAATCATTTACATGATCCCGGTACTGGGGGGGGGGGGGGGGCATGTTTGATCACAATGTCAACTAAGCTGTTATGAATAAATTTGTTCATAATAGCTGTTTCCAGTGCTGGGATTGGACCACAGTTATCACATATCACCTGGGCCAATAAGGGCACTCTGTACCATGTGATTAGCTGTAGTCAGACACATCACTAGTGATTACAGCTGTCTTGTAACCCATTCATGACAGTTGAAAACTTTTTGCTGTTAGAATGATATTCATTGTAACCACACTGTTAAAAAAAAAAAATCCCCGATCACTTGTTGGAGCATTCAATTTCTTTTTCAAAAAAAATTGTGACAAAAAATTACAACTTCAAAAAACTTTCCATGCCTCAAACTGTCTACTTTCCATAAAGGAGTAATTTGGAGGGTATTTTGTACTGTCCTGACATTTTAAGGGCCTCAAGAAATGAGGCCCTCGGTACATCAGCACAGATCTCTTTTCAAATCTACTGTATACCTTAAAGTTTTTAGATACTAAAACTTTCACACAAACCAAATAATAAACACTTATTGGTATTTATAGTGGTTGGGTGTGTGTGTGTGCATACAGTTGTGCTCATAAGTTTACATACCCTGGCAGCATTTATGATTTCTTGGCCGTTTTTCAGAGAATATGAATAACGCAACTTTTCTTTCACTCATAGTTAGTGTTTGGCTGAAGCCATTTATTAGTCAACTGTTTTTACTCTTTTCAAAATCATAATAACAAGAACAACCCAAATGACCCTGATCAAAAGTTTACATACTCCAGTTTTTAATACCGTGTATTGCACCCCTTTAACATCAATGACAGCTTGAAGTAATTTGTGGATGAGGCTCTTTATCTTCTCAGATGGTAAAGCTGCCCATTCCTCTTGGCAAAAAGCCTCCAGTTCCTGTAAATTCTTGGGCCGTCTTGCATGAACTGTCCGTTTGAGATCTCCCCAGAGTGGCTCAATGATATCGAGGTCAGGAGACTAAGATGGCCACTCCAGAACCTTCACTTTATTCTGCTTTAGCCAATGACAGGTCGACTGTTTTGGATCATTGTCCTATTGGAATGTCCAAGTACGTCCCATGTGCAGCTTCCTGGCTGATGAATGCAAATGTTCCTCTAGTATTTTTGATAACATACTGTATTCATCTTGCCATCATTTTTGACCAAATGTCCTGTGCCTTTGTAGCTCATACAACCCCAAAACATCAGCGATCCACCTCCGTGTTTCACAGTAGGAATGGTGTATCTTTCATCATAGGCCTTGTTGAATTTCTCCAAATGTAGTGTTTATGGTTGTGGCCAAAAAGCAAATTTTTGGTCTAATCACTCCAAATGACTTTGTGCCAGAAGGTTTGAGGCTCGTCTCTGTGCTGTTTGGCGTATTGTAAGCGGGATACTTTGTGGCATTTGTGTAGTAATGGCATTCTTCTGGCGACTTGACCATGCAGCCCATCTTTCTTCAAGTGCCTCCTTATTGTGCATCTTTGAAACAGCCACATTACATGTTTTCAGAGCCCTGTATTTCACCTGAAGTTATTTGTGGGTTTTCTTTGCATTCCAAACATTTTTCCTGGTAGTTGTGGCTGAAATTTTAGTTGGTCTACCTGACTGTGGTTTGGTTTCAACAGATCCCCTCATTTTCCACTTCTTGATTAGAGTTTGAACACTACTGATTGTCATTCTCAATTCCTGGGATATCTTGTTATATCCCTTTCCTGTTTTATACAGTTCAACTACCTTTTACACACACACACACACACACTACAAGCAAACAGATCACAGGTGAGGATGGTTACCTTTTAAAGTGGTTGTAAACCCTTAGGCTGGGTTCACACTTGTCCAACAAACGCTCCGACATTGGGAGCTCATGTCGCATGACGTGTGAAAATCAATGTTTCCCTATGGGAGCCGTCTTAACTGGTCCGACACATGTCGGTCCGACTTTGAAAATGCTCCCTGTACTACTTTGGTCCGACTTTGATCCTACTTCAGCCCATTGACTATCATTGAATTCGGATCAAAGTCTTGCATGATCCGACTTTGGCATGCGACTTGTGCTCTGCTGATCTTGAGGAGAAACTCCACGCTAAATTTTAAATAAAAAAACCGGCATGGGTTCCCCTCCAGGAGCATACCAGGCCCTTCGGTCTGGTATGGATTTTAAGGGAAACCCTCTAAGCCGAAAAAACAGTGTGGAGGTCCCCCCAAAATCCAAACCAGACCCTTATCCGAGCACGCAACCTGGCAGGCCGCAGGAAAAGAGGGGGGGACGAGAGCGCCCCCCCCTCCTGAACCGTACCAGGCCGCATGCCCTCAATATGGGGGGTTTGGTGCTTTGGGGCAGGGGGGTGACCTGCGGCCCCCCACCCCAAAGCACCCTGCCCCATGTTGATGAGGACTTTGGATTTTGGGGTGACCCCCACACTGTTTTTTTGGCTTAGGGGGGTTCCCCTTAAAATCCATACCAGACCGAAGGGCCTGGTATGCTCCTGGAGGAGGAACCCATGCTGGTTTTGGCGTGGAGTTCCCCCTCAAAATTCATACCAAACACAGTGCCTGGTATTGGCGGGGATCCAAGTCGGATCCCCGTTCATTGAAAGTCGGACATATGTCGGCTTCATGTCGCAGGGCAAAGTCGGATCCAAAGTAAGACGGCTGTCGTGTCGCACAAGTGTGAACCCAGCCTAAGTGCCGGTTCACACTACCGCGACTTCGGATCCGACTTTTGTCGCCCGACATAACAAATTACATTAAAGTGAATCAGAGCCGTCTTAATGCCCACTACTGAAGTCGCTCCGACTTCAGAAAAGGTTCCTGTACTACTTCTAGGCGACTTGTACCCATTGATTTCAATAGAAGTCACCCCCAAGTCGGGTCCCCTGTGTTAACTGAAGCAACTTTCCAGGAAGTGAAAATAGTTTTCTAAGGCAAACCCCTTCCTGCCCCCGAGCTGATTATTATGTGATTGGTCACTGGCAAAGTCGCCTGTCCTGGAGGCGACTTGAAGTTGCGTTGTAAGTAGCTCCAAGTCGCGCTGAAGTCGTCTCCAAGTTGCCTTGTAAAGTCGCGCTGGAAGTCGTGTTGCCCCAGTGTGAACCGGCACTTACAATCCACTTTTGACTATAGGTAAGCCTATAATAAGGCTTACCTGTAGCTACCCCAGATATCTCCTAAACCAGGGCTCGACAAACCCCGGGCGCCAGGTCGCCATTGCGACTAGAATTAGCGACCTGGCGCCTGGGGCAGCACAGCTGGGATATCCTGTGTCTCCGTGCCCCCCTCCGCGGCATCGCGTCGGGCCGCGGCTTTGTGGCCTTCTGCAGGCCTATGCTTCCTTCTGTGAACTAGCGCCATCTTGTGGTGGCAGTTGGTATGACAACCAGCAATGCTAATGGAGTTTCCCTGTCTGTTTTCCCTGCCATCTCCTTCCCTCTAATTAGAACCCCCAAACATTATATATATTTTTTATTCTAACACCCTAGAGAATAAAATGGCGGTCGTTGCAATACTTTCTGTCACACCGTATTTGCGCAGCAGTCTTACAAGCGCACTTTTTGGGGAAAAAACACACTTTTTTTAAATAAAAAAATAAGACAACAGTAAAGTTAGCTCAATTTTTTTTTATATTGTGAAAGATAATGTTACGCTGAGTAAATTGATATCCAACATGTCACGCTTCAAAATTGCATCCGCTCGTGGAATGGCGACTAACTTTTACCCTTTAAAACCTCCATAGGCGACATTTAAAAAATTCTACAGGTTGCATGTTTTTAGTTACAGAGGAGGTCTAGGACTAGAATTATTGCTCTTGCTCTACCGATCGCGGCGATACCTCACGTGTGGTTTGAATACCGCTTTCATATGCGGGCGCTACTCACGTATGCGTTCGCTTCTGCGCGCGAGCTCGGCGGGACAGGGCGCGTTCCTGGCTCCTAACTTTTTTAGCTGGCTCCTAGATTCGAAGCAAATTTGTCAAGCCCTGTCCTAAACCTGCAGGGTTTAGGAGATATCCCCTGTATCTTTTTTTTTGTGTGTTTTGTGGAGTGGAGTGGGTTTACAACCACTTTGTTTTCTTGGGGGGGGGACTTTATTGTGTTTTATACAGAGTAGTCATGTATATCAATGATAATAATAAGACATGACCCAATAAAGGAAAACAACAATATGCAATAGTAATAAAGAAAAATAAATAACAAAAAAAGAGGTGGGGGGGACCACTGGCGATGATTATTTACATTACAGACCATAATGTACAAAAATTAAGTGAACAGTAATTGGCTAACTGATACTGCATAGTAAAAAGGCACAGGTAGATGAGGATTGTAACCATCTATCTAGCCATGTAACCATAGTTAAGAGACATGGGTAGATGAGGATTGTAACCATCTGTCCCAAACTTTATTGTATTTACCTGGACATCCTCTATTGGTGTAGATCATTTTATTTTGTACGGTAGGTTATTGTTAAAGTGGAAGTAAACCCAACGATTTAATAGTTTCAAAAAACAATTACATTCCCGGCATGCCAGAAATGCCAACTGTCACATTGGTTGTGCTCTCAACCAAACTGTCACACCATCCAATGGCTGGTGTCATAACTGATCACATGTGCAGCATCATGACAGTTGAAGATTAAACAGAGGCCAAGATGGCAGCTTCCTTGGCTGAAAATAATAGGAGGGTTTACTTCCACTTTAAAGTCAACGATCCAATCAGCTAGTGTAGAAACTGATGCTTGAGTCCAGTTGTGAGCTATGATCTTCCTTGCCACAAATAGTTTCATGCAGGAATCTAAAACCTCGTACATCTGATTTTTGTCAAAAGCGCATGTGCAGGATTTTTGTGCTATCAGAGTATAAAGAGGAAATTAATTTCTCACGCGCCACTCCTTGGGCCCCTTCTGCTAATTTCGTGTTAGTAGAAGTTTGGTGAGTGTTGATTCGCGATTTTTAGATCGTACAAAACAAATGCCTTTTTAAAAAAGTTTGGCATAACCTACATGCAAAGCAGCTTCATTATTATCCCATTGAAGAAGATGAGAATTTTGACATTTCATCAATTGCTGTGTCACGAATGTTAATTCTAGATTCCGAACAGTAGTTTACAAGACCAAACTCTTCCCAGTTGTTCCTTGATTCCGAGCATGCGTGTTTGTACTTTTCTACTTTTGTGTGACGGATTTCTGTACTGACCATCTGAAAATCAGACGTTGAGTTCATGTCGGACACAATTTTTATAGCCTGCACATCCAGCTTTTGTCTGATGTAAAAGTCAAATGGTCTGTCGAAAGCACCGTACTATCGACCTGAAAATCCGCAGACAAGCTCGTCTTATGACTTTGACCTTCTGATTTTCGTACCGTGTGTATGAGGCCTAAGGCCGCGTACACACGATCGGACATTCCGACAACAAAACCATGGTTTTTTTTTTTTCCGACGGATGTTCGCTCAAACTTGTCTTGCATACACACAAATGTTGTCGGAAATTGCGAATGTCAAAAACGCAGTGACGTACAATACTACGACAAGCCAAGAAAAATGTTCAATGATTCCGAGCATGCGTCGAATTGATTCAGAGCATGTGTAGAATTTTTTGTGCGTGAATTTTTTGTGAATTGTGTACAACTTTTGTTGTCAGAAAATTTGAGAACCAGCTCTCAAATTTTTGTGGTCGGAAATTTCGACAGCAAATGTCCGATGGAGCATACACACGGTCAGATTTTCCGACAACAAGCTCACAACGAACATTTTGTGTACGCGGCATAAGAATGTGTTTGTCTATCTCAGTATCCGGAAAAATGGCAACAGGCATTGCCTGGGATCTAGTGATACCGGGGAGCCCATCTGATCTTGTAGAAAGTGAACAATCGGCGACCAATATCCTAGAATGCAGGGACATTGCCAGAGTAGGTGGCCAAACCTGCCAACGGAGATCAGACATCTGGGGCACATGGGACTGTATGTGGGACAGAATTTTGCTTTCCGGTGTGATGTCAAGTATGCCCTGTTGGTGATTTAGAGTTGGTTTACAACCACTTTGTGCCATGGAAGCTCCAGCTGCCTGAATATAGTAACCTGCAGCAATGATTTCCTCCATCCACGCATTTAGCATGAGTGAAGGAATCTGTTGACTTCCTTTTGTTCAGCCTGCAAAATCTACAGTATGGGACTAGCTTTAAATAGGACTGAGGACTCTCTTCATGTCTCTGTGTCATAGTGCTGGGTTCCTAAGCACCTATTGCCAAGTGTCATCGTTGTCATGGGGTAAGGAGAATAAGTCAAACCCCCCCCCCCCCCCCGATAAGTGACGGAATTGAATGGAAATTGCATACCTGTAGCTGCAGGCTGGTACTTTAAATGAACTTGTCAGTAAACAAAAGCTGTTTGTGAAGTCTGACAGGTCTTACCTAGAGCTCTAAACACAAATGTTTCTATAGTTTCAAATGTTTAGATCTCTAAATATAACCCATAAGCTGAGAAAATACCTTTCTGACACTTTACAAATGAATACTCACGATAGTTTCTCTCTGCTGAATTATTCATGTGTTTTCAGCCTCGTTCATGGGGTTGGGGGGCATTTTTGCACCAGATTTTGCACTCTCCAATTTTAGTAAATCAGCCCCAGTTTGTGCAGGTAGCATTTACAAGCACCAGCAGGAATCTACTGATTCTTGCCGGTGGCCGCTTCTATGCGGCCATCTGAGTGTAGCCTTAAAAGGGTATCAAAATATTTCATTTACAATCTTCTATCGTCTTCTACGTCTCTGTTTGGGTAAGCATATACTATATTTATACATAGTAATATATTTATTTATAGTAATTACACCATGGATTTATATTATTATTATTTTTTACTCCATTGAACCTTTACATACATACTGTATTATACCAATATTCCACAATAACATAGTGAGACAATTGCCTCAATTGTACACCAGTGACCCACAGCTCAACCCCTTCCAACTATTTGCCCAATATTTCTTTCTACTAAAATTGAAAGAATAAGATCTTTATCAGGGCCCCTGTATTAATTCCACAAATACTACACCTTCAAACAATAAGCCCCTATTTAGATTTGTGCATTTTTCTGCTCATTTCCCTATACCTGACTACACAGAATCCCATTCTTTCTGATTGTACCTGATCATACTTGTACACTCCGTTGCTTTACATCCTACATCCTTTTTTTTTTTTTGTGTATTCAAGTGTTTTTGATCTCATAGACCTCAATGGTAACGCCTGCAAACACCCGAAGAGTATTTTATCCTCAGTGTACTCAAACCTTGACAGGCAGGGAGAAGGATTTATGACAAAACAGACCAATAGGAGTCTTTTTTTTTCTTTGGTTTCTAATTAAAAAATAAGTAAAAGTTTACAATGTTAAGTTAAAATAAAAAACAAGCCAGAAATTTTTAAAAAAACATCCATTGCAGCCTCACTGTGTCCAAAACACAGCCACTGTGCCCATCAAACGCAGCCACTGTGCCATGTCATCAATTGTCGCCACTGTGCCATCAATTGTCACCACTGTGCCATCAAACGCAGCCACTGTGCTATCAATTGTCGCCACTGGGCCATGCCATCAAACGCAGCCACTGTGCAATCAATTGTCACCACTGTGCCCATCAATTATCACAACTGTGCCATCAATTTTCGCCACTGCGCCCATCAATTGTCGCCACTGCGCCCATCAATTGTCGCCACTGTGCCCATCAATTGTTGCCACTGTGCCCATCAATTGTCGCCACTGGGCCATGCCATCAAACGCAGCCACTGTGCAATCAATTGTCACCACTGTGCCCAGCAATTTTCACCACTGTGTCAGAAATTGTCACCACTGTGCCCATCAATTGTCGCCACTGTGCCCATCAATTGTCGCCACTGTGCCCATCAATTGTCGCCACTGTGCCATGCCATCAAACGCAGCCACTGTGCAATCAATTGTCACCACTGTGCCCATCAATTGTCACCACTGTGCCAGCAATTGTCACCACTGTGCCCATCAATTGCTGCCAGTTTGTCCCCTCAAAAACCGCCAGATTGCTTCCCCCAGCACTTACCTTTCTCGGGTCAGCCATCCTCCTTCGATGTCTTCTCCCAAGTCCCGCCCTCGATGTCGCTTCAGCCAATCAGGTTACCGGTAACCAGATCCGGTGAACCTGATTGGCTGAGATGCGTGTCAGTGTTCACCAAAGAACGCACCCCCCCCCCGTGAACTATTTGGAAGCCGATTACAGCCTGAGGGCTGTAATCGGAAAGCCTATCAGAGCCACTGGCTCTGATAGACACTTCCAAAATACACCCACCACCGGCCACCGCTCTAATTCAGATGGCCGGCGCTCACCAGGAGGCCAGCCATCTGAATAGTAGGCGGCAGCGGCGACAATACACAGATTCATGCAATGCATGAATCTGTGTATTGTCTTTCAGTGGCGGTGCAGGAGCGAGAGGGGGCGGCGCTCTGGCGCCCTCTATGGACGCACCGCCACTGTCCCCGTCCATATGTACACACACATACCAATGCAAACGCACATATTGGGTGTGTACGCATATGTAGCCAGGTTCCGGGGCCCCTGAGGCCTAATGGTGACCTCCAGAGTTAGGGACAGCTGACATCCTTCTGTGTAGAGTGGGTTACAAGCCATGGTGGGTGTAATGCAAGAAGATGGAATGGTGGGCGCCAGACACTTTTTGAAAGAGATTTATTGTCTCTTGAACAGAACTGAAGGAGAGAGGGTTAGGGCCAGGATACCATTAAGTAAATGCAATGGTAATTGGCAGACTCCGGGACTTCTATAGGTAGACAGCTATACAGGTGAAGGGCTCCAGCTGGACACCACTTCTGTATAGGTAGTACTGCTGTCTCCTATGGCAACAATCTTGTAGATGTTACTAACGGTAGTTGTATTCAACTATTGGCAACACAAACACTTCTCCGCATACTCCACAGTCACTCGCTGTGGATCTTCACTCAACGAACTCCCAGTCTTTCACTAGACTTCGGATCCAATAGCAACTGGATCCCCTGAGCTCTGTCACTTTTAGCACTCAGTGGGGGTTATTTATGAAAGGCAAATCCACTTTGCACTACAAGTGCACTTGGAAATGCAGGCGTTATAGATCTGAAAGGAAGATCTCAAATGAGGGGAAGCTCTGCTGATTTTATCATCCAATCATGTGCAAGCTAAAATGCTGTTTTTTATTTTCCTTGCATGTCCCCCTCAGATCTACAGCGACTGCACTTCCAAGTGCACTTGTAGTGTAAAGTGGATTTGCCTTTCGTAAATAGCCCCCATTATCTTCCTCAAGCGTCACCCCCGCTTCCCTGCTGGGTCCCTGGCTTGACACTCACAAATACTCTTCAAGCGTCACCCCTGCTGACCCGCTAGGTCCCTGGCTTGGTACCCACTGATGCTCCGCAAACGTCACCTCTGCTGTCCCGCTGGGTCCCTGGCTGGTGGGAAGACTGCTCTGGTACTTGCTTTAGCTCACTCACAGTGGTCTCCGGTAACAAGGTGGATTGTGCCTTAGTGGTGACAGCTTCCCCTCTACCTCGGACCACGGCTGGTTCCCCGTCCGGCTGAACCACTCCTTCTAGTTGGACTACAAGCCAGTAGTCCCAACCCTACGCTGCTTCTCCTGCTCCTGGATAGGCCTCAGGCAGCCTAGCAGCCAGGTGTCCCCGGGATGGGACTCAGGCTTCCGACCTAGCAGCCCAGGGCAAAATAACAGCCGTCTGGTTGGCACAGAACCCCAATCACTGGACTCCACCCAAATAAATAGGCTCTCCCAGCAGGCCAAGGGACCAAAGAAAATCCCTGTCCATTGGCTGAGATACCCCATCCATTCATGGCTGAGCTTGCACAGCCCCTGTCTTATCTAATGCCACCTAGTGATAGAAGAGAAAGGGTGCAACAAGTCCAGATTTAGAGAGGAATCAATTGATTTCCTGACAATTTGCAAAGGCAACTATCGCCTGGCAACTAAATTTAATAGCAACCCTGCCTAAACATTGGGGTGCTACACATATGAAAAGGACGATTGTACCACCTAAATTAGGTATTGCTATGCATGCCAAAGATAGAGCAAATATTCTAGGGCCACCATTCACTGTTCAGGGAGTAGTGCGTAATAAAAAAACCTACCTACCTACCTGCTGCAACTGTCCACTACTGGCTGTAAGCCTGAGAACTAAACAATCAAAGACAATTGATTGCTCAGTTCTCAGGTCCACTCTAAGCACAGAGTGATGGCTGTTAGTCACCGCTGCATGCTCTGACTCTCCAGCACTCACTGGAGCACCAGGCAGGAAAGTAACAGGAGTGGCTGGCTCAGCTGCCAGTCAGGAATCTAGGTGGTCCCGACATTATTGTCAGGATACATCTTGAGTCTGTCGCGGCTCTGTGATGTCAGCTGACAGCATGCTTTACCCTGTGATTCTGGTTGACAGGAAAGCAGATCTAAGTGCACTACTGTCACCCACATGAGAAGTATGGCCGAAAGAGCTTTGACCATACTTCGCTTTCAACTCTAAATTGATGAGCTGCACAGACTTTTAAAGGTCAACTCCACCTTTTGTACAATATTACCACTTCCCGACTGCACAATAGACAAAAGACGGCTACAGCGCAGTCATCCGGTTCTGGGAGGGCATACATGGACATCCTCCTAAAACCATATCCCCGGCGTGCATCTGCCATGCTCTGTGATCGGGGTAAAGGGCCAATAACAGCGGCCCTTTACCATGTGATCAGCTGTGTCCAATCGCAGCTGATCACATGTAAGCAAACTTGCCGTCTATCGGCATTCCTTTCCTTACGCATTGTCAATGCATGAGGAGAGGAGAGACAGTAATCGGCAAGTGTGACACGGGATATTTACACTGATAATCAGGGCCCTGATCATCAATGTCCTGATGATCAGTGTAGCCCCAACAGTGCCCATCAGTGAATGAGAAAAATTACTTATTTGCAAATTTTTTTTAACAGAAACTAAGAAAAACGTTTGTTTGTTTTTTGGCCTTTTTTCATTTGTTTAGCAACAAATAAAAAAAAACAGTGGTGATTAGATACCCCCAAAAATAAGCTCCATCTGTCTCAAAAAAATGATCAAAATGCAATTTGGGCACAGTGTTGTATGACCGCGCAATTGTCATTCAAACTATAACAGCGCTGAAAGCTGAAGATTGTCAGGGAGTAGGGAGATCAAAGTTCCCGGTATTAAAGGGGTTGTAAACCCTCCTGTTTTTTCACCTTAATGCATCCTTTGCATTAAAGTGATTGTATGGGTTCTTTTTTTTCATTTTAAAATAACAAACATGTTATACTTCCCTCCACTGTGCAGTTCGTTTTGCACAGAGTGGCCCCGATCCTGCTGTTCTCGGGTCCCTCGGCGGCTCCTCCCCGCAATAGCTAACCCCCTCTCTGGGAAGCTCTATCCCAAGGGGGTTAGCTTGCGGGCGCGCTCCTTGTCATACACGGCAGACTGTGTCTATGGACGCAGCATCCATAGACACAGAGTGTATGACTCTGTCCCGCCTCCCGGCGGCCGGGTCATTGGATGTGATTGACAGCAGCGCGAGCCAATGGCTGCGCTGCTATCGATCTAGCCAATCAACGGCCAGACTCCGTGGAGAAGAGGACGCCAGGGGACGTGCTTTGCCAGGTGTTTTTTCACCTTAATGCATAGGATGCATTAAGGTGAAAAAACACAAACCTTTACAACCCCTTTGGCTCCCGCTGCTGTCAATCAAATCCAATGATGCGGGTGCCAGGGGGCGGGGCCGAGTCCTGCATTCGGTGGCTATGGGCGGCAAATGCTGGACTTAGGAGCACGCCCGCAAGGTAACCCCCCGGGGGAGCGCTACTCCTAGGGGGTTATCTGATGCGGGGAGGAGCCGCGAGAGCGCTGTTTTCTGGCTCTGGGCCACTCTGTAAAAAACGAGCTGCACAGCGGAGGTAAGTATGACATGTTTGTTATTTAAAAAAAAAAAAAATCTAACCTTTAGTATCACTTTAAAGTGGTTAGGTTACACCTGTTTTGTATAAATAGCAATAGCAACAATGTCACCGCATTTGGGGGTTCTCTCCTGTAGCGCCTGTCACTTTAAAAATTTGCATCGCAAAGCCACAATATTTATTCACAGAGATCTGACGGACCTAGACTTGCCAGATGTACTTGTGATTCTAAATTGCACATGAGCATGGTGATCCTTCCTTCTTCCTCTAGCTCTCTAACTGAAAGCCCATACCTCAGTACTGACAGGGGGAGCTGGAAGAAGAGTATGCTGTACCCTGGCATTACACCTGCGATCCACTGAAGGCCATTGCAATGCTTTGCAGGCTGATTTGCGAAAAAAAATTGCACTTTGTTCCTGCAAATATATGCAGTATGTGCATTTATTCTTTTTTAGCCTTTAATGCCTGTTCACCTGCGCTCCGTGTGCGTTTCCGGTACTACGTTCCAATCACACTGGGTGTGCGATATGCTGCGGTTGTCAACAGATTCCAAGCGTCACCCTAAACAAGCAATGCGTTTGCCTGCAGCGGATTGCATGGTACCACAGTACCATGCAATCCAGTTACAGTGTGCTGTAAAAGTAGTGCATGCACTTTATTTGGTGCGATCCAGTGGGATTTCAGGCTGAAAATTGCACTACACTGAATCGCACAGGAATGTGTAGATTCTGGTGTGAACTGACACTTAAAGCATCTGTAAACAATTTTAGATGCCGATAGTCCTCGGAGGCTGTCCATATTTCGTATCTATTTACTTTTATTTTGTTTTTTTTATCAATAATTTATTTTATTTTTTTCAAATAACATTTTTTATTGATCATATAAATCAGCAAATGCACATATACCGAATGCAGCATTATACAGAAATCGCTAAAGCAACAGTCTAGCCAGTGCTTACATTGCGAAAATACACAACTCTGGAAGTGGTAAATAATCAAAACTGACAAATTGCATAAATTAGTAATCATTAAACAACTGCCACAGGCCTCTACAAGGCCAGAAAGAAGAGCTGGATAGAAAAATGAGAGAGCGAATAAGAAAGAAAGACTAAGAGGGGGGTAAGGGAGGGGGGGGGAATAGGGGGCTAGGATAGGAGCTTGTCCATCGGCTCAATCAATAATAATTTTATTGCAAGAGAAAGGATAATAACAGTTGTACAATTGTATAAAAGTAATGACCTTTGTACAAGTACTTATTTGCGATATACGTATCTATTTACTTGACCCAACCTTACATTTTACCAAAAATGGTAGATTTATTGTGTTTCTGTGCACTAAAATTAATTTGTATATTTGTTACTGAAAATAACGGAAAATTTATTATCAAATACTTACCGTAATTTTCCTTTCCTGATGGACTCCATGGCAGACTACGTGTGGGTTAACTCCGCCTCCTCTCCAATGCTATAGGACCCCATACCCATAAATGTGAGTTCACCACTAGAGACTGTGTTCCGTAACTAGCCAACTCTTGACCAATGGGTGGGAACTCCGTCTGCCATGGAGTCCATCAGGAAAGGAAAATTACGGTAAGTATTTGATAATAAATTTTCAGTTTTCCTGACAGACTCCATGGCAGACTACATGTGGGAAATAACTAGTCAAATCACACGGGTGGGTATACTGATCAAAAATAAATTTAGTTTGTCCCGCCACTCGACAGAAGTTCTTAAACCAAAGTTCACAGAAGATAGAAAAGAAGGTTCTATGCAATACTGTGACAAATAAGGGAATTAAAGCGGAGTTCCACCCATATTTGGAACTTCCGCTAAATCCACTCCTCGCCCCCTTACATGCCACATTTGGCATGTAATTTTTTTGGGGGGGAGTGGGGGCTTCAGTAGGAGTGGGACTTCTTGTCCAATTGTACAATAACTTGTCCCACTTCCTCCTTCCTCCTTCCGCCCTGGGGTCACCTAGGCGATACGTCATATCACCTTTTGGCGGCCCCTCCCTGTAGGCGATCACCTGGGAAGTGACAGGTCCCAGGCGATCGCCTGTCCACTCAGAGAGCGCTGTGCCGTTCACGCATGCGCAGTGAGTGCCCGGTCGTGAAGCCGAAAGCTGTCACGGCCGGGTGCCCACACTATGAATGGAGGCGCCGGCGGAGAAGCGGGGAGAGGAGCGGAACTCCGGGCGGTGCGGCGCTGGACAGTGGAACAGGTAAGTGTATGTCTATTAAAAGCCAGCAGCTACACTTTTTGTAGCTGCTGACTTTTAATAAACATAAAAAAAGGCTGGAACTCCCCTTTAATGTAGGCCCATGAGGCCGCATTGCAGACGGCATCTAGAGCCACATGCCTGGCTGCTGCCCAAGAGGCTGCTATGCCCCTGGTGGAGTATACCGTCACCGCTTCTGGAGGAGTTAAGCCCTTAGCCCTATAAGCCTGCTGAATGGATTGGACGATTCAGCCTGCAATCGTTCTGGACGAAGCTTGTTCCCCTTTGCGACCACCGGACACCGAGGCCTGGAGCTATGCACCTGCCCATGGCTGGGCTCTGAGCTCTCCTGACACCGCTAGAACGTATGCCCAGCATCAACCTCAATCGATTGGACATCCGTAAACGTAAGTGCATTGCTTGTAGGTCCAATGAGGAGGACAATAAAGGAACACAGTCTCTAGTGGTGAGCTCAAATTTATGGGTATGGGGTCCTATAGCATTGGAGAGGAGGCTGGGTTAACCCACACGTAGTCTGCCATGGAGTCTGTCAGGAAATAGATTTTATTAACAATAGCGCATAGATTGTTTGCAAATACAACCATTTTATTCTACAGGGTCACTGCTTTTAGAAAATTTTATCTAATGTATTCAGGGTTTAAAGCAGAACTTTATTCTCTCAATCAACATTGACTATGGGGTTGATTTATTAAAGGCAACTCCACTTTGCACTACAAGTGCACTGCAAGTGCAGTTGCTGTAGGTCTGAGGGTACGATCTGAAATGAGGGGAAGCTCTGCTGATTTTATCATCCAATCACATACAAGCCAAAATTCTGTTTTTTATTTCCCTTGGTCCCCTCAGATCTACAGCGACTGCACTTCCAAGTGCACTTGGAGTGGAAAGAGGATTTGCCTTTAGTAAATAAACCCCCATGTGTAATCCTTATGTTGCTAGAATTAGTAAATAGATAGGAAAGTATATCATGTTTTTATTTATTTTAGACTTGTTTTTTTTTTATACATTTCTTCAGTTACTTCCAGGTTTCCAGGTGTAGGCAAATGATGTCATACATCCCAGGAGTTTTCAGGAGGGGAGGAGGGGTTTTCTCAGCTAAGCACACCCTCCGGTCTGCATGCCTGAGCTAAGAGCAGATGGATTCCAGGAAATGCTACATGAATCATCAGCCCTTACTCAAGGTGGGCACAGCCAGAAATGCTCGGGTGTGTTTTTCAAAGTGGTTTCTCAGCAAAATAAAGCATGGAGACATGGATAGATGCAGGAGTTTACTTTGAATATTAAAAATAATTTAAATAGTGCTTTTGGTTTGCGGTGCTCAGATGCAGTGTAGTTTCACCTTAACCACTTCCCTACCCAGCCATAGTCAAATGACGTCCACAGATGGGATCTCCCATCCTGGGTGGACGTCATATGACGTCCTCAGCTTTGAGGGGGGATATCTGAATGATGCCTGCAGCTAGAGGCATCATTCAGATATCCTTGTTTAGAGCTGGCGATCCTGCGCACCATAAGAACGATCATAGCGGCGGTTCCGCCGCTTGATCCTTCTTATAGGCGGCGGGAGGGGACATCCCACCCCTCCCGCTGCCATCCGGTGCTTCTCCGGGCTCTCCCGTGCCATCGGGGACCCGGAGAGAATCGTCCGGCGCCGGTGGTGGGTCACGTGACGAGCATAGAGATGACTGGTGACCAGATGGTCACCAGTCATCTCTGTGATCGTCGGAGGCCCGGGCGCGATGTGATGACGTCACGCCTGGGTCCTCAGATGTAAACAAAGCCGCCATTGCGGCTAGTAAGTATGAGATCAGTGAAATTTTTTTCACTGATCTCATGCTTTCCAGCCTGGAGGAGAGATGTGGGGTATTATTGACCCCGCATCACTCAATAAAGAGGACCTGTCACACACATTCCTATTACAAGGGATGTTTACATTCCTTATAATAGGAATAAAAGTGATAAAAAAAAAAAAAAAAAAAAAAAGGAAAATAAGTGTAAAAAATAAATAAAATAAGTAAAAAAAAAAAAAAAATTATAATAAAAAAAAATGTTAAACGCCCCTGTCCCCGGTAGCTCGCGATCAGAAGCGAACGCACATGTAAGTCCCGCCCACATATGTAAACGCCGTTCAAACCACATATGTGAGGTATCGCCGCGTGCGATAGAGCGCGAGCAACAATTCTTGCACTAGACCTCCTCTGTAACTCTAACCTGGTAACCTGTAAAAAAAATTAAAGCGTCGCCTATGGAGATTTTTAAGTACCGAAGTTTGGCGCCATTCCATGAGTGTGCGCAATTTTAAAGCGTGACATGTTAGGTATCTATTTACTCGGCAAAACATCATCTTTCATATTTTCACAAAAAAATGGGCTAACTTTACTGTTTTGTTATTTTTTAATTCATGAAACCATTTTTTTTTTTAAAAAAGGCGTTTGAAAAATTATTGCGCAAATACCGTGCAAGAAAAAAAGTTGCCTAGGGTGTCTGCTAAAATAAATATAAAATGTTTGGGGGTTCTGAGTAATTTTCCAGCAAAAGAATGATGATTTGTACATGTAGGAGAGAAGTGCTAGAATAGGCCCGGTATGGAAGTGGTAAAAAAAGCCCGGTGTTGAAGTGGTTAAAGTGTGTTTCCATTTACAAAATGCAAATTTTCATACAGGTGTGGAAAAAAAAAAAGCACTGGCAATGGAAGAGTTCAATGAAGAATATTTGAAAAAGTAAATAAGAGAAATTTCTTTAAAGGTTTTTATCACCTTGGCTGAGAGCTGTATTTAGAAAAGTATGTGTACTCACTCTTCACAACTGAATGTATCTGTACTGCTATCAAATACCGTCATTACTTTGGTGTCAGTAGGACCAGTTTTACTATGTTTGACTTCTATATTTAGCTGTGCGGTGAGGATTGTTGTGTGTAGCTTCCATCTGATTTGAGGTAAGAATGCTGTGCTATAGTAAGGACTGGCTCAGCTGGTTCAGCAGGGACTCTGCATGTCCTATTATGGGAAATTAGCAAGGTCACCAGCTTACAGTTTTTACAAAAGGAGTTTATGTAAGCCAGTTTCTGCTTTTTACAAAGGTTGGAGTATTTATGTTCACACATAAGCAGTGTGAGGGGTGGGATTGATGTTATATATGAATTCCGCATAACATAGCCGTGTGTACATATGACGCATCCTTCGTGGCAAAAATAATCCCCCCCGTCCACCGAAGGCAACATATTCACGTAACTACAAGCCTATTGAACGCCTATGAGCCCCCCCCCCCCCCCTTGCCACTCTGTGAAAAGCGTTCCACCACGGATCTCTTTTTACAGACAACCGCAAGTGTAAAGGAGCCCCTTTTAAGAACTTGCTTTGGGGTATCCTTATACAGGTGCATCTCATAAAATCCCCAGCAGATGACATGGCTCCCCAAAATCATCACTGACTTTGGAAAATGTTCAAATCAATTTGGAAATCAAGGTCTCAGAGTCTGGAGGAAATGTGGAGAGGCACAGAATCCAAGTTGCATGAGGTCCAGTGTAAAGTTTCCACAGTCCGTGATGATTTGGGGAGCCATGTCATCTGCTGGTGTTGATCAGTGGTGGTGCGTCCATAGAGGGCGTAGGAGCGCTGCCCCCTCTCTCCTGCACCGCTCTATCACCAATAGATAGATTTATGCATTGCATGAATTTATCTATTGTCGCCGCTGCCGCCTCCTATTCAGGTGTCCGGCCCCTTGTCGGGCGCTGGGCATCTGAATTACAGCGGCCTTTTTTTCTGGAAGTGCCTGATTAGAGCCGTCGGATGTAATAGGCATCCTGATTAGAGCCATAGGCTCTAATAGGCTTCCAAATTGGTAAACAGCCTATGCGCACTAACACTGACCCGCCTCTCAGCCAATCAGGTGCACCGGGTCTGGTTACCTGTCACCTGATTGGCTGAAGCGACAGGCGCTGTGATTGGACTCCTATCAGGCGTCCAATCATAGCAGAGGGCGGGAGAAGACATGGAGGACTCGGAGCGTGGAGGACAGCGCTAACAGGTAAGTGCTGGGCAGGGGGGCACACTGGCAGCATTTGATGGGGGCACACTGGTTGCAATTGATGGGGCACACTGGTGGCAATTGATGGGCACACTAACGGCAATTGATGGGGCACACTGGCAGCAATTGATGGGGCACACTGGCAGCAATTGATGGGGCATACTGGCGGCAATTGATGGGCACAGTGGTGGCAATTGATGGGCACAAAGGCGGCAATTGTTGGGCACACTGGCAGCAATTGATGGGTACAGTAGCTGCGTTTAATGGCACAGTGGCTGCGCTTGATTGTTTTTTTTTTTTCAGTTTGTTTGCGCCCCCCCCCCAAAAAAAATTTGAGCAACAGCCTCCACTGGTGTTGATCCACTGTGTTTTATTAAGTCCAAAGTCAGCACAGCCCTCTACCAGGACATTTTAGAACACTTCATGCTTCCCTCTGCTGACCAGCTTTATGGAGATGCTGATTTCATTTTCCAGTAGGACTTGGCACCTGCCCACACTGCCAAAAGTACCAATACCTGGTTTAATGATCATGGTATCGCTGTGCTTGATTGGCCAGCAAACTCGCCTGACCCAAACCCCATAGAGAATCAGTGGAGTATTGTCAAGAGGAAGATGAGAGGCATCAGAGCCAACAATGCAGACGAGATGAAGGCCGCTATCAAAGCAACCTGGACTTCCATAACTCCTCAGCAGTGCCACAGGCTGATCACCTCCATGTCATGCCGCATTGATGCAGTAATTCATGCAAGGAGCCTCGACCAAGTATTGAGTGCATACTATACTGTACATGGACATACTTTTCAGTAAGACAACATTTCTGTATTAAAAATTTTTTTTTTTATTGGTCTTATGTAATATTCTAATTTTCTGAGATACGGAATTTTGGGTTTTCACTAGGTGTAAGCCATAATCATCAAAATTAAAAGAAAAAAATGCTTGAAATATATCACCCTGTGTGTAACGCATCTACATAAAATCTATTAGTTTCACTTTTTTAATTTATATACTGAAATAAATTAACTTTTTGATGATATTCTAATTTTATGAGATGCACCTGAGTATCCAGCTGACAAGGATTTGGATCTTTGCTCCAGAGAGTGGCTACAGCTTCTCCTGAGCATATCATAGCTGCATCAATGTATGATGTATGACCATGTCTGATACACTTGAAAGCCTTTTTCCATAAAAAAAAATTGGCAATTTTTTTTTACAAGGTAGGTCACCAGGTCGTTTCTCAACCTTATCCAAATGCTCAGCCCCAAAGAGGAAGGGCCTCCCACCCTGAACTTCTCGGTTGCAAGGCTCCTGACAAGGGCAAGGCACCCTGTAGTCTACCAAACCAAAGCCAGGTGGACGCCGCTCCTTAGGGACCTGCCAAAGCCGGTCCTCTAAAACTTGGTGAGGAGGGGGCTCTCCCAAATAGAGACCCTCCAGGTTGGGGAGAGGAAAAAGTTCAGAAGGCCACATATCCTTGCCCCGATGTCAGGGCAGGCCCCGATACCCTGCACCCTCTGATATCTCTTTACGCCCAGTGCAGGGGAGGGACTGCCTGATCACATGACCACTGTGATTTGCTGTCACAATGGTCACATGGTCAGAAGCGCATCCTGCTGGCTGCCAATCATTACTAGTGTCCAGGGAGTGTCTTTGACAGCTCAATCACTGTGCTGGGAACGTGCTGTGAGCATGATCTCTTTTCAGAAACCTCAACCATATATGAACATATGCAGTATGTTCAATATGTGGGCATTAAAGCGGAAGTAAATCCATCGATTTAACAGTTTCAAAAAGCAGTTACATTCCCGGCATGCCGGGAATGCCATCTGTCACATTGGTTGTGCTCTCAACCAAACTGTCAAACCATCCAATGGCTGGTGTCATAACTGATCACATGTGCAGCATCATGGCAGTTGAAGATTAAACAGAGGCCAAGATGGCAGCTTCCTTGCCTGAAAATGATAGAAGGGTTTACTTCCACTTTAAAGCCCAGCCTTTTTCCTGCCACACATATGCATCATGTGGGCAACAAGAGGATAAAGCGACACTAAACCATCCTCTCCTTTACAGCCAAGCAAGCTGCCTTCTTAGCCAATGTTTGCCATGGTGCTGCACATGTGATTGGTTATGACACCAGCCATTTGATGGTTTGACAGTTAGGTTGAGAGCACAAGTAACTGTGACAGTTATCAATCTCGGCATGCCTCAAACGTAATTGCTTCCTGAAACCATAAATCAATGCGTTTACAGTGCCTTGAAAAAGTATTCAAACCTTTTGAAATTTTCCACTTTTTGTCATGTTACAACTAAAAACGTAAATGTATTTTATGGGGAATTTATGTGATAGACCAACATGTAATTTTAAAGTGGAAGGAAAATGATAAAAGGTCTTCCAAATGTTTTACAAATAATTATCTGGAAAGTGTGGCGTGCATTTGTATTCAACCTCTTTTACTCTGATACCCCTAACTAAAAGCTAGTAGAAGCAATTGCCTTCAGAAGTTACCCAAGTAGTAAATAGAGTCCACCTGTGTGTAATTTTATTTCAATATAAATACAGCTGTTCTGTGAAGCCCTCAGAGGTTAGTTAGAGAACCTTAGTGAACAAACAGCATCATGAAGGCCAAGGAACACACCAGACATGTCAGGGATAAAGTTGTGGATAAGTTTAAAGGGGTTATAAAAAATATCCCAAGCTTTGAACATTTCACGGAGCTCTGTTCAATCCATCATCCGAAAATGGAAAGAGTATGGCACAACTGCAAACCTACCAAGACATGGCCGTCCACCTAAACTGACAGGCCGGGCAAGGAGAGCATTAATCAGAAAAGCAGCCAAGAGGCCCATGGTAACTCTGGAGGATCTGCAGTGATCCACAGCTCAGGTGGGAGAATCTGTCCACAGGACAACTATTAGTCGTGCACTCCACGAATCTGACCTTAATGGAAGAGTGGCAAGAAGAAAGATTTTTTTTAAAAAGAAAGCCATTAAAAGTCCCATTTGCAGTTTGCGAGAAGCCACGTGGGGGACACAGAAAACACGTGGAAGAAGGTGCTCTGATCAGATGTGACCAAAATCGAACTTTTTGGCTGCAAAGCAAAACGCTATGTGTGGCGAAAAACACCCTGAACACACCAAGCCCATCGTGAAACATGTTGGTGGCAGCATCATGTTGTAGGGATGCTTTTCTTCAGCAGGGACAGGGAAGCTGGTCAGAGTTGATGGGAAGATAGATGGAGCCAAATACAGGGCAATCTTAGAAGAAAACCTTTAGAGTCTGCAAAAGACTTGAGACTGGGGCAGAAGTTCAGCTTCCAGAAGGACAACGACCCTAAACATACAGCCCGAGCTACAATGGAATGGTTTAGATCAAAGCATATTCACGTGTTAGAAGGGCCCAATCAAAGTCCAGACCTAAATTCAATTGAGAATCTGTGGCAAGACTTGAAAATTTCTGTTCACAGACGCTCTCCATCCAATCTGACAGAGCTTGAGATATTTTGTAAAGAAGAATGGACAGAAATGTCACTCTCTAGATGTGCAAAGCTGGTAGAGACATCCTCAAAAAGACTTGCAGCTGTAATTGCAGTGAAAGGCGGTTCTACAAAATATTGACTCGGGGGGGGGGGGGGGGGGCTGAATACAAATGCTCGCCACACTTTTTTACATATTTATTTGTAAAAAAAATGAAAAACCATTTAATATTTTCCTTGCACTTCACAATTATGTGCCACTTTGTGTTGGTCTATCACATAAAATCCCAATAAAATAAATTTACGTTTTTGGTTGTAACATGACAGAATGTGGAAAATTCTAAGGGGTATGAAAACTTTTTCAAGGCACTGTAGTTCTACTTTAAGGCCCTGTTCACACCTGAGCAATTTTCAGCTTGTAAAATGCTCAGCTCTGAAGCTCCAAAACGCCCAACGAGCAAAGTTCCATTCATTTCAATGAGCCCTGTTCACATTTGAGCGTTCTGTCGCCTGAAGCAAAATGCCGAAGCTCCAAAAAGTACATGAGCTTCTTTTTGGCCTCATAGACTTGAATAGAAATGCCTGACTTGAGCAGAAAAACTCTTGTAAAATGCCTGTAATACGCTCGTAAAATTCTCAAATAGCAGCTCTCCACCCCTAATGTCCTCTCCCCCTCCTCCCCCTAGTGGTTTCTGTTGTCAAAAATGAATGAAGCTGTAAAACACTTGTCATACGCTTCTAAAACGCTTTAACCACTTTAGCCCCGGACCAATACGCAGCATAAAGACCAGGTCCCTTTTTGCGATTCGGCATTGCGTCGCTTTAACTGACAATTGCGCTGTCGTGCGACGTGGCTCCCAAACAAAATTTACCTTCTTTTTTTCCCCACAAATAGAGCTTTCTTTTGGTGGTATTTGATCACCTCTGCGGTTTAAATTTTTTGCGCTATAAACAAAAATAGAGCGACAATGGAAAAAAATTCAATATTTTTTACTTTTTGCTATAATAAATATCCCCCAACAATATATAAAAAAAACGTTTTTTTCCCTCAGTTTAGGCCGATACGTATTTTTCTACATATTTTTGGTAAAAAAAAACCGCAATCAGCGTTTATTGATTGGTTTGCGCAAAAGTTATAGCGTTTACAAAATAGGGGGTAGTTTTATGGCATTTTTATCATTTTTTTTTTTTACTAGTAATGGCGGCGATCAGCGATTTTTTTTTGTGACTGCGACATTATGGCGGACACATCGGACACTTTGACACATTTTTGGGACCATTGTAATTTTTTCAGCAATCAGGGTAATAAAAATGCACTGGTTACTGTAAAAAAAAAAAGTGATTACTACTGTGCGAGGGCGTGGCTACGAGTGACACGTCACCGATCTCCGCTCTGATTACACAGAGCGGAGAGCGCTGACATTGTCAATAGGGGAGCGGGGAGATGTTGTGTTTACACTAACATCTCCCTGCTCCATGCCTCCGTGAGACGATTGCGGGGATCCCCACGGCGATCAAGTCCACGGGACCCGCAGTCCGACTCACAGGAAAGGCAGGGGGGTCGCGAGCGCGCCGCCGCCGGAGCGCACGAGACCTCGACGTCGGGCAGTTAAAGGGGACGTACAGGTACGTGATTGTGCCTGTACGAGCCATTCTGCCGACGTATATATACAGTGAGGGGTCCTTAAGTGGTTAAGACCCCTTTCACACTGGAGCGCATTGCAGGCGCTATAGCGTTAAAAATATCGCTTGCAATCCGCCTTTAAAAGCTGTTGCATTCACTCCAGTGTGAAAGCCCGAGGGCTTTCACACTGGAACGTTGTGCTAGCAGGACAGTAACAAAAGTCCTGCTAGCTGCATCTTTGGAGCGGAGAAGGAGCGGTGTTTACTGCTCCTCCACCGCTGCTGCCCATTGAAATCAATGGGACAGCACGGCTATAAGCAGCGCATTGCGGGCAGTTTTAACCCTTTCTCTGCCACTAGCGGGGGGTAAAACCGCCCCACTAGTGGCCGAAATGCGCCGCAAATCCGCCCATAGCGTCGGCGGTAAAAATAGCGGCTCAGTGTGAAAGGGCTCTAAAAAAGCTTGTAAAAAGCTGTAAAAAAGCTTAATAAACCGCCCGAAAAACCCCAGTAAATCGATACACTCAGGTGTGAATGGAAGTGGAAGTGAACCCTTCAATTTAACAGTTTCAAACAGTTATAGTCCCAGCATGCCGTGATTGCTAACCAAACTGTCATACTATCAGATGGCTGGAGTCATAACTGATCACATGTGCAGCACCATGGCAGTTGCAGATCAAACAGAAGCCAAGATGGCAGCTTCCATGGCTGAAAAGGATAGGAGGGTTTAGTTCTGATTTCATTGAGAGTGGTGTATTTTTTCCCCCCTATAGTTATATTAATAGGTCCGCCTTGCACAGCATGCACCTTCTTTGTCTGGGGCAATTGTTTGAGCCCCACACTTCGCTGAAGGGTATGACAATGGGAAGCATGGCCTTTTAGGAATGGCTGAGCGGCAGGCTATGTGCGGAAGCAGTTGCCTCCTTTCTCTCAAACCTCTCTCTCTCTTTCATAATAAAATCACCAGGACAGGACTGGGTGAATAACCTCTCCTGAAAGGGTTTACTCAGGTGCCTGATGACTAATCAGAAAGGTGGAGACAAGTTCCTGAATGGAGTATGCTGTACTTAGCAGAGGAGGTCATGCTTGAAGATCTTCTTTATGTTACTGATAGGTTTACATTAAATGCCATTTTATCTTGTTATGCCATGAACACGGAATGCACAGGCATGTTCAAGACACAAGCAAACGTGTATATGTGCATTATAGAGTTGTCATCCGGCCTGACCAGTAAAAGAGACAATGTTATAAAAGTATATCTAAAGCAAAAACTTTAATATCAGATAGACCGAGAGTTAGAACCTCTGCCAGGATTTTATTACTCTCTGTGCTGCCATGACCATTGTTTCTCGTACAGAAAGTAATGAGTAATCCAAAGATTTGCAGTTGTCAAAAACAAGGCCCGCAGGCCGAATCCGGCCCTCCAGGTCATTACCTGTGGCCCTTGCACCTTTCCTGCAGCTACGGCAACCCCCCCCCCCCCCCCCCCACACACACACACACTTTGTCTCAGCAGTCGGCAGCAGAGAGGACAGAATTCCTCCTACAGATCTTGTTCCTCTCTGTGCAACTGCAGCACCCCCTCCTTTCTGCCGCCTTTGATTTCAGCATTCAGCAGACTCCAGCCCTCCGATGGTCCTCCTCCAGACCCTGCAATTTCTATTTCCCCATTAGGTTTCCTGGCAGCAGAACATGGTAAGGGAGGTGCACTGTGATATAGAGGAGTGTTGTGGACTTTTAATTTCTGATGGTGGGGCGTCTCTTGACATCTGTTGTAAGGTGGGGGGGGATGCTCCAGGCACCTAGCCTTACAGATACAAACTGGGCAACCAGAATGCTGATGCGGCCCATGATAATGTTTAGTTTGACACCCCTGCTCTACTATATCTAGAAGGATTACAGTATTAAGTAGACAACAAGGAACCCCTGGGTGGTGCTATGGGTACCTGTTGAAAACTAGACTGATACCAAGTGATACATCCTAATTACTAGAAATCAAACATTTGGGGGATTTTGGACTGCAGTCCATGGACTTTATGGGCACACAATATTCATTTAAAAAAAATATAACTTTTATTGATTTAAAGACATAAAATCATAAAAAAAAACAAAAAAACAACACAAATATTCTAAACAGTCAATCATAGGGAAAACCACCAACCCTTTACATAAAGCTTGACATGTTTCGCATAGTTCTGCTTCATCAGGAGCAGGAGGTGCAAACAACAAAAATGCTACAGAAGGGCATTGGCTGGAAGGAAAAAATGGGGGCAGGTACTAAGGAACTAGAACTAAGGAAATCAGTAAGACACATATACTAAGCAGACATCAAGGCCTCAGGTTCCCTCAATAGTTAGGCAGATGTGTACATGTAGTAATAGAATCAGATTGCAGGTGGTATCGGTCTCTCTCAGGCATGTACTGGCCATCGGGACTACCTGAAGTTTCCCGGTGGTCCTGATGGCTCAGTGGGCTGGTGTTGGGCCGAGAATGACAGACAGCCTGTCAAAATAATGGATGCGCGCCCTCTCTTTCTCTCCCTGCCCCCCTCTCTCCCTGCCCCCTCTCTCTGCCCCCTCCCCTCTCCCCCCCTGGTCCTTGGCAAAATTGTCCCTGAATGGCAGTCTGGAAATGTGGTCACCCTACCGGGGGGGGGGGCAAGGTGTCAGTTTTCCCCCGGGTCGCTCTGATGCCCCATAAAAAGGATCCCTCAGATCCATCCCAAACTCAATAAGTATCCATATTGCGCAATTGCGTATAGTTTTATATACTGGTTTTGTGCATGTTTGCAAAATTAAAGTGGGCCGGTCTGGGTGAAGTCCAGGGCCAAATTTTTGTCCCAGTCCAGCCCTGGTCTCTCTTATAAAGTACATTCAACTATCATGGGTAGTAACACTTGAAATATGCATGAAAGGTCAGTTGGCTTACAGAAAATACAACCCAATGTAGGGGACTCGCCACATACATTGCTAGGAAAGGTATTACCTGTAAAGTCTCAGCCAAGAGCCTCCATAGGGTTGAAAGCTTTGTAACCTGCAAAAATCCTGGAGTCCCCCACCAAGTCCATGAAGCGATTTACTTCAGCAAATTGGGTGCAGGAAGGGTGCTCTTAGACCCCTGTAGTGATACCTCCAGTTAACCACTTGACAACTGGGCACATAACCCCCTTCCTGCCCAGGCGAAATTTCAGGTTTCAGCGCCGTCACGCTTTGAATGACAATTGCGCAGTCGTGCGACGTGACTCCCAAACAAAATTGACGTCCTTTTTTTCCCCACAAATAGTGCTTTCTTTTGGTGGTCTTTGATCATTTCTGCGGTTTTTATTTTTTGCGCTATAAACAAAAATAGAGCGACAATTTTGAAAAAAACACAATATTTTTTAATTTTTGCTATAATTAATATCCCATTTTTTTTTAAAAAAAACTATTTTTTTCCTCAGTTTAGGCCGATACGTATTCTACATATTTTAGGTAAAAAAAATAAATCGCAAAAAGCGTATAGTGATTGGTTTGCGCAAAAGTTATAGCGCCTACAAAATAGGGAATAGAATTATGATTTTTTTTGTATTATTTTTTTATTTATTTTTTTACTAGTAATGGCGTCGATCTGCGATTTTTTTTTGTGACTGTGACATTACGGCGGACACATCGGACACTTTTGACACATTTTTGGGACCATTCACATTTATACAGCGAACAGTGCTAAAAATATGCACTGATTACTGTATAAATGTGACTGGCAGGGAAGGGGTTAACCACTAGGGGGCGATCAAGGGGTTAATATGTTCCCTGCTAGATGTTCTTACTGTGGGGGGGAGGGGACTGACTGGGGGAGGTGACTGATGGTTGTCCCTATGTACAAGGGACACACCATCCGTCTCCTCTCCCCGACAGGACGTGGATCTCTGTGTTTACCCACAGAGATCCACGTCCCTGGCTCTGTGACAGCCGATCGCTCGTACCTGGCGGACATCGCGGCCACCAGGCACGCGCATCGGCACTCGCCTGACACGGCGGGCACAGTTTTTCCCCGCGCGCGCCCGCGGTGGCGCGCATCGCGGAAGTAAATAAGAACGTCCTATCAGCAATTGACGACCGCTTTGCGGAAGTCTTTTGCTTATAGCCCGGGCGCGAAGTGGTTAAGAGGGCTGCCTGTATGATTTTTGGGCCCTGTAGTGCACCGCTGTCAACCCCTGGCAATCGGCTTTAACCTCCCTTGCCACAGTTAGTAGGGGATGATAGGATAACTCACAGCGGCACAATCCTATGGCAAGAACACACAGTGATATTTTAAAACTTCCTTTACCTATCTCTTCCGTAAAGTAAAGAACACAGACACCAATATACTTAACCCTTGTATGTTTACTTAGATTAGTGGGCAAACAGTAAAACAGGAGGCTACAAGTCATATGCAGAGCCCTGCAATAAACAGTGTTAAACAAGCAGACAAATATTCAATGCTATGCAACTCTAAAGCCGTGTACACACGATCGGTTTTACTGATGAAAACAGTCCGATGGATTTTTTTCATCGAACAAACCGATCGTGTATGGGCCACATCGGTCTTTTTTCCATCGGTGTAAAAAAATAGAACATGTTTTAAATTTTTCTGATGGATAAAAAACCGATAGCAAATTCCGATCGTCTGTGGGCAAGTCCATCGGTTAAAAAACCCACGCATGCTCAGAATCAAGTCGACGCATGCTCAGAAGCATTGAACTTAATTTTTCTCGGCTCATCGGAGTGTTTTACGACACCGCGTTTGGAACGGTCGGTTTTTTGACTGATGGTGTGTAGGCAAGACTGATGGAAGTCAGCTTCATCGGTTTTCCGATGGAAAAATCCATCGGTTTAAAAACCATAGGAAATCCGATCGTGTGTACAGGGCTTAACAGTCCCCTTTGCAGCTACTTCCCCTCGTGGACAATATGGCGCCCAGGAATGTCTGCGCTACCCAGTCAGGTCTGACTGAACTAAGTGGAAGTTCTGTAGGGAAATCTTCGCTAGCAACGGTGGTGCACTTGAAGAACAGAATTTGTAATCCACCAAGGTAACAGAGATACTGTGTCTGTCTATGAGCAGGTGCTCTCTAACCCAACCGGACCAGTCCGCGTCCGTTTCTTCCGCTGTGGTGTCTAAGTACACAGATCCATCGTCATCCGGGTCTTCGGTCCTCCTGGCAAAGGTGCAGTATAAAGGAGAGACGTTCCTCAGGTTCCTCGGTGTGCGCGGGAGGAGAAAAGGGCCAGGCTTCTGGCCTAAAGTCACCGGAACTCAAGCGGCAGTTCAGCTTGCTGGGCGGGCGGTGTCCAAAGAGAAAGAACTTGGCTCCGCCTCTCCCTTATAAAGTCCGCCCCAGCAGTCCTTGCGCGGGGCCAGGCACCCTGGGTGCCTAAAAGTGTACTGGGTAATGTAGTCTCTGAGGGATTTAAAAGGCAATACCCCGCTACACCCCATTCACACCTGAGCATTTTGTGACACCTGCAACGATAGGCATCAAGTTTATGTGCGTTTTTCTGCGCGGTTTCACGCTAAATGCATAGGGCAGCCCATTCAATTCAATGGTCTCCCCTACGCACAAAAAACGCACCAAAGTAGCCCATGTAGGATTTTGAGCATTAAGCTTTGGGCGTTTTCATGTTTCTGTTTGCTGCTTTTGGGGGTGCCAGGAACAATGAATGGCACAGCAAGCATGGCAAGCGAAGGATAAGGAATCACTCAGGTATGAATGGGGCCCAACTGAATAAATGGACCCTGCTATTGGAGCAAGGTCCACCTGAAAATATACTTTGCACCACAAGGTCTGCTCCATTCAGCTCCCCGCTCCATGCCAAAACCTACACAAGACCTTTCCTGTTGTCCTGGAGGTGCGAAGGAATGCATGGAACTCTAGTTCACATCGTCTGGAATTGATAACAGATTTTTGGAATTTGGTGAGGGATCTCATCTACGAATAAACAAAGACCCAGCTGGAGAAGTGCCCTATGGAAGCAATCCATCCCACCTTCCCTGGAGTTTCCCTTCCTTTGTAGTCATGTTAAAGGAGGTCCCTCACCTTCAAGATCAATATGACAAATTCTCACCACATGCGGCATTATTGCGGTGAATTCAGGAACTCCTAGGAATGTTGAAATGATCACCAGACCCCAGCTGACCTAGAACTCCACAGCCTTCCAAACATTCACCAGAAACCTTTTTGTTTTTATATTGAAAGTTTTACAAAACATATAGACAACAACAACAGAAAAAAAATCATAAATGTAGAAACAAAATAAAAGAGAATAATCTGTTTTCACCTGTTGATCTGGCCAGTAACACACCTCCTGTATTAGTGAGACACAACTCTGGAGGACAGAGAACAGGAGGCACAGCAGACAGCACCATTGTCCGTCTGGTGGGGGGGGGGAGTTAAACACACTAAATAAATTGAAGACAAACTCCAGCTAACACTTTATAATCAATTTCAGCAAACAGTGGTTTTCCTTTTGGGCTAAAGGTTTTACATGAACAAATAAAAGCTGATAATTTTAATCACCCCTGCCAGTATTAAATGGTTTGTCTCATCCATGTAAACTTATACATTCTGCTGGAGAGCTTGAACTTGTGAAAAACAACTGACTTGTAAAAAAAGAAAACTAAATCCAGCCATTACATCTTAGATTCGGTAAGCTGCAATATAATAAATGTTTGCTTTTGTGGTTAATATTGCTTTATTAACAGCAGTGAAAGAAGTTCAGAGACAGGAAGAGGACAGGACATCCATACAGTGAAGATTTCCCCAGGATCCAGCAGCCTGCACAACCTGGGACATACCAGATAGGTCATGTGATTAGATCTGCAGGTTTTTTTTTTCTTTTAGCTAAACTCCAACATTAAAAATGTAACCTGCACTCCAATTATCATCAATAAAAATTTAAAATTAAATGGTACTTTGTGTCCCTCTGAGTGTAACCCAGGTTTAGGGCCCTGTGTGTTCAGGGACAGATTCCCGGAATGTGGAAGACCTGTGTTCTCTGCATTTGGCCCTAAACGGAGGTACCAGCGCTCAGCCCCATCCAGAGGAAGCCTGCCATAGACTTTGATTGGCTGCAGGAAGCAGGGCTGGAACTGCACATCCAATTTACACTAGTGTGAACCCTAGTAGTAAACCCTGCTTGGTGATTTTTACCTACAGGTAAGCCTATATAATAAGTATGTAGGTAAAATAATTATCTTTTAAACTTGCACGGTTTAGGAGATATTCACCCTGGATGGAGCCGCTGACGTCAGCGACGCATGCGCTCTGAAGGTCCGGCGTATCGTGCCGGAACTTCAGAGCTCTTTGCCGGAATGGAGTGACGTCATCGCGGCTCTGGTCACTCACAGCGCCGGAGCCTGAAGAAACACCGGGGGAACATGTCAGCCCCCTCAGCAGTGACCGGGCGCCGTTGCCACTTAAAGCGGCACTTTTGTCGCAATCTTACCACTTCATATTCAGCTCATATGTAAGTATCCTAGGGGGAGAAGCTTTCTCCTCTCTTTGGTTAGTATTCATTTTTGTCAGGCACCCTGGCTAGATTGCTTTATACAATATTATTTTCTACCTTATTTATTTGTGTTTTTTCACAGATATTTAAAGTATTTGTGAACCCATTTATAGAAGACTATGCCAGCCCCTGTATTGGAGGCTGGCATCACGCACTATGAAAGTTGTTTTAAAAACTAGCGTTCTAAATACCGATTTTAAGGTGTCTTCAGGCCGGTCACATGACTCGCCCCTTTACAGCTCCGATGGATGGCTTCTGCGGGAGGGGACGTGATCTCCCTCTGATGTCAGCCAGGGAGGGAAATCACGTGGCCACTCGTCTCCTCCGCAAAAGCTCTGTATTGTAGCTGTAAAGCGGCCGCGAGTCACGTGATCGGCCTGAAGACAGCTGAAAACTGGTATTTAGAACACTCATCTTTTAAATCAACTTTCATAGTGTGTTATGCCAGGGGCTGGCAGTGACAATTTTACGTTGGGGGGGGGGGGGGCTTGGCGGGTCCAGGTGGGGACGGAGACAGAGAATGAGATGACAGGCAGGAAGGAGGGGGTAGCTGGAGAGAGGAGAGCAGAGGGGACAGCAGCGTATGATGCAGGGACGTACTCTGACCACGGTGGTCAGGGTTGAGCAGCCCTGATTTCCGTGGTCAGAGCAGAGAGGGGATACAGGAAGTGGCAGATTCTTTTACAGTTTAGAGGGGGCAGATTACACGGCACAAGCACTGTGCCGTGTAATCTGCTTTAAGGGACCAGGATGTATATTTTTTATTTTTTTGGTGGGTTAACCACTTAAGCCCCGGACCAATACGCAGCATAAAGACCAGGCCCCTTTTTGCGATTCGGCACTGCGTCGCTTTAACTGACAATTGCGCGGTCGTGCGACGTGGCTCCCAAACAAAATTGACGTCCTTTTTTTTCCCACAAATAGAGCTTTCTTTTGGTGGTATTTGATCACCTCTGCGGTTTTTTTTTTTGCACTATAAACAAAAATAGAGCGTCAATTTTGAAAAAAATGCAATATTTTTTACTTTTTGCTATAATAAATATCCCCAAAAAATATATAAAAATTATTTTTTCCTCAGTTTAGGCCGATACGTATTCTTCTTCATATTTTTGGTAAAAAAAAATCGCAATCTGCGTTTATTGATTGGTTTGCGCAAAAGTTATAGCGTTTACAAAATAGGGGGTAGTTTTATGGCATTTTTATTAACCACTTCCATACTGGGCACTTAAACACCTTCCTGCCCAGACCAATTTTCAGCTTTCTGCGCTGTTGCACTTTGAATGACAATTGCACGGTCATGCTACACTGTACCCAAACTAAATTTTTATCATTTTGATCCCACAAATAGAGCTTTCTTTTGGTGGTATTTGATCACCTCTGCGATTTTTATTTTCTGCAAAAAAAATTAAAAATGACCGAAAATTTAGAAAAAAAAAACGTTTTTTTTTAATTTCAGTTACAAAATTTTGTAAATAAGTACGTTTTCTCCTTCACTGGTGGGCACTGATGGGGCTGCACTGATGGGCACCGATGAGGCGGCACTGATGGGCACCGATAGGCGGCACGGATGGGCACCTATAGGCGGCACGGATAGGCACCTATAGGCGGCACGGATGGGCACCGATGGGCACAGATAGGCGGAACGGATGGGCACCGATGGGCACAGATAGGCGGCATGGATGGGCACAGATAGGCGGCATGAAGCGGCACGGATAGGCGACACAGATGGGCACTGATAGGCGGCATGGATGGGCACTGATAGGTGGCACGGATGGGCATGGATGGGCACTGATAGGTGGCATGGATGGGCACTGATAGATGGCACTGTACTGCAATGTGTTTTACTAATGGATGCCAATCAGTGCCAAACAATAATGCCTGTCAATCAGTGGTGCCCATTGTGGGCACTGATTGGCATCCATTGTGGGCACTGATTGGCATCCATTAGCCATTTCTAATTTGCATCCCTGGTGGTCTAGGGTGGCATACCTTTAAGGTGGGCATCCCTGGCATCCCTGGTGGTCTACTGGCATCCCTGGTGGTCCAGTATGGGCATCTTTGGGGGGGCTGTGCTGATAATGGATCAGCACAAACCCCCCCTGTCAGAGGAGCAGCCGATCGGCTCTCCTCTACTCGCGTCTGACAGACGCGAGTGAGGAAAAGCCGATGACCGGTTTGAGACTCTTTACCTAGATCGGTGTTGCGGGGTGTCAGACTGACATCCCGCAGCAACGATCGCCGCGATGCGCGCCCCCGGGGGCGCGCAGCCGCTCAAAATCCTGAGGACGTCATATGACGTCCAGTCAGGATTTTAAAACCACTTTGCCGCCGTCAATCCGCTTCAGGGCGGGCGGCAAGTGGTTAATTCTTTTTTTTTTTTACTAGTAATGGCGGCGATCAGTGATTTTTTTTGTGACTGCGACATTATGGCGGACACATCGGACACTTTTGACACATTTTTGGGACCATTGTCATTTTCACAGCGATCAGTGCTATAAAAATGCACTGGTTACTGTGAAAATGACACTGGCAGTGAAGGGGTTAACCACTAGGGGCGCTGGAGGGGTTAAGTGTGCCTAGGGGAGTGTTTACTACTGTGTGGGGGCGTGGCTACGAGTGACACGTGACCGATCTCCGCTCTGATTACACAGAGCGGAGAGCGCTGACATTGTCAGTAGGGGAGCGGGGAGATGTTGTGTTTACACTAACATCTCCCCGCTCCATGCCTCCGTGAGACGATCGTGGGCATCCCTGCGGCGATCGAGTCCGCGGGAAGGCAGGGGGGTCGTGAGCGCACCCCCGGTGGCACGCGCGATCCCGACGTCGGGCAGTTAAAGGGGACGTACTGGTACGTGATTGTGCCTGTACGAGCCATTCTGCCGACGTATATATACAGTGAGCGATCCTTAAGTGGTTAAAGTGATACTAAAGGTTTGTTGTTGTTTTTTTTTAAATACTTACCTCCACTGAGCAGTTCGCGATCCACGTCTTCTGGGGTCCCCGTTGGCTCTCGCGGCTCCTCACAGCATCAGATAACCCCCTAGGAGAAACACTGTCTTGGGGGGGTTACCTTGCGGGCGCGCTCCCGTGTCCAGCATTCAGCGTCCGAATGCAGGACTCGGCCCCGCCCCCAGGTCATTAGATTTGATTGACAGCTGCGGGAGCCAATGGCTGCGCTGCTATCAATCTATCCAATGAAGAGCCGAGAATCCCAGGCAGAGAGACTGCGCGTCCTCGCCGTGGGACATTCCAGGGCTCAGGTAAGTAAAACGAGGGGGGGGGGGGGGCTGGGGGGCCAGTGACTGTCAGAAGTTTTTTCACCTTAATGCAAAGGATGCATTAAGGTGAAAAAAAACAGGAGGGTTTACAACCCCTTTAACAAACACTTTAATGTATTTGCTCCTGAAGAGTGGAATAAATTTACGAAACGCGTAGGGCTTATTGGATGTGTCTCATCTTCATTGGATGGTTTAGACCAGTTTTATAGATACAGATTTTATCGTTATACTGTCTCTGAGGTGGTCTGTGTCAGCTAGGAAGGCTGTTATATAATTACCCTACAATGTATTATATTGATGCAGCGGTCATATGTTTATTATACAATGTATCATTTATTGTTGTTGCCAGATTTTTACATACAATGTTTGTTACATGTGGTCCTTATGGACACAGACCTATGAATGGCTTGTCTTACATGTTTTGCAATTCTTATTCAGCAATAAACATTCTGTGTTTTATATATTGACTGCGCTTTTCTGTTGCCGCACATTGCTCATATAAAGTCCCTCCTTCCTTCTCCTTCCTTCTCCTTCTCCTTCCTTCTCCTTCCTTCTCCTTCTCCTTCCTTCTCCTTCCTTCTCCTTCCTTCTCCTTATCTTCCTTCTCACTCCTTCCTTCTCCTTCTCCTTCCTTCTCCTTCTCCTTCCTTCTCCTTCTCCTTCCTTCTCCTTCCTTCTTCTCCTTCCTTCTCCTTCTCCTTCCTTCTCCTTCCTTCTCCTTCTCCTTCCTTCTCCTTCCTTCTCCTTCCTTCTCCTTCTCCTTCCTTCTCCTTCCTTCTCCTTCCTTCTCCTTATCTTCCTTCTCACTCCTTCCTTCTCCTTCTCCTTCCTTCTCCTTCTCCTTCCTTCTCCTTCCTTCTTCTCCTTCCTTCTCCTTCCTTCTCCTTCCTTCTCCTTCCTTCTCCTTCTCCTTCTCCTTCCTTCTCCTTCCTTCTCCTTCCTTCTCCTTCTCCTTCCTTCTCCTTCCTTCTCCTTCTCCTTCCTTCTCCTTCTCCTTCTCCTTCCTTCTCCTTCCTTCTCCTTCCTTCTCCTTCTCCTTCCTTCTCCTTCCTTCTCCTTCTCCTTCCTTCTCCTTCTCCTTCCTTCTCCTTCTCCTTCCTTCTCCTTCCTTCTCCTTCTCCTTCCTTCTCCTTCCTTCTCCTTCCTTCTCCTTCTCCTTACTTCTCCTTCCTTCTCCTTCTCCTTCCTTCTCCTTCTCCTTCCTTCTCCTTCCTTCTCCTTCTCCTTCCTTCTCCTTCCTTCTCCTTCTCCTTCCTTCTCCTTCTCCTTCCTTCTCCTTCTCCTTCCTTCTCCTTCCTTCTCCTTCCTTCTCCTTCTCCTTCCTTCTCCTTCCTTCTCCTTCCTTCTCCTTCTCCTTCCTTCTCCTTCCTTCTCCTTCCTTCTCCTTATCTTCCTTCTCACTCCTTCCTTCTCCTTCTCCTTCCTTCTCCTTCCTTCTCCTTCCTTCTCCTTCTCCTTCCTTCTCCTTCCTTCTCCTTCCTTCTCCTTCTCCTTCCTTCTCCTTCTCCTTCCTTCTCCTTCCTTCTCCTTCTCCTTCCTTCTCCTTCCTTCTCCTTCCTTCTCCTTCCTTTCTACTGAATCGGGGATGGAGATGTATTCACATAAAGTCCCACCAACTTCCCTTCCCCCCTTATTTTCTTATGACCTCCTGAGTATGCCAGTTGCCTGGCCGTCTCTGCCTTCCTTATTCTCTGAAGGAAATGTCCATGAAGAGAATTACTGCTACTGCTGACCACCTAAAAATGCCAGTCGCCTGGCTAGCTCTGGCTTCCATATGTTCTGGAGAGAACATTTACAGAGAATTGCAGGGGCTGCTACACCTGACCTCCTGAGAATGCTAGTGGCCTGGCTGTCTCTGCTTTCTATATTACCCGGAAGGAAACAAGTGCAGATAATTGCAGGGGCTGGCCCCCAAAAATGCTAGTTGCTTGGCTGACTCGCCTTCTCAGGTGGTGGTGGCATGATTGACAGGAATACCTCCTTCTGAGAATGTTAGTCACCTGGCTGTCTCTGCTTTCTATATTATCCAAAGGAAATATATGCAAATAATTGCTTGGCTGTTTCACATTCTCAGTGGAGGGGGGGGGGTGATTGACAGGAATACCTCCTCCTGAGAATGCTAGTCACCTGGCTGTCTCTGGAAAAGTATTCAGATAATTGCAAGGGCTGCTACTGGTGACTGCCTGAGAATGCTAGTTGCCTGGCTGCCTCTGCTTTCTATATTATCCAAAGGAAACATATGCAGATAATTGCAAGGGCTGCTACTGGTGACCTCCTGAGAATGCTAGTTGCCTGGCTGTCTCTGCTTTCTATATTATCTGAAGGAAATATATGCAGATAATTGCAAGGGCTGTCACACATTCTCAGTTGGGGGGGATGACCGACAGAAATACCTCATTCTGAGAATGCTAGTCACCTGGCTGTCTCTGGAAAAGTATTCAAACATTTGCAAGGGCTGCAACTGGTGACATACTGAGAATGCTAGTTGCCTGGCTGTCTCTGCTTTCTATATTATCCGAAGGAAACATATGCCGATAATTGCAAGGGCTGCTACTGGTGACCTCCTGAGAATGCTAGTCACCTGGCTGTCTATGGAAAAGGAAACATATGCAGAGAATTGGTGACCTTCTAAAAAATGCTAGTCTGCAAAAAATTTCTGCAGAAAACGTACATGTAGAGAATTATGAGGGCTGCAATTGGTGACCACCCGAGCATGCCGGTCACCTGGCTGTGTCTGGCTGCAATATTTTGTAAAAGAATCACAGATGCAGAGAATTGCAGGAGCTATTTCTGAGCATGCTAGTTGCCTGGCTGTGTAATATGCAGAGAATTGCTGGGAATGCCAGTCTCTGATTTGTGGAGGGAGCACACAGAAGCCAGCATGGTCCACACATAGGATCACTATGACAGCCAGGGACCTGACACCTCCTGACACTCCTGTCAGCCTGCAGAGAATAGATTGGTTAGAGTAACACCCAATGAGAGGCGTTGCCCCGGGAAACCCTCATCCCCGCCCCCCCCCCTGCACACTACAACTCCCGGCACCCCCTGCGCGCCCCCGACCGTGACGTCAAAGTGCAGGCCCCGCCCCACCCTGGGCCGCTCAGTCTCCGCCAGCCTCCAGGTCCATGTTACTTCCTGCTGCCTCTGCCCCGGGGATCGACAGGCGTGGGGTGTCCCCGGTCCGAGGAGAAGAAGCCGCAGCCGTCTGTCCTCATCCGTGTGAGCTCCGCCGGGACATGGGGCTCCCCTCCCCCCAATAACTTCTAATCCCGGCCCCCCCTCCCCCATTGATTTATTGTCACTGCTGAGCCCCCAATATTGTGCCCCCATCCCCCCTCCATCTATAGATCACAGCCGGGACTTTTCTCTATTCTTCATCTCCTCCATTGATGGGATCCCCCCATTGATCCGGATTTGGGGTGTCCCCCCCCTCCCCCCAGGTTGATGTGGTCCCCCCAGGTTTGGGGTGAAGTATCGGTGATGCTGACGTTGTGAATGAGCCCCGGAGACCATGGAGCTGGAGAATATCGTCGCCAACACCGTCCTGCTAAAAGCCAGAGAAGGTAAGGAATGCACGCCGCCACCGCAATACCACACTTTATATTCATTTTATTTGGTTTGTTCTTTTATATCTTTTTTTGTCTTTTATTTGTAAAAAAAAAATAAAAATCTATATGACAAAACGTAAAAAATTGGAATAGTTAAAGGGGATCTCCGCAAATGACAAGACCGTTAAGGGCAGGTTCACAGGGGTGGCGGTACATGCAAGTGGTTGAGCCGCAGTTTTATTGTCACCCCCCCCCACCTCAACTGCCTACCTACTGCCCACCCACTGCCTAGACTACAGCCAGAGAGGGGGGCTGGTCACATGAAGATTGAAGCACACCATGGGGAGTTGTCAGGTGGTGCTGCTGGTCAAGTCAATGGATTTTCACCGCGACCGCGAGGCAAATGCTTGGTGATTGCTGCGCATTATTCCCTAAATTGTACTGGGGGAGGGGGAATCAAAAACAATGGAATGATGGGCATTCTGGAGGCAGCAGGGTGGCTTTCCAGAGGATGGAGTGCACAAAGCAAGGCCCATAAAGACGTGGATGAGCAAGTTTGGGGTGGAGGAACTTGACGGGCCTGCACAGAGTCCTGACCTCCACCCGATAGAACACCTTTGGGATGAATTAGAGCGGAGACTGCGAGCCAGGCCTTCTCGTCCACATCAGTGCCTGACCTCACAAATGCGCTTCTGGAAGAATAGAACATTCCCATAGACACTCCTAAACCTTGTGGACTGCCTTCCTAGAAGAGTTGAAGCTGTTATAGCTGCAAAGGGTGGGCCAACTCAATATTACACCCTATGGACTAAGACTGGGATGCCGTAAAAGGTCAGGTGTCCCAATACTTTTGGTCATATGTGCCCACACAACTGGTGTGGTCCAGGATTTGAAATTCCCTCTGCTCTTTCCCATCTTTTTCAGTAGGGCTTCCAGGATGGATGAGAGCAATTCTGATGGTCAGGTGCTGAAACGCGACCAATTAGAACCACTCTGTTCCATCCTGTAAGCCCCCCGGAAAGATGGAGGAGGAGGAGGAGAAGAGCGTGCATTTCAAATCCTGGACCACTGACCGCTCATCACCCATGGAGGAAAGTACAGCGGGGACCGGGGAGGATGTAAGGTGTTCACCTTTTTATGAATTTGTATTTAAAGTGTAAGCTCACCTTTCATAGAAAATGTGAATGAAGAGCTGACCGCCTCTCCCCAGGCCCCACTGCACTCCTCGCCCTCCAGGACTGTGTAGTGACGTGTTCCAGTGTCTGGTCCATTACACCGGCTGGTGTGGGTGGTGGAGATGGTGCTTACAGCAGGTAAGGGCACCGGGGACCGGAGAGAGTGTTGGGAGTTGACACTTTTATCTTTTGAAAAGGTATGCGAACTTCCAACCCCCTGTCCCCACTACACTTATCTGCTGTATGTACCCTCTCCCGCCACCTACACCAGCCGGTGTATTGACCAGACACTGGAACACTACAGTCCTGGAGGACGAGTAGCATCCGAACGCTCACAATGGATAGCGGACACTGGTCATCGAGGCCACATTACTGTGCTAACCAATGAGAACCTCTTCTGAGCTGCCTTTCTTCTACTATTGGTCCCTTTAAAAAAGGAGAGGTTTTGGTTGGTCAGTGTGCTAACCAATGAGAATCTCTTTTGAGCCTTTTTTCTTCTACTATGGGTCCCTGAAAAAAGGAGAGGTTCTGGTTGGTCAGTGTGCTAACCAATGAGAATCTCTTTTGAGCCTTTTTTCTTCTACTATGGGTCCCTGAAAAAAGGAGAGGTTCTGGTTGGTCAGTGTGCTAACCAATGAGAATCTCTTTTGAGCCTTTTTTCTTCTACTATGGGTCCCTAAAAAAAGGAGAGGTTCTGGTTGGTCAGTGTGCTGACCAATGACTGCTAGCTGTTGTGAGTATTATGATGCTACTCGGCCTCCAGGACTCTGTAGTGACGTTTTCAAGTGTCTGGTTCAATAAAACGCCTGGCGTGGCCAAGAGGAGATACCATTCACAGGAGGTAAGTGCTGCAAGATCAGGGAGAGTAGAGGTGCACCGAATGGAAATGTTGGTACCGGAAATGCAGGATGCACTTTGCCAAAAAATGACACTTACAAAAATAAATTATATATATATATATATATATATATATATATATATATATATATATATTATATTGGACTTTTAATATGAACTAAAATGAATGAGTTTGTTTGGCCTTTATCGGCACTTTAGCGCAAGAGAAGCTCAAGAAAAATGCATCCTTTTTCTATGTATGTCTTCACGCTTTGTGCTTGCTGCATTTTTGGTCAGTTTAAAAAAAAAATCGCACCAAAGGGCACCTCCCCGTTTGAAATTTATTGAAAGTGCAGCAAGTACGCATCAATACCGCACCTCGGTTAGAGTTTTTGAGTCACACGACCTATGAAAAACACACCATAAGCATAGTGAAATCGTGGCAAACTCGCATGCGTTTTCTGTGCTATTTTCGGCACCTTTTTCTTTATCTGCAAAATGGCGGAAAAAAATTTTGCCCGCCGAAATTCCGGTGTATCTCTAGAGTCTAGGGGAAAGGGTGTTCGCTTTTCTATGAGAACTTATCCTTTTTAAAGAGAACTATAGGCAAAACTATAGGCTACATGCCTTTTCACACTGGGGTTAGCAGTAAAGCGCCGCTTGTTTTAGCTGCGCTTTACGACTGTTTAAGCATCACTTTTCGGCCGCTAGCGGGGCGCTTTTAACCCCAAAGAAGGTTAAAAATGCAGTGATGCGGTGCTTCCGACGCGCTTTTCAGGTGCTTCATTCATTGCAATGGATGGGCATTTTAGGGGCGCTGTATACAGCGCTCCCAAATTGCCTCTAAAGATGCTGCTTGCAGGACTTTATCTAACGTCCCACAAGCACACCACCCCAGTGTGAAAGCACTCGGCATGGGAGGCATTTTTCAGGCACTTTGCAGGTGTGGTTTCTAGCGCTACAATGCCTGAAAATTGCCTCCGTGTGAAAGGGCTCTAAGGGAGGGTTATACTAGGAGAGTTGTTATATCTGTAGCACCCTCTAGTGTAGAGTGCTAGATAGTGTGTACATAATTTTTTGTTTAGTGAAGGTAAATTTAGGCTTGGCTAGCAGCCAAGCCTGTGTTGAATCTGGGTCAGAGTGAGTGGCTCAGGGAGGCTGGATGACTCACCAGGCAGCACCTCTGGTACCTCCTCTCCACTTGCTGGAACCTTGGATAAGTTTCCAGAAGAATGGTAGGGAGGTTAGGAGTTGCCTGGAGTGTTAAGGCATCCAGTAAATGGGCTGGCAGGGGGTAGGCCCCTCTTAAATACTCTGGGTCAGGCCAGCAGGGGGCAGTGTGAGTTTGGGTGGAAGCTGGAGACGACGTGCTGAGGAGGCTGAAGGAGGCCTCCCAGGGTAGCCCCCTAGTCGTGTTTTTTTTTAATTTTTTTTTTTTTTTTTTTTTTTGCCATTTGTGTACCATTGGGGAGATTTCCCATCACTTCCTGTCCCAAACCCAACAGGAAGTGAGGATAAAGTTCTCCAAAGCGAGGGAATCCCTGGTTATCACCAGAACTAGTGTCCCTATTGGAAGATTACCCCTCAATCCCAAATTCTGAGTTGTCACCAGAACAGGAATGTTCTTTCAATAATGAGGGAAATAGAAGAACAGACGGCAATAAAATCTGACAGGTGTTCTAATCCATCACCACTGTATACAAAACGAAAAAAAAATGTTTAGCCTTTGGTAATACTCTAACCCTTCCCTTCTATGCAAAATATTAAAGTGGAACTAAACGCATCAATTTAACAGTTTAAAAACAGTTACTGTTAGTGTCGGGAATGTAACTGTCACATTAGTTGTGCTCTCCACCAAGCTGTCATACCATCCAATGACTGGTGTCATAGCTGATCACATGTGCAGCGCCATGGCAGTTGAAGATCAAACAGAGGCCAAGATGGCAGCTTCCTTGGCTGAAGACAATAGGAGGGTTTACTTCACCACGTGCCGACTGTATAACTTGCATGTACGCTGGCACTGCTGCACAGTATCACACGTACCCAGTACGTGACCCTTCACTTCCGGGTAGGGGGCCGGCTCCCGCTCTAATTGTACACAGCGGGTACCATGGACTCGACGTCCGCCAGCACCCACCGATCCTTCAGTGCAGAGGGAGATTTTTGGGCCGATTTTTACCATGATTGCTGTGCTTATGGTGTGTTTTTCATAGGTCATGTGGCTCAAAAACAGTATCAAAAACGTAACATGGGTGCGTTAACGATGCATTCTTGACGTGTTTTCAATGCATTTTTTTAATTAATTTTTTCTGACCAAAAATGCATCAAGCTGGATTTTTAACACAACGGAAGTGCAATGGACCACTGTGAAGACATACATAGAATTTAAAGGGATACATTTTTCTTGAGCTTTTCTTGCGCTAAAGGTGCCAATAATTCATTTAAATTGATAATAATTATGTTAATACAATGCTATATAAATATAAAAAAAAAACTGTCATTTTCGTTTTTTTGGGCAAGTGCATCCTGCATTTTCAGCATCAAAATTTCCATTCGGTGCACCTCTAAAATAAAAACATCCCATAGTTTGGTTTTCTCAAAAGTTATAGCATCTACAATCAATATACAACTATTGGGATTTATTTTTTATTTATTTTTTTAACCAAAAATATGTAGTAGAATACATATTTGCCTAAATAGATGAAGACATTTTTTTTTTTTTTATTATTAATTTTACTTTTTTCTCCAATTTATTTTTAATTGTATAGGTTTTATAGCACACCGTAAAAAATAGTTTTTCTTGTTTTGTAGCGCAAAATAATAAAACGCAGAGGTGATCAAATACCACCAAAATAAAGCTCTATTTGTGGGGGGGGAAAAGGGAGATACGTTTTATTTGGGTACAGCGCCGCACGACCGAGCAATGTCAGTTAAAGTAACGCAGTGTCGTATCGCAAAAAATGGCCTGGTCATTAAGAGGGGTAAATTTTCCAGAGGTCAAGTTGTAATAAAAACATCCTTTGCCATTTTTAAGCTTCCCTCCAACCACTTTGCATATTATTTTATATATACTGTGATTCTGTACTTGCCAAATATGCTGCAGAAATCTCACTCACTGAGTCTGGCTGCAACCATTTTAACTGTGGGCAGCTGAAGCTGCTGCCTGTTCACTTCCTTGATTTACACCAACACACCTCCAGCTCTCATTGGCCCTCTTATGACTCGCCCCTCTTCCTGGCAATCTCTCACGAGAGAGAGCTGTGTATGATGTCATAAGCCTAGACTTTCTACCAGACAAGAAACAGGAAGTGGGTGGTATTTACTGTCAGATTTTTTTTACTATCCAAAGTTAAAACAACAATGGCAGATTTAATAGATGGAAAGTTGAAAAAATGACTGACGGTCCATTTAAAAAAATTGTTTTATGATCAATCAGATTACAGGGGGGAAACAGATGCGATTGATGGCTTGCTATCATAAGTTACGATTTGTATCTTAACGATCGATCAGACTCCACTTACTCACGTGTGGAATATCGATCAAATGGTTTGTCCACTAAGGCTTCATGCCCACTGACGTTTTTACAGCTGCGTTTTTTACAGCTTAAAAACGCCTGTCTATGTTATTGTAAATATTTTTATTTTTTGAGAGAAAAAAATAAATAAACCTCGGAGCTAAAAAACGTGACCGCGCGTTAGTGCGCGTTTTAGAGTGTTTTTGAGCGTTTTTTGACGCTCGCGTTTTTTTCTGCCTAACTCCGACGCTGTGGAACGCACTGGTCCTGGGTTTTTTTTACAGCTTAAAAACGTCTATGCTATTTGCAGCTCAAAAACGTCTAGGTGGGCATGAAGCTATAGACTAACATGGACAGGCGTTTTTAAGCTGTAAAAAACGCTCAAACGCGGCTGTAAAAACGTCCGTGGGCATGAGGCCTAAAGATCCATTAGTCCTTTTTAGAAGAGATTGATTGGAAAAGAAATTGATAATTTATCGAAGCGTGTATGGCCACCATTAGATTTGAAAAATCTATAAAATATGTGGACCTAACTAAAGCATCCAATCGATCTGTATCCAATCAGGCAGGCCCTTGTACTGCGTACTTGATGGTAGATCGAACAGAGATTGTACAGTCAGCTTGTGGTAGAGAGAATCACTTCTCTTTTTTTTTTTTATTTTTTTTATTAGTACCGAGGACCATTGTCGCCAGAATACAGAGGGGGGGATTTATCAAATCTAGAGCAGCTGTAACCAATCAGATTTACTTTTGTTTTTTTCAGTTTGGCCCGATTCACACCTATGCATTTTTTCAGATTTGCAGAAACACCCTACACAGTCCATATAACATGGATTCCTATGTGTCACATTTACATCTGTGCATTTTATGGAAAGGGTCGGGGACTTTTTTCTGGTTCCATAGACTTCAGTGAGAACACCCATTTGATCCAATCCTGGTGCTGACCAAAAAAAGGGTCCTGTGCGATTTTGGTCCAAATGCGATGTAAAATTGGCCATACAATCCGGCTGAATTCGCATCGCACAGACATCACATGTGATTTGCACAGCAGTGCGGTGTGACTCGCATTCGACGTCTGACATCACAGCAGTGTGAACCCGGCCTTAGCCCAGGTTCACACTGGGCTGCGGGAGTGAAGCCGTGCGAGTTCATCTGAACTCGCACGATTTCACTCCTGCCTGTCAGTCCCGATTTCAGCTTGATTACAGAGACATCTGACACAGATGTCAATGTAAATCGCGGCTGAAATCGCAAAAAGTAGTACAGAAACTACTTTTTGAAATCGGTGCGGCGTCGCACCGATTAGGACGGTGCCATTGCCCGCAATTTGCGGTAAATTTCGCCGATTTGACATGTCAAATCGCACCAGTGTGAACCCGGGCTTAAACAAAAACATTTTGTTTTTGGTTGTATTATATAGGGTGGGGAGACTGGGTGCACACAGAATCTGGCACAGCTGTGTGTAGTAACCAATCAGCTTCCAGGTTTCATTGTCAAAGCTAAATGGAACAAGCTGAAGTTAGAAGCTGATTGGCTACCATGCACAGCCGCACCAGTTATAGTAAATCTGCCCCATACTAATACTGTTCTATCTGCAGCGCTTCCTCTGGTTTGGAGCTCCCCAGGTCAGATTGTACATCCCAGAGGTTACGGGGTTATAGGGACGGGCTCCACTGCCGCCATATATGTACCAAAAAGCGCTGTTTATTCTCAAAGCGGTTGTATACCCGCTGACAGTTTATTTTAATTTTTTTGGCTACCGGTACCTGTAAGGCAAAAAGCATAATGAGCTAGTATGCACGGCATACTAGCTCATGAGATGCTTACCTTAGAACGAGGCGTCGGTAACTTACCTGGTCCACGCCAAGGGAGATGACATGTTGCCTTGGCGTGTCTTCTGGGTATCGCAGCTCCAGCGCTGGGAGTGGCTGGAGCCGCGATAGTGTCACTCCCATGCATGCGCACGGGAGACTTCTTTCCGGCAAGGTCCGGCGTCTGCCGGGCTTTCAGCCGAGATTCTCCGATGCACCGCTGCAGTCAACGGCGCATTACAAGGGGAATATATTCTAAACCATACAGGTTTAGGAGATATTCTTTTTACTTTACGCTATGTGCCATTTTTTTGTTCTCTCTTTAAAGTGGTTGTACACTCTGTACAACCACTTTTATCAACAGTTAAGCCTAGATTAAAGCTAACCTGTAGGTGCTGGAAATATCTCCTAAACCATGCGTGGGAGTGACGTCATTGCGGCTCTGGCCAATCGCAGCGCCGGAGCCGCGATACCCGGAAGTAACTCGGGACGAGATGTCGTCGGCCGGTGCTGTGTCGGGAACCGCATTGGGGGCATCGATCCCAGGTGAGTATTATGATGGATTTACAACCACTTTAACTACACATACATGGGAGAATTTGTCCATTTTCCTTTATGAAACACCCTCCATGGAGATTGCTATCCCAAGGATCGTTTGAGGATTTGGTTAATTGGTCAAAAGGTCTCCAGAGTTGATGATCCCACTTTTGTCGTCTGCCAATACAAGCTCGTTAGACTCCTAGGACGCAAGTCCTTTTTGAGTTCAAACCATTTGGTAAGCCTTCATCCTATCGGTGGCAGATTTACTCACCTTCACTTATTGTTCACCATCCATTTCACAAATTTTTGATGTCCAAATGAAGTCTAAAGCCTCGTACACACGGTTTGACTTTTCTGTGGATTTTTGTCTGAACGGAGTTGGTCGGGAACACCCATATCATACACACCACAGGACTTTTCTGCAAACTTTCCCAAAACTTTTCCCAACATCACGTGTTTTTTCTGCTCTTTACCGCCACCCTTTGGTCAACTTCTGCTATTGTTGGTTGATTTTAACATTATTTGTTTTGTCCATCGGACAAAAGTCAGATGGTTTTCTGTACACATGGTCGGACTTTGCTCCATCGGACTTTTGTTGGCCAAAAGTTTGTCCGTTTGCAGACCGAACTTTTGTCGGCTGAAAACGGAAAAAAAAAAAAAAAGTTTGTCCAATGGAGCGTACACACGGTCGGATTGTTGGTCCAACTTGCTCAAAATGAAGTTTGTTGGCCAAAAGTCTGACCGTGTGTATGTCTGACCGGGGCTTTAAACATTTTGAAAATCACTGTACATTTATTCAATTGGTGCTTCACTTTGTTTATATTGTTCATTTGAGACCTATCATATGGTCTATGTACACTTGAAATTTTAAGTGCTGCACTTTCTTTTTTATTCATCCCAGGGGTTAGAATCTTTTCCTCGGTTTATGCCGCCCTCTCAGATTTTTATAACAAACCTTTTTAGTTTTTATTTGTTTTTTGGCCGCTCACCTGTGTTTAACAAGCCAGGAGATTCTATGGACTGTTTTGCAAGTCAAAGAATTGGTGTGAATGGGAGATGCGGGATGAGCGGTGGAGAACCTCCAGACGCATTGTTGTATTGTTCAGGTGACAGGTTACCTTTCAGAGCAGTCATGGATTACACGTCAGTGTTAGTAATATGTTCAGTCTTTGATCTGGTTACGTATCATTTTATGACTTCCTCAGCACGGATGTTTTTGTGGTTTGTGCTGTATTCTGCTTCAGTATAACAACCATGTGAATGTACTAGACCTCTGGTGCCCAATCTGCATCCTAGGGGCAGAGTGTGACACTTTTTGTATGGTCCTCGGGGGCCCCTGCAAGACACATCTGTTTCCTTATTACCCTGTTATAGCTGTGATTTCTAGCAGTTGCATGTAATGTCTCCAATCTATAACTCTTGAAGCATGTCCTCAGTCTCCTGTACCATGTCTGTAGTCTCTGACCATCTCCTGTACCATGTCTGTAGTCTCTGACCGTCTCCTCTGCCAGGTCTGTAGTCTCTGACCATCTCCTCTGCCAGGTCTGTAGTCTCTGACCATCTCCTCTGCCAGGTCTGTAGTCTCTGACCATCTCCTCTACCAGGTCTGTAGTCTCTGACCATCTCCTCTACCAGGTCTGTAGTCTCTGACCATCTCCTCTACCAGGTCTGTAGTCTCTGACCATCTCCTCTACCAGGTCTGTAGTCTCTGACCATCTCCTCTACCAGGTCTGTAGTCTCTGACCATCTCCTCTACCAGGTCTGTAGTCTCTGACCATCTCCTCTACCAGGTCTGTAGTCTCTGACCATCTCCTCTACCAGGTCTGTAGTCTCTGACCATCTCCTCTACCAGGTCTGTAGTCTCTGACCATCTCCTCTACCAGGTCTGTAGTCTCTGACCATCTCCTCTACCAGGTCTGTAGTCTCTGACCATCTCCTCTACCAGGTCTGTAGTCTCTGACCATCTCCTCTACCAGGTCTGTAGTCTCTGACCATCTCCTCTACCAGGTCTGTAGTCTCTGACCATCTCCTCTACCAGGTCTGTAGTCTCTGACCATCTCCTCTACCAGGTCTGTAGTCTCTGACCATCTCCTCTACCAGGTCTGTAGTCTCTGACCATCTCCTCTACCAGGTCTGTAGTCTCTGACCATCTCCTCTACCAGGTCTGTAGTCTCTGACCATCTCCTCTACCAGGTCTGTAGTCTCTGACCATCTCCTCTACCAGGTCTGTAGTCTCTGACCATCTCCTCTACCAGGTCTGTAGTCTCTGACCATCTCCTCTACCAGGTCTGTAGTCTCTGACCATCTCCTCTACCAGGTCTGTAGTCTCTGACCATCTCCTCTACCAGGTCTGTAGTCTCTGACCATCTCCTCTACCAGGTCTGTAGTCTCTGACCATCTCCTCTACCAGGTCTGTAGTCTCTGACCATCTCCTCTACCAGGTCTGTAGTCTCTGACCATCTCCTCTACCAGGTCTGTAGTCTCTGACCATCTCCTCTACCAGGTCTGTAGTCTCTGACCATCTCCTCTACCAGGTCTGTAGTCTCTGACCATCTCCTCTACCAGGTCTGTAGTCTCTGACCATCTCCTCTACCAGGTCTGTAGTCTCTGACCATCTCCTCTACCAGGTCTGTAGTCTCTGACCATCTCCTCTACCAGGTCTGTAGTCTCTGACCATCTCCTCTACCAGGTCTGTAGTCTCTGACCATCTCCTCTACCAGGTCTGTAGTCTCTGACCATCTCCTCTACCAGGTCTGTAGTCTCTGACCATCTCCTCTACCAGGTCTGTAGTCTCTGACCATCTCCTCTACCATAAGGTGACCAGATTTTTCAAATTAAATCCGGGGACATATTGTTTTACTTCTAATGGCGGCAATCAGCAACTCTCTGCCCATCGCTGCCGCCGCCCGCCTCACAGCCTGTCAAGTCTTACTCTCCGGGCCCTGGCTACTACTGGGTGGGGAGCGGAGGAAGATAACTCCGCCAGGGAAGGCAAGGATATAGGCAGGCGGCTGGCCGGGACTTAAGCCAAGGCAGAAGAACATGCAAGTGGAGCTGAATGGGCATGTACCCGAAACTGAAGAAGGCACCAGCACATGATCATCAGAAAGGGGCACAGATAATGAGGAAAAAAATACACTTTCCCCCCCCCCCCCCCCAAGCTAGTAAGAGCGGCGGAGCGGGGGGGGCGTATAATTCAGATTTTTATTTTATTTTTTTCTGCACTGACTGTCTCAGAAATTGCCCCAGCCTCTGTTCAAATTCAATCCGGGGACAGTCTTGGTCCGGGGACAGTTTAATCAATGGGGGGGGGGGGATGTCTGGTCACCCTACTCTACCATGTCTGTAGTCTGTGACCATGTCTGTAGTGGGGGGGGGGGGCTGTCTGTGGTAAGGGGCAGGGCAGTAGCTGGGGGGGGGCTAATCTAGTAGTGGAGGGGCATTCGTTGGTGGGGTGAGCTGAACCCTACATGTAGCTCACCCATGGATCCTGCACTCTGTACACAGGGCACTTTTGAACCCTGCACTCTAGGTAGCGCAACTCCTGAACCCTGCCCTCTGTCCACAGCGCACCCCTGAACTCTGAGCTAATTATTACTTGCGTTAAACAGTTAAATGCAGAGACCATTATTTAATATGATGAAGAGTAGAAACATGGTCTTGGATATACAACCGGCCCCTTGAGAACAATACTGCTGATGCAGCCCTCGATGAATTTAAGTTTGACACCCCTGTCTTAGACAATCAATATCCGCCTTGACACATTCCATGGTGCCCACAAAAATTCTTTTGTAGGAGAATGTACTGGCATAATTTATACACATATGTACGTAAAAGCATGCATGCACATAAATTCATTCTAGCGGCTGGAATAAATGAATATTCTAGGTAGTACCAAGACTTTACATGCATATGCTGTGAAATGCCTGTCTGCGGACATAATTGCACGTCAAACAAGCTGCAGTTCCAGCTCCTGGGATGAAGATCCAGCGTAGATGGGAGTATTTTAATACACCCGTACGTATGATACTTTGTCTTTTCAGACAGATTTGGCTACATTTTATTTGGAACAAATAAAAAATAGGAAAAATACATTTTTAATATTTTCCCTAGAGAATGTTTACGTAATTTGCACACCGTCCTGTACCGTAAAATATAATCAACAATGTCTGACTAAAATGCAGTCCCCCCTAGTGAGACTTTATGTAATTTAGCGGAATGGTAAAGCTCAAAGTGGCTTTTCGCTATTTTATTTTAGGGATGCTTTATTCCCCTTTCAACACTGCTACGCATGCAAGGGACAAAAAAAGTTGACATGAATTGTTAAAGTACAACTAAAGGCAAAACTTTTTCCTTTTGGATATAGAGTGAAAAGGGATTAGAACAGCTGTCAGTTTGTATTGCTGTCTGTGCCCCCATTAAAGATTCTCCCTCTCATTTGTCCCATTTATCATTATCATTATTGAAAGCGAAAGTAAAAGAAAAATCCCAAAGTTTGGGTTGTCCCCAGAAAAGTAATAGAGGGGAATTCATCCAATGCGGACACTAGTTCTGGTTCCCAAGGAATTTGCCTAATTTGCAGGGATTTCCTCTCACTTCCTGTTTGGCTATGAGGCAGATGGCGGGAAAAAAAAAATCTGACAGGGGTCCTAAGCCTCCCTTGCCCTATCCAAAATGGATAGAGCGTTCTGGTCGTCTCTGCCGCTTACCGGAGCCGTCGGTAGCGGCAGAGACTATGCTTTCCCCTCAGAGGCACCAAGTCGAGTGAGGGAATGATGGCCTCCACTCGACTTGACTCAGTGACTGTTGATGGAAGCGAGGTCAAACATCACTTCCGCCCAAACGGCCTTAAAGGGAATTTTTTTTTTTTTCTATTGCATTTAAAGCGGAGCTCCGCCCTAAAGTGGAACTTTCGCTGATCGGAACCCTCCCCCCCGGTGTCAAAATTTACACCTTTCAGGGGGGAGGGGGGGTGCAGACACCTGTCTAAGACAGGTATTTGCACCCGCTTCCGGGAGTCCTCTCTGCGGGAAATCTGCGGGAAGTGACGTACTCGGCTCTCAGAACACAGGGGACCATTCAGAACGGCGCAGCGCGACTCGCGCATTCGCTGTAGGGAACCGGGCATGAAGCAGCAAGGCTTCACTTCCTGGTTCCCTCACAGAGGATGGCGGTGGGGGCAGCAGAGTGATGAGCAATTGATCGTCCTCTGCTGCGGATGTTGCTGGACTCAAGGACTGGTAAGTGTCCATATATCAAAAGTTTGCAGCTGCTGGCTTTTAATAATTTTTTTTCCGCGGCACCTATGCTTTAAGTGTAAATGTGAGATCTGAGGTGTTTTTGAGCCCAGATCTCACATTAGAGGTCCCCTCATGCTTTTTTTTTCTGATGCAATGAATGTTTACATTCCTTGTAATAGAAATAAGTGATCAAAAAAAAAAAAAAAAATTGAACAGGCGAATACTGTAGTGATTAAACGAAAATTGTTCGTTCTGTAATTGTACAAGAAAAATTTTCATGTTTGTACCTTTTGGATAATCTTGCATGAATTGTGACGGGCTCTCGATCAGATTATCGTACACTCGCTCTGAAAGCAGTATTTCTCTCATCATCCATGGACTGACAACGCGACTCTTTACGCTTTACACGTGGGTTATGTCCCTGCTTGCAGGAGAAGACCTAGGCAGAATGTGAGATGTTATACATACATTCTAAAAGCCAGAGTTGAACAGCCCCGCCCAGGGGGGCGGTCCCTCCGGACATAACCCTCCCACTGCAGTCAGCAGACCTCAGTTTTTTTTCTGCTTAGCAGAAGAAGACGTGGCTCTCTCAGGAGCCAGTCTCCTAACCTATTTTTATTCCTTTTGGAATTTTTTCTTATTTTATTTTTGAGATCTTCTATCAACTGTCGGCTGGGCAACAGGTTGGGTACAAGATATCCTCGTAGTCTTCCCTGTCCGACCATCGAGCGTGCTGATCCTCGCCTTGTGTGCGTGAGATTTAGTTCACGACATGCCCCACGACTCCAGGGGTGGCCGGTGGGCTTTCATGCTCCGCGGTCCTCTCAAGATTGAACAGTCCTGCTGTATCTTTCGCGGTGGACCGGGCCGACAGCTATTAAGTACCGCACTGTGATAGTTCTGTCAGAAACACACCAGTGGGTCCCTCAGGGGACGGGTAAGTAGTCTCTCCTGTCTGCAGGTGAGTACATGCTGTGTGTTTCTCTGTGTGGGGGGATTTTCCCTGTCTCCCCCTGTTTTTTATTGTCGCTCTCTGTCACCATTGCTGGCGCTGTGCTGCGTGGGGTGCCTGAGGGTCATACTGTCCTGGTGGGGGCTCATGCTGGTTCGCATATCGCTGGGGCTGTGTTTTGGGAGTGTTTTGTGGGCCTGGGCGCCGCTCGGCGCCATGTTTTGTGCATTACTTTACATTGGCGGCCATTTTGCCGTGGATTGCTTGAGCACATTGCGGCGGCCATTTTCTTGTAGCCGCGTGCTTTTCAAACACTTGTTTGGCCTCTATCGCTGCTGGGAACGGTGCGAATCTCCTTACACTCTCTCCTCTCACTCACGCTGAACAGCGCGGCGCAGAGACAAGGCAGCGGAACCAATCGGCCCTGGTTCAGGTTTGTGGGTCCCCTGGGCATTCCCCTACTCAGTCAGCACAGCTTGTGGGTGGACTTTTTTTTCTGAGGAGTCTCAGAGAGGGACAATATGGAGTCAGTGTCACCAGCTTCCCCTTACATGCCAGAGGCGACAGGCAGTGCCCCAGCACCTGCGGGCCCAATGGACCAGTTGTTGGCAGTCCTGGAATCATTTCTGACCAGGATGGAAGCGGTGTGCGAGCGCAAGGGAGCAAAAAAGCGCCCTCTCCCCACTTTATCTCCACAAGGGGAGTGCTCTGATTCAGATATGGGCCTAGCTAGTGCTGCTCAGGACCCTAGCTCTGAATATATGGATGGTTTTGAATAGGACATTCCTTGTGAGGAAGACTCCAGTTCTGAGTCAGTAAATGACAGGGCGCTTGTTAGTGAACTCATTGATGCTGTGAGGGACACTCTCAAGCTGAATGCTGCGGCTGCGGAACCTCAGGCGGAGGCAGTCTCCTTTTTTGGTTCTTTTAAGGCCAAGCCTTCTAGAAAGGTTTTTCCATATGTTCCTTTCTTTGACCAGCTCATTGATCAGGTCTGGGAAAAGACGCAGAAGACTTTTATGGTCCCGCGGCGTTTGTCTATCAGATACCTCCTTTTGAAGACACCCTGCTTAAGTGGGCTTCTCCCCCAGTGGTCGACCCTCCAGTCGCCCGTTTGAACAAGGCCACCACGCTCCCGATGGAGGGGACTCCTGCATTTAAGGACCCCACTGACAGGAGGTCAGAAGTGGTGAGCAGAGCCATGTTTGCCTTGTTGGGATCCGCCTTACGGCCTGTTGTAGCGGCGACCCTTGTGTCTCAGACACTCATGGAATGGGCAAAAATTTTGCACCAAACTGTACAGGAGCATAATCTTCCTCCAGACACTATTGCTCTGGCCCACCAAATGGTGCAGGGCCTGATTTATGTGTGCGACGCCACGTTGGACGCGGCCCCTTTAATATCCAGGGCCTCTGTCTCTGCGGTGGTATTGCGGCGTCTTATCTGGTTGAAATGTTGGTTTGCTGACCTAGCCTCTGAGAAGCTCCTGACGGATCTACCTTTTAAGGGTGGTAGACTTTTCGGTGCTGCTCTGGATGACATCATCAAGGATGTCACGGGAGCTAAAAGCACTCTCCTTCCTCAGACTATCAAGGATAAGGAGGCCCGCCGTTACTGGGTCTTTCCTTTCCAGCAAAAGTTTTTTTTTCGTCAGTCGGAGTCCACGGGTAAGCCCTCCCAGACTGACAACAGTGCAGCTGGTGGACACAAGTGCCCCTGAGTGCGTAAGCCGAACAAGCCGGCTCCCAAGCCCGCCTCCGCGTGAAGTCTTGCCCCCGCCCGACTCTGGGGTGGGGGGACGACTTTGCAGGTTCACGGATCGGTGGACCTCCCGGATCTCCGACCGGTGGGTGTGCGAGGTGGTCACCTCGGGATACAGAATAGAGTTCCGTTCCTGGCCCCCAGACAGATTCTTTCCCTCAAATCTCCCTCTCCTTCCTGCCGTCGGGCAGCCCTCTTGGGGGCTGTACAGGATTTGATCAGGTCCTGAGTGATTGTGCTGGTTCCGTCCCAGGAGAGGTTTCAGGGGTTCTACTCGAATCTGTTTGTTGTCCCAAAAAAGGATGGGGTTCGGCCAATCCTGGACCTAAAGGCCCCGAATGCCTTCGTGAAGGTGCAAAAATTCCGCATGGAATCCATTCGCACGGTGATCGCTACACTCAATCAAGGGGATTTTCTGGCGTCCTTGGACATCAAGGATGCCTACTTGCATGTTCCGATCTGCCCGAGCCACCAGAAGTTTCTGCGCTTTGCGATCGGCGAAGTCCACTATCAATTTGTCGGCCTAGCCTTGGCACCGAGGGTGTTCACCAATGTGTTTGCTCCGGTCCTAGCTTTGCTGAGACAGCGAGGCATTGCTATCGTGGGCTATCTGGACGATCTTCTTCTAAGAGCAGACAGTGGATCAGAATTAGAAGAAAGTGTGACTATCGTCAGTCAGACCCTCAGGGACTTCGGGTGGCTCCTGAACATTCAGAAGTCGGTCCTGGTCCCGACTCAGCGTCTGGAGTATCTAGGTCTGATTCTGGACTCCTTGGAGGCAAAGGTATTCCTACCTCCGGGGAAGTTACTGACACTTCAGTCTGCAGTGCGGGTGCTGACATCCCGACAGTGGTCATCACTCCGTTTTTTTGCATGAGTCCTAGTGGCCTCCTTCGAGGCCGTTCTGTATGCCCAATCACACACCTGGTCAGGGCATCCCTGGCGTGGTGGTTGAGGTCCCCGGCTCTTCGGTTCAGGAAGTCCTTCCTTCCCATCCAATGGATGGTGATCACGACGGACGCCAGCCTGACGGGCTGGGGGGGGGGGGGAGTCCTGTCGACGCAAGGGCTTTGGACTCCGGACGAAGCCCGTTTACCGATCAATGTTCTGGAAATACGGGCAATCAGACTGTGCCTCTCATGGTCGGAGAGATTACCGGGTCGCTCCATCAGGATCCAGTCGGACAACGCCACGGCGGTGGCATATGTCAACCATCAAGGGGGGACTCGGAGCTCAGCTGCGGCTTCCAAGGTCGCCCGCATCCTAAGGTGGGCCGAAAGAAGCGTGCCGGCTCTCTACATTCCGGGCGTAGACAATTGGCAGGCGGACTATCTAAGTCGCCAGACGCTGGACCAGGGAGAGTGGTCCTTGCACCCAGAGGTCTTTCAACTCCTTTGCCGACAGTGGGGCACGCCGGATGTGGACCTGATGGCCTCTCGACTCAATCGCAAGGTGTCGAGGTTTGTGGCCAGATCCAGGGATCCTTGGGCGGTGGCCTCGGATGCGTTGGTGGCCCCATGGGGTCATTATCACCTGATATACGTTTATCCTGCGCTGCAGTTACTCCCTCGCCTGCTGCGCAGGGTGGCGGCCGAGGGAATTCCGGTGATCCTCATTGCTCCGGATTGGCCTCGGCGTCACTGGTACGCCGATCTGATACGTCTCGTCGTGGACGTTCCCTGGCAGTTGGCAATGAGGGAGGACCTTCTTTCTCAAGGTCCTATATTTCATCCTGCTTTACAGTCTCTGGCTTTAACGGCATGGCTATTGAAAGCCAGCTGCTGAGAGACCGAGGTCTCTGGGATTCGGTCATTTCGACCATGTTAAGGGCACGGAAGTCTTCCTCCAGAAAGATCCATCACTGTACTTGGAAAGCTTACATCGCCATGTGCGAAGTGCTGGACTGGCGTTCGCGGGCGTATTCCGTCCGCAGAATCCTGCGTTTTCTGCAGCGTGGCGTGACCCAAAAGCTTGCTTTGAGTACCATGAAGGGTCAGATTTCAGCCTTGGCAGTCTTCTTTCAGCGACCGCTGGCGGGTCATTCTTTGGTTAGCACCTTTTTGTACAGGGGGTTCACCATGTGCTTCCTCCTGTCAAGACTCCTCTCCCCCCGTGGGATCTGAATTTGGTGCTTTCGGTTCTCCAGGAACCTCCCTTTGAAAATATCAGATATATTCCCCTCTTGACTTTGTCTCAGAAGGTGGATTTCTTAGTGGCCATTACTTCTGTTAGACGAGTATCTGAGTTGGCGGCCTTGTCCTGCAAGTCGCCCTATTTGGTCATCCATAAGGATAAGGCGGTGTTGCGTCCGCGACCTTCTTTTTTTGCCAAAGGTGGTCTCGGCCTTTCATCTAAATGAGGACATTGTCCTCCCGCTCTTGTGTCCTCACCCATCGCATCCCAGAGAGTTTGCGCTTCACACATTGGATGTGGTACGAGCCTTGCGGGTGTACCTGTCTGCTACTGCTTCTATTCGGAAGTCTGACTCACTGTGACTGTCTCTGGTCCAAAACGGGGCCAAGCGGCTTCGTCCGCCACCATTTCTAGGTGGATCAGACAAACCGTCATTCAAGCCTATGCTCTCAAGGGGCGGGCGCCTCCCTTTCCGGTTACGGCGCATTCCACCAGGGCAATTGGTGCTTCCTGGGCTTTCCGAACATTAAGCGCCAGTTGCACAAGTGTGCAAGGCGGCGACCTGGTTTTATAAGGTTGATGTGGCTGCATCTTCGGATGCTTCCTTCGGCCGCAAGGTGCTGCAGGCCGCTGTTTAAAGTTGCAACTCCTGCGTTGAGGAGCTCTGCCTTGTTTGGAGTGAAGTTTTTGGTTTTTCCATTTATACTGCTCCCATCCCTCTTGACACTGCTTTGGAACATCCCACGTGTAAAGTGTAAAGAGTTGCCGTGTCAGTCCATGGATGATGAGAGAAAATAGGATTTTTTTTTTGTACTCACCGTAAAATCCTTTTCTCTGACATCCATGGACTGACCTGGCACCCACCCTTCCTTTTAAGGTTTGTACTGCTTTGTTACGAACTGAGGTCTGCTGACTGCAGTGGGAGGGTTATGTCCAGAGGGACCGCCCCCTGGGCGGGGCTGTCCAGCTCTGGCTTTTTAGAATGTATGTACTGTATAACATCTCACATTCTGCCTAGGTCTTCTCCTGCAAGCAGGGACATAACCCACATGTAAAGTGTAAAGAGTCGCCGTGTTAGTCCATTGATGTCAGAGAAAAGGATTTTACGGTGAGTACAAAAAATCCTACTTTTTCATCCGATTTACTTATTGCCTGTACTAGGCATTAGGCATAACATTTGGCATTTAAACTGATACCAATATTGGCGCAGATGCTAAGCATTTCCACAAATGTTCCGATGCTAAAACTGAATTTTTTTATTTTTGCAATTTAATTGCAACTTGCATTGACTTCTGTGAAATAATGAAGTCACAAGCTGCAATGAAATTTGAGGTACAAATTGTGCTGATCTGCGGTAGTGTAGGAACCTTTTTTTTATTTTCCTGAGATTTTATTAAAGTTGTTCAGTATAATGAGAAAAAGGGCAGTACAAAAAAAAACAAAGTGTACCCATAAAATATAAGTACACTTTGTACAAGTATTGCTCTCGAAAAGCAAAATGAGAGCGGAAAAAATCTAATACTGTAACAGAACATGGAAGAGACAGGACATACGAGACATCAATTTGTGAGAAGAATAAGTTGATCGTCTAAGACATAAGGGTCGTTTGTTCACGGAAAATGGCAAAAGAACATCCAGGCAATCGAGGCAATATCATTCAGTCTGAACCACTGATGTCTTCAGCAATAGTAAATAGGTATATTTTATATTAACTTTTTTTTTTTTTTTTTTTTTTTTTTTTTAACATTTCTTCAGTTACTTCCTGTGTTGTTTTTTTTTTTTTTTGCTTAGGCACACCCCCCTGCATGCGTGAGCTAAGGGCAGATGGATTCCAGGAAGTTAATGCTTCATGAATCATCTGCCCTCACTCAAGATGGCCACGGGCAGAAATGCTAGGGGGTGTTTTTTTCAAAGTGATTTCTCAGCAAAATAAAGCATGGAGACATGGATGGAGGCGTTTGCTTTGTATATTAACTGCTTGCTGCCTGCGCTATAGCTGAATGGCGGCTACAATGCAGGTTTGCATCCCATTCTCACAGATTGATGTTCTGCAAGTTTTTTTTTTTGTAGTACCTATATCCTATTACAGTATCGGACTGTGGACGCTTTTATTTTGCGCTTGGGGAGCGAAATGTGTACTGCTATTTTAAGTGCACATTTAATTTTTGTGTTGCTTTATTTCTCTTATATTGGAAAACTTTAATAAAATCTCAGTAAAAGGGGAAAAAAAAACAGGTAATATCACTTTGAGTTGTACATGCTGAGCAGACGTTGCTGATAACTCCTGGGATCCCAGCTGCAGGTATACTTGCTGCACCATGGCAGTTTAGGATGTATAAAAACAGGCCTAACTGCCGGGACGGATAACTAAAAATGGCTGAAATATTTTGTATTGCTGGAGAAAATACGGCTATTGATTCCTTCCAGTATTGGCCACATGTCTCAAGGTCTTGGTGCCACTCTGTCTCACTAAGCTGTCTAGCCTCCTAACGGTGCCTGGAAACAACCGCGGTTTTCCCTCCTATGGAGAAATGGGTCCTGGTCACATTACCGCCTCTGTATAAGTTACCGAAAGTGCCAACATCACACGGGTATTACTGCTGCAGCACTCAGTCACTTACTGCTTGTGATTGGTCCGCGGGTTATTGAGTGCCCGTGGTATCATGGGAAAGGTAGTTCAGCTTGCAAACTAGTAAACACCATGGCTGCGACATTCGCTGGATCTTCAGATCCTTCTTCTCGGGAAACATGGTTAATAATGAAAGTGTAGCTGTTGATGTCACATTGCCTAAAATCATCAGTTACTCAAAGTAAAGCATTTTTTATTTTTTTTTAAATCCTTAAGGCTTCATGTACACTAGCCTTCATTGGCAGATCCTAAACTTGTTTAGGAGCTTTTGGCTGTTTTTTTTTTTTTTTTTTTTTTGCAAAAGCTCCTAAACTCTGCTCCATAAAAGCCTGTGTACAGATAGGCTTTTAGCAGTCCTTTAGGTGAGCTTCCACCTCGCCTCCTGAACGCGGAAGAATTCAGCATAGGAACCTTTTGACTGTCCACGGGAAAACGCTGCAAAACCGCCGTGAGATTTTGCCGCCGTAAATGTAGGCCAGTGTTCATGAAGCCTAAAGGCGTTTCTTTTGTAGTTAAAGGCAGATAAGGGTCTAAACAGTCAGGCATCCCGGAGATCGGCTTTAAGCACTGTAAGCGGTTGGATCTGGTATTCATTTTTCTGATTAGTCGCACATATGGGTTTATTTTTTGTTTTGAATTGCCAATTAAAGGTCAAGATGAGGGAAAAAAAAACATGTTGAAATTGTTCCTTTTGGAAATGACGACAAAAGTATTTTGATATATCGCACACTTTCAATGGGAAACTTTAAAGCAGTGGAAGGCAACCTGGAACAGAGGTTAAAGTTGAGGTCAGGAGGAAGTAGCGCAGGGATCAGTAGGAAGTATCGCAGGATGCAGGGGTCTGTAGGAAAGTATCGCAGGGGGTCAGTGGTAGGTGGCGCAGGATGCAGGGTGTCAGTAGTAGGTGGCGCAGAGGTCAGTAGTAGGTGGCGTAGGATGCAGGGTTCAGTTGAATGGAATGCATGGTGCAGAGGAGTAGACCCTGGCATGCCCCTTGTGTACAGTTGCCAGTATCCCTCTGTACACATTGCTACTGCCCTGGCACACTGTTCCCCACTAGTGCCCTAACTAGAACTGTTCTGACATTTATGATGACATGTTTCAGTCCAGTCTATTCCTATCTAAGCTTAAAACTGCTCCCACCCCCCATCTAAACCCTATTCTATCTACCCTGTGAAAGAAAGATGTGTATACTCACATATGCTGAGAGCGATCCGGTCTTGTCACGTGATCAGCTGTCAGTGGCGTCTTCAGTATAGAGGAGGGAGAGCCGACAACGGTGCACCATGGTACACAAGAGAAAACCCTCTAGGCATGGGACAATATGGGCACTGAACAAACGTCAAATATTTTAATAAATTGTTTATTGGTACAAAATGATAAAACACAAGACTGGATACAAACATTTTTTTTAAATGGATGAAACCCTACGCGTTTTGATTAATCTTCAGAGGTGTCGGATATGTTAAGAAATGCATATAAAAGCAGAGATAAGGCCTTAAAAAATACAAGGCTGCAGGGTCATCATCGGCATTCCAACTTTACAAAGTATGCAATAAGAAATGTAAGGGTGCAGTCAAGGTGGCCAAGATTGAACGCGTAAGGCACATAGCGGAGGAGAGTAAAAAAAAACCACAAGAAATACTTTAAGTATATAAATAGTAAAAGAGGGAAGTCAGATCATATTGGCCCCATAAAGAATGAGGAAGGGAATTTGGTTACAAAGGAAGGAGAGATGGTGAAGGTATTGTATTTATTTTTCTACTCGGCTAAACCAGTAACCAAAACTGCAAGGTTTAGCCTCATGACATGTCACAGGAAGCACCCTGATGCCTAACGGAGAATAGAATTAGGCATAGACTTGAAAAACTTAACATTAATAAGTCACCGGGACCAGGTGGCTTGCACCCGAGGGTCCTTAAGAAACTCGGTCAAGTAATTGCCAGACCATTGTTCCTAATTTTTACGAACAGTCTACTGACTGAAATGGTACCATCTGATTGGAGAAAAGCCAATATAACACCAATATTTAAAAAAGGATTAAGACATATCCCTGGGAACTACAGACCACTTGGCTTAACGTCAATAGTTTGTAAGCTCTTGGAGGGGATAAGGGATTCTTTTTTACAAGATTGTAGTAATGAAAACGTAACCTTCTATGAGGAGGTGAGCAACCATTTAGATAAAGGAAGGCCTGTAGACGTGGCATTGGGTACAGCTCCCTATAAACGTTTACTGTACAAACGAAGATCTGTTGGCATGGACCAAAGGGTGGGTACATGGATTGAAAACTGTCTGCAGGGGCGAGTTCAGAGTGTATTGATAAATGGTAAGGACTCGGAATGGTCCGGTGTGAAAAGTGGGGTCCCCCAGGGTTCTGTCCTGGGACCAATCTGAATTTATTTTAATAACGATCTGGAGGATAGGATAAACTGCTCAATCTTGGTATTTGCGGACGATGCTAAGCAGGGCAATCATTTCTCCGCAGGATGTGGAGGCAAACGTATGAATGCAATCTACTCACTAGGGGGAGAACCTCTGGGGGAATCGAGGATGGACAAGGACCTGGGGGTCCTAGTAGATAGGCTCAGCAATGGGATGCAAAGCCAACAAAATATTGGCATGCATTAAAAAGGGATCAACTCCTGAGATAAAACGATAATTCTCCCACTCTACAAGACTCTGGTCCAGTTGCACCTGGAGTATGCTGTCCAGTTCTGGGCACCAGGTCTCAGGAAGGATGTGCTGGAGAGAGTCCAGAGAAGGGCAACAAAGCTATTAAGGGGACTGGAGGACCTTGGTTATGAGGAAAGGTTACGAGCACTGAACTTTATTCTCTCTGGAGATGACACTTGAGAGGGGATATGGTTTCAATGTACAAATCCTGTAGTGGTAAAACCCCACAATAGGGATAAAACTTTTCGGTGAAAGGGAAATTAAAGACGCGCGGCCATTCACTAAAATTAAAAGCGAAACAGTTTAACCTTCAACTGCGTAGCGGGTTCTTTACTGTAAAAATGTGGAATTCTCTTCCACAAGCAGTGGTTTCAGCAGGGAGCATAGATAATTTCAATTAACTATTAGATGGGCACCCAAATGACCTTAACCTACAGGGATACACAATATAATACTGACATAATTGCGCACACACAGGTTGGACTTGTGTCTTTTTTCAACCTCGCCAACTATGTTGTCACAAAAGATTTGTCTGAAAAGTAAATATAGACCTAAATGAACTGGACTGTAACAGTGTATATAGAAATATACATGCATGATACTTAACTGACCCAATTATACAGGTTGCATCAATCTGCATGCCACTGTGCCTAAAACCAAGATGGAGAGGTCGGTGTGTAGCACTGGTGCTGATCTCCCGCCTCACATGCCCACCACAAGGACAAAGGTGCCAAGACCAAGGTGCTGCACTACAAAAGCTCCCTCAAATGAGCTGGAGCCGAGGAGCACCAGGATAATCTAAGTTCTACAAAAAGGTAGGCCAATCTAAAGGGGTCAAAAAGAAAATGAATGGATTACATGACAGTAAAAACACTGTCGGATCAACATCCTGTATATAAATGATTCACCATAGAGGAACATCCAAAGGAAAAAAGGTAGGTGTAAAAACAAATCTAGAAATGGATCTTACATTTTCAAAGAAGATTGGATAATCATGGAGACTCGTATAGAATATAAAGCACCAGACTTGGGATCTAAAAAGCCAAATAAAACAAAGTGAGAATCAGGAAAAAAGTCAAAGTAGAACACTGTAGGGCCCAGCATATAGGAGGGTCCATATAGGTATAGATATGGCAACGATTGGGGTCCTAAGTCTTTACCTTTGGTATCATTGACGATCTGCTTGTATGGCGTGCAGGCTGCACCCTGACTGCTCATCTGTGGGTCTGGCCCTTTATAAAGATCGCTACCACTTGTAAACTGGCCAATCAAAAAGCCCCATCCAGGGATGGATGGGTTGCCAGTAGAGCTGCACGATTCTGGCTAAAATGAGAATCGCAATTTTTTTGCTTAGAAGATGGATCACGATTCTCACGGCGTAACATCTTTCACATTAAACCAAAAAATTGGGCTAACTTTACGGTTTGGTTTTTTTTTTTATATCCATTGAAGTGTATTTCCCCCCAAAATCACGTTTGAAAGACCACTGTGCAAATACAGTGTGACATAAAATATTGCAACAATCGCCATTTTATTCCCTTGGGTCTCTGCTGCAAAAAATATATGTTTGGGGGTTCCAAGTAATTTTCTAGCAAAAAATTCAGATTTTAACTTTGTAAGAAACACGTGTCAGAAAAAGGTTTAGGCTTAAGAGGTTAAACTTCCTGCATTTACACACAGACGTTTTATCCCTTTGATCTAAGAAGGAAGAGTTGCAATGTTTCTACTTCTCTACTAGCACTGACAATGTTGTTAAAAACTTGGCAGACTGCCAGAGTGAGCAGAGAAGTCTCTACACTTGTTGCATGAAAGAATCGGGGAAACTCTGCAATAGAGATCGCAATTTATTTTTTTTTTTTTAACGATTAATTGTGCAGCTCTAGTTGCCAGGCAATCAGGTGGTCCCAGCATGTACTGGGCTCCAGCATAGACAGAGAGGAACTTCCGGTGGGATGACTTCCTGAGTCATGCGGCCGCCGGCGCAGAGGAGTGCCCGCATGGATACGCTGGTGAAGACGAGGCCCAGATGTGACCGGCCTTGCTGTGGATCACAAAGGCAGAGCAAGTTCCGCCCACAGGGGGCCCGGCCATGATGGCCACGCAGTCAATGGGTGGAAAGGCTTGCGGGGTAGAGACACGAGGACTAAGATGGAATGCATCCGTGAATAAGAACGAGAACAGCCACACCACAATGGGCGAGTAGCAGGGAAAGATGCCAGGACAGGACAAGAAGGCAGAGCGGCAAACATCATAATTTCCCTTTTTTATAGAAGCAGGGAGGTGAGAGGGGGTATTAAAACTCAGTGGGTGGGGCCATTTGTCCCTGCCCCCTAATACATACCCGTCCAGAAACTGTTTATATGACGCATGGTCCTTTAACCTTTTTAATTTGAGTATCCATCGTGACTCTCTGCAAAAGTTTTCAATTCCAGTCGCCACCCCGAGAATTAGGGTGGATCCTGTCCAAAATGAGAAAACGGAACTTCGGAAAGATTCCACCATGTAGGGAAGTGACATGTCTACCGAGGGGAAGTTCTCTATTGGCTGTTTTCATGCTGAGGATATGGCGATAGGCTCTTTGCCAAAATTCCTGTGTTGTTTTGCCAATGTAGAAACAATTGCAGTCACATAGAAGCATATACACTACCCATTTGGTTCTACATTTGGCATAGTGTTTAGCTTTAAATTTTGTGCCATCAGGTTGGATTGCGAGTGGCGTGTGTGTGTGTGTATATCAGTTGTGATCATAAGTTTACATACCCTGGCAGAATTTGATTTCTTGGCCATTTTGTTTTAGGGAGTATGAATAACACACTTTTCTTTCGCTCATGGTTAGTGTTTGGCTGAAGCCGTTTATTATCAATCAATTGTGTTTACTCCTTTTTTTAAATCATAATGAAAACAAAAACTACCCAAATGACCCCGATCAAAAGTTTACATACCCTACATACTATGCAAATGCCACAAAGTATTCTGCTTACAATATGCCAAACAGCACAGACACAAGCCTCAAACCTTCTGGCATAAAGTCATTTGGAGTGATGAGACCAAAATTTGAGCTTTTTGGCCACAACCATAAAGGCTACATTTGGAGAGGAGTCAACAAGGCCTAGGATGAATGGTACACCATCCCTACTGTGAAACACGGAGGTGGATCGCTGATGTTTTGGGGATGTGTGAGCTACAAAGGCACAGGAAATTTGGTCAAATTTGATGGCAAGATGAATGCAGTATGTTATCAAAAAATACTGGAGGAACATTTGTATTCATCAGCCAGGAAGCTGCGCATTGGACGTACTTGGACATTCCAACATGACAATGATCCAAAACAACAAGGCCAAGTCGACCTGTCATTCGCTACAGCAGAATAAAGTGAAGGTTCTGGAGTGGCCATCTCAGTCTTCTGACCTCGATATCATTGAGCCACTCTGGGGAGATCTCAAACGTGCAGTTCATGCAAGACAGCCCAAGAATTTACAGGAACTGGAGGCTTTTTGCCAAGAGTTATGGGCAGCTTTACCATCTGAGAGGATAGAGAGCCTCATCCACAAATACCACAAAAGACTTCAAGCTGTCATTGATGTTAAAGGGGGCAATGCACGGTATTAAAGCGGTGTTCTGCCCAAAATAAAATTGAAAACCAGCAGCTACACATACTGCAGCTGCTGGCTTTTAATAAATGGACACTTGCCTGTCCTGGAGTCCAGCGATGTCGGCACCCGCAGCTGATGTTTCTATCAGCTGTCGGGTGCTGCCACCGCCATTGCGGGTAAGAGTAACTGGCAGTGTAGCCTTTTCGGCCTCACGCCGGGAACCCTACTGCATATGCGCGAGGCCCGCTCCTCATACCAGGTATCCTGTCCCCCCTCCCCCCAAAAGGTGCCAATTGTGGCACCGGAGGGGGGGGGGCAATCAGATGAGCGGAAGTGGGTGGAACTCCTCTTTAAGAACTGTGGTATGAAAACTTTTGATCAGGGTAATTTGGGTAGTTTCTGTTATGATTTTAAAAAGAGTGTAAACAGTTAACTGATGATAAATGGCTTCAGCCAAACACTAACCATGAGTGAGAAGTTTTTGTGTTGTTCATATTCTCTGAAAAATGGCCAAGAAATCATAAATTCTGCCAGGGGTGTGTGTGTGTGTGTGTTGCCTTTATTGATAAAACAGGGTCACAAAAAACATGCCACAGCAGACAGGATCACAACTGACGCGTTTCACACTAAAACTTAGTGCTTCAAAAAAAAGGTTCATCATTAACATCATCTGCCTTGAGCGGTGACTCATTCTCTCGGAGTCTGTTTACCAGATTCAACCTCTAATAGTATATACAGTATATCTCTTCTGTCTGTTATTCTCCAGAGTGGTTTAGAGATTTTGCTCTCTAACCCTATAATATAGTTCGTTATTTTATATTTACCACTGCATATAGATATTTAAGAATAAATAGCCATTATTTTTTTTAAGGTTGTTTCAATTAATCGAATAATAATAATCGGCCAACTAATCGATTATGAAAATCGTTAGTTGCAGCCCTAATAAATATATTAATGTGTGATCCTTCGCAGCATGGTCATCCTGTAGCAATAAACCTGCTATAGGGCGGTCGGCAAGTCCATAAACTGCAGCAGACCAATGAGCGGAGTCTAACAACTTTTATTGGTCTTCATTCAACAAGGTAATCTAAAACAGCCTAACACATTTCAGGGGTTCAAAGGTATCCCCCTTCTTCAGGGCTCAGATGTTACCCAAACTTAGGACTCAATAGTAGAATCTCCACAATGAATTGAAGTGATGCGTTGGCTGTTTAATTTTGTCTTCCTGAATGAAGACTGTTTTTGGGCTTTTAGCTGATGGTTTGGACAGAAATACCATGAGATCTATTTTTTGGTGTCTGCCACGGTGGGCAGACAGACGTATTCTCTCTCCAATGGTTTCTGATATGTATGATGCTGTCAGTAAGGGTATTTTTAAACCCTTATGTTATTTGGACCGGGTCCCTAATCTCCGAAGAAAAGATTATATAAACAAGAACCTTGTTACACCTCAGCCTTTTCTTTTACTTGTCAAGAGACGTCATTAGTCTGAAGTAAATTGTATAGAATGATAGTATACACCATTTATTAAGCATAGATTGAAATGCAATGAAAGTTATAAATGATGAAAAATGCTTCAGATCCAATAATACAGTACAATTTCACAGAAGTATAAAAGCAACAAACAATTGTGTACAACATTACAATGCATATGAGCTATATGATATACGTGCCCCAACGCGTTTCGACCTGTATGTGGTCTCTTCAAGGGGATGCATGACTTCTAGAAAATACACATTACATATATTATAAATTAATTGAACCTGCCATATGTATATGAACACATAGGTAAACTAAAAATATATTATTATGTCTAAATCTGGCCATACACTAATGGTCTCCCTGTTGGGCCCCCTCCCCCCCTACATACTGACATTCGAAAATCAAAGGAGCCAGGAGGAAGATTGTTGGCTGAACAGCGGCTGCATCCCAGTCTGGTTCAGCTTCTTTCTGGGTATTCTGACAATACAATGCAGTGGGCACAACAGTAGATTTGTCTATCTGCACTATTAAGCACGCATTGATGAATCTGATAGATTTTTGTTTTCGTTCAACCTGCAGGCCGAAAAAAATAATCCAGCGGTGTACGACCAGCTTAATAGGTTGTGTGGTGAGCTAGGTGTGCAATACCTAGTGCCGCTGCCTAACTTCTAAAGATGACTTACCTGTTATGTGAAGGTGGCCGAATCTGCCACCTTCAGGTCATAGAAACCAAGAAGACTGACAACAGAAAAGATCATGAGGTACATCGATTTAGGAATCCTGACCCGTCACCGTTTCAAAGCTACCTGCATGCTCCTCCCCCTTTAAGCCAGCCGGGCGCCAAAGCATCAGGAGCCGGCCATGTTCCACTCTGCTGTAAAAACACAAGACAAGCTGCAATCTAGTTGCCTCTGCTTTTATCATGCTTTAACCAAGGTCACAGCACACGTTGACTCCCACCGGAAGCCAAGCCCCTACCTCATTTCACCCACTATGGGATTAATTACTTGGGCCAGTGGTGGGTGAAACGCGTTGGTGTGTGGCTTCTGGCAGTAGTCAACAGTGTGTGCTGTCAGCTTGTTTAAACCATTTTGAAGCAGAGAACACTAGCATGAGGTCCATCAAGTTTGCCTTTTCTTTTGAGTATAGACTTATTTTGTCCCAGTTGTGAATTCAGTTCAGGCCGGCGGTGGCGCCCAGGCCGGCGGTGGCTCACTGGAGGCGCCCAGGCCGGCGGTGGCTCACTGGAGGCGCCCAGGCCGGCGGTGGCTCACTGGAGGCGCCCAGGCCGGCGGTGGCTCACTGGAGGCGCCCAGGCCGGCGGTGGCTCTTTGCAGTATTCAAGTACAAAGCAGGACCAATACTCCTACTGTCGGAGGGCCCTCCGAAAACCCGAGCATCGAAGAGTAGAGCGCCTGAGCCTGTGATTTTTATCTGCTTGAATTACGTATTGTATAAGTAAGGAATTCGAGTGGGAGAAGCCGGGTCAGAGTGTGGTCACCCACCTGGCTATGCTGTCTGGCAGGGAGTGTCTGCATCACAAGACTAGATGCATGTTCTTTGTCAGGTAAGACCATGTACAGCTATGTAATTTAGGCGTTTGCCCCCCTGCCTTTCAGGTACAGTTTAGCTTTACTGAGGTTCTGGCTGCTTTGGTGGGGATGAATGTTTGAATGAAGTGTGCTTGGGCACAGGTGGAATGCCGTGATTTCATGCTCTCATGCGACCTCCATGATCTATTTGCAAGGCTCCTTTCAGATTGTAAGCCTTGGGGCTTCTCAGGGCTGCAGTGGTTGGGGGGGGGGGGGGCGGGTGTGAGTAGCACCCAAACAGGTTTTGTTAGTTACAGAAAGTGGCCGAGTTTTCTTGTAAAAAGACCAATGAATCTTCATTCTTGGTTTACATTCTCCTGCAATTACACCGACGTAGAGTGTCTGCAGTGAGTTTTGAGTATTGAGCCTCATTCATACTGGCAAACCTGCGTTTTTTTATTTCTATTTCTAAAGGTATAGAACTGCATGCAATGATTTATCTATGGTGCCATTCACCCTTACCCGCAGTTGGGTGCGGTCAGTTTTAGAATAAAAAGGTATTCTGTGCTTCCAGGATCCAATTGGGCGCTCTAAATCTGGCTAAACACTGTAAATGTGGCCAATCCAGCTTTTAAAGCAGGAGCATCTAAAGCCCCTTGCACAATGGGCATTAAGCTCAGGTTTGTAGGGCTCTGGAATTTAACTGAAGGCAGAGGTCACAGGTGTGCCGTCCGCCATCCAACCACGCTGCTGGATGTCTGTCAAACCCTGAGAGCCTGGCGGCTGCTGCGGCTGGATGGGGAACCTAGCGGTATGAACATTTTAGGGCGGTATGAATCCAGGGACAAATGCCCGGAGCGCAAGAAGGCGGCACAATTGTACACCATGGGGGTTTTGAATGCTTTTTGAAAAACACCCGGGTATGAATGGGGCCTAATATCCCTTGTCTCTGGTGTTAAAGTGATACCAAACATGCGCTGTTTATACACACATACACACATACACACATACACACATACACACATACACACATACACACATACACACATACACACATACACACATACACACATACACACATACACATATACACATATACACATATACATATACACATATACATATATACATATACACACATATACATACACACATATACATACACACATATACATACACACATATACATACACACATATACATACACACATATACATACACACATATACATACACACATATACACACACACATATACACACACACATATACACACACACATATACACACATACATACACATACATACATACACATACACACACACACACACACAGCTGTCACATGATCCAGCTATTTCCCAGCCTGTCTGCAGGGAAACATAAGCAGGAGGAGCTTCTAGTCCTCTGCTGCTGGTCACATGTTCAAAACAAAAAAACAGCCTTTGGCATACAGAGTAAAAATAAATAACAACCTGTTTTAAATTGTCATACAAAATTATATTTTTAATTAAATCCTTTATTATTTTGTGGAAATAACATGCTGTGGGCGGATTTCTGCCAGTCACAGGCTGTCTCACGCCCCTCCAGCCTGTGTCTTAGAATAACAGGGAGGTGAAGCATCCATCAATCCACATGCAATATCCCGCCCCCATTGTGTTCAGCTGGTTAGTGGAGGAGGGAGGGAGTTGGCTGTCATATAAGCACACGTGTGACTCTTTAATCACATGGGTTGCTCAGATGTGATCCTGAGGAAATTCTCTGAAAACTGAGCATGTGCAGAGCTGCCAACACTCTTCTGCAAAATCCAACTGTATTGGTGACATGGACAGAAGGTGGAGATAGAGAACAGCAAGGTTTTTTACAGAATACAAAAAATGAATCACATAGTGACTGGAACAGCATGTAATACACCATTTATTGATAGTTTTTATGATGTAGGTTTAGTGACACTTTAAATTGGTAGTAAACACTGGATATTTAACTGCTTCTGGACTGCCCACTATATATATATATATATATATATATATTTCGGCAGGGTGGCCCGGGTGCGCAAAATCGCGTACCTGTACGTGATTCTGCACAAGTGGTGTAGGGGGCGCGCGTGTGTCGCCCACACAGTTGGACCCTCCCAGGGACACGCTTAACCCTTTGGCCGCCCGTGGTGTTAACCCCTTTTTAGCCCATGTCAATCATACTGTGACAGTTTTTTTTTTTTTTTTTTTTAAAGCAACGATCACTGTATTGGTGTCGCTGGTCCCCAAAAAGTGTCCACTTTATCCGCCCCAATGTCCGTCTTGCTAAAAAATGGCTGTTCGCTGCCATTACAAGTAAAAACAATGAAACGCGCTATAACGTTTGTGCAAACCATTCAATATACGGTCATTGGGATTTTTTTTTTACCAAAAATATGTAGCAGAACACATTGGCCTAAACTGAATTTTTTTTTTTTTTTTTTATTATTGGGAATGTTTTATAGCAGAAAGTAACTTTATTTTTTTTATTCAAAAGTGTCCAGTCTTTTCTTTTGTTTATAGCGCAAAAAATTTAAACGGCAGAGGTGATCAAATACCACCAAAAGAAAGTTCTATTTGTGGGGGGGAAAAAAAGGACATCAATGTTATTTGGGTACAGCGTTGCATGCCCGCGCAATTGTCGGTTAAAGCACCGCAGTGCCGTATCGCAAAAAATGGCCTGGTCAGGAAGTAGGTAAAACCTTTCGGAGCTGAAGTGGTTTAATTTTACCTACAGGTGAGCTTATACTAAAACTTACCTGTAGGTAAAATTAATCTCACTAAACGTTTAAGAGATATTCTTGTGAGCAGCAGCCGGTGACGTAACCGGCGCATGCTCTCTGAAGGAGCGCCAGACCCGTACCGTTCCTTCAGAGCTGTGTGCCGTGGCCAAGACTCCTGTGCGCATGTGCAGGAGTGACGTCATCGTGGCTCTGCCAATCAGACGCCTTGAGTTCCCAAACCCAGAGGCAAGATTGGGTAAAGATGAAACCCTCTGCAGGGCTGACGGCACGCCGCTCGAGGGCTTTGTTTTAAGGAAAATCTTTTATGTTCTAGTATGCAGTGCATACTAGCACATTATGTTGCCCTGCAGGTGGAAATTTTTTTTTTTTTTTAGTCTTACAGGGTTTACTACAGCTTCAAGGAATACATTTTAAGTTTGCACTGGATGTCAAACTATCTGTTTATCTTTGCCCTTTTTTAAGCTTTCAGACTGCAGAATATGCTCCAAACATTCCAGTGAATTCCATTTTCTTTGACTAAAGTTAAAAAATTTCCGTGTGCAAATGTATGTTTAAGCATTTTATACATATTTTGAAAGGTTGTAGTAAGGGGCAGCCATGCTTTTATTGGAGGGAACATCTAACGCCAGTGACTGCACTAAAACAGCTCTGTGTAGAGGAGTGACTCAGAATTCCTGCACAGCGATGTGACACCCTGGCCCATAGCTGCAGGAAGTTTTAAAATGTAGGTCCTTCCCAGGAGCTGGACAGCCAAAATAAAGTGGTGGGTGTCTGTGTTAGAAGGGAAAATTTAATGTGGTGTGTGTGTGTGTGTGTGTCGCAAAAATAAACAAAAAAAAAATGTGCACACACACCCTTCTTAAGCCCCATACACACGGTCGGACTTCCATCTGACTTTTCCGTGGTTTTTTGTCCGAACGGAGTTGGTTGGGAACACCCATAGCATACACACCACAGGACTTTTCTGCAAACTTTCTTAAAACTTCTTACAACATCACTTGTTTTTTCTGATCTTTACCGCCACCCTTTGGTCAACTTCTGCTATTGTTGGTTGATTTTAACATTAGTTGTTTTGTCCATCGGACAAAAGTCCTATGGTTTCCTGTACACACGGCAGGACTTTGCTCCATAGGAGTTTTGTTGGGCAAAAGTTTGTCCGTTCGCAGACGCAACTTTTGTCCGATGAAAACAAAACCAAACTCAAAAAAGTTTGTCCGATGGAGCGTACACACGGTCGGATTGTTGCTTGCTAAGTTTGTTGGGCAAAAGTCCAACCGTGTGTACGGGACTTTAGACACAAGTGATTGCAAAGTCTCGTGTTTTATTTATTTTAGTTTCATTGAAAATGACTACCGTATAAGCCGAGTTTTTCAGGACACTTTTTTTGTGCTGAAAATGCCCCCCTCGGCTTATACTTGAGTCACCTTTTTGTGCCTAATCTCCCGAACTTTGGGGACCTGGTACAGGCCGGCCGTAGGTCCCCTGGACCCCAAACTTGGCACACATGTAGCCCCAATCTTCCTCCTACAAGTGTGCAAAGTTTGTTGGCCGGGAAGCACCAATTTTTCAAAGCCGGGCACCCCTTCCATAGACTCCCATGTTAAACGGTCATTTCTCTGGTGACTTTGGGGACCCGGTACCGGCCGGTTGTAGGTCCCCTGGACCCCTACACTTGGCATACATGCAGCCCCATTTCTCCTATACAAGTGTGCAAAGTTTGTTGTCTAGGGGACCTACGGCCGGGAGTACCATTTTTCAAATCCGGGCACACCTTCCATAGACTTCCATGTTAAACGTCAGTCGAGGCATGGGCACAGTGAGGCATGCAGATGGACACCTTAGGCTTATACTCGAGTCAATACGTTTTCTGTGGTAAAAGTAGGTGCTTCTGCTTATACTCGAGTATATACGGTAGTTATACTTAAAGCGGTAGTAAACCCTCCCACATCAATACGATATTCACAATATTATGAAGGACAAGGTAATTAGGAATCGATTGATCACTGTGTGTGTATATTGTATGTGTGTGTATATTATTTATTGTATTCTTTATTTTATCTTACTGCATATATTCTTTATCTTGTAAAAGTTTTTTCAGCATATTAGCCGGCGCCATCTTCACTGTGGTCTTCCGCATCTGAAACCATCTTTATTGCCGCCCACTGTATGTCCTCATCTCGATAATCCCGCGCATGTGCCTTAGTAACAAGCTTGCTTGTAATTTGCGTCTTCTCTCTCCTCCACCCTGTGACGTACAAGGTACCATTATGATGCTCTTGTTGATGAATTCTGAGGAAACATCGCGGGATGTCGGGGCTGACTTCTAAAACAGGAAATGACGCAGCCCCGACAGACGCTGACTTTTTCCGGCAGGGTCTCGGCTTGCCAGAATGAACGAGGATACGGCGCATGCGCGTTGGACATCATGACTCAGCAAAATATCGATAACTGGGACAGGAGGCAGGTAGAGTAAAAATTACTAATGGCAATTAATTTTAATTAACTAAATACAAAATCAGAATTTTGGGTATACAACTGCTTTAAAGCAAAGTGCCACCCAAAAATGGAACTTCCGCTTTTCGGAATTCTCCGGTGTCCCATTTGGCACCTTTCAGGGGAGGGGGGGGGGGAGCAGATACCTTTTTGTAATCCAGGTTTTTGCTCCCACTTCCGGGCATAGATCGCTGCAGTATCCCCCGTGATCTACGCCATGTCCGGCCCCTCCTCAGTCCCCCCCCCCCCCGCCGCTGTTTTCTGGGAGACGCACGTCCCAGAAGATGGCAGGGACCAGTAAAATTGCGTAGTGCAACTTGTGCATGCGCATTAGGGAACCAGAAAGTACATTTACAAGGCTTCACTCCCTGATTCCCTTACCGAAAATGGCGGCGCCTCCACCTGAGAGCCGAGGGACAGATCGGCTTCGGGTGCCATGGACAGGTAAATGTCCATATATTAAAAGTCAGCAGCTTTAGTATTTGTAGCTGCTGACTTTAAAAAAATAAAAATTGTCGAACTCCGCTTTAACTGCTCTATGCAGTGGATTTGCACAGAACAGCCTGGATCCTCCTACTCGGGCCTCGTTTCGGTGCTCCTCGCCCCTCCCTCCCATTGAGTGCCCCCCCCCCCACAGTAAGCAGCTTGCTATGGGGGCCCCCGAGCCGTGTCGCAGCTCCCTGTGTCCATTCAGACACAACCATGGCCCAGCCCCGCCCCCTTTCTCTCCTCATTTGCTCATTGACTTTGACAGCAGTGGGAGCCAATGGGAGGGGAGTCGCGGGCAGCCAAGACACTCCTACAACATCGCTGGTTCGACGTGGGGCTCAGGTAAGCGTTGGGGGGGGGGGGGGGGGGCTGCTGCACACAGCACTTTTTTTTTTTTTTTTTATCTTAATGCATAGAATACATTAAGCTCAACCTTCTGCCTTTTAATTAAAATTTATCAGGCACCCTATTATTAAAGTGGATCTGCTGGCTAAACCCTAACCAATCTTAAAAATGCTCCCTCTCCCCTCCTAACAGCTATGATTAACCTGTGTAAGAAAGATGTATATACTTGCCTATTTTAAGCCCGCTCTGGTCCTGTCACGTGAGCTCCCCATGTGTCAGTCAGTGGCAGCTGCAGGGGAGAGGAGAAAGCACTCAACAGCTGGAATGCCTGGGAGTGGCGACGTCGCCCATAGGCTTACTATGGCCTATCCACTGTTGCCACTCCCTCCTGTCCCCTGCAGCTGCCGCTGGCTGACAGAGCTGGATCATGTGACCGGACCAGAAGGGCCTGAAAAATAGGTACATATATTGTTACATTTTTATAGCTTTATTTTGTGTGTTTTTCTTAGGGAGCATTTTTACTTCTGACTTTAAAGTGATTTTAAAACAAACTTATATATACTTTAAGTATACTTTATAAGTATATACGTACATTGTTATTTAAAAAAAAAAACTGTTCCCTGTTCTCATGCACAGTGCTGGATCAAAATCTGTCTCAGGTAAGTATGGGGGGGGGGGGGGGGTGCACTCAGGGTTTATTACCGTCGTTCAGAGAATGCATTAAGGTCAGCCTTCATATTCCTGATATTTCTGTTGTACCATGTACTTTGTGTTTTTAAAAGTAACCAGTTCTCTTTTATTTTGCTTCCTTCCTTGTATGAAATACCTGGTGATCTTGCCAGTCCCCCTGCTCTCCTCCTATTTTCCCATTTCAAACCGACCACACTAGGCATGATAGCACTTCCATTCCAGCGTGGTCAGTTTTCAGCACAGCCACCCACATGGAAGATCAGTGCAATGCTGTTTCTTCACCCCCAGCTCTCTAAGCCCTTTATGCAGCTGAAAACAGATTATGTAATTCCTTTCTTTTTTTTTTTTTTAGGGATTTGTAAAATATATACATGCACAAATATTTTGGCTTTTTATTAACTGAACGGGTTGTTGTACAAGGTGCTGCCTCACATATTCTTTAAGATTGTTCATAACCATTATATGTTCAGTTTTAGCTCTCCCTCTTGCCAGTGACATAAATATTTCTCGTAGCTCTTGAATTCTACCATTGATTTGACCGGTCCTGGTTATTGCTAAAGGTGTCACGGCCAGTTATTGGCTGTGAAAGGGAAATTCATTTTTCACGCTTTTTTTTCGTTTTGTTTTTTTTGCACATTTTGTTATCTTTCACACCAAAGTATTACAGGAAACAACACTTTCTAAACCCAAAGAACAAAAATGTAATATATTGCAGCTTACCAGTAATTGGATGTGGTGGCTGCATCAGTTATCTGTTTTTCAGGCCTTTTTTCGCCTGTGATCCTGCCAGTAACGCAGTTCTGCTCTAGGGTGACAATATTTACTCGCTGTACTGTATTGATCTTTGTAGGAGCAATGCTGTCACCCTCTTCCATAACACAGGAGGGGGATTTTATTGCAGCTCAGCAGCATATCAAGAGCACAATGATCAGTCCCTGTCCTCGTGCCGTGGTGTAAAATGTAATCCTGGACTCTGACTTCTCCTTGTAGCCCCAAATCTAATCCCTGTTCACCTCCATAAAACTTCCAAGTTAGCCCTTCTTAATCGCTTGAGTACCGGGCAATTGCATGCCCTTCCTGCCCAGGCCTATTTTCAGCTTTCAGCGCTGTCACCTTTTTTGAATGACAATTGCGCGGTCATGCAACACTGTACACATACGACATTCTTATTTTTTTATTTTTTTTTCCCCACACAAATAGAGCTTTCTTTTGGTGGTATTTAATCACCACTGGGTTTGTTTGTTTTGCTAAATAAATTAAAAAAGACCAAACATTTTGAAAAAACATTTTTCATAGTTATAAAATTTTGCAAAAGGGTAACTTTTCTCGTTCATGTATGCTGATGATCAGTGCTGGCGTCCATTTAACTCTGTCTCACCTGACGCTGTCAGCGCAAGGAGAGAAAAGTTGATAACTGGCTTCTGTATACATCCTGTGATCAGCTGTCATTGGGTGACAGCTGATCACCTGGTAAAGGTCCGCTGTAATTGGCCCTTTACCCCATCTGTGATCAGGACTCGACAATCGGAGAGAGCGTGCCGCACGATCACGGGAGGACGTTCTTGGATGCCCTTCCGGCATGGTAAGCCCGCACTGTAGCCATCTTTTGGCTATATTGCAGGCAGAAAGTGGGTAACAAATGAAACTGCCAAGCTACTAATTCATTTCCTCGTTATCTGTCATGACTATTGCATGTCCCTCCTCACCTACCTTTTACACAGGCTATCCTGCATTCAGTCCATTGTGAATGCTGCTGCGAGATTCATCCACCTTGCCATTCAGTATCCACCATACCCATCTACCCAGCCATCCACTGGCTTCTACTAGCCCAATGAATAAAGTTCAAAATGCTAACTTTACAAATGCATCCACAAATCTACCCATCTCAAAATACCCAAACCATCCTCTTCACTCCACTCTTCCCAAGACCACCTGCCCTCTAGCTCCCCCATCACCTCTTATCTTCGCTTCTCCAGAGGCTTTCCCATCCTCTGGAACTTCCTACACTACTGTCTGCTACTCTGTCTGCTACTCTGTCTGCTACTCTGTCTGCTACTCTGTCTGCTACTCTGTCTGCTACTCTGTCTGCTACTCTGTCTGCTACTCTGTCTGCTACTCTGTCTGCTACTCTGTCTGCTACTCTGTCTGCTACTCTGTCTGCTACTCTGTCTGCTACTCTGTCTGCTACTCTGTCTGCTACTCTGTCTGCTACTCTGTCTGCTACTCTGTCTGCTACTCTGTCTGCTACTCTGTCTGCTACTCTGTCTGCTACTCTGTCTGCTACTCTGTCTGCTACTCTGTCTGCTTTTGACAACCCCTGAAAACTCATCTCTTTAGGACGGGGGTCTCAAACTGGCGGTCCTCCAGCTGTTGCGAAACTACAAGTTCCATGAGGCATTGCAAGGCTGACAATTACAAACATGGCTCCCAAAGGCAGAGGCATGATGGGACTTGTAGTTTTGCAACAGCTGGAAGGCCACCCGTTTGTGACCCCTGCTTTAGGAAAACCCGCCTTCACCTAAAAACTGAATTTTGAACTTTTACTTTCTCCATCAGCTCATCCCCTTAGTTAGAGGTTCTTAAGGCAGAAGATTTTTTTTTATCTTCGTGCATTCTATGCCATTAGCTCCTGCTGCTGTCAATCAGTCAGTGAGCCAACGAGGAGGAATGGGGCCGAGCCACGGCTGTGTCTCTCAATGGACAAAAACAGCAGCGGCTTGGGTGCCTCCATAGCAAGCTGCTTGCTGTGGGGGCACTTGGCAGGAGGGAGGGGCCAGGAGCGCCAAAGAGACCCGAGAAAAGGAGGATCGGTGCTGCTCTGTGCAAAACCTTTGCACAGAGCAGGTAAGTATAACCGGTTTTATTTTTAAACTAAAAAACAAGACTTTAGTATCACTTTAATGCCTTTTGTACCAATTGTGCCCTTTTTTAAATGGTACACTCTCAGAAGCAGGTCCCTCTTAACCCGCTTGTCTTAAAGCGGTTGTAAACCCAGATAAAAATTTTTTTTTTAAATCACCTGCAAGACAAAGCCATAATGAGCTAGTATGACTAGCATACTAGCTCATTATGCATCACTTACCTTAGATCGGGACCCCCGAAGCCATCCTCGTCCCCCGCTCCGTCTGCAGCCATCGCTCCTCAGATACCCGGAAGGTTACTTCCGGGTATCGCCGCTCCAGCCAATCACAGCGCCGCTGCGGCGCTGTGATTGGCCGGAGCGGCGAAGACGTCACTCCGCGCATGCGCGCGGGAGCTGTCTATTCCGGCAGAGCCGGAATTGTGAATGGGATTAACCCTGTGAATGCACCGTTGTCTACGGCGCACATGCGCCGTAGACATCGGTGCATGTCTTTTTTTGCAAATATCTCCTAAACCGTGTAGGTTTAGGAGATATTTCTTGCACCTACAGGTAAGCCTTCATCTAGGCTTACCTGTAGGTGTTTGTTTACAAAGTGGGTTTACAACCACTTTAAATTGTTTTCTACCTGCACTTTTTTATTTATTGTAAAATGCTGCACAAATTGACACTATATAGATCCTGTATTATAAAAAAAAAAGTAGTTTGTGCTATATAATTCCTGTTTATTAAAAATAAAAAATATTTGCTGCGGTAAATAAACAAAAAAATGGTTGACACTATATAGCTCCTGTATTGTAGTAATTATAATAATAATAAAACAACTGTCCATCAGCAGTAAACATAAGGAAGCATAGTTTGCTGCAAAACTCACCTTTTAATCTGGAGCTGTTCCTTGTAGAAAGTTGACTCATCCACTAGATAGTGCTCCTCTTTTAGGTAGAATGATGGCCACTGTCTTCCAGCCCACTTCCTATGAGCCCAGGCAGTCATGGACCTGCCCCCTGGTGCATTGCTTTACCATCGCTTCTGGTCAAGAACAAGTGTAATGGCTGTTATCAGATTTATCAGGAGCTAGTACCTCCTATGATGAGGGTGCCGGTTAGTATTTTCAAGATGTATTAAGATGGGAACAGTGGCCTGGCGCACCAGGCTTGTACCCGGTTAAAGCAGGACTCTCCTGAAGTTCTGATGGGAATGGGGGCTACATTTGCCTGGCCTGGGAGTTCCCCCGTAATGTGCCTTCTGGGAGTGGTTTTGCACACAGTTTTCACTATTACTAGTTCACGTCACCTTATGCTTTCTTTCCACATGCTTACTTTCAGCCAGCTCGGAGCAATTTTTATACTGACCGAAAAGCCCACTGTGTATTTTGCATGTGTTTTTTTTGGTCTGCACAGACCTGGAGGGTGCAGGTTAAGGGGGCCTGCCTTGATATCTGGGGGTATGTCTTGTGGCTTTTTTCCATCCCATGTGGAGGGGTCTCTTTGGGAGAGCCACTCACCAAGCACTTGGTTTGCCATCCTTTTCCCCATTTTTTTTATTTTGTATTTACCATATATACTCGAGTATAAGCCGAGTTTTTCAGCACATTTTTTTTGTGCTGAAAATGCCCCCCTCGGCTTATACTCGAGTCTGTGTCCATCTTCAACTTTGTGCGCCTGGTCCCAGCCAGAGGTCCCCTGGACCCCAAACTTGACACACATGTAGCCCCACTTCCTCTACAAGTGTGCAAAGTTTGTTGTACGGGGGACCTACGGCCGGGGAGCACCGTTTTTTTTTTTGTTTTTGTTTTTTTTTTCTTTCTCCAAAGCCGGGCACCCCTTCCATAGACTCTGATGTTAAACGGTAATTTCTCCGGTGATTTTGGGGACCCGGTATCGGCTGGCCCTAGGTCCCCTGGACCCCAAACGTGGCACACATGTAGCCCTACTCTTCATCTACAAGTGTGCAAAGTTTGTTGTCCAGGGGACCTACGGCCGGGGAGCACCGATTTTTCAAACCTGGGCACCCCTTCCATAGACTCCATGTTAAGTCAGTCTAGTCGCACAGCGTCGGAGATCAGGTAGGGAGATTGGGCACAGTGACAGTGAGGCATAGGCACAGTGAGGCATGGGCACAGTGAGGCATGCAGATGGACACCCTAGGCTTATACTCGAGTCAATAAGTTTTCCCAGTTATTTGTGGTAAAATTAGGTGCCTCGGCTTATATTCGGGTCGGCTTATACTAGAGTATATACGGTATGTATTTTTTTGTGATGTAAATCTTATATTTAAATTTTCTGAGCAGATAGACTTATTTTGTTTATCTTTTATGGGAACACGTTGCCTTCTGGTTTTATGTAAGGCCCTAATGTCTGATTTTACCGTTTTTTTGTTTTTTTTATTATAAAAAAAATATATATATTTTATTAAAACATATTCAACACAAGAAATTCACAACAGTATATTACATTTTCTGTATACATCTATTTTGTCAGAATTAATTACCTCTTGCTTTATTTTTCTTAAAAGAATATACCGGTAATTCATTTCTAAAACATGACAACATCAACAGCATAAAACAAATGGACAAAACAGAGAAATAATTTTTTTTTTTTTTAAATGAGGGAGGGGGTAGAAGTAGGTGGACCAACATATCTTTTCAAAATGTATTTTCTTATTATTTTATGGCCCGCCTGTATATATCTTGATTTCCCTGAAGGGGCCCAACAATTCAGGAAAAAAAAACCCAGGTGCTTAGAATTCCTATATTTTTTTTCAATTTAACCCATATTAGTAAGGTCCAGTGAAATACAAGAAAGACTTATTTTTTTTAAACTGTAAAAAAAAAAGAAAAAAATAATAATAATTTGAGCAAGCAAACTTGTCATGCTTCTGAACCCCACTATAGCTATCTAATTGGATCCTGAGTGCTGACTGGGTCGTTGGGAGGCAGGCAAGCAATAGGATAAAGTGGATCCTTATCTACAGCATGGGGCAGTGTTCTAAAAGGTCATTGATGAATTGAAGGGGCACATTTGTAACATAATGTGGGTGCACACGATACACTCCAGATCATTCCCACACGCTGATTTACAGAACTCATTCAGGATTGCAGGAAGGGATGTACGCCAGCTCCTTCATCATTGTACAGAATGTTGTGTTCTTCTATCTGATCCAACTCTTACATTCCAAAAAATCCTAAGGGATCGATTCAACACTATGCTGTAAGTGTATTACACATTCTACCTCTAGATCTCTCTAGATCTCTCCATTCTTAAAGCTGAATTCCATAACAAATGCTAAACACATATATGCCTGTAATTCTGTTTAGCCAGCTTTGTGATTTAGTGACTCGACAAGGCAGTACAGACAGCATGGTGGCCTTATTTTTTCCTCTGCAGTTAAAGTGATTGTAAAGTCAAATTTTCTTGCAATAAAAATAACAAACCTGTTGTACTTGCCTCCTCTGTCTGTAGTGGATTTGCACAGAGCAGCCCAGATCCTCCTCTTTTTGGGTCCCTCTTCGGCTCTCCTAGCCCGTCTCCCTCCCTGGTGAGTGTCACCACAGTAAGCAGCTTGCAGCTATGGGGGCACACAAGCCGAGTCGCAGCTCGCTGTGTCCATTCGGACACACAGGCCTGGCCTGCCCCCTTTCTCTCCTCATTTGCTCATAGACTTTGACAGCAGTGGGAGCCAATGGCGCTGCGCTTCTATCTTAGCCAATGAGGGGAGTCACAGGCAGCCAAGACACTCCTACAACCTGCTGGATCTGGATGGGGCTCTGGTAAGTATTAGGGGGGCTGAGGGGGTCTGCTGCACACAGAAGGCTTTTTATCTTAATGCATAGAATGCATTAAGATAAAAAACCTTCTGCCTTAACAACCACTTTAATTTAGATGCATTAATTTAGTTTATTCAGCATTAAATGGAGCTTAGTTATGTAGCATGAGGCTGTATAGTCTGCAATATTTTCATTTTTGGTAAACTCATTCAATGAATCCAAGCTCTGCAAGAGATAACATGCACTGCATTGATGCATTCACACAATCTCACAGTAACCATGAGATCAAACAAAGTTCAGGAATATTCCTTTATCCCATTGTTTTGCAATCCACTCACCTGCTGTCGCCACGTCCCTCACCTTGTGCCGCATTACCAGCCGTCCCATTAAAGTGAATGGGACTGTCGGGGAGTCAACAGCAGGTCAGAGGAGGAGCCGCTGGGGGACAGAGATGACATTTGCTCTTTTAAAAATGATGATTTAAATCGCCTTTTTACTAGTGATTTAAATCCAATCCACCCTGCTAAGTGCTAATGTTTGGCGATGCTGAAAGTTTGACATTTTGCTACGGACAGAAACCTCGTCCAGTTTGGAAATTTTTAGCCAGTAGCACATTCTCCAATTGAGCTGCAGAAAAGTCTGAAAACACTGATAATATAGATGTGTTAGGGCTAGCTAGCTGTTCTATGCCATCTGGCTTCACAACAAAAATGAAATCAGATTTGACCCCCCCTGTTTATCCCTCTAAAATCACTTCTCTTCCCCTCCTAAGCTGATCTGGGCCTGCTATAAGCAGCTTTTTCATCTGTTTGTTTTTGTCTTAGAATCTGTGTATCAATTAAAACCTAATTTTATTCATTCATGTATGATTTTCATTCTGCAATAAAATGTCCAATTTGTATCATAAAGGTGAACCAATTTTCCAGACAAATCACCCGATTGGCTCAATGCCTTGACCGCCAGGAACCATAGAATGATGGCCTCCTATATAGTTTAGAATATCTGTCCTGAGAGCAATGAACAGATATAAAACCCAGAGGAGAGAAGGCGCAGAAGGAAAGGGGTCAATGCATGCATTGTATGTATACAGCGATCGGCCATAACACGTCGAGGAATGGACTACACTAGACCTCGGAAGGTACGTTGCGGTATCTAGCACCAAGCCTTCAGTAGCAGATCCTTTTAAGTCCTCTAAGTTATGAAGTGTGGCCTTCGTGGATCAGACTTGTTTTTTTCCAGCACATCCCATGCTGGATTGGTAAGATTTTTGGAGAATTTGAAGGCCAAGTCAACACCTTGAACTTCTTGTTGTGTTCCTCCAAACCATTCTTGAATTCTTCAGACCAGGCCACCACCTTCCATTGCTCCGTGGTCCAGTTCTGATACTCGCATGCCCATTGTAGACACTTTTGGCTGTGGACCCGGGTCAGTGGCTATGCAGTCCCATACACCACAAACTGGAAGAAACAAATGGAAAAAGCTGCTAGTGGGACTGTGATAGTTAAATCATAATGAAATGTAGTTTTGTCAAAGGAATATGAAGTTCAATACAAATTTTATTGGAAAAAATCATTAAACACTTAAAGGCTGGTGTACATACAGAATACATGGGTGCAAACAGTTCTACAAATTCAACGGGCTACCATCATGAATAACACCACAGTAGAACGACCATGGAGGGCAACTGACGCATTTCAGAAATTGCCTTCTTTCCTTGGTGTAATGGTTTTACACAGGACCGCCCCGATTCTCTTCTCGAGTCCCCCTGCCAGCACCCCTGGCTCTTCCCCCTTGACCAGTGCCCCCAATAGCAAGCTGCTTGACTTCACCAGCGCATGTGCCCTGAAGGTCCAGCATACCGTGCCAGACCTTCAGAGCTCTGACACAGCCAACAGCGCCGGAGTGACTTCATCGTGGCTCCGGCCACTCATCCAGCCGGAACCCATAAGCCATAGTTTACTACCATTTTCAAAGTACCACTAATGTAGAGTACCTCTTCCCCAACACATATGAAAGGGTTTTTTGTTTTTTCGGTATGGGAGCGGTACCTTTTTTCTGACAGTTGCCGGCTCCCCCTTCCGAGTATGAACAGAATTTTCCATATTCATTGTTTAGAATTTCGTTTGTCCTAAAGAATTTTTCCATCCTGCTTTTGATTTTTCTATCATTATTGACAATTCGACCCCATAGAAAATAGAACATCTCAAAACCAGCACAAAGGAAATTTTTATGGCTTTAAAAAATTGAAAGCAAGCACCTTAATGGTGTCTGTGCTTCTTCCTTTTTTTTTTTTTTTTTTTTTTTTTATGAAATGCAGGTTTACAGCTGTGCTCATAAGTTTGCATACCCTGGCAGAAATTGTGAAATTTTGGCATGAATATTGAAAATATGACTGATCATACCAAAAAACTGTCTTTTAATTTAAGAATAGCAATCACATGAAGTTTTTTTTTTTTTTTTTTTTTTGTTTTGGATCCTTTTTAAATCATAACAGAAATCCACCCAAATGTACCTGATAAGTTTATATACAGTGGAATGTTTGGCCTTGGTACAGACACAGAAGGTGGCGCACACAGGTTAAAATGGCAATTAAAGGTTGATTTTTTTACACATTTGTGGCTTTTTAAATCACAATTTAGTGTCTGTGTATAAATGGTCAATGAGTTTGTTAGCTCTCACATGGATACACTAAGCAGGCTGGACACTGAGCCATGAGGAGCTAGAAGAGAACAGTCAAAAGACCTGCGTAACAAGGTAATGAAACTTTACAACGATGGAAAAGATTATTATAAAAAGATATACAAAGCCTTGAATATGCCAGTCCAGTACTGTTCAATCCCGTAATAGGAAGTGGAAAATTTGGGGATCTCTTGATACCAAGCCAAGGTCAGGTAGATCAAGAAAGATTTCAGCCACAACTGCCACTGGAACTGTTAGGGATGCAAAGAAAAACCCACTGGTAACCTCAGGAGAAATACAGGCTGCTCTGGAAAAAGATGGTGTGGTTGTTAAGAAAGAATACGATGATACTTAAACAAACAAAAAAAAGCTGCATGGTCAAGTTGCCAGAAAGAAGCCTTACTGTACAAGTTCCACAAAAAAAGCCTGGTTACAGTATGCCCAACAACACCTTGACAGGCCTCATTTGCTTTTTTGTGGCATTGACGCAGTAAAGGCTTCCTCCTGGCAGCTCAACCATGCAGCTCTTTTTTGTTCAAGTATCGTTGAATTGTGCTCCTTAAACAACTACTGTCTTTTTGGAGAGCAGTCTGTAATTCTCCTGCTGTTACCTGTGGGTTTTTCTTTGTATCCTGAGCAATTCTTCCGCCAGTTGTGGCTGCAATCTTTCTTGGTCTACCTGACCTTGGCTTGGTATCAAGAGGCCCTAATTTAAAATAAGCGATTAAACCGTACTAACTAACATATTCAAGGCTTTGGATATCTTTTTATATCCTTTTCCATCTTTGTAAAGTTTCATTACCTTGTTGTGCAGGTCTTTTGACTGTTCTATTATACCTCCTCGTGGCTCAGTGTCTAGCCTGCTTAGTGCATCCAAGTGAGATCTAACAAACTCATTGACTATTTATACACAGACACTAATTGTGATATAAAAAGCCACAAATGGGGGAAATTTACCCTTTTAATTGCCATTTTTAACCTATGTACCACCTTCTGTGTCTGTACCAAGGCCAAACATTCCATGGTATGTAAACTTTTTATCAGGACAATTTGGGGGATTTCTGTTATGATTTAAAAAAGGATCCAAAAAAATTATAATAAATGGCTTCATGTGATTGCTATCCTTAAATAAGACAGTTGTTTTTTGTTTTTTTTGATCAGTCATATTTTCAATATTAATGCCAAATCTTCACAATTTCTGCCAGGGTATGCAAACTTTTGAGCACAACTGTATAATAAAGGAAGCAGAAAATTGAATCTGGCTGGCTCTTGATGACAATTTCTTCAAATAATGGGGAATGACAGGCGCACAATGGACAGTCATGAACATTTTTAGTTTTACTGCTAAATGGCTCTTTTTCATCCCAGTACTTGTCTTGTACGGCTGGCTGCCCCTTTATCTCATTATAGTTGCCGTTAACCTCATGCATAATAAAGTCCTGAATATGAGCTTGGAGGTGGGGGGGGGGGGGGGGGAGGCAGCCAATGTGTTCACTGATTCAGGCTCATGCCATCCTGCTGTGCCCAATGCAGTCTTGCCTACACATGTTCATGAAAGGTGCACAGAGCAATAAGACAAGTGGCTAGAGCAGTGTTCTCCAAACTGCGGGCTGGATGCGGCCCATAGCTTGCCTTTATCTAGCCCTTTGGGCACCATTTCTTCCACAACTATGGGATGCCCTTCCCACTAGCCACAGTCGTCCCCCCCCCCCTAAAGTCTAAAGGCCTTTAAACTGGCTCTTTGTTTAAAAAGTTTGAAGACCCCAGGGCTGGAGTCTTGTCTATTAGAGGACAATGTTGGATTCTAACTAAATCGAACGTTTTAAGAATGAAGTACGTATTTTTGCAACTTCCCCATGCCATGGTTCAATTGTTTCCTGGATAGGATTAGCAGATGATAGTTTTTTTTATTTTCTGAAATGTAATGTTCAGTTCAGTAGTCAGACCAGTTAAGGGGCTGAAAGACCATTTTGAAGGGAATCGGTAATGAGAAATATGGGGGTTGCCTTTGTAGACTTGACAATGTTAGTTGGTAGCCTACAGATTCCTCTTGTAGGGGTTACTTTCATTTGTGGGTTAATCTACACTTCCATTATAAGTCTTGTGTGATGTGATGCTTTTACAAGAATATCTATTTTTATTGAAGTGCTTTGCTCATTTTTCTTGGTCTAAAGGGAGTGGACTTGTTTTGGGTCAACTTCAGGCAGAACTCCAGACAGATGTAAACGCATTTAGCTAGAGCCAAATCTTTGTTTTATTTCGCTTTTTATTTTATTTATTTTTTATTTTTAGAGGGGTTGGAATCCCATCAGGTTTTTTTTTTTACATAGTTGCGAAGGTCCATCCAATTCAACCGGCGTGTGTCTGGCTGCTAATTCCCATATCCATGTATACTGTGTTCACTGAGAAACATCCAAGCACTTGCTACAGTACATCTCCTAAATAAACTTGTTTTGAGTGGGAAATGACTGAAACCCCCTATCAATCTCCCTTCATATAAATACAACAGGAAGTTAGATGAAGTCGCCCCAAAATGAGCAGAAATCTCCTCTTAGGGTAGTTTTAGACTTGCATCTAAATCTACCTTCTGAAACATAATCCAGGTTTGAAACACGCTTCAGGGGTGATTGATGGGCATTGAGGAGGCGATGTGACTCCTCATCACCGGTTTTAACCCCGTTTTTGTCAATAAATGCACCACAATCGTGTGCTTTTGCGGTGCTTCCCTGTTCACCTGAATGTGCCGTGTTTGATACATGTCCGATAAAATCAACTTTTTTTTTTGTTTGTTTTTTACCATACAGTGGTCTCCAAACTACGCCCCTTTGCTTGCCTTTATCCCTTATCCAGCCCTTGGGGCACTATTCACCCCACTGATACAAAACACCATTCTGCTTACTGACATCAACAATGGGACACCATTTCTGACACCAACAATGGGACACTATTCCTCCCCTTAATACCAAATGTGACGATGTTTAGTTGCACAGATGCAAGGAAAATTTCCGCTCCTGCTGGCCCCCCCGAAGTCTGAAGGACAAACTGGCCCTTTTTGTGGGCTCCAAGTCTCCCCATTGAATTATCTTCCCCTCTTATCTTGTTCGGGTGATGACTCAAAACATTGGATTTTTGTACTTTCTGGAGATCATGGTCACAAGACAGAGGGCGATTCTCCCCAGCGAGAAGCAGTGAAAACCAGGCTTGAGTTCAGACTCTTCCACAGGCTATCCACAACTTTAAAACTAAAAATATTGGCTTTATACACTTTAAACATTGACTTTTACATAGAAATTGCATAGATACTGGACAGCGACCCATGTGTGAGCCACTCAGGCTCTCAGAAGGGGTGTATATCCTCAATGTCCACCACTGAGTGCTGTTCTGGGAGGGAGCTCGTCCCGGCTCCTGTAATTACTGGGTATGAAAAAGGTCTCCCTTAGCCGCACATCTGAATGATCCCTCAAATCAATGTTGGTGGCAACCTTAGCCTGGACACCAATCAGGCCATCTCTCCAATGCGTTTCGCCCCTTGGAGCTTAGTCATGTGTCCCATGACTGAGCTCTAAGCGGCGCAGCAGAATGCGTTGGGTGCATGGCCTGGTCGGAGTCTAGAGTGAGGTTGCCACTAACTCAATGATCTGAGGTATCGTTCAGGCTAAGGGAGACCTTTTTCATACACGGATGCTGTACATCTATCCAGTAATCGGCACTGGTACTGGGAAGGGGTCGTCAATCTTGGCCAATCTTAGTTCTGCTGCCTTTCACAGTCATGTCAGTCAATCGGGGGACTAACGTGGAAATATTGATATTTATACGGGGGCGTAGCATGTGAGCAGACATCTTCTCTAGCAGCTCTGAGATCCCTCTGTACAATCCTTTGCAATCTTCCTCACCTGCCTCTTAAAAACGGATGAAAACTATCTGGATCTCTTGGGGAAGACCCGGTGCTGCTATATTGGGGAATCTGGTGGATGGGAAAGCGTAAGGGGAGGAAACGGTCCCCAGCCAGAATGAGTGTTACCACGTGCTCCTGCCAAGAATGCCGCCGATCCACCGCGCCTCACTTGTCCCTGGCTTCTACGCCGGATCTATTCGCTGAGGACCCTGATCCATCACTGCCTCCTTCTCCCGGGACCTCCGCTACACCAGCGCCACCGGCCCTTGTGTCCTCCAGTGAGGGTGGCCCGGAGCCCACGCTGCTGGATGTCCTCAAAATTATAAAGGTAAGCCATTCTGATATTATGGGGAAGGTGGAGGTGCTCAAGCTGGACATTACCATTATGCGCCAGGACATGCATAAAGTAAGGGACTGGGTCTCGAACACGGAACGCCGCATCAGTGATCTGAAGGACACTGTTGGCCCGGTCCTACCTACCAGTAAAACCCACGGCACTAAAATTCACTCCCTGGAGGATAAGGTTGACGATTTGGATAATCGCCTGAGAAGAAACAACCTGTGCCTGGTAGGCCTGCCTGAGCGGGTTGAGGGTGCTAACCCGGTATCTTTTCTGGAGAGTTGGTTTGTCCAGGAATTTGGGAAGGACTGTTTATCCCCGTGTTTTTGTTCTGGAGCGTGCCCACAGAGTACCCAGCTGACCGCTTCCCGCTGGCAACCCCCCTCGCACTATGGTGATTCGCCTTCTTAACTACAGGGACCGGGGACGCTATCCTGCGTGCTGCTCGCATGAAAGGCAGCCTGAAAATCAATAATGCATCAGTGTCCCTTTTCCCTGATTACTCCCCTGCTGTCCGGGCGTTGAGGGCTAAGTACCAACATGTTAAGCGTGTGTGTGTGTGTGTGTGTGTGTGTGTGTGTGTGTGTGTGCGCTCTCCACCTTGCCTCCTCCTCCCTCTGGGTTTGCAGCCGTGTGGGGACCTATGTTTTGCTCATGACAATTCTAATCCATACCGTGCAAATGTTTTGCTTAATTTTTTATATCTCACCATGTCTATGGTCAGGTGTGTCTCCTGGAATGTCCGGGGGTTAAATTCCAAATTTAAGAGGGCCTCCATGTTTGATTTCCTGAAGACACATAATCCTCATTGTGCCTACGGGAGACACACCTTATGGGATCAAAAGTGCTGGCTTTAAAAAAAAAAAAACACTGGGTTTTGCATGGATATCACTCCACATACTCCAATTATGCCAGAGGGGTGTCCATCCTTCTACGGAAGGGACTCACCTTTTCCTGTGACCGAGTGGTGCTTGATCCCAAGGGTAAGTGTACAATTTGCCACCTTTCCAACTTTAGTTACCCTTACAGTGGGGGACTTCAATCCTGGCATGGACCGCCTGAAACCTCTCCAGTATGACTCTAGGATGTTTGGTCAGTGCTGTGCTTCCTTTGGCTATGTGGACCTCTGGCGACAAAAACATCCTATGGTAAGGGAATACTCATGTCGGTCTCAGACGTACCGTACTCTTTCCAGGCTGGACTATGCCCTGGGGACTCCTGACCTGACCTAGTCTCCTGTATCCAGGCGGTCACTTACTTACCTCAGACGATCTCTGACCACTCTGCCCTATCTGTGGAAATGCTATTAGGCCATAGACCCTCTTTTCGGTTGTAGAAGCTCAGTCCCCTCTGGATCTCCACCTCTGAATTTCAGGAGCCAGTCCGGCAGGACATGTCCCACTATTGGGGGGGATAATGCCGGTTCCGCTTCCTTTGGCCCCACCTGGGATGCCTTTTAAGGCGTCGGTGCGAGGTTCCTAAATCTCTTGGCCTTGGAGCCCTCTGGAGCATGCCAGGGCCCAATACTCTGCGCTTCCCACTTCGGACTCCCATGGGGTCCTGGTGGAGTTGCATAGGGCTCTGGACCTCCATAGGGTGGACGCAACGCGGAAACAGCAAATGTACTTGTCAGCCAGGTTGCTTGAACACTCCCCTCCTCCATGTGTGAAGCCCTGATTGTAGTACTGCCTAAACCTGATAAAGACAAACTGTTGTGTGGGTCTTACCGTCCAATCTCACTACTGAATAGTGATGTCAAGGTGTTGGCCAAAATTCTAGCCCTAAGACTACAAAAGGCCATTCTCCATCTCCTCATTCATAGGGATCAGACTGGGTTCATGCCTGGGAAGAGTACGTATGACAACATTCGCCGGCTCTATCTGCACATTCACAGGGCTGCCACTGACCAAAAGGGTGGCCTGTTGTTATCATTGGATGTGCTCAAAGCCTTTGATACAGTTAACTGGTCCTTCCTTTGGGAAACCATGCATCGTATGGGTTTCAGCTCCCAATTTATTAAGTGGGTTTGTTTGCTTTATACCAACCCTAGGGCTAGGATAAGTACTAAAAAAGATGTCTTTGTTTTTACTTTGAAGAGGGGAACCAGGAGGGGCTGCCCGCTCTCACCGCTTGTTTGCTCTGGCCATAGAGCCTCTTGCTCTGGCGGTGCGGCAGACGGCGACGGTAGGTGGCATTTGCTATGAGGACCTGACTGAAAAGATTTCCCTCTATGCAGATGATGCCCTAATCTACCTGGATGGGACTGAGCAGTCGGTTTCGCTACTGGGTGTTGTGGAGGAGTTTGGGAAGGTCTCTGGGTTGCGAGTTGGGTGGGATAAATCCGGTGGCATTCCCTATAGGCCCTGAACTAGATTACGCCTACCTCTCTACTAGAGGTGCGCATCTTCACTGGCCTCACGATTCGATTACAATTATCAGGTCAACGATTCGATTCCGCGATGCATCACGATTACAGCGCAAGTGCGCATGGTTTTCACCCAAAAAAATTAAGCAGTCAGGAGGACTCCATTTTTTTTTATTTTTTTATTATAACTGTTCTTTTAAAAAAAACAACACTCCCTGCATGTAGCAAAGTCTAAACAAAGCAGACAACAACTTGTACATAGTACAGGAGATGGTCAGAGGCTGCAGACCTAGTACAGGAGATGATCAGAGACTGCGGAAATGCTACAGATCAGTGACTGCGGACATGCTAAAGGAGAGGGTTAGTGACTTCGGATATGCTACACGAGATGGTCAGAGAGTCTGCGGACATGCTACAGGAGATGTTCGGAGTCTGCGGACATGCTACAGGAGATGGTCGGTGACTGCGGACATGCTACAGGAGATGGTCGGTGACTGCGGACATGCTACAGGAGATGGTCGGTGACTGCGGACATGCTACAGGAGATGGTCGGTGACTGCGGACATGCTACAGGAGATGGTCGGTGACTGCGGACATGCTACAGGAGATGGTCGGTGACTGCGGACATGCTACAGGAGATGGTCGGTGACTGCGGACATGCTACAGGAGATGGTCGGTGACTGCGGACATGCTACAGGAGATGGTCGGTGACTGCGGACATGCTACAGGAGATGGTCGGTGACTGCGGACATGCTACAGGAGATGGTCGGTGACTGCGGACATGCTACAGGAGATGGTCGGTGACTGCGGACATGCTACAGGATATCAGCAGGTAAGTATATCTGTTTTACTTTAAGGAAAAAAACCTACCTGTTGTGCCGAGAATGGTTCCCCCCACCGGATTCTGTTCTCCTCTGTCTCTCGGCTCCTATCGGAACTCCGCCCCCCCCCCCCCCTAGCCCTGTACATTGCCGCTCCCTCCTACTGTTCCTCATGAATGCAAATGCTCCTAATACCACCCTGCCTCTCCAGCCCTCTGCTCATTAGCATTCGTGAAAAAACAGTAGGCGTGAGCGGCGCTGGAGAGGCGGGGCGGTATTAGAAGAATTTGCATTCGTGAGTAGGAGGGAGCGGCAATGTGCAGGGCTGGGGGGGGGGGGGGGCGCGGAGTTCCGATAGTAGCCGAGAGACAGAGGGAACAGAATCCGGCGGGGGAACTGTGTGTGTGTGTGTGTGTGTGTACACGCCGCGCTCATGTGACTGCCCCCTCTCCTCTGCTTTCACGTCTCTGACACCAGGAGAGACGTGAAAGCAGAGAGGAGAGAGGCGGGCCGGGCAGTCACATGAGCGCGTCATAGAAAAAAACAAAACGAATAAGGTAACGGCTCTCCCGGGAGGGGGGCGGGGCTAAGACATCGGGGTAATCTATTATTAGGCTTGCATGCATCGGGGACGCCCGAATCGCGATGCACCGATTAAATTCCGCACCCCTACTCTCTACATCCAAATTGACCATCCAACACACGTTTAAGTATCTGGGGATACATATTAATGCTGACCTATCTTCGTTTGAAAACCTTAATGTTACCCCGATTATATCACACATGGAGACCAGGCTGCGTACCTGGGCCTCCTTACCACTTAATCTGAGAGGCCGTGTAAATATCTTTAAAATGATATATTTACCTAGATTCCTATATGTTTTTCGGGCATCCCCAATCTTTTTTTTTTAAAAAAAACTCTTCAACAGGATTAACTCGCCTCACTTCAAGCTGCTAAACTTGATGGCGGATTGGCCTGCCCTAATCTGCGACGCTATTTTATAGCGTCACAGCTAGCTTATGTTTATGACTGGTTCCTGGAGGCCTCCTCATCCTGTTCCACTGCTCCATTGACTGCACTGGTGGGTTCTAGGGCCTCACTGGTGGACGATTTACACAGGTCTGTACCCAGGCATTGTTCTCAAGGCTCCCCGTTAGAAATTAGCTGGTTAGCCTGGCATGAAGGCAACAAGGTGCTTGCGAATTCGGATGGGATGTCTCCCAAGTCCCCTCTGTGGCGGAACCCAAATTTCGCGGAGCTTCTGGGTCACCTGGACTCCTTGTGGTGGACAAGACTCGGGTCACATGTTTCCCACATTTTTGTTAATGATACATTTATCTCCTTTTGAGAATTTGAAGGTACGGTGTGGGGTGGCGGATAAATTCTACTATAAGTATTTGTTACTACGTCATGCCGTTCGGGCACATATTTCTGGGTTGACCCAGGAGCTCATTGAATTGCCTTTGGAGAAGCTGCTGTCGTACCAGGATATTGAAAAGCCGGTTACGACTATTTACTGCAGTCTACTGGGGTTATTAATCCCTTTCATATTGCTCAGCGGAAATGGGAGGTGGACATTCCGGGGCTGTGGGAGGAGGCTTCGGAGGTTTGCTTTCAGGACCTTATTGGATCTAATCTGTACGTATAGTTTAAATTTATACATCAATTGCGTTATACTCCTGCCAGGCTGGCTCACATGGGTTTTGCCTCTGCTGCTTCTTGTTCTAGGTGTGACTCCACTGATGCTGGATACATGCATATGTTTTGGTCTTGTTCTGCTCTGTTGACGTTTTGGAAGGACTTATTTTCTTTTTTTAAGGACACCTTACATTTACACGGGCGACTCATCGGGCGACTCAGCCGCCTGACAAGTCGCGCTCCGCTCTGTTCAATGGAACCGTTCTAATCGGAGCAACTCAAGTCGCTCCGACTTAGAAAAAGGTTCTTGTACGACTTTGGGGGGCGACTCGGGTCGACTTGCATTGACTTCAATACAGAAGTCATTTTGCAAGTCACCTCTGAAGTCGTCTTGAGATCGCCTTGCCGAGTCGCCCCCAAAGTCGTGCCGCCCCTGTGTGAACCGGGTCTTACCAATACCTTGTACACCGGAGGTTGGACAGTTGGGAGTTCTCAATAAGTTCGTACAAAGGACCCACGCTCGAATTCTGGTGCGCACTATTCTTTTTTTTACGCTAGGAAATTAATTCTGTTACAATGGAAGTGTGCCTCTGCTCCAGATGTTCAAAGGTTGTACCGAATGATAATGATAAATAAGGTTCTACCAATTTTTAAATGCATCTACAAGGGTAAGGCCTGTCCTACCAAGTTTCCCAAGATTTGGTAGCCCTGGCCTGACATTGCAGATTCCTTTTTGGAAGGACACCCCGCTCTCCCAACCCTAATGGGTATGGCCCTGGGTTGGCTTGCTAGGGCTGCAGCCTGCTGGGGATAATGTTGGTTTGGTGCTCTCGGGTTCTGGTTGGAGGTGCAGGGGGCGGTGTGGCTGCGTGTGTGTGTGGCTGCGTGTGTGTGTGGCTGCGTGTGTGTGTGGCTGCGTGTGTGTGTGTGGCTGCGTGTGGCTGCGTGTGTGGCTGCGTGTGTAGGGGTTGACTATACTTGGTTTGTATCTCCACTGCTTACTATACTATCCCATAGTGGGGCCCTACGTGGCCCACATTGGTCAACCTACTTATTTTGTTTTTAGTTTTCCTCCGTTGAGGAACCGGGTTAACAATTTTTTGAATAATACCATATAGCCCTGTGGTGCTATCATCAATGTGCAATGTTATATAAATGTGATGTAACCATTTACGAGACTGTTTGCTTCGTACATGAAAAAACTCAATAAATAAATCTTTAAAAAAAAAACATGTGTAGCGGCCTCACTCTCTCTCCATCTTTATCGGTTACACGCCAACTCATGTCTAGGGGTTCCTGGGTTGTGAGAGTGAGATGCGCCACGGCCCATGTCCTCCCCATTGTAGTAGGGAGGTGAAGGCCACTTACTGATGTTTCCTCGGGCCGGTGTGTTCTGTGAATGCACTGAGTCTGTAATTGCAAGCTCACCAGCCTCCCCTTTGCTTCCAGTAACTGGAGTTCACACACCGGAGAAAGGTCCAACACTTGTTTATTTGACACTCCAATACGCAAAGCACAATAAACAGTTCTTTTGCACCAAACTGGTTGGGACCTATAACCTTGCCAACGGTGGGCTGAGCAGATCGAGGCACTTCCTAAAGTTTAAGTTCTATGCCACTGTACTATGACCAGCGGCGCCTAAGCCAATCCGGCTGTTACAGAACAGGAAAGATGGGGTCTCTTCCAGCAACCCCTATGAACAGCAATGGAGCCCTCTTCGATGCGCTGTGGCCCCTATCAGGGGGATGTGTCCCCCCAAGAGAGTTCCCAGAGGCCCACTGTCACCGGGTTGGTGCTGCTCCAGGTCTCCAGTGGGTAACCTCTCTGGCCTCCTCACCTCAGATACGAGTCCCCCGCTCAGGGACCCTCGGACAGTCCACCCTAGCGGGACCCAGTCGAAGGTACTGGGCCCCAGGCCTCCTCGATAGTACCTCACCCCAGGCTAAAGGTGCCTGGGATGGACGCCAACATGACTCCGGACCAGGCCATGGGCACCTGGACCAGACTCCTGGATCTCCAGCACCCAGGCCTAAGGGCCCTGGGTGCGGACCGCAACCCTCCTCCTCCGAGGACCTCCTTCTCCGCAAGACCTCGTGGTAAGGGCGTCTCCCCCTTTTATCTCCTCCCATCAACGGCCCGGCGGGTTCTCCGCCCCAGCCATACCATCTCCAGGAAGGGACAAAACAGGGAGCACTGCGAAGATGATTCTACCTGAAGCCTGTGGGTACCTCGCCACCCACAGGCAAAGGAGAATATTACATCCTCCAATCCTCCACGAAACAAAAAGGGGTCTGAATCCTAACACAATTATACACCTGGGTCACACTATTGCCCAGGTGTATCCCATCAATTTGAGGACCCCGCTACACACTCCCCCCTGTAATTTGACGCTGGTCCCCAGCGTCAGGTGCACACCCATGCCTCCCATAAAGTGGTGACATGGAGTGAAACCCCTGAGGCAGTTCCTAAAATTTCCCAAGTGCCAAGACCTGCTCAGGGAATGGGGAACATATAAAACCACTTATGTCATAAAACACTTTAAACATCTGCATAGTCACAGCCCCTCTCCCACACTGTCTAAGAGCCACCCACTCTCAATGATCTTGACTGACGATTCTCCTGCAGGGGAAAGAAAAACAACATCCTAACATAATTTCGTGTCATTTGGGATGAGTGGGCCCGTCAGCCGAGAGACCCACTCACTCCAACAAGCAAGGTGATGTGTGGGTGAAATATTTTCAAACATTTGTTGCGCAACACTGCCACCTGGTGACAACGCCGCGGTCATGACACTCAACGAATCTTCGTTCTTCCAGCTTTTCCCTACTCTGCCACTATTCCCAAATGTCCTTGCCTTTGGCACATGAAGAAAAGGGGAAACACGAAAACACAACAGTCCCCAAGTCTCCAACGAGAAAAAGAAAAGCCCAAACAAAAACAAAAACAGGGCACAGTCCTGCGTGTCTGGGAATGGCTCTTCCAGAAAGTTCAAGTGCACAAAAGAAATAAACAGGAGTTCTTTTCTCCTATAAGTAAAACTTTGGATCCGGCAGGTACAGGGGTTTCAGGTGTTTGTCAAATGCCTCTATCGAATACTCGACATCTTCTCCTTCTCCTCTTCTGCAAATGACTATGTTGTCAGCATGGATATGGCGCCCCAATTTCCATTCAGCTTTGCAGTCCTCAAACCTCTTAGACACTGCCGGCACACATTCCAGGTACCTGCAAGCATGGGGCACCTTCAACTTGTCCCACACAAACTCGTCATACCATCTTGTTCTCCAGACTTCCACCTCATACAGCAAGTCCCGGGGTAGATACGGGTACTCCCACCCATATTCCCGAGCTACTTTATGGCAAAACAGTCTCTGCAAGCGGGCCAAAGGTGGCATAGTGGCTTTCTCTCCAGTTCCAGGCAGCACAATAGCTTCCGGATGCCGAGGTACCTTTACCAGCTCCCTGGAAATGACTTTCGGCGCTCTCAGAGAAGCGCGGGGTGTCCCCACAACCAAAGTAGGTGAGGTAACAGTAGATGAGGACACAGGTGGAGGGGTAGGTTCCCTCGTAAGCTGCGGGTCTTCCACCCGAGGCGTGCTGTCTCCTGTGTACATAGGTGAATCCCGTACCGCACGGGAAGCAAGAAGTGGCACTCTATCCCAGCCCTTGCGGCTGAACAGTTCGTCTATCTCGCCATCATCTCCACAATCAGACAGCGACTCTAGGTCGGAGGTGTCATACATCTCCGCAGGCAGATATCTTGCGGTGGACACAGAATCATCCTCCCTGGGGGGCTCCACCTCCAATGGGCCCCCGACACCTCCAACCACCACCACAGTCCCAGCCCCTGGCTCACCTGACCCTTGTAGAAGACTGGGATGTCCGGGACTTCCTTCTCGACCGGCGCCATCCAGGTCAGGCAAGCAGCGGGGTGAAGCTCGACCACGTCCATAGGATGCCTGTACTAGGCCAACTTTCCTCTTCGGGGGTGGGAGCAGAGAACTTGTGGCGACCGAGGCAGCATCCTCGGATTTTTCTCTGTTGGGCAGTCCATCGCCCTGGTCAGCGTGCACGGGAACCTCGACAGAGGCCTTGACCTCCCCTTCCGGAGTAGCAGTACCCGTGAGGTGGTTGAGGCGAAGGGCCCGGGGCCTTGCTGTGGACGACTCGACCTCAAAAAGGAATTCTCTGCACTCCTCACATCGCCCGAATGGCTTCAGGGTGACCACCAGTCCCGAGCAGCCGGGACAGATCACACCGAGGGCCTCCGTGTCTCTGCAAGTGTACAGAGCCAACCGCCCTCGGGGCCTGAGTCTTATCCCCGTGTCTGTGATGGGGGCAGCAAAGGAAGTCATTCTCGTGGGGTGAGGAACCATAATCCACGGGGCACTTGAGGTCATCCCGACTATCTGCTGCTCCATCATGCACTGACCCCGCGCCGGAGTCTCCACGTGTATCCCCACACTTGGCCAGACTCCTCCCATGAGCTGTACATTTTCGCGGGCTTCTTCTTGACTCCGCCCACGAACGATGTCGCCATGGGGTGCCTCGTGGCGCAGTGCGTTAACAGTCCCCACGTGCAGTACGTCACACGGCTGGACCTCTCCCTTTTTCCGCTCCTCCGCATGGGCCTTTCCCGTGTTAGGGTCATTTCCACAACTCCGAGCAGGGACGCACTTTGGCCAGTAATATGGCCGATCTGCTCGGAACTCCTCTGGGCAGCAAAGTTCAAATGTAGACATTCTCAAGTCCATCTTTAGAACACACTCTATCCCGGACTCACGAGCCCCCACGTGTAGCGGCCTCACTCTCTCTCCATCTTTATCGGTTACACGCCAACTCATGTCTAGGGGTTCCTGGGTTGTGAGAGTGAGATGCGCCACGGCCCATGTCCTCCCCATTGTAGTAGGGAGGTGAAGGCCACTTACTGATGTTTCCTCGGGCCGGTGTGTTCTGTGAATGCACTGAGTCTGTAATTGCAAGCTCACCAGCCTCCCCTTTGCTTCCAGTAACTGGAGTTCACACACCGGAGAAAGGTCCAACACTTGTTTATTTGACACTCCAATACGCAAAGCACAATAAACAGTTCTTTTGCAGCAAACTGGTTGGGACCTATAACCTTGCCAACGGTGGGCTGAGCAGATCGAGGCACTTCCTAAAGTTTAAGTTCTATGCCACTGTACTATGACCAGCGGCGCCTAAGCCAATCCGGCTGTTACAGAACAGGAAAGATGGGGTCTCTTCCAGCAACCCCTATGAACAGCAATGGAGCCCTCTTCGATGCGCTGTGGCCCCTATCAGGGGGATGTGTCCCCCCAAGAGAGTTCCCAGAGGCCCACTGTCACCGGGTTGGTGCTGCTCCGGGTCTCCAGTGGGTAACCTCTCTGGCCTCCTCACCTCAGATACGAGTCCCCCGCTCAGGGACCCTCGGACAGTCCACCCTAGCGGGACCCAGTCGAAGGTACTGGGCCCCAGGCCTCCTCGATAGTACCTCACCCCAGGCTAAAGGTGCCTGGGATGGACGCCAACATGACTCCGGACCAGGCCATGGGCACCTGGACCAGACTCCTGGATCTCCAGCACCCAGGCCTAAGGGCCCTGGGTGCGGACTGCAACCCTCCTCCTCCGAGGACCTCCTTCTCCGCAAGACCTCGTGGTAAGGGCGTCTCCCCCTTTTATCTCCTCCCATCAACGGCCCGGCGGGTTCTCCGCCCCAGCCATACCATCTCCAGGAAGGGACAAAACAGGGAGCACTGCGAAGATGATTCTACCTGAAGCCTGTGGGTACCTCGCCACCCACAGGCAAAGGAGAATATTACATCCTCCAATCCTCCACGAAACAAAAAGGGGTCTGAATCCTAACACAATTATACACCTGGGTCACACTATTGCCCAGGTGTATCCCATCAATTTGAGGACCCCGCTACACATGGAAATATTGGAATTACCTGAGCTCCCCTTTATGGCCTTTCTAAATCACCTACATGATAGCCAGTGAACTGAGACGGCATTCACACTTCTGCATTTTGGTGCCAAAATAAAATCTTCTGCATAGCCCTGTCCATTGCTCCATTACCTCTGTGTATTGTCTTCTGTAGTCTGTTCCCGTCACCATACAATAATGTATAATATGTGTTGTGGTAGGCAGCTTCCTCGCTCTCAGCCGTGCTATGACCTCTAATGTACACTGTGGTCTCTTCCTTCAGGTTACAACCTCTAATTATGCTCATTGTGGTGTATTGTCCGCAATGTGTTTGTCATGCTCTGACCACTTTGTGGAATCATTTTTTTTCTTTTTTTTTTTTTTTTCCTCCATCTGTTGTCTGGTTTCCTTTTCTTGCACACTTGTTGTTCACCTTTATGGAAGCGTCTTCTAGAAGAACAGTCTGTTTCTCACAGCAGCCAATCAGATTGTTTTGTTAGGGATTGAAAGAAGCAGTTGCTGTTTAAGAAATATGTAAAGTGTAACTGTTCTGTGAAAACAGGCAACTCATCCAAATCTCCAGTTATTGCTGCTAGAGAGTCCTCAGAAGTGAGTGACTTTGGCGAGCTGGAGTTTTCAACAGAACTTTTTTTTTTTTTTTGCACTGGTTACATAGAATTGTGAAAATGCCGGATTAAGATTGTGAGGGGGTTGAAGAGATCGCTTTTATTTTTTACGACTAATTGTGCAGCACTAATATAGATATGTAAAACATTAAAGATAAGTGCCTATACTGTTTAAAATCCATTCATTGTCTCGCTCTGCTCTGCACATGCTTAGTTGCTCCCTTTTTTTTTTTTTTGCTGAATTTCTAGAGGCCGATCTGCTGACACCCTTTATTGTGATTTGTAAAGTCTGGGTCCCCCCCCCCCACTAACAAACGTGTCATACTTACCTGCTCTGTTGTAGTAGATTTGCACAGAGCAGCACAGATGCTCCTCTTACCGGGTCCCTCTTCTGTGTTCCTCCTGGCCCCTCCTTCCTGTCGAGTGCCCCCACAGCAGGCGGCTTGCTATGGGGGCACCCGAGCTGAGTCCACTTCCTGTGTCCCTTCAGACACCGAGCTGCGGCCCGGCCCCACCCCCCCTCTCTCCTGATTGGCTGGCTGACTTTGACAGCAGCGAGAGCCATGGGCGCCGTTGTGTCTCAGCCAATCAGGATAGAGTCTCGGATGGCCAAGGCACTTGTGGACATCGCTGGAGAGAGATGGAGCTCAGATAAGTATTAGGGGGTGCTGGGGAGGCTGCTACACACGACTGTTTATCCTAATGCTTTGTGATGCGGGAACCAGCGCAAATCCAGTGCCCATTCCCGCATCACATCCCCCTCGCAAGCAGTTCACACTGCCCTCTGCGAACCACTGTGGGTGTTAATATAAAGTTAATGACACCCCCCATATCGGTTAACAGATCGCAGTCCAATATGTTATTTCGGACAGGTATCGGATTGCATGCTATCCGATTCCAGTGCGGGGGGGGGGGGGGACGTTTCTGCGATATTTTCATGCGAATGCAACACTAGTTCAGCCATACATACTGTATGACCGAATTCAGATCGCATGTGATCTGCACATCAATGTGGTGCGATTTACGTACAATGTCTGTGTTTGCACAAGTGTGTACTCAGCCTAAAAAGACACAGCGCAGGGGTGCCCAGCACAGTCCCAATGCTCCTGGCGTGAAAGAGGCCTTGGGCCTAATTCTGTTTAATTGCCTTCCCATGAATCTCCCATGAAAACCTTTTTAAAGACTTCTCAGTTTTAAAATATTTGCAATTTTCAAATGTAAAATTTTCCATATGCTGCTCCTCCTGTAAGGCTCTGGTCACACCTGTGCAGGTGCAATGTTGCATGTAAGGCAGTCCATTCATCTAAGTGGGCGGCCCCAGTTTCAAGAATCACAGCGCATAACCCGATTTTGTTTATATTTTATTTTTTTACATTGCACAAACGTATGCGACTTTGCGTATGTTACCGTAATGCACAAATGTGAACATGGCCTAAGATCTTGGCTGTCATTTGTCTAGCACAGGCAAAAAAAAGAACAATGCAGGGGTCTGATTACATGCCTATGGCAGCACCTCCGCATTCCCCTTTCATTAGGTCTTCATTCACGAGGCTCGTTGCGATTCGCATCTCCTCTGCTCAGTGCTGTCTGGTCGCCGCGTTGCTGATTTTGGCAAGCCTTTGGGTTTTGTGTCATGAGCTCTGTCTCCGTTCCAGAAGGAAACGTTTGTGTTATGATAACACAATCAGACTTTTTACCGACTGTTGAATTTGATTTCTTTATTTTAATATTTACCTTCAGTAGGCCAATTAAATGAAAATAAACAGTATAGGGCTGACCTGTGCCAAGATTACCACGAAAGGTGCCGTAAACACACAAAGGCCTGGACCGGTGCCCGCCCTTAACTCTTTGCCAGCTTAGAGACGTGAGCTTTAGGGCTCGTTTACTCCATGTGTTGCATTCATCTACATCAGGGGTGTCAAACTCCATTTCATTGTGGGCCCCATCAACATTAAGGCTGTTGGTATCTGAAGCTGCCCCAGTGTGATCCGTCACTGTCGCCCGACTCTGAAGCCGCCCCACACAGCGAGACCTCAGCCCGGCTTGCAAACGGCTTCTTTAATAGAAGTCAATGCAAGCCACTCTGAAGTCACCCCCAAGTAGTACAGAAACCTTTTTTTAAGTCTGAGCGACTTGAGTCCCCATTAGAACGGTTCCATTGCACTGCATGGGGCGTGACTTATCGGGCAGCCAAGTCGTCTGACGGGTCGCCCCAGTGTGACCCGGCACTAAGACTAGATGTCCAGAGCACCACCCCCTTCCCTTACATTAGTTGTATAACAAGAGTCCCCACCATCAAGTCAACAGTCCCCCATCCTCCTTTACATTGTGCTCCTGTTGGGAAGAAGCTGGGGTGGAGCTGGGAAGCAGAAAGTGCAGGATCTGAAGGAGGACCAGGTCGGGAGTCAGCTTCTGTAATCTGCTGAATGCTGAAATCAGGGGAGGCAGAGACGAGGGGGAGCTGCAGCTGCACAGAGGGGCATAGGATCTGTAGCAGTTTTGTCATCCTCTGTTGCCAACTGGTGAGACTGGGGCAGAGACCAGCCCCTCTGCAGCTGCACAGAGAAGTGGAGGATCTGGTGGAGGAATTCTGTCCAAGGAGTGGGGTGGAGAAGAGGGTGGTGCTGCAAATTGAATGGTCTGGTGGGTGGGGTTCGGTCTGCGGGCCTTGTGTTTGACACATGTGATCTACATAGATCAACACAAGGGCACATGGAACACTATTGTTTCTCTTGTCATCCATGGACTGACACAGCGTGTCTTATACACCTTTACACGTGGGTTATGTCCCTGCTTGCAGGAGAAGACCTAGGCAGAATGTGAGATGTTATACATACATTCTAAACAGCCAGAGCTGAACAGCCCCGCCCAGGGGGGCGGTCCCTCCGGCATAACCCTCCCACTGCAGTCAGCAGACCCCAGTTTTTTTCTGCCTAGCAGAAGGAGAAGACGTGGCTCGCTCAGGAGCCAGTCTCCTGACCTATTTTTATTCCTTTTGGAATTTTTTCCTATTTTTTTTTTTCCTTTTGAGATCTATCAACTGTCGGCTGGGCAACAGGTTGGGTACAAGATATCCTCGTAGTCTTCCCTGTCCGACCATCGAGCGTGCTGATCCTCGCCTTGTGTGCGTGAGACTCAGTTCACGACATGCCCCACGACTCCAGGGGTGGCCGGTGGGCTTCCAGCTCCGCGGTCCTCTCAAGATAGAACAGTCCGGCTGTATCTTTCGCGGTGGACCGGGCCGACAGCTACTCAGTACCGCACTGTGATAGTTCTGTCAGAAACACACCAGCGGGTCCCTCAGGGGACGGGTAAGTAGTCTCTCCTGGCTGCAGGTGAGTACATGCTGTGTGTTTATGTGGGGGATTTCCCTGTCTCCCCCTGTGTTTTTTAATGTCGCTCTCTGTGCACTTCGCTGGTGCTGTACTGTGTGGGGTGCCTGGGGGCCATACTGTCCTGGGGGGGGGGGCTCATGCTGCTCTGCATTTCGCTGGGGCTGTTTATTTGAGAGTGAGGGGCCTGGGCGCCGTTCGGCGCCATGTTTGGTGACTGTGCTGTTTTTTACATTGGCGGCCATCTTGCCGTGGCCGCCAGAGCACATTGCGGCGGCCATTTTCTTGTAGCCGCACCTTCTTCTAGCTCTAGTTTGGCCTCTAGCGCCGCTCAGGAACGGCGCAAATCTCCTCAGTCTCTCTCCTCTCAGCTCACTCACGCTGAGCGGCGCGGAGAGACAGGACAGCGGAACCGAGCGGTCCTGGTCAGGTTGGTGGGTCCCCTGGGCATTCCCCTACTTCAGTCAGCACAGCCTGTGGGTGGTCTCAGAGGGGGACATTATGGAGTCGGAGTCACCAGCTTCCCCTAACATGCCAGAGGCAGCAGCCAGTGCTCCAGCACCTGCGGTCCCTATGGACCAGTTGTCGGCAGTCCTGGAATCATTTCTGACCAGGATGGAAGCTGTGTGTGAGCACAAGGGAGCAAAAAAGCGCCCTCTCCCCACTTTATCTCCACAAGGGGAGTGCTCTGGTTCAGATATGGGCCTAGCTATTGCTGCTCAGGACCCTAGCTCTGAATATTTGGATGGTTTTGAACAGGACCTTCCTTGTGAGGAAGACTCCAGTTCTGAGTCAGTAAATGACAGGGCGCTTGTTAGTGAACTCATTGATGCTGTGAGGGACACTCTCAAGCTAAATGCTGCGACTGCAGAACCTCAGGCGGATACAGTCTCCTTTGGTTCTTTTAAGACCAAGCCTTCTAAAAAGGTTTTTCCATATGTACCTTTCTTTGACCAGCTCATTGACCAGGTCTGGGAAAAGCCGCAGAAGACTTTCATGGTCCCGCGGCGTTTGTCTATTAGATACCCCTTTGAAGACGCCCTGCTTAAAAAGTGTGCTTCTCCCCCGGTGGTCGACCCTCCAGTCGCCCGTTTAAACAAGGCCACCACTCTCCCGATGGAGGGGACTCCTGCGTTTAAGGACCCCACTGACAGGAGGTCAGAAGTGGTGAGTAGAGCCATGTTCGCCTTGTTGGGAATCCGCCCTACGGCCAGTAGTAGCGGCGACCCTTGTGTCTCAGACACTCACGGAATGGGCAAAAATTTTGCACCAAACTGTGCAGGAGTATAACCTTCCTCCAGACACTATTGCTCTGGCCCACCAGATGGTGCAGGGTCTGATATATGTGTGCGACGTCACGTTGGACGCGGCCCCTTTAATATCCAGGGCCTCTGTCTCTGCGGTGGTATTGCGTCCTCTCATCTGGTTGAAATGCTGGTCTGCTGACCTAGCCTCTAAGAAGCTCCTGACGGATCTCCTTTTTAAGGGTGGTAGACTTTTTGGTGCTGCTCTGGATGACATCATCAAGGATGTCACGGGAGGTAAAAGCACTCTCCTTCCTCAAACTATCAAGGGTAAGGAGGCCCGTCGTAAACCGGGTCCTTCCTTTCCAGCAAAAAAGGTTTTTTTCCGTCCGTCAGAGTCCACGGGTAAGCCATCCCAGACTGACAACAGTGCGGCTGGCGGGCACAAGCGCCCCTGGGTGCGTAAGCCGAACAAGCCGGCTCCCAAGCCCGCCTCCGCGTGAAGTCTTGCCCCCGCCCGTCTCTGGGGTGGGGGGACGACTTTGCAGGTTCACGGATCGGTGGACCTCCCGGATCTCCGACCGGTGGGTGTGCGAGGTGGTCACCTCAGGATACAGAATAGAGTTCCGCTCATGGCCCCCAGACAGATTCTTTCCCTCAAATCTCCCTCTCCTTCCTGCCCGTCGGGCAGCCCTCTTGGGGGCTGTACAGGATTTGATAGGGTCCGGAGTAATTGTGCCGGTTCCGTCCCAGGAGAGGTTTCAGGGGTTCTACTCAAATCTGTTTGTTTGTTCCAAAAAAGGACGGGGTTCGGCCAATCCTGGACCTCAAGGCCCTGAATGCCTTCGTGAAGGTGCAAAAATTCCGCATGGAATACATTCGCACAGTGATCGCGACACTCCATCAACGGGATTTTCTGGCATCCTTGGACATCAAGGACGCCTACTTACATGTTCCGATCTGCGCCAGCCACCAGAAGTTTCTGCGCTTTGCGGTCGGCGAAGTCCACTATCAATTTGTGGCTCTTCCAAGGTGCTTGCTCCGGTCCTAGCTTTGCTGAGACAGCGAGGCATTGCTATCGTGGGCTATCTGGACGATTTTCTTCTAAGAGCAGACAGTGGCTCAGAATTGGAAGAAAGTGTGACTATCGTCAGTCAGACCCTCAGGGAGTTTGGGTGGCTCCTGAACGTTCAGAAGTCGCTTCTAGTCCCGACTCAGCGTCTGGAGTATCTAGGTCTGATTCTGGACTCCTTGGAGGCAAGAGTCTTCCTACCTCCAGACAAACTACTGACACTTCAGTCTGCAGTACGGGTGCTGACGTCCCGAAAATGATCGTCAATCCGCTTTTGCATGAGAGTCCTGGGACTCATGGTGGCCTCCTTTTGAGGCCGTTCCTTATGCCCAAGCGCACACCAGGGCTATACAGAAAGATCTTGTCCACTTGGGACAAATCCCCGTTGTCCTTGGATCTTCAGATCCAGGTGAGTCACCTGGTCAGGGCGTCCCTGACGTGGTGGTTGAGGTCCCCGGCTCTTCGGTCCGGGAAGTCGTTCCTCCCCATCCAATGGATGGTGATCACGACGGACGCCAGCCTGACGGGCTGGGGGGGGAGTCTGGGGAGTCCTGTCGGCCCAAGGGCTTTGGACTCCGGACGTAGCCCTCTTACCGGTCAATGTGCTGGAGATACGGGCAATCAGACTGTGCCTCTCCTCATGGTCGGAGAAACTACAGGGTCACTCCATCAGGATCCAATCGGACAACGCCACAGCAGTGGGGTATGTCAACCATCAAGGGGGACTCGGAGCTCAGCTGTGGCTTCCGAGGTCGCCCGCATCCTGAGGTGGGCCGAAAGAAGCGTGCCGACTCTGTCGGCCGTCTACATTCCGGGCGTAGACAATTGGCAGGCGGACTATCTAAGTCGCCAGACGCTGGACCAGGGAGAGTGGTCCTTGCACCAGGAGGTCTTTCAACTCCTTTGCAGACGGTGGGGCACGCCGGATGTGGACCTGATGGTCTCTCGACTCAATCGCAAGGGGTCGAGGTTTGTGGCCAGATCCAGGGATCCCTGGGCGGATGCCTCGGATGCGTTGGTGGCCCCATGGGGTCAGTATCACCTGATGTACGTTTATCCTCCGCTGCAGTTGCTGCCTCACCTGCTCCGCAGGGTAGCGACCGAGGGAATTCCGGTGATCCTCGTTGCTCCGGATTGGCCTCGGCGTCACTGGTACGCCGATCTGGTACGTCTCGTCGCAGACGTTCCCTGGCGGTTACCAATACGGGGGGACCTTCTGTCTCAAGGTCCTATATTTCATCCTGCTTTACAGTCTCTGGCTTTAACGGCATGGTTATTGAAAGCCAGGTGCTGAGAGACCGAGGTCTCTCGGATTCGGTCATTTCGACCATGTTAAGGGCACGGAAGTCTTCCTCCCAGAAAGATCCATCACCGTACTTGGAGAGCTTACATCGCCATGTGCGAAGAGCTGGACTGGCGCCCATGAACGTATTCCGTTCCCAGAATCCTGCATTTTCTGCAGCGTGGCGTGACCCAAAAGCTCGCTTTGAGTACCATTAAGGGTCAGATTTCGGCCTTGGCCATCTTCTTTCAGCAACCGCTGGCGGGTCATCCCTTGGTTAGCACCTTTGTGCAGGGGGTTCGCCATGTGCTCCCCCCTGTCAAGCCTCCTCTCCCCCTGTGGGATCTGAATTTGGTGCTCTCGGTTCTCCAGGAACCTCCCTTTGAGAATATTAGAGATATTCCCCTCTTGACTTTGTCTCAGAAGGTGGCCTTCTTGGTGGCCATTACTTCCATTAGACGAGTGTCTGAGTTGGCGGCCTTGTCCTGCAAGTCGCCCTTTTTGGTCATCCATAAGGATAAGGCGGTGTTACGTCCGCGACCTTCTTTTCTGCCAAAGGTGGTCTCGGCCTTCCACTTAAATGAGGACATTGTCCTCCCGTCCTTGTGTCCTCACCCATCGCATCCCAGAGAGTTTGCGCTTCACACTTTGGATGTGGTACGAGCCTTGCGGTTGTACCTGTCTGCTACTGCCTCTATTCGGAAGTCTGACTCACTATTTGTGGCTGTCTCTGGTCCAAAACAGGGCCAAGCGGTTTCGTCTGCCACCATTTCTAGGTGGATCAGACAAACCGTCATTCAAGCTTATGCTCTCAAGGGGCGGGCGCCTCCCTTTCCGGTTACGGCACATTCCACCAGGGCAATTGGTGCTTCCTGGGCTTTCCGACATCAAGCGTCGGTTGCACAAGTGTGCAAGGCGGCGACCTGGTCGTCTGTTCATACCTTTTCTAAGTCTTATAAGGTTGATGTGGCTGCATCTTCGGATGCTTCCTTCAGCCGCAAGGTGTTGCAGGCTGCTGTTTGATGTTGCAACTCCTCCGTTGAGGAGCTCTGCCTTGTTTGGAGTGAAGTTTTTGGTTTTCCATTTATACTGCTCCCATCCCTCTTGACACTGCTTTGGGACATCCCACGTGTAAAGGTGTATAAGACACGCTGTGTCAGTCCATGGATGACAAGAGAAAATAGGATTTTTGTAATCACCGTAAAATCCGTTTCTCTGGCATCCATGGACTGACACAGCACCCACCCTTCTTTTCGAGTTTGTACTGCTTTGTTACGAACTGAGGTCTGCTGACTGCAGTGGGAGGGTTATGCCGGAGGGACCGCCCCCCTGGGCGGGGCTGTTCAGCTCTGGCTGTTTAGAATGTATGTATAACATCTCACATTCTGCCTAGGTCTTCTCCTGCAAGCAGGGACATAACCCACGTGTAAAGGTGTATAAGACATGCTGTGTCAGTCCATGGATGCCAGAGAAACGGATTTTACGGTGAGTACAAAAATCCTATTTTTCTATGTGCCCTGTTCACATCAGAAGGCTGTTCTGTGGAAAAGGAAGACCACCTGCATTTTTACACCACGTACTGCATGTCACTAAATGTCATGTCAATTTGTGCCGCTTTAATAGAGTTTAAAAAAAAAAATTGCATGGTGCGCTTCACACTGCTTCTACACATCGCACACGCATTTTAGTATGTGAGTTGGTGTGAGTGAGCCCTTTATAGATCAAAGTGTTCCGAATACGGTTTGGGGTCTTTGTGGTAACGGTACGAAGATTATTCAAGTAATTACCGTATATACTCGAGTATAAGCCGACCCGAATATAAGCCGAGGCACCTAATTTTACCACAAAAACCTGGGAAAACGTATTGACTGGAGTATAAGCCTAGGGTGTCCATCTGCATGCCTCACTTTGCCTCACTGTGTCTGCCTCACTGTGTCCATGTGCATGCCTCACTGTGTCCATGTGCATGCCTCACTGTGTCCATGTGCATGCCTCACTGTGTCCATGTGCATGCCTCACTGTGTCCATGTGCATGCCTCACTGTGTCCATGTGCATGCCTCACTGTGTCCATGTGCATGCCTCACTGTGTCCATGTGCATGCCTCACTGTGTCCATGTGCATGCCTCACTGTGTCCATGTGCATGCCTCACTGTGTCCATGTGCATGCCTCACTGTGTCCATGTGCATGCCTCACTGTGTCCATGTGCATGCCTCACTGTGTCCATGTGCATGCCTCACTGTGTCCATGTGCATGCCTCACTGTGTCCATGTGCATGCCTCACTGTGTCCATGTGCATGCCTCACTGTGTCCATGTGCATGCCTCACTGTGTCCATGTGCATGCCTCACTGTGTCCATGACTAGACTGACGTTTAACATGGGAGTCTATGGAAGGTGTGCCCGGGTTTGAAAAATCAGTGCTCCCCGGCCGTAGGTCCCCCAGACAATTTTTTTTTCACACTTATAGAAGAGAAATGGGGCTACATGTGTGCCAATTTTGGGATCCAGGGGACCTATTGCCGGTCGGTACCGGGTCCCCAAAGTTCGGGAGATCAGGCGCAAAAAGGTGACTCGAGTATAAGCCGAGGGGGGCATTTTCAGCACAAAAAAAGTGCTGAAAAACTCTGCTTATACTCGAGTATATACGGTAATGGCAACCAGCTAAGTGTTTGGATTAGGTGCCGATTTATATAATTTTACGATCCTCGTTCCCTTTTATTTATTTTTTTCTTCGCTCTCACGCTCTCTCGTTCTCTGGCACTTTCGCAAGCTCTCTTTCACTCTCTCCCTCTTACGCACATCTCTGGATCAAGATCTGGCGCTGGGGGGAGAGGAGCTAGTGCGAGGACTTTTATCTTCAATCTACACCAGTGTTTCTCAACTCCAGTCCTCAAGGCGCCTCAACAGGTCATGTTTTCAGGTTTTCCATTATTTTGCACAGGTGATTTGATCAGTTTCACTGCCTTAGTAATTACCACAGCAGTTTCATCTGAGGGAAATCCTGAAAACATGACCTGTTGTGGCGCCTTGAGGACTGGAGTTGAGAAACACTGATCTACACCGTGAGGTGTCTGGTCTCCACCCAGGTCGACCATATTTTCTGATACTTTTTAGGACAGTTGCGACCCATATAGGTCAGCTTGTATAATGGGAGGGTGGCATTCACCAGCTTTTTCCATGCAGAAATCCGGGGTGGCTCAGGTGCCTTCCAGTTAAGCAAAATAGACAAAGCAATGTTTACACCTTCCTTTGGCTGACAGATTTTGAAAGCAGAAAAATTAGAAGCCATGTTTATAAAACAAAATACTGGTTCTCCTTGGCTGTATTTAATGGGTTTTAAAAGGTGCGGGTGCTTTTTTTTTTTTTTTTTTTCTCTCCCTCTATATATCTGAGGAATGATGAGATTAAAATATGCCAATAAAATGTAAATCTGTTTTTTGGGATGTGTTGTGTACACAGAATACCCCGTCCTATGAATGCCGCACCCTCGGAGATTATCATGAAGGCCATTTTTTTTTTTTTTTTTACACGGTACAGAAATTTTAATAAAGCTTAAAGTTCTTCTTTCAGTTCTGTGGGGGTTACTTGCTTGATGTGATGGTAATGCATACAAACTACAAATCTGCCCCAACTACACCACCAACCTTGGCTCAGAATATCACCCAAACCATCCTTGTCACTCCTCCCAAGACCTCCTGCTCTTAAGGTCCCTCATCACCTCTTCCAGGACTTTTTTCAAGCTTCTCTCATCATCTGGAACTCCCTACCACAACCTATTTAGCAATCTCCCAATCCATCTTTAGACTATCCCTAAAAACTCAGTTCTTCAGGGAAGCCTATCCCACCTCCATCTGAACATTTAATTTCTCCATCAATTTATCCCCACACAGGTATTTGCCTTTTGCTTCACTTGCCCCTCCCATTTAATAATGTAAGTGTAGCAATACCCCCGCAGGGGCTGCTGGTTTAAGATTTGGGCCTGCCGTTACCTTACTGCTCACCACGTCCATCCTAGGGGGTCTTCCTTGAAGAGTTGATGATAAATGTCTGCACCAAACACTTAAGCCTCGTACACAAAAACGACAAACTTGCTGGCAGAGCTTTCTTGTCGAGTAAATCGGTCGTGTGTACGCGGCTATCGGGTTTCTCGTCAAGAAAACCGACAAGAATCTCAACGAGAAAAATAGAGAACATGCTCTCTATTTTCTCATCAGGATTCTCAATTTTCTCGTCGAGATTCTCGTCAGCATGTTTCTCGACGAGAAAAGTGTGTGTGTGTGTGTGTGTGTACACTTACCTGTCGCCGTGGAAACCCGCGCATGCTCGAAATGACTTTGATGCATGCGCGGTAGCTTCCTAGGCATAGGTAGGGTGTAGCAAGATGGCGGCGACGACATCGAATGTGACGAGCGCACGCTCGTCGTAGTCGATTACGTCACCGTGTTCACTCCATTCAAAGAACCGCGGGTTGTTTGAATCGAGCGTGTGTACACTCGACCGGGACAAGTTTCTTGTCCAAGAATCTCGTCGAGAAAAACTACAAGTTTTTTTTCCTGACAAGATTCTCGGCCGTGTGTACGAGGCTTTCGTCTTTTTCTCAAGGGTTCATTTTAAGAACTTCAGACAGGGATGGAGGGTTAGGGGAGATTCAGGTACCTTAGGTTTTGTGGATCACGGGTACTTTCCTTTATCCAGAGGACAAACAGCTTCCACACTGGATCTAGCATCCACCGAATAGGCCTCTCTCACTGACCTAGCAGCCGGTGCGAGCTCGTTCAAAAAGTCTCTGCCACAGACTTGTGTAATCACACGCTTGGTAAAGTTCTTAAAAACACACAGTGCCAGGATCTTTTAGCCAGACCAGCAGCACTGTGAGGTAGATTTCATCTGGATGCGTCCTCCAATTGAGTCCTCAATTACTCGGTCCCTTCACGCAGGCAAGGCGACACAGGACCATCCCCGGATCAGTAGGTCCCAGCAACTCCTGGGCCTACTCTAAAGTAACGAAGCCTCGGGCCAGCAGGCCCTGAGGCACAAAACTGCAAACACATCCCTGAGGTCAGGATCGGAAGACCCTGCCAAAACGGTGTCTGCCCCTTAAGTACCCTCTTCCAGAATGTACAGCGCGGTGACCAATCCCACTGAGCTGCTTCTGGGCAAGAGGTACCCAATACATCCAGCCAGCTGCAGTTCCAACCTTGACCTGTGATGACGACACCTAGAGGAAGGTGGAAAATGTGCAACTCGGCTGAACTGGAACAGAGGCCCAAAATTTGGTACAATTATTCGGAGTTGAACTGTAACTCAGACAACTAAATATACACTAGTGCCTACCCAATAGGAGCAGGGCGCTACACAAGCTTTCATCAGCAGGGACCTATTGGCGCGATATAAATCCTGCATAAAAATTGCCCCTCTTTCCATGAACAGTCAAAAGTGGATCCCATGTATGAAATGCCGGGACCGGCGGCCTAATATTTCAATGGTACATGGGTAGCATTGAGAACAGGACAGGCTCATGGGGCAGTAAATTTAAATTCTTAGGTTTTGCCTTTAGTTATGCATTAACACTATCATTTTGGATTTAGTAAGGGATGGATATAACCCCTCAGATTTTATTTTATTTTTCATTGGGGTCTTTACTCTCACTCCCTGCCTCCTAGCCACAACGGCAAGTGTGAAAATTTCTCCAAGGATGGAATCCCCTGTTTTTTCACGGAATTAGTGTCCTCATTGGGAGGTTCCCCTCTGTTCCTGTTTTGGTGACAACCCAAAGTTCTTTAAATTTCACTCTCTGTGATAACAGTAAACGGGACAACTAGAGCGGATGAATCTCCTTTACGGGGGCACAGATGGCAATAAATCCTGACATGTTCTAATCCCTCTCCACTCTATGCAAAACTAAAAACAGGTTTCGCCTTTACTTCTACTTTAGTGACGTCCCTGCAGAAATCCAAGATCTGATTTCCTTCACGCTTGAGGAGAATTTCGCTGCGTAACCTATTATTCAGACTGATTTCTGAAAGTGAATTCCAGGCGCCCTTTGTAAGGAGTCTTCATTCAGCATATTTCCTGCAGATAGCTGTGTCCTTCAGAAAGAAAACTAAAATGTGAATGGCCACATACACTTCTTAATATGTTTTTGTAAACCTCCGACATGAACAAAGCATATCCCTCTATAGTGTGTACTTGTCTCAGAGCACGTAGTGTAAATTGTCTGCTGCCTCATACCTCTGCTATAATCCAAGTTTTCCTGACACCTAAAGAAAATGGTGACTCAGCCCCCCTGAGTCAATACTTTGTAGAACCTCCTTTCACTGCAATTACAGCTGCAAGTCTTTTTGGGGACGTCTCTACCAGCTTTGCACATCTAGAGAGTGACATTTTTGCCCATTCTTTGCAAAATAGCTCAAGCTCTGTCAGATTGTATGGAAAGCGTCTGTGAACAGCAATTTTCAAGTCTTGCTACAGATTCTCTAATTGGATTCAGGTCTGGAATTTGGCTAGGCCATTCTAACACATGTGTGTTTTTTTTTGTTTTTTTTTTTTAACCACTTAAGCCCCGGACCATTTGGTAGCTAGAGGACCAGAGGTGAATTCAGAATTTTGCACTGCGCTGCTTTAACTGTAAATTGTGCGGACATGCAATGTTGTACCCAAACGAAATTTGCGTCCTTTTCTTCCCACAAATAGAGCTTTCTTTTAATGGTATTTGATTGCCTCTGCGATTTTTATTTTTTGCGATATAAACGGAAAAAGACCGAAAATTTTGAAAAAAATGATATTTTCTACTTTTTGTTATAAGAAAAATCGAATAAACTCAATTTTAGTCATACATTTAGGCCAAAATGTATTCAGCCACATGTTTTTAGTAAAAAAAAATGTCAAGCGTATATTTATTGGTTTGCGCAAAAGTTATAGAGTTTACAAACTAGGGTACATTTTCTGAAATTTACACAGCTTTAAATTTATGACTGCCTATCTCATTTCTTGAGGTGCTAAAATGACAGGGCAGTACAAACCCCCCCCCCCCCCCCCCAAATGACCCCATTTTAGAAAGTAGACACCCCAAGGAAATTGCTGAGAGGCCTGTTGAGCCCATTGAATATATTTTTTTTTTGTCCCAAGTGATTGAATAATGACAAAAAAAAAAAAAATTACAAAAAGTTGTCACTAAATGATATATTGCTCACACATGCCATGGTTATATGTGGAATTACACCCCAAAATACATTTTTCTGCTTCTCCTGAGTACGGGGATACCATATGTGTGGGACTTTTTAGGAGCCTAGCCGCGTACGGGACCCCGAAAACGAAGCACCGCCTTCAGGATTTCTAGGCACAAATTTTTGATTTCACTCCTCACTACCTATCACAGTTTCGAAGGCCATAAAATGCCAAAATCGCACAAAACCCCCCCAAATGACCCCATTTTGGAATATAGACACCCCAAGCTATTTGCTGAGAGGAATGGCGAGTATTTTACAGCTCTCATTTGTTTTTGAAAATGAAGAAAAAAAAAAATATATATATATATATATATATATATATATATATATATATATATATATATATATATATATATATATATATATATATATATATATATATATTTTCAAAACTTTGTGACAAAAAGCGAGATCTGCAAAATACTCACAATACCTCTCAGCAAAAAGCTTGGGGTGTCTACTTTTCAAAATGGGGTCATTTGGGGGGGGGTTTGTGCTATCTGGGCATTCCATGGCCTCCGAAACTGTGATAGGCAGTGAGAAGTGAAATCAAAAATTTACACCCTTAGAAAGCCTGAAGGCGGTGCTTGGTTTTTGGGGTCCCGTACGCGGCTAGGCTCCCAAAAAGTCTCACATGTGGTATCCCCGTACTCAGGAGAAGCAACAGAATGTATTTTGGGGTGTAATTCCACATATGCCCATGGCATGTTTGAGCAATATATCATTTAGTGACAACTTTGTGCAAAAAAAAAAAAAAAAATTGTCGTTTTTTCCGCAACTTGTGTCAACATATAAAATATTCCATGGACTCGACATGCCTCTCAGTATATAGCTTGGGGTGTCTACTTTCCAAAATGGGGTCATTTGGGGGGGTTTTGAACTGTTCTGGCATTTTATACACAACATTAGGAAGCTTACATCCACTCTTCTAACCACTTGAAGACAAAGCCCTTTTTGACACTTTTTGTTTACATGAAAACATTTTTTTTTTTGCAAGAAAATTATGTTGAACCCCCAAACATTATATATATTTTTAAAGCAAAGGCCCTACAGATTAAAATGGTGGGTGTTGCATTTTTTTTTTCTACACAGTATTTGCGCAGCGATTTTTCAAACGCATTTTTTGGGTTAAAAAATACACTTTTTTTTAATTTTAATGCACTAAAACACACTATATTGCCCAAATGTTTGATGAAATAAAAAAGATGATCTTAGGCCGAGTACATAGATACCAAACACGACATGCTTTAAAATTTCGCACAAACGCGCATTGGCGACAAACTACATACATTTTTAAAAGCCTTTAAAAGCCTTTACAGGTTACCCCAGTAGATTTACAGAGGCGGTCTACTGCTAAAATGATTGCCCTCGATCTGACCTTCGCGGTGATACCTCACATGCATGATGCAATTGCTGTTTACATATGACGCCAGACCGACGCTTGCGTTCGCCATTGGGCAAGAGCAGGGCAGGACAGGGGTGCTTTTTTTCTTTTTTTTTTTATTATTAATTTTGCTTTTTTATTTTATTTTTAAATTGTTCCTTCCAAGTATTTTTTTTTTTTTTATCATTTTTATTGTTATCTCAGGGAATGTAAATATCCCCTATGATAGCAATAGGTAGTGACAGGTACTCTTTTTTTGAAAAAACTGGGGTCTTCTAGACCCTAGATTTTTCCTCTGCCCTCAAAGCATCTGACCACACCAAGATCGGTGTGATAAAATGCTTTCCCAATTTCCCAATGGCGCTTTTTATATCCGGGGGGGGGGCATTCCCTCCCACTGCTTGTAAAAGCAGTCCAGAGGCTAATTAGCCGCTAGGATTGCTTTTACATGAAAGCCGGCCGCAGGCTGAAAAGAATGATACCAAGATGATACCTAAACCCGCAGGCATTCTGGTATAAACATTCAAAGTCCAGCAACATACCAGTACGTTGCTGGTCCTTGTTGGACATGTATTGTAATCTTTTTTTTTTTTTCATGCAGCCAGTTGGCTGAACGAAAAAAGAGATTGATCGGTGGGTATGCCCACCATTAGAATACCGCCCTTCATCCACCCACTTCCAATGATGGGCATACACGCACCATTTATATATGCCGAAGCATGGGGGCATCCTCCCGCAAAAAAGTTATGCCGCACACACATGGTCGGACTTTTCCACGGGCAAGCCTCCGTCGGAATTTCGACCGTATGTACGCGGCATTAGGAGCAAAATCGCTCCTCTGCCCCAATGCTTCGGCATATTTGCTTTTTTTTTTTAACTGTGGTGGTGAAATCACCTCCTACAGCACTGGAGTCGCAGGGATCAGGCCTGTCTCTGCGAACGCTGCAGTTATGTGTGTTTTTGTTTTGTAAGTGACAGTGATCGATCGATACTGCACTTGGGTGGCCTGGGCTGGACGGAGGGGCAAAACGCAGGTGCCAGCAGGTATCTGGGCTGATCCCGCTAATCAGGGGGTTAAACCTTTATTGGGTTATATATACGGCGGGTGCCCTGACACTATAAAAAGCAAACTAACTAACCAGCGTCACCCGTAACACTTATATGGTGATCACTGGTGAAAGGGTTAACTAGGGGCAATCAGGGGGTTAAAACCTTTATTAGATAATATATGGGGGCACCTGACGCTATAAAAACCTGCGGCGAACCTAAAAAAAATTACCAGCTACCGATCTGCATCACCGACACTAAGACAGCGTTTAGAAAAACAGTTGCTTAGCGACAGTGGTGATAGGGGGTGAAAGGGTTACCTGGGGGGCGATCAAGGGGGTTAAACCTTTATTAGATAATATATTGGGGTACCTGACGCTATAAAAGCCTGCGGCGAACCTAAAAAAAATTACTGGCTGCCGATCGACATCACTGACGCTAAGACAGCGATCAGAAAAATGATCGCTAAGCGACAGTGGTGATAGGCGGTGAAAGGGTTATCTGGGGGCTGATCAGGGGGTTAAACCTTTATTAGGGGGGGTTAGGGGGCTACACTGGACCTAAGACTAAACTTTGGTGACACTTTTACAGTCACAAATGTCACTGATTGCAGTGATCACTAAATAAATGGTCACTGCAATCAGTGACACTGTGACTGGGGGCTGGGGGGGTGATCTGGGGAGTGTCTGGGGGGGCCTGGGGGGGCGATTTATGTCCCTATGTGTCCTGGTGTCAGTGTAGTGTTGTGTGCACTGACCTGATATCTTCTCTTGTACGGCGCTCGGTATATGTGAGCGCCGCACCAGAGATGACATCACTTCCTCCTGCTCCCTCTGTCTGACACAGACAGAGGGGGCATTTCCATTCGCCGGGAGCGATCGCGAGGGGGTGGCCAGAAACGAATGGCTGCCCCCTCATCCCGGAACGCTCCCGGACACTTAGCCACCGCTCACTGTACAGAAGGGGGGTCCGATTGGACCCCCCAACTATACAAAGGCAATCACGTACACTCTACGTGATTGTGCCTGTCGGTGCCATTCTGCCGACGTATATATACAGTGAGCGGTCGTTAAGTGGTTAAACCATTCCATTGTGGCTGTATGTTGAGGGTCGTTATCTTGCTGAAAGGTGATCCTCTGCCCCAGTATCAAGTCTTTTGCAGACTCGAACAGGTTTTCTTCTAAGATTGGCCTGTATTTGGCTCCATCCATCTTCCCATCAAGTCTTACCAGCTTCCCTGTCCCTGCTGAAGAAAAGCATGCCCACAACATGCTGCCACCACCAAGTTTCACAGTGGGGATGAGGTGTTCAGGGTAATTTGCAGTGTTTTCCGCCACACATAGCGTTTTGCTTTTAGGCCAAAAAGTTCAATTTTGGCCTCATCTGACCAGAACACCTTCTTCCACGTTTGCTGTGTCCCCCACATGGCTTCTCGCAAACTGGACTTCTTATGGCTTTCTTCTTGCCACTCTTCCGTAAAGGCCATATTTGTTACCAGGTTTGCACACATCTCAGGAGGGATTTTGGCTCACTCCTCTTTACAGATCTTCTCTAAATCCTTAAAGCATAACTCCACTTTTGTGGAGCAACCTTTGTTGCAGATTCCTACCTTTTTTGTTATTGTGAAGAATTTCATGTGTGTTTGTCTGTGCCTCCATGCTCAGTGGGTCTAATGGGAGTGGTTTTCATAATTGTCACTCGGCTGTGGCAGCTGCAGGGCACTAATGAGGAAAGCTGCTGGGCCTGCATCCCTTTAGACATGTTCCTATTGGGAATATCTCACCAAAAATGGCATCTGAGAAAATTTGAGCCAATCACACAAACAGGAAATCTTTCTGGGGAGTAGTCAGTACACATTCTGTGTACAGAACAACTCCATGCAGCCATATTGCATTGCATTTATAGAAAATTACAGCGGCTGCAGATTGAAAAGGGAAAGGTAATTTTTAACAACATTCAATTACGATATGACTTGTATCACAATTGTACACGCTATATTTTTTTTCTTTTTCTTTTTTCCACGAAAGTGCAGTTACCCTTTTAAGGTTTCTTGGCTGTCAACACAGTTTCAGCTCCCTCCATAAATTTTCTAGAGGCTTAAGGTCTGGAGACTGGCTAGGCCACTCCATGACCTTTTTAATGTGCTTTTTGTTGAGCCAATCCTTTGTTGCCTTGGTATTTTCTGGGTCATTTTCATGCTGGAAGACCCATCCACGCTGGTCTGGCTGACAGAAGGTTCTCATCCAAGATTTTACAAATACATGGCTCCATCCATTGGCTCCTAATGTAGCAAAGTCAGTCTGTACCTTTTTTTTAGCAGAGAAACCGCCCCAAAGCATAATGTTTCCGCCTCTGCCTGACTGTAGGGATGGTGTTCTTGGGGTCATTGTCAGCATTTTTCTTCCTCCAAACACGGCATGTCGAGTTAATGCCAAAGAGCTCAATTTTGGTCTCTTTTGACCTCAGCGCTTTCTCCCAATCCTTCTCTGAATCATTTTAGATGTTTATTGGCCAACTTCAGATGGGCCTGTACATGTGCCTTCTTGAGGGGGGACCTTGTGGGCGCTGCAGGATTTCAATCCATGGCGGTGTATTGTCTTACCAATGGTTTGTTTGGCGACTGTGGTCCCAACTGCCCTGAGATCATTCACAAGCTCCTCCCGTGTAGTTCTGGGCTGATCCCTAATTTTTCATCCTCCTTACCCCATGAGGGGAAACCTTGCATGGAGCTCCAGACCGAGGGCAATTGATGGTTATTTTGTGTTTTCTTCCATTTGCGAATAATCGTTCCAACAGTTGTCCCCCTCACCGAGATTCTTCCTGATGGTCTTGTAGCCCATTCCAGCCTTGTGCAGGTCTACAATCTTGTTCCTGACGTCCTTTGACAGCTCTTTGGTCTTGCCCATGATGGTGAGGTTTCAATGGAAGAAATAGATTCTGTGGACAGGTGTCCTTTATACACAACGCGTTGTCATTAGGAGCTCCTTCTTAAATTGGCAGGACTAATCTGTGTACCACATGAGCACATACTGAGCCAGTCTGTGGGAGCCAGAATTGTTCTTTGGTCAAATACTTATTTTTAGTCACTGAACTGCAATTCAATTTATAACATTTGTATTGTTTTTTTCTGGATTATTGGTTGATCTGTGTCTATCATTTAAAATCCACCTATGATAAAAATGATCGACCCTTCATTTCTTTGTAAGTGGTCAAACTTATAAAATCTGCAGGGGAGTGAATGATTTTCCCCACTTTTTTTATTTTATTTAGATATTCCTTAAAATCTCAGTATTAACACATTATACAGTTGCCAATCAACACTTTTTTTGTCCCCTGTGTGATGGGGGGGGGGGGGGAATAAAAATTTAAAGTTACACCCAAACGTCTAAAACTCCCTAAGTTTTTTTGGGGAAACCCCACATGCATACGCGTACAAACGGAAACGCACATGTCGGGACCAGCTATGCACAAAAACGTAGATTGTGATACGCATATTGCATAACACTGCGCACGCCCGAAGAGCAATAATCTTCGCACCAGAGCTTCTGTGTAACTCTAAACGAATGACCTATACAGGGCTTTTAAAACATGCATTTTTAAGGTTTAGTATCTATTTACTCGGTGCAACCTCATCTTTTATATTTTATCAAAAAACTGGGTAATTTAGTGCATTTGTTTCCCTAAAATGACCTTTTTAGTGTGTGTGTGTGTGTGTGTGTTTGTTTTTCCTAGACCTTTGCACTAATATGTAGCATACAAAATTGAAACTACGACCATTTTATTCTCTAGGGTGTTTGCTTTCAGAATATTTTTTTGGGGGTTTTATGCAATCGTCAGGGATAAAATGTATTTGATTATTATTAGTACTTATAGTGCTGCCAATTTATGCATCTATATTGCTTTTGATACCGTGTTTTGATGTCTGACACAATTCTAGCGAGAAGCCAATCACCTGCCTGGGAGCCGAATGAAATCGGAGTCCTCCAATCTACTTTGTGTCTGAACTGTGCAGAGAAACAAACCTCTAATGCCTCGTACACGCGACCATTTTTCCCGGCAGGAAAAAAAACTGACATTTTCCCTGCCGGGATTCCGGTCAGGCCTGCCTTGCATACACACGTTCAGGCCAAATTCCGCTGAACTTTTGAATTTCAAGAACGCGGTGACGTCAAAGACTCCAACGAGCCGACAAAATTACTTTCTATGCTTCTGCGCGAATTGTTTACGACCATGCGCGGTATTTTTCCCCTCAGAAAACCATACAGACGACCCGTTTTCTCAGCCGGTATTTTTCCTGACAGGAAAATAGAGAACAAGTTCACATTTTTCCCGCAGTTTTCCTGCCATGGAGCATACACACGGTCATTTGTTCCTGCCGAAAAGCTGTCATGGCAGTTTTTCTGCCAGGAAAACCGGTCGTGTGTATGAGGCATAAGAATCTGAGTATTTACTGTACATTGTCGCATGAATCCAGACCCCAACCAAACTCTGGGGTATAACGGTGAACCCTCTACAGTATATGTGTGCTTTCTTTTAGTTATACTTTTTTTTTTGTATTGATTTCTTATGTGTGCTTTAGTCATTGATTGCAGAAGACTCCGGTTTGCCAACCTCTTTGGCTGCAATTAAACTCAGACTCTGAAAATCTGTTCATTACGGTGTGTCCACTTACCCTTTTGTAGCTGGCGTGCTCTCTTTATGTGCGTCTTTATCATTTTAAATTAACATTGTTTTTCTGAATTTCAGGCGGAGGTGGCAAGAGGAAAGGGAGGAGTAAAAAATGGAAGGAAATCCTAAAATTTCCACATATCAGCCAGTGTGAAGAGCTGCGAAAGCAAGTGGGTAAGTTTACACGCGGATACATTGTTCTGTAGAGGGGGTGTGCAAGTGGTCAGCAGAGGGTTCCTACCCTGGTGTGTGCCAAGAGCCAACCTCTACTTTCAATCATTGCGACGATATCAATCGTTTTTTTTTTTTTTTTTTTGCTTTATTTTTATATAGTGGCTCCTTGTTTAATTTTATCATTGGAATTTGTATTCTCTGTGTTGATCACTTAAAAAGCTCAATCATACAGGCGTCTAAAATGCTGCTTTTAGATGCATATAGTTTTGTACACCTCTAAATACAGCACAGTAGGAATCAATGGGGTCATACACACGGCTTGATCTAGAAAATGTGTGCCTTGTTAAGTGGAGTACACAAAGTAGGACACTGCGGCATTTGGGGCCATCCATATCTGCAGATTATAGGCATGTACAGTATATGCGTGTGAACACTTTTATGCATGCACATGTAAGTCATCAGAAGAATTGTACGCTTCTTAACGTAAGTGTGTAAACGCCAGAACTTTCGATATGTAGGATTTTTCCACTAGCTCTGTCAGAAAGAATCTGTGTTCCGTGCAGAAAATATGAATCTGCTCGTGTGAAGCCTAAAAGAAACCCTGTTCTCACTTACAGGCGGCTCCTGCAAGCAAAGGCGGAATCCCACTGTTGTATACTTCCAGAGGGCTGCATCCTAAGATATCTTTAGTATTTATTGATGTATGTAATGGCAGCTTAGAGTGACCTAATAACCTGATTTATTCTCTTTTGGTACTTTCTCAGGACTAAGGCCTTGTTCAAATGGGGCCCATCAATGTGTACCCTATACTTACATGGGGATGTACAGGTGTTCCCTGCATCCCCCATACAGGCAGTCCTATTGATGTAATTGGGACACAGTGACTGCATTTTATTTATTACAGGTACTTCTGTAGTGCCATTAAACGGTAGCAAACCCGCCATTTTTTTATTTATTTTTTTCTCACGTAAAAGGCATAATGAGCTAGTATGCACCGCATACTAGCTCATTAAAAAATACTTGCCTTAGAACGAGGTGTCGTAGGTGATCCCGGGCCACGCTGAGGGAGCGGACATTTTACCTCAGCGTGTCTTGTGGGTGTTGTGGCTCCGGCGCTGCGCAATGCCTTAAAGGACCCTGCAATCCTAAGGACCCTAACTCGCATGCATATATACACATACTGGAGCCAATGTACACCAGTGCCAAGTAACCTACCAGCATGTCTTTGGATTGTGGGAGGAAACCCACGCAGGCACAGGGAGAACATGCAAACTCTAGGCAGGTAGTGCTGTGGTTGGGATTCAAACTGGTGACCCTAGTGCTGCTAGGTGGAAGTTCTAACCACTTAGCCACTGTGCTTTTCCTATGGACACAGCTGCTGCTCCCAATATGACATTGATGTGGGTACGGATGCATGTCCCCCAAACCCACATAGTCTGCATGTTGGGTCCAGGATGGGTGTCCTATTTGAAGCAGCAGTTGTCTGTGTAGTCGCTGCATCCAAATTGACATGAATAGGACTGCCTGCATGGGGGATGCACGGAACACCTGTGGGTCCCCGCGCGGGGTAGGCATGGCCCTCGCACTGGGTACACATTGCTGGAGCCCCATGTGAACATGGTCTAACACATGACTTCTGATGCAACTTGAGTCACACAGAATTGCATTACAAGGTAATTTTCATTGTTTTCAAAAATTCTAAATAACGGGACTGCAATTTTTGGAAAAAGTTCCTGTACTACTTTTGGTGTGATTTTACAATGCGACTTGGCCCCATAGAATATCCAAAGTCACATCACATAATCTCACCTGTAAGTGTCAAAGTCGCGTTGCAGTAGTGTGAATATATATTATATTACACACACTCTATGTGCGTGTTTATATACGCGCACACACTATATACTCAGTCAAACTTATAGCTTTCACTTGAATGTTATAACACCAACTTTACAAAAAAATGTCAATAAAAATCAAAAGCAGAATCACGGAGTTGGAAAAAGGATTGCCCCTCTCCAAAAATGACTCCATCAGGTGTAGCTAATTGCCTTCTCAATTAAATACAAAAGCCATTTGACTTTCAACTGGTGGGCAGCTGTGCTCATTTTGATTAGCGCAGCATGAAAAGAGCTTTTCTAGAGAATTTCAGTCCCTGGCGGTGCAAACGATCAACTATGGGTGGCAAGGCACTGTCAAAAGATCTCTGGGATAAAGTTGTGGGCAGGCACAAGTCAGGAGATGGATGCAAAAAATGTCAAAGGCTTTTTTTAATGCCTAGAAGCACAAGGACTATTATGAGGAAAGTGGGAGGTATTTGTTACAACACAGACCCTCCCTGGATCAGGACTTCACTCCAAACTGGATGAAAGAGCCAGAAGGAAACTGATCAGAGAGGCTACCAAGAAGTCTACAGCAACTCTGAAGCAGTTGCAGGAATTTATGACAGAGTGGTCATTGTGTGCATGTGACAACAATATCACCCATTCTCCACAAATGTGGCTTGTATAACAGGGTTGCAAGAAAAAAGCCACTCAGGAAAGGCAACATGCAGCCACGACTGAGCTTTGTTAAAACGCACCTTGGAGATTCTAAGGCAGTTGTCCTCAACCTTTCTAGTGCCGTGACCCCTTGATAAAATTTCTCAAGTTGTGAGGACCCCGAACAGTAACATTTTCGTAGCGTGGATTGCCAGCGCCCAAGGAAAGACAAGTAATTTGCACCCCTAACCCTCGGACATTTGGCGATCCCCCTAGACCCTTCCACTCGTACAGTATTAAAACCCCTCATGGTACATTTTAGGATGTACCACTCTTTGTTCTCCCTTCTTTCCCTTTTATCACTCTATCCTAATCTTTTTCTTCCCCCCCCCCCCCCCCCATCCATCTCTCTAGCCTTCTTTCTTGTTGTTCTTTCCCTTTTTTTCTTTGTTCCTCTCCCTTCTTTTTTTTTTCCTCTCCCTTTCCATGTATTCTCTTTTTATTCCTTCTCTTACTCTGATCGGCCAACTTATGTGCTCTTGATCAAGGTCATCTGCTGATCTGAGAACTGTAGTGGGGACTTTTAATGGCAACTCTAATCACAGGTAGTGTTACTCACTGTGTCTCCTGCTCTGTGGTGTCTCGTAGCAGTGACGCCTATGCCGAAATCAGGAGATAGGGTCTCCTCCAGCCCCTCCCACTTCACATTCCTCACAAGTCAGCTGACCTCTAGTCTCTGCCCCCCAGCCATGGCGTGAACTGAATGGGCGGCTGTGAAGAGACCGAGTGGGGGCGGCTGCAGGCTCCAGGAACAGCCCAGGATTTGGTGACCCCTGGCAAATAGTGATTCGACCCCCAGTTGAGAACCACTGTTCTAAGGCCACATGGAAAAGTGTTCTGGTCAGATGAGACTAAAACTTTATTATTTGGCCTCAACACTAAACAATATGTCTGGCGGAAATCCAATACAGCTCACTATCCAAATAACACCATTCCTACAGTAAAGCATGGAGAGGGTAATATCCTGCTATGGGGGAGTTGCTCTGCAGCAGGGACTGGAGCACTTGTCCGGATAGAAGGAAAAATGGGTGGGGAAAAATACCATCAAATTCCTAAAGAAAATCTGCTGCCCTCTGCCAGAAAGTTGTCAATGGGAAGAAGGTTTACCTTCCAACATGACAATGACCCAAAGCACACAGCAAAAATGACCACACAGTGATTGAAGGAGAAAAAGGTGAATGTCCTTGTTTTAAGTCTGCTCTGCTTTAAACCCCATTGAAAATCTGTGGAATGACTTGAAGACTGCAGACCTCAAATGGTCACCATCAAATTTACTTGAACTTGATCAGTTCTGCAAAGAAGCGTGGGCAAATAGTGCAAAGTCTAGATGTGCAAAGCTAGTAGAGACAAATCCCAACAGGCTAAAGGCTGTAATTTAAAGCAAAAGGTGGTCCAACAAGATATTGACGGGGAGATATACTTTTTCCAACTACTGTATATACTCGAGTATAAGCCGAGTTTTTCAGCACATTTTTATTGTGCTGAAAATGCCCCCTTCGGCTTATACTCAAGTCACCTTTTTGCGCCTGATCTTCCGGAATTTGGGAACCCGGTACCAGCCTTCCGTAGGTTCCCTGGACCTCAAACTTGGCACACATGTAGCCCCTTCCTCTACAAGTGTACAAAGTTTGTTGTCCGGGGGACCTACGGCCGGGGAGCACCGATTTTTCAAAGCCGGGCACCCCTTCCATAGACTCCCATGTTAAACGGCCATTTCTCTGGTGACTTTGGGGACCCGATACTGGCCGGTCGTAGGTCCCCTGGACCTGAAACTTAGCACACATGTTAGCCCCCTTTCTCCTCTACAAGTGTGCAAAGTTTGTTGCCTAGGGGACCTACGGCCAGGGAGCACTGATTTTTCAAAGCCGGGCACCCCCTTCTATAGACTCCCATGTTAAACGTCGGTCAACACAGTGAGGCATGCAGATGGACACCCTAGGCTTATACTCGCGTCAATATGTTTTCCCAGTTTTTTTTGTGTACAACATCCAAGTGAAAGAGTAGATAGATGGATATCTCTCTATCTCCCTAACAAGTTGTACTGAGTAAATACAGCTGGATAAAACAAAAACAGTGTCTGTCTGTCTTCATTTCAGGCTGAAAAGCAATAAATGCGATTCTTTTCTATATCTACTGTACATATGGAGAGAGAAATGGATGCATAAAGTGTATGCATTCAACATCCTTCCCAGCCCTTGGATTTGATGGCTGCATTAGTTTTGCCTTTTTTACAGACTATTTTACATACTATTTTCCCCTTTTTATAATAACCAGGTCCTAGGATGACTACATTTGCTCACAGAATTACAGCCGCCACGATACTTGGCAGCTGCGGCAAAGATCAACGCCACGACTCATTCGGCAAGCCCTACTGCTGCCAAATGTGACCCGTTCAGTGAATGGGGTCACAATGCCACCCCCCTGTAGACTCATGCAATGCACATGGATGCAGTGTGGTGAGTTGCCATTTTGAGGTTTAACCACTTGCTGACCTAACTGGGAATTTAGACAAATACCGGGGTTATGGCTGCAGCTAGATTACCCCGGTATAATTTTTTCCGGTTGGCTTTCCGATTAAAAGTGATCCCAGTGGTGGCTTACGTTACCGATCGACCCCCCCCCCCCAGCTCATCTCTATGCCCTTGGAGGACCGGAGCGACGTCATGCGTCACTTCTGGTTCTCGGGCCGTGTGTGTGCTGTTTTTTTTTTTTTTATCTTTTGCTTTTAAGGGCAAAGGAGAGATTTGGGGTCTTTTTTTAGACCCCAGATCTCTCCACAAAGAGGACCTGTCCTGCTGTATTGTTATCGCAAGGGATTTTGACAGTTTTCGAATGCGTCGCCTATGGTGTTTTAAGTTCCATCGTTTGGCCTCCTCACCGCTAGTCAAATGCCCTCCAAAAAGCAATTTTCCGTGGATCACTAGTCGGAGGGGTGAGGTGCTGGTATGAACAAGACCTAGGAGAGGTCTCACAAGCAGAGAAGATAGTATTTACTACGCAGAGGTCTCTACACTCATGCTGGAGTAGTCTGTGATCACCTGGGATCTTGTGGACTTCATTTCGTTTCCTGGGAATGTTTCAGCACCACTTTGTGGAATATCTTCTCCTCTTGTCTCCTCCGGGCTGGGAGATCTTGTGAAACATTCTCCGTTCTTGTTGTGCTTAGTGTTTCATGACATCCTGGCATATTGCCCAGGCTCTATTGGTAGACGACTTTTTACTACTAAATATGCTCAAAATTTAAAATACTTTATATATTTATTATTCTATATTTAGTCTGGCGTGTTCTACTCTGCTGACTGATCTTGTCAGTTTTTTGGTGAAACTTCTCAGTTTTATGTTTTCTGGGTTTTCCTTTTTTGGTCTTTTTTTTTATTTTTTTATTATTCATTTTTTCTGTACGCTCAGATGGCCCTTTGGGTCCTTATTATTCTACCAATCGCTGCATGCAGCTCCAGGACATCTGGTTGTCTTTTTCAGGATTGGTAGAGATTACAGTAAAGCCTTTCAGGTAAAATCTCTTAAAGAATATCTTGCAAAGATTTTACATTTTAAGTCTTAAATTTAGGCAACCTTTTTTTATTTTTTTTTATTTGATTGACACCATTTTTTTTAATTACATTTAACGGCCACTTTATTAGGTACACCTGTTCCATTGCTTGGTAAAACAGATTGGCTGATTAGCAATCACATGGCAGCAACTCAATGCATTTGGGCATCTAGATGTGGTGAAGACGACTTGCTGTAGTTCAAACCAAGCATCAGAATGGGGAAGAAAGGGGATTTAAGTGACTTTGAACGTGCATTGGTTGTTGGTGCTGGTCTGAGGATTTCAAAAACTGCTGATCTACTGGGATTTTCACACAACCATCTCTAGGGTTTACAGAGAATGGTCTGTGAAAAAGAGAAAATATCCACTGAGCGGCAGTTGTTTGGAGGAAAATGCCTTGTTGATGTCAGAGGAAAATGGACAGACTGGTTTGAGATGATAGAAAGGCAACAGTAACGCAAATAACCACTTACCGTTACAACCAAGTTATGCAGGATATCATCTCTGAACGCACAACACATCGAACCTTGAAGCAGATGATCTACAGCAGTAGAAGACAACACTGATAAATAAAAATAAATTACTAAAGCGCTAAAATGGTGCACAACTAAGTGCAAATATAAATATGTGAAAAAAATCAAGCATAACCAAATGATTAAAGCTGCAATCAAAGTGTCTGATAACATATACGTGAATAATAAATGTGATATTGATGCGCTATAAAATCAACCCTTAGTAAATATAAACCGTAGCATAAAAAAATTATTATAAATAATATAACCAAAGTGCAAACCTACAAAGATATGTGCAAAATACAACAGTGCAAAGACAATTATCCACATAAAAAGTGCTCTAAACAACCCTGATGGGTACAGTCCAGTGCAGCACACAGCAGCAAAACCAGGAGTGTTTCTTTTTGTGTGCTGGACTTGACCCATCAGGGTTGTTTAGAGCACTTTTTATGTGGATAATTGTCTTTGCACTGTTGTATTTTGCACATATCTTTGTAGGTTTGCAGTTTGCACTTTGGTTATATTATTTATAATTTTTTATGCTACGGTTTATATTTACGAAGGGTTGATTTTATAGTGCATCAATATCACATTTATTAGAAGACAACACTGGGCGCTACGTTTGTCAGCTAAGAACAGGAAACTGAGGCTACAATTCGCACAGACTCACCAAAATTGAACAATAGAATATTGGGAAAAACATTGCTTGGTCCGAGTCACGATTTTTCAGCTGTGACATTCAGATGGTCTGGTCAAAGTTTGGCGTAAACATGAAAGCATAGATCCATCCTGCCTTGTATCAATGGTTCAGGCTGGTGGTATAATGGTGTGGGGGATATTTTCTTGGCACATTTGGGCCCCTTAGTACCAATTGACCATTGTTTAAACACCACGGCCTACCTGAGTTTTGCTGACCATGTCCATCCCTTTATGACTACAGTGTACCCATCATCTTCTGATGGCTCCTTCCAGCAGGATAATGCACCATGTCACAAAGCTCAAATCATCTCACCACTGGTTTCTTGAACATGACAATGAGGTCACTGTACTCCAATGGCCTCCACAGTCACCAGATCTCATCCAATAGCGCACCTTTGGGATGTGGTGGTACTTGGATTCGCATCATGGATGTGCAGCCGACAAATTTTCAGCAACTGCGTGATGTTATGTCACTATGGACCAAAATCTCTGAGGAATGTTTCCAACTCCTTGTTGAATCTATACTAATGAAGAATTAAGGCAGTTCTGAAGGCAAAGGGGGGTCCAACCCGCAACTAGCAATGTGTACCTAATAAAGTGTCTGGTGAGTGTATATTGAGTTAGAAGTGTTCCTTGTACTGGTGGTTGCTCTGTTTGGTGAAAGGTTCATTGTGGCTTCCATTGCAGACTGACCCTTTTAGGGTCTTTCGATTTTTGCATCAAATCAAGTCTGCTTTTAGATGTTGGGTGGGAGTTGCAGCTGCAGGGAGTCTGTAGAAATGGTTTCACATCAAATTCAGAATAGGATGCACGTGGTGAAACCAAGTTACCAAATGGGAGTCATTTTAAAGTTATCATGATTGCTTGTTGTGCATATAATGCTCTCTCGTAGGGATGGGAAGAGAGTCATAAACCTTGTGATAGATTGCTAATATATATCGGGCAATTTTTTTTAAATAAAAATTTAAGCAGTTATTGAGGGGTTTTATGTTAATCAGGGGTCTCCAAGCTTTCTAAACAAAGAACCGGTTAACTGTATCTCAGGCTTTAAGTGGCCAGATTGTGGCCACTGGGAGTAGAATATGCATCAGCTGGAGTAAACCATGCCCCATTTTGTTTCTGTGCGAGGAATAGTATACCATTGTTGGTTTCAGTGTGGAAGGAATGGTGCCGCATCATTGGTGTCAGTGGGAGGAATATTGCCCAATCGTTGGTGTCATAATACCCCACGGTTGGTGTCAATGGGAGTAATGGTGCCCCATCATTGGTGTCGGTGGGAGGAATTTTGCCCAATCATTGGTGTCATTGGCAGGAAAAATACCCCACTGTTGGTGTCAATGGGAGGAATGGTGCCCTGATGGCCGGATAAAGGCAAGCAAAGGGCCACATCCAGCCCCTGGGCGGCAGTTTGTTCTAAATGATCTAGAAAACTGGTAAACCTAAGCAACTTCACTTTTGTTATACTGTAGTTTGCACGAATCGGCTCGCAATAATTCTTTTGTGTTGGTTGTTTCAGCTTGTTTATCCCGTATGTATGAATATATATGATAATGATTGGCATGTGTGCTAATTTAAGATTCCTTCTGTTCTCATTGAGATTCCCTTTTTCTTTGCAGAAAGGGACTACACCAGCCTCTGTGAGAAGCAGCCAATCGGGCGACTTCTCTTCCGTCAATTCTGTGAAACAAGGGAACACCTCCTCAGATGCATCCACTTTCTTGATTCGGCGGTAAGGAGATCCAACCAAATTGTCATGTCAAAGTTGGAATTTAAAGGGTGACTCCACTTTCGTGGGGGGGGGGGGTGGTAAATAAAAAATAGCGTATACATCTGCGACTCAAGTCATATTGTAACTATTATTAAAAATGACCTTTCCTTTCAATCTGCAGTGCTGTCATTTTCTGTAAAATGCAATATGGCTACTTGGAGGCTTTCTGTACAGAGTAGAGGGTGCCCCCTGAAATTTGTAATTTCCTGCTTATGTGATTGGCTCACTGATTTTTCCTGAAATCTGCACTAAATTTTAAGTCAGATTTTTGGCATCCTCTGCAGCAAAAAATTTATTTTTGGTGAGCTACTCCAAAAGAGAAATCATGTCTAAAGGGATGCAGACACTGAAACTTTCCTCATTGGAGTCCTGAAGGTGCAGCAGCTGATTGATGATTTTAAAACCACTCCCTTAAAGATTTACTTTCCACATGGACACAGATAAACAAACCACTATTTCTCCAGAGTAACAAAAGGTAGGAATCTGTAACCAAGATTCTTAAAAATCCCAGCAATGTACATAGATCGCCCAGACGGGAATGTGTCCACCCCCCTTCAACAAAAGTGGAGTTGCGCTTTAAAGCCCAAAGTTTAGTCTACAGCTAAGACAAAGGACTTGTAGTGTGGAAGTTGTGCTCCAAAAAAAGTAGACGGAGTGCAAAGAGCTAGTCACCAGTATTGCCTCTGGGCTCCCTGCAACTAATCTTTTCCCCCTTGCTGACTTATCCTTTGTTATGCACTGTCTGTGCAAAGACGGCCATCTTGGTAGAGGCAGGGCTTTTCATCTGATGACCAATGATGAGCTTGAGCGTGTTTAGACTAGGATGTGAACCCACGTGTCCAAGCCCGCCTGGAAGCTGTCACTTGTATGAACCAATCTTCTGTGGCCGGGGCATTCCCCACCCTGCAGCTGCCCCTTGTATTCTTGCAGTTGTGGGGCGGGGGCTGTGGATTTGGAATACACTTCACCCAGTTTACAATGCGTTCTTAACCTCTTGCTGTCCGCGTAGTGCATATGTGGGGCGGCAAAGAGGGTAGGCTTCAATGCTCACGCCGCATATATGCATTTATGGACCACATGGGTTTCTGTGCGGAAAGCGTGCGCACTGCCCACTCCCAGCACAGACCCAGAGCTGTCAAAAACGTCTCTCGGTCTTTACTAATGATCAGGAACTGGCGGGGCTAATTCCCGATCATGCAACCACTGTGACAGACACCACAGTGCAAACAAATGGCTACTGCCCCCACCTATAACTGGCCTTTGCAGTAAGGATGGGCGATGCATGTCAAGCAAAACCAAATAAATTTTCTTTGGTTTTGCTAGGAGAGCACAGTGGTAACATAATTAGGCAAACCCTCCTCCCCCCCCCCCCCCCCCCCGGTGCATACTAGCTCAGTTAAAGGGATGCCAAGGCAGGTGGGAAGGGGTTAAATGTAAACTCGTACAATGTCCAGTGTTTCATAGATGGAACAGGATGGTTACCACCAGTTTGAGTTTCTGACCTTGTCATCAATGATCAATTATCTGACTTGTTGCCATCACAGGAAAACTATGAAGTGTCCCCGGATGAGAAGAGGAAAGAGACAGGAGAGGCAATAATTAAAAGGTTTTTTAACTCCAAGGTGAGACAACTCAACATCCTTGTTCATGAAAAATGTGTGATATTTTTATATTCACTGCACTTGTATTTTTAGCTCATTATCCCCCGGCTAGGCACCTTCTTTGCTGGTGAACATTCTTTTGATTATTGTGAAATGTTTGTTTGGATCTGTCATGAGAATACAGCCTAATCTTAGACTGACCTGTGCCATACTACCGGTTTCCCAGCTAAAGACCCGATTGCTACCCTGATGTAGAGCGCCCCAGGGAAAATGCACTTTGCATGGATTCTTTAACAGTTTATCATTGCCTTATTGTCGGTGGTGCATGACATTTTTCCCTCCTAAGATGATATCTGTGCACAAGTGCAAGATCCTTCTGCTGTTTGTGAATGTCTGCAATCTGCTGCACAGTCCCTTTGCCAAGCGCTGCACCTCCATTACTGCACTCTTTCCAGTTTTAGTAAATCAACCTTGGTGAGTGCAAAATCTGGTGCAGCTGTGCATGGTAACCAATCAGCTTCTAACTTCAGCTTGTTTAATCTGAAAAAAAAAAATCGAATGTTTGGGGGTGCTAAGTAATCTTCTAGCAAATAAAAAAAATATTATAACATGTAAACAAGTCTCAGAGGCATCCTTGTATTTATGGACCTTGCTTTGTGCACTGGTGGGGAGTCATGTTGGAACAGGAAGAAGGGTCCATCCCCAAACTGTTCCCACAAAGTTGGGAGCATGAAATTGCCCAAAACGTCTTGGTATGCTGACGCCTTAAGAGTTCCCTTCACTAGAACTAAGGGGCCAAGCCCAACCCCTAAAAAACAACCCCACCCCATAATATCCCCCCCCCCCCTCCACCAAATGATTTGGACCAGTGCACAAACCAAGGCCCATAAAGACATTGAGTGAGTTTGGGGTGGAGGAACATGACTGGCCTGCATAGAGACCTGACCTCAACCTGATAGAACACCTTTGGGATTAATTAGAGTGGAGACTGCGAGCTGGGCCTTCTCGTCCAAGAAGGTCAAAAATTCCCATAGACACTCCTAAATCTTGTGGACAGCCTTCCCAGAAGAGTTGAAGCTGTTATAGCTGCAAAGGGTGTGCCAACTCAACATTGAGCCTACAGACCAAGACTTGGATGCCATTAAAGTTCATGTGCGTGTAAAAGGCAGGTGTCCTAATAGTTTTGACAAAGTTTTTCCTAACTGTGCACCATTTAGGAGAGATTTATTTGTGAAACCTCCAGGGATGTCACTGTTGCATGAACTATGAAGTAACTGCATACATGTGCCGTTCCTTCAGAGCCCTGTGCCGTGACCAGTGGCTCACTCGCGCATTCACAGGAGCGAAGTCCAATCAAAAAGCCAGAGCCTGTCAACCCGGAAGGAAGACCAGATGAAGATGTCAGCCGTGACAGCGCGCCGCTGCAATGCATACTAGTACATTATAACGTTGCCTTGCAGGTTTAAAAAAAAAAAAGTCTGTTTACTACCGCATTAAGGAAGTCGGCAAGAAAAAAAGAACCGGAAAGGTCCACTTTAAACCTCCAACCATGGTCTACTATTTATGGGGCATTTGGCATTCCCAGATATCTGCTGTACACTCTAAAGATAATCTGTCATCGCTCACTCGTCTGCTGCTTCCAGCAAGTCACACGCTCCTATCTTTTGTACAGTTCCCTCACCTCTTGTTTGGACTGTTCCGCTAGAATGCCAGCTTTTTACGAACGCGACGCTCTCGTTTTTTGATGCGTGGGTTTTGCGGTGCCATTGTTTATACCTGTTTTCCAGGGTTTCTATGTACCTTCATTATTTACTCTTGTTTGTAATGCTTGTGTGGTGCTACAATAGATAATGGCACTATATAAAGCCCTAAAGATAAATCCCATAAAATGGTGAAGCATCATCTCTTAAAGCTGAACATCAGTTACAAGTGTCTGGATATATTCTTCCTTGTGTGGATTTTATTCCGGGTACATGGTTTATCTGCAACATTCCAAAAGTAATGCTAGTAGGTTAATTGGCTTCTGTCTAAAAATCGTCCACAAAAAAAATATTCTATTGAGTATGCCCAGATGCTTTACCTGGCACCGAGCTGTCAGTAGCCGATCCTTTAACCACTTGAGGACCGAGCCTCTTTCTGAGATTCTATGTTTACAAGTTAACAGTGTTTTTTGCTAGAAAATTACTTGGAACCCCCAAACATTTTATATATATATATGTGTGTGTGTGTGTGTGTGTGTGTGTGTGTGTGTGTATATATATATAAATATATTTAGTGTGTGTGTGTGTGTGTGTGTGTGTGTGTGTGTGTATATTTGTCACACTGTAAAAAAAAAATAAGACAACAGTAAAGTTAGCCTAATTTTTTTTTTTTATAATGTGAAAGATAATGTTGCGCCAAATTGATACCCAACATGTCACGCTTCAAAGCCCGCCCGTGGAATGGCGACAAACTTTTTTACCTTTTTAAAAATCTCCATAGGCGCCGTTTAAAAAATTCTACAGGTTGCATGTTTTGTTGGAGGAGGTCTAGGGCTAGAGTTATTGCTCTCGCTCAAACGATTGCGGCGATACCTCGCGTGTGGTTTGAACACCGTTTTTTATATGCAGGCACTACTCGCATATGCTTTCACTTCTGCGCGCGAGGTCGCATGGACGGGACGCTTTAAATATATATATATATATATATATATATATATATATATATATATATATATATATATATTTTTTCTTATTTTACACTTTTTTTTTTAAAACTGTATAAAAAAAAAATTGGGTCACTTTTATTCCTATTACAAGGATTGTAAACATCCCTTGTAATAGAAAAAAACATGACAGGTCCTTTTAAATGAGATCTGGGGTCAAAAAGACCTCAGATCTTATAATTGGACAAAAATGCAATAAAAAAAATATATTGTATGTGTGTAATTAGTAAAAATTATATATATATATATATATATATATATATATGTGTGTGTGTGTGTGTGTGTGTGTGTGTGTGTGTGTGTGTGTGTGTATATATATATATATATATGTGTGTGTGTGTGTGTGTGTGTGTGTGTGTGTGTGTGTGTGTGTATATATATATACACCCTTTAAGAGCATTGGGCAGACGTGACAGTGACTTTGCTTCCGCCCTGCAGTGGTAGGGAGACGGGTGGGGGCCATCTTCCACTGACTGGGAAGGATCAGATCACCTCCGCCGCTGCCAACGGCTCCGGAGAGCGGCGGTAGGGGGGGCCCTCTCCCGCTGTCGATAAGTGATCTTGTGGCGTATCCGCCGCAGAGACCACTTTTCTGAAGAGGGTACCGGGGTTATGGTAGCTAGCTGCTACCATAACGGTATTCCTCTTCAAAGTAGCGGCGTATAACGACGACAGACGGTCCGTAAGTGGTTAAGTCATGCAAGTTGTGAGGTGGGGTCTCCATGGATCAGACTTGTTTTTATAGCACATTCCACAGATGCTCAATTGAATTGAGAATTTGGAGACCAAGTTTCTCAAATCATTCTTTGACCCAATTGTAGTTCTACCCCCAGAGGAGCCGCTTAAGTACCCCAAAAACAGTCCCAATCCCTCTGGCACACCTAATATGCAGTATTAGTGCAAAACACCGCAGTAGAGGAGAAACACGACGCTGGTAAACCAAAAGGTATGTTTACTGATGAGACAAAATGCCATGTACATAGATCACCCAGATGGGAATATATTCTATACAACATAAGTAGTTCCTCTTTTAGCACCCTAACTCTCTAGGACAGCAGATCTCACTGCGCGTATTAAACAGATGTCAAATGGCAGACAGCTGACCGAAGCCTACGTATGCCCATGTCTTTATCTGGCTTTCCCAAATCACGTATCTGTGCCCTAGTTTCCCTCTGCCATATGGAGGGTTAGATTGGAGGGTTTATACAAATTCGTCATCTGTCTATATCGGGGGAACTGTTCAGTCCCTGATCTGAATGAATCTGCCTTAAATGGATTTTCACAAACGGTCTTCAGTGTTGCTGATTTTCATCCCAGAGACCCTTCAATTAGATTAATGTTAATCCATTTCCTACAGAGAGATCACCGTTAAGCTGAACCCAGAGAGAAAGTTTTGTGACTGTCAAATATAATCGCAGTTGAACACTTTGATTTGCCTGTTTAATCTCTATTGGCAGAGTTTACCTTGCAATCTTCTAAAGCCTGATGCACACGGGCCAAATATTAGCCGGTATCATTTGGGCATGTGTACATCAGTCTGTTCGACAGAAGCCAGGTGAACGGGCATGCTGGAAAGCCAGCATCCAATCAGCTTTCAGAACACAATGGGTCATCGGGGAGATCACTGTACTAACCTTGCATAGTTATTACAGCGAGCTGCTCTCAGGCTCCCAAGTGTGTTTTTTTTGTGTTTTTGTTTTACATTCAGCCTGCTGGGTTGAACAAAAAACGTTGTGTACCAGGCTTAAGTTATAGAAATGCTTTAAAAAAAAAATGATAGGGTGACATGTATAGCCAACATGCAACTTATGGCAGCTTTTAACCACTTGCCTACTGGGCACTTTTACCGCCTTCCTGCCTAGGCCAATTTTAATCTTTCTGCGCTGTCATACTTTGACAATTGCGCGGTCATGCAACACTGTACCCATATGACATTTTTATCTTCTTTTTTTTTTCACAAATAAATCACCACTGGGTTTTTTATTTTTTGCTAAATAAAAGCATAAAGGCCAAAAATTTGGGGGGGAAAAAAACAAAACGTATTTTATAGTGCGTTATAAAATTTAGCAAACCGGTAATTTTTGCTCTTTCACTGGTGTGCATTGATGAGGCTGCACTGGTGGGCACCCTTTGGCAGCACTGGTGGGCACTGCTGGAACTGCACTGATAATCGGTGCCCTGATTATCAGTGTACATGTCCCCTTTTAGAGAAGCCGGTTAACGGCTCTCTCCTCTTGCTGTCAGAATGAGGAAAGGATTGCAGATAACTGGTTTCTGTTTACATCCGCGATCAAATGTGATTGAACACAGCTGATCCCAAGGTAAATAAATGCTGATGGGAGCTTTACCTAAGTCTGTGATCAGCAGTGTCCTCCGGACACTGTTATCAGAGCGCACCGCTCAAGGCCTGCAGCGGGCGCAATCATGGGATGCCCTCATATGAGGCATCCCAAAACTACCCGACCGCGCTGTAGCCATCTTTTGGCTATAGTGTGGTTGGCAAGTGGTTAAGGGGTCAGTCCAGTCACTTCTGGGACAGCGGGATTCTGATTGGTCAGCACTTACACAGTGAATCACTCTGGTCCGTCCCGGAAGTGCTGCTGAAAGAGAAGAGAGGCGATTTTAAATCCCTGGACTGGCTGTGTGGGCACTAACGGCTCAGCATCACCAGACGCAAGTACAATGGGGTCCAAGGGAATGGGGAGGGTGTACGGTGTTAATCCACATTTTCATTTTTTCTTTCTCGTACATCACGGGACACAGAGGGACATAGTCATTACTAATGGGTTATATAGATACCGTCAGGTGCTGGCACTGGCAACTTCCAAAACCGGAAGTACCCTCCCCTATATAAGCCCCTCCCATCCGGGAGCACCTCAGTTTTTTGCCAGTGTCTAAGGTGTTGGCCAAGAAGAAACATGTGTTTTTCACTGAGCTTGCGTACAGGTTCTTTTGGGCCTCAGTAAGCTATTCCGGATCCGACCAAAAAAGCTTCATAGCTAAACGGTCGGTACCTGGGCCTTGCAGAGAAGAGCAAGGTTTTGCCTGTAATGCTTCTCTTAGGAGAGCTGGACCCTGGGATCCAGAGCTCTGGTCATACCCACGACCAAGATGTTTTCTGTGCAGGGTGCTATACAGGTCCAGGGGAGTGGAATCCTTGGGAACCCGGTCCCTGAAGGTTTGATTACAATGCCTGCCGTGATAGGTGAAGTTTGGGCTTTTGTGGACCAAACAAAGTCCTGCGGCGGGGAACAGGTAAGTGGGGGCCCCCAGGAACTTGGTTCTATTGGGGGACCCCCAAGCCTAATTTGTCTTTCTGTCTGTTACCTAATGGTATTCCCGCAAAATTCTGTGCATGCCTGTAACTACTAAAAAAATGTAATAATTTTTAATGGTGGTCAAGAAAAAAAAAATATTTTTTTTTTTATATATATATGTAATATATTAGACTGCGGTACCTGTGTTTGTCCACTAGAGGCCGCTGTGGAATGTTTTCTTGTCATGTGGACTAGCTTCTTCTCAGCAGAGCAAAGTCCAGGCAGATGGTGAGTTCTCTTATAGGAAACTGCTTCCTCTGCCATGTTGCAGTGCTCGTCCATCCCCCGGCCTGCGGCAAAGAGGGGCCCTGGCTCCTGTCCCTTGTTACCATATTTGAAATTAGCGCCGAAGGCGCACGTGCCTCTATATATAGAGGTGAGCCGGGAAAGGGGGCGGAGCCTGGGGGATGACGCTCTGTGCGCGCCGCAGCGCTTCTGCGCATGTGCGGGCGTCCCAGCAGTTTAAAAAAACCACAATATTGTAGTGAGCTGGCTATGAAGTACAGAGACAGAGCTGGCAACATTTAAAGGCATACAGCAAGCGGTTGATACAGGCATCCCCTAGAAAGGCACATTAGTAGACACCAACTGTGATATAGCAGCAATTGTGCTAGACTATTCTCAGTAAAAGTGGTGTATTACGGCTGGAATACCTCAGCTTTAGGCTTAGGAATATGCCGTCCAGAAGCTCCGGAACTGAATCTTCCAGGAAGTGAAGGGGGTCTCATCGGGCTCTGAGGATCTTGGGCATACTCCTGCTGCACCAGTCTCCCCTGAAGTTCAGAGGTAAGTGACCGTAGAGACCCCGCAGGGGTACTTGGTACTGTGGCTGTCCTCAGTTCACCTGCTCCTGTGTATGTAACAGAGGAGGTTTTTTCCTCAGCTCTGGGAGGATTAGAGAGAGATTGTCAACATTTATCGCTGCCTCCCTGTCAGGGAAAGCACGCCCGATCTCCGTCTCCTCCTTCAGAGTGCCTGTTAGCAGAGCAACAGTCCCATACAGGGATCGACCTGCCTGAAGGGGATCAGGATGAGGTTGATTCTGTTATAGAGGAATCAACAGTGGGGGAACCTTTTCTCAGCATCTCAAGCTGAAAGATTATGGGTTCAGTCTCTGACTAACATGGTCCGATCAGCATTTAAAAATGCACCTTGCGGAACCATCAACCACTACTGTATCCTCGTTGGGGTCGCTAGAAGCCCCCAGACTGTTTGTTCTTTTCCACTTCACCCTTTACTGAAAGGGCTCATTTACCAGGATTGGGAACGTCCTGAGAAAATATTTATTCCCCCAAGAGATTTCCGGTGGTCTATCCCATGGAGGATAAGTTCATCAAAAAAAAAAAAAAAAAAATGGAAGGTCCCTACAGTGGACGCAGCCATCTCTTGTATGTATAAATCACTGACATGTCCAGTGGATAATGTCCAAATGTTCAAGAACCCAATAGATAAAAGATTGGAGTCCTTATGAAAATCTGCTTGGTGATACAACCAGCAGTAGCAGCTATTGGGGTCTGCTAAGCAGTGAAGGATCAGTTGAAACAGGTCTTGAGGGACTTGACAGATCAGCAGGCTTTGCCCTAGCTGATCTACCTAGAGCCTTAGGCTTTGCGGTTGACGCCATAGAGGATTCAGTCCATCAGGCCTCCCGCCTTACGCTGTCTATAGTACATATGCGTAGGCTCCTATGGCTCAAAAACTGGTCTGCTGAAGCTCCCTGTAAAGAATGGCTGGTTAGCGTCCCATTTCATGGTGAACGCTTATTCAGGGAAAACCTGGACAAATATATCCAGAAAATTTCCAGCGGTAAAAATACGCTCTTGCCGGTTAAAAGCAGAGTTAGAGGTCCCTCTTTAAGAGGCCTGCTTCTCCAGTCCCTGGGGCATCGGCTGTGTAACAGTTCCGACGGCCTCCTCGGTCAAATCCCGGGGGTAAAAAACAGGGACAGTAGCAGGGTAATGAGAAACCCTGGGTCAGGGGAGGTACAAAACCTCCCCCAAAGTTAAATTCATTGAAGCCCCCACTCAGTCGGGTGGGGGGAGGACTCCAGTTGTTCGCAAGAGACCTGGCGGGACACGATCAAGACAGATAGGTGCTCTCCGCAGTAGGTTTGGGATACAGTTTGGAGTTAAAAGACTCTCCTCCTTCCCATTTTTGAGGTCAAACGTGCCAAGGGATCCCCGGAAGAGAGAGTCCCTCCTGTTGGCACTAGAACAACTATTGCTCCAAGGAGTAATTATGGAGGTTCCCCTGGAAGAATGAGGGTTTGGGTTTTACTCAAACCTCTTTTACAGTCCCGAAGCAAACGCGGACGGGAGGCCCATATTAATTCTAAAAGGGCTATACAAATTCCTGTATATCAGGACTTTCCGATGGAGTCGATCCGATCGGTGGCCACTGCCCTACAAGGGGAGGATTGGTTAGCCACGATCGACATCAAAGATGCTTATTTGCACATTCCCATCTTTCCAGTCCACCAAAAATTTCTACGCTTTGCAGTAGAAGGGCGCCTTTTTCAGTTCAGAGCCTTACCCTTCGGTTTGGCCACAGCACCACGAGTGTTTACAAAAATTCTGGCCCTTTATTGGCCAATCTAAGAACACAAGGTGTAATGATAATGGCATATCTGGATGACTTGTTGCTGATAGACCACTCAGTGAAAAAACTAGACGTGGTCGTTCACAAGACGATCAAGTATCTGGAATCTCACGGTTGGATTATCAACCGAGACAAGTCAGCCCTAAAAACCAGTCAAAAGTCTGGAATACTTGGGGCTAAGGTTGGATTCAGGCCAGAGAAAAATATTCTTGCCTCGAGGAAAGGTGTTGTCTTTGAAAGATTTGATCCACTTAGTGGGTACAAAAAAGACAGCCGTCCATACGCCTGTATATGAGGCTGCTGGGAAAAATGGTGGCATCATTCAAAGCAGTACCCTACGGTCAATTCCATTCAAGGAATTTGCAAGGGGCCATACTGTCAGCCTGGAACAAAAAAGTTCAGGCCCTAGACTTACAATGTCCTTGTCCCCTTCCGTTCGCAAGAGCCTCCGTTAGTGGTTGGTTCCCCAGAATCTGGAAAAAAGGAAATCCTTCAGTCCGATTTCTTGGAAGGTGGTCACTACAGATGCCAGCCTTATAGGCTGGGGAGCAGTACTGGAGCAATAGTCTCTCCAGGGCAGATGGTCGGATGCAGAAAAGGCCCTGCCCATCAATCTCTTAGAGATACGAGCAGCCCGGTATGCCCTAGTAGCATGGACATCCAAACTCCAAGGGTCCCCTGTCAGAATTCAATCAGACAATGCCACAGCAGTGGCATATATCAATCATCAGGGGGGCACCAGGAGTCGTGCAGCCCAGAGGGAAGTGAATTACATCCTGAAATGGGCAGAAAAATATGTCCCAGCCATATCTGCGGTATTCATTCCAGGAGTGGAGAATTGGAAGGCGGACTTTCTAAGTCGCCAGCAATTAGGCCCAGAGGAAGGGTCCCTTCACCCCGAGGTTTTCTGGACAATATGTCAGCGGTGGGGAACATCGGATGTAGATCTTCTAGCATCCAGATTCAACGCAAAGGGGGACAGGTTTGTCTCTCGGACAAGGGATCCCCTAGCTTGCGGCTCGGATGCCCTAGTGTTCCCTTGGGATCAGTTCAAGCTGATATATGCATTCACACCGCCACAATGGTTACCTTGATTACTGCGCAGAATCAGGGTAGAAAAGAAACCAGTGATTCCGGTGGCTCCAGCGTGGCCCCGAAGAGCGTGGTACGCGGAGATTGTAAAATTTCAGTGGGGAGTCCTTGGACTCTCCCACGTCGTCCGGCTTTCGCAAGGACCGATATACCACCCTTCCTTACCAGCCCTAGGTTTGACGGCCTGGCTATTGAAGCCCACATTCTAAAAAAGAGAGGGCTCTCTAATGCTGTGGTATCTACCATGATCAATGCCAGGAAGCCGGTATCCAGGCAGATCTACTATAGAATCTGGAAGGCGTACATCGCGTGGTGTGAGGCCAAGAAATGGCATCCACATAAGTACGTAATAGGTAGGATTCTGGACTTCCTACAGTGGGCTGTAGATAGGAAGCTTGCCTTGAGTACTATCAAGGGTCAGATTTCGGCCTTGTCAATATTTTTTCAAAGGCCCTTGGCTTCGCATTCACTAGTCAAAGCCTTTATACAAGGAGTGATGCGTATTAGTCCTCCGGTTAATATTCCCATATGTCCATGGGATCTAAACTTGGTTCTGTCGGTTCTACAGAAACAACCATTTGAACCATTACAGCATATTTCCTTGGTGCTTCTCACCAGGAAATTGATTTTTCTAGTAGCCATTTGTTCGGCTAAAAGAGTATCGGAATTAGCAGCTATGTCCTGTAAGGAGCCATATCTGGTTATCCATAAGGACAGAGTAGTGTTACGTCCTCATCCAGCCTTTCTTCCTAAGGTGGTATCGAGGTTTCATTTGAACCAAGATGTGGTTCTTCCTTCTTTTTTCCCCAGACCTACTTCGGTAGAGGAAAAGTTATTGCATTCTTTGGATGTAGTAAGAGCAGTTAAAGCTTATCTAAAAGCCACTGCTCAGATTCGCAGAACGGATACTTTGTTTATTCTGCCGGAAGGCCCCAGAAAGGGTCAGGCAGCGTCAAAATCTACTTTAGCCAAGTGGATTCGACAGGTCATTATGCAAGCTTATGGCTTGAGAAGGAGACCGCCTCCGTTCAAAGTTAGAGCGCACTCCACGAGAGCAGTTGGAACTTCATGGGCAGTGCATCACCAGGCCTCCCTGGCTCAAATCTGTAAGGCCGCAACATGGTCTTCGGTACACACGTTTACTAGGTCCTACCAGGTGGACGTTAGAAGTCAGGAGGATGTCGCCTTTGGGCGCAGTGTGTTGCAGGCCGCAAAAGATCCTCATGTCTGATAGCGCTCAGCTTATATATGGTGTACCCCCCCCCTCATTTGGCATTGCTTTAGGACATCCCATTAGTAATGACTATGTCGCTCTGTGTCCCGTGATGTACGAGAAAGAAAATAGGATTTTTATAACAGCTTACCTGTAAAATCCTTTTCTTGGAGTACATCACGGGACACAGAGCTCCCGCCCCTCTTTAGGGACACTTATTGCTTTGCTACAAAACTGAGGTGCTCCCGGATGGGAGGGGCTTATATAGGGGAGGGTACTTCCGGTTTTGGAAGTTGCCAGTGCCAGCACCTGACGGTATCTATATAACCCATTAGTAATGACTATGTCGCTCTGTGTCCCGTGATGTACTCCAAGAAAAGGATTTTACAGGTAAGCTGTTATAAAAATCCTATTTTTTCAGACGGCGAACTATCACTTTTAAGTGGCATTAAAAACTGATTAAAACACACATCTGCAGATATAAACATTGTGGACAAATCAATCTTCACAGTTTGCAACAGAAGCCTGAATTCTCTATTTTCTATGACTGCTTAATCTTGGCAGCCTGCCAGCCTTCCAATGTAAACACACAGCAGGTGTTTCTAAAACTGACTGAAGAACAACTTTGGAGTCTTATCTTTGAGAATTAACAACTTCAGTGCAAGCAGCTGGAGAGGTTGGGGATCGCTTTATTTAGGATTTTTTTAGTTTCTTGTCCATAGTCTAGGCACTGGTGAATTTTGTTTCCTTTAATGTCACCTCAGTCTCTAGAAAGGGCAAAACCTTTTTCTATTTATACTAGATATTTTTTTCATACAATTCGGTCAAATTATCAGTCACGGCTCAAATTAATTTTCTTTTTTGGAAATGACGGTCAGGGAGCTTTTTTGTTCTATTCATTTTATAGAAAGCGCAAGCTCTCAGGATGCAGAGAGCAAGTCTTCAGGTTCTGAGAAGTATTAATTATGTCAAATGAAAAATTGCTTCTAATTTTCTCCTGTTCTCTTTTTGCCTTCATCAAAGTCTCCAGATTATGTGCCGGAGATTCCTGATACACAGATGGAAGAATGTATATTGAACTTTGAAAAGAATCCCTACAAGGAAGTTTTCTGCAGTTGTATTAGGTGAGAAGGAGAACTTTCTATGAGCTCTGCATGAATGTTTAAATCGTCACATTTTTGAAAGTGAACCCTGTCATCTTAAAAAAAAAATAGTGTATATATATATATATATAATTAAAACCAAAGCCACCCTGTAAAAGAAGGTCAATACTTGCCTTTCTGACGGGTTGTTGTTAGTTAAATCTTCGCTTTCTTGAAAAGCTCCATTCACCATTGATAACTATTTTGGTTGGGGGTGCTGTAATGCAGATAAAGTTGTAGATTGTGTTGCCTATTCCAGTGGTCCATCCTGTCTTTTTTTTTTACATTGTGTGTGTGTGTATATGTTCTTATTTTCAGCCTCCTCCATGAATTCCTCCGGGGATCCCCCTTCAGGGAGTACCAGGAAAGCTTATACTTTGATCGCTTCTTACAGTGGAAATCCCTTGAAAGGTAAGAAGAGGACCTGGAAGGAAAATGGTGTGCTATACTAATATACAAGCCTACAACACTGTACAGAATGGGGGCACCAGGATCATCTGTAGGACCAAGATTTACAAGTGACCCATAACCACATTCACATCTCTGGATTTTGGCAGCTTGATTCAATTGTTGCTCCTCAGTTTTTGTTTGTTTTGGAATTCCTTTATTTAACCATTAGTTGCATTTAACATACCAAAACAAGAGTAATGCAAAATACAATTCTAGTTATGCTGGTAACCTTCACAACGTCGGCGCTACACAGGCAGCTCAACAAAACGGAGCGTGCACAAAGAGTTTTAAGTCGGAGCTGTGGTGTAATTGTAAATGGTGTAAAAACATTAAGCTCCATTTAGTAGGCTAAAATCATGTTCTGTTCAGCAGTGAGTGGTAAAAATAGGCTCACTGCTGAAAATGATTGGCAAATAATGCATGTGTTATAGCTTAGTGAATTGAGACTATGGCCTCTTGTGTTTATGTAGAGGGAGAGCTTGGTCATCTTGCTACATGTTGCTCATCACAGCTAGGCAAAATGCTAATGCCTAGATCAGTGGTTCTCAACCTCAGTCCTCAAGTACCCCCAATGGGCCATGTTTTGGGAACTTCCCTTAGATAAAATAGCTCTTATCCATACCATGTCATTGATTTAAAGCAGCTGTGCAATGTAAAGGAAAACCTGAAAACATGGCCCGTTTGGGGGTACTTGAGGACTGAGTTTGAGAACCACTGGCCTAGATTTTCTGGTGAGCTGGTTATGTGATGTGAGATTTTGGCAATCTTTCCATCCTCCCAGGCTACACAGTACAAATAGGACTTTTAGTGCCATATTCTGAATTCCAAAACGCCTTCCCCTCTCCTCATCGATTTGCGTTCCCTGCAAAGGAATTATATATATATATATATATATATATATATATATATATATATATATATATATAATTTTTTATGTGTGTGTGTATATATATATATACACACATACACACACACACACACACACACACACACACACACACACACACACACACACACACACACACACACTATGAGGTTTAATGGGTTACATTTACTAGAATAAGTCCATCCTGAGTGCATAACCAGCAGGGATTCAGACCGCGGTCTGTACATGCACAGAAAAGCTGACTTACTCCTTTACTGGTACAGTACTCCTATGGTGGCACATATGGCTCCCTTAAAGCGGTGTTGAATCCGAAAGTAAACTTTTTTTATTATGTTGCAACGTACCAATTCTTAGAAGGTGTTGTCTGCATTTGATTCTTTTTTTTTAGTCTTTTTCTTTCCTTTTTCATCTGGTGATCCCACCAATAAGCTGTCCTGCAGATGTAGCAGTTAAAGGGTTGAGACAAACCATTTACGACTGGTTGCTTACAATGGAAAGATGTATATTTAGACTAAAGATGGACTTTAAACGGCACACAGATAAATATTGTAAAAATTCTAAGGGTTTTATTGTTGGTAGAAAAATATAATTGAATTTAGGTAAAAAGTACATTAATATAGGACACTGACATTATATAACAGTTTTCTATAATTGATAGAGGGTCCCATTTACAAGACTCGACACATCTCCCAAAAATTACATTTACATGTAAAGTATACAAGGTAAAATAGAATATTGTATAGCCAACAAACAAAAATGAGGAGTTGGACGGTATGCACGAGAGATGGCTGGTTTTGTTGATGGGTCCAATAAATTCAAAGATAAAGATCTTGCTTTCGCTCGACTAGTTTCGCGTTCCAAAACGCTTCGTCGGGAGCATAGTATTGAACAAGGCCGTGTTAGGTAGTGAAACCAGCCTAGGTATTCCTACCTGGCAGTCCGTGTATCACAGGGTGCCAGTAATATCTAAACACATTCGTGGTAAACATTCATGCGTGATTTGAGTAAAAAAATATATATAACTATGCACAGGCTACTGGTAGGTAGGGAACGTGAATCCAGGTGTAGCAGACCAAACGATACTGTAAAGATGTGTGTCAATCAAGAGCAATTGCTCGAGCCACACTATGGTACTCTGTTAGGGTAACCCCTAATGATAGACTGACCCAGCTTATAGTTTGTCAGAGATTGTAAGTCAGTAGGCCTGGACGGAACCTCTCCTGTGGACTTACTGGGTTACATTTACTAGAATAAGTCCATCCTGAGTGCATAACCAGCAGGGATTCAGACCGCGGTCTGTACATGCACAGAAAAGCTGACTTACTCCTTTACTGGTACAGTACTCCTATGGTGGCACATATGGCTCCCTTAAAGCGGTGTTGAATCCGAAAGTAAACTTTTTTTATTATGTTGCAACGTACCAATTCTTAGAAGATGTTGTCTGCATTTGATTCTTTTTTTTTAGTCTTTTTCTTTCCTTTTTCATCTGGTGATCCCACCAATAAGCTGTCCTGCAGATGTAGCAGTTAAAGGGTTGAGACAAACCATTTACGACTGGTTGCTTACAATGGTCCACTTTTATTCTTTTATTCATGTAAAACCTTTTTCCCAAAAGGAGCAAAAACAGTTTGCTGTAGCTTGGCTTTAATTTGTTAGTGTATCGAAGTCTGCTTGTCCATCCAACACTCCCCCCTCCCCCCCCCCCCCAGACTGACAGTGCTACTGTCCAAAGGTGTCCCCTGTGCTCCTTCATCCAGAGTGAGAGGCACTCTAATACAGGAGGTGTGTTACTGGCCAGATCACTGGGGGGGGGGGGGGGGGGACTAAAACCAAACTAATGCAGCAACCATATCTACAGATTGGTAGCTGCAATATAATACAGTTTTTGGGTTTAATATCGCTTTAAGGATTGGTAAGAAACAATATTTTACTATTTTGGGTTTAATACTGCTTTGATAATGCTTAGTAAAGTCTTGGTGGTTTTTGAAGTTTTGTTTTTTAAAAGATTTTTGTATAACAAAAAGTCAGATGTTCCCAAATGCCAGCATTCTTCTGATGTTATCTCGCACATTATGATAAGTAGTCTCTTGTCTGGTGTACGTTGCCACGTGGTGGAAAAATGAGTGGTGTGCTGTCAGTCTATCCATGTAAAATGGTACCTTTTGAGTAATGTATGTGATGAGCCTTTGTTTTGGAGCACAGGGGGTGTCACACTGCCATCATCAAAGCCCATAACATAAGTGAGGTACTGTCATACTTGACTAATACAGTTTCTTTGTTTTTGCAGGCTAGCGGTTACTAAGGACACTTTCCGGCAATACAGGGTGCTAGGAAAAGGAGGATTTGGGGAGGTAACTTACCTTTAACTGTTCATTTTAATTAGTCCTACTGCTCACCTTTCAGGGCTTCCTTGCCCTTTCCTGGTCTGATGTTCTTCCATTGATTTATGTATACTTTTACTTCACTACATCAACAAAATTCTGTGATGTGTACCACGGGAGGAGAGTGGAATGTAATTCTTGCCCAAGAGAATAGAGGCAAGGGGTGGGGTGGCCCATAAAAAGGTAAAAGTAAAAAAATCTGCTATTTTTCAAAGTGGATTCTGGGGGATGCATTGGTTTGGTGCATATAGTCACATTTTAAAGCCGGCCATAGATGGTTTGAATCCCCTGCTAAACTTGCTGAGATTTGATCCATGTATGGGCAGGCATTTATCGGCATGTCAGATTTTTAGGATTCATGGAGCTGCACGATTCTGTCTAAAATGAGAATCGCTATTTTTTTGCTTAAAATAAAGATCACGATTCTCGCATTGTAACATGTTTTACATTACACAAAAAAATTGGGATAACTTTTTACGGTTTTTAGTTTTTTTTTTTTTTCTTTCTATTCATTGTAGTGTGTTTGTTTTAGTTTTTTTCACCAAATATGTAGTTTGAAAGACCGCTGCGCAAATACAGTGTGACATAAAATGTTGCAACGATCACCATTTTATTCCCTAGGTTCTCTGCTAAAAGTGTATATATATGTTTGGGGGTTCCAAGTAATTTTCTAGCAAAAAAATACTGATTTTAACTTTGTAAGAAACAAGTGTCAGAAAAAGGTTAAGGCCCCTTTTCACACTTGTACAACTTGTCCCACGATTTGAGACTGCAAAGTAGCATGACAAGTCGTTCCCCATGATTTCCAATGACAACCATTCACATTAGTATGACTTAAAGTCGTTCCGACTTCAAAGTAGTCCCTGCACTACTTTGGTCCGACTTTGATGCCAGATACACAGGCATTCCCTGATATCGCGGCAAAATCGCACGACTTTGAATTCACAGTCGTGTGAAGGGGGCCTTGGCCTTTAAGTGGTTAAACCTTCCCTTATTTACAGATGAAATTCATTCCTTTTGATTTAAGAAGGAAAAGTTACAATGTTTATAGTTCTCTACTAGCGCCCACAATGTTGTGAAAAACTTGTCAGGCTGCCCGTTTTTTTTCTTTTGACAACTGACTGAGCAGAGAACTCTTTACACTTGTTACATGAATGAATCGGGGAAATTCTGCATAGCGATCGGGAAGGGGGTTTATTTATTTTTAACGATTAATCGTGCAGCTCTAAATGCCAGCAGCTATGGGCTCTAGCAATAATCACTGTGTTCTCCCAGCAGGGACAGCTCACCAGGCCCCCCTGCTGGGAGAACACCGTAACTCCATGGGAGGCATTCCCCCCTCAACAGTCTGCATCAAGTAATTTTTTTTCCTGCAACCCCTATGGCCAGCTTAACTGTGGGATATGGCAAAGCAGTTACACTTTTAAATGGAAGGGAAGGAGGGGGTTTATGCAAACTGAAGCGGAAGTATAGTTTCTTCCCATAACAACTATATTTTGTTTTGCTATGGGCACCAGTCACCGCTCCAGTTATCAGCTGTTTTATTTTGGGTCAGGGTTTTCTAATCTGTAAATGACTAAAAAGGGGTGTGTTACCCCACGCTACCTGTTAATACCTGTGTAGTGATAAAGATTCAATAGATGGCTGCAAGCAACCAAATTGTGTTCCCACAATGCTAATCAACAAATAAATGTTGCTGCGCCTATCCCTTTAAATGTGCATAGCGATTATAACCTCTTGTGTTTAAAAAAAAAATGTAAGTACAAACATACACAATCCGAAACTTCCTTGGTGTCACAATAGGTGTACTGCGGATAAACATAAAGGTAAATTAGTGTCTCAACAGGTGTAATACACAATATATGTATAATAATACACTGATCACATTCAAACCATAGTATACAAAATATTGAAATAAAAAATTAAATACAAAAATTAATGCTGCCCCCAATGACGTGATATTTCATGAAACGCGTTGGGCGGAGTCCATGCTTGTGACATTGCCGCACTAGTCGATCCCACAAGGCTGTCGGCTTGAATCCGGGGACAGATATGCATTGCGTATATGCTCGTTTTATAACTGCCTCCTATGTAAGTAGTTGTATCTTTTTATCTCTAAGTTTTATACGGTTTCACACAATGAGATTTTCTTTGATCTTGCATGCATAATTTGTCAGTGAACCATTGGTTATTCCCTATGTGAGTGTTCCCATTGGGCACTAAAGAAAAGCCATAGGTCTCCCATTTCGCTGCAAAGGAAAGCGGGTTAATGACTCTTATAATCCAGAGTCCATTTCCTCTGGAGAGGGGCCGTCTCATATTATATGGTGAAGGTGCAGCTGGGTGTTTGACCTTTTTATGCAATATTTGCTAGCAAGGTGTTTTTTTCATGTGTTGAGCACTTAATCCCTCACATTCTCCTTGAAGTGATTTACTAGTTTCATGATTGGACTATATCACTTCTAATTGGACTGTAATATTTATGGTACTTTTTATTTCTTTGTTATTTTAGCATGGCAATTTTCTGTTTTTTTATTTGCGGTTTACAATATTATCCGTATTGTTTTTGTTAGCGGCTTTATAATTTGGGTTAATCTGCGCAATAACTTTTGAAATTTATCAACAAAATTATTGTGCAACTCTTCAAGTGTCCTTTTCAATCCAAATTGTGACATAGTTTTGTAATACACTTGCCAAACGGCACAAAATGTGGATTTTTTTTAAGAAAAATATTCAGTGACTCCGCATCCATTATTGGCCTTGTTCATTTTTATTCTATGCTCTCCCTTTAGGTGTGTGCCTGCCAGGTCCGTGCCACTGGCAAAATGTACGCATGTAAGAAGCTGGAGAAGAAAAGGATCAAGAAAAGAAAAGGGGAGTCAATGGCTTTAAATGAGAAACAGATCCTGGAAAAAGTCAACAGCCGTTTTGTGGTAATATACTACTTTAGTTATTGCATGCGTACAAGTCTCTGTTCACTCAAGTGTGATCTTTGTGTTTTCTAGGAGTCATCCACATGGGCGCTGTGTTCCATACAGCCTGAATGAGGGCCTTGTTTATGCGACTGGAGTTGCATGCAGGCTTCCTATGTTCCTCTTTTGGGACGCACAGGCTGCATGGACACAGCTGCTCATCCCCAACTGATAGGCTTGCAGGGGTCAGTGAGTGGCCCCCTAATGTGGACAGTGTGTGTTCGAGGGTGCCCAACCGCATCTGCCAGTCTGTCACATAGGGCTAACTAACGATTATTTTCATAATCGATTAGTTGGCCGATTATTGTTTTGATTAATCGGTTAATAACCGTAAAAATAAAAAAAGGCAATTTTGCTGCGTTTTGCATTTTTCCTTTTTTTTTTTTTTTTTTTGGCCAATTTGTTGTTGGGCAGACTAAAAAACACATTGCTGCAAAAACACATTATTACATGCTTTTCTGCAGCTTCTCTATTGAAGTATATTGAACCAAAAAAACAAAATAGCACCGTTTTGCGTTAAAGTCCTTGCCCTTTCGAAATACGCAGCAACTGAAAAAAATCATGGATGTGAACGTGTCCCATAGGAAACCATGTAAATGACCTGTAGTGTGTTTCTGCAAAAAGCACCAAAAAACACAGAGGTGTGACCCAGGCCTGAGAGGTTTAGTAACATAATGGTGTTTAAAAAAAATAAAATTGGTACAAAAAGAGCAAATAATCGCTGTAAGGGTTTTTTTTATTGTGGGACAGTGAAAGTAATATTTACAGTAGCGATTTGCTCTTTTTGTACTGTAAAGGGCTCATTTTTTTTTTTTTAACCCCATCATGTTACTGGCCGATTAATCGATTATGAAAATAGTAATCGATTCATAATCGATTGGTTGTCGATTAATCGATTAGTTGTTTCGGCCCTACTGTCACATTAGGATGAACGGCTGTGTCTTATGCTGAAATGATTAACATGTATCTAAAGACAATTATTATTTTTTCTTCTTTTATTGCTAGTATAGAAGAGTTAGACCCCCTATCAGGAGTTCATTGCTGTCTGTTTCCACTGGAGAAATTCCCCTTTGTGGTTTGTCCTGAGGACCATGTCTGTACTTACACTTGTCTGTCCTTTACAGCAGAGTTTCATCCTATCTAACGCCTTTGGCCCTAATGCTATTGAATACCTCTGTCTTTAATGTTTGGGGGAAAAAAAGGTATGTTATCTTTGGTCTCCCGTTGACTCCTGGGATATCGGCATCATCAATCACAGGCTTCAACAGGAATCCTCTGCTTCTGGTATCCCGTTATTTCAAAACTAGAAATGACATAATGCCAGGCAGAGTGGGGTGCTGCACTTGCCTCTGCTCCTTCCTGGTCCTTTGCTGTGAACTAGTTGCTAGAACAGGGCGAGAACTTCCACCATTGCTATAGCAACCTGTAAACAACACTGTGCGTGGGGAATGTCGCTGGGGCGTGGGATCGGGTGGTGCATGCAGGGTAAACCGTCGATCCCTGAAATCACTGGCGCCGGCTTAAGATGTCCTCACCTAAGATGGCCGCCAGCTGCATTTCTTTAAGGCAAGGAAACCGCAAATTTGTCAAGTAAGCACATGATGGACTATAGTAATATCCAAGTTTTAATAAAAAAAAATTTAAGCTGCACGGGGAGGTTTTTATTACATTTTTTTTATTAGGAGACTGTAGCTCCTCTTTAAAGTTGTTGTAAAGGCAGAGTTTTTTTTATTTTTTTTTAATCTGAATGCCTTCTATGCATTAAGATAAACCATTTGTGTGTAGCAGCCTCCCCAGTACTCAATTACTTACCTGAGCTCCGTCTCTCTCCCGCGATGTCCACGAATGTCCAAGCCATCCAGGACACTCCTCCTGATTGTCTGTCTGATACACAGCAGCGGTACTTTTGGCTCCCACGGCTGACAAAATCAGTTAATCAGGGGAGAGAGGGGGCATGGCCGTGTCAGGGCTCTGTGTCTGATTGGACACAGGGAGCTGTGACTCTGCTCCAGTGCCCCCATGGGAAGCTGCTGTCTGTGGGGGCACTAGATAGGAGGGAGGGGCCAAGAGCAGCAAAGAGGGACCCGAGAAGAGGAGGATCCAGGCTGCTCTGTGCAAAACCAACTGCACAGAGGAGGCAAGTATAACATGCATTTTATTTATTTTTTAAACGAGCCCTTACAATTTAAGTCTTCTCTGGGTCTTTTCTGTCTATCTGTCTGGATTCAGCAAGATGTTTTGCTCCACGTACTGACAGGCACAGCTCTGCAGGAATTTGAGCTGCTGGGCTGCATCATATTTTTGGTGTCGAGCTTTTAGTGGACTCCATAGAAGTCCATGCAGACATGCACCTTTTAATGGACTCTCTGGAAAAGAATGCAGGACTGACAAGATGTCCATCTCACAGCAGAGACCTAGCGCCATGGTGGTACCAAATTTCCAGGAAGACGGATTTGTTCCATCAGAGCACTGAACAGCAATGAAGATTTAGCATGCAATTTGTCCCCGATTCACTCAACAACTGAACAATAAAGTTGTGAGTAGGGTTTCGATGGAAACTAGAGAGGAGTGGTGTTTTTTCCAGACTTCAACACTTTGTTCATGTCTAAATGTCAGATCAGATTACAATGTAAACAGCCTAGCGTTCAGTCATTAACACCTTATCTCTAATGAACATCTATGAACAATTATGCCAACTCGGCCAGACTGATGTCGTTCTCCAACTGCTGGAATCCACAATCAAAATAAATTGTGTGCTAATGACGCAGTGCAGCAATTCCACATTAGCTGCGACTGGTCCGATGATAGCTGGGCTAAGACGTCATCAGGAAATCATTTATTGAATGATATAGTTGAGCGCAAATTTTTCCATCAACATTCTTAAGCCAGCTGTACGTGAATCGAAATTCAGCCAGTTCAGCAGGGACCCGCTGAATTTTGATCCACGCATGGGCAGGCTGTCTATCGACTTGTGTACGACCAGCCTGTCGGGTTTTTCCTGAACTAGTGCTGCCAGTTATAGCCAGCAACACAGATCATTGTATTCTGACGGCAGGGAAGGCTCCCCACTGTCACAATACAATACCATAGGGGGAATGATTTCCCCATCCACATCAATTGTGTAACTGAGGGAATCAAAGCATTTTCTTTTGTTCAACCCACTGGTTGAATAATTTAAAAAAGCATAATCTATGGGCTGTCTTAGTCTTATTTGAAAGATCGCCTGGAAGTCCTAGTATGTCCCTGGGGTTCACAAAGATCACATGGACTGGTTTTTAATTGGGTGCTTTGTTTTTGTTAATCACAGGTGAGTTTGGCGTATGCATATGAAACAAAAGACGCTCTGTGTCTGGTTCTCACTATCATGAACGGCGGAGACCTCAAGTTTCACATCTACAACATGGGCAATCCCGGATTCGAGGAGGAGCGAGTATATTTCTATGCTGCTGAGATCTGCTGTGGGCTGGACCACCTTCACCAGGAGGGCATAGTGTACAGGTGGGCATATAACCCATTCGTGCTTCACCAGGAGGACGTGGTGTACAGGTGGGCATATAACCCATGTGTGCTGCATCAGGAGGGCATAGTGTACAGGTGGGCAAATAACCCATGTGTGCTTCACCAGGGGGACATGGTGTACAGGTGGGCATATGACCATTGTGTACAGGTGGGCATATAACCCATGTGTGCTGCATCAGGAGAGCATAGTGTACAGGTGGGCATATAACCCATGTGTGCTTCACCAGCAGTGCATAGTGTAAAGGTGGGCATATAACCCATGTGTGCTTCACCAGCAGTGCATAGTGTACAGGTGGGCTTATAAACCATGTGTGCTGCATCAGGAGGGCATAGTGTACAGGTGGGCAAATAACCCATGTGTGCTTCACCAAGGGGACATGGTGTACAGGTGGGCATATAACCCATGTGTGCTGCATCAGGAGAGCATAGTGTGCAGGTGGGCATATAACCCATGTGTGCTTCACCAGAAGGGCATAATGTACAGGTGGATATTTAACTTATGAGTAATTCTCCAATAGGGCATAGTATACAGGTGGGCATATAACTAGATGTGGCCATAGAATCCATATATACCTTCACTAGGCATAGAAGAGAAGCTCTATAATGAAGTAAGGTAAGCGTGGACACTGTGGTATCTACTTATAGAATCCATATATACCTTCACTAGGCATAGAAGAGAAGCTCTATAATGAAGTAAGGTAAGCGTGGACACTGTGGTATCTACTTATAAAAACCAACAGCTTGTAACTTTTTAAAATGAAAATTAGTTTTTATTACCATTTTTAGTATTTTTTTTTCTTTTTTTTCAGAGACCTGAAGCCAGAAAATATGCTCTTAGATGATGATGGTAAGTTTCTGACGTGTGTGTGTGTGTGTGTGTGTGTATGTGTCTATACATATAGATGAAAATAGATTGTGGTGTTCCAGTGAACTGGTTAAAGGGTTTGTAAACCCTTGTTTAAAAAATTAATAAAATAACAAACCCTTCATACTTGCCTCCACTGTGCAGTTCGTTTTGCACAGTGGTCTGTGGGAAAAAGATATTTTTTTTGCTACGTTTTTTTGTTTCCTGCGATCTTCGATCAATTGCTGACTGGGTGACAGGCTGGATCCTTGATCCTTGTAGTCTCCCCAGTTTCGGCCATCGAGCGTGTGCCGACCCTAGCTACGCGCTGGGTTTTCCACGACATGCCCGTCGCTCCGCCGGTGAGCCTACGTTCCAAGGCTTGCATCGGACCGCTCAGCTTTGGCTGACCTTACGGCCAAGTCGCAGCAGCCTGTCCGGTGAGCGTCGCACTCCAGGGCATACATATGATTGTCCCCTTGGGTCCAATCACAGCATGCCTGGCCAACAGTCACCTTTTGTGCGCGGACGATGGATCTGTTTGGAATGTCTTCCAGCATGATGCATGCAGGATAGGTAAGTAAACTCCCCTGCCTCGGCTGGGTGATTTGGCTGGACAGTGGTTGTGGCCCCTTTCTTCCCTCTCTCCTTGCCCTTCCCTCCTCCCTGGGCTTCTAGCTAAGGGTGCTGGGGGTCACCTAGGGGGTTCCACTGGAGCGGGGCTGGCTGTAACTAACATTTAAAGATGTAATTTCTGCTTACCTGTGTGTGTGCTTCTTCCCCCTCCATGCTGTCAGCGGCCATTTTACGGTGGTCCATGCCGGGTTCGGCCTCTAGTGACTGCCCGACGACCATCTTCCTGTGGTTTCGGCACCATTTTCTTGTATTTCCACACCCACTGGCCTCTATCGACTGATCGGCGGCCATGTTTGTAATGATCCACGCTGTATGTATATATTGCCGTTCGGCGGCCATCTTTTTGTGGTCTACGGCTGCTTTTGGCCTCTATCTTCGGCTCGGCGGCCATTTTTTTTAGAGCCCACATTATCTTCCATAAAGACTTTTGGCGGCCATTTTGCGAGAGTCTCAGGCCTCTAGGGTGCATTACACTGGCGCGAGAAAATCACACAGGAAGCACAGATAAAAGAAGCAGACTGACACAGCGGTGGGACAGCATCACAGGCGCAGCTCGGCAGCATAGCGGTACCGATCCAAGGGTGGTGAGTCCTCTGGGTGATCCAGCATCTCTGCAGCACAGGAGGGTGGCCTATTGATATCTTGCCTAGAGGCCTGTGGGTGTTAGCGTGTCGTCAGCATGGCATCTGAGCCAGATGTCTTCTCCCCTGAAACACCAGATTTAGCAGCTGGTGCCCCTGAGGTGTCTATGAACGCTATGACGGCAATCCTAGAGGCGTTTGCTGCCAGGGTGGAAGCAGCACACGGTAATACAGGGGGTAGTAAATGCCCCCATCCCCTGCAAGCTTCTGGGGATAATTCTGATGCAGAACCAGGTCCAGCTACGGCTCAGGGCCCAGATTCTGACGCATCAGAGACTGCAGACCGTGACCGGACAGTGAGAATGACTCAAAGTCCAGTTCAGTACGCGAAACGGCTTTGGTATCTGACCTTATTACTGCAGTGCGGGATACGCTAAAGTTGGAAAATACTGCAAAAGCAGCAGAGACTCCGGTCCACTTTGGGTTTCATAAACCTGCCCGCACTGCTAAGGTGTTCCCTTGTGTGTCTTATTTTGATAAACTCTTATACAAGGAATGGGAGAACCCACTGAGGGTCTTTACAGCCCCAAAGAGGTTTGCGGTACGGTACCCCTTTGAGGAGAGTTTTCTGAAGAAATGGACCTCTCCCCCTATAGTGGACCCTCCGGTGTCCAGACTTAATAGAGCCACCGCAATTCCAGTAGAAGGGGCTCCTGTTTTCAAGGACCCTGTGGATAAGAAGGCTGAAGCACTCGCTCGCTACCTATACTCAGTGGTAGGCTCGGCAGTACGCCCGGCATTGGCGGGGGCCCTAGTGTCTCAGACACTTACTGAATGGGCAAGATTGCTACTCCAGGGGTTAAGGAGCGAGATGCTCCTCCTGATGAGATAACATTGGCCGACCAGTTGGTCCAGGGCCTTAGGTTTGTCTGCGAGTCAGACATGGATACTATTCCCCTGCTGTCAAAAGCTTCGGTTTATGCAGTAGCAATACGCTGCCTGATCTGGCTAAAGGGCTGGGCTGCGGACCAGACCTCCAAGAAAGCCCTGTTGGATCTGCCTTTTAAGGGCGACAGACTTTTTGGGGCCTCTATGGATGACATCATCAAGGATGCCACAGGAGGTAAAAGCACTTTTCTTCCTCAAACTAGCAAGGGTAAGGGGCCACGCCAAGGGCAAGGGCCCTTCTTTACGGCACGTAAGCGTTTTTTTCGTCCCTCTAGGGCGACAGGGAAAAGACCCCAGGCCGACAAGGTGCCTGCCCAAGGAAAAAAGCTTCCTTGGTCCCACAAACCCAACAAGCCTGCGGACAAATCTGCGTCCGCATGAAGGTCCGCCCCTACCCAGCTCTCGGGTGGGGGGACGTCTTAGCAAATTTGCGACTCATTGGACAGCTCTAGTCTCCGACAGGTGGGTTTGCGAAGTAATCTCCTCGGGCTACAAGATGGAATTTCTCTCTTGTCCACCGGACAGATTCATCACCTCCAATCTCCAGCTACTACTGACCCGTCGGGAGGCCCTGTATGGGGTGGTCCAGGGTCTATTGGAACGCGAGGTAGTTATTCCTGTTCCAGAACAGGAACGGGGTCAGGGTTTTTACTCAAATCTGTTCATTGTGCCGAAGAAGGATGGGGTTCATCCAATCTTGGATCTCAGAGCCCTCAATTGCTTTGTGAAGGTACAAAGATTTCGGATGGAGTCGGTTCGATCTGTAGTCACGGCTCTCCATCCGGGGGACTTTCTGGCCTCCTTGGACATCAAGGACGCATACCTGCATGTCCCCATATACTCCAGACACCAGAGGTTTCTGCGATTTGCTATCAGGAAGAACCACTACCAGTTTGTGGCCCTCCCGATCGGCCTTGCCTCAGCACCCAGGACGTTCACCAAGGTGCTCGCTCCGATTCTGGCACTTCTAAGACAACGGGGTATCTCTATCATGGGCTACTTGGACGACCTTCTACTGAAGGCCCCTTCAAGCTCAGAATTAGAGGTAAATGTGTCCATTACCTGTCAGACTCTTCGAGACTGTGGTTGGATACTAAACACGCAAAAGTCAGTATTGGTGCCCACTCACTGCCTAGTGTACCTGGGGTTGATTCTGGATTCTTCAGAGGCAAAGGTATTCCTCCCTGTGGAGAAGTTGCAGACCCTCCGGGCTGCAGTACGGCAGCTGACTTCCAGGAATTGGTCCTCACTCCGTTTTTTGCATGCGAGTGTTGGGCCTCATGATAGCCTCCTTCGAGGCGGTCCCATATGCTCAATACCACACTCGAGTGTTACAGAAGGAAGTTCTGTCCAGATGGAACAGATGTCCATCATCTCTGGATTATCAAATCCGAGTCAGCCACCTAGTCAGGAGATCCCTGGTATGATGGCTGACAGCACCGGCTCTAATGGCCTGGAAGTCATTTCTTCCAGTTTACTGGATAGTGATCACGACGGACGCCAGCCTTACAGGTTGGGGGCAAGTCTGGGGTGTTCAGTCGGCGCAAGGTCGCTGGACCCCAGAGGAAGCCCTCCTGCCGATCAATGTCCTGGTAATCCGGGCGATCAGGCTGTGTGCCTCTTCAAATGGTCTCAGAGGCTGCAAGGGCCGTCCAGTTAGGATCCAGTCAGACCACGCCACAGCAGTGGCATATGTCAATCATCAAGGAGGAACAAGAAGCTCATCTGCAGCATCGGAGGTCGCTCGCATCCTGAAGTGGGCAGAGAGGAGCGCACCGGCACTGTCGGCCGTGTACATTCCGTGTGTGGAAAACTGGCAGGCGGACTACCTGAGCCGCCAGATGCTGGACCAGGGAGAATGGTCCTTACACCCGGAGGTGTTCCAACTCCTCTGCCAAAGATGGGGCACACCAGACGTAGATCTTCTGGCTTTCCGACTCAATCGGAAGGTATTGAGGTTTGTGGCCTGGTCAAGAGACCCATGGGCAGACGCAACGGACGCGTTGGTGGCATTGTGGGGTCAGTATCGGCTAATCTATGCCTTCCCTCCCTTAAGGCTTCTTCCTCTTCTGCTCCGCAGAGTGGAGGCAGAGGGAATTCCAATGATCCTAATCGCTCTAGATTGGCCTCGGCGTCCTTGGTACGCCGATCTAGTACGTCTGGTAGCAGACATCCCCTGGGGCCTACCACTACGGAAGGACCTGCTATCGCAAGGTCCCATACTCCATCCTGCTTTACGCTCACTGGCTTTAACAGCATGGCTGTTAGGCCCCGGTCTCTCAGTACCTGGTTCTTGACGGATTCAGTAATCTCTACTATGAGAAGTGCTCGGAAACCGTCCTCCTTGGAAGGTTTATCACCGCACTTGGAAGGCCTACATCTCCATGTGTGAGGAAATGAAATGGCATCCGCGTACTTATTTGGTTTTCAGAATCCTTCTGTTTTTACAGCATGGGGTGGACCAAGGGCTTGCCCCAAGTACGATTTAAGGGACAGATATCTGCCCTGGCTGTCTTTTTTCAGCGACCCCTGGCGACTCACTCTCTTGTGAGTACATTTTGTGCAGGGGGTTCGACATGTGGCCCCTCCGGTCCACCCCCCCGCTACCTCCGTGGGACTTGAACCTGGTCCTCTCTGTGCTTCAGAAGGCACGTTTGAGAATATTAGAGATATTCCCCTGTTGACACTTTCTCAGAAAGTGGTCTTTTTGGTGGCTGTTACGTCAGTTAGACAGTCTCTGAGCTGGCAGCTTGTCCTGCAAGGCTCCCTATTTGATTTTCCACAAGGATAAGGTGGTGTTGCGGCCGCAGCCTTCCTTTCTTCCGAAGGGCGTTTCGGCTTTTCATCTCAACGAAGACATTGTACTTCCATCCTTGTGTCCTCATCCGTCGAATCCTAAGGAGTCAACGTTGCATTCCTTGGACGTTGTCCGAGCTTTGAGAGTATACATATCTGCTACTTCCCTGTTCCGGAAGTCAGACTCACTGTTTGTTTTGGTGGCTGGTCCCAAGAAGGGCCAAGCAGTCTCGTCGGCCACCATCTCTAGGTGGATCCGACAGATGGTAATCCAGGCTTACGCCTTAACGGGTCAAGCGCCCCCCTTTCTGGTCACGGCCCAATCGACCAGGGCAATAGGTGTCTCTTGGGCTTTCCGACATCAAGCGTCTGTTTTCCAATTATGTAAAGTGGCGACTTGGTCGTCCACTCACACTTTCACAAAATTCTACAAAGTTGATGTAGGTGCATCTTCGGATGCCTCTTTCGGCCGCAAGGTTTTGCAAGTTGCAGCTCCTCCGTTGGAGTGCTGTTTTGGGGTGAAGTTTATTTTTATGCTGTTACCACCCCTCGTTTTTGCTCGGACACTGCTTTGGGACGTCCCACTTTGTCAATAGAGAAGCTGTCGGTCCATGGACGAAAGAGTAAATAGCATTTTTTACTCACCATAAAATGGTTTTCTCGGAGTCCATGGACCGACACAGCACCCACCCCTCCTTTTTAAGTTTGTACTGCTTTTTGACGAACTGATCTGCGAGATGCAGACTGAGGGGATATACCCAGAGGGTCCGCCCCCTGGGCGGTACTGTAGAAGGTGTGAGGCAACACTTTTTACAAGTTTTCTGCCTAGTCACTCCTAATTAACGGATAATACCCACTTTGTCAATAGAGAAGCTGTGTCGGTCCATGGACTCAGAGAAAAGGATTTTACGGTGAGTAAAAAATCCTATTTTTTCAACACTGCCTTTAACCCTCTTGGGCATGGAGTTCACCAGAGCTTCACAGATGCCCCTGGAGTCCTCTTTCACTTTTCCATGACTACATCACGGAGCTGGTGGATGTTGGAGACCTTGAGCTCCTCCACCTTCCGTTTGAGGAAGCCCCACAGATGCTCAATAGGGTTTAGGTCTGGAGACATGCTTGGCCAGTCCATCACCTTTACCCTCAGCTCCTTTTAGCAAGTCAGTGGTCCCCTTCGAGGTGTGTTTGGGGTCGTTATGTTGGAATACTGCCCTGCGGCCCAGTCTCTGAAGGGAGGGGATCATGCTCTGCTTCAGTATGTCACAGTACATGTTGACATTCATGGTTCCCTCAATGAACTGTAGCTCCCCAGTGCCGGCAGCACTCATGCAGCCCCAGACCATGACACTCCCACCACCATGCTTCACTGTAGGAAAGACAGACTTGTATTTGTACTCCTCACCTGGTTGCTGCCACACACGCTTGACACCGTCTGAACCAAATAAGTTTATCTTGGTCTCATCAGACCACACACATAGTTCCAGTAATCAATGTCCTTAGTCTGCTTGTCTTCAGCAAACTGTTTACGGGCTTTCTTGTGCATCATCCTTAAAAGAGGCTTCCTTCTGGAGCGACAGCCATGCAGACCAATTTGATGCAGTGTGTGGCGTATGGTCTGAGCACTGACAGGCTGACTCTCCACCCCTTTAACCTCTGCAGCAATGCTGGCAGCACTCATACGTCTATTTCCCCAAAGACAACCTCTGGATATGATGCTAAGCTTGTGCACTCAACTTCTTTGGTTGACCATTGCGAGGCCTGTTTTGAGTGGGACCTGACCTGTTAAACCGCTGTATGGTCTTGACCACCGTGCTGCAGCTGCTAGGAGCCAGCTAAAAAAGTTAGGAGCCAGGTTTTTTTTTTTTTAACGACCAATGCGTGCAGAAGCGAACGCATACGCGAGTAGCGCCCGCATATGAAAGCAGTGTTTAAACCACACATGTGAGGTATCGCCGCGATTGGTAGAGCGAGAGCAATAATTCTAGCCCTAGACATCCTCTGTAACTCAAAACATGCAACCTGTAGAATTTTTTAAATATCGCCTTTGGAGATTTTAAAGGGTAAAAGTTTGTCGCCATTCCACGAGCGGACGCAATTTTGAAGCGTGACATGTTGGGTATCAAATTTACTCAGCGTAACATTATCTTTCACAATATAAAAAAAAAAATTCGGCTAACTTTACTGTTGTCTTATTTTTTAATTTAAAAAAGTGTATTTTTTTTCCTCAAAAAAGTGCGCTTGTAAGACCGCTGCGCAAATACGATGTGACAGAAAGTATTGCAACGACCGCCATTTTAATCTCTAGGGTGTTAGAATAAAAAATATATATAATGTTTGGGGGTTAACTTCTAAGTAAAGGGAAGGAGATGGGCGGGCAGTGAAACAGGCAAGCATTGCTGGTTGTCTTGTCATACCAACGGCCACCACAAGATGGCGCCAGATTACAGAATGAAGCCTAGGCCTGCAGAAGGCCGCAAAGCCGCGGCCTAAATTAACGGCCGGCGCGGCCCGACGAGAGCACGCGATCGCGGAGGGGGGGCGCACGGAGATACAGGTAACCTCAGCTGTGCTGCCCAGGTGCCAGGTCGCTAATTCTAGTCGCTTTTGGGACCTGGCGCCCGGGGATTGTCGAGCCCTGTAATTTATGTATAAATTTGTCATTTTTTTTTTTTTTTTTTTTTAAATTAATGCAGGTTAAAGGATAAGTTCACCTTTGGGAACATGTTGCACCCGTTAGGGTGGAAGGTGTAACCTCTCTCCACTCCTGTAGCTCTCTCCCTGATCACCTCCCCTGTTCCCTGTGACGGTGGGCCAGGGATCTTCTCCCTGCATCTTCTGTCACAATTTGAAAAGAGTGCGGCCGTGTGGAGCTCCGCCCCCACAGTCACATCCTTTATTCAGAGTTCTGTGAATGAATAGACTGCAAGCCTTTACGCCTGATGGCTTATAGTTCTCAATGAACTTTAAGGGAGCTGGTGGGCATCCTTGTAGTTTATTGATTCTTCCTGGACTGAACTAACTGCCCGTATCGGAGATATGGGCAGACAGCTACACTGACAGTCTGCATGAGCTGAAGTTTGCACCTGCAATTTGCTGATCATAGGTGCAACTCTGTTTTACCTGCATAAAGATGTGCATTTATTTATAATTTTTTTAAAGATTAACTTATTCATTAATACATACCCATATTTTGGATCCCATTAGAATGCCAAACAGCATTAAAGCCTAAGGCCAGCGAAAGAAAATTTGGTTTTTGTTGTTCTGTGTTCCTATTAGATTTTCTGTCCGTGCTTTGCTTCCTGTCCTTACAAGATGTGAAATCAATCTCTCCAGCAGGAAAGTTTGTGGTGATTTAAAAGCCTGGTTAGAGGCTGTAAAATCCAACTCAAGCCAAACCTTTTTACTATATTTTGCATAGGATGAAGAAGAGTTAAGGGGTTCACATTAGCCCCCCCCCCCCTGCCAATCCAGTATCTGTGTTTTTAGTTGGCTTAAAGCGGAGTTCCACCCTTTGTTTATGTTTATTAAAAGTCCGCAGCTACAAAAAGTGTAGCTGCTGGCTTTTAATAAACATACACTTACCTGCTCCACTGTCCAGCGACGCGCCGCCTGGAGCTCCGCTCCTCTCCCCCCTCCTCCGCCAGCGCGTCCATTCACAGTGTGGGCACCGGCCGTGACAGCTTTCGGCTTCACGGCCGGGCACTCACTGCGCATGCGCAAACGGCGCAGCGCTCTGTGAGTGGACAGGCGATCGCCTGGGACCTGTCACGTCCCAGGTGATCGCCTACAGGGAAGAGCCGCCACAAGGCGATATGACGTATCGCCTAGGCGGCTCCAGGGCGGAAGGAGGAAGTGGGACAGGAAGTCCCACTCCTATTGAAGCCCCCACTCCCCCCCCAAAAAAAATTACATGCCAAATGTGGCATGTAAGGGGGTGAGGAGTGGAATAAAAAAAAGTAAAAAAATTGGGTGGAACTCCGCTTTAAGCAGTGATGAGACCATATATGGGGCTCAGAAAACATAGCAGACATGTTTGGGGTCATCGCTGTCAGGGAAAGGACACTAGCAGCTGGACTGGGAGCCTTTCCCTATAGACTGCTGTTTCCTTGTGACAGCATGCCACACCGGACCTCCTGCTGCCCTGTACTAGGCTCCTGCTACTCCCAGACATGATTTAGGCTGTTGTGGGAATCTTCAGGCTATTCAGACCTTTTTCCGCGCTGTCAGCCCGTGCTCTAACATCATGACTAATGTCTCAAACAAATGTACCCTCTAGCGTTCTTGTAAAGTAGAAATGCCACTTCACTTGTGTGTCTTGCATTACCTAACGCAACCCTGTCCCCATAGTAATTAATTTTTTTTTTTAAAGAATCCCAGCCCTTTTAAAAGAATCTCGGGTATCCCTTTGGGCTGAAATGCTGCCACTTCAGTGCTACCAAGCCAGTACTGGTATTCACACGTCTGGGTATTCTACCCCCCTGCACCCCCCACTGTTGCATGCATTGGTTCATCCCACTGGATTGAATGTCCCTATAAAAAATGAACCAGTGGGAGGAACTAGTAGTGCAGCAGGGGAAGCAGGTATTCAACTCCCCTTGAAAGGTCCAATAACTGCTGTTGTTGGCAGTGCCAAGACAAGATCAACCAGTGCTCAGGGTGAAGATGGGACAGCAGGGCCAATAGTGGCAAGTGTGAAAATGTTTGACGTGCAGTGAAAAGTTTAAAATGGGTGCACAAATATGCGGCAAATTTTAAAGAAAGGAAAAGATGTCCCTGGATTGGTGGTGTCACTAAAAATAAAAATGTCCTTGCGTTGGTGATGTGACTGCAATGAAAAAAATGTCCATGGCGTCGCTGAAAAACAAAAATGCTTGAGTCAGTGGTGTCACAAAGGAAAATCCCGGGGCTGGTGCCCCTTCTTGAAGATCTTTTGCTTTTATCTGCAATATATTAAATTGTGCTTATTAAGCTGGCAACGGGATCTCTTTAAACTGTCTAGAAGCATTGTGAAGGTAAAGCATTCTTGCATGTCTCTGAATTTTGGGAATGTTTTATTGACAATCCTGAGTGTAACGAGCCTGTAATGATCAGACACTGCTTACGGTCATCTCTCAATAAGAGCTGTGTCTTCTCTGTAATTTATTTGGATAAAACCTGTTATCAGTTCACCGGTGTGGACAGAGAGCTCGTTCCAGGATTAAACCACAATCTCTGACATCAGTATTATATGAGTTTGAGTCATTGAAAGTAATCACCACTATGATTTGGGATGGAAGACTAGCTGAACCTCCGTTATTTTTTATTGCTTTGCACTGAGTAGCAATTTCATAGCGGATGTGACTGTTTCCGTCACGCTTTGATGTGAACAGTTTTTCCCCATTGCCTCCTCTTATACCCAGCTTCTCATTTCAGAAGCATTAAACATATAATGAAAATTTTTTATGTGAAAGTTCTACTCATCAGACAGCAACTGTGCATAGGGGATCCCTTTTCATGTCTGCATCTAAATTGCAGAGAAGCTAATGGACCCTTAAAGCATATGTCAAGGCAAAATAATAAAAAAAAAACTTTATTTAGCAAGTCTCTGGAAATGGAATACAAGAACATCTTCTCCAGGTTTCGTCCCTTTTAAACACACTGCAAGTACAGAAAAATAACTGCTAGTGGGCCAGAAACCTAGCATGCTCCTACCTTCCTCCTTGGCCTGATAACACAACTCTAAATTCTAAACTACATGGTATCAGCCCTGCCTACTTATTTTCTGATGGGTTACAAGTAAGGATGCACCGATACCTGTTTTTAAGACCGAGTAACAATATTTTTCCTCAAGTACTCGCTGATATCAATTACTAATACCCAATTTTTTTGTTCTTTTAGTTTGTTTATTTTTTACACTGTATCTTTTAACTTGGTTTTTGATCAAGTTTATTGCTATAAGGGATGAACACCATTCCTTGTAATAGTATGGGCCTTGACAGGTCTTTATAGAAAGATCTGGGGTATATTAGACCCCAAATCTCGACTCTGGCCTCCAATGCAGCCGATCAGACACAGATCGGCCTGATCGGTTGCTTCACTAACCACTAATAGCCAGGAAAACCAAGAGCCGAAACAGGAAGTGACAAAATCCTTGTTGCATCCTGTTTCTGATGTCACGCAGTGGGAGGAACAACATCCGTTTCCTCTCACTCTCCGCCTAGAGCTAGATACTGCCAGTCGCATCCTTACTGGGCTCTCTGATCACATAGGAGAGCTTGGTCGCGGGAGGACCCCCTTCCGCCACCTGTAACAGTAATTCAGTGGCTTGTTAGCTGCCTGGATTACTTGTATCTAGTGCAGAATTGCTGAGGCTAAGAATGATATCTCGATCGTTGCTGCAGCAATGACCGAGATCTCACCCTTCCTGTCCGAGGACGTCCATAAACGTGCGGCGGACGGAAAGTGGGTAAATGCAGGACACCTTGTTGGGTCTAAGAACGGTCTCGCTCTCACAATGTGAGTGATCCTGAACAGAGGAGAACAGAAGGTAAAGTGAAGACAATGTCTGATCTCTGATGTCTTCACTTTACCTTCTGTTCTCCTCTGTTCAGTATCACTTACATTGTGAGAGAAGACTCCGTGACCAAAGCATCCTCCTATCGGTTATCTCGATGTAATGTGACAAAATCGTGGTGACCTGACAAAGCAGCACTCACTTTTTCTACAGTTCTTGTCATGGCACATTTTAAAGTGGCAGTAAACGCTCGTTTTCTATTTTTACCTACAGGTAAAGCTCAGCACGAGCACCATTTAGAGAGCACTTGCCATTTTCTCAATGAATGCAAAGTGTTCTCTTATTGAATGTGGTGAAGTTTGTGGCATCACCATCTGTTCTGTCCGCTTTGTCCAAACAGAGAATTCTTTGCATTCATCGAGAGAAAGCAAAGTGTTCCCTGAATGGCGTCTTTGCAAAGCTAGTGACCTCTGTTCACCGGGCAGCCACTTGGCACGGGATCCAGAAGCAAGTAGAGGTCACTAGTAGTGGTGCTCACTACAGCGATTTTCGGCTTTCAGGTAGATCCTATAGGTATGGCACATACATACCTACATTGGTCCAAGCTGGACCAGTGTACCTATGTAGAAGCTGCCATACCTGGATTTCATCTTTCTAGAAGTATCTAGGTTTTAACCAGGTGGAGCATTGGATTACTTGAAAGACCACAAATGTCCTATAGGGTTAAGTCATCCTTCAGCCAATCAGGACATGGGTTCATTAGACACTGTGCTAGAGCAGCCATCACATGGACGTTTGGACAGACAGCAAATGTATATTCTCAGCATTAAGCCCCTAAATGGAAAGCTAAAACTACCTACCTGTTGCAAGGACTTTTCTGTCAAATTTGGATATTAACTTTTTAATATTTTTATTTTTTCTCTTAGGTCACATACGAATCTCAGACTTGGGACTGGCCATCAAAATTCCAGACGGGGAAAGTATTAGAGGAAGAGTAGGGACAGTTGGATATATGGGTGTGTATCCTCAAAATTTCACCTACCATTTCAAAATCTACCAATCAAAGGTCATTGTCTTTCTAGATCTGATTTGATGTGTTCCATCCTCACTGATTGTATTTCTTCAGCTCCAGAAGTCATTCAAAATGAACGATATACATTTAGCCCAGACTGGTGGGGGCTGGGCTGCCTCATTTATGAGATGATCGAGGGACAGTCTCCATTCCGCGCACGGAAGGAGCGGGTGAAAAGGGAAGAAGTGGAGAAACGTGTTCAGGAGGAACAAGAGTCCTATTCTGATAAGTTCTCAGAAGATGCAAAATCCATTTGTAAGATGGTAAGAAGGAATTGAGCTTGCTAGTGTTCTGGTGTCAGGGTAGACACATTTAGAACTCTAAATACAGGCGACCAAGTCTAGGTGTCTAGGAAGACTGGACCAGGGAGCAACTACGTTTACTATGTTAGAGTCTCCAGAAAAATCAAAAGCTAACGGCATTATTTAGTACTTCAGAAAGGTATAGGGCCTAAAGTTGAACTCCAGCCAAATGGCCAGATAGATCGAAAGAGATACATAGAGAGAGATCTCTGAACAGGCAAGGACTCCAGAATGAGCACTATTTTTTAAAGCACTTTTACTTCCCTGAAGAAGCCCTGAAAAGTGGCAAAACATGTTTTATAGGGAAAGGGGGAATTATTAGACTGAGATGCTTTATTTGCAGTAGAGAGAAGAAAAAAGTAAGAAGTCTTGCACAGAAGCTTAGAAGATAGATCAGAAAAGATAGAACATTCCAAAACAAGAAAAGTGATAGGAAAACATTATATTGACTTATAGTGGAGATGAGAATTTGAAAAGGAAGATAAAAATAACATTTAGATAGTAATGGAATAAAGCAAATATGGAATCTTTTTATATAAGGCATATTGTCGCCTTACTCTAAATTTGTGAGCGAGGTGCAATAAAAAAAATAAGGAAACAGAATGCACAAAGGAAAAAATGTACGTTCATAGTAATTGTATTAAATAAGTAAAGGTTGATTTTATGTTCTCTGATGGGCTGCAAATGCCGATGTGTAATGTATGTTATTCATTACAGTATTACATTTTTTTTTTTGTTTGTGCGCCTATAAATAAAAAGCATAACAGCATTTTCATGAAAGCAATGTACCAAAACATAAAGCTTTATAAGTCCTAAAAGGAAAAAAAAATGGATATAGAAATTATGTATAGACTAATTGTCAAGTTAGTTGACACACATACTAACACCACTAAATTGCTCTTAAAAGGATTTAGCTGATCTCATTTACAGACAGAAATGTAAATATCGGTGAAACACTTTAGTTCCACTTTAGATGATATAACATCTTGTGAAAGATCATGAAAGCCTAATGTTCACAGTTCTATTTTTTTTTTTTTTTTTTTATGACCCTTGAAATACATCTTTTTATGCAGCTGAATAGAAGCTTTTGTTCTCCAACAGTCATTATTGCAAATGTTTTTTTTCTCTTTTTTTTTTTTTCTTTTTCCTGTGTATTCATTTACAAATTACGCCACTGGTCTCTTCGATATGAAAAGGCTGAATCATTTTTCCTTCATTCTACAAAAGCTGTTATCTCTGTGAACTTGAGATGGGTGCTCTTTAGAAGATAAATTCATATGTAAAAGATGTATCTACCAAAAGTGTTATTTTAGTTATTAGTATAACCTGACTGGTTAAAGTTTTTATATAGACCCGAAACCAAAAATGGACCTTGGTGTGGTGAATGCATTCATATTTCCAGTTTCTTTGCCTTTTTATTTTCAGCTGGTAATCTTGCAAACATACTTACTGTCTCTGGGTGGGTATCTATGGAGGAAGCCATGCCATGGTTGTCACCCTAGGCTGCTGTCCTGAATGGGCTATAAACATGTCTGTATCTCTCATCACATGGGGGGGCAAAGCAATTGATCGTTCACAAAAGATACATAGGAAGGTAAATATTCTTCGGTGATTGGCTATCCTGTACAGCTGCACCAGATTTTGCACTCTCCAGTTTTATTAAAGCAACACCATTGTGTGTACATCTCACAAGCGGACGTTTGGATTCCACAGTGCCCTGAAACTACTACCCACCACGTGTGACCCATCCCTGCCTCCCATACCAACCCAACCCCCCTAAAAAAAAAAGGGAAAAAAAAAGTCCCCAATTACATACAAAACCATTGGTAGCACTACAAATGTTTAAATATTAATATAATTGTGCACGTCAAGTGAGAGCAATATTTTTAGGTCATTATTCATGGTTGACTTTAAACTGATGACCTGTAAGTGTTAAAAACATCTATGGAAAATTTTGGGTACCAAGTTTGTCGCTCCTTCATGGGCATGCGCAGTTTTAAGGCTGGGCATGTTGAGTATCTATTTACTTGGTACACCATCTTTTTTTTATTTTTCCTTTTTTTTAATTTTTTTTTAAATAGGGAAATACATTGCCTTTGTGTGCACTAAAGCTAACTTTAGTGTATTCTTTTACAGAAAATTTGCGCCTAATAAACCGCTGCACTTTTATTATGTGGCGTAAAAAATTGGAAATGCCACTATTTAATTCTCCATGGCCTCTGGTTTCAAAAGATATTTACTTATTAGGGTTTAACTAATCTTCAGGCCTAAAATTATTTTATTTACACAAACTGCTCTTAAAGCAATATTTTTTTTTAAATAACCGCCTCGATCCTCCTCCTTTTATGTCCCCTGGCGGCGCTCCTGGCTCCCCCCTTCAGAGCCAAGTGCTCTCACAAAGCAAGTTGCTTGCTAGGAGGGTACTTAATGCAGACTCACTCCCGAGCCGGCTCTGTGGGCTTAATTTACTGGTGCAGCTGTGCATGGCAGCCAATCGGCTTCTAACTTCAGCTTGTTCAATTAAGCTTTGACAAAAAAATAAAAAAACTGGAAGCTGATTGGTTTCTATGGACAGCTGCACCAGATTTTGGATTCTCCAGTTTTAGTAAATTAACCCCTGTGTGTCCATTGACACACAACTTGGCCCTCCGCTCCCTCTCTACCAGGTGTAATGAGCAATGGCTCCCGCTGCTATCTGAGCCAATGAAGTTGGTGTTCAAGTGCACATCGCGGGATTGAGTTTGGGCTCAGGTAAGTTAAAGGGGGGTTAGTTGGGAAAAGCTGAGCATTAAAGTTTTTTTACCTTTAATGAAGAGAATGCATTATGGTAGAAAACCTTCAGCCACTATAACCTTTTTAAGTAAGCCCTGGCTTTCTTGGGTATCTTGCATAATGGGAGTACAGGAACCCCTCATAAGGTCAACAGCGGGAGTGCAGATTAGGGAATTCAAATGTAGAGCTCTCACCAATAGTTTCATAGAGATATATAAGAAATTGTAACCTTGTTGAGCTCTTCATCTGCAAAGAGTGAAGTAGTTTGAGGTAGAGTGGCACTTTAAAGCACCTCAGTCTTGAATAAACCTAATGCCTCTGACTTTAACTGGCATCCTGGTTTCTTGAGGTGGAATCCATCCAGCATCACAGGTTGTCTGTACAATCTCAGCCTCTCCCCAGATCATCACCGTGCACTATTGGCCAATCGAACACGTCCAAACTCCGGAGCATCATTTTCCCCCAGTTTGTGTAGTAACAAGAAAGTCAGCTACTTTTCCAGTTCTGCAGTTACTGCTTTCAAGTTCAAGTCAAGGTTCTCCTTTTTTTTTTAAATGTTATTTCTCTTTCGTTCATGGACGGACACAGCAGCAATCTTGACAAAGTGGGTATTGGCCTTCATTCAGGATTGACTAGGCAGAAAACTTGTTAGAAAGTGTTAACCACCTCAATCACAGTACAGTACCACCCAGGGGGCGGTCCCTCTGGGTACAACCCCTCTCCCTGCAGCTCGTTTTTTTTTCTGCCTAGCACAGAAGGACATGGCTCCCTTCGGGCCCATAGGGAGATCCCAGGGGGTTTTTTTGAAAAAAAATTCTGCTTTTTTTTTTTTTTTGTTCTTGCGCTCTTCGATCATCTGCCGACTGGGTGACGGGCTGGATCCCAGATCCTTGTCTCCCCAGTTTCGGCCATCGAGCGTGTGCCAACCTTAGCTACGCGCTGGGTCGTCCACGACATGCCCGTCGCTCTATGGGTGGCCGGTGAGCTACGCGCTCCAGAGCATGCATATGACAGGTCTATATGGCCGAGCCACAGCATGCTGGGCCGACAGTCGTCTCCGTAACCGCGCGGAAGATGGTCTGTCTGGGATGCTTCCAGCATAATCCACGCAGGAAGGGTAAGTAGCAATCCCCTGCTTCGGCAGGAGGACATAGCTGGACATTCCTGGGAAGGTCGAGTAGGGAGTTCTATCCTTCCTTTCCTCTCTCCCTTCCTTCCCCCCTCACAGGGCTCTGTAAGCTAGGCTGGGGGCCGGGGGCTCATCTGGGGGGGCTCCATCTGGGGCGTGAACTGCGCTGTACGTCCGCTTACTGGGGTGCCAGTGGGCTGCTATTAAGTGTCAGTTTTGCTTACCTGTGGGTTTCTCCCTCCATGCTGTTGGCGGCCATTTTCTTGTGGTCCGCGCCGTTCTTCAGCACGGCTGGTCGGCGGCCATTTTGTGGAGGTCTCTGGCCTCTAGTGTGCATTTTACCGGCGCAAAATAGACACACGCTGACGGAGGGTCAGACTGACACAGGCAGCTGTGGAAAGAGCAACTCAGGCGGGAGACAGACGGCAGCAGTAACAGTGACCGTTCTAAGGTTGGTGAGTCCTCTGGGGGGCCCCTCATCTCTGTAGCAGCTAGGAGGGTAGGCTGTTGATACCTGGCCTGGAGACCCTGTGGGTGTCGGGCACGTGGGTCAGCATGGCATCAGAAGCAGATGCTTTTTCCCCTGAGACATCTGAGTTGGCAACTGGTGCCCCTGCACCCGATGCATCAGTGGACGCTATGTTGGCGATCCTGGAGGCTTTTGTTGCCAAGGTGGAAGCGGCGCAATGGGAACACGGGGGTAGGACGCCCCCGCCATCTTTTGGGGATAATTCTGATGCAGAGCCAGGCCTAGCTATGGCTCATGGCCCTGATTCTGATGCGTCAGACCGCGGACCGCAACCAGTCGGACAGTGAGGATGACTCCGGGTCAGCACGCGAAAGGGCTCTGGTATCTGATCTTATCACTGCAGTGTGGGATACGCTAAAGATGGAGGATTCTGCGGAAGCGGCAGAGACGGCGGTCCCCTTTTGGGTTCCGTAAGCTGGCTCGCACTGCCAAGGTGTTTCCTCGTGTGTCTTATCTTGATAAACTTTTATACAAGGAGTGGGAAAAACCACAGAAGGTTTTTTTTCGGCCCCAAAAAGTTTGGCGGTCCGGTACCCCTTTGAGGAGAGTTTCCTGAAAAAATTGACCTCTCCCCCGATTAGTGGATTCTCCTGTGTCCAGACTTAACAAAGTAACCACAATTCCGGTGGAAGGGGCTCCTGTCTTCAAGGACCCTGCAGACAAGAAGGCTGAGGCAATCGCCCGCTACCTATACACAGTAGTGGGCTCAGCGGTGCGTCCAGCAATGGCTGGGGCTTTGGTGTCTCAGACACTTACTGAGTGGGCAAAGATGCTGCTCCAGGGGTTAAAAGCACGTGAGGCTCCTCCGGAAGAGGTAGCTTTGGCCGACCAGTTGGTACAGGGCCTTAAGTTTGTCTGCAAGTCAGACTTGGATACTATCCCCTTACTGTCCAGAGCCTCGGTCTATGCGGTGGTGTTAAGCCACCTGATCTGGCTAAAAAAAGGCCCTGATGGATTTGCCCTTTAAGGGCGACAGACTTTTTGGAGCCTCTCTGGATGACATCAAGGATGCCACAGGAGTTAAGAGCACGCTGCTCCCGCAATCCAAAAAGAGTAAGGAGCCACGCCGTAGGCAAGGGCCTTTCTTCACTACACACAAGTGTTTTTTTTCATCCGCCCAGTGCTGCAGGTAAAAGATCCGAGGCCGATAAAGTGCCTGCTGAGGGGCCAAAGTGCCCCTGGTTTCGCAAGCCCAACAAGGTCTGCCCCTGCCCATCTCTCGGGTGTGGGGGCGGATTTGCGACTCGGTGGACATCTCTGATCTCTGACCGGTGGGTTTGTGAAGTAATTTCCTCAGACTACAAGATAGTTTCTCTTGCCCGCCGAACAGATTTTTTCCCTCCAACTTCAGCCGACCTGTCGGGAAGCCCTGTATTGGGCGGTTTAGGATCTGTTGGTACGCAGGGTGATCATTCCTGTCCCAGTGCAGGAACGGTTTCAGGGGTTTTACTCGAATCTGTTCGTAGTACCAAAGAAGGATGGGGTTCGTCCAATCCTGGATCTCAAGGCCCTCAATTACTTTGTAAAAGTACAGATTCCGGATGGAGTCAGTTTGCTCTGTTGTCGCTGCTCTCCATCCCGGGGACTTTCTGGCGTCCTTGGACATCATGGACAAAAGACAAAAAGAAAGGAAAAACAAATCCCTAAAGTGCATTTTCTCCAGTCCTAATTTAAATAATGTAAGTCTAAATACCATGGTCTATAGTGGGACCATTGTTGTAGCAAAAGAGGCTAGGCAAAAAAGAAGGGGAACACCCCAAGATGTATAAAGGGGTGTAAAAGTTGCTACTTAATACAATCGTAGGTATAGACTGAGACTGGGGGAAATGATTAAATAATTTATTATCAAAAAAGAATGCTCGGAAAATTTCAATTGGCATTAAAAATAACACAGCTGCTACCACAGACTACTGACGATCACCGATTGGTGATCTCAGTAGGGGGGGGGGGTGGTCAAACAAGACAGGACAGGACTAACAGACATGACAAATAACAAAATAAGGGAACACACAACACAGAAAGTCCGGACATCGGCATGAAATTCGGAGTGCGGCTGAATAACGCTAATGATTACCTGAGATGTCAATTCTAATGATTGGGAAACCCCAAATTAAACTACTAAGGCGTATCCAGCTCCACTGCGAATTACCCCGGGGTGATACCATCAAACAAATGCCAATCCTAACATCTAGACACTGGTCCCAAGGTAATGTTCAATATCAGAAAAAATTAATATATTGGCCAAAATTGCCAAAAACAGGGGACCTCAGTAAGCAAAAATGTCAGGGTTCATCCACAAAGGACTGCGGAACAATTTTTAAGATAATCAGTAGATAGTGGTTATCCTATTCTTCTTTTTCCCACTATTTGGAGACCAGCGGGTGGCTGAAGATTTTGGTATCTAATTTGTAGCTGATTGAGCCGCCAGCTGCTGTATCTCAAAGTGGTACAGAATCAGTGTTCATTCAGGGGAATAGAGCCACATTCAAAGGTATCTGAGCATCAGCGAACTGTTCCTTAAGCATAGGTCTGTGGTAATCAAATTAGTTGAGCCCTGCAACTATATAGTGATGGCCAGTGGAGCCTGTTTCACCCGCTGGTCTCCAAATAGTGGGAAAAAGAAGAATAGGATAACCACTACTATCTACTGATTATCTTGAAAATTGTTCCGCAGTCCTTTGTGGATGAACCCTGACATTTTTGCTTACTGAGGTCCCCTGTTTTTGGCAATTTTGGCCAATATATTAATTTTTTCTGATATTGAACATTACCTTGGGACCAGTGTCTAGATGTTAGGATTGGCATTTGTTTGATGGTATCACCCCGGGGCAATTCGCAGTGGAGCTGGATATGCCTTAGTAGTTTAATTTGGGGTTTCCCAATCATTAGAATTGACATCTCAGGCAATCATTAGCGTTATTCAGCCGCACTCCGAATTTCATGCCGATGTCCGGACTTTCTGTGTTGTGTGTTCCCTTATTTTGTTATTTGTCATGTCTGTTAGTCCTGTCCTGTCTTGTTTGACCACCCCCCCCCCCCTACTGAGATCACCAATCGGTGATCGTCAGTAGTCTGTGGTAGCAGCTATCTGTGTTATTTTTAATGCCAATTGAAATTTTCCGAGCATTCTTTTTTGATAATAATAAATTTAATAATTTCCCCCAGTCTCAGTCTATACCTACGATTGTATTAAGTAGCAACTTTTACACCCCTTTATACATCTTGGGGTGTTCCCCTTCTTTTTTCATCAAGGACACATACCTGCATGTCCCCATATGCACCAGGCATCAGATTTCTGCGCTTTGCGGTCGGGGAGGACCACCCAATTTGTGGCTCTCCCGTTTGGCCTGGCATCGGCACCGAGGGTGTTCACCAATTTGCTTGCCCCGATTCTGGCCCTGCTAAGACAGCGTGGCATCGCTATCGTGGGCTACTTGGACAATCTTCTTCGGGCCACTTCAAGCTCAGAATTAGAGGAGAGCGTGTCTATAACCTGTCAGACCCTCCGAGACTTTGGTTGGGTGCTAAACACGCAGAAGTCAGTATTGGTGCCGACTCAACGCCTTGTGTATCTGGGGTTGATTCTGGACTCCTCAGAGGCGAAAGTTTTATTCCCTGTGGAAAAGTTGCAGATCCTTCCGGCTGCAGTGCGGCAGTTGACATCCCAAAGATGGTCGTTGCTCCGCTTTTGCATGCGAGTCCTGGGTCTCATGGTGGCCTCCTTCGAGGCGGTTCCATATGCTGAATTTCACACGAGTGTTGCAGAAGGGAATTCTGTCCAGATGGGACAAGTGCCCATCGTCCCTGGATTGTCAAATCCGGGTGAGCCACCTAGTCAGGACCTCCCTGGTGTGGTGGCTGACATCACCGGCACTTCTGTCCGGGAAGTCGTTCCTTCCTTTTCACTGGACGGTGATCATGACGGACGCCAGCCTTACCGGGGGGGGGGGGTCTGGAGTTTTCAGTCGACGCAAGGCCGCTGGACTCTGGAGGAATCCCGCCTGCCGATCAATGTCCTGGAACTTCGGGCGATCAGGCAGTGCCTCTCCACGTGGTCTCAGAGGCTACAAGGGCGACCAGTCAGGATCCAGTCGAACAACGTGATGGCGGATTCATATGTCAACCATCAAGGAGGAACAAGAAGCTTGGCTGCAGCGTCGGAGGCCGCTTGCATCCTGAGGTGGGCAGAAAGGAGCGTACCGGCCCTGTCAGCCATATACATTCTGGGTGTGGCGCACTGGCAGGCGGACTACCCGAGTCGCCAGATGCTGGACCAAGGAGAGTGATCTCTACACCCGGATGTGTCTCGGCTCATTTGCCAAAAATGGGGCGATCGGAAGGTATTGAGGTTTGTGGCCAGATCAAGGGACCCATGGGCAGACGTGACGGCCGCGTTGGTGGCCCCATGGAGTCAGTATCGGCTACTATATGCCTTCCCTCCCCTGAAGCTCCTTCCTCATCTGCTTCACAGAGTGGAGGCAGAGGGGATTCCAATGATCCGGATTGGCCTCGGCGTCCTTGGTACGCCGATCTAGTGTGTCTGGTAGCAGACGTCCCTTGGCGTCTACCGCTACAAAAGGACCTGCTGTCGCAAGGTCACATACTTCATCCTGCTTTACAGTCGCTGGCTTTAACGGCATGACTATTGAGAGCCAGGTGCTAATAGACCGGGACCTGTCAGATTCGGTGAGCTCTACCATAAGGAGTGCTCGGAAGTCGTCCTCTAGGAAGGTTTACCATTGCACTTGGAAGGCCTACATATCCATGTGTGAGGAAATGAGGTGGCATACTTATTTGGTTTCCAGAGTCCTGCTGTTCTTACAGCGTAGGGTGGACCAAAAGCTTGCTTTAAGTACGATTTAAGGGGCAGATATCTGCCCTGGCGGCTCATTCCCTGGTGAGTATGTTTGTGCAGGGGGTGCAACATGTGGCCCCTCCGGTCCGTCGTCCACTACCTCCGTGGGATTTGAATCTGGTCCTCTCGGTGCTTCAGAAGCCACCGTTTGAGAACATTAGGGAAATTCCCTTGTTGACACTTTCTCACAAAGTGGTCTTTTTGGTGGCTGTTACATCAGTTAGACGGGTTTCTGAGCTGGCAGCCTTGTCATGCAAGGCTCCCGATCTGGTCTTCCACAAGGATAAGGTGGTGCTGCGTCCACAGCCTTCTTTTCTTCCCAAGGTTGTTTCGGCCTTCCATCTCAATGAGGACATTGTACTTCCATCCTTGTGTCCTCGTCCGTCGCATCATAAAGAGGCGGCGTTGCATTCCCTTGACGTTGTCCGAGCTCTGAGAGTATACTTATCTGCTACTGCTCCGTTCCAGAGGTCAGACTCTGTTTGTTTTGGTGGCTGGTCTCAAGAAGGGCCTGGCGGTCTCATCGGCCACCATCTCGAGGTGGATCCGACAGATCGTGATTCAGGCTTACGCCATAAAGGGTTTGGGCGCCCCCCTTTCCTGTCACGGCACATTCGACCAGGGCAATAGGTGCCTCTTGGGCTTTCCGACATCAAGCGTCTGTTTCCCAGGTGTGTAAGGCGGCGACTTGGTCGTCCGTTCACACTTTCACTAAATTTTACAGGGTTGATGTCAGTGCATCTTCGGATGCTTCTTTCGGCCGCACGGTTTTGCAGGCGGCTGTTTGAGTTGCAACTCCTCCATTGAGGACCTCTGTTTTTTGTTTTGGGGTGAAGTTTGTTTAATGCTGTTCCCACCCCTCATTTTTTGACACTGCTTTGGAACGTCCCACTTTGTCAAGATTGCTGCTGTGTCCGTCCATGAACGAAAGAGAAAATTTTTGTACTCACCGTAAAATCCTTTTCTCTGAGTTGATGGCCGAACACAGCACCCACTCCTCCTTTTTAAGTTTGTACTGCTTTTTCACGAACTGAGCTGCAAGATGCAGGGAGAGGGGTTGTACCCAGAGGGACCGCCCCCTGGGCGGTACTGTACTGTGATTGATGTGATTAACACTTTTTAACAAGTTTTCTGCCTAGTCGCTCCTGAATGAAGGCTAATACCCACTTTGTCAAGATTGCTGCTGTGTCCGTCCATGAACTCAGAGAAAAGGATTTTACGGTGAGTAGAAAAATCCTATTTTTCAAGGTCTGTGAGAGGAAAGTAATGAATAAAGGGAACAACATCCGTTCTTATTGTCTTCTGCCTACAGCTATTAGCCAAAGACCCAAAGCAGAGGCTGGGGTGCAATGAACATGGTGCCAGTCAGGTGAAGCAGCATCCGTTTCTCAGGAACATGAACTTTAAGAGGCTGGAGGCCGGAATTATGAAGCCGTCTTTTGTGCCAGATGTAAGTGTTCTTTATTACTGCCGAGTTGAGGGCGTTTTTCATTTCATAGCCATCTCAACATCCGTTGAAAACGGGGTGGATACCCTGTGAGCTCTGAGCATTCTTCTACAAGTCCAAGATCCTTATGGTTACGGGTTCATCTTCACCGTCACTTCACATGTCATGTTGGTGGACTTATTATATTTACGTCACTGTATTGTTTGTTTTCACTGTGTACACTCAGTGGTCACACTCACTCAGTGAGATTTTTTTCTAGAATCACTAGCGCTACATTCACATTTCCTTTAAGTAAGTAGGGGTATATTATGATGCTCAATTGCAAGGGGCTTTTTATATTATAACTCTGACCAAAGGTTTTGTTTTAGATAGTTGGGAAAGATTGGAACTTCTGTCAAGTTTTGTTGCTGTATTTGTCCTGATTGGGGAGATCCAACCTATTTTTTCTGGTGACTATTGTCACTTGGTTTCCCACTCATTGATGTAGAACAATCTCCTCCAAATGGGGACACTTGTTTTTATAGACCTCTCTGTTGTGGGATTTTCCCTACCTGTTGTGTTTCTGAAGACGCATAGTACAGGGAACTCTCTGGGGACAAGACAGTAAAACAAAAGTTGTAACCAAAAAAAATACATTTGGTTTGAGTTAGTTTTTACCATAAAACATAATGGTCTGTAATTAAAGTGTTAGTCAAAGCATTTTTTTTTGTTTTTTTTTTAGGTTTTTACATTCTCTGTGCAATGGTTTTGCACAGAGCAGCCCTAAGACCTCTTCTTGGAACCCCTTTCGGCACTCCTGGCTCCTCTTCTCAGTGTGCCACTATAGGAAGCCACTTCCTGTAGTGGCACACCAGCGGGCTCAATCCCGAGCTGTGCTGTCTGTGTCTATAGACAGACAGCAAGTCTCATCCCCGTCCCCTGCTCTCTCCTCACATCTTGTGATTGATAGTAGCCAATGGCTCCCGCTGCTGTCTCCAAGCCAGTGAGGAGATAAAGAAGCAGCAGCTCTGCTGCTCTTAGGCACAGCGCTGGATCGAGATCAGGCTCAGGTAAGTATTTAAAGGTGGAGGGGAGAGCGCAGAATGCCTTTAAAACCACTTTAAATTAAAAATAATTAAATCGAATGTAATGACCATGTGTATGTTTTGGATTCTAGCATAAACTATAGTGCTGGAACTATAAACTATGTTAATGTTTTCCCCTCAGCCCCGGGCGGTGTATTGTAAGGACGTGCTGGACATTGAGCAGTTTTCGACGGTTAAAGGTGTAAATTTGGACAAAACGGACAATGATTTCTACGTTAAGTTTGCAACTGGATGTGTGTCGATCCCCTGGCAGAATGAGGTGAGTGTGTGTACTAAACGGCACATTCCAAAATGGCCTTTTAAGGAGCTGGCAAAGTTTTTAGCATTAAAATATACAGTATATTGTGCTCAATGGAAACCACCACAGTCCACTTCAAGCAGCTGTCCCCATACAGTTCTATACTCCTTGTACTTAAAGCGTCTGTTAACCCCAAAAAATAAAATGAAGATCCTATTCCCTTAAAGCATGTTATACAGCACAGTGCTTGTGCTGTGTCATTTGGACCCCCGTATCACCTGAAATACCTGTGTGATCCTGCCTGGCTATACCCTCCCCTCTGCAAACTGACCACGATAATCATGGCTGCTGTGCCCTGACATTGTGGTCAGTTTGTGCGATTCCGTCAGCCGCAGCCTGCTATCTGTGTCTCCTATGTTCTTCTCCCTCCTCCCCTCTCTGTCTGTCTCTGCTTGTAACAGTGTCCGTTCCGTCCCCCCCTCCTGCTGCTCTCATATTTTCTAATAAATGCTCCCATCCTCTCTGCACCATTATAATAATTGTCCCTGTGCCTGTGTTCTGTAAAAAAAATCTGCCCGAATGTACCCATATGAGTGCGGCTCCCAGCGCTCAGCTGATTGTCAGTGGAAAATTGTATCTCGATCAGTACCCCTGTGGTACGTACAGTGTGTGGATAGGGAAATCACGGTGGTTTGTTTTTTTTGTTTTTTTTTTTGTTTTGTGTTTTACTTTTTTTCATTCAACCTGCTGCTTGAACGAAAAAAAAATTACTCCTGTATAGCCAGCCTTACTTTTGTATTTGCATAGTTTAATTCATATGCAACGAGTTTCAAACTGTTTATGATGTCAGTCAAAGCAATACCTGATGAGTAAATACTATTTTTATTCAAAGAAAACATGAGTGCAGGTACGAGATAATTGGAAATACTGACAGCGACATACATAAGGGCAGGGCTTGACAAATTTGCTTGGAATCTAGAAGCCAGCTAAAAAAGTTAGGAGCCAGGTTTTTTTTTTTTTTTACGACCAATGCGTGCAGAAGCGAACGCATACGTGAGTAGCGCCCGCATATGAAAGCAGTGTTTAAACCACACGTGAGGTATCGCCGCGATCGGTAGAGCGAGAGCAATAATTCTAGCCCTAGACATCCTGTGTAACTCAAAACATGCAACCTGTAGAATTTTTTTAAAAGTTGCCTATGGAGATTTTAAAGGGAAAAAGTTTGTCGCCATTCCACGAGCGGACGCAATTTTGAAGCGTGACATGTTGGGTATCAAATTTACTTGGCGTAACATTATCTTTCACAATATAAAAAAAAATTTGGCTAACTTTACTGTTGTCTTATTTTTTTTATTTAAAAAAGTGTATTTTTTTTCCTCAAAAAAGTGCGCTTGTAAGACCGCTGCGCAAATACGGTGTGACAAAGTATTGCAACGACCGCCGTTTTATTCTCTAGGGCGTTAGAATAAAAAATATATATAATGTTTGGAGGTTAACTTCTAAGCAAAGGGAAAGGAGATGGGCGGGCAGTGAAACAGGCAAGCATTGCTGGTTGTCTTGTCATACCAACGGCCACCACCAAGATGGTGCCAGATTACAGAATGAAGCCTAGGCCTGCAGAAGGCCGCAAAGCCGCGACCTAAATTACCGGCGCGGCCCGAGGAGATCACCTGATCGCGGGGGGGGGGGGGGCACCGAGATGCAGGAAACCTCAGTTGTGCTGCGCCAGGTTGCTAATTCTAGTCGCATTTGCGACCTGGCGCCCGGGGATTGTCGAGCCCTGCATAAGGGTACATAAACAATAATCATAAACCTAGCCAAAGAGTATGAGATTTGATAGTTTGAGATCATATAATCTGCCCTCATTAACTCCTATTTTCCTCTGCACTGTTTTCCTGCAGATTTTTATTTTTTTTCTAACCATTTAACTCATTGCATGCATAGACAATGCGGCAATAAAGTACTAAGTGAAAACCCTATTTTTTTTTTTTTTAGTGGAGCTGTGTGCAGGGAGCGCATGTAACTCTATGGGGGATGCAGCAGCCGCGGGTTCTAATGCGACAGGCGTGCAGGGGAGGGTGAGCAGCCACGAAATCGGAGCATGTGCGTCCAGCCACTTTAAATGTTGCATTCATGCTTTACGGGCAATGGTGCTCATGTGAAGGAGGCCTTGGCCTTCCCTATGAGTGCACACAGGGCCGTCGGAACAGGACAGGCAAAACAAGCAATTGCCTGGGGCCCCGAGCTGGCATGGGGCCCCAGCCTAGGATGCCTGCCTGCTGCCTGTCACTGTCCTGGATTTCCAAATTCCGCCCTGGGTCAATCTAAATCAAATGCACGATCGATCTGACAGTGGCTGTGGACCCCCCTAGCCTAGCTAGCTGGCACTGTCTCTTCTGGTTGCTACGTGACGCCCGCTTGGCTTGTAGCAACCAGTGACGTCACTAGCAGAGCAGGAGAGAGGCAGAGTTGTGCCTATCACAGGCAGCGGAGGAAAGATCTTCTAGCTAGCTCCGCCTCCGAGTCCACCCTCCTCCTCCTCCCGCTCTGTCCTCGAGGCACACTGTGTCCAGCCACTCAGCCAGGCACTCAGGCAGCGGCATGCTGCTGTGCTGAAGTCTGAAGAACACAGAAAGACGTGACAGAGTGAGACAGATTTCAGCCAGCTGTAGAAAGCAGGCAAGTAAACATTTCTCACTCACCATTGTCAGCACAGCACTGACCAACACATCATAAGGGGTGGGCACTGCACTGGGCAGGACTGGAGCAGTAGTCAGCTCTGAGGGGTTCATGCTTGAACCTGTAGTTCTTCACTTTTGGGGGGGGGGGGTCACATGATTTCCAGTCCCAGCATGAACCCTCCCTGCCCTGCCAGGAGACACACAAACACATCCTAGCAGGACAGGGAGGGTTCATTGTGGGACTTGAAATCATGTGACCCCCCACCCCAAAAGTGAAGAACTACAGGTCCCAGCATGAACCCCTCAGGACACACAAACACATCCTAGCAGAGCAGGGAGGGTTCATGCTGGGACTTAAAATCATGTGACCCCCCCCCCGGGCCCCCCCCCAAAAGTGAAGAACTACAGGTCCCAGCATGAACCCCTCAGAGCTGACTCCTGCTCCAGTCCTGCCCAGTGACCACCCTTATGTGGGCACTGGGCAGGACTGGAGCAGTAGCCAGCTCTGAGGGGTTCATGCTGGGACCTGTAGTTCTTCACTTTTGGGGGGGGGTCACATGATTTCCAGTCCCAGCATAAACCCTCCCTGCCCTGCTAGGATGTGTTTGTGTGTCCTCTCCTGCCAGGATAAACTGTATCGCTATGCTGTGGTTCCTGTAGGCTTTGCGTGAGTGCAGGGGGGGGGGGCTCCATGTCCATTTTGCTTGGGGCCCCCAAATTCCTTCAAACGGCCCTGAGCGCACAAACTAGAAAAACATTAAAAAAAATGTAACCCTTATTTTGTTCAGTCTGATAATGCCCTGTGTCCCATGTGACCCATCCATTAATATAAGTCGTCCCAGTTCCTGGATTTACCTAAAAAAGTTAAATTTCTCTTGTAAGTTTCATGTGATTTTGTGAAATGATGATCTGATTCTGTAAAAGGGAGTTTTTATGGTTGCGATTTTGCTCTTTAGTTTTCTAGATCCTGTGTTAACTTCTGTCCTTCCAAACACATAGGGCCTCATTTGTAAAGCAGCATCATGCCCTTGCCTTATAAAACATCAGCACGTTTTTGAAGTACAGCTGAGCTCCAAAACAAGTGAAGCTTCATTCAGTCCAATGAATGAGAAAAATTACTGAAGGAGAGCTCAGTGACCTGACCTGTCAGTCATGTGACTGTCCTGTCTTCCAATCACAAAGTGCTCTCTGCAGGGACTCCATGGGGGGCTGCAGACTCCATGCCATAACCTGCACAACAGTGTCAACACTAGTTATCCAGCAGAGTGGATAGTGCTCCCTAGAGGTAGAAGCCCCTTTGTTTTGCATTAGGGAAGTAATGGGGAATTTCCATATTTGAATGAAGTCAACAACTTGCAAAATATGTTTCTCTATAATAGTTACATACATGTGTAGTTCTGTGTCAAGAGGACAGACCATGTTTATATTTTACATCCATAGATGATTGAGACGGAATGTTTCAAGGACCTCAACCTCTTCGGACCAAATGGAACCCGCTCTCCAGATTTAGATTGGAGGCAACTTCCTGAACCGCCAAAACGTAGCTTGCTCCAAAGGATCTTCAGAAGACAAGTAAGTGAATGTGGAGGCCTGGGTATCTGTTGTTCTGTCTGTGTAGAAGGTAAACGCAGATGTCCTGTTGAGATCTCACATGTCACACAAGATCCTGTCTGGACATTTTCCAGCATGAAGAGATTGGCAGCAGCAGTTGGGAGTACCCATTTTATGTTTATCGTTTTTTTTTTTTTTCCCTTTTTTTTAAATTATTATTATTCAGAAACTGTAACGTTAAATTTTGTTAACTTTTAAAAGTTCTGTTTTATATCCCCTCCCACCGCTTTTCGGGCTTGCCGGAGCCATCGGTAAAGCCCGGGAGCGATCTGATGCAGCCATTTGCTGGATCGGAAGTCAAGTGAGGCCAGGATTGCCGCCACTCGTCTCTATGGCCTGGGAGGACCAGAGTGACGTCTGATGTCAAAACAAATAATAATTTATTTTTTTCTCAAAATGCGATATCTCTATCTCTTACATGTAAAATGCAGAGATCTGGGGTCTTTTTGACCCCAGATATCTCAATAAAGAGGACCTGTCATCCATCTTTCTTTTACAAGGGATGTTTACATTTATTGTAAAAAAAAAAAAAGATTTAAAGCAACCCATGCCTTCGTGCTCGCACGCAGAAGCGAGCACATACGTAAGTTGCGTCCTCGTATGTAAACGGTGTTCAAACCACACGTGAGGTATCGCCACGATCATTGGAGCAATAATTCTAGCACTAGACCTCCTCTGTAACTCTAAACTGGTAACCTGTAAAAATGTTCAAAGCGTCGTCTATGGAGATTTCTAAGTACCATAGTTGTCACCATTCCACGAGCGTGTGCAATTTTAAAGCATGACATGTTGGCTATCTATTTACTTGGCATAACATCTTTCACATTATACAAAAAATTGGGGTAAGTATTGTAATTTTTTTAATTTATTTTTTTATTCATTAAAGTGTATTTTTTCCCCAAAAAAATTTGTTTGAAAGACCGATGCACAAATACTGTGTGACATAAAATATTGCAATGATTGCCATTTTATTCTCTCTGGTCTGTTCTAAGAAGAAAAATAATCTATGTTTGGGGTTCTAGGAAAAAATCCGAATTTAAACTTGTAAACAAAAAGTTCCAGAAAAAGCCGGGTCTTCATGTGGTTAAATGGTACCAAACCATCTTGGCAAATGCAGAAAACACGTGGAAAACAGAAGCATTGCTGTGTAGTGTTGGTTACATGCTCCACATCAATGCGTAAGGTCTCAGGCACGGGCTTTTGTGCTCAGGTTGGGTTGTGGGTGCAAGAAGATTTCAGAAGCTGGTTACTGATAAGGTTTAAGTCATATGTAAAGATTGGATGCACTCTTGTGACTAACAATTGTCTGTTTGTTTTTTTTTCTTCAGCCGGCTGATTACGGGATCACGTCAAACGACGACTCCCACTCCACCGCCAACACCACAAACCACCACTTCCAAAGCAGGACGGCAACAGCCAATGCATCGTCTTGACGGAATATTTTGTAATCGGCCCCCAAGCTGGCCTTCACTTTTACCATAAACCGTCCCAAGAACCCTCCTCCGTCCCTCCCGTTCTCTCAGGTCTAGCCTTGAACTCTGTGCAAACTTTTTACAGGAAAAATATAAATATATATATATAAATATATTTTAGGTCTTCAAGACCAAAAGGACTCATGGGAAATTTATATAACTGCCGGGAGATGACTTCCAGCGGTGATGATATTTCAAAAAAATTGTTTTATTTTTTTTATTTTAAACTGTAAGCAGATCGCTGCTGGAAAATGTTTTATGCTAAGCTCATGGAAATATAAAAGCTGTGTTTGTTTTTTTTTTTTTGTTTTTTTTTTAATGTTCTGTATCATTTTTTTTATGACTTGGTAATGCATCTTATATATAAAAAAAAAAATCAGGATTGATTGGAAAACATTTGGTTACATCCCAGTTTCCCCTGACAGGGGATCTGTTCAAAGTCTACTTAAACTTTTTTTTTTTTTTTACATTTGGTTCCTTTTTTAATTCTTGAGAGGCATTACTATTGCAACACAACTATTGTTTCCTTTTCATGTGCTGTTTTGTTAGTGTTTTATCATCAGACTGCAAAAGGGGGGTTTCCAGTTTAATATGAAATCACCTGTCGGCTTGGGTCCCCTTCAGGTCATTTTGCAGAGAGACCTCCTCCCTAAGTGCCCTAGAGATATAGAATTCCAGATTTAGCACCAGTTGCTGCTGACATCTTTTGCATCAAATCTTAGAACCACTGTGATTGGTTGGATTGTCCTGAAAAGATGGGGGACAGGCTTTCCTTTTATTTACTTTGGGAGATGGAGGTCTTCCTGTGTAGTCCCAAGCAGATTTTAGTGTTGAATTACTCTTCATATGCATATATCGGCAGCTATGTTGTAGCTGAGAATTCATTTCATGAGTTCCCTAGGATCCCGTGCCATAACACATGTGCTGCCAACACTGCATGGTTCTTATAGGTGCATGAAAATACCATTGTTCTGGCATTCAGGATAGACCTTCTTTTTTTTTTTTTTTAACTTTGTAGTCTAATGTCACATTTTTATGTTGTCATCAGCCCTTTTTATTTGCCAGTGCATTCATCACTTTTCTTTGACTTGGTTTGAATTTGACTGGAGTACCAATGTTTTTTTTTGTTTTGTTTTTTCACGGCACCATAGGCCTCATGTTAAATGCAGAACTCCATGCAAATATTTTAAAATCCTTTTTACTCCCATTATCTATTCACAAGCAACTTTGCAGTTAGTCTCTTCCGCCTTTTCTTTCACTGTGCTTTGAACGTTCTCATAGGCTCAGGTCTGTGTAGACAATGGGGTTGATTTACTAAAGCTGCAGTGTGCAAAATCTGGTGCAGCTGTGCATAGTAACATAGTAAGGTGGTTTTATTTTATTTTTTTTTATTTTTTTTACTGTCGGTTTCAACCCAAATGCATCTTGAATTTCCGGTTTCGGGAACCAAAATTTCCATTTGGTGCCCCTCTAGTATGTACATAGTTACAATATCCATACCTGGAATTCTTTAAAAGCACAGAAAAGCAAAGGTGTAAATTTGTAGCTGCAAAGTTCTTTGACATTCCTGGGTATATTTAAAAGTGTTGTGTTTGTTTTTAAAAATGCAATTATCCTTTTTAAAAGTATTTTACATCCTGAAATCTTTGTTATTGCCTCACCATTTCCTCCAGAACTGTAGAAATAACACTGAGTAGTTGTGTGCTGTGAAAAGACTGGATCTATTGAAGTGCACAATACTGCCATTCCTAAGATAGCCACACATGGCTGAATTTTCTCCTGTTCAGTGAGGATGAAGGAATCTCCTCTGCCAGCTTTATTATTCAGGCAGCCGCAGAACCAGTAGCTGATTAAAGCTGATCTCTATCGTTTGGTAAAGTTTTTATATAGTTTGGACCAAGCTGGTCTAAACAAACTTTCACTCTCACTACTAGATGTGCCCACTGTGGGCGCCTCAGCTACATACAGTACACGGGTCTGTATTCTGGCAGAGGATGGGAAATTCTTGCTCCCAGCACAATCTATTCAGGCTGAACGCTGCTCAGCAATTCAGAGGGAGCTTTGTATTCTATGAATGAATACAAAGCTGCCTCTGATTGGCTGAGACGATCTAATGACCTCCCAATCTCCGAATCGGCCATTTAGAGGAAGCTTTGTATTAATTCATAAACTGCAAAGCTCCCTGTGAATGGCTGAGCAGCACTCAGCCCAACTCCATTTTGTTCTGGGTGCAGGACTGGAACTTTCTGTCCTGCTGCCAGAACACGGGGCCATATACCATATGTAGCTGAGGCTACATATAGTTGATACAGTGGGCATATCTAGTAGTGAAGGTAATAGTTTGGTCCAAACAAACTACTTAACTTCACTAAAAGATGAAGATCCACTTTAAATACAATGGTTCTGCAGAACAGTAACCACATCTGCATGCAGTCACAATTCAACTGCTGGATTGAACGCTGCTCAGCAATTCACAGGGAGCTTTGTAGTGCGTGAATAAATACAAAGCTGCCTCTGGTTGGCCGAGGCGGTCTGATGACATCACAATCTTTGACTCAGCCATTAAGTGGAAGCTTTGTATTCATTCATAGACTACAAAGCTCCCTGTGAATGGTTGCGCTGCACTCAGCCCAACTCCACTTTTGTTCTGGAAGCGGGACTGGAACTTTCTGTCCTGCTGCCAGAACACAGGGCCATATACTATATGTAGCTGAGGCTACATACAGTTCATACAGCAGGCACATCTGGTAGCGAAGGTAATGGTTTGTATGGACCAGCTTGGTCCAAGCAAACTATTTAAACTTCACTAAAAGATAGAGATCCACTTTGAATACAATGGCGCTGCAGAACAGTAACCACATCGACATGCAGTCACAGTTCAGCCTATAATTTTCCCCTCAACTGAATAGACTTTAAAATCAACTTTTGTTGAGCAGGGTGGTGATTGCGGGGCCACCCACAGCTCCAGTTTCAGCAGGAATTGGACTCAATTCCAGCAGTCTATGGCCTGCCCAACCTGTTTTCAGGCTCTAGGAGCTGGGGAGAGAGATGTTTTAGGTAGCTTACAGGATGCAACAAATTATGGTAGTAGATCTTAATGTCACTGTTCTGGCTGCACAGTATGGTAGGGGTATGTGAACAAGACTGAGAGAACAGAATTCCAAATAATGTGCTAGGTAAAAACCATTTGCAGATTTCATATGTATGTGAACTGTGTGTTGAGTTTGCCTGGAGTACTGTTTGTGAAAAGAATGCAGTCAATCAAATTCCAGTTCTACTTTTACTAAGACACTGGAAAATGAAAGATGGAACCCGTTGTTTTGGGCAACATTGGCTCACATTCTGTTTCAGGAACATGTAGATGTCTCTGTCCAATGTGGAAAAGCAAATTTTCAGTTGGGGAGCCCTGTGTAATGCAGATGAAACCATGGCTGAATATTGATCATTATTTGCATTCTATTTGTGCCTGACAAAACGGAGTTCTTAATTTCCTCCTTCTTTACCTCACTCCTCGTCTTTCATAGCGGTGTGCTGCACAATGGCAACTCGGCTGCCGGAACAAGCGCTGTTACGCTACATTTGTCAGACTTCTGTACTTTTAGCAATATCAAGGGAAAAACTACATTACGTGGCATTGTGATTTCATGACATTTGAATAGAAAATTTATCAGTTTACATATTTTTGTGATATAGGACAGTTCTCAAAATGACATTTTTACATATAGGAAACCTGGAGATCAAATACAACCTGCAATCTCCCTTTTGATTTGTCGTGTTTATTTTTATTTTTTTCTTCCTAAAAAATAAGTGTTTCCCCATTTAAGTAGCACTCAAAACAGATGGAGGCTGTGAGAATGGGTATGGCTTGTGGTTCTGTGTGGCGTTACGCAGGTTTATGTGGAGATCATGGTGGCCATAGACAGACAATACAATCATATAAAAAAAATCAATCTCTTTTACTGTCTGGGAGAAAATTTACATTTGGAAGTTAAAAAAAAATGTTCAATGTGCCATACATTTACCCCTTGGTTTACACCTATGTGTTTTGCAGAAACCCACTGCAGTCCATTTAACTTGTTTTTTTTTTTTTGTTTTGTTTTTATTGACCTAATTTACATCTGTACCTTTTTTTTGAGCCTGTGCTGTTTTTGTAAATGGTCAGGGATTTTTTTTATTTATTTTCTTTCCCCGCAGCAGATTGTGTTTTGCCTGTAATAGACTTCAATTAACCTGCACCAAAAATGCGACAGTTTTTTTATGCTTTTTGCAGATTTTTTTTTTTTTTTTGGGCGAATATTAAAGTATGACAGTCCTTTTAATGGAGTGTGACTTTACACTCTCTGGCACTCTAGTTGCATCAAAGTTGTGCAGGAGTCTTTGTGGCCAAAGTCGCGTGTTAGGGTTAAGGCAGGGGTAGGCAACTTGGGGCCCTCCAGCTGTTGCAGAACTACAAGTCCCATCATGCCTCTGGGAGTAATTGTAACTGCCAGCCTTGCAATGCCTCATGGGTAATGTAGTTCCACAACAGCTGGCGGGCCCCAGGTTGCCTACCCCTGGGTTAAGGGCTAGGGTTGGCAGTAATTGTTGGAACAAACAAATGGCTACTGCCCTCATATAACTGGCCTTTTGCAGCAAGAAGCGCATGGAAGGGCAACTTGACAGAGCACCGTCAAGGCACCCCAGCTTTTTCTGTAGTCCTGACTCTAAAAATTTTTTTTTTTTTTGGTGGAGTGTCCAGTGCCCCTTTGTGTCTTTTTTTAAGAAGGGATGGGCTCCCACCAGGCTTGCCTGACCTCTCCTTCTCCCTATCCATTATAATGCATGTGCTTCCACTGTGTGGTGGGTCACAAAATTTAGAGTTGGGGCTACAGAAAATACTGGGGTGCCTTGACTGGGGCTCTGTAGCTTTATGCATGTAATTGCAAATGTGTGGAAACGAAACCCCTGTTTTTAACGCATTACTGTTATGACAGTTCGGCTGGTTGGTAAGTTGACCTTAGAATCACTTTGGTTTTGTTTTGATAATTTTTGGTATTAGAACGCTAACCATAACCCTATTGTTTACCTCTATCTCTAACCCTTGCATGCAGCTTTGGATACACAAAGGTTCCTCAACTACTTTGATGTGACGTTACACTCTGGGACTCAAGTCGCATCAAAGTCCCACTCATGAACAGAATTGTCTTACTTGGCCCCAAAAAAATAAGCAAAGCGTGGTTCAAAAAATGCATCAACCACAACCTGCATAGATGTGAACCTAGCCTTAATGATCATATTGATCTTCTTGTTAAAAATGTTTATGGAAAAGGTTTAGGTTGGTTACAAGCTTGATCAAGTTACAGAAACATAATAGAGGAATAGTCCTTTAAAGTACAAATCAGTGCAATTGTTTATACAAATCAACATTCAGGATGTCCAGGTATATATTGTGCACAGTGTAACTTTGACATCAAATTTCGATTTTAGTTATAGACTTTTGACTAAAATGCCATTTTAGTTGCCAACTAAAATCTCCAGTCCATTTTAGTCATCTAAAATCTAATGAGTTTAGTTAAATTTTAATGCATGAATAAAGCATTTCTCTAGAATTGCCAAACTCGTTTATATATTCCTGGAGTAAAAATCTAATAACGTTGTTATTTCTGGTATTAAGGTTTGAACATGCAATACAGATTTAGCCCTTGTGATCTATAATGTCTTTATCAATAAAACCAAGTTTCATAAACAAGCAAATATATTGCTTTTTTGAAAAGCAGAAGTACAACTTGAAAATATGAAAAACAAAAAACTGTAAACCCTATTTACTGTACAGTATTTCCATTGCACATATTACCTGAATATATTACCAACATTAAATATGAAGGGGAAAAATAAGGGCCTTTTTTTTTTTTCATTTAGCAGCTTAGTAGATGCTAACTACGTATTATGTGGTAGTGCAGTGTTAATTTTGACGTGAAATTTCAATTTAGTTTGTCAGTCTTTTCACTAAAATGCCATTTTAGTTTGTCGTATTTTAGTCTTGACTAAAATGCAGTTTTCGTTGTATATTTAGTAGAATAAAATGGTATTAATTTAGTCGGCCAAAATATTTTTGTAGGCAAAATTAACACTGATCGTGGACAAGGTATGAATCCATATAAGAGTGGCAACCTCAGCCTGGACTCCAGCCAGGCCACGCCTCCAACATATTTCACTCCGCCCCTTGGAGCTTAATCATTGGGTTCATGAGGGTTAGAGAGGGTGGATGAGGATTCTCGGGGTCAACAGTCTAGGTCTGTTGTATGTTGAAAGTGGTGGTGATTGCCAAGAAGGGGACAGGTCAGGGCTCTAGAAGTAAGGAATCAGAAAGTGCTCATAGTTTTAAAAAGTACCTACGTCTAAAAGTTATATTGAAAAGTGTAATTGAGGCCATGTGGACTTTAATGGTACTGCCATGGACACTACAACAAATAGGTTTAAAATAGAATTACTTTACAACAAAAAAGGCACTTGAAGCTCTCTTGTAACTTGGTCGGTACACAATAATACCATAGAATAAATGATAGTCTATAACAAGGAGTTTCTCAACATGTTTGTGGTTCTACCTGCTTCTTCAGGAGTATTTTTTTTTTTTTTTTTTTTAGAGAGCAGTTTCTACAAAAGATAATAGCTACACTGTAATACATGTACAGTTGTGCTCATAGGTTTACATACCCTGGCAGAATTTATGGTTTCTTGGCCATTTTTCAGAGAATATGAATAACACAAACTTTTCTTTCACTCATGGTTAGTGTTTGTCTAAAGCCATTTTACTATCAATCAACTGTGTTTTACTCTTTTTAAAATCATAATGACAACAGACTACCCAAATGTCCCTGATCAAGTTTACATACCCTAGTTCTTAATACTGTGTATTGCCCCCTTTAACATCAATGACAGCTGGAAGTCTTTTGTGGATGAGGTTCTTTATCTTAGATGGTAAAGCTGCCCATTCCTCTTGGCAAAAAGCCTTCAGTTCCTGTAAATTCTTGGGTTGTCTTGCATGAACTGGATGTTTGAGATCCACCTCTGTACCTTTCATCGTAGGCCTTTTTGACTCCTCTACAAATGTAGTGATTATGGTTGTGGCCAAAAAGCTCAATTTTGGTCTCATCACTCCAAATGACTTTGTGCCAGAAGGTTTGAGGCTTGTCTCTGTGCTGTTTGGCGTATTGTAAGCGGGATACTTTGTGGAATTTGTGTAGTAATGGCTTTGTTCTGGCGACTCGACCATGCAGCCCATCTTTCTTCAAGTGCATCTTCAAACAGCCACACCACATGTTTTCAGAGAGTCCTGTAGTTCACCTGAAGTTATTTGTGTTTTTTTTTTCTTTGCATCCCAAACAATTTTCCTGGCAGTAATTTTAGTTGGTCTACCTGACCGTGGTTTGGTTTCAACAGAACCCCCTCGTTTTCCACTTCTTGATTAAAGTTTGAACACTGCTGATTGGCATTCTCAATGCCTTGGATATCTTTTTATATCCCTTTCCTGTTCTATACAGTTCAACTACCTTTTCCCCACAGATCCTTTGACAATTCTTTTGCTTTCCCCATGACTCAGAATCTAGAAATGTCAGTGCAGCACTGGATGAAAGATGCAAGGAACTGTCAGGAGTCCAGAAACTCATTGACCTTTTACACACACTTACACACTTACACTTACACACACACACACTTACACACACACACACTTACACACACACACTTACACACACACACACACACTTACACACACACACACACACTTACACACACACACACTTACACACACACACTTACACACACACACACACTTACACACACACACACACTTACACACACACACACTTACACACACACACACTTACACACACACACACTTACACACACACACACTTACACACACACACACACACACACACACACACACTTACACACTTACACACACACACACACTTACACACTCACACACACTTACACACTCACACACACTTACACACACTCACACACACTTACACACACTCACACACACTTACACACACTCACACACACACACACTTACACACACACACACACACTTACACACACACACACACACCAAGCAAACAGATCACAGGTGAGGATGGTTACCTTTTTATTAGCCATTAAAACCCTTTGTGTCAACTTGTGTGCATGTTATCAGGCCAAAATCACCAGGGTATGTAAACTTTTGATCAGGGTCATTTGGGTCGTTTCTGTTATGATTTAAAAAGCGTAAACGCAGTTGATGAGAAATTACTTCAGCCAAACACTAACCATGAGTGAGAAAAGTTTGTGTTATTCATATTCTCTGAAAAATGGCCAAAAAATCATAAGTTCTGCCAGGGTATGTGAACTTATGAGCACAACTGTATATAATAGCAAAGTGTGTGTGTATATAATCAAAAATGTTGGCAGGATACCTATTTAATGGTACTGCCATAGACACTAAAGCAAAGTCCACATGGCCTCCGTTATACTTTTTGATAGCATGACAAAGATGTCAATCCAACATGTGCCAACTGCAGAACAGGTCCACCAGATACACTGTGGTACCAAAAGTATTGGAACGCCTGCCTTTACACGCACATGAATTTTAATGGCATCCCAGTCTTAGTTGATAGGGTTTAATATTAAGTTGGCTCACCCTTTGCAGCTTCAACTCTTCCGGGAACGTTGTCCACAAGGTTTAGGAGTGTGTCTATGGGAATGTTTGAGCATTCTTCCAGAAGCACATTTGTGAGTTCGGGCAATGATGTTGGCTAAGAAGGCCTGGCTCACAGTCTCCGATCTAAATCCATGCCAAACGTGTTCTATCGGGTTGAGGTCAGAACTCTGTGCAGGCCAGTCAAGTGTCTCCACCCCAAACGCACTCATCCATGTCCAAGAGGGTGTTTCAAGATCATTAGTGAATAAAGTCTAGAGCCTGTGCTGTGTGGGTCCTCAGTATACATGAGGGTAATCTAGAGAACAGTGGGCTCTGCCCGTGTCTGCTCTGCATAGACCTGTCATCCGCCTGCTCGGCAGACAGATTCCATGTTGAGCAGGCAAATGAGCTTGATGGAGTTCCCCCTGTGTGAAAAGGACCCTAACTTGGAGGCATCTGAGCACTTCTGAGCTAGGCAGATTGTGTTGTTCATGTAGGACCTGGAAAGGTTTAGGAGAAGAGGTTGTCAATTGAAATAATCTGGAAAGGTTCAGATTAGTCCAGGCCTAAAGGGAATACCAATCCTAATGGGAATGCTAATTGCCACTTTAAACAAGCGTCTTCCAGGCTTTATAATTTCTTGAATCTTGTTGAAAGCCTGGTGGCAACCTGCCTAAAGTGGCAATCAACACTCCCATTAGGATCTGTGTTCAACATTTACAACTGGGGCTGAATGGTACTCTAAAAGCTTCAACCAATTTTGCTGAACGCTCTGCAAATGCTTTATCAACCCTTGCTGTGTGAAACTGGCCTTATGATTAGTTTTTGAAATGAAACCATCTATTGTCTGATTCTGTGAAGAGTCATTCAGTATGGCCAGAATTGCGAATGTCCTGGTTTTAAATAATAATTCGTAAGCCAGACCTTAACTCCTTCAGATCCACGCTATAGCCGAATGACGGCTATAGCGCAGATCTGCTTTGCCAAAAGGCCGTGAATAGACGTCCTCCCCGTAGCACGCTCCACGCTGCAGGGTGCGCGCTGTGATCACAGTCACTGAGACTCTGGTGATTGGAGTAAGGGGGCGATCCCGGCCCCTTACCACGTGATCAGCTGTCAATGACAGCTGATCATGCGATGTAAACAAAAGCTCGGTAATCGTTTTTTCTTCTCCTCACGCTCAGTGTGATGAGAAAAAAAAAAGCAGATCACCGGCTTTTGTGCAAGGGACATCGGTCCGGAAGAGGCATATCCGCTTCATCTGTGCCCACAGGTACCGCCTGCCAGTGCAAATCAGTGCTACCTATCAATGCCCACGAGTGCTGCATATCAATGCACACCAGTGGTGCCAATCAGTGCCACCTAGCAGGGCTGCCCATCAGTGCCAGATTTTAGTGCCCATCGGTGCAGCCTCATTAGCGTACATCAATGAAGGAGAAAAATTACCTGTTTGCAAAATTTTATAACAAAATATTAAACGGTTTTGTAATTTTTTTTGATTTTTAAATCTGTCTTTTTTTTCATTTTTTTAACAAAGAATAAAAACCGCAGAGGTGATCAAATAACATAAAAAAAAGCTCTATATGTGGGTACAGTGTTGTATGACCGTGCAATTGTCATTCAAAGAGTGAGAGCGCTGAAAATTGGGCTGGGCAGGAGGGGGGTTTAAGTGCCCAGTAAGCAAGTGGTTGAAGGGAATCTATTGTGAAGTTGCAACACGGTATGAGTGTTAAAGGGTATGTTAACTTTAACAATTAACTTTTCTTTCTTGTTCCCTGAGTCCCCTTTCACACTGACAGATGGATCAGGGTCGCCTGTCTGTTTTTATGGTGGACCTGATTGGACCATCTGTTGCTCTCTATGGAGTGGTGGTGGATGTCAATTCAATCCTGTCGTCTAAAAACAGACAGATGGGATTTGTTCCCTATCCGTCTGGCAGATCGGATTGGTTGACAGTTGGCTGGAAAAAGGCAGTCCATTTCTATCCGACAGCCCATAGAAGACAGCAGGCTGTGTCCGTGTCTACTCTGCATCAGCAGAGTGGACACGGACCTTTCATACACCTGATCAGCGGAGAGATTCCTTGCCAGTATGAAAGCGGCCTTAAGTGTAAATATATACCCTTAAAAACATTTTGTTGCATCTGTTTAAAAAGTGTAAGTTTCTGTTAATCCTGCCAGAAATCTTGTGAGCTGATAATTTACTGTGTGCCCTTCCTCTGCTGCGCTGGTACCAGCTACATTGTCTAATTTTGAAGCCTACAAAACCATGCCCCTCTGTTACTTGACAGAGGGTCTAATCCTTCCCCACTCCATTCAAATAAACTTAATATAATATCAATATTAGTCTAAAATATGAGCAGGGATGTCACAAGTGGTGGGAAACTGCCTTATTTGAGTTACTTTACCTGGGTGAATTGTGGGCAAATTTCCACTAATTTTGTCTTTATCTGTAGGGTGAATGTACAGCAAAGAATTTTGTTGAATATCGGGCGCCATGACTATCAAATTTTGGACAAATAGACCGCAATGTGTGTTAACACATACACTATATTGGCAAAAGTATTGACGCCTGCCTTTACACACACATGAACTTTAATGGCATCCTAGTCTTCAATATTAAGTTGTCCCACCCTTTGCAACTATAACAGCTTCAACTCTTCCGGGAAGGCTGTCCACAAGGTCTAGAAGTGTCTATGGGAATGTTTGACCATTCTTTCAGAAGCGCATTTGTGAGGTTAGGCACTGATATTGGACAAGAAGGCCTAGCTGGCACTCTCCATTCTAATTCATCCCAAATGTGTTCAATCAGGTTGAGGTCAGGACTTTGTGCAGGCCAGTCAAGTTCCTCCACTCCAAACTCGCTCATCCTTGTCTTTTATGGACCTTGATCTCAAAATAAAAGTTGCCAGTCCACACATTTATTTATTGTAACAGCATGTTTTATTAGCATTTTCTATGGTTTGAAACTTTACACTGCTCACACATCTTCTCTAAATACTTGGTAGATTTCTTCTCCATGAAGCCTTTGCTCACTAACTTGGCCACACTTGACCCTTATAAGATGTGTAAAGACTGGACATCATAATTTCCTACCATTCTTTTGCTCCACAATTTAAAGTGTGGAATGAACCCGTGGGCCACATAGCAAGTCATTTTTTTCTTTCTTTTAATCTTGTCATAGCCTTTGTAGACGCCATTGTTGTCTTTTTCACATGTCGATCATAATGGGGGCTTTCTCTCGTTGTGGGTGACAGTTATCATTCAGCCACTGGGATATGAAGTGGAAACATTTTTTGCTACCTCCATCTCTTTTTACGTGAGGGACGGGTCGTGCAAAGGTCTGAGCGCCAGCATTAACATAGCTCTGCAAACAGACCGTATACAGAAAGGCCGTCAGATGGAGGAAACACACCAGGCCGAAGATGACCACAATAATGATTGTCTGAGGCTCCCACAGCCCAGCATCCACTGTGTCTTCCAGCTGCCTGAGCGTTAGATTCCCCCTGGCTACAATATTGATGGGAGGGTAATTCATGTTGCCGTGGTGACCAGACACTGAGCTGAGGCCTTCTTCCCTAGCGATCCATCCTAGAAAAATGACACTTAATTAGTCCTGGATGTTGCATAACAAGATTTGCTTTTCTACACCATTAGAGCTGTGATTTGTATTTGTGAACTTCAAAGTGATCTTCATTGATTTTATGGTGACAAAAGGTCTGTGATGTAAGGAAACGTCTTACTCCAGCAACCAACGCATGCTGTTTGCTGCTTATAGGGAAAATCGCTCGCTGCATTCATATCTGTGATTATTTATAGAGGGAAGGATAATTGGTATAATGGAATAATTGGAAGCCTAATCATAGGTGGCAGACTTTGCAGGAACCTTTTGTATAAAGCTGTCAGGCTTCGCAATGTTTGGAGACATACACTGCTGCTCAAATGCCGGTGTTCTGACGATATGGTTCCTCTATCGGATAGGGTCCGGACTCGACTGCGCAGGCGCTGCGCAGTCGGAGGTTACGGAAATGTCTGAGCCCGAACAGCTGTTTGTCAGCTGTAAATGGAGCATGCGCAATGAACACTTGCGCTTGCTTCCGACCCGATGCTTGGGGCTGGTTATACACGCCCACTCCGCTCGCTGGTTATACAAACTTTGAAAAACCCGCCCTCGAGTTGTGTAAACACGCCCCACAGACGTGTAGTTTTTTGATAAAGCCATGCCCCAAAAAACACTGCTCAATATGACATCCGCCCCTTTGAGAAAAGCACTGGCCATCAAGCTGGGGGGGTGTGTATAACCACTGCCCCTTGCTGTATAGAGCGAGCGGAGGGGGCGTGTATAACCAGCGAGCGGAGGGGGCGTGTATAACCACTGCCCCTTGCTGTATAGAGCGAGCGGAGGGGGCGTGTATAACCACTGCCCCTTGCTATATAGAGCGAGTGGAGGGGGTGTGTATAACCACTGCCCCTTGCTGTATAGAGCGAGCGGAGGGGGCGTGTATAACCAGCGAGCGGAGGGGGGCGTGTATAACCACTGCCCCTTGCTGTATAGAGCGAGCGGAGGGGGCGTGTATAACCACTGCCCCTTGCTATATAGAGCGAGTGGAGGGGGCGTGTATAACCACTGCCCCTTGCTGTATAGAGCGAGCGGAGGGGGCTTGTATAACCAGCGAGCGAAGGGGGCGTGTATAACCACTGCCCCTTGCTGTATAGAGCGAGCGGAGGGGGCGTGTATAACCACTGCCCCTTGCTGTATAGAGCGAGCGGAGGGGGCGTGTATAACCATGGCCCCTTGCTGTATAGAGCGAGCGGAGGGGGCTTGTATAACCAGCGAGCGGAGGGGGCGTGTATAACCACTGCCCCATGCTGTAGAGAGCGAGCGGAGGGGGCGTGTATAACAAGCCCCAAGCATAGGGTCGGGAGCGAGTGCAATGTTCATTGTGCATGCTCCGTTTACAGCTGAAGGACAGCTCTTCGGGCTCGGAGATTTCCGTAGCCACAGACTGCGCAGGCGAGGCTGGACCCATCTCGATAAGACACTGGCACCAAAAATTCCGACACATTAGTTTTCTGTGCACTCTGTGTTTGGTGTGGAGCTCCTGTCCCTGACAACCCCGCACTTCTCTCTGTTTAGTGTCGCCAAAACAAAAACACAACTAAGGGCTTGTTTAGACTTGCGGCAGCCCTTGCCGCCCCTCTTAAGCCTAGTACACACTGGCCAAATGTTGGGCGACATCGGCCGGTTCAATAAAAACTGCCCGACATTTGACCAGTGTGTATGGCAAAATGGAAAATAGTGCAGCGCTACCTATAGACCAGTAAAACTGGACTGTAACTCAAATGTGACTATAAACATAAACACAACGGAAGGGGCAGGTTAAATATCCAACCCAATGTACAAAGTGTCCACAACACTAAACGAAGTGATGAGTGTCCAAAAAGGTGAATAAATGGCGTGGAGTGGATGGAGTAATTCTTGCACAGATCTTCACGGGAATGATGACATAAATGTGTGCTTACCGGAAATGTTGGACCCGAATGTCATACGACAGCGGATCAATCAAGCTTAAGAGTATCCCCAGCGGCTGTTCACAGGGACGTCACCGAATCGCTGATGGATGATGAAATATACCAGCTGGACAATCAGATGACCTCAATCCCGGATGGAACCAAACGGATCGGAAGTTTCTCAAAACTTCAAAACCCTCAGGGCTGGAGATCCCTCTCTGGATCCTGGTACTCAACCGGACAGTGGGGTACAATCGAGCTTGAATATACAAATACCCCGACGAGGGTATTGCAGGGAGACCGAATGGAGAAACTGAAAAAAACTTTTCCTCGCCAAATCATGCAAAGAGAAGAAAAAATATGGTGCTCCACTGGTGTAGGTCAAAATAATGGGTTTTTAATCAAAAAAACCAACATACAAAATAAAAAGTGATCACAGTTCGTACATTTAAAAGGCAATAAGGGAAGCAAAATGCATAGCCCGACGCGTTTCGTTCCTAACAGGACGTCTACAGGGGCATCCTGTTAGGAACGAAACGCATTCGGGCTATGCATTTTGCTTCCCTTATTGCCTTTTAACTGTGATCACTTTTTATTTTGTATGTTGGTTTTTTTGATTAAAAACCCATTGTTTTGACCTACACCAGTGGAGCACCATATTTTTTCTTCTCTTTGCATGATTCGGCGAGGAAAAGTTTTTTTCAGTTTCTCCATTCGGTCTCCCTGCAATACCCTCGTCGGGGTATTTGTATATTCAAGCTCGATTGTACCCCACTGTCCGGTTGAGTACCAGGATTCAGAGAGAGATCTCCAGCCCTGAGGGTTTTGAAGTTTTGAGAAACTTCCGATCCGTTAGGTGACCTCAATCCCGGATGGAACCAGATTGTCCAGCTGGTATATTTCATCATCCATCAGCGATTCGGTGACGTCCCTGTGAACAGCCGCTGGGGATACTCTTAAGCTTGATTGATCCGCTGTCGTATGACATTCGGGTCCAACATTTCCGGTAAGTAAACATTTATGTCTTCATTCACGTGAAGATCTGTGCAAGAATTACTCCATCCACTCCACGCCATTTATTCACCTTTTTGGACACTCATCACTTCGTTTAGTGTTGTGGACACTTTGTACATTGGGTTGGATATTTAACCTGCCCCTTCCGTTGTGTTTCTGTTTATAGTCACATTTGAGTTACAGTCCAGTTTTACTGGTCTATAGGTAGCGCTGCACTATTATTTTCCATTTTGTTTGAATTTTGACACATTCCAGTACAGCTGCTTCACTTCCCTCTTTAGGGTGGTTAATATTTATGTGTGTTTGGGTAGCGCATTTATTTCTTTTTTACCAGTGTGTATGGCAGCCTCTGTCGGATGCTCATGCCGAAAAACCAGCAGCCGACCGGCTCCTGATCAGCATTCTTAGCCATGGGCTGAGAGCGCTGACCGGAGGCTTCTGGTAGGGGGTGGGGGGGCACCCCCCCTGTCAGAACACAATAGCACAGCAGGGGATATCACTGTACTAACATCAGATTGTAAGTACAGCGGCTCTGATCTGAGCTGTCAGGTTTTTTTTTCCGTTCAACTCGCTGGGTTGAAGGAAAAAAAAATTGTGGTTTGTACCAGGCTTAAAAGCAATCCATAGTGGATCACTTTTCAAAGGCATTTGACAGGCAGTGAGGAGCCAATGTGTCACCTCCTGTTTTAACCCTAAAAATGCTGAACTACCACACTGCAACCACATGCATTGCACGCAGGTGCGGCACGGTCTCCTTCCCTTGAATAGGTCTCATTCAGTAGCAATACCACTCGCTGATTGTTGAATACAACATGCCGTTTAACCACTTGCCGACTGCCCTATAGCAGATATACTGCTACAGGGCAGCTGCTGTGCACAGGATCATGTGTATATATATATACAAGTGATCCTGCACTTCTGGGTAGCGCAAGCAAATGCGCGCTACTGTCAGGTCACTCCCGGTGTGATTTTACAGATGTCCGCCGGTACCCACCAATCATTCGGTACAGAGGCAGAACAGTAGTCAGCCTATGTTAACAAGGCAGATTGCTGTTCTGTCAGTAGGGAAGGCGTTGATCCACCCCCTAGTAAAAGCATCTCCCACACTGTACAAAAACACAGGCTATGCACACAATTAACCCTTTGATGGTCCCCGATGTTAACCTCTTCCCAGCCAGTGTTAGTGGTACAGTGACAGTGGATATTTTTAGCGGTAGTCACTGTATTAGTGTCACTGGTTACCAAAAAATTGTCAGGTGTCCGATTTGTCCTCTGCAATATCGCAGTCCTGCTATAAGTCGCTGATCGCCACCACTACTGGTAATAAAAAAAAATATATATATAAATATATCCCATAGTTTGTAGACTCTATAACTTTTGCGCAAACCAGTCAATATACATGTATTGGGAATTTTTTACCAAAAATATGTAGCAGAATACATATTGGCCTAAATTGATGAAGAAATTCGATTTTTACATTTTGTTTTTCTATTGGATATGTTTTATAGCAGAAAGTAAAAAATATATTATTTTTTTTTCAAAATTGTCGCTCTTTTTTTGTTTATAGTGCAAAAAACAAACAAACACAGAGGTGATCAAATACCACCAAAAGAAAGCTCTATTTGAGGGGGACCGCGCAATTGTCAGTTAAAGTAACACAGTGCCGTATCGCAAAAAGTGCTCTGGTCATTAAGGGGGTAAAACCTTCCGTGGCTGAAGTGGTTAAGCAAAGCAAGCTATACTCCTGTACAAAAGTCCCCTGGCCTGCTTAGCCCACTGAACTGATTGGCACACTTGTTTTTTCATAGCTGGAACCGGTGAGATATACTATGGTGTCATATGATGTGCCATATCTCTGGGTGTATGGCCACATCTCTCTGAGCATAGATAGTACAATCAATAGCTCTTTCAGGATACGGGTCATGTAAAGCAGTCCTCTCCATAGCTGCCAGACAACGTGATCTAGGGGTGCTCTGCAATGTGAGGAATGTTCCGAATAAAGTTCATTTCTGCGAAACGCAAGGAACTAATTAAATGTGGCTGCACGGAGCTGATAACAATGTGTTGTTTGGGTTTCCATGTCATCTTCCGACAGGGAAAAGGACAGAGCTCTGCATAACACACAAATAGGAATTCTCCATAAAAAGTCATAAAATGACTTCAATTAAAGGTACCTCAATGCAAAAAAAAAAAAAAAAGCAGCAGCAGAATGGCGGTGGAGCACTGGAGCCTCTGCTTCAATTCCATGCCTATAAATTTTTGATTTTTTTTTTGCCCCCCAGCGCCCGCGTTATTGGATTTGATTGACAGCAGCGGGAGCCAATGGCTGCGCTGCTATCAATCTATCCAATCAAGAGCTGGGACCCCGTGAAGAGAGGAACAGCGCATCACCGCCGAGGGAAATAAGGGGCTCGGGTAAGTAAAGCGGAGGGGGGGGGGCTGGGGGGCCGGTCACTGCTAGGTGTTTTTTCACCTTAATGCATAGGATGCATTAAAAACACAAGGGATTACAACCCCTTTAGATTTTACATTATTACTACTTGAGCTTTACAGGAAGTTATCAGAGATTTTTTCTTTTTTTTTTTTTTTTTTTTACTAAATTCATATTTTATTTAAAAATGATCCAATCATACTCTGTGATAACTCGGCAGTGCAGGTATCCTCAATGGTCACTTAGATAGAATTTCTAATACATCAGATGGGTGATTGATCACTCTGTGTCTCTGAGTACTTACCATTGCCATACCTGAATTGTCTACTGACCAGGGATGAGACAAGCAAATCTTTTCCATTGCTATTTGAGCGATCAACTCCTGCAGTGCAGTTTTCAGGGTGCTCCCGGCATGCCCAGATTGCTAACTGTCACATTGGTTGTGCTCTAAACCAAACTGTCAAACCATCCAATGGCTGGAGTCATAACTGATCACATGGGCAGCACCATGACAATTGCAGATCCAATAGAGGCCAAGATGGCTGCTTCCTTGGCTGAAAAGGATAGGAGGGTTTAGTCGTTCTTTAACATTCTAGCACAGTGGTCCCCAACCTTTTTGGCACCGGGGACCGGCATTGTGGGTGACAATTGTGCCAAGGCCCGGGGGGGGGGGGGATCTGGGTAACGATGTGGTTTTTCGCGGCCTATTTGTCAGAAAATGGCTGGTGTTAGCACTTCAGTCATCACAACACCAGGGTTAATATGGTGTCAGGTTGATTGAAGCACATTATTTATATATTATTATATTGTAATATAAAATTAAATAGTCAAACTCACCGTAATGCAGAATCTGCCACCAGATGCCCCTTGTCACTTGCCACCAGATGCAGCTTACCACATCGCCTGCCACCAGATGCAGATTGCCACATGCCACCAGATGCAGATTGCCACAGTTACTTGCCACATGCCATCAGATGCAGATTTCCAAAGTCACTTGCCACATGCCATCAGATGTAGATTGCCACAGTCACTTGCCACATGCCACCAGATGCAGATTGCCACAGTTACTTGCCACATGCCATCAGATGCAGATTTCCAAAGTCACTTGCCACATGCCATCAGATGTAGATTGCCACAGTCACTTGCCACATGCCACCAGATGCAGATTGCCACATGCCACCAGATGTAGATTGCCACAGTCACTTGCCACATGCCACCAGATGCAGATTGCCACATGCCACCAGATGCAGATTGCCACAGTCACTTGCCACATGCCACCAGATGCAGATTGCCACATGCCACCAGATGTAGATTGCCACAGTCACTTGCCACATGCCACCAGATGCAGATTGCCACATGCCACCAGATGCAGATTGCCACAGTTACTTGCCACATGCCACCAGATGCAGATTTCCAAAGTCACTTGCCACATGCCATCAGATGTAGATTGCCACAGTCACTTGCCACATACCACCAGATGCAGATTGCCACATGCCACCAGATGTAGATTGCCACAGTCACTTGCCACATGCCACCAGATGCAGATTGCCACATGCCACCAGATGCAGATTGCCACATGCCACCAGATGCAGATTGCCACATGCCACCAGATGCCGATTGCCACATGCCACCAGATGTAGATTGCCACATGCCACCAGATGCAGATTGCCAAATGCCACCAGATACAGATTGCACATGCCACTGTCTCCTGCCTCCTAGATTTAAATTGTCACTAAGCACAGTGATGCGGGCGGGCGGTGGGAGATGATGTCATCTCTCTGCTCCCCTGCTTCACCCCTAACAGTGTAGCGGCGAGGCTGTGTGGGCGGAAGTGCGGCGGGGCTGTGTGGGCGGAAGTGCGGCTGGGCTGTGTGGGCGGAAGTGCGGTGGGGCTGTGTGGGCGGAAGTGTGGCTGGGCTGTGTGGGCGGAAGTGCGGCGGGGCTGTGTGGACGGAAGAGCGGTGATACAGTAGCGGCAATCTCTCTGCTCGCTCGCTGCTGCCGCACCTCAGATAGCGCAGACTTCACGGCCCGCCGACAAACAGGCTGCGGCCCGGTAGTGGGCCGCGGACCGGGGGTTGGAGACCCCTGTTCTAGCACACCAATGAAAGGGGCTGGTATCCTAAGACCCCTTTCACACTGAGGCGCTTTGCAGGCACTATTGCGCTCTAAATAGCGCCTGCAATGCGCCTGCAATGCGCCCCAAAAAAGCCTCTCAATACTATCCAATGTGAAAGCCCGAGGGCTTTCACACTGGAGCGTTGCGCTTGCAGGAGGCTCAAAAAACTCCTGCAAGCCGCATCTTTGAGGCGCAATAGGAGCGCTAAAAATAGCCCCCTGCCCATTGAAATCAATGGGGTAGCGCCTCTAATACGCCCGCAAAACGCCTCAAAGAGGCGTTATTGCGGGCGTTTTTAACCCTTTTTTGGCCGCTAGCGGGGGGTTAAAATCCCCCCGCTAGCGCCCGCAAATCGCGACCAAAAAAACGGTATAGCGGCGCTAAATATAGCGCCGCTATACCGCCAGCGCATCCAGCGCCTCAGTGTGAAAGTAGCCTTAGAACAGCATTTCTCAACCAGGGCAGGGTTGCCAACCGTCAGTAAATTCACAGACAGTTTGTAAAATCCGTGATTTTTACATCTGTCTGCAATGTCCATTTTTGAGATGCACCTGTATGCAAATCACCACCACTCTCGGCTGCTCCTCTAGAGTAGAAAGCAGATACTGTATATTGGTTAGAGCAGTGGTCTCCAAAACTGTGGCCCGGGGGCCAGATGCGGCCCTTTGCTTGCTTTTACTCGACACTGTTCCCTCTACTGTCAGCAACAATGGGGCATAGTTCTTGTCACCGACACTGACATTGGGGCACTATTCCTCCCACTGACACCAATGATGGTCACTATTCCTCAAATTGATACCAATGATGGGGCAGTATTCCTCCCATTGATAGCAATGATGGGGCACTATTTCTCCCATTGACACCAATGATGGGGCACTATTCCTCCCATTGATACCAATAATGGGGCACTATTTCTCCCATTGACACCAATAATGGGGCACTATTTCTCCCATTGACACCAATGATGGGGCACTATTCCCCTGATTGATATCAATGATGGGGCACTATTCCCCTAATTGATACCAATGATGGGGCACTATTCCTCCCATTGATACCAATGATGGGGCACTATTCCCCTGGTTGATACCAATGATGGGGCACTATTCCTCCCATTGATACCAATGATGGGGCACTATTCCTCCCATTGATACCAATGATGGGGCACTATTCCTCCCATTGATACCAATGATGGGGCACTATTCCTCTCATTGACACCAAAGATTGGGCACTATTCCTCCCATTTATACCAACGATGGGGCATTATTACTCCCCCCTAATATCAATCATGGGGCATTGTTTTCTACTGAGACCCTACTGTTGCCATTTTTGATCATTTGATAAGCGCTGTTACACCCTTCTAAATGTAAGTGTTCTTACCTACATTAAAATACCTTTACATACAGTATCACACTATGTGCCTTCTCTTTCCTTTACTTTTTCGTTATTCATCGGTTAACACTGCCTGGCCTGTATTGAGCAATGTTCACAAGCTTCATCGCACGTTTGGACACGAATGACAATCTGGTTTCCATCTTGGATTGAGGCTTGAAGTTTCCGTTTGAATTGCGGTTGAGGATTCACTGTCTACAGTGGCTTACCCATGCTTGGTTGACCCTCTGAACGTACGGTTTTGGGGTCCACTTTCTCTGGTAAGCCTTTTTTTACAAACGATTGGTTGTGGTCACTTCACGTCAAGTTTTTGTTGGGAGCACCATTCCTTGGATTATCATTCACCATTTTATTTCATCAAGCATTTATGTATATGCACACATGAACTCCATATTTGTCCTTTTAGGGGTATTTTGTATATGGTTCACAACATTATTGTGGATTATTTGAACACTTTTACTATGGAATAGTTTACATCACGGTGGACTATTTGTATATTTTGATATAATTGCTATTAGATGTTTTTTTGATTGTTTTATATCACTGTTATATACTACACTTGTCATAGTGCAGTTCTTATCCAATTTAGCGCTACACATTTTTGTTTCGTATTGTTTTCTACTCTCACTGACCCCAGTCTGGCCCCCCTAAAGCTTGAAGGACATTAAACTGTCCCTTTGTTTAGAAAGTTTGGAAAGCCCTAAGTTAGAGGGACGGTTCTGCAGAGCACTGAGTGGTGCACCTGACAAAGATCCTCCATGGTTCTTGTGGTAGATGCCACTGATGCTGCCTGATGTGTCCTCCATGCTTAATTATGTGATTTACAATCAAAAACATTCCTGTCATCTATAGAGGGATTTTTGATTGGCATTTCCACTCGGCACTCTGAAAACCTATAAGGGTAGCCACATCTCCTGCATTATTACTGTAATGTGGCAATAAATACAGGGAGGTTTAGTTGTGACAGTGAGTCCCTGTACCTGTCCCTGTACCACTTATTAGGTGTCTAAAAGCATATTGTTTGTCATTTCCCCATAGCGATGGACTACTGAACAGAGCCCACAGACATGACATGCATACTGGCCACTACCTGTATTTTGACAGATGGGCTTAAAATGATTGTAAAGGAGAAAAACATGTATTAAAAAAAAACAACATGTCATACTTACCTGTTCTATACAGTGGTTTTGCACAGAGCAGCCCCTATCCTCCTCTTTTCGGGCCCCCCGCAGGTGCTCTGGGCCCCTCCCCCTTGTCAAGTACCCCCATAGCAAGCCACTTGCTTTGGGGGCACTCGCGTGTGCTCGCCCCTGAGCGGCGCTCTATGTCCATAAGACACAGAGAGCACGGCTAAACCTCACTTCCACCTCACTGGCCGTGATTGAGAGCTGCGGGAGACAATGGCTCCTGCTGCTGCATCTCAGCCAATCAGGAGGAAGAGACCTGGGAGAGCCTTGGGTCTCATGCACATTGCTGGATCGAGATTGGGTTTAGGTAAGTATTAGGGGAAGCTGTACACTGAAGTTTTTTTAAGCTTCATGCATAAAATGCATTTTGGAGAATAGATTATAGACATTGGAGGATTTATACATTCTTAACAAGCAGTAAATGAGCCTTTAAGCATATCCTCAGTGACCACTGCATTGGGAAACAATTAATTCTCAAATTTACTACATAGGACTCATCTATCAGCAGCTCAGCTCACCCTGCTCCACCTTCCAGAGCCCCTGCTAAGTGCTTACATTGATGATTAATAGGCTGACGTGAGGTGGGAACAGGGGGAAACACTCATTTCTGGTTTAAAAACATTCTATTCAAGTTTGTATTCTTAAAGTGGACCTTCAGTAATTTTTTCATCTATTAAATCTTCTGCCCTTGTCGTTTTAACTTTGGATAGTAAAACATTTTTTTTTCTGCCAGTAAATACCTTATACAGCCCACTTCCCGTTTCTTGTCTGGAAAAAAGCCTAGGCCTATGATGTCATGCACAGCTCTCTTTTTCACTCTTGTGAGAGTTTGCCAGGAAGGGAGAGGGGAGGGGGGGGCTGAGTCATAAGAGGGCCAATGAGGGCTGCAGAGCTGGAGGTGTGCCTCTGTGTGTCTGTGTAAATCCAGGAAGTGAACAGGCAGCAGCTTCAGCTGCCCACAGTTAAAATGGATTCATTAAAATGGATTCAGCCAGATTAAAGAGGAACGGCAGTCTGCTCACATAATTTGTAATAAAAACATCTTTGCCATCCTGAAGCTTCCCTCCAACCACTTTGCATATTATTTTATATATACAGTGGAACCTCGGATTGCGAGTAACGCAGTTAACAAGCGTTTCGCAATACGAGCACTGTATTTTTAAAAATCCTGACTCGGTTTGCGAGTGTTGTCTCGCAAAAGGAGCAGGATTCAAGCCAAAGCGGTGTGCAGTACCGCGTTTGGCCTGAGGTGGGGGGGCGCCAGAGCCGAGCGGAGCCGTTCGGAAATGCTTGGAAAACCTCGGAAATACTCAGTTCCCGAGCCTTTTCAAGGTTTTCCGAGTTCAGCCGAGCTGTCCTCGGGCCTTTCCGGGTGTTTCTGAGGCTCTACCCCCACCTCTGGCCACATGCGGTATTGCATGCCAATGAAGTCAATGCGGAACTAATTCTTTTCGTTTCCATTGACTTCTATGGGGAAACTCGCTTTGATATGCGAGTACTTTGGATTAGGAGCATTCTCCTGAAACAGATTATGCTCGTAATCCGAGGTTCCACTGTACTGTGATTCTGTACTTGCCAAATATGCTGCAGAAATCTTCCCCCACTGAGTCTGGCTGCAATCATTTTAATTGTGGGCAGCTGAAGCTGCTGCCTGTTCACTTCCTGTATTTACACAGACACACAGAGGCACACCCCCAGCTCTGCAGCTCTCATTGGCCCTCTTATAACTCATCCCCTATCACCCATCATGCATGGTGTCATAAGCCTAGGCTTTTTACCAGACAAGAAACAAGAAGTGGGCTGTATAAGGTATTTACTGGCAGAAAAAAAAATATGTTTTACTATCCAAAGTTAAAACAACAAGGGCAGAAGATTTAATAGATGGAAAGATAAAAAAAAATTACTGAAGTTCCACTTTAAGTAGAGGGAAATATCTGCAGCATATTTGACAAGTACAGAATCACAGTATACATAAAATAATATGCAAAGTGGTTGGAGGGAAGCTTCAGAATGGCAAATATGTTTTTATTACAGATTATGTGAGCAGACTGCAGTTCCTCTTAAACTCAAAGTAAGTACCTTGCTTTTAACTCCTCCGAATCTCCAAATGACTTTTTTTTTTATTTATTTATTGCTGAGCTGGGTCAGGGCAGTTCTGGCAGCAAAAGGGGGACCTACTCAATATTAGGTGGGTGGTCAAACCTTATGGCTGATCTCATACCTCTAAACCTTTTGAGATGGGAATGAGGGACACCTATCAGCAAAAGTATGCACACCCCTTGCCCCACCCCCTTAAAGGAGAATTGTACAAAAAAACAACATTGGTTAAACCCACAAGTGCTTGTTTTACCACTACTATTCCTTTATATTGGCTTTTGGAATTTACAAATGTAGCAATTTAGAAATCAGATGAAAGGTTTAGGGCTGGAAAACACTTTTTGATAGAGAAAACGTGAATTTTATATACAACTCTATAGATCAGACCAAAATGAGGGACAAATGAGGAGGAATGAGGGACAGAGGGATATTGCTCCAAATCAGGGACAGCCCCTCGAAATCGGGGACAGTTGGGAGCTATGTGATCAGTATGTGTGTGTGTGTGTGTGTGTGTGTATATATATATATATATATATATATATATATATATATGTATACTGTGTGTATGGAGAGAGAGAGAGAGAGAGAGAGAGAGAATGAATGAATGAATATGTGTTGGCACTGTGTTGGGTACAGAATGGCATCCAACTGTGCGTTTTCAGGGCAGTTGCTGAACCGTGCCAACATTGTTAAGCCATGGTGTCTCCCAAGCATCCAGACCCAAGAAGAGCCAGTGAGAATTCATTAGGATTCTATTCAGGGTGAGACCCACCTGCCAAGGGCCCCCATTCAGCCATTGGGTGAACCTGCTCTAATTCCTAGGGCCCATGCTAACTATGAAGCAGGGTCATAACTTGCTTAACATCTCAAAAAACAAACAACTGCTGTGCATAAATTCCTTCCACCATATAACAAAGTAAAGAAGGTGGAAACCTTGTCTTGCTATTAGAACACATTATATGGCAATTGTTATTGGTACCAAGAGGATGGAGACAAACATTGGTGGATGAATGTCATGGCTATGGCAGTGACTGCTTTCTCTCCTAACCCTGATATTAGGTCACGGAGCAACATCTGACTTGGAGGTGCAAACCACAATAAATAGCCCTGTGACCGTCCTGTCATACAAAGGGTGGGTGGAAATTTTATGCCATTCCCTGCCTGTTCCCTATAGTGCTCAGCAGTGGTGCCATGGCTCACAGAGTATCTTGCTGATGTCAGCACTTCCTGTCAAATGAACACTTTGTGACTATCAGTTCATTTTAGAAAATGGCTTAATGTGCATGAGAACAATTCTGCACTAAGTCACCACGGCTGCCTGTCTATCACATGCGTTTTGCGAGCAATTTCTGTCATTGCGGTTGCAAATGGATTGTCATGACCCAGTCAGGGGTCTGCTATTAACAATGGGTAGAAAAATGAGTTTTCTGTTCTAATTACCTGCGGCGTGTCAGAGGCGGCGAGGTCAGCGCTGGGTAACGGCAGGATGAGAATTCTGGTGCATTTCTGCATCTATATAGAGCTTGGTTTCTGTGCAGAATTTACAGAGGCAGGAAAAGGAGGGGGGGGGGGGGGAGAGGGACGTTCATGATTGTGGTTGCTTTGGAAACGCACCTCACCTCGGGGCTGCAGCGCTAAAGAGAAGGAAAAATGTTTTAAAATATCTCTTACAGAAAATCCTGGTACCTAAGGAGTGATGTTTAAAACCATGCATGCTATTGCAGCCGTGAAAACTCACCCTAAAATCCAGAGAGTCCCCCTGATTTTACCCCTCTCACCCTGGTGCAGCACAAAATTTATTGTCATTATATTACAGATCATACAGTGATATTCAGGCATAGCTCGACACAGAACACAACATAAACACTCACATATCAAGTACAGTGCCTTGAAAAAGTATTCATACCCCTTGAAATTTTACACATTTTGTCATGTTACAACCAAAAATGTAAATGTATTTTATTGGGAATTTATGTGATAGACCAACACAAAGTCACAGATAATTGTGCAGTGGACAGAAAATGATAAATGATTTTCTATTTTTTCTTACAAATAAATATGTGAAAAGTGATGTGTGTATTTGTATTCAGTCCCCCTGAGTCACTACTTTGTAGAACCTCCTTTCACTGCAACTACAGCTGCAAGTCTTTTTGGGGATGTCTCTACCAGCTTTGCACATCTAGAGAGTGACATTTTTGCCCATTCCTCTTTGAAAAATAGCTTAAGCTCTGTCAGATTGGATAAAGAGCATCTGTGAACAGCTATTTTCATGTCTTGCCACAGATTCTCAATTGGATTTAGGTCTGGATTTTGACTGGGCCATTCTAACACATGAATGTGCTTTGATCTAAATCATTCCATTGTAGATCTGGCTGTATGTTTATGGTTCCTGCCTACTCCTCCTAAAGTCTCAAGTCTTTTGCAGACTCTAATGCCTCGTACACACGACTGGGTTTTCCGACGGGAAAACTCAGATGTCAGGAAAGGCTCCATCCGCTGGTAATATCTATCATTTGGCGTGCAGTACTGAGGTCCACCAGCAGGTGTCTCCTGGCAGTTTGGAACTGTCAGGGGAACTTCTCCCTGCTGGTGTTATGTCATCTGTAGGCCGCAGTACTTGCGTCCACCAGCGGATGGATCCTGGCAGTATGGAGCAGATATCTCTTCCTGCAGTTAGGAATCACCTGAACCTGATAGCAGGTAATGGTATAAAAACCTGGCAAGTTCAAACACACTTTGCCTTGGCTTCGTCTTGTGCCCTGACCTGTTTTTCTCTGATCCCAAACCTGTTTCCTGTATCCGGAACCTGACTGTGATCCTGAACCTATTTGTACTTGTTCCTTTCAGTCCTGTGTCCCTGGATCCCTGCCCTGCTGTCTGATCCCTTCTACCCTCTCCCTGTCCGTCTTGCTCCTTGTCCCCCATCTGCTGATCTCCTGTTATGACCCTAAGCCTGCCTGAGACTACGATCCCGGTATTCCCTTTTGGCTGTATATACTCGGCTGATTATTGTTATTGTACTTGTCTGATTATTGTTATTTTTGGCTCTTGTTTAACATTGGTTTGTTGTGCACTGTGTGATATTGGAGGTGGTTGCGTTTATATATTATTCACGTTTCCTAATAAATTATTACTTTCTTCACCTACATACGTTTGGTTCACTTGTGCAGTCCACACAGTTCTGATCACATCTGATTCATGACAGAAAGCCAAGGCCATCCCTGATCAGAAGTGGCTGCACAAAGGAACCATCTTGGTTCTTTTGGCTTGCTGAAATGAACCCTAACGCATACCTCCCAACTTTTAAAAGTCCCACTGCGGGACATTCCGATCTCCCCTCTCCCCTGCTAACGAAAGTTGTTGAGCGGGGGGGGGGGGTCTGTGCCACGGGACAAAATAAGTTGTTGAGCGGGGGGGGGGGGAGCCACGGTACAGCTGGTTGCTGTTTCCTCCTCTTCATGCTTTCTGTTGTCTGTGCGGGAGAAAGGACACTCTCGTGGGACTGCGGGAAGGAGGAGCCTGTGCGGGTAAAACCCACGGAATCCGTGCCAGTTGGGAGGTATGCTAACGTGATTCCCTATTATGCTTTTCTGGCGTCTGAAAGTGGCGAGTATCTCCGCCAGACACTAAAAGAGTAGACCCGTGACCAGCTGCTTGAGATCATCCGTTTGGCCCACTCCCAGGTTGACCAAGGCTGTGTGTTGTTTGGAGATGTGCAACCTTTTGATCCAAGTATGTGCTGAGCTAGCCCTGTACTGTGTTCCAGGGGCCTGTGATGATTTTTCTCCCCCTTTCAGTGCTGATCAGGTGGAATCTCTGGTGTGGCTGCTAGAGGATGGTTCCTCATGCTTTGTTGAGCACTATTCAGCTTGTCCCCGGCAAAAGCTTTTGGAATGTATTCACTCAGTACAGACCCTTGTCAGACAGGCAGCATGTGATTCATTCTTTCTCCAACCAATACTCTCTGCATGGTCTGATATGTTACAATCAATCCCAGCCAACCCACAACAAACCACTTCTACCATCAGACACCTGCCTGCTCAAAAGTCTTTTTTTCCCATCACCCATGGCAACCCCAGTCGCAGCTCAGTACACACTGCTTCCCACCAGATACCAATATCCACTCTTTGCTCCCTGTACCTATCCTCTATTCAACCCACCTGTCTCTTCTCAGCTGCCTATAAACCTACAAACCCACAAAAACTTCCTCCAGCTACTGTTACCTCTTCTCTGCCATATCCCAATCCTCCTTTCCAGTCTGCTGCACCCCTTACCTACAGAGCTTCAGTGGCTAAGCCCAAGAAAAGACAAAAAAAAATTCCAACCAAAACGACCCTGCCAGTAACCCAACCTGCCTCCACACCAAACAACCTGCTCCAGTCTGCTTGCATGCCAGTTGAACCTGATAACCCACCTGACTCTGCCAAACCTTTGCCTGCTATCCAGCCAGTGTTTCCGCCTGAAGTTCCTGTGCCCCAGTCTGATGTGCCTGCTGCCCAGTCTGAAGTCCCAGTACCTGCTGCCCGGTTTGAAGGTCCAGTTCCCGCTATCCAGTCCCATGCACCTGCTGTTCAGCCTGTTGTGCCAGCCCCTGCTGTTATGCCTGATGTGCCAGCGTCTGTGCCTGCTGCCCAGTCTGAAGTTCCAGTACCCGCTGCCCAGTTTGAAGTTCCAGTACCTGCTATCCAGTCCGATGCACCTGCTGTTCTGCCTGATGTGCCGGTGTTCTGCCGAGAAAGGTCCACCCGGCGGATTATGCCCCCCCTGTACTCCGCAGGCGTGCCGCTTGCGCAGTACGAACCTGAATGAGCCTCCGAAAATAGCCGAACATATGTAGAGCTGAGAGTCAGCTCTAGACGGCGCCTGCGTGGACCTCGCTGTAAGTGGCCAGTCGGCCTCACGTCCTTGCTTCGCTCGGCCTCCTGGCTCTTTTTTTTAACATCCTCCATGTCCACGGGGATGGTAAGGAAAGAGCCTGGATGTCAGAAGCGTAGCACAATTTGGTGTGCGCAGGCGCCATCTAGAGCTGACTCTCAGCTCTACATGTTTGGCTATTTTCGGAGGCAAGTGCCGCGCCTGCGCAGTACAGGGGGGGCATAATCCGCAGGGGGACCTTTCTCGGCAAGACACCGGCACCTGTGCCTACTGCCCAGTCTGAAGTCCCAGTACCTGCTGCCCGGTTTGAAGTTCCAGTACCCGCTATCCAGTCTGATGCACCTGCTGTTCAGCCTGTTGTGCCAGCCCCTGCTGTTTTGCCTGATGTACCAGCGCCTGTGCCTGCTGCCCAGTCTGAAGTTCCAGTACCTACTGCCTGGTTTGAAGTTCCAGTACCTGCCTTCCAGTCTGATGTCCCGATGCCTGTCTTCCAGTCTGATGTGCCTGCTTCCCAGTCTGATGTCCCGGTGCCTGCCTTCCAGTCTGATGTCCCGGTGCCTGCCTTCCAGTCTGATGTCCCGATGCCTGTCTTCCAGTCTGATGTGCCCGCTTCCCAGTCTGATGTGCCTTCCTTCCAGTCTGATGTCCCGGTACCTGCCTTCCAGTCTGATGTGCCTGCCTTCCAGTCTTATGTCCCGGTGCCTGCCTTCCAGTCTGAGGTGCCTGCCTTCCAGTCTGATGTCCCAGTGCCCACCTTCCAGTCTGATGTGCCTGCCCTCCAGTTTGATGTGCCTGCCCTCCAGTCTGATGTCCCGGTGCCTGCCTTCCAGTCTGATGTGCCTGCTTTCCAGTCTGATGTGCCCGCTTGCCAGTCTGATGTGCTCGCTTGCCAGTCTGATGTGCTCGCTTGCCAGTCTGATGTGCTCGCTTGCCAGTCTGATGTGCCCGCTTTCCAGCCTGACGTGCCCGCTTTCCAGCCTGACGTGCCCGCTTTCCAGCCTGACGTGCCCGCTTTCCAGCCTGACGTGCCCGCTTTCCAGTCTGCTGTTCCTGCCTTCCAGTCCGATGTCTCTGTGCCTGCCTTCCAGTCCGATGTCTCTGTGCCTGCCTTCCAGTCTGATGTCTTGGTGCCTGCCTTTCAGCCCGAAGTGCCGGTGTTCCAGCCTGAAGTGCCGGTGTTCCAGCCTGAAGTGCCGGTGTTCCAGCCCGAATTGCCGGTGTTCCAGCCCGAATTGCCGGTGTTCCAGCCCGAATTGCCGGTGTTCCAGCCCGAATTGCCGGTGTTCCAGCCCGAAGTGCCAGTGTTCCAGCCCGAAGTGCCAGTGTTCCAGCCCGAAGTGCCAGTGTTCCAGCCCGAAGTGCCAGTGTTCCAGCCCGAAGTGCCAGTGCCAGCGTTCCAGTCTGAGGTTCCAGTGCCTGTTTCCCGGTCTGAGGTTCTGGTGCCCGTTTTCCGGTCTGAGGTTGTGGTGCCCATTTCCCGACCTGCGGAGCCTGCTGCCCAGCCTGATGTGCCATTGTCCGCTGCCCAGCCTTATGTGCTACTGTCCGCTGCCCAGCCTGATGTGCCCCTGTCTGCTGCCCAGCCTGATGTGCCCCTGTCTGCTGCCTAGCCTGATTTGCCCCTGTCTGCTACCCAGCCTGATTTGCCCCTGTCTGCTACCCAGCTTGATGTCCCCATGCCTGCTGCCCAGCTTGATGTGCCCGTGCCTGCTGCCCAACGTGATGTGCCTGTACCTGCTGCCCAACGTGATGTGCCCGTACCTGCTGCCCAGCTTGATGTGCCCGTACCTGCTGCCCAGCTTGAGGTGCCTGTCGCCCAGTTCGGTGTGCCTATTGCCCAGTTCGATGTGCCTGCTATTTAGCTTGAGGTTCCTGTGCCTGCTACCCAGCTCGACGTATCTTTTGCCCAGTCTGATGTGTCTGTACCCACTACTCAGTCCAAGCTGCACCTTGCCCGGTTTAAAGCCATGGACCTTCCTCATGCCCAACCTGATGTGACTTTATCCGCTGCCCGGCTTGACGCCATGGACTTTCCCCAGCAATGGCTAGTTGGAGCGCCTGGAGGTCGCTCCTTCGAGCGGGCGGTACTGTCAGGAAAGGCTCCATCTGCTGATAATATCTATCATTTGGCGTGCAGTACTGAGGTCCACCAGCAGGTGTCTCCTGGCAGTTTGGAACTGTCAGGGGAACTTCTCCCTGCTGGTGTTATGTCATCTTTGGGCCACAGTACTGGCATCCACCAGCGGATGGATCCTGGCAGTATGGAGCAGATATCTCCTCCTGCAGTTAGGAATCACCTGAACCTGATAGCAGGTAATGGTATAAAAACCTGGCAAGTTCAAACACACTTTGCCTTGGCTTTGTCTTGTGCCCTGACCTGTTTGCTCTGATCCCAAACCTGTTTCCTGTATCCTGAACCTGACTGTGATCCTGAACCTATTTGTACTTGTTCCTGTCAGTCCTGTGTCCCTGGATCCCTGCCCTGCTGTCTGATCCCTTCCACCCTCTCCCTGTCCGTCTTGCTCCTTGTCCCTCATCTGGTGATCTCCTGTTATGACCTTAGGCCTGCCTAAGACTACGATCCCGGTATTCCCTTTTGGCTGTATATACTCGTCTGATTATTGTTTTTTTTTGGGTCTTGTTTAACATTGGTTTGTTGTGCACTGTGTGATATTGGAAGTGGTTGCGTTTATATATTATTCACGTTTCCTAATAAATTATTACTTTCTTCACCTACATACGTTAAGTTCACTTGTGCAGTCCACACAGTTCTGATCACATCTGATTCATGACATCAGATGAGAACTTTTGGCCGGGAATCCTGGCCGTGTGTATGCTCCATCTGAGTTTTTCAGACCAGAAAACTGCCAAAAACGGCCGGCAAAAAAAAGAGAACTGGCTCTCCTTTTTCCCATCGGGATTCCCGACTGACTTTTTCCCGTCGGAAAACCCGGTCGTGTGTACGAGGCATTACAGGGTTTCTTCTAAGATTGCCCTGTATTTGGCTCCATCCATCTTCCTATCAACTCTGACCAGCTTCTCTGTTCCTGCTGAAGAAAAGCATCCCCACAACAAGATGCTGCCAACACCATGTTTCACAGTGGGTGTGTTCAGGGTGATGTGCAGTGTTAATTTTCCACCACACATAGCATTTTGCTTTTAGACCAAAAAGTTCAATTTTGGTCTCATCTAATCAGAGCACTTTCTTCCACATGTTTGCTGTGGCACCCACATGGCTTTTCGCAAACTGCAAACAGGACTTCTTATGGCTTTCTTTCAACAATGGCTTTCTTCTTGCCACTCTTCCATAAAGGCCAGATTTGTGGAGCAGTGCACGACTAATAGTTGTCCTGTGGACAGAATCTCCCACTTGAGCTCTGGATCCCTGCAGCTCCTCCAGAATTACCATGGGCCTCTTGGCTGCTTCTCTGATTAATGCTTTCTTTGCCCGGCCTATCGGTTTAGGTGGACGGCCATGTCTTGGTAGGTTTGTGCCATCCTCTTCATTTTTGGATGATGGATTGAACGGTGCTCCATGAGATGTTCAAAGCTTGGGATATTATTATTTTTTTGTAACCTAACCCTGCTTTAAACTTCTCCACAACTTTATCCCTGACCTGTCTGGTGTGTTCCTTGGCCTTCGTAAAGCTGTTTGTTCACTAAGGTTCTCTAACAAACCTACGAGGGCTTCACAGAACAGCTGTATTTATACTGAGATTAAACTACACACAGGTGGACTCTTTTTACTAATTAGGTGACTTCTGAAAGCAATTGGTTCCACTAGATTTTAGTTAGGGGTATCAGAGTAAGGGGGACTGAATACAAATGTATGCCACACATTTTTTAGATATTTATATTTAAAAAAATGTAAAACCATTTATCATTTTCTTTCCACTTCACAATTATGTCTCACTTTGTGTTGGTCTATCAAATAAAATCCCAATAAAATACATTTGCGTTTTTGGTTGTAACATGACAAAATGTGGAAAATTTCAAGGAGGTATAAATACTTTTTCAAGGCACTGTATATACAGTACATAATATACACTTAAAAATAAATAATCCATATCACCTTACCCTATTATTTAACTTACTAACTTTAAAAGCCGCATCACCCAAGGAAAAAGTGATTTTTCAATCTATTTGTATGAGATCCAGTTCTTCTAAAACACAGTAGCATCTCAAAAATTAAAAACTTGGGTGCTAGACTTTAAAGGGTTAATATACCTTTACCAAATACAACTGCTTATGCTGAAAAGAGGCATCTGTAGATAAAAAAATAAACGGGGCAGATTTGACCAAAGTTCAATTATGCTCTTGCTATAGGTGTAGGCCATTTGGATACCTCCCAAAGCCTGGTCAAAACCAGACTTTCACACTAAAACAGAACACACCAAAACGTTTGCAACCTCAACCCTTCCCTTCTTTATTCTGCTACTGATGGCCTTTTACGACAAAATCGCACCACTGTCCTGCCCAGACCTAATCACTTCCATCTACAACAACACGCTGTCATCCTCCCTAGATGCACTTGCTCCTCTTTCTACATGCAGAACCAGGCCTCATCTGCCACAACCCTGGCAAACAGACGACACCAGAAGTCTCAAGAGACGCAGCCGTGCTCTTGAGTGAGCGTGGCTTACATCTAAATCCCTGCAAGACTTTACCCCCTACAAATCTGCCCTTCTCAAATACAACTCCTGCCTCCGCACTGCCAAACAAACCTACTACAACACTCTCATCAAAACCTTCTCATCCAAACCTTGTCAACTCTTTTCTACCCTTAATTCCTCACTTCACCCCCCACTGTCCCCACCCACCAACTTGCTTACCGCTCAGGAGTTTGCCAACCATTTCAAAAGCAAAATCGACACAATTCGCGAGGAGATATCCAGCATTCAACTTCCTCCCCTACCCAACACATCAGGTCCAACACCGCACTCAATACTCTCCTCCTTTTGCCCAGTTACCACGATGAAGTTGATAAACTCCTCTCCATGGCCCACCTCACCACCTGTCCCCTGGACCCTGTCCCCTCACAATTACTGCGACCACCTTCCCGCTCTATCCTAAACTCCCTAACCCACATCTTTAACCTCTCCCTCTCCTCCAGTACCTTTCCTTCCCCGCTCAAACATACACTGATTACCTCCATACTTAAAAAACCCTCACTAGACCCCACCTGTTTGAATAACTTAAGACCCAAACTTACTGAATGACATATTGGTATGGATGTCACACCACTTTCTCAAACTCAATCTTTCTAAAACTAAGCTTGTTATATTTCCTCCTTCCCAGTCCCCACCCCCATGACTTTACCATTAAGATCAACAGCACAACCATTGGTCCCTCCACACATGCCAGGGTGCTGGGTGTAATCCTTGACTCTGACCTCTCCTTCACCCCCCACATCCAATCACTGGTTAAATCTTACCGCCTTAACCTCTGCAACATCACCAGGATTCGACCCTTTCTGACTAACGACACCACAAAGCAACTTATTCATTCCTTGGTTATTTCCCGCCTTGACTACTGCAACTCTCTCCTTAATGGCCTACCCTTACGCAGGCTATCCCCCTTCAGTCTATTATAAATGCTGCTGCTAGACTAATACACCCTACTAACCAATCCGTGACTGCTGCTCCTCTCTGCCAATTGCTTCACTGGCTTTCCCTACCCCACTGTATAAAATTCAAAATACTAACCACAACATACAAGGCTATGCACAACATCGCCCCCATCTACATCACCAACCTCATCTGCAGATATCGCCCAAATCGTCCCCTCCGCTCCTCCCAGGACCTCCTGCTTTCTAGCTCCCTTGTTACCTCCTCCCATGCTCGCCTTCAGGACTTCTCCAGAGCCTTTCCCATCCTCTGGAACTCCCTGCCCCGGTATGTCCGATCAGCCCTTAACCTCTCCACCTTTATGAGATCCCTGAAAACTCATTTATTCAGGGAAGCCTATCCCACAACCACCTAACTGTCCCCGAGCCACCCCCATCAAATCATTCTCTGCAGCTATTTTCTTTTGTACCACCCCCCCCCCCTTTAGAATGTAAGCTCTGCGAGCAGGGCCCTCCTGTACCTTCTGTATTGAACTGTACTGCAATTGTGCTGGCTCCCCTCTACATTGTAAAGCGCTGTGTAAACTGTTGGCGCTATATAAATCTTGTATAATAATAATAATAAATATGATATCCAAATTCTCCAAAAATAATCCATACACATCTACGACCTAATGACTGTATGTAATCTATTTTTCATGAAATCATTTCTTACTGTGTTTTCTTGCCTCCTTGTAAAGTCCTGTGTGCTATCAAACCACTACTTTTCCTCCGCACTTCTGTTTATTTGGAACAATCAGTGCACATTAGTTGCAGTCATAAGCACTGCTCCATGCACATTACACATCCCATAGTCCATCTCAAGAGGGTGGCTACGTTTCTACATACAGTGAGATCATGGAGAATGAATGTAGCCACCCTCTAACAGGAATTCCGATCACAGCAGCATAAAAATAAAATATAAAAAAATTGAAATTTGGAGGAGGCTGAGAGCAATAGAAGGTACTTTTCTGGGCTAAAAATATACACTCACCAGCCACTTTATTAGGTACACCTTGCTAGTACCGGGTTGGACCCCCTTTTGCCTTCAGAACTGTCTTAATTGTTCATGGCATAAATTCAACAAGGTGTTGGAAACATTCCTTGACATGATAACATCACGCATCTCCCCTTCCACCACACCCCAAAGGTGCTCTATTGGATGAGATCTGATGACTGTGGAGGCCATTGGAGTACAGTGACCACATTGTCATGTTTAAAAAACCAGCGGTGAGATGATTAGATCTTTGTGACATGGTGTATTATCCTGCTGGAAGTAGTCATCAGAAGACGGGTACACTGTAGTCATAAAGGGATGGACATGGTCAGCAACAATACTCAGGTAGGCCGTGGCGTTTAAACTATGCTCAATTGGTACTAAGGGGTCCAAAGTGTGCCAAGAAAATATCCCCCACACCATTACACCACCACCACCAGCCTGAACCGTTGATACAAGGCAGGATGGATCCATGCTTTCATGTTGTTTACACCACATTCTGACCCCACCATTTGAATGCCGCAGCTGAAATCGAGACTCATCAGACCAGACAACGTTTTTCCAATCTTCTATTGTCCAATTTTGGTGAGTCTGTGCAAATTGTAGCCTCAGTTTTCTGTTCTTAGCTGACAGGAGTCGCACCCAGTGTGGTCTTCTGCTGCTGTAGCCCATCTTAAAGGTTTGATGCATTGTGCATTCAGAGATAGTATTCTGCATACCTTGGTTGTAACAAGTGGTATTTGAGTTACTGTTCCCTTTCTATCATCTCAAACCAGTCTGCCCATTCTCCTCTGACATCAACAAGGCATTTTCATCCACGCAACTAACGCTCACTGGATATTTTCTCTTTTTCGGACATTCTCTGTAAACCCTAGAGATGGTTGTGCGTGAAAATACCAGTAGATCAGCAGTTTTTGAAATACTCAGACCAGCCCGTCTGGCACCAACAACCATGCCACGTTCAAAGTCACGTAAATCCCCTTTCTTCCCCATTCTGATGCTCAGTTTGAACTTCAGCAAGTCGTCTTCACCATGTCTAGATAAATGTATACCGGAATATAATTTTATTTTCTTTAAACCATAGTCTATTGTCCCTTTAATTCATATACCTGATGGCGCTGAAAAAAAAAGCAATTACACTACAGAGGTAAATATAATACTACAGAGTTTCTAGCACCAACATTTATACCCAAAACAAAATAAATAAACAAACCTGCAATAAATATGGAATTTGAATATTTATTTTCTAATTGATGTACTAATTAACCACTTCCGGACCGCCCGCCATCGTTATACGTTGGTACTTTGACGTTGAATACCGTTGTTATGGAAGCAGATAGCTGCCATAACCTCGGTATATTCTTAAATGGTGGGAGGTCCGCTTTCAGATAAAAGTTGTCTCGGCGGCGGATTTGCCGCAAGATCACTTTTATCGTGGCGGGAGAGGTTCCCTCCCCCCACCTGCCACGTTCCGGTCGTCGGTAGCGGCGGAAACAATCCGATCCTTTTCCCTCTGAGGCACTGTGTCGAGTAAGGGAATGACGGAAGCGAGGTCAAACGTCACTTCAGCCCAACGTGCCTTAAAGGGACATTTTTTTTTTATTGCATTTAAGTGTAAATGTGAGATCTGAGATCTTTTTGACCCCAGATCTTACATTAAAGAGGTCCTGTCGTGTTTTTTTTCTATTATAAGGGTTGTAATAGGAATAAAAGTGACCCAAAAATTATTTTTTGAAGGGACAGTGTAAAAATAAGTAAAAAGATTTTTTCTTTTTTTTTAAAGGCCCCGTTCCTCCATGCTCGCGCGCAGAAGCAAACACATACGTAAGTCACGCCCGCATGTAAACGGTGTTCAAACCACACATGTGAGGTATCCTTACGATCGTTAAAGTGAGAGCAATAATTCTAGCAAAAAAACTGCTCTGTAACTCAAAAGTAGTAACCTGTAGAATTTTTTAAACGTCGCCTACGGAGATTTTTAAGGGTCAAAGTTTGTCGCCATTACACAAATGGGCGCAATTTTGAAGCATGACATGTTGGGTATCAATTTACTCAGTGTAACATTATCTTTCACAATATAAAAAGAAATTAAGCTAACTTTACTGTTTTCTTATTCTTTAATTCAAAAAAGTGTATTTTTTCCAAACAAATTGCATTTGTAAGACCGCTGTGCAAATATGGTGTGACATAAAGTATTGCAACGACCGCCATTTTATTCTCTAGGGTGTCTGAAAAAAATATATAAAATGTTTGGGGGTTCTAAGTTAATTTTTTAGCGAAAATTTTTATTTTAACTTGTAAACAACAAGTTTGAAAAATAGGCCCGGTCCTTAAGTAGTTAATGAATGAATGAATGAAATAATTAATTAAAATAAAATAACACCCCCTTATACTGAATGTCATGCGGTATAGAAGCTTTACAAACATATTTTGAACTCCAAGATTTTTCTTTTATTCTCGAGTCTCTTTTTTGGGTAGTAAATAGAATCTTAGTCTTCAGTATCACTTATGATTATGCCGTAATATATTTCTCTCCTTTGAGGGGATTGTCAGTAGCTTCAGCCAATAAAATCCCTTGGTTCGAGTTTGTTCCATAAGAAACCCTGCCATAGGGTTAAATCTATCATTTGTGACAGCGCACTTCTTAAAATAGTCTCTGGAAAGGATTCATTTTCCATAGCAGAAAAGATTAAAATACAAAGTCTGGTATTTTCCAGTCGGCCTGCCACACTTGTGACCCCTGGAGAAGCTGGTTAAGGTCGATATGATGGCAAGTGCTGACGTCATGGAGGTTGGTGGTGATGTACTTGCTCTGTAACTCATCACCCAAATATTATTTTATCCTTGACTCATGTCACAGTGTTACTTGAGCTGCTTTCTCTTTACTAGGCGGCTGAACTGCGTACAAGAAGCATATAGATCCTATTGTAGAGAGATAGACCTTCTTTTGGCGCTAAATCGCTCTTTCTTCTATTCCTCTTTTTAGCCCGATCTGTATAAATCCGCATATCATGTAACTACAACAATAGGATTTTTGTACTCACCATAAAATCCTTTTGTCTGAAGTCCATGGACGGACACAGCTCCTTATAATTCTTGACTTGTGGGTTATGTTCCGTCTATTAGGAGAGGACTACAAGAATTAGAAGGAGCTGTGTCCGTCCATGGACGAAAGAGAAAAATGTCTTTATGTGCCAAACCTTTACATTAGTACAGATTCTCTGAACTCATATGGAAGAGACAAGTTAGTAATCATAAATAATGAGATGGGACATTTCCAAGTACGGTGAAGACCTTTTTAGGTAGATCCCATCTATAAATTGGGTTGTGGATTATTATTATTATACACGATTTATTAGGCTTGTGCAATTCGTTTCGTAACAAATCTAAATTCGTCCGAATTTAGCAACTTTCGGACATTCGGAAGCATTCGAATTTCCGAACAAAGCAATTACGAATAAAACCGAATCCGAAATAAATTATATCGCAAATAGCGAATGCCCGAATGTCTTCGGCATAATTCGTTATGAAAAAAGTTACGAATCCATTCGAAGCACAATAACACTCTCTGCTCTGCTCTCTCCTTCTCCCTCACCGTGCCGAACTCCCTCTCAAAATGGTGTACAGGGGCGGAGCCTATAGCCGCATGTAAAAAACGAAAGTAAAATACGAGATTTCGAATCGTTACAAATAACTGCTATGTATTTAGAAAAGTACAAATCCATTCGAAGCACATTAGGCATAATAGGCAGCGTCGTCATGAGAGAGACACAGAAAATTACGAATCAACGAACCCAAAAAAAGTTACGAAAGTAGGAGTTGTGTCCAGAATCAACGAAAAACAACGTACTCTACCGAAAGTCCGAATTATAAATCAACTAAAAATAAGGCTTACATTAATACGAATCATTCTGATTCAACGACGCTTGTGAAAATACGAATTAGTCCGAACACGAAAAATCCTGTCTAGCAAAATTACGAACGATTACGAATCAACAGGACCAAAAAGAAACAAACCGAAACGAAACAAATTTTTCCGTTGTGCAAAAGAAACGAACCAAAACTAAACAAATGTTTCTGTTGTGCACAAGTCTACGATTTATATAGCGCCAACAGTTTACACAGTGCTTTACAATGTAGGTGGGGGACAGCACAATTACAGTACAGTGCAATACAGAAGGGCCCTGTTCATAGAGCTTACATTCTAAAGGGAGGGGTGGTGGTATAAAAGGTAATAGCTGCAGAGAATGATTTGATGTGGGTGGCTTGGGCACAGTTGTTAGGTGGGTGTGGGGTAGGCTGTGGATGTACTCATCTCTTTAATATCAATATCTACAAAACACTGAACTATATTTAGTTGGGCATTCACAACCCTATATTCTGTATATACAGTAATGTGCAAAAGTTTTAGGCAGGTGTGAAAAAATTGTGCAAATCAAGAATGCTTTCAGAAATAGAAGTGTTCATAGTTTATTTTTTATCAATTCACAATTTGGAAAGTAAATGAACAGAAGAGAAATCAAAATAAATATTTGGCGTGACCACCCATAGCCTTCAAACCACCATCAACTCTTTTAGGTACACTTGCACACAGTTTTCTGAAAAAACTCAGCAGGTAGGTCGAGACATCTTGGAGAATGAACCACAGATCTTCTGTGGATGTAGGCTGCCTCAAATCCTTCTGTCTCTTCATATAATATTAGACAGACTCAATGTTGAGATCATGGCTCAGTTCCAGGACTCCTTGTTCTTCTTTACATTAAAGATAGTTCTTAATGACATTGGTTGTATGTTTGGGGTTGTTGTCCTGCTACCGAATACATTTGGGACCAATCACACACCTCCCTGATGGTATGGCATTATGAATAATTATCTGCTTGTATTTCTTAGCATTGAGGACACCATTGATCCTGACCAAATCTCCAACTCCATTTGTAAAAATGCAGACCCAAACTTGCAGGGAACCTCCACCATGCTTTACTGTTGGCTGCAGACATATTGTTTACCGCTCTCCAGCCCTTCATGAACAAACTGCCTCCGGCTACAGCCAAATATTTCACATTTTAACTCACCAGTCCAGAGCACCTGCTGTCATTTATCTGCACACCGGTTCCTATCAGGGGCGGCCCGTCCATTAGGGGCGCCTTGGCACCGCCGCTGCCACCCCCTATTCATGCGTTCGGCCCCTTTCAGTGCACCGGGCGTATGAATTACAGCAGCCAGATTTTTTTTTTAAGCACCCGATTAGAGCCAGAGGCTCTAATAGGCTTCAAAATAGGGTGGGCTCGAGTCGCAGAGGATGTGGTTCTGTAGTCCTCAGAGATAGCTGAGAACAATGTAACTGATGAGTGCAGCCCAGGCAGTGAGCAGCTCTCAGCTGATAGGATGTTTGGCAGGACCTAACGATATTTTTTGCAATTATTACAAATGTATAACAAAACACTTCTAGTTGTATATGTAGCGGGGGTCCTAAATTTAGGTACTGCTATGCTAAATTTAGGGGTGATTCGAGTGGTAGTTGGCTCGGATCTTTCAATTTGCTGGACTCTGTCTTGCTGCTGTTTTACCTGGTGTGCAGTTCTCCTAAGAAGTATGGGTGGCGCTGTCACTTGTACTCGGGGTTGAACCACAGGTGATGGGCAGTGATTTGGTGGGTGTGGTCTGCCTGTTGTGCATGCCGGGAGAGGATACATAAGGGGCAGACGCCGCCTGGGAGGAGTCGGTTCTTTTTGGTTCCAGAGTCGGAGTCCTGGTGCGTGGCGCGTGGCCCTCCAGGCCATGGGGCCACGTGCACTTCAGTCCCAGGCACCTTTAGTCCTGGGACTGCAACTTCAGCCCTGGGCCCAGCACCTTTAGCTGGAGCCCACTTCGGGAGGAGGGATCCCAGGGTGCCGCCTTGCGAGGGGACCCGATTCTAGAAGAGGAGGCTGTGGGAGGACCGTTCCGAAGGACTGGTGAGAGATCACAGTGAAGGAAGGGGCCCAGTAACTCTCCGGAGGGATGTCATCCATCCGAAAACAGGGATCTAAACAACGGAACCATTAGGAGGTTTGGGACACTATAGATTCTGTGGCAGAGGATCTCCTGAAGGCATCCATTAGGGAATCTAATGCCTCGTTTCCACTGAGTGGATCGGTTCAGTACGGTTCGGTACGGTACGCTATTTTGGGTGTTTCCATTATAAAAGCGTGCCATAAACTGAACCGTACCGCACCATTCTGGGTCCTGCTTCAGATGTGGGGCCATAGAAAATGGAACGGTTCGGTTAGGGCGGAGCTACAATACATTCCACTGATTGGCGGACACGCTAGGCATTTTTTCTAAACCCTGAATGGTCCCTGACGGTCCGACTTGCAGTGGAAACGCTCACCAGAATATACCGGACCATTCAAACCGTTCCATTCTGTACCGACCCGAACCGTTCCGTTCAGTGGAAACAAGGCATTATAGACTGTTTGAGTTACACGCCAGCTGCTAGTGCCTTTGGGTGACTATCCGGGTGAGCTATACCCACTCTGGATCGAGTGGCGAAGAAACAAGAGTGCCTGAATTGATCTGTCTTCCTAACACCTTTCTCTTCTCCTCAACTTTGTGGATGTTCATGCATAAAGAAATAAACTCTATGTTGGAGTTGACACTGGTGTGGACCTTGGAGTTACTTGGGGTATAGAGACTTTGTCCTTACATTCTAGGGACGAAAACCAACTTTGAGGGGAACCCTGCTGCAAGACCCGTAAGTGAAAATAAGTGTGCTTAACCTCTGCAACCCAGGGGGTACGGGCATGGTGGGGACTGTGTGCCCTTTTCCCCTGCGAGCGAGCCAAAGACAGTGGAAAAAGAGGGCCGGTTGCTACATATATTTACGAGACCAAAAGAGACCAACTAAGACTTACCACTTTAATAGTAATAGATGCTTTTCTTTTGAGAGTGTTTGTGTTTATATTCACACTTTATAATGACATGATCTGACTGTGCATCCAACGAGATGCAAATGAAACCTTACACAGTTTCTGCAAATAAAAATTACATATTGTACATGACAGCATGTAACAAATAGGCCATAAGTTCTGTAGCCATAGCAACTAATCACCTCTACTTTATATGAAATCGACAGTATTTTTAAACATTAAGGCATTGTACAGTAGTATTTACCGCCCCTCTAAAAATTGATTAATGGTGGACAGGGATGAGCCAAACACCCCCCTGTTCGGTTCGCACCAGAACCTGCGAACAGACAGAATGTTTGTGTGAACTTTAGAACCCTATTAAATACAATGGACTCGAACGTTCAAAATCTAAAGTGCTAATTAAAAAGGCTAATATGCAATTTATTGTCCTAAAAAGTGTTTGGGGACCTGGGTCCTGCCCCAGGGGACATGTATCAATGCAAAAAAAGGTTTAAAAAATAGAAGTTTTTACGGGAGCGGTGATTTTAATAATGCTTAAAATGAAAAAATAAAAGTGACATTTTCCTTTAAATTTCGTACCTGGGGGGTGTGTATGATATGCATGTAAAGTGGCGCATGTTTCCCGTGCTTAGAACTGTCTCTGCACAAAGTGTCATTTTTGAAGGAAAAAAAGTCATTTAAAACTCACTCGTGGCTATTAATGAATTGTCTGCTTTTATCAATACATAGAAAAGTCATTGATAAAAAAAAAATAAAAAAATAAAAGCGTGGGGGTTCCCCCAAATTCAATTACCGGGCCCTTTAGGTCTGGAATGGATGTTAAGGGGAACCCCGCCGCAAATTAAAAAAAAAAATGGCGTGGGGTTCCCCCTAAATATCCATACCAGGCCCTTGAGATCTGGCATGGATTTTAAAAGGGAACTCCACCCCAAATTAAAAAAAAATGGCGTGGAGTCCCCCCAAAAATCCATACCAGACCCTTATCCGAGCACGCAACCTGGCCGGCCGCAGGGGAAGAGGGGGGGGACGAGAGAGCAGCCCCCCCTCCCTCCTGACCCGTACCAGGCCTTGCCCGGTGGTTGTGGGGGTCTGCGGGCAGGGGGCTTATCGGAATCTGGAAGACCGCTTTAACAAAGGGGACCCCCAGATCCCGGCCCCCCCCTATGTGAATTGGTAAGGGGTACATTGTACCCCTACCATTTCACGAAGAAAGTGTCAAAAAATGTAAATAAAAACACACCAACACCTTGGAAAAGTCCTTTATTAAAAAATTTTAAAAAAACATTCCAGCCATGAAATCCAGTGTCCCGCGGCGATCCCGATGTCCAGCGCTGTCCGTCATTGGTTGTGCCTGTGCGGACCTGATGGGGAACTTCCTCCGCTGTGTTTTAAATGTATAGACCCGCCCCTTCTAAAGTTCCCCATCAGGTCCGCTCAGCGGACCAGATGCGGAACATGAGAAGGGGCGGGTCTATACATGTATTACACAGCGAATGAAGTTCCCCATCAGGTCCGCCCCCTCGGTATGTCCGACCCCGCCTACGTCATTGGCCTGAGCGGGGAACTTCCTTCACTGTGTAATTTAAATTTACACAGTGAAGGAAGTTTCCCGCTCAGGCCAATGACGTAGGCGGGGTCCGACATACCGAGGGGGCGGACCTGATGGGGAACTTCGTTCGCTGTGTAATACATGAATAGACCCGCCCCTTCTCTCGTTCCCCATCAGGTCCGCTCAGCGGACCAGATGTGGAACATGAGAAGGGGCGGGTCTATACATTTAAAACACAGCGGAGGAAGTTCCCCATCAGGTCCGCACAGGCACAACCAATGATGGACAGCGCTGGACATCGGGATCGCCGCGGGACACTGGATTTCATCGCTGGAATGTTTTTTTTTTTTCATTATTTTTTTATTTTTTAATAAAAGACTTTTCCAAGGTGTGTGTGTTTTTATTTACATTTTTTGACACTTTCTTTGTGAAATGGTAGGGGTACAATGTACCCCTTACCAATTCACATAGGGGGGGCCGGGATCTGGAGGTCCCCTTTGTTAAAGGGGTCTTCCAGATTCCGATAAGCCCCCCGCCCGCAGACCCCCACAACCACCGGGCAAGGGTTGTGGGGATGAGGCCCTTGTCCCCATCAACATGGGGACATCCTCCCCATGTTGAGGGCATGTGGCCTGGTACGGTTCAGGAGGGAGGGGGGGCTGCTCTCTCGTCCCCCCCTCTTCCCCTGCGGCCGGCCAGGTTGCGTGCTCGGATAAGGGGTCTGGTATGGATTTTTAGGGGGACTCCACGCCATTTTTTTTTTAAACTTGGGGTGGAGTTCCCCTTAAAATCCATGCCAGACCTGAAGGGCCTGGTAATTGAATTCTGGGGAACCCCCACGCTTTTTTTTTTTTTTTTTTTATCAATGACTTTTGTATGTATTGCCGGGAGCCGACAATTCATTAATAGCCGCGAGTCAGTTTTAAATGCATTTTTTTTCTTTCAAAAATGACATTTTTTGCAGGGACAGTTCTAAGCACGGGAAACATGCGCCACTTTACATGCATATCATACACACCCCCCAGGTACGAAATTTAAAGGAATATTTCACTTTTATTTTTTCATTTTAAGCATTATTAAAATCACTGCTCCATAAAAAACGTCCGTTTTTAAAACTTTTTTTTGCATTGATACATGTCCCCTGGGGCAGGACCCAGGTCCCCAAACACATTTTAGGACAATAACTTGCATATAAGCCTTTATAATTAGCACTTTAGATTTCTCCCATAGACTTTTCGAATTTGCCGCCAACACCCCAAATTGTTCGTTGTTCGGCGAACGGGCGAACAGGCAATGTTCGAGTCGAACATGAGTTCGACACGAACTCGAAGCTCATCCCTAATGGTGGATCACTTTTTTGACCCAGCTGACGGGTGGTTCATATGTCCCCTCCTGGAGGCCTGTTTTATCCAACAAACCCAGCCAAACTGCATTGCAACGGCATGCATTATATGTGGTAGCTGCGTGGTTGCGGTGTGATCCCATTCACTATATGTTTGGTTGCAGCTGCAGCCCATTGTAGCCGCAATAGTGTTAGTGGTCAGTAGGCAGTAAAACCGCAGATCAACTTTTGTTTTTACAGCCCCATGGCCACACGTGTAAAGAGTAAAATTAAATGTAAAGTATAACTAAAGGCAAAACGTTTTCTTTAGTTTTGGATGGCGTGGAGATGGATTAGAACACCTGTCAGTTTTTACTGCTGTCTGTGCCCCCATTAGGGAGATTCATTCTCTCTAATTCTCCTGTTTACCATTATCATTGAAAGTAAAAGTGAAAAAAATCTCACATTTTGGGTTGTCCCAAGAAAAGTAATAGAGGGGAAATTTTCCAAAGGGGATGTTAGTTCTGGTGGCCTGGGGGTCCTCAAGGGATTCCCTTCATTTGCAAGGATTTCCTCTCACTTCCTGCTTTGGAAGTGAATGTAAATCTCCCCAATGGGGCGGCGGGGGAGCCAACGCGCGTGGGCGGCGGCCGCGATGTCCACCAGCCACCCACGATCGCTCCTCAGAGAGACAGAACGTTTTTCTGTCAATGTAAACAAACAGATCCCCATTCTGACCGGGGAGTCCAGAGTGATCGTCTGTTCCTAGTGATCAGCAACAGCAATTTCTCTGTACTCACAGTCAGTCCCATCCCTCCACAGTTAGAAACACCTCCCAGGGAACACATTTAACCCCTTGCTCGCTCCCTAGTGTTAACCGCTTTCCTGACAGTGACATTTATACAATAATCAGTGCATTTTTATAGCACTGATCGCTGTATAAATGTCAGTGGTCCCAAAAAAGTGTCAAAAGTGTCCGATGCGTCCGCTGCAATGTCACAGTCCCGCTAAAAATTGCTGATCACCGCCATTACTTGTAAAACAAAAATAATAATAAAAATGCCATAAATCTATTCCCCATTTTGTAGACACTATAACTTTCGCGCAAACCAATTAATATACGCTTATTGCGATTCTTTTTTACCAAAAATATGTAGAAGAATACAAATTGGTCTAAACTGATGAAGAAGTTCGTTTTTTTTACATTTTTTGGGGGAATATTTACTATAGCAATTTTTCAAAATTGTCAGTCTTTTTTTGTTTATAGCGCAAAAAAAAACCCTGCAAAGGTGATCAAATAGCACCAAAAGAAAGCTCTATTTGTGGGAGAAAAAGGGACATCAAATTTGTTTGGGTACAGCATCGCACTACCGCACAATTGTCAGTTAAAGCGACGCAGTGCCGTATCGCAAAAAATGGCCTGGTCATTAACCACTTAAGCCCCGGACCATTTGGTAGCTAGAGGACCAGAGGTGAATTCAGAATTTTGCACTGCGCTGCTTTAACTGTAAATTGTGCGGACATGCAATGTTGTACCCAAACGAAATTTGCGTCCTTTTCTTCCCACAAATAGAGCTTTCTTTTAATGGTATTTGATTGCCTCTGCGATTTGTATTTTTTGCGATATAAACGGAAAAAGACCGAAGATTTTGAAAAAAAATGATATTTTCTACTTTTTGTTATAAGAAAAATCGAATAAACTCAATTTTAGTCATACATTTAGGCCAAAATGTATTCAGCCACATGTCTTTAGTAAAAAAAATGTCAATAAGCGTATATTTATCGGTTTGCGCAAAAGTTATAGCGTTTACAAACTAGGGTACATTTTCTGGAATTTACACAGCTTTTAATTTATGACTGCCTATCTCATTTCTTGAGGTGCTAAAATGACAGGGCAGTACAAAACCCCCCCAAATGACCCCATTTTAGAAAGTAGACACCCCAAGGAAATTGCTGAGAGGCCTGTTGAGCCCATTGAATATTTTTTTTTTGTCCCAAGTGATTGAATAATGACAAAAAAAAATTACAAAAAGTTGTCACTAAATGATATATTGCTCACACATGCCATGGTTATATGTGGAATTGCACCCCAAAATACATTCTGCTGCTTCTCCTGAGTACGGGGATACCACATGTGTGGGACTTTTTAGGAGCCTAGCCACGTACGGGACCCCGGAAACCAAGCACCGCCTCCAGGATTTCTAAGGGCGCAAATTTTTGATTTCACTCCTCACTACCTATCACAGTTTTGAAGGCCATAAAATGCCAAAATAGCACAAAACCCCCCCAAATGACCCCATTTTGGAAAGTAGACACCCCAAGCTGTTTGCTGAGAGGCATGGTGAGTATTTTACAGCTCTCATTTGTTTTTGAAAATGAAGAAAGAACATTTTTTTTTTTTCTTTTTTTTTTCAATTTTCAAAACTTTGTGACAAAAAGCGAGATCTGCAAAATACTCACAATACCTCTCAGCAAATAGCTTGGGGTGTCTACTTTCCAAAATGGGGTCATTTGGGGGGGTTTTGTGCCATCTGGGCATTCCATGGCCTCCGAAACTGTGATAGGCAGTGAGAAGTGAAATCAAAAATTGACACCCTTAGAAAGCCTGAAGGCGGTGCTTGGTTTTTGGGGTCCCGTACGCGGCTAGGCTCCCAAAAAGTCTCACACATGTGGTATCCCCGTACTCAGGAGAAGCAACAGAATGTATTTTGGGGTGTAATTCCACATATGCCCATGGCATGTTTGAGCAATATATCATTTAGTGACAACTTTGTGCAAAAAAAAAAAAAAATGATTTTTTCCGCAACTTGTGTCAACATATAAAATATTCCATGGACTCGACATGCCTCTCAGTATATAGCTTGGGGTGTCTACTTTCCAAAATGGGGTCATTTGGGGGGGTTTTGAACTGTTCTGGCATTTTATACACAACATTAGGAAGCTTACATCCACTCTTCTAACCACTTGAAGACAAAGCCCTTTTTGACACTTTGTTTACATGAAAACATATTTTTTTTTGCAAGAAAATTATGTTGAACCCCCAAACATTATATATATTTTTAAAGCAAAGGCCCTACAGAATAAAATGGTGGGTGTTGCATTTTTTTTTTCTACACAGTATTTGTGCAGCGATTTTTCAAACGCATTTTTTGGGGAAAAAATACACTTTTTTTAATTTTAATGCACTAAAACACACTATATTGCCCAAATGTTTGATGAAATAAAAAAGATGATCTTAGGCCGAGTACATAGATACCAAACACGACATGCTTTAAAATTTCGCACAAACGCGCATTGGCGACAAACTACATACATTTTTAAAAGCCTTTAAAAGCATTTACAGGTTACCCCGTTAGATTTACAGAGGAGGTCTACTGCTAAAATTACTGCCCTCGATCTGACCTTCGCGGTGATACCTCACATGCATGGTGCAATTGCTGTTTACATATGACGCCAGACCGACGCTTGCGTTCGCCATTGGGCAAGAGCAGGGCAGGACAGGGGTGCTTTTTTTTTTTTTATTATTAATTTTGCTTTTTTATTTTATTTTTAAACTGTTGCTTCCATATTTATTTATTTTTATCACTTTTATTGTTATCTCAGGGAATGTAAATATCCCCTATGATAGCAATAGGTAATGACAGGTACTCTTTTTTGAAAAAACTGGGGTCTAGTGGACCCTAGATCTTTCCTCTGCCCTCAAAGCATCTGACCACACCAAGGTCGGTGTGATAAAATGCTTTCCCAATTTCCCAATGGCGCTTTTTATATCCGGGGGGGACATTCCCTCCCACTGCTTGTAAAAGCAGTCCAGAGGCTAATTAGCCACTAGGATTGCTTTTACATGAAAGCCGGCTGCTGGCTGAAAAGAATGATACCAAGATGATACCTAAACCCGCAGGCATCATTCTGGTATAAACATTCAAAGTCCAGCAACATACCAGTACGTTGCTGGTCCTTGTTGGACATGTATTGTAATCTTTTTTTTCATGCAGCCTGTTGGCTGAACGAAAAAAAAAGATTGATCGGTGGGTATGCCCACCATTAGAATACCGCCCTTCATCCACCCACTTCTAATGATGGGCATACATGCACCATTTATATATGCCGAAGCATGGGGGCATCTTCTCGCAAAAGTTATGCCGCGTACACATGGTCAGACTTTTCCACGGGCAAGCCTCCGTCGGAATTTCGACCGTATGTACGCGGCATTAGGAGCAAAATCGCTCCTCCGCTCCTGCTGCCCCAATGCTTCGGCATATATGCTTTTTTTTTTTAACTGTGGTGGTGAAATTACCTCCTACAGCACTGGAGTCGCAGGGATCAGGCCTGTCTCTGCGAACGCTGCAGTTATGTGTGTTGTGTTTTGTAAGTGACAGTGATCGATCGATACTGCACTTCGGTGGCCTGGGCTGGACGGAGGGGCAAAACGCAGGTGCTAGCAGGTATCTGGGCTGATCCCGCTAACACTGCGTTTTTGGGAACCCTAAACTGCTGGGGACGCTAGTATAGATATGATCAGATCAGATATTGAGCTGATCAGATACTATACCACTAAGGGGGGTGTATGCTTCACGCGTGGGTGTTAGCGCTACTGGCACTAACCTGACCCTGCCTGGGGTGTGACGCAGACCCTCTCTGATGCTAAAACCTAACTGATATCACCCGCCGGGCGATCAGGGGGTTAAACCTTTATTGGGTTATATACGGCGGGTGCCCTGACACTATAAAAAGCAAACTAACTAACCAGCGTCACCCGTAACACTTATATGATGATCACTGGTGAAAGGGTTAACTAGGGGCAATTAGGGGGTTAAAACCTTTATTAGGGTAATATATGGGGGTACCTGACGCTATATAAAAACCTGACGGCGAACCTAAAAAAAAATTACTGGCTACCTATCGGCATCACCGACACTAAGACAACGATCATAAAAACGATTGCTTAGCGACAGTGGTGATAGGGGGTGAAAAGGGTTACCTGGGGGGCGATCAGGGGGTTAAACCTTTATTAGATAATATATGGGGGTACCTGACGCTATAAAAACCTGCGGCGAACCTAAAAAAAATTACTGGCTACCGATCAGCATCACCGACGCTAAGACATCGATCAGAAAAATTATCGCTTAGTGACAGTGGTGATAGGGGGTGAAAGGGTTACCTGGGGGGGTGATCAAGGGGGTTAAACCTTTATTAGGTAATATATGGGGGTACCCGACGCTATAAAAACCTGCGGCGAACCTAAAAAAAATTACTGGCTACCGATCAGCATCACCGACGCTAAGATATCGATCAGAAAAATGATCGCATAGCCACGGCGGTGCTAGGGGGTGAAAGGGTTACCTGGGGGGTGATCAAGGGGGTTAAACCTTTATTAGGTAATATATGGGGGTACCCGACGCTATAAAAACCTGCGGCGAACCTAAAAAAAATTACTGGCTACCGATCAGCATCGCCGACGCTAAGACATCGATCAGAAAAATTATAACTTAGTGACAGTGGTGATAGGGGGTGAAAGGGTTACCTGGGGGGCGATCAAGGGGGTTAAACCTTTATTAGGTAATATATGGGGGTACCCGACGCTATAAAAACCTGCAGCGAACCTAAAAAAAATTACTGGCTACCGATCAGCATCACCGACGCTAAGACATCGATCAGAAAAATGATTGCTTAGTGACAGTGGTGATAGGGGGTGAAAGGGTTACCTGGGGGGTGATCAGGGGGTTAAACCTTTATTAGGGGGGGTTAGGGGGCTACACTGGACCTAAGACTAAACTTTGGTGACACTTTTACAGTCACAAATGTCACTGATTGCAGTGATCACTAAATAAATGGTCACTGCAATCAGTGACACTGTGACTGGGGGCTGGGGGGTGATCTGGGGGTGTCTGGGGGGGCCTGGGGGGGCGATTTATGTGCCTATGTGTCCTGGTGTCAGTGTAGTGTTGTGTGTACTAACCTGGCATCTTCTCCTGTACGGCGCTCGGTATATGTGAGCGCCCCAGGAGAGATGACATCACTTCCTCCTTCCTGGCAGGCAGGGGAAGCTCTCTCATTCACCGGAAGCGATCGAGAGGGGGTGGTCGGAATCGAACGGCCGTCCCCTCATGCCGGATCGCTCCCGAAGGTAAAACGACCGCTCACTGTAAAGAAGGGGGGTCCGATTGGACCCCCCAACTATACAAAGGCAATCACGTATATATACGTGATTGTGCCTGTCGGTGCCATTCTGCTGACGTATATTTACAGTGGGCGGTCGTTAAGTGGTTAAGAGGGCATATTAGTCTCCAAAAAATTAAATATTGTTAAATTTGGATTTGGTGTCCATTATAACGTTTTTTTGTTCTGTAATAAAATATTTGTACAGTATTCATCCACACCTCTGCTTATCAACCACCAAGTATGTCCCTTTTCTGTCTCTACAAAACAATACAACATATAAAGTATTCACCAACAGGAACTTACTGTATGTTGGGAAGGCTATACAAACCCTACATTTGGTAAAGAGGTGGGTATATGTGTAACATGTATGGGTGAAGGACCCCAGGAGAAAATCAGGCGAGGAAATCACCCATACTAGGTGAATCTCAAATTCCAGTATGTTTGTTCAGATGGTGATTGTAAAAAATTACCTGTTCAGCAAGGGAAACATTGCCCAACAAAGATATCCAGAATACCAAGTAAAGTACTGGGATGTTAGAAGTTGGTACTCCTATATAGATCAATTTATTCACTTCTTCCCAATATGCTATCATAGGAGCCCCTACAAATTGTGTTCACCCTAACTTTTCTGACATTGTTTGGTTGGAAGGGAAATAGGTCCAGTTATGTTAATATTAAAGCGGATTTCCACCCATATAAAAGTCAGCAGCTACCAAAAGTGTAGCTGCTGACTTTTATTAATCGGACACTTACCTGTCCCAGGGTCCAGCAATGCGGGTGTACAAAGTCCCTCCTCTCTGCGGCGCCAGCATTGTCACTGTGGGTGCCCGGCTGTGGCTTCACAGCCGGGCACGCACTGCGCATGTGCGAGCTGCACTACGCACTGCGCGAACTGTGCTGCGCACTGTGACTGGCTGGGCATTCTTTTGGGACCTGTGACGTGTCCCAGATGGTTGCCGAGAGGGAGGGGGGAGAGGTGATCTTCCTTACGGTGCCCCGGAAGTGGGAGCTGGATCCCACTCTTAAGAGGGTATCTGCCCCCCCCCCCCAAAAAAAAACGACAGGGGGTCACCTGCACTTAAAGCGAAAGTTCCTTTTTTGGGTGGAACTCCGCTTTAATAATGTTTTACTTTACATACAGCTAGACTACTACATGCTGTTCAGCAGCAGGGAGAGGGAGGGCCAGTAGTTAGCCACCTGAGGACCCTATTGATTTGCGATACGACACTGCGTTACTTTAACGGACAATTGCACGGTCGTGCAACTCTGTACCCAAATACAATTTTGGTCCTTTTTTTCCCACAGCTGAGCCTTCTTTTGGTGGTATTTGATCACCACTGGGTTTTTTATTTTTTGAGCTATAAACACTGAGGAACATCCACTCTGATCTGGAAAGAGCGTGTCTACTTCCTGTTTTGGCCAGGTGTCCAATTAACGTCTCTGGAGACTCTCCCACTGTGGATGAAGCGTCCCTGCTGAATCATCCTGCTTTCCATTGAGTAAACATCACTCTACTGAGCCTGTTTTGACCCCCCTGAGAAGGGCGGTCGCAGGCTGTCTGGTAAGCCTTCACTCTTCACCTTGGTGGCGGGATCTTTACTAAGTATTGGAGCATTATCCCCATGGTTCACATCGGATACCTGCACTCTGTAGAACTCTTTATCATCTTTAATAGAGGAGAAGATTTCACATATATTTTTTCACAGATATATTTTTTTACAGACACATATGAACTATAAAGTGTTTATTTATTTCATTTATGTTTTTTGATACTTTTTCTCATTAATTCACTGTATAATTATGTAGCGGGTGTTTGAATTTAAGGGAGGCATCTGGGTGGTAGTGTAACCCAGATGCACAAATTGCTAGGGGATCCGAGACCCTTTTCTGGTTCTTGGAGGACTCTGGTGGTGTGAGGTTCCTTGCGGTCCACAGGTGGTGCTGTTGCCCTGGGCCGAAGCTGAACTCACACCACAAGACTGTACCTTTTTGTCCTCCCTTGGAGCTGGTACAGCGGGGCAGGGAACCCGCTGTGGCGCAAAGGGAGAGGGGATAAAAGGGGCGGACGCCCTTACCATGGGGTTCAGAGTTCAGAGCGGAGAGTCCGGAGTGGGAGTCGGAGGACTCGGCCGCACCCAGGCACCTTCAGCTTGGGTGCTGGCGTTCCAGTGTTCCGGGCCTAGGTGCCCTTGACCTAGCCGGAGCGAAGATGGAGTCCATCTCAGGCACCTTTAGCCTGGGGTGAGGTATTATGGCGGATGCCTGGGGCTCAGTACCTTTGACTGATTTCCGCGAGGGTGGAGGAATCCGAGGGGGCCCCAACTCCTTGGGTGCCCGTGTCTGAGTTTGTGAGATCTGGTGTGCGGAACTTCTCTGAAGAGTCCGGCGCAGCATTGCTGGTGACAGAGAGGCCTCCGGTTTCTCCCTTGGACGGATTTCCTTCCCCTGACAGAGGCCGTGCTAGTGAAGGTAATTCATGTTCTACCTCACATAGTCAGTGGCAGTGACTATTTGCCACTGGTGATACCACAGTGGTTAGCAGGAGAAGGGAAAGGATTGTGCCTCGATCTATCCCCATTATTACTCAGTAAAGAAACTGTATGTTTGTACGCCAAGAAGAATAAAACTGAGTTGGACCTATTCACTGTGTGGAACTCTGGTTACTAGGAGCAAAGGAGTCAGGGACGAAGTACTGGACTTGACTCTAGGACACCTACACAAAACGCAATCTTCTGGCCTTCACCTCTTAGCTATGGAGGACATGGGCCGTGGTGTATCTCATCCCTCTCCCCAGCACTGAGACCCCTAGACGAAGAAAGACAAGCAAGCATGAGAAAGGGAGAGAGGGGTGAGGCCGCTACAGTTATATGCAGTTTTGTTTGCCAGCGCTACACCTTTTTGTATATTTATAAACAAAAAAAGGCCGACAATTTTGCTATAAAACACATCCAATAAAAAACAAATGAAAAAAAAAACAAATTTCTTCATCAATTTAGGTCAATATGTATTCTTCTGCATATTTTTGGTAAAAGAAAATCCCAATAAGTGTATATTGATGGGTTTGCGCAAAAGTTATACCATCTACAAACTATGGGATATTTTTATTTATTTATTTTTTACTAGTAATGGCGGCGATCAGCGACTTATATCTGGACAGTTTTATGCCTGGAGTCCAACTTTCAGAGCAAGACAGCTAAATAGTATAGGAGACACCAACACAACCAAGCATCAGAACACACAAACAGCAGACATTAGCTATTATAACTGCTGTTCAAGAAGATTAATTTTCATATGTATTCAATGGAAATTTGGCAGCAGAAAACAGAGAGCTTACATCATTTTACTGTCTGTGGCGCTGGTAGAATCCAGTTATATTTCTGGTTCTTCAATGGCCCCTAACCTTGCTTGCTAGCGTTATCTACGGTAAACAAGCTTTGATCTATTTTAAGATCAACAATCAAGTTGCTATGTAAAGTCTCCCAGTTTGTGTCTAATTCCTGATCTACAGTGCTCAGCATCCCAACAGATTTGTCAGAAAACCTTTACAGTAAAACCTTGGATTGCAAGCATAATTCATTCTAGAAACATGCTTGTAATCCAAAGCACTTGTATATCAAAGCAAAATTCCCCATAAGAAATAATGGAAACTCAAATGATTCGTTCCACACCATTTATTCATAAGTCCCTCATTTTATAGTCCATATGAAAAGATTATAGCAATGTAATAGGTTGTGTATCCATAAAATGTCCATCCACAAATGGAAGCCTCCACAAGGGGATTAGAAGAAATATCCAGCAGGATTTACAGAGTATTAAAGAGAAGAGAGGCTTTCTTGTGAAAAAAAAAAAGAGGAGAGGCGCCTCTAAGGGCCCATTCACATGGACGTGTACATGTGCGAGCTCCGCTTTGCTCAGCGGGGATCGCTCCGTCGATCCCCGGTGAGCAGGCAGATGACAGGTCGGTCTCTGCACACCTGTCAGAGCGCCACTCTCCTCTATGGGGGATCGGATGACGACGGACCGTAGAGTCCATTGTCATCCGATCCGATAGACGGATGGAAAGTAGGGTTTCCATCCGTCACACTTTGGCGGATCGGAACGGGTCGGATGTCAGCTGACAGGCGGACCTGAACGGTCCGCCCATGTGAAAGAGGCCCAAGTGTAGCAATATGTTGCTAAATGTACCTTCATTAAATGTAACCATTTTGCGCATAGAGGCGCCTCTCTTCTCTTTTATACTCAGTTGTGACATGACGCTACTGGTATATCAAGACATCGCTTGCCTTGCAAAACGCTCTCAAACCAAGTTACAGTCAAACCAAGGTTTTACTGTACTTTCCTTTCAGAATCAACATTTTCTATGGGACACTATACTACAAAATACTCTCACAAATGCATTCCAAGATTTGTTAATTTGCACACACAAAAAAGTATTTTTCCTAATAAATTCATGCAAGACCATGTTTCAAAAATGAATACACCCCAATGAAAGTCTTAGGAGCAAAGCTACATTTTAGACAACAAAATCCTAATTAACAGGAATTCAACTACTGGGGAGTCTAATTATTCATTAACTAGGTGTCCAGCAGACAGTTGATTATAAAAGGGCGTTACTTAACCGCTTCCGGACCACATATATAGTGCAGCAGGGTGGACCAGTATGTGATTTTGTGCATGCGGTGTAGGGGCGCATGTGCACGTGCCGCCGAGGCGCAGCTCCCGCTGTGATTGGACACAGCAGAAGCCAATCATCAGGTCCGGCGCAACCCGCTGATCCTTCTGTGGAGAGACAGGGCAGCGGTGTGCCTATGTAAACAAGGCAAACCGCTGATCCCTCAGGGAGCAAAAGAGAGATCGTGTGTTTCAGCTAAGCTGAAACTCGATCTCTCTTTTCCTCTAGTGTATCCACTCCCCCCATACAGTTGATAAGCACCTCCCAGGGACACACTTAATCCTTTGATCGCCCCAGGTGTTAACCCCTTCCCTGCCAGTGTCATTTATACTGTGATAGTGCATTTTGTTAGCACTGATAACAGTATTGGTGTCACTGATCCCCAAAAAGTGTCACTTAGTGTCCAATTTGTCCGCCGCAATGTCGCAGTCCCGCTAAAAATCGCTGATCGCCACCATTATAAGTAAAAACAATTAAATAAAAAAAGTCCCTAAATATGCCCTGTAGTTCGTAGAGGCTATAACATTTGCGCAAACCAATCAATATCCACTTATTGGGATTCTTTTTACCAAAAAAATGTAGTAGAATACATATTGGCCCAAATTGATGAAGAAATTCGATTTTTTAAAAAAATTTATTGGGAATGTTTTATAGCAGAAAATAAAAAATATTGTTTTTTATTCAAATTTTTCACTCTTTTTTGTTTATAACGCAAAATATAAAAAACGCAAAGGTGATCAAATGCCACCAAAAAAAATCTCTATTTGTGGGAAAAAAAGGACGTCAAATTTATTTGTGTACAGCATCGCACGACCGCGCAATTGTCAGTTAAAGCAAAGCAGTGCCGTATCGTTAACAAAGAAAAACCCTTCCCATTTCATACTGTCAGCAATGGCACCGCATGGAGGAGAAATGTCACAAGGTCTGAGAAAGAAAATAATTTCTTTATATAACAAAGGTGAAGGCTACAAGAAGATCAGTAAAGCTTTACTTATCAGTCAGAATACTGTAGCAAAAGTGATACAAAAATTGAACAAAGATGGACCTGCAACCATCTCACAGAGATGTCCACACCGTTCACGGTAGTTAACACCTCGACAAGAGCGTCTTCTGATGAGAAGGGTTAAAGAAATCGCCATGCAAGTTCACTGCCGTTAGCTAAAGAAATTGAAAGCCAAACTGGGCTGATTATTTTCCGTGACACAATATGGCGTACACTGCAGAGGATCAGCATGCATGGGTGTCATCCACGAAGGAAGCCTCTCCTCAAGCCCATGCACACAAAAGCCCACCTAGAATTTGCCAGGACCCATGCTGAAAAAGAAGACTACTGCGACTCTGGAGTGATGAGACCAAGATAAATGTTTTTGGAACTGATGCTTCAAAACGGCCTCATCATTTTACCTGCTTCTGTGGTGGAGATACTGAGATTCCCTTAAGCTGAAGGAAGTGAGAGTGCTCAGTGGGTGGACCTGTCTGCTCTGATCACTTGATCAGTTCCAAGGCTGCGACAAGGGAAACATTGGACTGGACTTAACTCTGTCTAAGTATTTTTCACTTCACTTACAAACTGGCAGTAGAATTTAATAAAATACATTGTAATGTAACATATAATACCACATTACAATTTACAGTATAAAGTATACCTCTAAAACCAGCACAACTCATGCCCCTGCTAATTTGAGAGCTCTGACTCATTAGTTGTTGTGTTGGACCTCTACAGAGAGATCACTGCTCCTACACGGATCTATGCCTTCCCTTAGAAGAAGCACCTCCCACACAGTGAGTAAGCACTTGCTAGGAACACAGCTAACCCTTTGATCGCCCCTGCTGTTAACCCCTTCCCTGTCAGAGTCATTAGTACAGTGACAGTGCATATTTTTTTAGCACTAATCACTGTAATAGTTACATACAGTCAGGTCCATAAATATTGGGACATTGACACAATTCTAATCTTTTTGGCTCTATACACCACCACAATGGATTTGAAATGAAACGAACAAGATGTGCTTTAACTGCAGACTTTCAGCTTTAATTTGAGGGTATTTACATCCAAATCAGGTGAACGGTGTAGGAATTACAACAGTTTGTATATGTGCCTCCCACTTTTTAGGGGACCAAAAGTAATGGGACAATTGGCTGCTCAGCTGTTCCATGGCCAGGTGTGTGTTATTCCCTCACTATCCCATTTACAGGGAGCAGATAAAAGGTCCAGAGTTCATTTCAAGTGTGCTATTTGCATTTGGAATCTGTTGCTGTCAACTCTCAATATGAGATCCAAAGAGCTGTCACTATCAGTGAAGCAAGCCATCATTAGGCTGAAAAAACAAAACAAACCCATCAGAGAGATGGCAAAAACATTAGGTGTGGCCAAATCAACTGTTTGGAACATCCTTAAAAAGAAAGAACGCACCGGTGATCTCAGCAACACCAAAAGACCCGGAAGACTACAGAAAACAACTGTGGTGGATGACCAAAGAATTCTTTTCCTGGTGAAGAAAACACCCTTCACAACAGTTGGCCAGATCAAGAACACTCTCCAGGAGGTAGGTGTATGTGTGTCAAAGTTAACAATCAAGAGAAGACTTCACCAGAGTGAATACAGAGGGTTCACCACAAGATGTAAACCATTGGTGAGCCTCAAAAACAGGAAGGCCAGATTAGAGTTTGCCAAACAACATCTAAAAAAGCCTTCATAGTTCTGGAACAACATCCTATGGACAGATAAGACCAAGATCAACTTGTACCAGAGTGATGGGAAGAGAAGCGTATGGAGAAGGAAAGGAACTGCTCATGATCCAAAGCATACCACCTCATCAGTGAAGCGTGGTGGTGGTAGTGTCATGGCGTGGGCATATATGGCTGCCAATGGAACTGGTTCTCTTGTATTTATTGATGATGTGACTGCTGACAAATACAGCAGGATGAATTCTGAAGTGTTTCGAGCAAATTATCTGCTCATATTCAGCCAAATGCTTCAGAACTCATTGGACGGCGCTTCACAGTGAAGATGGACAATGACCCGAAGCATACTGCGAAAGCAACCAAAGAGTTTTTTAAGGGAAAGAAGTGGAATGTTATGCAATGACCAAGTCAATCACCTGACCTGAATCCGATTGAGCATGCATTTCACTTGCTGAAGACAAAACTGAAGGGAAAATGCCCCAAGAACAAGCAGGAACTGAAGACAGTTGCAGTAGAGGCCTGGCAGAGCATCACCAGGGATAAAACCCAGCGTCTGGTGATGTCTATGCGTTCCAGACTTCAGGCTGTAATTGACTGCAAAGGATTTGCAACCAAGTATTAAAAAGTGAAAGTTTGATTTATGATTGTTATTCTGTCCCATTACTTTTGGTCCCTTAAAAAGTGTGAGGCACATATACAAACTGTTGTAATTCCTACACCATTCACCTGATTTGGATGTAAATACCCTCAAATAAAAGCTGAAAGTCTGCAGTTAACGCACATCTTGTTTGTTTCATTTCAAATCCATTGTGGTGGTGTATAGAGCCAAAAAGATTAGAATTGTGTCGATGTCCCAATATTTATGGACCTGACTGTAGTTACACAGTTATTCAGGTTGAAAAAAGACACAAGTCCATCTAGTTCAACCATAAAAATAAAAAATAAAATAAAAAATAACATCATACAATCCCATATACTCAATCATATACCCACAGTTGATCGAGAGGAAGGCGAAAAACCCCAGCAAAGTATGATCCAATTTGCTACAGCAGGGGAAAAAATTCCTTCCTGATCCCAGAGAGGCAAACGGATATTCCCCGGATCAACTTTACCTACAAATGTTAGTACTCAGTTATATTCTGTACATTTAGGAAAGAATCCAGGCCCTTCTTAAAGCAATTTAGTGAGTTTGCTAGAACCACCTCTGGAGGGAGTCTATTCCAGATTTTCTCAGCTCTTACTGCGAAGAAACCTTTCCGTATTTGGAGATGAAATCTCTTTTCCTCTAGATGTAAAGAGTGCCTCCTTGTCCTTTGTGTTGACCGTAAAGTGAATAACTCCACACCAAGTTCACTATATGGACCCCTTATATATTTATTTCACTGCATAGCTTAGTGTCATCTGCAAAGACAGAAATGTTACTTTTGATCTCAGACCCAATATCATTTATAAAGATATTAAAAAGTAAGGGTCCCAACACTGAACCTTGGGGTACACCACTGATAACCTTGGACCATTCAGAGTAACAGTCATTAACCACTACTCTCTGAATTCTGTCTTTTAGCCAGTTTTGTATCCATTTACAAACTGATATTTCCAATCCTGTAGACTTTACCTTACACATTAGACATGTGTGGGGAACTGTGTCAAACGGTTTTGCAAAATCCAAGTATACCACGTCCACCCCCCCCCCTCCCCCCACTGTCCAAGGTTTTACTTACCTCTTCATAAAAAGAAATCAGGTTTGTCTGACAACTTCTGTCTTTCATGAATCCATGCTGTCTGTTGCTTAAAATATTTCTTTTCAGCAAGAACTCATCTATGTGGTCTTTTATTAAACTCTCCAGTATCTTCCCAACTATAGACGTTAAACCAACAGGTCTATAGTTACTTGGTAAAGACTTAATTCCCTTTTTAAATATAGGCACCACATTGGCCCTGCGCCAATCCAGTGGTACTATTCCTGTCATTAATGAGTCCCTAAAAATTAGAAACAATGGCCTTGAAATTACAGAGCTCAATTATTTTAGGATCCGTGGGTGTATGCCATCTGCTCCAGGTGCTTTATCCACCTTTATTCCATCTAAATATTTCTGGACCATATCACTTTTTAGCCATTGTAGATCATTTGGGGCTGTGTCACTGCCACCCCCATTATGGACATGAGCTCCCCCATGCTCCTTTGTATACACAGAATTAGTGTCACTGGTCGATTTGTTCACTGCAATATCGCAGTCCCACTATAAGTCGCTGATTGCGACTAGTTAAAAAAATAAAATAAAATATCCCAAAGTTTGTAGACGCTATAGGTTTTGCGCAAACCAATCTATATTCACTTTTTATTTTTAACCAAAAATATGTAGCAGAATACATATTGCCATAAATTGATGAAATTTTTTTATATTTTTCCAATTTTTTTATTAAATATTTTTTTATATCACAAAGTAAAAAATATTGATTATATTTCAAAATTGTCTGTCTTTTTTTGTTTATAGTGCAAAAAATAAAAACTGCAGAGGTGATCAAATAACACCAAAATAAAGCTCTATTACTGAGGAAAAAAAAAATCCATTTTATTTGGGTACAGCATCGCACGACGCAATTGTCAGTTAAAGTAACGCAGTGCCATATCGCAAAAAAAGAATGGCCTGGTCATAAAGGTAAATCTTCTGGAGCTGAAGTGGTTAATATGCCAAAGCCAATTTAAATGTTATGGTTAGTGCTTTTTCTGCATAAAATAAACATGTATCAAATTTTCTGACTTTTTTTTTTTTTTATACTTCAACAATACAAAGCATATGTTCCATAAATGTTGTGGTTACAAAGAGAACAAAGAACATATAACTGTTCAAAAGTGAACATCTCTTATGATTAGAGAAGGGTGCGTTACGTAGTTGTCAGTGGCAAGTTTTTTTCCTATAAAGCGCACCCTGTGAGTAGGTCAAACATCACATTACTAAAAAGCACCCATCATATAGCATGTGCAAGGTATAAACTAGAACCTATCAAGTGGCGGCTGGTGGTATATATATTTTTTTTTTTGGGGGGGCAGCAATCCTGAGCCAGGATTGGCCGGGAGGAGAATCAGGAAGACAATAGCGAATCCTCTGGCTCTAATCATGTGCTTCTTAAAAATAAAAAATAAAACTCCCATTGGAATCCATGCGTCCGGCACCCTGCGTTAAAATTAGGGGCGCATGGATTAGGGGTGCGGCACCCCTGCGCCCCGTATGGACAGGCCGCCGCTGGGGCCATGCATATGATAATAAAAGTATAGTTCAGGGGTCTCCAAACTTTCTAAAAAAAGGGGCAGTTTACAGTCCTTCAGACTTTAGGGGGGCCGGAATGTGGCCGTTGAAAGTAGAAAATCTCCCAGCATCAGTGTGAGTAAACAATGATCCTTTCTTTGATGTCAGTGAGAGGAATCGTGCCCCAGTGTTGATATCATTGGGTGGGAAGAATCATGCCCCATCGTTGGTGTTACTGGGAGGAACTATGCCCCATTGTTAGTGTCATTGGGAGGAACTATGCCCCATTGTTAGTGTCATTGGGAGGAACTATGCCCCATTTTTGGTGTCATTGGGAGGAACTATGCCCCATTTTTGGTGTCATTGGGAGGAACTATGCCCCATTGTTGGTGTCATTGGGAGGAATTGTGCCCTATTGTTGGTGTTAGAGGATTAAATATTGCCCAACGGGCCAGATAAAAGCAAGCAAAGGACCGCATTTGGCCCCCGGGGCACAGTTTGGAGACCACTGGTATAGGTGCGCCTATCCTTTAAAAAAGTGCCCCTAAGGCACCACTGCACACTCAATGTCCATTAGGATATAGTTGGCTCAAATCCAACAGAAAAGGGAGAAGAGATTAGAAAAAAAAAAGGAAAGAAAAGAAAGAGAAGAGAGGGTGTCCCAGTAGCCTAAGCGATAATAAGGTCTATCCACTCTCGGTCTGATTAATGAGAGATGTACTTAATCCAGGGGTCCCACGTTTTGTAAAATGTTGTTATTTTATTATGGAGGGTACAGGTGAGTTTATCATTCACCATAATCCAGATCAATTTTCTGACTTTTTTTAAACACATAATTCTTATAAAAACATACCAGTCATTTTAGAACTTTCCCCACTTTAAAAGATTTTTTGTAATGTTTTGCCTTAGATAGGGTTAATGTCATAATGGCTGTTGCTTCATCATTGCCTTGATGTGTTGTATCAGGTCTTAATCATCAGCTGACATGTTTGTGTAGCTCTTGTCCTTGCTCCCACTGGCCTCCAGTAAATGATGTCTTGTCCTTATCTGTGTCATTACAGCACGCCATCCTTCACACTGGAGGATTTAAAAAGAGTTCCGGAGCATGCCCAGCAGTACAGATCACATAGACCAAGGGCTTAGACAATCACCCTGTCACTGGTCCTACACACCTAGACCAACAGCAGACAGCCCATACCGTGTGAGCTTAGAGATATTGACCATCTACAGAGAGCCTGGAAATACCGCCTAATCACCAACACCAAATACATAACCGGTGATCACCAGCTCACACTACCTTCCTCTACTGGGCATATATTACAATCATTGAAGACATGCTACCTGCTACATTCAAGCTGTGCGCTGGGATATCATACCGACATCTACGCAACATGACAGGTAATGTATTGCCATAAAACTCAGTCAACTAACCTGCAAAAGGGACTAGCCAACTAATCTGCCATTGTGTGGTTTAAATTTTTATTTTTTTATTATTTATGGTTAATTTTTTTTTCAATTCTGATAATATTATAAAGATTTCCCTTTAGACCTATTTTACACACTTTCTGATGTACAGTAAAACCTTGGATTGAGAGTAACTTGGTTTGAGAGCATTTTGCAAGACAAGCTAATTTTTTATACATTTTGACTTGATATACAAGCGATGTCTTGATATATAAGTAGGGTCACATGACAACTGAGTTTAAAAGAGAAGAGAGGCACCTCTAAGTGTAGCAATATGGTTACATTTAATGAAGGTACAACATTTAGCAACTCACATGGTTGATGATTAAAATAGGCACATCTAAGTATGCAGGCATCCGGGGTAAAGCTGTCCACATAGACCATCCTCATCACCGCTATCAACGTCGTCCCTTCCACACTGCGCTCCACGAGCGCTTTAAGCCTCGCTTTCAGATCGCTCTACTGCAGGGTAGTCTTCCAGGTCACGATATCAGACTGACAGCGGTGAGAGCCGGCGGTGCGGAGGACGGTCTATGTGGACAGCTTTACCCCGGATGCCTGCATACTTCGATGTGCCTCTTTTAATCATCAACCATGCGAGTTGCTTAATGTTGGACCTTCATTAAATGTAACCAAATTGCTACACTTAGAGGCACCTCTCTTCTCTTTTATACTCTGTAGTTCCTGCTGGATTTTGCTTCTAATCCTCTTGTGGAGGCTTCCATTTGTGGATGTACATTTTACGGTTACACAACCTATCACATTTAATAATCTTTTTATATGGACTATAAACTGAAGGATTTATAAATAAATGGTTGTGGAACAAATCATCTGTGTTTCCATTATTTCTTATGGGGAAATTTGCTTTGATATACAAGTACTTTGGATTACAAGCATGTTTCGGGAACTAATTAAGCTCGCAATCCAAGATATTACTGTAGTTGTATTGTTCTATTGTGTTTAGAACCATGAATGAATATTGAAAGTTTATTGCTTTGTTTATTGCATTAGACTCGAGTAACAAGCCCTTTGTGTAACATGGTAATGTAAAAATGATTTTGGGAACTTTTTTTTTTTACCGAATTTAGGGATAGCATAGCAGATCCTAAGGAGGAAAATACTCAGATGCTGAACCTCTCCCTATCTTAAACTGGCCATAGATCTTTTTATATAGCCAGCTGATCAAAAAAACAAAGGGATCCCCCCATCCTTCCTGCTGTGCTATTGTATTCTGACAGCGGGATTGGCTGCATTGCTGATCAAATGAAAAATTTCCAACATTTCCGTTTGAGAGAAGCCGATCATTATATCAAATTCTCTCTAGCAGGAAGAACCATAGATGGATCGAGATTCATATGGTCCCCGCTGAACCGGTTGAATTTCAATCCATCTATGGCCAGCTTTACTCTATCTGGGCTTAGTTCAATATATCTTTTGTAGGAGGTTCACTTAACGTTATATAGACCCCCAACAATGAACTTCTTATTTTCTCTTTAAGGGTTTTAACATCTGTTTGATAAATGGTATATCTGTTTGATAAGTGAAAGAAAACTCCTGCTGATCCTGCCAGAAATCTTGTAAGCTGAAAGTTTACTGTGCTTTCTGCCTGCACTACAGAAAAACAAAAATCTCCTGCGCTCTCGGTGTAACGTCAAAACATGGGTAGTATGGTTCCGTCTAGAGGCAAAGTCTAAAGTCTTGCAGCCCTCCTCAGAACAATGGGTGTTCATATGGCTAGAAAAAAGAAAGAAGAAAGGAGGGCGCACCGACCTAGTGCATTACCACTTAAAAGTTTTATTAAAATATGAATAAAAAGCAATAATCCTACTCACAAACGGAGCTTAGGTGTAAGCGTATCAGACAAATGAGCTGGAATTTCTTGGCAACCACCGACTGAACGCCGACCCACCCCTTTCCTCAGAGCCTAGATGGTCCATAGTCGGGTCACTATGGACCATCTAGGCTCTGAGGAAAGGGGTGCGCCCCAGAAACGCGTCAGCTATCTAGATGTTTGAGGTATTGTCCGACCCTCTCTGTCATCAAGTTCAGTCGGCGGGTGCCAAGAAATTCCAGCTCATTTGTCCGATAAGCTTACACCTAAGCTCCGTTTGTGAGTAGGATTATTGCTTTTTATTCATATTTTAATAAAACTTTTAAGTGGTAATGCACTAGATCGGTGCGCCCTCCTTTCTTCTTTCTCTTTTCTGCCTGCACTATGCAGAGGAAAGAGGGCGATCTGTAGTCCTGTCCTAGAGTGATAAATCTGCTGCTCTACAAATACAGTAAGGAGTGAATGTTGTCACCCTAGGATGGGAAGTGTGTTATTGGCAGGATCACTAGGTGAAAATAACAGATGAAGCATAAAAAATAAAATTAATGCAGCCACCACAACTAAGGACTGGTAAGCTGCAACACATTTTTGTTCTTGGGTTTATACATGCTTTAATTGGCAAGTGACTTATCAAAAAGTTAGAGACTTTCAGCATTTTATACCTTAAAGAGTGGGTACCATAATGGGTCTTACTTAAAACATTCAGTCTTTTTGGGTAGAAGTCAGCATGGTACAACTTGCCTTGGGAATCTTTGCCAACTCTTCCTTGCAAAAGTGCTCCACATTTGTCAGATTGTGAGGACATCTCCTGTGCACAGCAGTCTTCAGGTCATCTCACAGATTTTCAATTGGATTCAGGTCTGGGCTCTGGCTGGGCCATTCCAAAACTTTGATCTTCTTCTGGTGAAGCCATTCATTTGTTGATTTGGATGTATGCTTTGGGTCATTGTCGAGCTGAAAGGTGAAATTCCTCTTCATGTTCAGCTTTTTATCAGTTCAGCCAAAGAAAATTAGCCTATAAATTATAATGCTACCACCACAATGCTTCACTGTGGGTATGATGTTTTTATTGGTGATGCCCAGTGTTGGTTTGCACCAACGTTTTAAAATTGTGGCAAAAAAGTTCAATCTTGGTCTCATCAGACTATAACACATGCAGACTTGATGTGGGTTTTTGCAAAATGTAGCCAGGCTCAGGGCCGCTGATAAGGGGGTAGCACCAGCCTTTATGTATGGGGCCCAGGCCAGCAGGTACAGGGGGGAGGCTGGACAGCAGGGGAATCCGATATGGGCAGTAGAGGGGGTGATCGTTAAAGCAGGGGGGGGAATTAGAGGAACTGATCCCCTGGGTGTCTCTCCCTGCAGCAGCTAAAAAGTGGCTTCTCTTTCTCTCCCTTCCATTGGCTTTCAGCTGCTGCAGGGAGAGACACACGGAGGATCGGTTCCTGTAATTGCCCCCCCCCCCTCATGCCCCATAGATCACGTTCCCTGCCCAGGATTCGATTCCCCATGCTGCCCACAAATAATGATTTGTGTTTTTTTAATTACAATATAATTTTAATATTTTTTTTTGGGGGGGGGGGGGACCTGTCAGATGTACGGGCCCTGTGATTTCTAACAGCAGCCCTGGCCAGGCTTGTATATTTTTCTTAGTAAGAAAAGGCTTTTGTCCCGTCACTCTACCCTACAGACCAGACATATAAAGAATATGGGAGATTGCTGTCACATGTGATTCACAACTAGTACTTGCCAGAAATAGTAGTAACTGCGCTTTTTATCTTGTGCCTACAGGTAAGCCTATAATAAGGCATTACCTTATAATAAGGTTATTGGTATACCTATTATAATTCCTATAATAAGGCTTACCTCTAGGTACAGTGAATATCTTCTAAGCGTGCACCGGCGCATGCTCACTGCACTCTTAATGGACAGCATGCCATTCATTGAGAGAGCTGTGCTTTGGCTGTGACACCCGTGCACATGTGGGTGACGTCATCACGGCTCAGCCATACAAATGGCCAGAGCCTGCGAACCTGGAAGGAAGACGGAGTGAAAATGGAATCCCTGTCAGCAGTGACAGCGTGCTGCTGGGTGGATCCATTTTTAGGTAAGTCTCTCATTATATGCTAGTATGCGGTGCGTACTAATACATTATGACATGAGCCTGCAGGGGGTCGATTTTGTTTTATCAAGGTTTACTACCACTTTAATGTTGCTGTAGGCCACTTGGCAGCCTCCCAGGACAGTTTTCTTTTGGAGGAGCGTCCAGTTCTTGGTAATGTCACTGTTGTGCAATATTTTCTCCACTGATGACTGTCCTCACTGTGTCTTATGGCATATTTAATGCCTTGGGAATTTTTTGCACCTTCTCCTTTCAACAATGAGATCTCTTTGATGCTTTGTAAGCTTTTGTTCATGGCTTTTGTTGTAGGAGGCAAATGAGTAAATCCTACTAGAACAGCGGAACTTGGGCTTAATCAGAGTCACTTTCATTGCTGGCAGGTGTGTACTGACTACTATTTTGGCATCAATTTGAATGTGATTGGTTGATTTTGAACACAGCCGTATCCCTAATTATAAGAAGGTGTGTACACCTATGCAACCACATTATTTTATTTATTTATTTTCACCACTAAAACAACAATTTCAGTTTGATTTTAACTGAATTACACAGATTATAGGTCACATAAAAGATGTAAAAAATTCTGAAGTGATTTATCTTGGTCAATTTGTTTTACATCTCAGAAGTCTAGCATTTTTACAGGGATGTGCAGACTTCTCCATATATCCAATCCTCTGGATGAGTCTTTCAACCTTTTACCCCAGAGGAACCCTTGAAAAAAAAATTCATGACTGAGAACCCCTGCTAAAATGTATTCTTTAGAGGACAGTGATTCCTCTTACATTGGTGGTGGTCAGTGGGAAAAGCAGAGTTAGTTTCTTACCGGTAACTCTGTTTCCAGTAGTCTTCCAAGGCAGCCCTTGAGAGATGGAGCTCCTCCTCACAATCAGGAAACACATTGCCATTAATTTTTCCCTCCCTTTAAGAGGCGGTCCCTCAGGTCCCTGGTCAGTCATCCACGAGAACCGAAGGCCGGAATCTGAAATGATATAATACACAACACAACCCCACGAGGTTAGACATTTTAGGGTGGGATCGTGCTGCCTTGGAAGACTACTGGAAACAGAGTTACCGGTAAGAAACCAACTCTGCTTTTCCCCCAGTCGTCTTCCAAGTCAGCCCTTGAGAGGATAACCAAGAACTCACCAAATCTAGGGTGGGACAACGGCTTGGAGGACTTTCCTACCAAAAGCCTGATCCTGGCTGGAAATCAGATCCAGTCTGTAATGCTGAACAAAGGTCGAGAATCTTGACCAGGTTGCAGCCCTGCAGATTTGTTCTGGAGTGGCTCCTGCCCTTTCTGCCCATGAGGCTGCTGAAGCCCTTGTTCAATGAGCTTTAAGTTCTTTAGGTGGTGTAATTTCCATGACACTATAGCACTCTAATATGGCTGTCTTGATCCATCTAGCTATTGTCTTTTTGGACGCTTGCTTACCCTTTAGTTGGCCTGCGTATAAGACAAATAGGGCATCTGATGTTCTAAATTCATTAGTGACTTCTAAATATTGAAGTAGACACCTTCTGACATCAAGAAGACTTAGTTCCTGCTCTTTGCTGTTATTGGGTGAACTGCAAAATGAAGGCAAGACTATATCCTGGGATTTGTGAAAAGTTGACGTCACTTTTGGAGTAAATCCCGGATCTGTTTGAAGGACGATTCGATCGTCGTGAATCTTCAAAAAAGGTTCTCTAACGGATAGAGCCTGTATTTCCCCTATCCTACGTGCCGTTGTGATGGCTACTAGGAAAACTGTTTTAAGAGTCAATAATCTTAAAGATGTATCTTGTAGTGGCTCGAAGGGAGGTTTAATGATTCCCCTGAGGACCACTGACAAATCCCAAGTGGGACATTTTTGTATCTTGGGCTTTTTGTATTTTGCCAATGCCCTGCAAAAACGAGAGACCAAAAGGGTCCTCTTGTAGTGTCCTTTCTAGATACACCGATAGCGCTGCAATTTGTACTTTCAAAGTACTGAGCGTTAACCCTTTATCAACTCCCTGTTGTAAAAATTCAAGGATAGTGGGTGTATCCATTTTTAGTCTTTTATTTTCAGTGTACCAACTGTTAACTTTTCTCCAGGTCTTTCTGTAGATGGCTCTGGTGTTTGGTTTCCTAACGCTCAGAAGCGTTGTCACCACCTTATCTGAGAGTCCTTTAGATCTCAAGAGGTCCTCCTCAGTAACCAGGCCGCCCATTTGAAACTAGAGGTCGACCGATATATCGGCTGGCCGATATATCGGCCGATATTTAGGCATTTTTGATAAATCGGCTTTGGCCGATTAATATCAAAACTGGCCGATATTATTCACTGGCTGCACTTCCTCCCCCCTCCTCCTCCCTCCTCCACACTTCTCCACACTCAGCAGCATCAAGCGCCGTGCTGTGTGTGTGTGTGAAACTGAAAGTAAGAGGAGAGAGAGAGGATGTGTCAGCTTGATGTCGGGGGTGGGCGGGACCCAGCAGATATTACACCAGCCAATGGGATGGTATCTGGGCGGGCCACTACGTCTAAAGCAGCCCAATCATTGGCTGGTGTAATTTAGCTGCTGGCCCGCCCACCCCCACATCCAGCTCAATTCTAACAGCTCTCTCTCTCTCTCTCTCTCCTCTCTGTCAGTTTCACACATTACACTCGGCTTAGTGTGAAACCTGCCAGTGCCCCAAGCCAGTGCCATCTGTCAGTGCCCAAGCCAGTGCCATCTGTCAGTGCCCCCAGCCAGTGCCATCTGTCAGTGCCCCCAGCCAGTGCCATCTGTCAGTGCCCCCAGCCAGTGCCACCCAAATCAGTGCCCCCAGCCAGTGCTATCTGTCAGTGCCCCCAGCCAGTGCCATCTGTCAGTGCCCCCAGCCAGTGCCATCTGTCAGTGCCCAAGCCAGTGCCATCTGTCAGTGCCCAAGCCAGTGCCCCAGCCAGTGCCCCAGCCAGTGCCCCCAGCCAGTGCCATCTGTCAGTGCCCCCAGCCAGTGTCAATCAGTGCCACCAGCCAGTGTCAGTGTCACCGCCAATCGGTGCCATCTGTCAGTGCCACCAGCCAGTGTCAATCAGGGCCATCTGTTAGTGCCACCCAAATCAGTGCCACCGCCAATCGGTGCCATCTATCAGTGCCACAGCCAGTGCCATCTGTCAGTGCCCCCAGCCAGTGCCACCAGCCAGTGCCACAAGCCAGTGCCAATCGGTGCCATCTGTCAGTGCCACCGCCAATCAGTGCCATCTGTCAGTGCCACCGCCAATCAGTGCCATCTGTCAGTGCCACCAGCCAGTGCCAACCAGTGTCACACGCCAGTGCCACCCAGTTCCAATTGCAAGTGCCACTGCCAATCAGTGCCATCTGTCCCAAACTAGTGCCATCTGTCCGTTCCAAACCAGTGCCCCCTGCTGCCAATCGGTGCCATCTGTCAGTTCCGAACCAGTACCACCTGCCAGTGCCATCTGTCAGTTCCAAACCAGTGCCATCTGTCAGTTCCAAACCAGTGCCACCTGCCAGTGCCAATAGAGCCATCTGTCAGTTCCAAACCAGTACCGCCAGCCAGTGCCACATGCCAGTGCCATCTGTCAGTTCCAAACCAGTGCCATCTGTCAGTTCCAATAGTGCCACCTGCCAGTGCAAACTGTCAGTTCCAAACCAGTGCCACCTGCCAGTTCCAAACCAGTGCCATCTGTACTGAGGACATCAAGTGTGTGCTAGAGTGACAGGAGTAAGCAGGAAGGAATAGAGTGGGTGAGGGTTTTTTTTTTTTTTTAATCGGCCTAAAATATCGGCCACAAAAATCGGCATCATATATCGGCCATCGGCCGCCCCAATTTCAAAATATCGGCATCGGCATCGGCCAGAGAAAAACCCATATCGGTCGACCTCTATTTGAAACTCTTGTTTTAGGCCTGTCAGGGGTCCCTGACACATCAGGTCTTCCCTGTGAGGTAGAAGCCACGGCTCTGCTGCTGAGAGACTGAGGAGTTGAGAGAACCAGGTTCTCTTGGGCCAGTATGGTGCGATCAGTATCAGTTTCGTCTGTTCCTGTAGAAACTTCTTTACCACCCGCGGTATCAGATGAACCGGAGGGAAGGCATAGCAAAGCTTAAGTTCCAAGGGTTTTGTAGAGCGTCTATCCCAAGAGGCTGATCTTGCTGGGTTAGCGAGAAGAAATGTTTCACCTGAGCATTCTTCCGAGAGGCAAACAGGTCTATGTTTGGCATTCCCCAGCGGGCTGTAATTTCCCTGAACACCTCCGGGTGTAATACCCATTCCTCTTGGGAGATCTCATGGCGGCTGAGGAAGTCCGCTACTTGGTTGTCTTCCTCTTTTAGATGGACTGCTCCTAGTGATAGCAGATTCCCTTCTGCCCACCTGCAAATTTGGTTGGAGATGTGGCTTAGGGATGGGCTTCTTGTGCCCCCTTGCTTGTTCACATAAGCCACTGCTGTGGCATTGTCCGAAAGAATCAGAATGTGACGACTTCTGAGTTGGTTTTGGAAAAACTCCATGGCCTTGGCTATCGCCATAAGTTCTCTCCAGTTCGAAGATGCCTTGGCTTCTTCTGGGGACCATCTCCCCTGAGCAGGTTGCCCTGCTAGGTGAGCTCCCCAACCCCAACTGCTTGCGTCTGTGGTCAATTTCTGTGAGGTCGGAAATGACCAAGCCAGACCCTGATTTAGGTTCGTGTGGATCCTCCACCACCACAGCGACCTTTTTACGGATGTCGGGAGTAAAACTGACATGTCCAGATCTTCTCTTTGGTTTTTTAAGAGAAATACTTGAAGTGACCTTAGATGGTATTTTGCCCACTGGACTGCTGGTATCGATGATGTCATCAGACCCAGAACCGACATCAGCTCCCTGATAGATATTGGGAGGTTGTTCTGTATTAAACTCACCCTCTTGATGAGGTTTTGGATTTTCTCCTCCGGTAGGGAAGTCTTCTGTTCTATGGAGTTGAGCAGATATCCCAGGAACCGAATGTTCTGAGTGGGACACAGATTGGACTTTTCTACGTTTAGAATCCAGCCTAGTGACTTTAACCACAGTTGAGCTTCTGTGAGGTCTTTTGTCAGCTGTGCTTTCGAAGGCGCTGCAAATAGTAGATCGTCTAAGTATGGTATTACGGTCATCTTTTTTAACCTTAGAGGGGCCAGAGCTTCTGCTAACACTTTGGTGAATATCCTTGGGGATGAGGATAACCCGAAAGGGAGAGCTCTGCTCTGGAAATGATATTCCTTTCCCTCTATCTCCACTGCTAACCTCAGATATTTCTGCGACTCCTGTCGGATGGGAATGTGGAGATATGCATCTCGGAGATCCATGGTCGCCATGAAGGTTTCTGGTTGTAGAATGTTTTTGACCGAAAATATGGACTCCATGCGAAATTTTTTGTATTGAATCACTTGGTTTAACGGTTTTAAGTTTAGTATTAACCGAAACTTCCCGGAAGGTTTTTTGATCACAAAAATGTGAGAGTAAAAACCCCTTATTTTTTCCTTCTCTGGGACTGGAGTAAGGACCTTCTGGTCCACCATCTCCCCTAGCAACAGTGGAAGAGCCTTGGCTTTCTCTGGATCCCTGGGAAGTCTCGTTACTAGAAATCTCTCTGGAGGATGACAATTGAATTCCAGAGAGTAGCCCCTTGCGATAATGTCCAAAATAAACTGATTGGCTGTCGCCTTCTGCCATTGAGGTAGGAAGGTAGCCAATCTTCCCCCTACTGGCACTCTGTTGTCATTGTTTGGCAGCTTGGTTAGAAGAGCCAAAGAGGACATTACTCTTTGGTTTCCCCTTGTGACCTGTCCAGTTTTTCTTAGGGTACTCTTTCTTTTCTTCTTGGGGACGATCTCTTCGCCCACGAAAAAACCTCTTTTGTGGAGGTTTTCGTTTTTCAGCCGGAAAGGCTTTCTTCCTGTCCGCTGTTCTTTCCAAGGCCTCGTCCAGGCCGGAACCAAAAAGCAAATCCCCAGTAAATGGGAGATTGCACCGCCTTGTTTTGGATGCTGCATCGCCTGTCCAGGTCTTCATCCAAATCGCACGTCTTGCTGCAACTGCTAGTCCACCTGACCTTGCTGCTAGCTTGACTGATTCTGCGGATGCATCCGCAATATAACCAACCGCTTTGGAGAGAACTGGAAGTGTATTCAGAATCTCCTCCCTCGGCGTACCATTTTTAATATGGTCTTGCAGCTGTGAGAGCCAAAACTCTAAGTTTCTTGCCACGCAAGTGGTGGCTAGGGCTGGCTTCAGACTAGCGACACTTGTCTCGCAAGCTCTTTTTAGGATAATGTCGCCCTTTTTATCCATGCCATCTTTTAGGTGTCCCATGTCTTCAAATGCCAATGAAGAATTTTTTGAGACCTTAGAAAGTGGCGCATCCAATTTGGGATTTTTATTCCAAACTTCTTTTGGATCTTCACTAAAAGGAAATCGCTTTTTGTGACTGGCCGCAAAAAAAGGTTTCCTTTCTGGGTCTGCCCATTCGTTTTTCACGGTATCTGACATTACCGGATGAACTGGGAATACTTTGGATTTTTTCTTCCTCAGACCCTGGTACATCAGGTCATGTTTGGAAGGCAGTTCTTTTTCCTGCTCAATTTCCAAAGTTTCGTAAATGGCCCCAAGCAAATCATCCACGTCTTCTAGAGATAACTTGTATTTGGGTCCCTTTCTTTCTTCTCTCCCATCTTCCTGCTCTGGATCTGAGCTATCGGTAGCCATAACACTAGCTGTGCTGCTGCCCGCTCGCTCTCTCACCGACTCGTGCGACCCTGAGGCGACTTCTGATCTGGGTGAGGCCATGGGAGAGGAAACTCCAGTAGGAACTGCTGGAGGTTTAACTTCTACGATAAACTTTTTGAGATCCTTAAAGGTGTTAGCCATATCATCTCTTACGGATCCAAAAATCTTCGCATAAACTGCATCTGACTGTTTTTCAATCAGTTTGTCAATGCATGTTTTGCATAGTGGTTCTGTGTTTTCCAAGAGCATCTTGGTATTACACTTTGCACACCGCTTCTTGGGAGTGGGCTTTGGCTCTTTAGGCGGTTTCACCTGCCAAAAGATAAACACAGGGGGACCCATGGCGGTGAGAAAAAAATACACACTGCACCAAACAATACTAAAGTGCACACCTAGTGACATTAGTAACCCCCTGGCCCCAGCTTGCTAGTGCACCATCACCACCTAGCTGCTGTCCCAATACAAAGGATACAAAAGGTCACCCACTGGTGCCTACCTGCATCCTGCTGCTGCTTTTGCCTTCTGGAGCCTGGGCCGATGAAATCTCATCCTCTTCCAGCATCCTGGCTTGCTGTGGCGTTCGATACTGCCGTCTGCAGCCGCGTCCACGCTACAAGCACCAGCCGACCGTTCGAATTTCCCGCGCCTTTAAGGGGATTGGATCAGCTTCCCCGGCGCACGCCGATTGCGTCATTCCTACCCGGAAGTGACACCCCGCGTCTTCCGGGTCAAGCGGCGTTCAGACGTGGGTACACGCCCCCCCCGCTGACGCCGCCAAGGGAACGCAGCAATGGCGCCTTTCTCCTCACCTGGGCACAGAGGAAATTCGAACCCGGGACACCTCCTGCCCACAGCCTAAGGAGGGTTGCCTGCGGTCAAAGAACCGTCCTCCTCCACGCCAGTGATGCGGCTCCGGTAAGGTCCACTGACCCCCTGCCGCACAGAGACTCCACACAGTCAGCCCTGCTGACACCCACTGCTGCACCCGCAGACACCTGTCCCGGTCAGCCCATGGGAGATGGAGCCCCCCTCAGGTCCTTTTAGCAACATGTCTCCTCCGGACGGAGGAAACACTAAGACTGACCAGGGACCTGAGGGACCGCCTCTTAAAGGGAGGGAAAAATTAATGGCAATGTGTTTCCTGATTGTGAGGAGGAGCTCCATCTCTAAAGGGCTGACTTGGAAGACGACTGGGGGGAAAAAAGCCCCCCTTACAGTGGTGGTCACACACAATGCCACCCTTACCAACAGCCAAAAAGATCACCGTTGGGTGTCCTGCCACTAGCTCTGCCTTGGAACTAGGCAGGCATGGGAGATGGGAGATCAATCAGCCACACAGTTTAAGGAACCCCTAGCAACCTCTGGGGAACCCTAGTTGAAAATGGCTGCTCTTGATGGTCATATATCCACAGCATACATACTAGTCTAATGCCGTGTACACACGACCGTTTTTTAATGACGGGAAAAATGAAATTTTTTAAAATAGTCATTAAAAATGATCGTGTGTGGGCTTTAGAGCATTTTTCACGACGTGAAAAACAGGCATAAAAAAATTGGAACATGCTCTAATTTTTCACGTGTGTGGGCTTTAACGACGTGAAAAAAAATGCACATGTTCAGAATCAAGTATGAGACGGGAGCGCTCATTCTGGTAAAACTAGCGTTCGTAATGGAGATAGCACATTCGTCACGCTGTAACGGACTGAAAAGCACAAGGCTGAAAAGCGCGAATCGTCGCTCAACAAACTTTACTAACATGAAGGGTGGCGCCATCCGAATGGAACTTCCCCTTTATAGTGCCGTCGTACGTGTTGTACGTCACCGCGCTTTTCTCGAGCATTTTTTTCCACACTAGTGTGTAGGCAAGGCAGGCTTGAGAAGAATCACGTAGAGAAAAATGCATTTTTTTTCAATGACATTAAAAATGGTCGTGTGTACGCGGCATCAGATTGGAAAAGCCAAATCTATTTCACTGCAAGGGATGACGATAAATAGAATGCTGCCAAAACATCAGAGAATGGCAGCTTCTAGCAGATGCTTTTTAGTAGTAGTTTTAACAGCCATTTCACTTCAGTTGTAGCCTGCAGAACTTCTGGGATGGTTGGTTTTGTGTTTTATTGTTTCTTACTACCAAGACTGGATTGCAGCTGTGTACCCCTAGTTGACATTCCAGTTAATATTTTATGTTATAAAATAAGTATATCGTTGGTATAATAGAAGTATTTTGTTTGATGCTTACATAGAAAAAAACATGTTACAATTAAATAAAATAGGGAGTGGGGGGGGGGTGGCATGTGGTACTTCGTGTTGGAAGTGATGAGCTTAGCTCTCTGGTGGGCTCTCTCAGGTGGGTTTGAACTCAGATTTGAGCACGCCTGAGCTCATCCCTACTTATGAGATCTGTGCTTATCAAAATTCTTTAACAATTTCACTGCCAATTTCTGTATTTTGTACTATTATATTTGTAGCGACATCCCCGACCTCCAAAGGTCTAATGGTGACTTCCAGGGAGAGCTGACATCCTTCCTTGTAGTGTGGGTTATTAGGCATGGTAGGTGTATTACAAGTTGGAAACATGGGCACCAGTCACTTTTTAGAATGCAAGAAAAGAGCTTTAATGTCTCTTAAACAGAACTGGGGGAGAGAGGGTTAGGGCCAGGACACCCCTAGGCAGATGCAATAGTAATTGGAAGACTCCAAGACAAAATAATAATAGGCAGACAGCTATACAGGTAGAGGGCCTTTATGCTGGATGCAGCAACTGTATTTGTAGAATGGCTGTCTCCTATGGCAACTGAACTTTCAACAGTCAATAGAGATCCATACAGGTAGCTCACAGTAACCCGTTATAGATCCCCTCTCACATCTCACAGTATCCCACGGTAGATTTTCACTCACTGAGCTCCCGGTCTCTCACTAGACTTCAAGATCCCAGACGTCACTGGATCCCCTGAGCTCTTCCACAACTAACCCGCTGTAAACTCCTCAAGCTTCACCCACAATAACCTGCTAGGTCCCTGGCTTGGCACTCGGCTGAAGCTTTCCCACTTCTTCACCATTCCCGGCTGGTGAAAAGGCTGCTCTGGTACTCCTTCAGACTTCCATACACTGGCCTCTGATAACAGGAATGGTTGTCCCTTTCTGGCGACTATTCCTCCCTTTACCTCTGGCCTTGATCATCACTTGCCCCTGGCGACAGGAGTGGTTGTCCCGTGTGGCAACTGCTTCTCTCTCACGGCTGACAATGATCCAGTTCCCCCATCCGGCGGAACCTCTGCAACTTGGTTGGGCTTCCAGCCTGAAGCCCCAACCCCGCACTGCCTCTCTCAAACCTGAATAGGTCTCAGACAGCCTAGCAGCCAGGTTCTCCCAGGATAGACCTCAGGCTTCTGGCCTAGCAGCTCGGAGCCTTGTGACACACGTCCACCCAGACAGCCGTCCAGGTGGCACAGAACCCCGATCACCTGACTCCTCCCGAATAAATAGGCGCTCCCAGCAGGCCAAGGGACCAAAGAGACCCCTGCCCATTGGCAGATTTTTACTGCTCTCTGGGGCTGTAATAAAGAGATTAATTCTCACTTCCTGTCCTGCTGACAATGGTTCC